>OX336390.1:356793909-358043909 GCA_946902985.2 Meconema thalassinum | reverse complement strand
TTCAAGACACCATTGGTAAGTCATCCTGAAAATATTGTATTAGCTGGTATCATTTTTGAGATATGCAACATTATTTGAAGTTCTCCAAAACTCACTCTCCAAGCCAATTTAAATACCGCCTGGAGTGCAGACACTAGGGCATTTAAATGCCCGCTTGAGAGGTTAATACAAAGGATGTGTTTGATAATTTTCCAACGCAAGTCTTCCACCACGAGATTTTCTTTTTGATTCTCGAGTTCTTTGTTCTGAGCTAGTTCTTTCTTCAGCCTCCATTGGTTTCTCTTAACGCATTCTTATACATTTGTGTATGCCTATTCATGGTTCATGTTGGTAGAATTTTGTTTTTTTTTCTAGCCGGGTACTTCCAGATTCTACAATCCAGCTGTGTCTTCGGATTTCTATTCATTTGGACCACCCGTATACCGTATGGACTCGGATGCAAGCTTTGTTATTTGACGCCCAGAGGGCAGCTTGCATGTCGAATTTCTTCGTAATAATTAATAATTATTAAATATTAATGTCATTTTTTAAGTCCTCGTACTGCAGCTTGTTCACCAAGATTTTACTCATATAAATATCTTCCTTGTCACGTGAAAGACCCAGGGTTTAACCCATACACATTCACTTTATCTTTCCGTTTCTTTTATATACCGGTATTGCCACCATAGAATTTCTACTTCTGTAATACAGTTCAGTGAACAAGGATCTGTCCTTCATCCATTTTGCTGGACTATGATAAAATATTTGATGTAGTGTAATGGTGTGATGAATGCTTTGTAGAACTTGTATAACTGTTTTATAAAATTTATTTGACAAATTTCTTTGATAGTGTAATACCGGCCTAATACAAATTACAAAACAACAACAAAAATTCACAGACCATACGGCATGGAACGCACGCATTTTGTTTCACTGGGCAACGTCGCACGAGTTTCCTCGACCGAGCGCATTGTTCCTGTCACTTGCTATGGTACATTCTTCCCATATAATCAATCACCTGACTAAATATCAGTCGATATAAAAGCAATTATCACAAGTAGGTAAAATGTAGTTTTTCGTTTAGCCTTGCATTGCCATGAGACTTATAGCTAGGGCTCGAATTTTTAGGTAAATAAATATATTTTTTAAAGTAAAAATATATATTTTAAGTATATTTTCTATAAATACATAAATTCCTGCTTTTCACTTATTAGCACATAAAACACATAATATTTACATTTAAAAAAATCAGTATTCTAGATCTTTCAGTTTATTGCATTTTTGTTCTGTGTTATTTCAACGGGGAAGAACCTGTGAGCTATCTAATCTTGATGCAGAGTGTATGTCAGCTAGCAACTGTGTTATTCTTACCTTGTCGCCCCGTGCGACTCACTGTGGAAGCCGGGGATTTCCTTGTCCATTGCCATAGTGCACCATGTGCTACACCTCGCCCTGCCCTACCTACCTCGAACCAGTGTCACTCACATGCAGTTCATTTCTGGCACTGTGAAGTGTAAGGCAGTTCTACGATGCCTGAAGTAAAAACAACTACAAGTTATCAACTGATGCAGAATTTAAAGATAATTTAATTCTGATGGTGGCATTCTGTTCTGCCAACCATGTGGGAAAGCAATCAAGGCTGAACAGCGATCTCAAGTTACACAACACCTCATGGGCAAGAAACGTATTGCCGCAGTTTCGCGCCTTCAGAATAAGAGTTTCGCGACAATCGTCGGCCATTTGTGAATGACAACCTGAAGATGTATCTCGTTGTGTATTGTAATGCTTCAGCAGTCAGTGACACATGGAATAAATTGCATTCGTGAGTACTGCATATTGTTTATATTCACAATAATAAACTAAAATATAATTACAGTAAAACTTCACTAATACATTTTTTAGGGGACCAAAGGAAAAAAAAGTGTGAAAAACTCAAACATGAAAGTCAGTAAATAAAAACTGCAAAATGTATGTGACAATATGGGTTAATGTTAAGAAGTGAAAGACAAGAAATAATAATACGATTGTTTAACTATAATCGGCAATATGTAACAAAACAACTACAAGAGAAATGCACCCAGATACAACTAAACAAAGAAAATTGAGTCACTTTACGAGTAGTCTGTTATCTTGACTTGTTTTTGTTGGCCACGACCACCGCGTGAACAGTATTTTCAAACCGATATAATTCGGCCATTATTTCCTCAGAAACGTTATGGCGCGTCACAAAATGTTTGATAGCCCATAGAGCATCGACAGCATCATTAAAATCCACTGTATAATGCTGCGGCTCGTCATCGTCATTAATAAAATACCGTAGTGTAGGCCTAAATTAATTTATGGATTTTCATTTGTCTGAAGACGCAAGATTATAACACAGAATCAATCGCGTATTTTTAATGGTTTGACAAGAAGTCGAAATTATTTAATCAGTTTGCAGCTTTCCGCCAAATCAATACAAATTATGTTTGCGCTATTAGTACGCTAAGTAAGGTACATGTTTCGAACCATACAAAAATCGGTCCTTCATCAGCCTCAACATATCACATGAATGGCAAACACATCAAAAACACTGAACAATTTTACATTATTGCAGCAAAGGCATTATGCTTAATATTTTGGAACAGCTTGAGATAGACCAGGCCTTGAGAAACAACCCGTTACACAATCTGAATGAAATCAATTTCGATAGCAACGTTTTATATGAAACATTGACAAACTATGTCACCAACAACAAACATAAAAAAAAAACCATAAAAGAGATCTAGGATCGTAGTACCACCCAACCTCCTTTGCCCCTCCCTCTCCAAGTACCTCCCCGCCCCTCCGCTCATTGCTTCCACCAATGGTAATCTCTACCCCTACATGTCTCACGTGACCTCACCTCGCCTCGCCTGGATGCAGCACCTCAGTTGCTACAGCTGATTCAAGCGTGCATGTTCACTGCATGCACTGGGAGGTAAGGATTTTCTAGCAGTCGTTTCTGTTTGATCAAATTGGAGTATTATCGCCTAAGTCCATTCACTAAATTAATTTAATTTTTTGTTCAACAGAGGACTATTTGGTGCGGTCTGGAATCAACCTAAAAGTTTTTTCATATTGGAACTACTCAAATGGGACTACTGGTCCATTTCCGTTCCCTATACATGACAATAGGACTCCCTTCGCTAAATGAAAGACATTATTGCACATACAGACAAGAAACCAAGAAGCAGATAATGGAACAGGACAAGATCTCCAATCATAACGGCACATATTTAAATGTTGACGATTGAACAAGTCAAATGGACTTTCAGTACTTTTAATGTGTTTTTTAATATGTTGTACAGTTTTAATGGAACGTTTTAATATGTGTTATGAATGTCTTAGTGTGCATGCATTTTTTTTTGATATTGTTCAGTGTTTTTGATGTGTTTGCCATTCATGTGATATGTTGAGGCTGATGAAGGACCGATTATGGTATGGTTTAACATGTACCTTACTTAGCGTACTAATAGCGCAAACATAATTTGTATTGATTTGGCGGAAAGCTGCAAACTGATTAAATAATTTATATACGTCAATACGGACCAAAAATGGCAACTAGTATTCTCAAGAAGTCGAAAAGAAAAAAAACACGAATAAAAATTATAATAGCGGAAATAATATTTCTTTTTAATATATTGGCGATCGTAAAACACTTCCGCTTTCTTTCGCTCATCTTAACATAAGTTTCAGATGCTAACTGTGTTCTATGGCTGCTTCCTGTTATTTTGAGAGGTCAATATCTTGGCTAACACAAATAGCGGTCGCTTATTATGCAAGCTGTTCTTCCTTGTCGCCGTGACCACCGGTGTCGCTCAAGGCCATTGTAACATAAATAGCACGCGGTGAATTCCTTCTGAGCGGAAGTACAGGATGTACCAAAAGTTTGCATTCAAACATACATACTTCCTCAGAACGCGCAACGTATAAATGACGCTTTATATTGCAAGGGACTTAAAATAAGATCGCATAACCGTGAAGAACAAATAAATGTAAAACGTATATCGGAAATAAATTAACATGGAAAGTATAGGGATTTTGCCGGGACCAGGAAAAAAATCGTATAAGTGTAGAAAACATATAAATGTAAATCGTATAAAAGAAGTTTTACTGTAAATATTTTTACTTTTTTGTCACATATTTCAGGTATTTTTAATACATAAAAAATAAATATTTCCTCGATTTTTAGCACCTAAAAATCCGAGCCCTACTCATAACAAGCCACATTTCACATACTGCTATGACCACCCAGGCGTGAGGAAAAGGTGTTTTACAAAATTAACAACTATTTTTTAGAAGGGTCAGATCAGATTAAAACTTCATATACGCAAGGGGAAGACCTAGAACAAGGTGGATCGATTCAGTGAAGAACAGCGTGAGAAAAAGAAATCTGGACTGGGACAAGATCGTGGAAGAAGAATTGTGGAAGGAAAGAGGAAAGTGGAGAAGTGCCATAAATACCCCGACCCGGCAGGAGCTGGATAAGGGGAAATGATGATGATGATGATAAGCGTTAACAATACGTTTCTTTAAGACGTATTAAAGTTTCATTACGATCAGATCAATACTTTTAATGTAATGATCATTCTAAGTGAGCGCTCCGTGAACTTGGTAAGAAAAACCGGCACTTTTTTGTTCAATCTGCTATAAAATTTTAACGAGATACAATGCAAATAATTACTCTATATCGTTAAACGACAAATAAAACAAGGAAAATTTTGGTGTAGGTTGTCTTTATGTAAGACTACGGGTAAAGGTTTTATTTACCTCTAAACTGGAGTATCTATCCTTTTTTCCCCGACAGTAGTCACTTTGGAATTACTGACCAAGTCCATGCTGCTTAACCTATGAGTTTTCATGGGATCTAGTGTGTTAACACACGTAAGCTTATGAGTTCATTATTGTACACTACTTTGTGAGAACATTACGGTCATAATCTAGTCAAATAAAACACTGCAATTTTACTAACATTGAGTGAAGGTAGTCGTGAATCTTCCATATTGACCATTAATTAACATTTTCCTCCAATCGATAAGAGGAAAACATTAACAAATAATCAATAACATTGAGTAATACCTTCCATACCTTCCTTGTAAAACAAGTTAACACTTATGTTTAGAAAATTAGTACTTCATATTAATAATTTTATTATTAGTAGTTCATATTAAAACCTCAGATTATGAATCAAGCAATAAATTAATCATTATCACAAATTATTAAATTTTAACCTTGAAATATAAGATACATTATCTACATTTTAACGGCAAAGTCTGTTAGTCCCAAAAACTAAGCATCTCTTAACATTTTATGTTCTTGAATATCAGGAACAGTAATAAACATTAATTTATAAAATTACCTACTGTTATTATTGTGAGTGTTGTGTGCGGCTCCAGAAGACCGACGTTCTTCTTCCTGCCTTGACAGCATAAATTCTTCAAGCGTGACAAAGCCAGACGTATCTTCCCTCTGCCTATTGCGGCGAATTCCAAACTCCCGCAATCGTTCTGCTGCAAGGCGGTAGTCTGACATGTCTGCTGGAAGTTGTAGAGAAGGATTTGAAGCATGAATCTGCCGATCTCGAAAATCGTTCATTTTTATTGCGCGTGTTAGGCGATCTTGAGCCTTTGAAGAGTTGGATGATTTAGGTTCTTGGTCCTGTGCTAACACACACTCAACACTAGAACGTAACTGTGCGCTTAGTTCTGGAGGTGGCAACTTCACTTCCTTAGAAGTGACTGTTTTGGACTGCTGTTCCACCACTCTCTGTGGTGACGGAGGCACACGACGATAGCTACGGAACTGCGCTGTGGGAACAGGCACCACATTGCTACGCCCACCACCCAGAAAACGTAGGTACTTGCGGTCTAAACTTGCTGCAGACGTTGGGGTGGGAGCAGACGGCTCTGAATGAGCAGGAGAGCTGTTTCCAGATTCCACACCCTTCCGACCCAATTTCTTCAGGGAACCAAATTTCTTCTGAGCATCTGTACTGAAACAATAAACAACTGACACTACTACAAAAATTAAGTTGAAAAGGAAACAATGTATTAAATGTGATTATGTAATAGTACATTATGCAACGAGCCTATAATGGCTATAATTAAGACACGAGTATTTTTTATAAAACGAGCGTATGCGAGTTTTATAATTTCCATACGAGTGTCTTAATTACCATTATAGGCGAGTTGCATACGACTGTTTATGTTCGACGATAATTATAACTTTATTATATGTTTTAACATAAATATTCATAAATATCTGTTGAGAGTCAGCTACTGGAATTTTGTGATCGCAGAGCGAGCGTTGGGTGTTATAGCTTCGTCTTTCAAGAGCTTTGAACGGCCGACGCATGCGCTCTGCCATATGCAGCCATATGTTTACATCAGCCGTCCCTCAGTAATATTGTCACCGCAGTCATTTGAAGACAATGCGCTGTGTAGAAATTAGTGTTAGTGATTTTAAGGTACTGTGCTATTTCTTGTCTCATATTCGCCAGTTTATTTGCGCGAACTTATGGACGGTGGGTATTCCATGTCGGTAATTTATTATAGTTCGATGTTGTGTTTATGTCCGACATGTTGGATTTTGAGCGCATGCGCGAAATTATCGTTACCTAATTGGTCAATGAACGAGCTCTGATTGGCTGGAGAAACTGTATCGTAATGAAAAACGGTGTTATAATGACCATCATTATGATACAGTTTTCAAACACATAATAGTGAGGGTCGAACATAAAATATATTATGGTATTATAATAATTATAAAAAATAATTAATATGAAAACCATGAATGAGATGTAAAGAAAAATGACTGACGCTCTTAAAAATATGTAAAAAACGAAAGACAATTCTCACACACAGTATTTTTACGGAGCTCAGCTAATAGAGAGATGTAAAAAAAATGGAGATTATAGAGTTAGCTTGACTTACTTGAGACTTGAACCCCAGTACTCCTCATAGATTGCTCACATATAATGCATAAATTTTGCGGATTTTAATGGAATTTTCTAATACTTTCAGTTTTTAGATTTTAGAAAGGTGGCACCATTGAAGTTGAAATGTGGGAATTAAAAGATAGGTAATAAAATGAATACTGTACTGACTTCCAGGCTCCCTAGAAACTTAAAACTTAACTCCAAAGATGCTGTTGTTCCCCAAATATACCTAGAAAAAAGAATCCCAAAAATCCTGAGGAGAATTTGGATTTGGAGCTCAGTAGGAAAAGCATGCAGATACAAAATTGTAATTCATTCATTCACCCAGCAGGAAACATTTCCCCCAATTTTACTGGCTTTTCTATGGCCAAGTGTAGAGGACATTGGATCTTAAATATACAGTAAAGTTTGGTGGGAGTGTATATCCACTCTCAAGGCTAGGGCTTGTATACTAGATGTAAGGAAGAGAATGAAAAGGAACAGCACGGTGGCTTACAAGATCTAGCATTCCCAATGTCGATATACAATGGTTGTGCATAAGCTCACTCGCAGCCTTCCTTATGAAGGTCTTCGGGTTTGATAGGAAAGTGTATCCGTTGTCATGATGATGTACCTAAAGCTATGGAGGGATTCAAGAGTGTCACTGTTGCATGAGAATGGGAAGTTACCGATTTATTTTAATATGCAGGCAGAGAGGTGATACTCCGACGTGGCGTGTCCCAGGTGGTGGATAGGTGGGTCCTCACCGGTTTAGGCGGACTTGAGCGAAATAAAATAGCCCTCGTGGACCAAACACACTCCACAATATCATGTTTCATCATATCATATTTCATTCATCACCTTCCCAGATCACATCTGGGATTGTAAACCCTGACCATGGTCAGATTCTTGATCATTGATCTGATAATCAAATGAATATGGAGAGTCTTCTATTGAAATCCAGCGGTTTGGACAATTACATCATTAACCAAGCGAAGACACCATTCGGATACGGTGGGGTGTCAGGTAGTGGATTAAGGCGAGTCGGAGCGCCTCGAGATACAATGACCAAACATGCAGACTAATCACACTAAGAACCTACTTAAATTCAACAAGCCGGGAAAGTTCTCATATTTGGCAACATTAAATGTTAATTCTTTGATGAAGGTTGGTAAGTTAAAGCATCTAACTGATATCTTGGATCAGCACAAAATTTTGATCACTGCTCTTCAAGAATTACGTAATACTGATCAGAACCCAATTGAATCAGGTGGGTATCGTCTTTATAAAGGGCCTCCAGGAGAAAGGGTAATGAGAAATGTCCCTCAATTTGGAGTAGGTTTCTTGGTACACCATAGAATACTGGATTCCACTACGGATTTTTCCTCAAATTCCCCACGAGTTGCATTATTAACAGTTAAAGTGGAAAACAAGATATACACATTGATAAATGTTCATGCACCAACAAATGACAAAAATAGAACTGATACTGAGGGAACAGATCAATTTTGGGATGAACTTGACCAATTGGTAACGAATATACCTGATACTAATATTAAAATTTTACTTGGAGATTTCAATGCAAAGATTGGACGTGAGAGGAAATTTCGTCTAGTGGTGGGGCGATGGCCAGCACATAACTTAACAAACAGGAATGGTGAATGGTTAATTGAATTTTGTATTAACCATGGTCTAATTATGGAGACAACAAGGTTCAAGAGGAGACCACATAAATTAATGACTTGGAAATGTCCTAATATTAAGTTAGAAGAGTTTCAGATAGATTATGTGGCCATGGATCGGAAATTTCACAAATAAATTTATAATGTAAAAGTCCTTCGAGGTGTTGATGTTGATTCGGATCATTACATTTCCAAGATTACAATCAAATTGACTCCTAAAAGGAAAAATAAACCACAAAAATTCAATAGCAAAAGATTGTATAATCCTAGTTCAGTTATCAATAATCCAGTATATGTTGAGCAATCCATCACGCTTTTAAGTGACAACTTGGGGACCACTGTTAACAAATTAAAAGCCGTAGCTGAAGACGTTGCTCCCATTAAAAACGAAAGAAACATGCATGGTGGAATGAGGATTGTGATATAGCAATTCTACGCCAGCATACAGCTTGGTTGAAGGACCAACAACAAAAAACTGAAAGTTCTAGGGAAGAATTAATCATTGCTAGAAGGTTAACGGCCAAAGAAATCAGGAGGGTTAAAAGAGAATATCAGAAGGAAACATTAAAATCTATTGATGAAGCTTTCAATCGCCATAAAACAAGAGACTATTATAGAACATTTAAACAATACCAATCAAAATTTACTCCCCCTAAGCTTTTGATGAAGGATATGAACGGGCAGGTGGCCCATAATGATTATGACAATGCAATAATTTTGGCTGATTACTTCATAAAATTACTTAATAGTGATAAACCTGAAGATTCTTTTGAATTCGATCCCTATCCTAGAAATAAAACACCTCTGGAAAATATCATACCGCCGGTTTACGATTAAGTGCGTACAGCGATCGATTTACTTAAGAATTTTAAAGCGGCAGGAGAGAATAAAGTAGTAGCAGAACTTTGGAAGAATTCTAATGTACAGACCTACATAAACATCTTATTGACATTTGGAATACAGAAAAATTGCCTGAAGAGTGGAATATTGCAATTATACACCCCATACACAAAAAGGGCGATAGATCAGATCCTAGCAATTATCGAGGAATATCGTTGCTGGATGTCACGTATAAGATTTTTTCAAAGATTTTATATTCCAGAAGAAACAACTTGATAATGAACTTGGTGAATATCAGGGTGGTTTCCGTCCAGGACGAAGCTGTCCAGATCAAATTATCAGTCTCAAATGGATTATAAAACATCACAGGATTAGGAGCAAAGATTTAGTGATCACATTCGTTGATTTTCAAAAAGCTTATGATAGTATCCATCGCGAATCTCTATTAAATGTCCTTACTGAATTTGGTTTACATCGAAAACTTGTTAACCTTATTGCGGTCACTCTTAAGAATACTAAATCTAGAGTTAGGTTTAGAAGTGAAACCTCTGAGTCATTTGAAATCCATACTGGTCTTCGGCAGGGAGATGGATTATCTCCATTGTTGTTTAATTGTGTGCTGGAAAAAGTTATGCGTCAATGGAATAAGGTTTTTTCCACCGAATGTTAAGATTGGAAAAAATATTCGACTAAATTGTCTCGACTTTGCAGATGATCTGGCATTATTAGCAACTAGTATCGAAGAAGCTAAATTTCAGGTAGAGGAATTGGAACGATTAGCAGCAAAGGTTGGGTTGAAAATTTCTTTTGAGAAAACAGAAATGATGCCATCTTTTCAAGTTGACACATCACATATTGTACTGCATAATGCCCAGAAAATAAAGATTGTGAAAAAATTTAAATATCTTGGTGAGATCATCACTTGGAATGCCAATGAAAGAGCATCAATAGACGGATTGTTGATCGAGATGGCCTTGACTTATCACGTATTGCTAAACACTACTGGTATAACCACTGGAAAAGGAAGGAAATATTGAAGAAATATACACAAGGACTAGAGCTTGGTTGGAAGGTAACTTAAATCTATTAAAACATTACTAGATACAATATAAATACCATATACAATATAGAAGAAACCACATATATTACAAACGGCATCATCGATTGAGAACGGCGCCATTTTGTTACATTTTGCGTTGGAGAACTCCATAGAGTAGAAAGAGTGGAAGTGTCACTTAGCGACCTACGTCGTGTGAGGTTCCGAGTTTAGCCGCGAGGTTAAGACGTACTCGGAAGTGCTTACCGTGATAGGGTATTGTATTTTTGAACTAGTAAAAATGGCGAATGTCAGGAAAAACACTATTAAATGCGCTTTTGAAGAAAGAAACAACAGACCGACACCACTTGAAATACATAGGTGGATAGCAAACGACCTGAAGCTTAATAGAGATCAAGTACTAGCGATTCAACTAAACAACGGGGAAAATACAGTTTACATTAAATTGGTGTCCACGTTACTTTATGAAAACATATTATCTCGACATGAAGGTGTGAAATCCTTCCGGCTAACTAGCGGTAACACCACGAAGATAACTATCACTGCTGCAGACTCTTTGACAAAACGTGTACGTGTATTTAATCTACCTCCCGAAGTCAACAACGAAAGGCTCTCTCGCGTGCTTTCTACGTACGGAGTTGTCAAGGACATACGGAACGAGTGCTGGAATGATGCATATGAATTTTTTGCTGTAAGTAATGGCATACGTATTGTAACAATTGAACTTAAATACCCCATACCATCATATTTGACGGTCAATGATTATAAAGTTGTGTTGACATATGAAGGACAAGCTAAGTACTGCTTTTATTGTAAAGAAACCTCCCACTTACAAGAAGACTGTCCGAACAGAAGGAATCGCCCGGTACTTCATGTCAGACAACAAACATACAGCACGGTGCTGGGTGAGTCTGATGGGAGTAGTACACTAAGCAACACTACGGACATGGAAACTGCAGTACTTTCCCCTGAATATCCAACCATATCAGAGGCCCTTCATAACAGGCCCCAATCCACAAACACAGATAGTTTTGCAGAAGTATCTCACCCATCAAATAACGTAGTTGAAACATCCCTGATTACTTTACATAGTAATGAAGAGGGAACTATGACGTCACGATCGGACAGCACGGGAAAGGGACACACCAGCCATCCAACAAAGCAGTCTGTGCAGCAGCCAGATACTATTGACGGACCTGTCACTACTGACGTACCCAAAACCCAATTTACGTGGTCGGAAGACATGGAATTTCAGGATGTCATACAAGAAGAACGAGAACACACACAAGTAATAGGCTTCCCAACAGTCTCAGTTCATTCGAAGCACCCTCCAGCTAACGATACCGTTCGCTCCCAATTACTTCACGTGCAAAGCACTGATATAGTTCAGGAAACCCTATCTACTACAACGGGGGCAGAGTTCACTTCCACCTCTGATGCTGCAATCAGAGTAAGTAAAAAGAAAGTCACGGACGTCAGTGGAAGTGCCCTACATCCACAAACAGGAGCAAAACCCAAGGTCACAGATAAAGCCAACATTAAGGACACCCATAATCTTCCCATAAAAACTGTCAACAAAAACACTGCGAGGGAAGAAGATAAATTATATAACACACAAACACGAAGTGCATCACGTAGTCGCCGTAAATCACCGGAAGTGCACACCAGTAAAACATCACTCCAATGATCCCCTCAAATAATTGCTCATCGTCAGTTAAATGCACTCAAACATACTGATGCACGTCACCTTCATCCTGTTGTTCTTTGCATATGAGTGTCTTGCATTGTTTTGCGACTTTAAATATCAATGGCATCATAAGTTTAACGACACGTTTTCTACTTCAGGATTTTCTCAGGACTTATGATATTGACATTTTATTGCTTCAGGAAGTAAATGATCCAAACTTGGACTGGTTGAGTGGGTACGAATACATAGCAAATGTTGGCCCATCTCTCCGAGGCACAGCTGTCGTTGACAGATCAGGGTTAATTGTTTCGGAAGTGGAGTTACAGCCGAGTGGCAGAATAATTGCTCTGCAATGTGATGACACATTAATTGTTAATGTCTACGCCCCTTCTGGATCACAAGGTCGTCTGGCAAGAGAACATTTATTTGAAGATGACATCAGATACTTTCTCCAGGGCCCGATCAATATCATATTAGCAGGCGATTTTAACTGTGTTTTAAACCCTCGAGATCAAACCGGCGCTTTCAACAACTGCCGCAGCCTCAAAAGTCTCGTAGACGGATTTAACCTCCATGATGTGTCGGAACTTAAACATGGAACCGACGTCCAATTTACTTTCTATCGTGCCGGATCAGCATCTAGAATAGACAGGGCATATATAGCACGAGGAATGCGAGATAGCCTGCATAGTTCCACAGAAGTGCCAGTATCTTTCAGTGACCATCACGCACTGTACTTTAAGTATTTAACTACGTCACGACCACCTATATATGGACACGGTTATTGGAAACTAAACGCATCCCTCCTTCACGACCAAGATGTGCGAACAAATTTGAAACCCTTTGGATGAAGCTGCGCAGTAAAAGGTCGCAATATCCATATCATATGACTTGGTGGATCGAGGTTGTAAAACCTGCTATAAAAAAGTTTTTCCAGCAAATTTCAAAACAGCGTGCCTGGGAGAGGAGAAGTACTTTAAACTTTTATTATGATGTATTATATGAACATCAGCAAAAGCAAGCAAATGGTGACGATGTCCTTGGTGAAATGAAAGAAGTTAAGCATTCAATTTTAAATATTCAGGAAAATTATTTAAAGGGTGCATTTATTCGAGTAAAGATTCCCTCAGTCATAGAAGAAGAACGTTCATCACTGTTCCACATCTTAACAGAAAGGCGTAAAGGGCAGCGAAAGACCATTACTAAACTTCGGGACGAGCATGGCTGCACTCAGTCGAACATGGATGATATCCTTCAAATTGGTGCAAAGTATTTCACAACATTTTTCGCCGACGTCCAACTAAATAGCGAGCAAACCGATGGGACCTCACAACAAAACCTACCCAGACTGACCGCAGAGGATGGATCGATGCTGGTAAGTGATATTACCTCGGCGGAGATTTTCACAGCACTAAGCCAAACTCAACGTCACCGCTCTCCTGGACCTGATGGAATACCATATGAATTCTATCAATTAATGTGGAATATACTAGGAGAAGATCGTCTTCAAATTTACCAGGAGATTATGGGAAACCCACAAATCATAAATGAAGAATTCACTGCTGGAATTATTATTTTAATTCCGAAGATCAGAAGACCACTTGGAATGGAGGATTTCAGACCTATCACACTTCTCAATACAGATTACAAAATCTTTACAAAAATCATAGCATCCCGAATCAAACCGCAACTGCTACAAATTATAGGGCAGTGGAAATCCTGTGCAACTCCAGGAAACAATATCATCTCGAACTTGTTGGTGTTGAGCAATATTATTATTCTACATGAGAAAACTTCTTCTAATCTTCCCCCTACGACACTAATCAGTCTTGATTTTCAAAAGGCCTTTGATAGAATAAAACATTCATATCTATGGTCTACAATGCAAACCTTCGGGTTTCCTATCGGGTTGATTAAATGCATTACAGGACTGTACAGAACAGCACAATCTAGAGTAATCATTAATGGACATCTCACATCGAAAATACCCATCCGTAAATCGTCAAGGATGCCCACTTTCTATGATCCTGTTCATCATAGCACTGGAACCCTTCCTCCGGAGGATAAACCAGAATGTAACAGGTCTGACGATCAATGAGAAAAAAGTGGCAGTAAGAGCATATGCCGATGATGTATGCATTGTTCTCACAGAGGAAAACGACGAAGACCGTATGCTGACTATCATAAACGAGTTTCAGTAAACATATGGATCCCAAGTCAATCCATCAAAGTCTGGAATGATGTTGCTTGGGCAACATCCGTTACCCACACCTACTCGATCTTTCCCTATTGTGCAAAAGCTGAAGATTTTGGGAATTATTTTCCAGAACAAATTTAAAGATATGATAAGTGAAAACTGGGCGATGGTAATCAATAAAGAGAGGCATACCTTATTCCAGCAAAATACCAGGTCCCTAAATCTCATACAGAAAGTATGGCACATTAATGTGTTTGCTTTATCCAAGATATGGTATCTCGCACAATTCTTACTTGCAACGAAACAAATTAGCCAACGTTTAGAATTGTGTATCGGTCACTACCTCTGGAGAGGATCACTGTACAGAGTTGCCCGCGATCAATAATACTTGCCAAATCTCCAAGGAGGCCTCAATCTAACCTGTGTCGATATGAAATGTAAAGCCCTCTTAGGGCGCACCATCCTCCGATCTATGTCAGGAACGCGGAGTCAAACAGAATTGACTTTTCTTCACCCACCAGCACTTATGACGATAAATGGGCAATATAGACACATACACCCGGCTTTTCGTGCCGTTATCAATGTAATCGACAGTTTACCTCAGGAAAGGAAAACTCAGGGGGAATTTAATTCTACAAAGAATCTATACACATATTTGCTGAAGGGGCAACAGAAGCCGCTATCAATAGAACATAAATTCACCCAAAGACATTGGAGAACGATTTGGTTGAATGCCTCAAATAAATACATCCCAACACAGTGGAGATCCACACTCTACTCTGGGATCAACGACATTGTGCCTACAGCGAGTAAACGCATACGTCACAATATGGCTGAAGATGCTCAATGTAGACGATGTGGAGATGTCGACACATTAGTGCATCGAGTGACATCCTGCCAAGGGGCTCGAACAGTTTGGACTTGGACGACTGCTATACTGCGGAGAATACATCCGGGGATAGACCACCTACCAGCGGAGCGCATAATGGTTTGCGATTTTGAACTTACTGGGAAACCAAAACAAAACGCTGTAACCTGGTTTATAGCGGCAGCAGTGGACTGGAACATAACAGCGCACGAAAGAGGTGGGGGCACCTTAAGGGATTTTGTAAGTTCCATCAGAAGAATACGCTGGACAAAGGTACAAAGCAAAAGTGTACAGAAGTTTTCAACGCATCTGTTTCAGTTTTGATTGTCGGATGTGACGGCCAAATTTTGAAACAGTACTGAGGGGATGTTTCGTTACAAACACTGAAAACTGCCTCTCAAAAACCAACACAACTCGGAAAGATTTGACCCAGTTCTATAAAGATGTTAGATGCAAAGATATACAAAACAATACCAAATGATTTATTTCGTGCATGATGCAAGCTTTTAACGTGATGGACGACGACGGAAATGTAAACATAGAACAGCTGAAGAAGAAAGCTCGTTTCGATCTACAGTGACGTCATCAGGGCGGACTTCATAAATGAGCTCAATGATATGGCTAAGAAGAGCAACGAAGGGTCTGGTCCTTGTGAGAGAGCATTCCTATTTATAATTTCAGGTTATAAGACACAAATGGGGAATATGGATATGCAAGAAATGATTACATCGGTTCAGAACATGAGAGGAGAACTTCTGGTGAACTCTTTAAGTGAACTTTTCATGAAAAGTGACCAATATTTTATTTCATTCAGAGATGTAAAACTAATGATACATACTGTAGGTCAATTGTTTACCAATAAATAAGAATTCTGAAAAAACATAGTAGAACACTAAAATTGCGACGAGCACAACAGATTACCTGGCCAACATATAAGAAACAGTCTCTTTCGATTAATGCTAAACTTCGACATTACTTCTCCGTCGTTAAGCCAGAAGCAACATATGCAAGTGAAACTTTATTTAAACTTAACACCCGATCAGCAACTGACAAACTACAGAAGGTTGATAGACGGATTCTTCAGACAATAATCAATAAAAAACACCAGGTTGAGGGCCAGTGGAGACTTTTGCCCAATTCAATACTTTACAAGGAAAATTAATCTATCATTGACACGATGCGAAAACGAAGGATTGCGTTTTTTGGACACTTATCCCGCTTGCCAAATACTAGACTCCTGAAACAACATTTTGACTTCTTTTGGAACAGTAAAACAAAAATCACATGGTGTAAAGAAATACAAATGGATTTAGACGAATTGAAAATAACTCAACATCAAATTGAACATAGAGAGGAGAGACGGCTTCTGAATAACAAATACACTCGACTAACATTCAAAATTTCACAGCGTAAGAAATATGTTATATCAGCAGAAGAACGAGCTGCAAGATCTTCCAGAATGAAGAAGTATTGGGAAAGGAAAAAATTATCAAGAATTAAGAACTGAACTTATTATTTGAAATATTGGAAGACTTTGTATATAAGGTTTGATTTTGGTGCTCCAATGTGGGCGTAAAAAGTGTAAATAAATAAATAAAAAGTTTTTTTTTTATATAAAATTATGTCAATACGGTAGGTAGTAGGCCTATATAGACCGGTTCACTTTTTCCAAAAACGTCTCTTTTTCCAATTTGAGCGGCATTTTAGGTAACATTTGGGCAAATGGCTTATTTTTACTAATTCGGACCTGCTGAACACTAATATCGCTGTTGCCTGGCTGATTTCTCCACCGGAAACCCGAAATCCAAGATGGCGGACTTAGCCCTATATCTGCACTATTTTCGTTCCCTCGCGTATTTTTATTCCGATAGGGGTGAATTATGCTGTAAAGCATTGTTGAAACAATGATTTGTCGATTGACTGAGTTTTTAATCACACTGAATAATTTTTTCCCTTTAAAAATATATACAATATATACATTTTCTCCTTGTAATATTTTACAAAATTTATGTTTAGATTGATTTGTTATTCTATCCGTATAATTACAAATACTACTGATAACATAACTACTATTTCTGTTCAAATCGGGTTGTTTTGAAGACGGGAGGTTTAGGCTTACACCTAGCACTTAATTTTCTGAAAACCTTAGGACAGCATATGGCAGGAACTGGTATTCGTGAGATCTGGGTGGAAAGCGGAGTCTTAGCGAGGGATCGGCCGCTGCAGTTCTTGATGGAAGGGCATATGGTAAAGGTCTTCGTATTCAGAAACTTATGTTCCAGGCTTTATGGCGCATTTTACTGGATAGGCTGGCTAATGAGAAGAGCTGCGATATTTTTGAAAACCTCCCCTAAGATGCAGAAACAGCTATCGAGCATTTCCTCGTACAATGACCCGTTAATAAATATTAACGTGCATTCCAGTCGTATCCGCGGGCGGCTGCTGCTGCAAACTTGATCTTCACGGTATCTATTGGTGACTGTCCGAACTAGTGAGCCGGCAATCGCTCAGCGTGTCTGTCTTGTCGATGGCTCGCTCGTGTGGCTAATGTTGGCACTTAAGTTTTGGAGAACACGAGGTCTCACGATCGGCTCCGTTCGAGCCCGATCGGCCGCCATTTTGTTCTGGTTGATTGAGAAAAACAAATGAAGTTGAAGGAATTCTTGCAAGAAGGAAAGATGTGAGAACTAAATCTCTGGTGTAAAACGGGGATTATCTGGCCTTAGGCCAGGTAAACTTCCTTTCCCCGATATAATTTCGTCTCTACGTGATTTACATTTACCGCCCACCGTTGAGAAATCTCTGTCATCGGATTAAATATGTAGACATGAAGAAAACGCAATGTATGAAGTTTGGCTACAGGAATACATCTCTTTATTAAGGTTTGTTTGTGTTAAAAGTTATTGGAACTATTTGTGACCTGAAAATGTGAATTGGTCGTCGATACGAGTATTTGTGTTGGTGTTATTCTACATATTTTATATGTTGCAGTCTTGAGCTGTTGAATAATTATCTTAGCGCAGTTGGCATTTATTTTGCCGTTAGTAAGTCACTTGGTTTGTAGAACCGAGTAGGCCTAAGCATGAAGAGAAAGTTCCAATACCTTATTTTTAACTTGATGTAATACACTTATTTATATGTATTTTGGGAGGGTTGTGTTTTATCTTTTTTCTGACGTGCCGTGCTGTGTAATGTTCAGATCTCATTTTGTTTTGAGCGAGGAATTTTCCTAACCTTAATTTTTTTTTTCGTAACAGTTAATTTTCCTTTTCCTCGTCTCGTTAGCGTGGTCTCTTAAAGACTCTGTTTAAAATATCACCACTTATGATATGTATTTTTATTTTTTCCATGGTCCGTTGCCTGGATACTCTCCGGGATTGTTATCCGATCTCGTTTTTCTCGGAAACAATGTAATTAATTTTTCATGTCGACTTGAGGTCAGTCATATTGGATTTTCATGCCGTACGCACGTACCTTGCCTTTGCTCCTGAGTAACTAAAAGATTTCAAGAATTATCTTTTTAATTTCCAAGAGATATCTTCTTGGTGGTTTGAACTTGTCATTCTTCGAACCTATACGATGATAATGTATATTTTTTCTTCGGAATCTAATTCTACTGATGTAGGGTATAATTGGTTCTCGCATAATTGAACTTCTTCATTGAAATTGGGTAATTAAATTCCATCTCCTTCTTAATTTTATTGGTTCCTTGCTTCTTGATTATTAATTTGTTTGTTCTTTTTATTACTATTTATGTTACATCCTTTTTTTTAACATGCATGTAAGATGTTCTTTCCTTCAATTATATTTAATGTTATGAAATGTGATTCGTGTTTTCTTCAAGTTTAGTTTTAGTGCTCTTCTCTCAATTTAAATGCAACCTGGGTATGGTAATTTGTCCAGCCGTTCCACACACATACCCTAGTTGCTCTCTGTTTTTTTTAATCGTTTTTCTGTTTGTGTTTCTGAAGGTAACTTGTGGGTACATATTTTGGTACCTAGTCGCGTGGTTTTGTTTCCACCTTGTATTTTGTTGAGAGAATGTGTACTGGGTTTGACTTGGAGAAAGCATAGGCATAAAAGGGTTACTTATTCTGAAAAAAACTTGTATTAATCCTATGTGATTTTATGTTTCATGTCGACTATAAATGGAGCAACGGAATCTTAGGGCAGCTTACAGTTTGACCAAAGAAGAAATTATCTATGAACTCCTGATTAGAGGTTCTACTTCCTCTGGAAATAGGGAAAAGGATCTGATATTACTGAATGCAGTTTCGGATAATCCTGTACGTGTACCAAACTGGAGGAAATTTGACTGGACGTTAGGTAAGTCCCTTATTGTACCATCTGTTGAAAGTTTAATTGTGGTTTTTCATTCGTTAAACTCTGACTGTGCTCCGTCTAGTTCTCGACTTATCAGATTTAAGGTCCGCTGTTCACATTGGTACCATCGCCTTCGTGATTTAATAGAAGTTTGGCAGGATAGAGATCCTGAATTCCATTTAAAATTAATTTCTCTGCGTGCTAAACTTGTTGATTGCTTTTTTGCGTTATTCCCAAATAATAGTGAGAGTGCGAGTGTTAACCCTGATGTGTGTGCAAATGAAGGGGTTCCTTCTATTAGTGGATTGAACGAATTGTTGCATAATATCAGTGTTGAAAGCAATTTAGGAAGTTTTGGTGGATCTTTGTCGAATCATAGTGAACCTGCAACTATGTATAATCAGGAAAACTATCCTAGTGCGTGCAGAATATCTGAGGTTAGGTCTGAGTGTAGCAATGTCAGAACAGGGTCGACCTCATCACGTCATAACCTTGAGAATCTTGATGATATAAATGTTTCCTTTGCTAATGTGTCCATTTCTGGTGCTGCGAGCAACCAGGTTAGGGGTAATTTATCAAATGCTAGGTCGAATGATGAAAGATTATCGCCCCTATGTTATGAAAATCCTATTAATTTAGAACATGTGTCATCCAATGTAAATAATAATCCTCGTGGGGAGTTTAAAATGGGAATTAAGTTTGGTAGTGTACCTCATCCTTTAAATGCTTGCATCCAAAATCTAGAGATGTGCAACGGTAACGATGCTAACCTGTTAATAAAATTTTTAAAGCAATTTATTGACCTTGCTGACAATGCTGTAAGATTTGGGTGTCCTGATAGTCAAATTTTCAACCTGATCTTTCCTTATACCTCTGGTTTATTGAGAGAAAAGTTAATTGTAGCCATGGAAGGTTGTTATTCCATTGATCGATTTCATCGTGAAATATTAAGTTCATTTATTCCTAGTCGTGCTTTGAGTATGCTGATGCATAATTTTTTCTATAGAGTTCAGAGATTCGAAGAGTCTTTAAATGATTATGTAACTGATATCAAGTCTTATGCTAGAGTTTTTTCTGTACAATTAAGTGAACAACAAATTGTGGCTTCTATATTGGAAGGGATTAATCCAGAAAGCAGGTCATACTTGACAACATGCAGTATTCCCGTAAATTTCTCTGATTTAAACAGATTTGTGTTGAATTCGGGTATTATCAAACATTCCGATTCCTTGAGAGTTGCCAATGTTCCTCCACCTAATTTTAATTCTAATCTATCTCAGGATTCTGGAAATCCTATCTGTTATGATAGCTCGCAAGGCCCTCGTTTCCAAAATAGAAATTCCTTCGATTCGGGTAATCGCACGTCGAATAACAGGAGAAGATGTGATACTTGTGGATCATTTCAACATATTGCTAAATGGTGTACGAGGAGACCTAAACATAACCCATGACTAAATCGTAAGGAGACTTCTTCGGATTGCCATGCGTCAAATAGTTCTAAAATAAACTCTATGGAGGTAAATAATTATTTTGATGATGTCAGAAGTCTTAAACCTAAAGTGAGGTTATGTAGTCGCATTTCTGAAGTTTCTAAACATTGTTCCCCATTTATTGATATTTGGGTAAATAACGAACCTGTTACTGCTCTGATCGATTCGGGTAGTGTGAAATCATTTTTAAGTAAAAACTGGTTTGAAAATATGAGGTCAGTATGCAAATTTGGAAAACTTATTAAAGAACCGAACAATTTTGTGTCAGCGAACTGTTCTAGTCTTGAAGTTTTAGGATTGGTAAACTTAAAGATCCGCATTTTAAATTTCACTTGGAGATATGATTTTTGGGTTGCAAATAATTTATCTTGTGACGCCATTATGGGTGCTGATTTTTTGTCTCATGTTGGGTTGTTACTAGACCTTAGAAACAGGTCATGTTGGTTTCGTTTTAAGCCTAATTTAAAATTAAACTTCAAGCCTTGTCTTAGTTTTTCCGGAGTGAATTCCTCCAAAGTTATATCTGGTTCTGACACCATTGAGGAGTTTAATTTTGAAAATCTTAAACCTGACCAAGCTGATAAACTTCGTGAACTGTGTTCATCCTTCCCTGAGGTTTTGACGAATAAGTTAGGGGTGACCAATCTATTGGAATACAAGATTGTCGTTTCTGATTATATTCCAGTCAGTTCGCCACCGTATAGACTAGCCCCTCCCAAGATGAAAATCTTGAAAGAGATAATCGACGAGATGTTAGATGAAGGGATCATTAGTAAGTCTACTTCCTCGTATTCGTCACCTATTTTCTTGGTGCCTAAATCTGACGGTAAATTTCGCCCAGTTGTTGATTATCGAGCTCTTAATAAAAAGGTTATTCAGCAGTCCATCCCGCTTCCTGATCTGAGATCTTGCTTTGCATGGTTTAGGGGTGCTAACTGGTATACGATTTTAGATCTGAATCGCGCGTACTTTCAGATTCCATTAACTGAAGATTCTAAACATCTAACAGCCTTCTCCACTGACTGGAATCTCTTTCAATTTAACCGTTTACCATTTGGGATCTCCACGGGTGCGGCCATCCTAAGTCGATTGCTAGATATGGTATTTGATGGAATCAAGTTCAAGTTTGTGTATCATTATTTAGACGACGTAGTCATATTCAGTGAGAACTTTGATGATCATCTGGAACATATTGGTGAGGTTATGTCTCGTCTAAAGAAAGCTGGTCTTACCGTAAAACCATCTAAAGTTTCCTTTGCTAAACCCAAGATTTCATTTTTGGGACATATCGTAACATCGTCTGGAATTTCTGTGGATCATTCGAGAACCCAAGCGATTCGTGACTTTAAGCCCCCTAAGAATGTTAAAGGTGTATCAAGGTTCATCGGTATGATGAACTATTTCCGTAAGTTCATTAACAATTTCGCTCAGCGTGCTGCTCCTATAAATATGTTGAGGAAGAAGGGAGTTAATTTTGTTTGGGGTCCTTCGCAAGAAGCAGCATTTGAAGATTTGAAATTAGCTTTGATAAATGCACCTATTTTGTCCATCCCTGATTTCTCCAAAACCTTTATTGTGCAAACGGATGCCTCCAATAGTGCTGTTGGTGCAGTGTTACTACAAGACCATGGAAAAGGTAGATTACCTATTGCGTACACTTCCCGCACTCTGAATGATGCAGAAAGAAATTACTCTGTTTATGAACTCGAAGGTTTGGCCGTCATGGATGCTCTTGAAAAGTTCAAGTTGTATATCGAACATGTACCCTTCGAGTTAGAAACAGATAACCAAGCCTTGAGTTGGGTTCTTGGCAGACCTAGGAAAACTGGTCGAATAGCTCGTTGGGCCACTCGAATTTCTTCCTTTAAGTTCTCTGTACGTCACATCCGAGGGAGTGAAAATGTCATCGCTGATTGTTTAAGTCGGATGTATGGTGACACTAATGTTGAGGTTGAGGAAAATGTGAAGTGTAACGCAATTTTGGAACATAACATGTCAAACGTAATTCTGTCTAACTGTCCCATGTTGTTTCGGGATGTATCTGAATATCAAAAGGAAGATCCAGTTCTAAGTGAGATTATAAGAAAATTAGAGGTTGGTGAAGTTGTAAAACCATATTCATTAAGGAATGGCATCTTGTGTTGTTTGGCCCGTTCTGATAGAACACCTAAGATTGTTCTTCCCACTGTTTTAGTAGGCGAGATCTTTAAATACTTTCATGAGTCTCCTATCGGTGGACATTTAGGAGTATATAAGACCAGATTAAAGGTGAGGCAAAATTTTATCTGGAAGGGTATGGATGGTGACATCAGAAGACTGGTAAATAATTGTACAACATGTAAATTGGCAAAACCATCTCCTAACACTAAGGTTGGAATGTTATCGTCTCAACTTTCCGATAAACCTATGGAAAGATTGTTCGTAGATTTTGTCGGCCCGATGCCGCTGTCGAAGCTGGGTAACCGTTTTGTACTGGTTTGTACGGATGGCTTCAGTCGTTTTAACTGGTTGTTCCCAACTCGTTCAGCTACCACTGAAACGGTAATTAAATGTCTTAACCATATTTTTGCTGTTTTCGGCCCCTGCCAATTTCTGGTATCAGATAACGCGAAATGCTTTACATCACATGTTTTCCGCAATTTTTGTTTCGAGTTATCCATTTCCCATGTGACATCTTCTATCTATTATCCTAAAGGATCGTATGCTGAGAGGGTGAACAGGAATCTTCGAGCTGCGTTAATTGCTTACCATCATAAGGACCATAGACTATGGGACAGTTGTATTCCTTGGTTGACTTATTCGTTCAACACTGCGGTGCATGAATCTCATCGTACCACCCCTTTCAATTTAATGTTCTCCTTCGTCCCAAATTCCCCTATATCTAATTTGTGGACTATTAATCAATTGTTGCCTGATAAAGTCATGAATGAGAACGTACGTTCTATTTGGAAAAAGGCCAAAACATATATGAAGGTGGCACACGAGAAACTTCAACAGAGGTATAAGTAAACCTACGTCACTTCAGATTGGGGACATGGTTTTTGTCAAGAATTTTTCTGTTAAGGAAGTTGGTTCTAGAGAATCTGGCAAGCTAGTCACAAGATTCCATGGCCCTTGTGAAATTATAAGTTTTATCACTCCGGTGACATTACTTGTAAAGGACCCTCAGAAAAAGAAAATATTTAGGGTGCATATGTCTCATGTTAAGAGAGGTTGTGATGTTTCAAATTAATGATCATAAAGTTGTATTTTAAATTTGTAAAAGCAAGGAATCTCAAAAATTTGATGGGGAAACCTTAGTTAAAACTTAGTTATGTATCTTCTGTTAGCCTAAATTTTTCCTAAATCATGTTTAACTATGGACTTGTCGTAACTGATGTTAATCAAAAGTGTGATGAAGAAAGAAATGGACCATTGCTGTCGGAGTACGATTTGATTTCAGATCAAATGTTGGTGATATCGTCATCCTGTTTGAAGAGCGTTGTGACTGTCGCGAATGTCCAGGGCCCGGACGTCGTGATGCTAAGCCGTGACCTCAGCACTGAGAATGACCGAGTCTCCTCCATCCTATGAAGGCTTATTTCTGTATTTTATTGTATCCAAAAAAAGATTGTACTACTGCCAAGTAAGAGTTGGAATTTTACGCATGTTGGTGATTTTCAGATGCATGAAAAAACTTGGGTGTATCTAATCATGGAACGATCAGTTTGGTGTACTAGGTGTTGTGAGAACTGATGTATGTTTTCAGGTCATATTTTCTCGGTGTATCTTTTACCCCCAACCATAAACTTGTGAACAATTGTTGCCTATTGTCCAGCATTGTGTGGGGGAGAGATGACCCGTTAATAAATATTAACGTGCATTCCAGTCGTATCCGCGGGCGGCTGCTGCTGCAAACTTGATCTTCACGGTATCTATTGGTGACTGTCCGAACTAGTGAGCCGGCAATCGCTCAGCGTGTCTGTCTTGTCGATGGCTCGCTCGTGTGGCTAATGTTGGCACTTAAGTTTTGGAGAACACGAGGTCTCACGATCGGCTCCGTTCGAGCCCGATCGGCCGCCATTTTGTTCTGGTTGATTGAGAAAAACAAATGAAGTTGAAGGAATTCTTGCAAGAAGGAAAGATGTGAGAACTAAATCTCTGGTGTAAAACGGGGATTATCTGGCCTTAGGCCAGGTAAACTTCCTTTCCCCGATATAATTTCGTCTCTACGTGATTTACATTTACCGCCCACCGTTGAGAAATCTCTGTCATCGGATTAAATATGTAGACATGAAGGAAACGCAATGTATGAAGTTTGGCTACAGGAATACATCTCTTTATTAAGGTTTGTTTGTGTTAAAAGTTATTGGAACTATTTGTGACCTGAAAATGTGAATTGGTCGTCGATACGAGTATTTGTGTTGGTGTTATTCTACATATTTTATATGTTGCAGTCTTGAGCTGTTGAATAATTATCTTAGCGCAGTTGGCATTTATTTTGCCGTTAGTAAGTCACTTGGTTTGTAGAACCGAGTAGGCCTAAGCATGAAGAGAAAGTTCCAATACCTTATTTTTAACTTGATGTAATACACTTATTTATATGTATTTTGGGAGGGTTGTGTTTTATCTTTTTTCTGACGTGCCGTGCTGTGTAATGTTCAGATCTCATTTTGTTTTGAGCGAGGAATTTTCCTAACCTTAATTTTTTTTTTCGTAACAGTTAATTTTCCTTTTCCTCGTCTCGTTAGCGTGGTCTCTTAAAGACTCTGTTTAAAATATCACCACTTATGATATGTATTTTTATTTTTTCCATGGTCCGTTGCCTGGATACTCTCCGGGATTGTTATCCGATCTCGTTTTTCTCGGAAACAATGTAATTAATTTTTCATGTCGACTTGAGGTCAGTCATATTGGATTTTCATGCCGTACGCACGTACCTTGCCTTTGCTCCTGAGTAACTAAAAGATTTCAAGAATTATCTTTTTAATTTCCAAGAGATATCTTCTTGGTGGTTTGAACTTGTCATTCTTCGAACCTATACGATGATAATGTATATTTTTTCTTCGGAATCTAATTCTACTGATGTAGGGTATAATTGGTTCTCGCATAATTGAACTTCTTCATTGAAATTGGGTAATTAAATTCCATCTCCTTCTTAATTTTATTGGTTCCTTGCTTCTTGATTATTAATTTGTTTGTTCTTTTTATTACTATTTATGTTACATCCTTTTTTTAACATGCATGTAAGATGTTCTTTCCTTCAATTATATTTAATGTTATGAAATGTGATTCGTGTTTTCTTCAAGTTTAGTTTTAGTGCTCTTCTCTCAATTTAAATGCAACCTGGGTATGGTAATTTGTCCAGCCGTTCCACACACATACCCTAGTTGCTCTCTGTTTTTTTTAATCGTTTTTCTGTTTGTGTTTCTGAAGGTAACTTGTGGGTACACAAGAAAACCGGGAAAAAATCGAAGACTTTGTTTCCGAGGCATCACGATCGAGTTCAAATTTGGCGTACTGGTGATCATATCTAGAGATGGTTTCGACATTACTCAAATTTACAAGGGGGATCCATTCTGGAAATTGGGACATGTATTTGACTGCTCTTAAGGAGATACTTCCTTTTACTGCACGATACGACCACTCCAATTATACTAAGTCCTTGGCAGTGTATATAGCTGAAATGCATCAGCTCCCTGAAGAAGTCGAGATGGCATTCAGGAAGGGAGACTTCGGGGTCCAACGGAGCAACGGAAAATTTGGTCGAGTTGACGCGGATCATGCACAGGAATGGATAGTGGGCACTTCTAAGAAAGACGGCGGATTAGTTCGAATCGTGCAGGAAGAGTCTGCTCTGCAACGTTGGGCCTTATCATTTCACTGGAGGAGCGAAATTACTAATTCCGCGTTTAAAATGTTCGGGGTAGGAACAGAAGGCTGCTCATATAAAGAACAATCTGTCCATCCTGGTAGGAGACGGCGAGACAACTCGGACGAAGAAAAACTCTTGTCCACTTTGAAAACTTTCAAAGTTTTCTCAGAAGACACTGCTGATCTCTCAAGTATTCACAATGTAGCAACTAAGGACATTGCTACCGTCAAGATCCAAGATTCGCTTCTATGCGCACGAGAACTGGGGCTTGAACAAGTGAATAAGTTCGTCTCCGAACGCCTTGTGTGTTGTGTCATCTGAAGACATGGAGAAACCACAAGTGAGCTTCCATTTGCCCCTTTCTAAGAATCGCCCTCTCACACTGAACGACTTGCCGAAAGTTTTGACGAAGAAAACGATGCACAAAACAGTGCTGAGTAGAGATAGGAGCGTTCTCCAAAGAATAGTAATGGCTTACGAGGCCGGGAGGGAAATTGATCTTCAAGAAATTTTAAAACATGAGTTCATGGCCTGTCCTCCATCCCTGACAAACACGGATGGGGATTTAAGAAGTGGAGATAACTCTATCCTGATTACAACTCTAAGGACATTGACTGCCCTGATAATATAGTTCTGGAGAGAGAATCTTCACATTTACTCATTGACGGCATGGCAATGATCAATGCACTGCAGAAGCCAGCAAAATGCGTTACGTTTGGAGATTACGCCATGGCAGTGGAAAGACATATCCGTTCCTACAATTCTGTCTATTCAAGAATCGACATTGTTTTCGACCGGTAGGTGTTTTACATTATTATTATTAGATTATTATTATTATTATTATTCAAATTCCATTTTTTTTTCTTTAGGTACAGATCCAAATTAGTCAAGGCTAGGCGCCTAAAGAATACTGCCCCAGTGCGTCGCGTGATAGACGATGGAAATGTGCCCTTGCCACAAAACTGGAAAGACTTTCTGTCCTTAGAAGAAAATAAGGTCAACCTGATCGAGTTCGTATCAAAACATCTCAGTGCAGTCGAGATAAAAGAAGTTGAACTAGTTATCGCCGGAGGGTTCAGTGATGAAAAAAAAAAAAGTGTTTTTCAACATGTCGTTTTCAAATGTCACCTCTCTGGAAGCTTCCCATGAAGAAGCTGACACAAGGATGATTTTCTGTTCTGGAATCTGCCAGAACTCAAAACAGGATGACTAACTGATTTTACGTTGTGCTAAAAAAAGAGTAATATTATTGAACATTTATTTCTTAATTTTTGTGGTAAATAGTTATATTTTTTGTCTGAATTATATTATGTATGAAATAAATGAGCGTTGGTAGCTCTTTGTAACGCATAACTATCATTTATATCACTTCTCACGACAAATTTATCCACAAAACCGTTTTCAGAATAAAAATACGTGAGGAAACGAAAATAATGCAAATATAAGGCTAAGTCCGCCTCTTGGATTTCTGGCTTCCGGTCGAGAAATCGGCCTGGCAACAGCGATATTCTTGTTCAGCAGGTCCGAATTAGTAAATATAAGTTATTTGCCCAAATGTTACCCAAAATGCCGCTCAAATTTAGAATTTGGTAAAACTGAACCAGTCTATATATAGGTATTTAATAATCATAAACAGACAGTACTTTTCTGTATACACAATACTTCTATATCAAGTTTGCCTTGATTTAAGGCTAACAACTACAGATCCCAATGGAAATGTTAAATGAGAGTTTCACAGTAAAATTTATAACAAGACCTACAGTATGTATGGCAAGTAGAAGAGGAACAAAATAAAACTACCAGATTATAATGTGATAAACAAATGTTAATTTTAAAGATTTTTTCAAACATTTTACCAGACCCATTTTAATCATTTAAAATTAGACTCACAAGAAGAAATACTGTAACTTGAAGTAAAAAAAGAAATAGTTTTATCCCTACAAGAATCTTTTAACCCTTTCCTCTCGAATTATTGTTAAGTCCCGGTTTCTCCCAACTCGAATTTATTTCTGTCAGCATTCTTCATATTTTAAAACCTGGTATTAAGTACTGGATGTAACAAGATATACAGGAAGGAAGTACAAAATTAATAAAAGTATGGAATTTACATGACACAAAATAATGTTTTTAACTTTTTTTAACGGTATGTATTGAGTGTGTGGAAGCATTCAAAGCAAATGCCTGGATTGACCCTGATTGCTTCACATAATGTTATCGCCTCCTCTATGATTTCTTGCGACGCTGATATCAATATCGTCACATGAATCACTCACGGATATATCATTTTCATCGCCAGATTCAAAAATTGCATCGCTCTTACGGTCACTATCATCAAAATCAGCCGAAATAGACGCCCGGATCTCAGCTTCGGTCAGACTGTGCGCCGCCATGTTGCTTCACCGCGACTGCTTTTCATGTCAAGGAAACGGAGCAGTTTTCCAGAGCAAAGAGAAACCAAAACACTCGTGTTTCGTTACTTTCGATTTCCGGGACCAGCACTTACCAAATGAAGTACAAAAGACCTTGCATGCCAGGTAACCTAGAAACGAGCGGCCAAACAATGTGTCGACTCAGGGTCGACACACGAGCTATAACGCCATGTTGTTTTACCGCGACTGCTTTCAATGTCAAGGAAACGGAGCAGTTTTGCCGAGCAAAGAGAAACTAAAACACTCCTGTTCGGTTTCTTTCGGTTTCGGGAACCACAGTTACCAAACGAAGTACAAAATCCCTGGCATGCCAGGTAACCTACAAACGAGGCGCCGCGCCGCCATGTTGCTTCACTGCAACTGCTTTCCACGTCAAGGAAACGGAGCAGTTTTGCAGAGCAAAGAGAAACTAAAACACTGCCGTTTGGTTCCTTCCAGTTTCCGGAAGGGGCCAGCACTTACCAAACGAAGTACAAAAGCCCTGGCATGCCAGGTAACCTAGAAACGAGCGGCCAAACATTGTGTCGACTCAGGGTCGACACACGAGCTACAAAGCTAAGTGAAAAGGTTAATAATCATTGAAATTACTCCCGCCATGATCCACAACAGGAAGATGTTTCGAAGTCGCATTGACAGCGTTAAGACATTAAGGAGAATCCACCAAAATGAAGGCCTAAATTGGTAATTTTTGCAAAGAATTCGAAGTGAAAGAATTAAGAGGTTCTGTGAGGAAAAGAAGCGATTGACCAGAAAGCCTTAGGTTCCACGCCGTCCATAGTTGGCCAAATTTGAAACAAACAAAACAACAAAAATCATTGAACAATTGAGAGTTAAACACCAATTGATTATGTTATATTAACGATAATGGCTTTTGCTAAGGACAATTGGGCAATTGAGAGTTAAACACCAATTGATTATGTTATATTAACGATAATGGCTTTTGCTAAGGATGGACTACATGGAGTCTGAAACATGGCCAAATAAAAGAAAGAAAACATACAAAATTGTATTGACTAGGCATACCCACATACTGTCATTCTAATAAAAAGATACATATTATGATTGAAAGTGAATAAGCATCTAGGTACCGGTAAATAAAAATTACTTTCAGAGCATATTATTATTGTGTGAACGTGCCAATCAGTTAGCCTGTGTGATATGTGCTGCTGTACAGGTTCTTTCTCACTCCATTTCTTTCTTTCTTTCTTCTTACTTCCTTCCTTCAAGGTCAGGTGGCTACCTATGACTTCATGCCTCCCATTATCCATTTCCTTCTGTGCCTGGCACACACTGCATACAATATTAAGAATTTGTTACTAGATCCAGCAACCTCTTAATATCCTTTAGTGGCAAGATGGTTAGAACATTCATATTGTTTAAATGTAATGTTATCAACTCTTAAAATCCATTTTAGCTATAGAAATTAATCTTGGCATGGCAAGTTCAAATCCCACCTTCTACATTTCTTTCTCCTATGGGTTCCATTTTATGGAGCATGATTCAAGTATGATTAGTTTGATCTGTAGTGTTTACTTTAGAATTGATATTGTATCTGCACCGGTTCGGTACATTGAGCATTCATCTCCTGTGTCCCACTCATCTACCGTAAGAAGTGGTACGCCACTGATGGCGGAGTGGCGACAAATAATTTTAAAAACCCTGTATTTATTTGGACGTTCAGGACCTTGGAAAATTCATCATATTTGAAAAATAAACTTTATGTCAAAATTCAACAATTGCCCTCAGCTAACAATGGCACATTAAAAAAAAAAAGAAACTTTAATAAGAGACAGTGATAACTCGTCATTAGGCGCTAATTTAAAATTATCGTGGTGGCGGGAAACCGCACCAAATAAACTTTAAGGAGGACACTGGAAATACCCATTTGTTTTTAAATCTGCCGCCAAATGTTGTTGTGGTACGACTGCAACCGCGTATGCGTAAGTCGTGACGCGTGAAAACTGTGATGAAGTTTTCTGATCGCATGAGAAAGAATGTTGTGCAAAAAGTTGGTTACGAAAGGGACAAGCCGCGAGGCTTGGTCGGATCTCCAAAATGCAAGTGGTCTTTCAAGGTACGTGCTGACTGGTCATAAACTAGGAGAAAAGAAACTTTCGAATTTAAAAGGTGGAAGATCTTGACTGGATAGAACTTCGGAAATTTTGCGAAAGACTGTTAAATTGTAAAAGGGGATGCACGCAGCTAAGTTATGTTAGTTGTAACTGAAGTTATTTTAAAGTGTGTGTGTTCTGGTGTTCGTTTTCATAATGTATAACGTGGGTTATTGGTCGCCTCGTGGTGCAGGTTTTAGGTTATGTTTGCATTTTGGCCGCGTACATCTTTAAGAGGTACCAATATTTATTTTCATAATTGTTCTTAACTTCCGGTCCACCTAGTGTTCTAAATTTCAGTTTTTATTTTATTTTGGGGGTATTTTTCTGGTCCTCGACGGGTTTAAATTTGATTTTGGGATTCTGGGGTTATTGTTGTTCCTTCGGCTTGGCATTTTGAGCGTCGGGTATTGGTTTTGATTAGGATAATTCTTTTCCTGGTTTGTTTGTTTGTTATCCCAGAGGGATTATTGTGTCAAGCTGAATTTTGTAAGGGTAAGTTTGAGTGCGTTTTCTCGGGTGGTGTGGTCAGGAACTTTTGTCTTTTATTTCTGACGGAGCTTGTTTGAATGGGTGTTTTGTTGTATGTTTGGTTCCCTCTCGGGGAAATACTTACTTTCTCCTGTCACGCCTTTTCCCGGCCTCTTTCTGCTGGGTTTAGGGCGACTTTGGCTTCCTGTTCCTTATTCTTGTTAAATTTTGGGAGGGGGGAAATGGTTTTGTTGTTGGTCAGGTTTGGTTGTGCTTGTGATTGTAGTTTGGCTTCATTTCTTGTTGTTTTTTTTCATTGACGTAATTCTGCTTTACTTGGGAAGGGCATTTTTGGGGTCTTGTGTGTATGAATGTTGAGGGGCGCCTGGGGTAGGGGGTTAATTTTGTTTTGTTTGGATTGTTTTTTCAGGTTAGGTTAAGATATGGTGCGTTTGCTTTGATGTCTTCATATTATTTGCTTATTGGGGGTCTCTGTGTATGATTAAATATTGTATCCTGGCAACTTCTTTTCTGTACTAAAGTCTATAAACCCTCATCTAAATGTAAATGTAATTGGGCACATTAGTTCATATCCTCGCCGCTAGATGGGGGCTTCATTCATTCCATTCCTGACCCGGTCGGAGACTGGAAGCAGGCTGTGGATGTTCATTTTTCATCTTGAATACATTGTTGTTTTATTGACTCCCTTTCATTTCTTAGCGAACTATCCCTAGGTACCATTCCCCAACACGGCCTCGTTTAGGGTCCCCGTCCACTCTCTGGCTCTGTCCAGTATCCTTCCTTCCTGTCTCGGTCCTGTGGGTTAGTTCCCTTGGCAAACTTCGTAGGAGTAGGGTAGGAGAAGAGTATCTCCCAGCGGAACTGACCGGAGAGAGGTAATTATGGCTTTTGTTTTCCTCTTATTCCTGCAAGCATGGCAACACTGTCATCTGGTTGTCTATTTTGTTGTGCTGCTTGGTTGGTGTCGTATTGGGGAGGTTACATTTATGGTCACGAGAGTGTGGTAAGGATTGTTCTTTTATTCCCTTTCTGTCATCAAAATTTGGTAGCTGAGCATTGTTCTTGTCTTGTTTGTCTAGGGTTGTTTGTTGGGTTTGTCTGGTTGTTCTAGTTCTATGTGTCCTTGTCCTTGGTTTCTATGGGTGTCTGGTGTGTCTTTAGGTTCGTTTTGCTTTGTTATTTTGAAAGGGTAAATTGTGGGTAGGCACTGTTTGAAATTTTGTATTTGGTTATGTAGGACGAGGACCAGTGTTATGTATTTAGGTTAAGATAATACTATTATTGTATTTCTAATCTTTGTTTTGTTTGCTTTTCTTTCATATGAGCATCCATGTTCAAATGCGGTGACCATGTTTCCAGCCTTTCATTTGTTTTGCTAGAGTAGTGTTATCTTGACTATAAAATTTTGGTGCATGTCTGGTTACGTCATTAGGTTTTGAGTACTTCTACGATGCCCACGTCGTCTTGGATGTGTAAGAATTTGTCAATATTTTGGTGTCGAATTTGTTGCGTGTGCAGTTGAAAACAGCTAGTGTCGTCAGCTGGTATTTGTCCCAGTGCATGGTGGGAATTGAAATTATCTATTAAATAGCTCATGCAGTAATTGTTTCGTGGACGTGATCTTCTGTAAATTCTGTGTAGGCTCTTAACTTTTAATTTGGAGGTTGGCAACCCTGTAACCTTTGGTGATGTTCTCGTTGTGTTTTGGCCTACATGTGTGTGATGTCTTCTTGGTAATGTCTGTAAAATGGGAGGGTAGGGGTCCTCAATTTCATTTTTCCTGTTTCTGTATTATTCCCCTTGTGTGAAATTTAAATTCTATGTCTTCGTTTATGTAAATTTCCTTTGTGTTACTGTTCCTTGGCGTGTGCTAGGCTTCTTGCGGTCAGGCGTTGTGTTTTGGTGATCTGCTGATATGCGCAGTCAACAGAATGTCATGCTTCTTCTGGGTGTAAGTTGTTTGCCACTGTCCAAGCATTCGGTTTCCTTTCTGCTTTTCCGTCAACTGTAATTGTTCATTTAGAATCTTCTTACTTAGATTGTCCAGTTACGTTGCCATTCTGTGTTGGTGTTGATGTGACCGTCACGTAATTGTCATCTTCTAAATTATGTTTGTAATCTGTAATTGCAATAGTGTAGAGGTTAAATGTTTCACCTGTTTTTAACCACCATTTCTGTCGGTGTGATACCTTGTTATTTAATTTGCTGCTGTATGGTCATTTGAAGTGCTTCGTGATGTAGCTTGCAGTTGGGTGACCTGTCACGTCCAGCCATCGCGCAGTGTTTTCATTTTGATGTGTGCTGCTTTCTATTTGATGGCGAGCGTCACTGTGGTGCTCTCATGTGTTTGTGTTGATGTGAGCATCGTGCAACTGGTACCTTGGAACTTGTTGTGAGCGAGCGACTGGGATGTTTTGTATTGTGTATGTTGTGTCAGTAATTTTAGATTTTGCTTTTGATTTGGGGGTGGGGTCAAGTAAGTTGTTTTGTTGGTTATATTCTGGGTAGGTCGTATATTTATTAAGTGTTTATATTTATTAAGTGTTTCATTTTGTTAATCTTTAGACAAGACAAGCCAAGTATGTAAGTCTGGATTACGCTGGGGTACCTACCAATCTGAGCTAGATTTAGTCGTTGTATGGGAAATGTACTGGGTCGAGCAAAGGTTGGGATTATCTTGGCCTTTCTGATTCTAGTTTCACCTGGTAAGGGACAGCGAAGCAGCGATGATGAAGGCATCAACGTTTTTGTGAGTTTCAGGTTATGGAAGGAGGATGCTGACTTTAAGTCTGTTTTGGTGATCCTCGGAGCTGCTGGTATTCCCACATGGTTCTCCAAGAAGGTGTACTCTATGCTCGTTTCAATTTCTTCGTCTGGGCCGGGTAAGCAGGTGTGATAGTGTTTATGATGGTGAGTGTTTATGAAAATGTTTTTTTTGTGTGTGTTATGGTGGCTTGGCGACTACTTATTTTACATTCTTGTGCATAGTTAGGGGAATTTAATTTGTGGTGGTGGTAAATGCTTATTGGGGAGTTGTATCCGGTAATTTTGAAGATGTTTGAGTGATGGATGAATTGTTTTATGTACATGGGATCCCAGTTCATTGCTATGCCAAGGCCTTGTGTTCGTTTCTGTTCGGTACACTGTCTTCTGAAATTTTCCTGTCTGGATTTGATGGGCTGAGTAACCGGGCATGCTTAGTAACTGACTTGATTGTAAATTATTCTGGGGCGTGCTCAAGTTGTGTGGATAGTGTATGGATTGTGTTTATTTATTGTGAAAATATTTTTCTTTTGAATTCCTTGTCACTGCATTTAGAAAATTAGTTTAATGTTGATATGGGAGGTCATATAATAATTTTGATTTGTTGAAGTATGTATGGATTAATGGTAACTGTTGCTAGGGATATAACGTAACTAAAGCCTTGAAAGTAAATGTGTTTTTTTTTTTTTTAATTAATGCACCTGGCTGTCAAATTTAACATAAACTATGGTCAGTATCTTGTGAGATGTAAGAGTTTGTTCAGTAAGTAACTTCTGTAACTTTAAAACGTTTTAAGGTTAGGTGGACCGTTATAACTTAACTTTCAATTTGTAATGGTATCCTCTTTTGTGGGAAGTTTTAATTTGCTCAGGGTGTTCAAGAAAGAAATGTAGAACAATTCGAAACACAGTCCGGGTCCCGTGTGCGCGTGTTTCTAAATTGACAGTTGAAAATTTTGAAACAAGCAACAGGCGGCAAGCTTTTGGATATGAATATTTCTCGTAACTGGGAAGTCGTGACCAAGTCTTCAGAAGAAGGTGGAAGGGTGATACATAAAAATGGTGTGTTGTGGTCGAATTTCTGTCTTTTGGTGACTGTTTCAGTGTGTCCATGGTGCGAGGAGGTACCATACATGGTTCGAGCTGGGTCGTTGCCTTTGGCCATGAGGTCGGCCGACAATTGGCAGCTCACTCAACATCCTATTGGGGGTATTCCGATGATCTGCTGGCAGACGCATGGGGTGCCGAAGCCAGTTACCTACCTGAATCCTTGGTCACTTCTGGGGCAGATGCAGAGTGCTGGTCCATTGGTCTCACTGTAAATTTGTGTTCCCCCGGTGGCGGAGTTTGGGGAGGCGAGGATGTACCGGTTCGGTACATTGAACGTTCATCTCCTGTGGCCCACCCATCTACTGGAAGAAGTGGTACGCCACTGATGGCGGAGTGGCGACAAAAAATCAAAAAACCCTGTATTTATTTGGACGTTCAGGACCTTGGAAAATTCATCATATTTGAAAAATAAACTTTATGACAAAATTCAACAATTGCCCTCAGCTAACAATGGCACATTTTAAAAAAGAAACTTTAATAAGAGACAGTGATAACTCGTCATCAGGCGCTAATTTAAAATTATCGTGGTGGCGGGAAACCACACCAACTGAACTTTAAGGAGGACACTGGAAATTCCCATATGTTTTTAAATCTGCCGCCAAATGTTGTGGTGGTAAACTGCAATGGTGTATGCGTAAGTCATTACTCGCGAAAAACTGTGGAAATGTTTTCTGATCGCATGAGAAAGAAGGTTGTGCAAAAAGTTGGTCACGAAAGGGACAAGCCGCGAGGCTTGGTCGGATCCCTCTCCAAAATGCAAGTGGTCTTTCAAGGTACTGGTCATAAACTGGAAGAAAAGAATCTTACGAATTTAAAAGGTGGAAAATCTTGACTGGATAGAACTTCGGAAATTTTGCGAAAGACTGTTAAATTGTAAAAGGGGATGCACGCGGCTAAGTTATGTTAGTTGTAACTGAAGTTATTTTAAAGTGTGTGTGTTCTGGTGTTCATTTTCATAAGGTATAACGTGGGTTATCGGTCGCCTCGTGGTGCAGGTTTTAGATTACAGGTATGTTTGCTTTTGGCCGAGTACATCTTTACGAGGTACCAATATTTATTTTCATAACAAAATTGTTCTTAACTTCCGGTCCACCTAGTGTTCTAAAATTCAATTATTATTTTATTTTGGGGGTATTTTTCTGGTCCTAGACGGGTTTAAATTTTATTTTGGGATTCAGGGGTTATTGTTGTTCCTTCGGCTTGGCATATTGAGCGTCGGGTATTGGTTTTGATTAGGGTAAATCTTATCCTGGTTTGTTTGTTTGTTTGTTATCCAAGAGGGATTATTGTGTCAAGTTGAATTTTGTGAGGGTAAGTTTGAGTGCAGTTTCTTGGGTGGTGTGGTCAGGAACTTTTGTATTTTATTTCTGACGGAGCTTGTTTGAATGGGTGTTTCGTTGTATGCTAGGTTCCCTCTCGGAGAGAGACTTACTTTCCCGTCACGCCTTTTCCCGGCCTCTTTCTGCTGTTTTTTGGGCGACTTTGGCTTCCTGTTCCTTATTCTTGTTAAATTTTGGGAGGGGGGAAATGGTTTTGTCAGGTTTGGTTCTGCTTGAGATTGTAGTTCGGCTTCATTTCTTGTTGGTTTTTCATTGAAGTAATTCTGCTTTACTTGGGAAGGGTATTTTTGGGGTCTTGTGTGTATGAATGTTGAGGGGCGACCGGGGTAGGGGGTTAATTTCGTTTTGTTCGGGTTTTCAGGGTAGGTTAAGTTTTGTGCCTCTGCTCTGATGTCTTCATATATTTGCTTATTGGGGGTCTCTGTGTATGATTAAATGTTTTTTTTTTATTTATCTTGAATACCGTATTTGCTCGCGTATATCTCGCACTTTTTTGACCGAAAATATGTGTGAAAATTTACGGTGCGAGATATATGCGGGGACTGACCGTATTCCCGAAAAAACACAAAATTTGCGATGTAACAGTAGGCCTACTTGCGCAACTGTTGTGGCGTGCTAATCGCTAATTCGAACGTGTCTCAGGCGGCGAATTTAACCAACTGCGGCCGAAGACGCGGCGAACGATGTACGGCGTGCTAACACTCACGCTGCGCCGTATTCTTGCACACGGCCGAGCTCTGATGTATCGCAATGCGTAAAGACAAAATCATTGAGAATCGAGAAGACTGAACTGCGTTTCTCTGCGATGTAACAGTAGGCCTACTTCCGCAACTGACGTGGTGCGCTAATCGCTAATTCGAACGTGTCTCAAGGCGGCGAATTTAGCCAGCCGCGGCCGAAGACGCGGCGAACGATGTACAGCGTGCTAACACTCACGCTGCGCCGTATGCTTGCACACGGCCGAGCTCTGATGCGACGCAATGCGTAAGGACGAAATCATTGAGATTCGAGGAGACTGAACTGTGTTTCTCTGCGATGTAACAGTAGGCCTACTTCCGCAACTGACGTGGCGCGCTAATCGCTAATTCGAATGTGTCTCAAGGCGGGGAATTTAGCCAGCCGTGGCCGAGGACGCGGCGAACGATGTACAGCGTGCTAACACTCATGCTGCGCCGTATGCTTGCACGCGGCCGAGCTCTGATGCGACGCAATGCGTAAAGACGAAATCATTGAGATTCGAGAAGACTGAACTGCGTTTCTCTGCGATGTAACAGTAGGCCTACTTGCGCAACTTATTTGGCGCGCTGATCGCTAATTCGAACGTGTCTCAAGGCAGCAAATTTAGCCAACCGCGGCCGAAGACTAACGATGTAGAGCGTGCTAACACTCACGCTGCGCCGTATGCTTGCACGCGGCCGAGCTCTGATTCGACGCAATGCGCAACGACGAAATCATTGAGATTCGAGAAAACTGAACTGCGTTTCTCTGCGATGTAACAGTAGGCCTACTTGCGCAACTTATGTGGCGCGCTAATCGCTAATTCGAACGTGTCTCAAGGCGGCAAATTTAGCCAACCGCGTGCTAACACTCACGCTGCGCCGTATGCTTGCACGTGACGCCTCGATCCCTAATCGGTTCGTATCGACGTTCGGATCAACTCGTTGTTGCTCGCTCTTCCTGTTAGTAACGCTTCGGGTAAGTTCCTGGACAATGACGACTGTTGTGGCGCGCTAAATCGAACGTGTTTCTACCTCAAGGTTATTACGGTCATTTATATGATGGCGTCAGTAATGAATGCGAGATATATGAGAGTACTTTTTTCCCCCTGAAAACTTCAAATAAAAAAATGGGGTGCGAGATATACACGGGGGCGAGATATACGCGAGCAAATACGGTACATTGTTGTTTTACAGACTCCCTTTCATCTCTTAGCGAACTATCCCTAGGCACCTTTCCTCAACACGGCCTCGTTTAGGGTCCCCGTCCACTCTCTGGCTCTGTCCAGTATCCTTCTTCCTGTCTCTCGGTCTTGTGGGTTAGTTCCCTTGGGGCAAACTTCGTAGGATTGGGGTAGGAGAAAAGTATCTCCCAGCGGAAATGACCGGAGCGAGGTAATTATGGCTTTTGTTTTCCTCTTATTCCTGCAAGCATGGCAACACTGTCATCTGGTTGTCTATTTTGTTGTGCTGCTTGGTTGGTGTCGTATTGGGTGGTTACAGTATCGATAACTTTTCAGTTGGTCAATGCGAATACAATCCCAATGATTGGGAAATTGATACAATCTGAAAACAAATTACATGCAATTTAAAGTAATTTGCACAGGTTACATGTAATTTTTTGTCAGTTTGTATCGAACCCTAGAATTTGGATTTTACTCGTAATGACTAATTGACAAGATACAATTAATAAGGCAACACTGAAAAAACGGCTTCAAAGCTTTCTATACTTGAGAATTTGTTTGGAAACAGAAGCATATTTATGCTCTAATTCAACAGTTTTTAAAATAAGAAAGTTTTTCTTAATATGAATAGTTTTGTAGTAATCATAGAACTTTTCCCTGTAGACAAAGATGCATATTTTATTTTCAGTATCATGTATTTAAGAAGGATTTAAGAGGTCACTGTCATGACCCAGGTCAACAAAGAGGTGATGAAATATCTGGCTACTCCAACCCACTCCGGCTTACACGTCCTCGGTCCAGTTTTCGAATTATGATTGTTTGGGCACATGAATAAAATGAATGATTACCCAAGCAAGAATGGGATGCACATACAGGTGTACCTCTGAAGAAGGTAACTTAGGACTTGGGAATGAAACTATACAGACAAATCTGGAGACAAAGAATATATCTTGGGAATCAAGAAGCTATCTTTAAAGAGGAAAAAGCCGAAACTCTCAGCAAACCTCAAATTTGGATGCCAGATGAGGATTGGATCAAATAAGGAAGTAGGTTTAACAGGACTCACGCTTTGGCATCCGAAGAAAGATTCTGATGAGACCTCGATGTACTGGGTAATAGTCCTGCAAACTTGCGCATCTTAGGACTTGGGAAACAAGACTCTGTCTCTGTTTCCACTTCAATCTCTGACTCTTCATCAGTCTCACTGAAGCAGACCTCTGTATGAACACACAATTCATACGTCATTAAATTAGATTTCATTATCCACATTTGTAAACATGTTGTAAATTTAGTTACAAGCATAGCTAACAACAATCACATACAAAATAAAGGAAAATATTAGAGAAAATTAGGAAGACACGATAAAGTATTCTACTGTGTTCCACAAACTTTCTTTCTTGTAAGCAGTGTTAGAGTCGGACTTAATTTGAACATTTTTAATTCAAAACCGTAAATTTCTATCAATAAATAAAAAGGAAACTTGTCTGATACAAAATCTTGAATAATTCATAATTCCTTCTTTGTAAGTTCCTTCAACTTCAAACTAACCAAGTTCAAACGGCTCCAAATTTCTTTTCTTGGTATTTTCTAGTAGTATATCATCTTCTCTCATATTTTAAAAAGAAACAAAATCACAATGGTGACTCACCATCTGAACTACTGGTTTTGTTGGACTCCTGCAGTACAGTCATTGCTGAAATGCAGTCCAACCAAGTCATCCTCTCCTCCTCTGTTTCAGCAGCAAAGTAGAAAACAGTTCCTGCAAAACAAAAATATGCAACAAATAAGAGCACTCGAAATAATTAAACCCAAACATGAAGGGATTCATAATGGTTATTGAGGACCAGGACATCAGAAATGGAAACTACTGTATGTGAGGCACTGCATGAGAATGTGAGTAAATGACAGAAGCATAAAGTGTGGTACAGTTGGAGAAACAATTGAACACATTTCTGTAGGATGTTCATCACTAGATCTTAAAAGTTCATTGCCCTTAAAAATGTCAAAATATGTGTACCGATTGGTTTTCGGTACAATGTCGGCGTCTGGCCTCCCTTGGCCAAACTAACTTTCAAAAACTGGAACTTGAAACTATCATAATCAACATGGGTTGAATTCATGCCCTGTGCCTAAAGCAGCACATATTTGGAAGAGAACAGTGCCCACCCACTGCATGGATATAATCCTCCTCCGCAACGGCTGAGGTCCCGAAAGAGCTTCCTGAGGACATCTGAGATGCTCACCGGAGAAGGCAAGCCTGGTTATATGGAAGAAGTCAACCCCTCATCCCTACGGTTGGATGCCAGTAGCTGAAGAACTAGCACCCGGACTCAACAAAATCTGGAGGGTGTGGAAATCCCTAAACAGGTTACGATCAGGAGTTGGAAGATCCCGAGACAATCTGAGGAGATGGGGCCTCAGTACATGTGACACGTCTTGCGAATGTGGACAAGAACAAACCACAAGACACTTGCTTCATTGCCCTCTGTGCCCTTCATCTTGTGCAGAGGAAGATCATCTGTTAGCCACTCCGAGCGCCTTGGATGTTGCTCAGTATTGGGCATGGGCACGTGTTATATAATTAGACAGTTTTACCCTTTTAGGTACATGTATATCAACTGTACATGTATGTTTCCGACACGAGAAATAAATAATTTGGAAAATAAGTGTATTCAAAATTATGTGACTGTATCAGGACTTAATTAAATTCATCCATTTGGATAAAAATGGCGCAATGTCAAATGTGCCAAAACCTGTGGAAACAAGGTACTGTATAGTCATGTGAGAGGTAGCGACAATAGACTGGATACTTTCTGTTTCGTTATTGGATTTTTGTTTCCCTTGTTGGCTTACGAACATTACACCTTCCTGGGTAATAAAAATCTGTAAAGCTTATGCTGTGGATACGACCATTTCAAATCCCCACAACGTTTCAGTGTGGCGGCCCTACTCGCATCTGTTGGTGTTACACAACAAGGAATTTTGGTGGCATTGGTAAGATGAATCTTTTTGGAACATTGAAGGAGAACAGATGTGTGTGTATGTTTTTTTGGGGCAGGCCTTGTGTCCAGTTTGGCACCCTAGCTCACTGAAATGGAGGGAAAACTGTAAGTGATGAACACTACTGTCGACCAAAATATTATGTGCACTCGAGTTTGAAGGTTGTTTGTGAAGTAACCAATAGGCCTACATAATATCCAATAACATCATCATTTTCGTCGTTCTATTTTACGTTAATTCATGTAAGTTTGGCATTTTTATTTTATATTTTAATATTTTTTATCGCAGTTGGAACACAAAAAGAGCCTGTTTTTGAGTGTGTTTCAACCATGCGTCAACTTGAAGAATCAGTTTCTCAAAAACCCGTCATCAGATCCAATCCAAATTTTAACACAGTATACATTAGAATGTTTTATAACTAGTTTAAAAATTCCAAAATGTTGTGTGTCCAAAAAACAAAGTTGTTATCATTTTTGTTAGGTAACTTTTTCTCGGCTCGTGGTGATTGGAATATTGCGTTCTTAGTCGCGTTGTAATCCTTATATAACAAAGGGTTATGCTGTAAGACTGTGAAATACGCAAATGAATTCACTAATTTTATATCGGTTTGTATTTTTACATGATAAAATGAAATGGCTCAGCCGCTAGCCGATGCGGTGAAAGTAGTACAGCGTTGCCGAGACGGCTGACATCCGCTTGGCATGCCGCGCCTCGCTCGAAATTGCATGGGCAGATTCCTTCATTATTTACGATTGTTTGTCTGTTAGGTAGTCAGCTCGAAGGCTGGTTGGATGCTCAAACAGTAACAAGGCAGCGTTATATTGAGGCGTACTAGGCAAGATGAGGAGTGAGGTAGTTAGCCATTGATTTCCTCACTGAGTCAGACCAGCAGTACTAACCCTGTTCACTTTTCAGTGAAATTTACAAAGTTCACTTATTTTGATTATAACATAACCTCTTACCTGTCAATGTCATTCCAACCTTTTTTTTTTTTTTTCAATTTGTACCAGCTCGTACGTGTTCCGCGATACTGTACATCTTTTCCGGAAATAATGTTGGTCACGAGGTTAATATCAGTTGGCCCCTTATTGTGATTGGCCTTCAGCTTCCTTCGAGAATTCTCCACGCTCTCGGGATTGGCCGACGTCACCTGTCCACATCACGCATCTAGCATGTTCGCCGGTATAAAGCCTGAACCTCGCCTACATCAACAGCCAGTCTCCAGCCAGTCTCCAAAATGTCTCAATGCGATGTGCTAATGCATTGCACAAAGCTTCTAGTCAAACCCACAGGGCATTATAAACAATCGCAAACGAGTTTTAAGAAATCTATATAAGTTAACAGCGATACTTGGCCTACGGCAGTTTGTCTTAAGTAAAAGTGATATACAAATTTTATTCTGTGCTAGACACAAATTCTTCAACTTGGCCTACGGCAGTTTGTCTTGAGTAAAAGTGATATACAAATTTTATTCTGTGCTAGAGACAAATTCTTCAACTTGGCCTACGGCAGTTTGTCTCGAGTAAAAGTGATATACAAATATTATTCTGTGCTGGACACGAATTCTTCAACATTTCTAAGGAAATAATACGGAAAAAAGTGATCAACAAGTGCTCCCACTATTTCTATTATGTGGAAATTCCTCTAAACCAATGCAAACAAGCAAAGTGTCAAATATAAACTAAAACATTTCTAAACTTAAAAATGTATCTTCCATTTTTGGGGTTATGTTACACGACTTTTATAAATTTGTTAAACTATGCTCAACGCAACTTGTTTCTTTCTATAGAGCGTCTCAACCTTAAAAGACAGTATGGAAATAAATGTAGTATTTGCCTCTCACTCGCACTCCTATGTCCTGCAATTAGCTTCGTCCTCTTCTACCCCGGCGATGTTAACATTTCCCAATAATTGAAAGTGACAAATCTAAGAAAATGTTTGCGTGGTATTATAGAGAATTTCCCGCTCTTTATGATGGTGTAAAAATAAAAGCCATAAATAATTGACACATGGCCCAATTTTCACAATTACGATATTTTAGCACGAATCTATATTTTATCATTTATAAAACTTATCACGCCATAGATAATGAACTAATGATGGCAACAGATCAAGAATTTATTTTTAGATTGCCTGATGTTGGTAGAAGATACCCTACTTCTCAGGGCAGTAATTATTTTCATAATAAGAAAGTTATGATTTTTTTTCTTAAATGTTACTTGAAAAATCTGGGATGGTGTCACATAAAAGTTAGCTAGCGAGAAAGTTTTTTGCTGTTGACTTACGTTGGTGACTAAGCGAGAAGAAATGTTCATTAATGTCTGAAATAGTTTTTAATACAAACCAGAGCTCAATATTAGGTAGCATTCATAAGTTATAGCACATCGCTTAGTCCCGCTCAGCGCTCACGCACCGGAACTTTGTTTACTAATGTGGCCCGCAGGCTATCTCCCCCGACTACATTTGAAGGAGGGTAGGTGATGATGTGAAGTAAAACTAAGAAATGAAGTGGATTTTGTGTTCTTTATAAATTGTCCGCCTCGTTGCGTTCTTGGCTGTAACTGTGCTGTCACTGTGGAGGCCCGGGTTTGAATCCCGGCTCTGCCAAGAAATGTAATTCTGGTCTGAGGGCTGGAACGGGGTGTACTCAACTCCATGAGACAAAACTGAGAAGAGGCGGGTTCGATTCCTACCTCAGCCATCCTCGAAGTGGTTTCCGTAGTTTGCCTTTGTTCGTCCCGGGAATTAACAAGGGTTCGTTAATGGTGCAGTTAAACGTTTCTGTGCCAAAAAGAACACGGTAGACACACACAACAAAATGACAGGTGAAGTATATGAAAAGTGGTTCGCCGAGCAATATTGTTGCTCAATGTTCCCGAAGGATCTAGCCTAGTAATAGACAATGTAGGCTATCACAGCAGAGAAATATGTTCTTGCTTGTCACCTTACCACACCACAGTGAACTTAATCCCATCGAAATCGTATGGGCGTAAGTGAAGAACTATATAAAATTGAACAACGTCTCGTTCAAGAAACAAGAAATGAATAATTTAATTTTGGCTGCATACCCCCACTTGACCACACAAAATTGGGTAAATTATGTGGACCACAATACAGTATATTATTATTATTATTATTATTATGTCATATTATAATTTATTATAACCTATGATATTCGAGAAAAAGGCCTTATCATATTCATGAATAATTGAATAATTGAAAATTATAAATTATTATAATGTGTGCATTAAAATCACGCTCTGAGCTTCGGTGTATCATAATCTAAATATTGTACCGTCTTTCGCTTCAAGGCATGAGGTACAATTATATACAACAAACAAATATTTTGGAAATTTCCCGAGTTTTGCGTAAAAGCACGCCTGTATACTAGTTATGTTACATCATGTGCCCGGCCTTGCAGAACTTTGTATATACAGCAGATCTGGCATCAGCACGCTCCATTTAATGCGTAATGTCTTTTAAGGTAGAGACGCACTATATTAGTTAAGTGGTTTAAGCATGTATTTTGCCTTCAAACTGTAGGCTATGAGAAAACAACTGTTCTCTCTCTTTCGCATGTTAGTTATCTTGCAAAACCAATCATCTCTTTCTCTATTCTTGTTTAAGCTATTGGGCTTAGCACCAGTTCACATATTTGACAAGGTGAATGGTGATTTCTCTATTTAATCTATCAAGGTGTTTTTGGGAATGCCCCCATTTCAATTACAAACAACCTTGCTGTGTAATTATCAGGTGACTAGCGGGATGTTCTCCCTACCGGCTTGTCAATGTTGATTTTTTTGTAAATAAACTAAGCCTACTTGCAGTGTGCAGTCCTAGTCTAGATTTTAAGTCATTAATGAGCAATATAGTTACTCACTGTTAAATTATGCCCTGCATAGTCTTACTTTTTGAATTTAGGCTACCTGACCACCTTCATTAACCCTCTTAGTGCCAGGCGAAAAGGTAAATGTGAAGTCTAAAAGTGCCAGGCTGTTTTAATGGAAAATGTAGGCTTTCAGAAAAAAATATGTATATCCCCTGTTTTGAAAGATACGAAAGCGAAATTTAGTCAGGGAGTGCAAAACATAGCTATCTAATTTCAGGGAAATTTTCAGATCATTATGAAACTTATTTCTTTCTTTATTAATTAATTAATTAAAATAATTTTTCTGTAAAATAAAAATTAGAAAGTTTGATTATTCCTATTACCACCACGCTTATAAATTGAGTAAAAATGAACACTGGAGAGCACACATACATAACAAAAGAACCAGGAAATGCAGTTTTTTAGTTGAAAAAATATCAGCAGGGGTGTCAAAAATCCAAAATTCGAAAATCTAGCATATTCACAAAATACCGTACACCAACAATGGCATTGTTGATATAAATAAAATAAAAATAAATACAGTGAAAATAAAAAAACAGAAGGGCACCCTGTAGTTTTATCTTTCACATTTGTGGTTCTGTAGCCTGTGGAGGATTGTCCCGGTCAACATTCCTTTCTTCCCAGTCACTATTACTATCAACATCATTACCATCACTATCACTTGTTTAGTGTACGATCGCATTCAGCGCAGGTAATTCATTGTCCGAAGCGGAATCGGCACTTGATTTGTCACGCACAAGATCGCAATCACTATCCACGAAGTCCAAGAGTTCACCACTTGACTCATCAATCATTAATTCTTCAATTTCTTCCTCTCTCAAACAATGCTTCCTTCCCATGGACGCCATGCTTTTACGAGTCGCGCGTAAACAAGTCAAGGAACTTCAAATATCGCTCGAGTATATCGATAGACAGAAAACAAAAGATGTTTGCCAGAAAATGGTAGCTAGAACTCTCCTTAATGATCACGTCAAGTTTAGACGCCAATTTCGGTCTATAAGCCCCTCTAAGAATACAAAAACGAAGCGTCTCTCAGAGCGATGCTGGCAAGTTTCATTCATTTTATGAGGATCGCTCACAGCGACTCTGGCACTAAGAGGGTTAACAAAGTTGTTACTTATTCTCATGTCTGTTGACATTCAAAGTTTATGCATTCTTGTTCACTGGTTGTTGGCCTGTCACAGGTCGCATTTCCATCGCATGTTTATATATTTATTGTTAATCTTTTAAGAGTTGTTTTTGAATAAATATCACTGTTATTTGCAAACTGTTTCCATTAATAGTTACTTATCAATGACCAATCTTTTCCTACCTAGTAAAGTTCATTTGTTTATTAGACTAGAAGCTTCACTTCTAGTCCTTCCCGAAAGAGGAGGTTTCGCATTGACAGATCCTAACCATGTTTGGTGTCGAAACCCGGGAAAGAATCAGGGACCTTTAAATAACCTTTATATTGTTTATTGTATGAAACAGGTTGCCAAACAATTCGTTAAGCTATTGCAGCTTTCTACTTCTGTCATTAATGCTAATTGTATTTTTCAGCTATCACTATGAAAACTATGTTGGGGTGAGTGGAGATGTCCCTTGTTACCACCGCTACCAGTACCAATACTACTACTACTTCAGACGCTCGGCAGTCTAGCAGATCGGTGAGTGAAAGTACTCAAAGTTCCGCCATGTCTCTTCATAAGGAGCTTGTAGCCGAACCGCCTGTAAAAACAAACTTACTCGTTTTCAGCAGTTTTTGGTTTCTAAATCTTTTGATGATCACAATTATGACATTCTGGTTCAACGTTTTAATGTTTATCAGCAACATTTTCAAGAGTATGATGTGTTGCAAACCGAAATTGAAACAATCGAACTTGATCAAGAACAGGATCCCAGTTCTGTTGAAGAACTGTATTACAATATGTATGGCGAAGCTAAGCATTTAATTAAGCAATTAGCAACCCATCAAAAAACCGAAGTTAGCAAACCTTTTCTTCCTAAAACCCAATCTCCGAGATACTCTCGCGTGCATCATTCTGGTCATCATCCCATACTGCTTCATCCTGACTTCCATCCAATGCATTTGCGATGCCCGTCTTCAAGAAGCTCTTCAAAACAATGTCCGCCGACACAATTTATTTCTATTCGTTATGGTGGTTATACGACATTAAGAACCTAGGAAAAAGGCGTCATACGCTCGTTAAAGATGATTCAAGGCAGAAAAGGAATTTAGAGCGCACACGCTTAGCGATCGATTTGATCGATCATCTTCCATATCGATTCCTCGCTACATGAACGAGCGAGCTCGAACTTAGCCGACCGCAGCCAAAGACTAACGATGTACCGCGTGCTATAACACTCACGCCGCGCCGCATGTTTGCACGTGCTTGCTCGCGGCCGAGCTCTGATGCGACGAATGCGTAAAGACGAAATCACTGAGATTCGAGAAGACTGAACTGGGTTTCTCTGCAATGTAACAGTAGACCTACTTGCGCAACTGTTGTGGCGCTCTAATCGCTAATTCGAACGTGTCTCAAGGCGGCGAATTTAGTGAACCGCGGCCGAAGACGCGGCGAACGATGTACAGCGTGCTAACACTCACGCGGCCGAGTTCTGATACGACGCAATGCGTAAAGACAAAATCATTGAGATTCGAGAAGACTGAACTGCGTTTCTCTGCGATGTAACAGTAGGCCTACTTGCGCAACTGTTGTGGCGCGCTAATCGCTAATTCGATCGTGTCTCAAGGTGGCGAATTTAGCCAACCGCGGCCGAAGACGCGGCGAACGATGTACAGCATGCTAACACTCACGCGGCCGAGTTCTGATACGACGCAATGCGTAAAGACAAAATCATTGAGATTCGAGAAGACTGAACTGCGTTTCTCTGCGATGTAACAGTAGGCCTACTTGCGCAACTGTTGTGGCACGCTAATCGCTAATTCGATCGTGTCTCAAGGCGGCGAATTTAGCCAACCGCGGCCAAAGACGCGGCGAACGATTTACAGCGTGCTAAAACTCATGCTGCGCCGTATGCTTGCACGCGGCCGAGCTCTGATGTGACGCAATGCGTAAAGACGAAATCATTGAGATTCGAGAAGACTGAACTGCGTTTCTCTGCGATGTAACAGGAGGCCTACTTGCGCAACTGTTGTGGCGCGCTAATCGCTAATTCGAACGTGTCTCAAGGCGGCGAATTTAGCCAACCGCGGCCGAAGACGCGGCGAACTATGTACAGCATGCTAACACTCACGCTGCGCCGTATGCTTGCACGCGGCCGAGCTCTGATGCGACGCAATGCATAAGACGAAATTATTGAGATTCAAGATGACAGAACTGCGTTTCTCTACGATGTAACAGTAGGCCTACTTGAGGAACTGTTGTGGCACGCTAATCGCTAATTCGAACGTGTCTCAAGGCAGCGAATTTAGCCAACCGCGGCCGAAGACTATCGACGTACAGCGTGCTAACACTCACGCTGTGCCGTATGCTTGCACGCGGCGCCTCGATCCCTAATCGGCTCGTATCAAAGTTCGGATCAACTCGTTGTTGCTCGCTCTTCCTGTTAGTATCGCTTCGGGTAAGTTCCTGGACAATGTCGACTGTTGTGGTGCGCTAAATCGAACGTGTTTCTACCTCAAGGTTATTACGGTCATTTATATGACGGAGTCAGTAATGAATGCGAGATATATGCGAGTACTTTTTCCCCTGAAATTTCAAATAAAAAAATGGGGTGCGAGATATACGCGGGGGCGAGATATACGCGAGCAAATACGGTATTTAAAATCTGTTCTTCAGGGCCCTCCTTTAAAATTAATTGAAGCTTTACCTCTCACAACCGAAAATTACTCGGTAGCTATTGACCTCATCCAACCGCGATATGGCAATGCCAAACTTAGGATTCAACGCCATATGAACGCCTTGTTTAATTCACCAGATTCACGCCCTGATAATTTGCCATCCCTTAGAAGTCTGGGAGACACCGTTGAACTCCATGTAAGAGCCCTAGAACATCTTAAACAATCTGTTGTAACATTGGGATCATTTTTTTATACATCTCACTACCTCCAAATTTGACCTTAATACTCGTAAAGCATGGGAATCCGATTTAGTGGACAAATCTGAACCCACATTTAAAGTTTTGACCTCTTTCATAAAGAAACGTTGTCAAATTCTTTCTGCTTTAATCAATAAAGCTGAAGGTTTCACCGATGTCAGCAGAAGTAAACCCACCAAGCATTTCTCGGAAAAGTCTTCACATTCTCATGTTTTCTCTATACAAGGTAATAAAACCTCGTGTATTCTTTGCAATAATCTGCACCCTTTATATTCCTGCAATACCTTCAAAGGCCTTTCAGTTGACGATCGTAGGAAAGCTGTGCCGCAAAACATATGTTGTTTTAACTGCCTCTCTTCAAGGCATATCTTAGCGGATTGCCCTTCGAAAGGAGTTTGCATGCATTGCAAGCTAAGACATCATTCTACCTTACACCGCTTCGAAAAGCCACGGTCTATTCCTGGGACAGTTTCAAATCCTAGTGCCCAACCTGCGCTGAGCCTCACTAGTGATGCTTCTCCACCTAGCTCTTCTGTTTCTACTGCAAATACCGTTGCTCAATCCTACAATCAAACAACCCCCTCATGGCGTAGTGCTCAAGTTTTGTTATCCACAATTCAAGTCCAAGTTCAAGATTCATCCGGCAATTGGCACTTCGTACGAGCCTTGCTCGACAATGCGGCAACTCATGACTTCATAACCTCATCCTTAATTGAAAAGTTAGGTCTCAAAACACACTCCACCAATATTGAAATATCTGGTATCAACAACAGCAAGTCCACTTACTTAAATTATGTAAAGCAGCAGGTGAAAGATTCAGTCCAATATGGCACTAACTTTCATCTAAATTGTCTGTCCATTCCTACTATTGGTAGTCCAACTCCCAGTCGCTCTTTTTCCATTGACAAATGGAAATTTCCCTCTGATCTAAAATTGGCAGACCCTCAATTCTATCAAAGCTCTCGCGTTAACATTCTTTTTGGTGCTAACACATTTTGGCAAAATCTTCTTCCGTCAAGGGTCAATATTTCATCTGGTATCTATGCCCACCATACTAAATTTGGCTGGCTTATCACAGGTTACATTCCTCTTCAAACGGTTCAAAGTTCCTCTCAATGCCATTTCACTAATGCAGATCTTCATCAGCGTCTGAAAAAATTTTGGCAAATCGAGTCCATTGAATCTATTTCTTCTCTTTCATCAGAAGATGAATTTTGTGAACAACATTTTTTGGAAACCACTGTTCGTAACCCAGATGGCAGATTCATTCCTCTCCTCTTACTTTGTGTGATTCTTATCCTAAAGCTCTTAAAGCTTTATTTGCAGTTGAGAATCAACTCAAGCAAGATCCTTTCACTCGCAACCAATATCTTGAATTCATGGAGGATTATGAAGCTTCTAACCATATGGAGACTGTCCAAGATTTCAACCCTTCTCTAGATTCAGTGTATTTTAATCACCATCCAGTCTGGAAGAATCCCTCCACCAAAGAAAAAATAAGAGTTGTGTTTAATGGTTCTGCCCCTGATGCCAATGGCATTTCCTTAAATGACACTCTCCTATCTGGACCTGCAATTCAGTCTGATCTCCCTTCTATTCTTTTAAATTTTCGTCTATTTCCAATTGGAATCATAGCCGATGTACAACAAATGTATGGACAAATTCTGATTAATTCCGAACAACAAAATCTTCAACGAATTCTCTGGCGTGATGCTCCTACTGAAACCATCAAGATCTTTAAATTAAAAACCGTAACATATGGGCTTAAACCATCGGCTTTTCTTGCCATTCGCACTTTGAAACATCTTGCCGACCAAGATGGTCATTTGTTTCCTTCTGAAACTTCTATTTTGTTAAAAAATTCCTTCTACGTTGATGACTTTCTTTTTTCTTTTAAGAATGTATCTGAGGCTATCGAACTCTCTCAAAGTTTAAAATCTTTACTTAGCAGAGGAGGATTCTTACTTCATCATTGGAACTCAAATTCTGAGGAACTTCTAGCCAACCTCTTGCCACATTATCCTGTTGATACTCCAGTAGAGCTTGGTCAATTGGAGGATGCTACTAAAGTTTTGGGAATACACTGGTATCCTAAAGCTGACTCATTCTTTTACGAAGTAAACTTGTCTTCCTCACCTCCACAAACCAAAAGACAAGTACTATCAGAAATAGCTAAGATATATGACCCGCTTCAATTCATTGCACCCGTAATTGTTCTAGCTAAAGTTTTTATGCAAGAGCAGTGGTCATTGAACTCGGATTGGGATGAACCCATTCCTCCTTCGCTTTTACAAAAATGGCTTACCTTTCCGCATAGTCTTTGTGATCTCTCATTAATAAACATTCCTAGAGTTCTTGTTCCGTTCTCTTTTTCTCTTGTCCTGGATTTGCACCTTTTTGCTGACAGTTCGACCAAAGCATACGGATGTTGTGCTTACATTGTAAGCCGCTCCCCTTTTTTCTCCAATTTGATATGTGCTAAATCTAAGGTTGCGCCTTTGAAACCCGTTTCATTACCTCGTCTTGAACTTTGTGCCGCACTACTTGCTGCCGAATTAGCTAACAAACTCAAACAAACACTTAACTGTAAGTTCTCGCATACATATTTTTGGACAGATTCCTCTATTGCTTTGGCATGGATTTCTAAACCTCCTTCTAATTGGCAAACTTTTGTAGCTAACCGAGTTGAGAAAATTCAAACTGTTTCTAAACCAGAACAATGGAACCATGTTTCTAGCAAAGACAACCCCGCCGACCTCATTTCTCGTGGTTGTTCACGTAAGTCACTATCTCAATCCCGTTTGTACTGGCACGGCCCTTCATGGCTTTCTGAAAGAATTCAAAACCGACCTTCCAACTCTAATTTCACGTTAGAGGATATTCCTGAAATCAGCAAAAAAGGTTCTGCCTTTGTAACTGCCAACACCCCTTCCCTGTCGGAACGTTATTCTTCTTTCCAAAAACTAGTGCGCATCACTGAGTATATGCTTAGATGGAAATTCTTAGTACTAGATCAACCTCTATTCCCTCAGCCTTTTCTTTCGGCTGTTGAACTGCAAATTGCCACCATCAAAGTTCTTTGGCTCACCCAGAGAGAGGCGTTTTCCGTCGAAATAAACATATTGGCTAAAGGTCAAACTCTCAAGAAACACAGCAGGCTTTTTGCCTTATGCCCTTTTCTAGATGACGATGGTTTGTTAAGAGTGGGCGGCAGACTTTCTCTTTCTGAATTCTCTGAGGAAAAAAAACACCCTATTATCCTTCCATCAAAACATCATGTCACTCGGATAATCATTCGTCAGTTTCATTATCAAAACTTGCATGTTGGTTCTAGAACCCTTCTATGCTTGATACGGGAAAAATACTGGCCGATTATTGGTTTACACGAAGTCACTTCTGTTATACATAAATGTATTACTTGTTTCAAATCTAAGCCTAAACCTCATCAGCAGCTCATGGCTGATCTTCCCCCATTTCGTTCAGCCCCTTGCAGACCCTTTTCCTTCACCGGCATTGATTAGGCTGGTCCATTTGTGTATCAACAAAATCACCCTAGAGCTAAAAGAAAAATTCTTGGAAAACTATATATCTCTCTATTTGTCTGTATGGTCACTGGTTCTATTCATCTTGAGCTCTTAACTAGTGCATCCACCTCGTATTTTCTTTCCGCTTTCTCTAGATTCATTTCACGAAGGGGCATTCCTTCAGAAGTTTTCTCTGATAATGCCAAAACCTTTGTTGGAGCTTCGCAGCAATGGTATAAAGCCCTTTGTTCCCCTCGTGCGAAAGAGCAAAACTCCAATTACTCACAATTAAAACGATTCAAATGGCATTTCATCCCTCCTTATGCTCCCCATCAAGGTGGACGATGGGAATCTTGTGTAAAACTCACAAAAAATCATTTAAAGAAAACTCTTGGCTCTAGTATTCTAACATATGAAGAATTCAATTCTTTAATTATCCTCATTGAGGGAATTGTCAATTCACGACCTCTTTCTCCTCTTTCCAACGATCCTTGTGATTTCCTTCCTTTGACCCCAGGTCATTTTCTGGTGGGAAGTTCTTTAGCTGCGCCTCCTCCGTTGCTTGATCGTAAGCTTGATCTTTCTTTGCCTATTTTGTGGAGAAAGTTAGAATCCCTTAAAATTCACTTTTGGAAGAGGTGGAAACTTGAGTTAAAATTAAAACTTACAATTTCCGCCTAGTCAATACTATACTTTTTTTATAAAATATTTCAAGGGTACATGTTTCAGGTCCCAATCTTTCGGGACCCTTCTTCAGCCCATAAAATCACACATGGAGCCCATCAAATCACAAAAACATCGATAAACACAAACTGCACACACACAATAAATAGATAAAACACTGTAAAAACATCTAAGAGTCTAAAATCTAAAAATAACATGCATGTTTTACTGTCTCCAGGAACATGTTTTCACTTGTTCTTCATCTAAATAAATGTCATTTGACACTGTGAAACACTGGGCACATATTTTGAAGTCTATGAGTGGCGTGCTGTAAGAACTTGCTGTATATCTTGTACTGTTTTTGTGGCTTAAGATGGGTTGGACGTCAAAAGCTACATGTTACAAATTCTTGTTTTAAAATTTTATGCATTTGGCAACTTGTCTTATGATAGTCTTCTGCCATACGGTATGGAAAAGTCAGAGAAGATTGGTTGGCGTGGAGCTACATTTGAATCCGAAGTCAGACGAAAACAGCCCCGCGGCGACAAGTGGAGGTCAAGCCCCGCTCGGCTAGAGCAACTTACCAATACTGAGTGCGTGTGCCTGACGTGGCAAGTTGCTTTAGCCGAGCGGAGCTTGACCTCCACTTGTCGCCGCGGGGCTGTTTTCGTCTGACTTCGGATTCAAATGTAGCTCCACGCCAACCAATCTTCTCTGACTTTTCCATACCGTATGGCAGAAGACTATCATAAGACAAGTTGCCAAATGCATAAAATTTTAAAACAAGAATTTGTAACATGTAGCTTTTGACGTCCAACCCATCTTCAGCCACAAAAACAGTACAAGATATACAGCAAGTTCTTACAGCACGCCACTCATAGACTTCAAAATATGTGCCCAGTGTTTCACAGCGTCAAATGACATTTATTTAGATGAAGAACAAGTGAAAACATGTTCCTGAAGACAGTAAAACATGCATGTTATTTTTAGATTTTAGACTCTTAGATGTTTCTACAGTGTTTTATCTATTTATTGTGTGTGTGCAGTTTGTGTTTATCGATGTTTTTGTGATTTGATGGGCTCCATGTGTGATTTTATGGGCTGAAGAAGGGTCCAGAAAGATTGGGACCTGAAACATGTACCCTTGAAATATTTTATAAAAAAAGTATAGTATTGACTAGGCGGAAATTGTAAGTTTTAATTTTAATGATTACTGTCAATACGGAACCTGAAATGTATAATATCTCTAATAAGGAAACTTGAGTATTTTCACTCGCTTCAAAGGAGGAACAAGTGGCAGCTCTCTCGGCCTAACCATCAGGAGGGCGATTTGGTTCTCCTCAAAGACCCAAGTCCTCTTCTTGTATGGAACACTGGTCGTGTTATAAAATGCTATTATGGCAAAGATGTTAGAGTTCGAGTGGTCAAACTTAAAACTTCATCAGGACAATGTGTTCGTCCTATTTCAGTCATTTGTCCTCTGCCACTCTAGCTCTTCTCTCTCATGTTATTTTTGTTTTTTTCTCTCTGTTGCCCCTCTGGCAGTATGTTCACTTTTCAGTGAAATTTACAAAGTTCACTTAATTTGATTATAACATAACCTCTTACCTGTCATTGTCATTCCAACCTTTTTTTTTTTTTTTCAATTTGTACCAGCTCGCACGTGTTCCGCGATACTGTACATCTTTTCCGGAAATAATGTTGGTCACGAGGTTAATTTCAGTTGGCCCCTTATTGTGATTGGTCTTCAGCTTCCTTCGAGAATTCTCCACGCTCTCGGATTGACCGACGTCACCTGTCCACATCACGCATCTAGCATGTTCGCCGGTATAAAGCCTGAACCTCGCCTACAACAACAGCCAGTCTCCAAAATGTCTCAATGCGATGTGCTGATGCATTGCACAAAGCTTCTAGTCAAACCCACAGTGCATTATAAACAATCGCAAGCGAGTTTTAAGAAATCTATATAAGTTATATACAGACACTGACAGGAAAAGTGGAGGAGATTGTAGATGTGATGGAGAGAAGAAAACTGGATGTACTGGGCTTGGCAGAAACAAGATGGAAAGGAGAAGGTCGCAGAGAACTGAGGGAAGGGTACCGGTTGTACTGGAGTGGGAACAGTGAAGGAAGGAGCAGCGGAGTAGGAGTAGTTGTGAAAGATGGAATGAAGGAAGAGGTAAAGGGAATAAGTGACAGGATCATGAAGATCAGAGTAACTGTAAAGGGAAGAAGCCTGGAGATAGCCCAGGTATATGCCCCTCAAGTAGGATGTACAGCTCAAGAGAAGGAAGACTTTGAGGAGGAGCTACAACAGCAGTTGAATGGTCAGAGCATCATTGTCATGGGAGATTTGAATGCACATGTAGGAAGTGAAAGGCAAGGATATGAAAATGTATTGGGAGCAGAAGGATGGGGTAGCAGGAATGAAGAAGGGAGAAAGTTGCTGGATTTTTGCAAGAGAAAAGGTTTAGTGGTAGGCAACTCCTGGTTCCGGAAGAAAGAAAGCCACAAGGTAACGTGGTACAGCAGTGATTTAACAAAGAAATCTTTGGTAGATTACATGCTGTACGACTGGGAAATGAAGAGAAGTGTCAGAGATATGAAGGTAATACCATCAGAGGCCTTGGATAGCGACCACAGAATACTTGTAATGAACCTGGGAGTTGTTAAGGATAGCAAGAGGACAGAGTACCAGGAAAGGAGAATCAAAGTATGGAAACTCAAGGAAAAGGAAGTCAAGGAAGAATTCCAGAAGATAATAAGGGAAAGGAAGCCAACAGACAATCCTAAAACAGGGGAAGAGGAATGGAAGTAATTCAAGAACACAATGGTGGAAGCTGCAGTGGCAGTATGTGGAAGAACTAGCAACAGAAAGCGGTGTAAAGAGACACCATGGTGGAATGAGAGAGTAAAAGAAGCTGTGGGAAGAAAGAACAAGGCTTTCAGAGTGTGGTTCCAGGAAAGAACTGATCTGGCAAGGGAAGATTATAAGATAAAGAAGAAAGAAGCAAACAAGATTGTCGCAGAGGAGAGGAAGAAATGGATGGTAAAGTGGACAGAGATGATGGAGGAAGACAGCAGAGGAAATAAGAAAGTTCTTTATGGGATGGTCAAAAGTAAGAGAAGAGGTCTGCGAGAGGATGTGGTAATGATGGACAAAAACGGAAATGAGGTACACAACAAAGAGACACTCAAGACAGTGTGGAAAGAGTACTTTGAGGATTTGCTGAATCCAAATGGTCATAGGGAGGAAGACAATGTATTGGAAGATAGAGAAGACAACACAGGAATGGAAAAGGACCTGACTTGGAGAGAACTGGAAATGGCCTTAGACAAGATGAAAGGAGGAAGGGCACCAGGTGTGGATGAAGTGAGTGTTGAAATGGTGAAGGCAGCAGGGGAGGTTGGGAAACAGTGGCTGTACCGTGTGATGAGGGTGATATGGAAGGAGAAAAAGACCCCAGAAGATTGGAAGAAAGGATCAATTGTCCCAATATTTAAGAAAGGAAGCAGAAAGGAGTGCAGAAATTACAGGGGAGTCACACTCATACCTCACTGTGCCAAGATATATGAAAAGATATTAGAGAAAGTAGAGTACGAGCCAAAGTGGAGAGAAAATTGAGAGAGGAACAGTATGGATTCAGACCTGGGAGAACAACAGTGGATCTCATATTTTCAGTGAGACAGCTCCAGGAACACCACTACGAATTTGGAGAGGATCTGTTGATGGCCTTCCTGGACATCGAAAAGGCCTATGATAGTGTGTGTAGGCAGAAGGTTTGGAAAGCAATGGAAAACATGGGAATGGAAAAAGAGACTGTAGGCAGAGTGAAGGAGATGTATTGTGGAAGTGTGAGTTGTGTGAAAGTTGGAGGGGAAAGAACAGACTGGTTCAGACAAATGAGTGACCTGAAACAGGGTAGTGCGCTGTCACCCCTTCTCTTTATTGTGGTTATGGACGAGGTAATGACACGGATAGCAGGAAAGATAGGAGAAGATAAGATGAAAGCAATGGTGTTTGCAGATGATCTCATGGACTGGGGAAACAAGGAGGAGGAAATTCAGGAGCAACTGAAGGCTTGGGAAGAAACAGTGGGAGAGTACGGATGGAAGTTCAACATCAGTAAATGTGAGATCCTATTAACGACCAGGAAAAAGGACAGACCAATGAGTGGGATAACACTTGGAGGTGGACAGCTGAAGAAGGTGGAAAGTCTCAAGTACTTGGGAAGTATAGTGGAGGAAAATGGGAGAAATGAAAAAGAGATTACGGAACGTGGCAGACAGGCAGAAGCATTTCTGAGATGCATTAGGAGCTTAGTGTGGAATAAAGATGTCCCACAAAAAAGCAAGGAAGTGTTATACAGAAGCTACTATATCCCGATACTGACCTATGCTTCAGAAACGTGGACAATGAAGAAAAGAGACATAAGCAGAATACAGGCAGGTGAAATGAAGTTCCTGCGAAGTAGGATCGGAGTAACAAGAAGAGACAGGGTGAGGAATGAAAAGGTCAGGGAAATGGTGAAAGAGGAGCCCTTGCAAGGTAGGATTGAGACATCAAGACTGAGGTGGTATGGACACTTAAAGAGAATGGATGAGAAGAAGATTCCCAAGAGGATACATGAGATGCAGATGCAGAAGAAACGACCAAGGGGAAGACCAAGAGATAGATGGCTGAAAGGAGTGGAGGAATGTGTCAAGAAGAGAGGCGAGGACTGGACCAGAGTGACAGCGGAGAGGTGGTGGGAAGAAAGAACTAAGTGGCGAGGCTTATGTTCCAAACAGACCCAGCCGGGGCTGGAAACTGTACAAGATGATGATGATGATGATATAAGTTAAAATCGATACTTGGCCTACGGCAGTTTGTCTTAAGTGAAAGTGATATACAAATTTTGTTCTGTGCTAGACACGAATTCTTCAACTTGGCCTACGGCAGTTTGTCTCGAGTAAAAGTGATATACAAATTTTATTCTGTGCTGGACACGAATTCTTCAACATTTCTAAGGAAATAATACGGAAAAAAGTGATCAACAAGTGCTCCCACTATTTCTATTATGTGGAAATTCCTCTAAACCAACGCAAACAAGCCAAGTGTCAAATATAACCTAAAACATTTCTAAACTTAAAAATGTATCTTCCTTTTTTTGGGTTATGTTACATGACTTATATAACTTGTTAAACTATGCTCAACGCAACTTGTTTCTTTCTATTAGTTAAGTGGTTTAAGCATGTATTTTGCCTTCAAACTGTAGGCTATGAGGAAACAACTGTTCTCTCTCTTTCGCATGTTAGTTATCTTACAAAACCAATCATGTCTTTCTCTATTCTTGTTTAAGCTATTGGGCTTAGCACCAGTTCACATATTTGACATGGTGAATGGTGATTTCTCTATTTAATCTATCAAGGTGTTTTTGAGAATGCTCCCATTTCAATTACAAACAACCTTGCTTTGTAATTATCAGGCGACTAGTGGGATGTTCTCCCTACCGGCTTGTCAATGTTGATTTTTTTGTAAATAAACTAAGCCTACTTGCAGTGTGCAGTCCGAGTCTAGAGTTTAAGTCATTAATGAGCAATATACTCACTGTTAAATTATGCCCTGCATAGTCTTACTTTTTGAATTTAGGCTACCTGGCCACCTTCATTAACAAAGTTGTTACTTATTCTCATGTCTGTTGGCATTCAAAGTTTATGCATTCTCATGTCTTTTGGCATTCAAAGTTTATCCAATCTTGTTCACTGGTTGTTGGCCTGTCACAGGTCGCATTTCTATCGCATGTTTATATATTTATTGTTAATCTTTTAAGAGTTGTTTTTGAATAAATATCACTGTTATTGGCAAACTGTTTCCATTAATAGTTACTTATCCATGACCAATCTTTTCCTACCTAGTAAAGTTCATTTGTTTATTAGACTAGAAGCTTCACTCCCCGAAAGAGGAGGTTTCGCATTGACAGATCCTAACCAAACCCTATGAGTAGAACTTTTCATAGCATCCACAGGCACTGACCGTGCACTGAATGTCATTACTGAGCGCCATCCATACCTCAGTAGCTTCCTTATAATCACAGCCATGAGTGAGACTGACACTTCGGAGAAGAGCCACTATAGCCTGTGCCAACAGACAAATGCAAATGTACTACATTAATCAAGAGATGGCATACCGTCCTTATTTACGATAACTTGTGATTAGCTTCATTAATTAAATCAAATGGTAGTAATAGGTCATGAAAAATATTTCCCATCAGCTTTTCTCATGAGAGATTTGGACCTCCAATGGCAGCTTTAAAAATGTTTTTTTATTTTTATTTTAGATTATTTTAATGTTGTTTTTATTTACGCTTGTCAATTTACAGTATATACATTGGTTTAAGTAATTTTACAATTCATCACCAGAAATATTGTCATCAATTTCTAATTGATCCCAATCGCTTTCAGAATATGAACTTCCAAGACTGATTACAACACGTTGTACTTCAATATCATCCTGAAGTTGGTCTTTTTCCCAATAATTTTTTTCAATTTGTATGGCATATTTTACACATTTTTTCCAGAGCTCAGGCGTTACGGAACCTAAGGTTCCTTGGCATAAGTCTCTTGTCACATTTATACTTTTTCCCTTGTCTTCTGCGTTTGCTTGGTTCAGTTTTGCAATTGTGTTTTTTACAAAGGCCCAAATCAGTTCTATAGCGTTCATTTCACAGTGAGCTATTGGCAGCCAAATAAGCTCATCTTGTCTTAATTCTTTAGTAATTAATTCACTTTTCTTCTGAGGCGTGCTGAAGTAGGGTTTGGCATGATGAAGTAGCACGGCTTTTGTTAATGATTTAAAATCAATTACATCAGGCTGCAGTGGGATGTTTCTTCTCTCAATCCATGCAATAATGTCTGCTTTTAACCATGAGTTGGTGGGGTTCTTAGATTCCGGGTCTAGCATTGTGTGGTAAAGTGCCTGATCCACCACTACCTTCCTGAACCATTCTTCAAAATGGAGTGAATTCATTTCTTGGTGATAATCACCTGTTCCTATCTTTCCAACGAAGCAGAGCTCAGATCCTTGTAGAAATCCCTCTTCACTACCAATGTGCACTATTATGACGCGCTGTCCAGCTCCTGACGGAGTTTTAAAACCTCCTCTCCATCCGTAAACTTCCTGCAAGTGGCATCGGTACTGGTCGTAATTATTATGTTTATTCAGAGCTTCTGAAACGTTTTCTTGCCACGCATAATTTGTGGTGTGGTTCTGGGAGCACCATGTTTCATCTGTATCTATATATATAAAGCTCAATGTTTGTCTGCCTGTCTGTCTGTCTGTTATGTATACAAATCCACACCGTTTCACCGATCTGAACCAAAATTTGTATACTTACCCTTCGGAACCCTGCGGGTAACCCTGTCCACTTGAAATTTCCGACAGACCACCCCATTCCCTGCATTTAGGTCCTTTGGCCCAAATCTACACCGTTTCACCGATCTCAACAAAAATTTGTATACTTACCCTATGTAACCCTGTGAATAACACTGTCCACTTAAAATTTCGGACAGACCACCCCATTTCCTGCATTTAGGCCCTTTGACAAACATCTACACCGTTTGACCGATCGGAACCAAAATTTGTATACTTACCCTTTGCAACCCTGCGGGTAACCCTGCCCACTTGAAATTTCGGACAGACCACCCCATTCTCTGCATTTAGGCCCTTTGACCCAAATCTACACCGCTTCACCGATCAGAACCAAAATTTGTATACTTACCCTTTGGTACCCTGCGAGTAACACTGTTTGCTTGAAATTGCGGACAGACCACTCCATTCCCTGCATTTAGGCCCCTTGGCTCAAATCTACACCGTTTCACCGATCTGAACCAAAATGTGTATACTTACCCTTTGTAACTCTGTGAATATCACTGTCCACCTAAAATTTCGGACAGACCACCCCATTTCCTGCATTTAAGCCCTTTGGCAAAAATCTATATCGCTTCACCGATCCGGACCAAAATTTGTATACTTACCCTTTCGAACCCTGCGGGTAACCCTGTGGGTAACCCTGTCCACTTGAAATTGCGGACAGATCACCCCATTCCCTTCATTTAGGCCCTTTGGCACAAATCTACACCGTTTCACCGTTCAGAACCAACATTTGTATACTTACCCTTCGGTACCCTGCGAGTAACATTGTCTGCTTGAAATTGCGGACAGACCTCTCCATTCCCGGAAAGAGGACAGGGTCCGTCCCAAAGGCAATGGAAAAAGGGGTAAAACCGGACCCGCTCTGGAAACCCTCAGGGTTGCCAGCTCCCGAACTCACCAGCCATGAGCCCTTGAGGATGTAGCACTATCCAGGGTGCACCAGAAGTGGTGGGGCTACACACACCCTTCCTCCTTGAGGGTCTTGAGCAGAAGACATGAGATATTAAGAAAAGAAAAAGAAGGCTGACACCTCGAAGAATGAGGCTATCAGGAATGATTAAACAAGGGCCAATTAAGGCGGGAAAGTGAAAGAGTCACTAGGCCTCGGATACCCTGATACCATCGGGGTCGGAAGAGAACAAGAGTTTGACCAAGGGAGGCTGACAGGTAAGAGAACTGAAAGGAGCCCGGCACCAGTAAGCAGAAGCAATGCCGGACTCAGCTGGGGTCCCGTGGTCGCAAACCCACGTCCTACAAGTTGAGAGACCCTGGTGGGTGTAGGGGGGAGGAGGGGGCCAGGTGTGAGAATAGATTGCTGATTCATCGCGAGTTGACATGAGAGGAATGTCCAGACCCCGCCGTGTTACCTGGTATTGCTGACAATGCTGATGTTCATACAGGGTCTTTGCTCAAACCACTGTAGTGTTACGAAATAATGAGTGATTCACCGGTCAATGTGAATAGGACCGGGACCCCCCCCCCGAACGTCTGTCATCATATATCGTCATCATCTGCGATTCGTGCAGCTTGGACCCGAGCAGTACTCGATAAGCTCTTTCACTACACGCATCGAGTATAGGCCTAAGCCAGAAAATAAGTTCAGACTTTGGAAGACATCGAAGGTAGAAATCTGAATTGCCTATATCAGATTTAAAATTACACCATGTTCGTTTAGTAGTCATTTTTCATTACCTTATTATTATCATAAGGGCAAATGACCTAGATGTTACGCCCATTATACCACTAATCACCACACACAATAAGTCTTCATCGCCTGTGAATTTTGAAATATTTCTTTCTATCACGGTAGTTTGTAAGTTTGTCGTGTCAATTCAACAGTAGTTTTCATTATCATCCTCATCAAAAGGGCAAATGGCCTAAATGTTACGTCCATTATACTATTAAGTAACACCACAGTCTTCATCGCCTGTGATTTTAAAATGTGTATTTCCATTAATTTGTAAGGTTGATTTACCCGTTCAGTAGTAGTCGTCTTCATTATCATCCTCATCAAAAGGGCAAATGACCTAGATGTTACGCCCATTATACTACTAGGCAACACCACAGTCTTCCTCGCCGGTAATTTAAAAATATGTATTTCTATTAGAGTATAAGTTTATTATACCCGTTCAATAGCAGTCGTCGTCAGTATCATCTTCATCAGTGACGTTGAGTGTTAAGGAGACTGAAATATTATCATCATTCCACCGGGCGAAGCCGGGTACTACTGCTAGTAGAATATAGAATAGAATGTAGCCTTCTTCCCAAAGTCGACGAATTCTTCTTAAAAACGCGTGTCTGGAGGTTGCGATCGATAACGATTCCATAAGAACAGGTTTTTTAATTAAGTTTTTTAAATCGAAATCCAATGCTGTGAACAATTTGCCGAAGTTTTTCAAGGGACATTTCCGGAAAGTCTGTCATTGAATGTTCAAGTGTCTCTTTTAATTTCGAAATTGTTGGAAACACCTTCTCCAAAAAAAAAAAAAAAAAAAAAAAAAAACTGTGAATGGTACGCCTAATAACTCCAATAGTAAATTGATCCATTACAATATGAGGTGTCCTGCTTACAGTCATCTCTTCTTTGCCGAAGGAGATTCTTCCTGTTTTCATTGCTGTCCTTTTCTTTATTCTTCTTCACTGCATGTTTTACAGACCGAAGTGATATTCCAAGGCAATCAGCTGTTCGTTGATAAATAGGAAACCGCTTGTCATGTAGCTTCTCGGCCTCTAGAGTAAAAAACAAACGGCATTCACGATCATCTGAAGCTCGAATACAGTAAATGCAGGTCTTGGAGGCATATTGCAGGAATCTGCACTTACAACAGGAAGACTGAACTGATCTGATAAGAAGACGGAAAACGTGTGGTGGAACACAGCCCCATTGGAATTGCATTTGACTCATATGTGGAAAGGCCAGTAGGTTGCAGGAGTGAGGTCAGGCTCTGAAGTAAACAGGAGGCATTGCATGTGCCACGATCTACCACGACATTACCTCCTAATATCGTTTGAATAAAAACTTATACCTCATCATTTATGACCTAACGTTACGTTCTCGCCTGCTGTTCCCGAGGTTGCAGGATCGAATCCTGGTGCAGTCAGTGCAGTGCAGGCATTTCAGGGTGCTGATGTAAGACGAAGCTGGGTCAGATTAAATGATAGATTAAAGATTTCCTTCAGGGCAAAATTCAGGCAACTCTGCGTCTCTAAAAGCCACTGTACTTGGAAGGGATGTGAAACCAATATTATAATTGCCGGATACCGTGGTGTTGGGGTAATGCGTCAGCCTCACACCCCGATGCCCTGAGTTCGATTCTTGGCTCCCTTAGGGATTTTAGAAACTGACGTGAGGGCTGGAACGGGGTGCAGTCAGCCTCGTGAGGACAATTGAGTAGCAGTCTGACAGTGAGGCAGCGCACCGGTCACGGAGGCCAAGATTAACGGCTGAGGGGACCCGACGTGCTGACCACGCGTCACCCCATAATCAGCAGGCCAAATGGCTGGGCAGCGATCCCTTGGTAGGCCTAGGCCTTTCATGGGCTGTAGTGCTACGGGGGTTTGATTTTTATTATTATTGTTATTATTATTATTATTTTATTGACCTAACGTTAAACAGAAGTAGGAAAATGATAGTGTTATTGGATTATCTGATCGCATATTGGCCGTTTCTTAAACAACCACCAAACTCAAGTTATCATAATATATTGGTCGACAGTAACATGCAGTTGTCGCGAAACACGTCGATGCTTTATATATCTCGAACTAATGCACTCAAAACCATGTTATGGATTTAAATGGTCGTAAAAAATTGTCACAGCATAACCTACAGATGCATGAACTGAGCGATATGATTAAAATAAATATTCAGAACAGAAGACGATTGCTCTAAAGAGTCTGCCGCCAAGAAAATCTGTAAAATTTACTATAGGAATAGGTAATTTCGCAAATACAGAAGACAAGGCAAAAAGTATAAATGTGGCAAGAGACCTATGACAAGAAACCTTACGTTCCGTAACGCCTGAGATCTGGAAAAAAAAAAATTAAAATATGCAATACAAATTGGGGGGGGGGGGGGAATGGGAAAAAGACCGCCGTCCGGATGATACTGAATTACAAGTTGTAATTTACCTTGACAATTCCGATTCATTAAAAATTGATGACGATATTTCTGGTGATGAAGCCTCCGTGGCTTAGGCGGCAGCACGCCGGCCTCTCACCGCTGGGTCCGTGGTTCAAATCCCGGTCGCTCCATGTGAGATCTGTGCTGGACAAAACGGAGGCAGACAGGTTTTTCTCCGGGTACTCCGGTTTTCCCTGTCAAAATTTCATTCCAGCAACACTCTCCACTATCATTTCATTTCATCTGTCATTCATTTAATCATTGCCCCAGAGGAGTGCGTCAGGCCTCGGCAGCCGGCACAGTTCATATCCTCGCCGCTAGATAGGGGCTTCATTCATTCCATTCCTGACCCGGTCGGTGACTGGAAGCAGGCTGTGGATTTTCATTTTCATTTCTGGTGATGAATTGCAAAATAACTCGAACTTGTAAGTAGACAAACGCATACAAAGAAAACATAAAAAACTTTAAAATAACCTATTTTTTAAAAAATACGTATAGCTGCTATTGGAGGTCCAAAGCCCTCATGAGAAAAGCTGATAGGAAATGTTTTTCATGACCTCTTAATACCATTTGCTTGATTTAATGAAGATAATCAAAAGTTAATCGTAAATAGTGAAGGAATCTCTGTCCATGCAATTTCGAGCGGGGCGCGGCATGCCAAGCGGATGTGAGCCATCTCGGCAACGCTGTACAGCTTTCACCGCATCGGCTAGCAGCTGAGCCATGTCATTTTATCACGAACAAATACAAACCGATATAAAATTAGTGAATTCATTTGCATATTTCACAGACATACAGCATAACCCTTTGTTATATAAGGATTACAACGCGACTAAGAACGCAATTTTCCAACCACCACGAGCCGAGAAAAAGTTACCTAACAAAAATGATAACGACTTTGTTTCTTGGACATGCAACATTTTGGAATGTATAAACTAGTTATAAAACATTCTAATGTCTACTGTGTTAAAATTTGGATTGGATCTGATGACGGGTTTTTGAGAAACTGATTCTTAAAGTTGACGCATGGTTGAAACACACTCAAAAACGGGCTCTTTTTGTGTTCCAACTGCGATAAAAAATATTAAAATATAAATTAAAAATGCCCAATCAACATGAACTATCGTACAATAGAACGATGAAAATGTTGATGTGATTGGTTGTTATGTAGGTCTATTGGTTACTTCACAAACAACCTTCAAACTCGAGTACACATAATATTTTGGTCGACAGTAAGTTATCTAATTATATTCTGCACGACTCTGGGGATTTAAAAAGTACAGACCTTCAGTTTAGAAATGTAATGGGGGGGATTGAGTTTCAGTCGTAGAATGTACTTTGTTGACGAGATTAATGAGTTTCTTTCGATTTAAAGAAATTGTCATTAAATTCAGTGTGCTCTATGGCTAGCTGAGGACGATTGTAACCATGTGTGCATCCTGTTAAGGCACCAGTTTTAGTTTGGTAGAATATTTGTTGGGGTTGATAATCTTAAGATTTAGTGGGTAGTATTATGTTAACTGGTCCCCATTATTAGGCTAATACAGTATAAATTGTGGGGGTAATAGTTTGTTTTTGGTTTCTCTTGTTGAATCCTTATGTGTAGCTATTACCGTATTTGCTCGCGTATATCTCGCACTTTTTTTACCGAAAATATGTGCGAAAATTTTCGGTGCGAGATATACGCGGGGAATGGCGGTATTCCCGAAAAAACACAAAATTTGCAGTATTGAAACAAGGCAACTGACATACGGTACTCGCCCTAGTCATTGTCACTGCCGTCAATCTCTGAGGTGCATCATTCGGGTCATCATCCCATACTACTTCATCCTGACTTCCGTCCAATGCATTTGCGATGCACGTGTTCAAGAAGCTCTTCAAAACAATGTCCGTCGACACCATATATCTCTATTCATTATGGTTATGCGACATTAAGAACGATTCAAAGCAGAAAAGGAATTTAGAGCGCAGACGCTTAGCGATCGATACGATCATCTTCCACATCGATTCACCGCATGAACGAGAGAGCTCGAACTTAGCCGATCGCGGACAAAGACTAACGATGTACCGCGTGCTATAACACTCACGCCGCGCCGCATTTTTGCACGTGCTTGCACGCGGCCGAGCTCTGATGTGACGCAATGCGTAAAGACGAAATCATTGAGATTCGAGAAGACTGAACTGCGTTTCTCTGCGATGTAACAGTAGGCCTACTTGCGCAATCTTCCAAATATACGAGCATGTTGGCGCGAGTGGTATAGCACAGATTTCCTTATCTTCGAAGCCAGAGTACCGGTACTGATGCCTACAGGCCAACAATAAAGGAAACCTCTGCCGCTAAAACGAACGATAACATTGCGTATTGATGACTGTTGTGGCGCGCTAATCGCGCTAAGGTATCGCTTCGGGTAAGTTCCTGGACAATGACGACTGTTATAGCGCGCTAAATCGAACGTGTTTCTACCTCAGGGTTATTACGGTCATTTATATGACGGCATCAGAAATGAATGCGAAATATATGTGAGTACTTTTTTCCCCCTGAAATTTCAAATTAAACAAGAAGTTCCGTGACGAACTAAAGAGCCTACTTTTCTCGAAATGTAAGATTCATTCCAATGATTAATCTATATGGACCTAATTAGAATAATGACGAAATTTCTTATTAGTACGAAATATAACTGGCATAATGTAGCCTAGTAGAGCACTACAGTTGGCAGCCCTGGTGACTGAATATATTCTTAGTTCTATCTCTTAAGGTACAGAATACAAAATTTGGCTGAAGTCCAATGGATAGCATGGATGTTACATGCAGTTAAACATTGGATCTAACAGCGTGCGTAAAATCATGTTGGCAACAATGTCATGCATGTATTGGTCAGAAATAATCTGAACTAATATGATCTAGTGTTGTGCCAATTTTGGATGAAATCCATTTATTTGTATAGAAGTTACATGTTTAAAATTGGACCAATCAGCAGGCTTAGAATCTTGTTGGAAGCACTGACGTATATTAATTACTCCAAATTAATCTAGAATGTAAGGTACTATACGTGTGAAAAGTTTAGTGCTGTTGGGTTGAATACTTTCTGATATACTGATATTAGGGTAAAAAAATAGAGACAGCATTTATTAACAGTTGGCAGCCCTCGTTGTTCTTAAGAATACGCATAGTCATATCTGTTATAGTACACATAGCACATACAAAATTTGGTTGAAATCCAATTGATAGTATAGAAGTTACATGTATTTACAATTGGTCCTATCAGCAGGCTTAGAATCATGTTGGTAGTACTGAGGTCCGTTACTTACTCCAAATTAATCTAGAATGTCTGGTAATATACGTGTGCATAGTTTAAAGCTGTCGGCTTGCATACTTTCTGATATATGGGTATTTGGATAAAATAAATTGAGAGCATTTAATAACAGTTGGCAGCCCTGGTGGTTCTTCAGAATACGCTCAGTCATATCTGTATATGTACAGATAGCACATACGAAATTTCGTTGAAATCCAATTAATAGTGTAGAAGTTATATGCATTTAAAATTTGGACCTATCAGCAGGCTTATAATCATTTTGGCAACACTGCCATGTATGGCCTCCTGGAAATTAAACTGAAATAGTATTATCTATACGTGTGTCAATTTTGAAATAGCTCCCGTTCATACCTTCCAAGATATCCAACATGGAGTTCAAATTTCAATTGCGATTTTTCAGCAGTTGGTAGCACTGACATCATTTTCAAATATGGCCGTGAGATATTCAGGTATAGATCTTTACTCCTACCAAATTTTGTTTCGATTGCTGTAGCCGTTTAGGAGTTGATAGGGTGGGACACACACACACAGCCAGCCAGACAGACAGACAGACAGAAGGACAGATAGACAGACAGACACACATTTGCCCGATCTCATAAGTCTACTTTTTCCTCATTTTTGCAAAATGTGAAAAGTAGGCTAAGAATGGGGTGCAAAATATACGCAGGGGTGAGATATACGCGAGCAAATACGGTATGTTCTGGTATTGATTCTTGATAATGAGAGAGGGGGGTGATGTTGCTCAAGAGTATGCATGGTCTGAATATTCAAAGTTATGTGCTGAGAATTTAGTTAAGTCCATGTTTGGGCATATGTAAATCAGGGGTTTGACCTTGTCCTGGGCTTCAGTTTCCCCCTTGTGGGTTTATTGTGATGTGTTTAGTTTGGCTCTGATTGGCAGTCAGAAGCTAAGAGCTTTGTTTCGTTGGTGGGTGTGAGTAATATGTAAAGAATCGAGGAAATAGCATTCTGAAATTGATCTTGTAGCACTTTAATTTTTTAAGATAGCATTTTGTAGCGATTTGAAATTTAAAAATTATCATTTTGTAGCATTTAAAAGTTTGTCTCCAAGTACGATATAAATTGAACAGGTTCAAAATTAATAGGCATGGAAACTAATTCAATCACATGCAAGAATATGGATATATGGGCGTTTCTGATAAACGGCATAAGAATTTAAAATATTAATGTGAATCGTACATTTGCTTAACTTCAGGTAAATACCACACAAGGGATAATTAACTAAATAATGAAATGTATGTTTACCCCCTCATTATTCCCGTGGATGCATCCTTGCTCCAAACATTGGCACATTCTTGATTATATCATTACCCGGCAATGTGATAAGAAGGACACTCTTATTACCAGAACAGCAAGGAATATAGACGATTGTCGGACAGATCATAAACTTCTTATATGTAAGCTCAGGTTATCTATCAATCCTAAACCACCTAGGAACATCAAAAATTTGCCAAGAAAGAAGTTTAATACATCCAAACTTCAGGATGAATCCATGTATAAACATTTTGGAAACAGGATCGTCACCCAGTTATCATATGATGATGATGATAATTGTTGTTTTAAGGGGCCTAACTTCTAGGTTATCGGCCCCTAATGATCTGGGTGATAGCGAAAATGATAATAAAACGGAAACCAGAACGAAAATTAAGTGAGACGGAAAATACTTACAAAAAGGAACTCAGATTGAAACAACTCACAAACTGTTCTTACAAAAGGGAATTTAGAACGAAAAGATTCACAAAAGTAATAGATTGAAAAATACCCACAAAATGAAGGCTAGGTTCAAAATACGTACAAAATGCAATGTAGCGTCGAAATACCTACAAAATGCAATTGAAATTCAAAATACTTAAAAAATGCAAATGAGATCGAAATTACATACAAAATGCAATTGAGGTTCAAAATACTTACAAAATGCAATTGAAATTGAAAATACACGATGCAATTCAGATTGAAATATCCCAGTTCCAATCCAAATTATTCACAAAGTGCAATTGAAATTCAAAATACTTACAAAATGCAACTGAAGTTGAAAATGCTTACAAAATGTACGGTAGATTCAAACGACTCATGTGGATTGACAATACTTACAAAATGCAATTTAGATTGAAAATACTTGACAAAATGTAATTTAGATTCAAAATACCCACAAAATGCAATTAAGAATCAAAATATGTGCAAAATGCCCACCAAACAAAATGCAATTTAGATTCAAAATTCGTGCGAAATGCGGTTTTGGTTGAAAATACTTACAAAATGCAATTGAAATTCAAAATTCTCACTAAAAGGCCCGGCTACCTGCATTGAAAGACTTACCAAAAAGCAATTTAGATTGTCAATCGTTACAAAATGCAATTGAGGTTGAAAACAATTGCGAGATGTAATTTAGATCGAAAAAACTTACAAAATGCAACGTAGATCAAAAATGCCTTAAAAATCGCTAAAAGGGAATTTAGATACACGGTAAACCAAGTAACAAAAACAGTGCGGGAATCTTAAAGAGAAAAGGAAATATAAGGAAAAGAGGAGAGGAGAGGAGAGAGGGGGAGAGAGGAGAAGGTCCGCCCCAAAGGTAAGGGACAAAAGTGGAAAACGGATCCAGCTCAGGAATCCCTCGGGGTCGCCAACTCCCGAACTCACCAGCCGTGAGCCCCTGAGGGTGTAGCATTATCTAGGGTGCACCAGAAGTGGTGGGGCTACATACACCCTGCCTCCTTAAGGGCCTTGAGCACAAGGCAGGAGGTAAAAGGAAAAGAAAAAGAAGGCTGACCCCTCACAGAAGGTGGGTATCAGGAAAGATGAGACAAGGGCCAATTAAGGCGGGAAAGTGAAAGACTCCCTAGGCCTCGGATAACCTAATACCGTCGGGGTCGGAAGAGAACAAGAGTTGACCAAGGGAGGTCGACAGGAAAGAAGACGGAGAGGAGCCCGGCACAAGTAAGTGGAAGCAATGCCGGACTCAGCTGGGGTCCCGTGGTCGCCAACCCACGTCCCACTAGATGTGAGCCCCTGAGAGGACCCAGTTATCAGAAAACCCAGTAACAAATGACATTTAGCAAGAATGGGCCACATTACATATTATCACACAGTCAGCTGAGGAAACCATTGGTTTTATAGTGGGGGAAAAGACAAGACTGATTTGATGACAACAATGAGGAAATTCTGTCTCTCATCAATGCCAAAAGGAATGCCTATCTTGCCCATCTTCAAGACCCAACCTCCAACACAAAGAGAGATAAACTATTGGAACTCAAGGGTAAATGCCAAACGCAGATAAGGCAGATTAAAAATACTTGGTGGCAACAGAAGACTCAGGAACTGCAGAGACTATCGGATGATCGAGACTTGAGGAACTTCTATGCAGTACTCAAGGAAATATATGGACCATCTCGCTCATCATCAGGTACACTGAAAAGCGCTGATAATTCTACTACCTTTACTGATAGTCAAGAAATCTTGGAACGCTGGAAGGAGCACTTCTCCAATCTCCTAAATCGTCCATCAGAAGCTGCTGAAGACTTCCTCTGTGATGTGCCGCAACAACCTGAACAACTGTGGTTGGCAGTACCTCCTACTTATCATGATTTCAGTGCAGCTCTCACCCAATTGAAACCCAGAAAAGCACCTGGCCCAGATAACATCCCTCTGGAACTAATTCAAGCCAGAGGTCATTCCCTCAAAACAAGAATTTTCATCCTTATCCTCAGAATATGGGAATCAAGAAAGGTACCTGGAGACCTAAAGAATGCCACCATCGTCACTATCTTTAAAAAGGGTGATTGCAGTGTTTGTGGCAACTACCGTGGTATATCACTGCTATCAATTGTGGGGAAGATTCTTGCAAGAATTCTACTTAACCGCCTCAAGGTTATCTCTGAGAAGATCCTCCCCGAGTCACAATGTGGATTTAGAGCTTCCAGAAGCACAATTGACTTGATTTTCTGTGTGAGGCAGCTACAAGAAAAATGTAGAGAACAACAGAATCCACTCTTCCTAGTCTTTTATGACTTGGAAAAGGCATTCGATTCGGTTCCAAGACCAGCCATGTGGGCGGTGGTGAAGCGGTTTGGTTGCCCTCAGTGTTTTGTAGATCTAATCAAGGCTCTCCATGATGGCATGACAGGTCAGGTTTGCCATCAGAATAAGATGTCCGATGAATTTCCCATTACCCATGGACTGAAACAAGGATGTGTACTGGCTCCAACGCTTTTTGCGCTGTACTTGGCTGCAATGCTTTATGATTCACCCACAAACATCCCAGGTGTGGAGGTCAAGTATCGTTTTGATGGAGGGCTTTTCAACCTAACTCGTCTCCGCTCCTTGAGGAAAACTTAGGTTACTAAGGTTACTAACATGTTGTATGCAGATGATGCTGCGTCGCCAACTCTCACACCAGAAGAGCTGCAAGAGTCAGTTAATTGTTACAAAAGTGCATGTGATCGCTTTGGTCTTACCATAAATGTCAATAAGAAGGCACGACCTTCACCAGGCACACCTCTTCCTCAGTTCAATATCTCCATCTCAAATTTGCCATTAGAACAGGTAGACCACTTCTCGTACCTGGGCAGTACCATTTCTGTGAGCTGTACCTGTGAGCAGGATGTGGATAAGAGAATTGGCACAGCATATGGACGATTAGCGCACCGGGTCTTCATGAATAAAGATCTGTCCATGAGTACAAAGCTTATGGTGTACAAAGCAGTAGCCATTTCTACATTGTTGTATGACTGTGAAACATGGACCCTTTACAGACGTGATCTTAGGAAGCTTGAGCGTTTCCACCTACAAAAACTTCGATCAATCGTGAGGATTAAATGGGAAGACCGCATTACCAATATTGCTGTTCTGGGAAAGGCTCAAATCAACAGCATAGAATCATCCATAATAGGTCACCAATTTAGATGGATTGGTCATGTCCATCGGATGGATGATGTGAGATTACCTCGTCAAATACTTTATGGTGAGTTATGCTATGGCACCAGACCTCATGGTGGTCCAAAGAGGCGCTAAAAGGACCAATTTAAGCAGACCCTGAAATTGACAGGTCTTGATTCACAAACCTGGGACATGCTGGCTGAAGACCGCTCAACTTGGCGCCGTACCATCTCGGATACTGTAAAGACGTTTGAAAGGGATCGACGCACACATGAAGAGGCCAAGCGTCAAGCTAGGAAACTTCGAGCAGCCCAACCACGTCCTCCTCCAGCAATACTATGCGACTTGTGTGGACGCTTGTTCCATGCCAGGATTGGACTCTTTAGTCACCGTAAACACATCCACAAACTGGACTGAAGGAAGAAGATTTATACTCGGATTCGAGTTAAAGCCGATGATGATGATTCCCGTTTCAATGGGAGTCAGGGATGAGGTGCATTGAATTTCTATTTGCCAGGTGGTTTAATGGTCAAATGGCACTTCTTGATTCCAACCTCATACGAAGAGTTATTAAAAGAAATGAATGGAACTTGGCAAGGAGTTAGTAGGGAAACCACATTGTAATCAAATTTATTCAGTTACATAAGCTAACCCTCAGGATTTTCGACTTGTGCAGTTAGTATGGGGTATTTTATTAATATCTTATTATATTGGGTTAAACTGGGGGTTGGTGCGGTGATTTTTATTGTGCCTGAGTTTATTTTTATGGACGGATTCATTTTCGGATATTCCGGGCCGACTAAACTCCCTGTTTATCAATTAACAGTTTTTGGATGTCTGATATTATAGAATACGGGGTTTATTGCCATTAATTACGTTTTAGGAACAGGGATATCAAAGACTGTATTATCACTTGAAGTAAAAACATTATTTCATTTTGGTTTGGGGTTAATGTGTTTATTTTAACTAGTAATGTTAAAAGTAATCAATTGCTGGCTGCACAGTAAGGTATATGAATCAGAATTTCGAAGGCTGCAACTTGGCATACGAGGAAAAGTTAAGCGGTAATTCGACTTGTTTGTGTCAACCTGGGCTAAGAATAGACTGGGCTAAGAATAGACTGAACTCAAGGGTGCCGAGCGATGACCTGTTTTTAAATTCCCGTATATTTCCCGTACGAAAATCTACCAAATTCCCGTATATTTTAGAACTCTCTAACACTGAGTTTGCATGCTGAATGGCTGAAAAATGAAAGTGAGAATCAAGATTTTCTAGCGCAAGTGTAACTGCATTTTTGGAGATTTCCGCAGCCCAAGGGTGATGGCGGGATTTAGGCCTAATCCGTAGCGTGAGCAATGCGCGTGCGTGCGAGTGAACTCTCTTGCAGATGGGATGAGACGCTACGAACACAAATAAATACCGTTTACCTGAGGAGACCTGATATAAATGACTGTTTTACTGAGTAGGGTTGAGAGAGTAGAGAATAGGAGCGTCACATAATAAATGTTTACGGGAAGTGACTGAATTGTATGGTACCATAACAGTATGGAGCTTCCATGAGTTAAAATGGCACCGAAGCTTATGCATAGCGAACTTTCGGTCCGCGAATCTCCATTTGATTTGATTTTCAATGGCAGTGAATCGTTCGTGATTATTTTCTTTATTATTTCGGATTGTGATTTTGTTTTTAGGCGTTCAACTTATGAAATAAGAACTAGAGGGTTGGCTTTACATGAATATTCCAAAGACAAGTGTCTCCTAAAAGAGTAATTAGTAAAACTTTGCATCAGAGATGACCATAACAAACAGTTTGCCCACAAAGTGAGCGTTTGGCACATTTCAAACGGCAGTGGTTTAATATATCTTAGACTACAATTGTATTAAGTTAGTGCCAATTAAATATGTTATACGTGAGAATATTATTATCAGGGAATGGATTTATATGTAAATACATATCTCTCTGTGAAGCTAAACTTAATTATATTTTGTATTATCTTTATAAATCATGGTGTGGGGAGTTGAAAAATGGAGTATTTATTTTCCATATTTTTCCATATTTTGGAGTTTAGCACATAATGTTCCATATTCTTAGTCATTAAGGACAATACAGTCCATATTTCGGCAAAAAAGAATTAAATTCTATTAAATTAGCAGTCCTGTCAATAATGGAGAGACATTTAATATTTTAACTGGGGTGCAACTCATCATCACGCCTGTCCACGCCTGAGTTGATAAAGTAAGGTGATAAACGGCGTGGTGAAAGAGAGATGAGTGAACCCGAAGAGGTGAGATCAGCTGAACATCAGAATCACACACAACATCGACTATGTCTGTCCCATAATTTCGTTTCTCAGGAAATCCCATTCATCGACGATATGCCAGTAGTTTCCGGATTATTTCGTAATTCGGGCATTCCCCTTGATGGTGCAATACCTTCATCTACTGGAGTTCCTACCAGTGATTCACAGTTTGAATTAGCAGCGAGACGGATCGTAGTGTTCTTGTACATACCTGTTCGCATTTGTGAATACATTAATTTATTAATTTTTCAAGTTTACGTAATTTGTGTCAGTCAAACAGAATAATTTTTTTCTCATAACCTCTATTCGGTCACCACGTGTTTGTGATCTTTGATTTTGTAATAATTCTTCTATTTCAAATTAAGTATGTTGTAAATTACTTTAAGTATTATTTCATTAGCCATGCTTGCTTTTAAGACATTTCTCCAAGTGTTTTAGTGAAGCATTACATTCAGTCTTGTAATGTTTACTACTAAGTAGCTTTCTCTGTATCCTACCCTGAAGAGTCCCCCCCCCCCAGCAAGCAGAATATAAAATAGAGAAATCCCGTTGGGCGCCAACTCAAATACAAATGTATAAGAGTAATAAACTAAAGTTTAAAACAAGATTAACACGAGTTCTCAATAAAATCAGGGTGTAGGATAAAATATATACCAACCCGGATACAATCAGTTTGGGATGTAGTTTTGATATTCACTGCAATAAACAAGCATTTACCGAGAATATTACTTACGGTTCAGTTGTCATATTATGATACATAATATATCTATAGTACTGCAGTATGATATGATTTTATAAGTTTTCTTTATTATAAGAACTCTTCTTTGTGAGAAGATTGATGGGATTATCATCAAGAAGCCATATAGACACCTTTATATAATATATATATTCACTTCCAGTATTTTAATAAGACCACATTACTTCGTATATAATCCAATCCTGCTTGTTATTTTTTTGTTACCCCCTATTAACAACAATCTCTTGCTAACTCCTTTTCGTATCTTCCTCTCTGCCTTCTAAAGATATGACACCACCCTAGTGTTGGATCCTCTTCTCCTTGACTCCACAGATATGCACTCACAAACACCTAGTTCAATATTTCAACACCTGAGCACTCTTATCATAAAAATGTCAAATTCGCCCCCAGAAATCTATACAACAATGTTATTTTGGAGGGATTTCTAACACACATTTTACCCAAATATCCATCAGTACATAAGATACTAAATCGAAGACCATATACATCTTCATACAATGTTTCACCAAACACTCCACTGTAAAATACTTGGCAGCATTCAATCTCCAGGAAGAAATAGCAGTTACTTTGCAAACCAAATGATATACAAGGTTAGTTCGTGCAAAGCCAGAAAATTGTCAGAACAACAATCATAATCTCCGTCACAAAGAACATATTTTCCATGGCAAGCAGCAACTCCACAATCGAGATATGATCTTCCAGATTCCTAGAAAGACCAATATGTTCGATGTTCCAACCAACTTCCTTGAGGGCAGGCTACATATCCAGATTACCATAAACATGAACAATCTCTTCTTCTTTTGATCCTTTCCAAGAACTCCTAGTAATTCAAGTGGATGACCAAGATCCTCACCATAATATAGGGACTAAAGGTCCTTTTCTGTAGATGCCAACTTATATAGTCCATTCCACAAAACTGGTGTATATAATTTCCATCATGTATTTTGTAATTGAAATACAGATGCCACATCCGTTGCTCAGATACAGATTCACACTTGTCTATGATAACCAATCTTCATTTCCCCATTTAGACTTCTCGAATCCAAAAACTTAGAAATCATATCTCGATTAAACAAATTTACAGTACAAAATCAAACTATTAGATGCAAAAACAAAGTTCAAATTACAGTTAAGAGATGAATCAAAATCAATGTATTGGCACAAAATAAGAAAGATAATTAAATAACATTCTCACTAAAAGATATGTACATTACAGCAAACCAACAAATGTACCTTGTGCAAATATATCCTAAGATAGATCACAACATAGACATAATATGCCTCAAAAACATGAATCATAATAATAACTAAGTCGCGTAACATGCCACCTACACATTTAATTCCAAATACCGTATTTGCTCGCGTATATCTCGCCCCCGCGTATATCTCGCACCCCATTTTTTTAGTTGAAATTTCAGGGGGAAAAAAGTACTCGCATATATCTCGCATTCATTTTTGACACTGTCATATAAATGACCGTAATAACCTTGAGGTATAAACACGTTCAATTTAGCGCGCCACAACAGACGTCATTGTCCAGGAACTTACCCGAAGCGATACTAACAGGACGAGCGAGCAACGACGAGTTGATCCGAACTTGTCCGATGCGAGCCGATTAGGGATCGAGACGCTGCGCTGCCATGTACACGTTTGAATTAGCGATTAGCGGGCCAGAACAGTCATCCGTAGGTTCATGAAAAGAAAGGGCTTGTGTCTGCGAAGGCGAACATCTCTCTGTCAGAGAATGCCGAGTGATTTCAATGACAAAATTATCGAGTTTCATCGTCATGTGATAGCAATGCGGAAGAGGAACAATTACCTGCTATCTCAAATCGGCAACGCAGATCAGACTCCGATAAACTTCGCCATGCCATCCAACACTACCATAAACAAGAAGGGAGAATCTAGCGTCCTTGTGCGTACAACTGGGTGTGAGAAACAACGCTGCACAGTCATGCTAGCAGTAACCGCGGACGGAAGAAAATTGCCACCATATGTTATTTTTAAAAGAAAAACAATGCCTAAAGCGAAGTTTCCCAAAGGCATTCATGTTCGCGTGCAAGAGAAAGGATGGATGGATACAGCTCATATCCAGGACTGGGTCCGTACAGTGTGGGGAGCACGGCCAGGTGCATTGCTTCGACGCCCGGCAATGCTAGTGTGGGACAGTTTCCGCGGACACTTGGTGGAAGACACGAAGAAACGTCTTCAAGAAATGAAAACGGATCTTCTTGTAATTCCTGGTGGACTCACACATTGTCTTCAGCCCTTAGATGTTTCCGTCAATAAACCCTTCAAGGACAACATGCGTAAATTGTACGCCGAATGGATGGGGGGAGGGGACCACGACCTGACGCCAGCAGGCAAAATAAAGAGGCCGTCAGTTGAACTCGTGTGTGATTGGGTTATATGGGCGTGGGTTATGGTGTCGCCGGACATTGTTGTGAAGAGCTTCTTGAAGACAGGCATCGCAAATGCATTGGACGGAAGTCAGGATGAAGCCGTGTGGGATGATGACCAGAATGATGCACGCGAGAGTACCTCGGAGATCGGTAGCAGTGACGGCAGTGATAATGAATAGGGTGAGTACCGTATACCAGTTGCCTTGTTTCAATAATGAAAATTTTGTGTTTTTTCGGGAATACGGAAATTCCGCGCGTATATCTCGCACCGACAAATTTCACTCGTATTTTCGGCTCGCGTATATCTCGCACCCCATTTTTTTAGTTGAAATTTCAGGGAAAAAAGTGCGAGATATACGCGAGCAAATACGGTATACATCCGTCACATACACACTTCTTACACACATAATTAATAATAATGTTATTGGTTTTACGTCCCTTTTAACTACCCTGGCTTTTAGAGACGCCGGGGTGCCGGAATTTTGCCCCGAAGGGGATCTTTAACGTGCCAGTAAATGTACTGACACGGCTCCCTCGCATTTGCGCACCCTCAAATGCCAGCTGACTGCGCCAGGTTTCGAACCTGCAACCTTGGGCTCAGCAAGCGAGAACGTTACCCCTGAGCCACGTCTTACACACATAAGAATATATATAAATATAATTAACTAAACCAGAAATCCTGCATCCATAATACCTATCTCTAAATGCCAGGCATAGATGTACATATACCTCCTTAATAACTGTACATTTTATGTACCATACAGAATTCTCCCTTCATCTTCTAGAACATTATGCACTTGGACCTATCCTTTTTTCCTACTCTTATAATTCCTTACTTCCACCTCCTGTGTTCCTAGTCTACTGGGATCTCCCTGCAGATTTCCACCCCTAATCATCTGGTTACACACATCAAATCTACTATTTCCTACTTCCAGCATTTCCTCATCCTCTATACATTCACGTAACATATCCTTTAACTGCTGGTCATTCTCATCTAAGCTACTATCACCTACCAATTCCCTTAATTGCTGCACATCTATTCTACCATCATCTATTTCCAGCCTTTCCTCAACTTCTATTCTAATTTCACCTACAATTTCCTCTACCTGCCGTTCATCTACTCCAATTTCACCTAACATCACCTCTAACTGTGGTTCCTTCTCCTCTTCTACTGCTTTATCAATAACCTCTACCTGCTGCTCCTTCTCATCTAATTTCTGGCAAACATTCCTACCTATCTCCTGATTATCGTTCTTTATTCCTCTACCCCACTGACCAATTAATCTAATCTTCTCCTTATGATCTCTCCTCATCTCCACCCTAAATTGAAAACGTAAACTTAGAACACCTTCCAGACTATCCTTCTCCTTAATACTTGTACCAGGGTTTACCACAGCCACCCTTGTACACTCTGCCCTACCACTCTCACCTTCACTATCTAACAAAGTATCAACATGTCCCCCAACACATTTAATTCTACAACATGACTCATATCGTTGACCGTAGGCTTCACTGTCTCTTCAATCAACTCTCGTAATAAGTCACTTCTAATATCTAGGTCATACGTTCCGGACAATATAGTATTAGCGGATATAATATCAGACTGATAATCTGACCTGTCATTACCGTCTGATTCTAGTTGAAATTTCCCCTAGACTCATCCACTGTTTCCATATTTCGACTCCTATCATTATTACTCTCTTGTCTCCTCTCCTCTCTTCTATCCTCTACATTTTCTTGTCTATTACGGGGATTATTCCTTTGATAATTATTATCATCATTCCGCCATCTATTATTTCTATTATAATGATTTTGATAAGGATTACCTTGTCTATGATTCGCTTGATTATTAGAGGAATTTATTTGTTGATTATTATCCCTATAATTATAATTATCTCGACCTCTCTGGTCCTGATTTATGCGGCTCCCATAACCACTTGCTTGATTCTCACTTCTTCCCCCCAATGCATCGAAGCTCCCCAATAAGTTCTCTAATTCCGATATATTAGTAACTTTTTGCATACATGACGCCTCCCTTACTCTATAAGGAAAATGCCTAAGCAACAGCCTTACTACATCATCATCCTTAGCCATCCCATCTAAATATTTACATATTAACACTTGGCTCAGAAAATATTCAGTCATACTCATACCATTTCTACTATCGTATTGTCCAAATATCACTCTTTCTCTTAATTGTGCTTGTATTGATTCGTTCCAATATTTATCACAAAATTTCTTCCTAAAACTACTATAACTATCCAATGAATTCCTATATACTAGGAACCAGTTCCGAGTTCCACCTACAAAAGCTTGATCTAATAGTTCTAAAACTTGACTCCACTCTATACTTCCTTCTTTAAGTTTATCTTTAAATCTAATCTCTATAATTTCCATAAATTCCATAGGGCAACCCTGTTAATTGTTAAATTTCGGTAACTCAAGTTCTTTCAGATTATTCACTCCTAATAAACCCACTCTAACTTGACCATTCTCATGTTTTATTTGAGACTTTAATCTCACTTCCATATCTAATATCCTCTCACCAGTCACCTTTTCAACCTTCTCAATTTTCTCTAGGATATGTTCCTGTACCCTTTCCAATTTATTATCTGCTTCTCTAGTCATATCATTTAATTTCTCTGGTATTTTCATTTCCATTTTCATATCTACTTCTTTTATAATTGCTTCTGCCTTTTCCCCCACCATACTCCTTACCACACCTCTAATTTCCTGTCTCACCCCCTCAATACTATGCTGAAACAATCCATACTTCCTATCTAACTCCTCATTAACATGCATTACTTTATCCAATTTCTTACTCAACTCCTGATTATTCTTATCAAATTTTTCATTCATTTGTTTTATCATCTCCTGATTATTATCAAATTTTTCATTCATTTCCCTTAACATATTTAGGATATCCTGCACCGGCATTAACACATCCTGTACTGGCCTTACAACATCCTGTACTAGTACATCAGTCATCTCTCCTTCCATCACACTATTGCCAGTCTCATTCCCATCACTCTCCAACATGCACACCACCACATTTTCCCCATTCATCTCCATCCTGCTACAACTCACTCCATTCCCATTCATTATTCTCATTCGTTCATCCTCCATGTAAATACGTACACAATAACCTATCCCTCAGATAACACTTGCACAAGTCACACTCTCCTACTCCCACACTGATGTATCCTGGTTCTCGAGTCCCATGTTAAGGTGCCAATTGTAATGTTTACTACTAAGTAGCTTTCTCTGTATCCTATCCTGAAGAGTCCCCCCAGCAAGCAGAATATAAAATAGAGAAATCCCGTTGGGCGCCAACTCAAATACAAATGTATAAGAGTAATAAACTAAAGTTTAAAACAAGATTAACACGAGTTCTCAATAAAATCAGGGTGTAGGGTAAAATATATACCAACCGGGATACAATCAGTTTGGGATGTAGTTTTGATATTCACTGCAATAAACAAGCATTTAGCGAGAATATTACTTACGGTTCAGTTGTCATATTATGATACATAATATATCTATAGTACTGCAGTATGATATGATTTTTTAAGTTTACTTTATTATAAGAACTCTTCTTTGTGAGAAGATTGATGGGATTATCATCAAGAAGCTGTATAGAGACCTTTATATAATATATATATTCACTTCCAGTATTTTTATAAGACCACATTACTTCGTATATAATCCAATCCTGCATGTTATTTTTTTGTTACCCCCTATTAACAACAATCTCTTGCTAACTCCTTTTCATATCTTCCGCTCTGCCTTCTAAAGATATGACACCACCCTAGTGTTGGATCCTCTTCTCCTTGACTCCACAGATATGCACTCACAAACACCTAGTTCAATATTTCAACACCTGAGCGCTCTTATCATAAAAATGTCACATTCTGCACGACAAGAAAGCTGAACAGGAACTGGCTACCATAGCTATGCTCCCATTGGTCGGCCTCCAAGCTTCGGCCAATCACAGCACGTCTTCTCCAATTGCGTGCCATGGAAGGTTCTGGAACATTAGCTGGTCGCCTATTTTAACGGCTCGCTAGGCTGTATTCTTTGTGATTACTTGGAACTTCATCAAGACAACTAGTCAGTGATGCTATCCACGAACGCCTGTTTCGGTCACCATTGGCAAACTTCGCTGCACCTGCGGCATGCCGTCCAGGACTTAAACTTTCTTTAATGACAATACGTCATTCGCCAAGACAACATGTCTTAACCTATAAGTGATTTTCCTTGCAGACTTGGAGCTGCTCACCAGTCTTGACCACCGAACTTAAAATTCATCTATTTGTAATGTATCATCTTAAATTCTGCATCAAGAAGTTGTAACTACACTTCGCAATGTCTTTAAGACATCTTAACTTCGTGATCTAAACTTGATCTTTGTATTTCTAACGACATGTTTGAAAAAAGAACATTCTTCAAGTGTGAACTTCACATCATTAGTGCAACGAGAAACTGTTTCGTTATGTACCTTCTACAACATGAAGAGGTTTATTACCTATGTTTTGGTCTTTGATGGCTTTTCTAGGAAGCTATTCTTTTTGTGAATGCTACAACATTCTACAAGTGCTTCAACCTTCCTGCGTACTCAAATGTACCACGTGTGACATATATCTAATGGCGTCAGCTGTTCGGAATTCTTCTAAGGTTGCTAACCTTCAAAACTAAAAAGCTAAGTAAACTGTGTATTTCTACAAGCTATGTATTATGTCCAGTGTAATTTGTACTTTACAAGCATCACTGCATTTCTAAATCTACATGTTTTACTACCTTTTCTAGATCATAGTTACTTTAATCTTCTTCATGCTGTCCGAGGCAAGATTATGTAATGGCTCGCTTTTGCCATTTTCCTTTTAGGAATATCTATTTGCTTGCTTTTGTTTAAAGCATGCAACTGCTTTCATAAGGTGCGGCAGGATCGAGTCCCTGACCATCATAACTCCTTCTATAGGCTATGTCTTTTCTTTGTAACTGCTTTCACAGTTTCTCCTTTCTCTCTTCCATAAAGTGCGGCAGATTGAGTCCCTGACCGGCATAGCTCATTCTATAGGCTATGTTTCTATTCTTTTCTTTCATACCAAATGATCTGTGTAACTTTCAACAAGCTTTTCTTTATAGGAAGGTGTTTCTCATGTTAAAACCAATCTTGGGTTAAGAACTCAAAGTGTTCCATATGTAGGGACCTGAAAATTTAGCATCTATTTCCCTTTAAATCAACATTTATTTTTTCCCTTTTTAGCATCTATTTTTGGAAAATTAGCATCTATTTTTTCTGGATTCTTACCGACTATATGACTTTATTGACGACACATTTGTTTTGTCTTACATTTTAGGCCTACAGAAAATTTATAAGTATTGTAAATAAGTCTCACTTGCACTCTTTCAAGTTACATCTACTGTCTGCAACGACTGAATGGTAGTGCAATAAAACACTCACTGTCTACATTGTTTCTTACATTAAACTAAGTACGGCACGTTGCGATAGCTGACTGTGGCCTAGATGCTACAAGCAGGCTGAATGCTAGCACTGTGTGGCGGACAGAGTACAGGTGCAGAGTCGGAACAATAAAAGCCATGATCATCGTATTGCTGTGCTCTTTCATTAGCAGTTACAGCAATACGTCTCATTTCTAGAAAAAAAGTTGAACCTTGAAGTGCTTGAAGATTGCAAAAAATAAGGTTACTATTCAAACGGCAAGCCGAAAAATTTTCCGTTCAGCGAAGTCCACGTGCTCGACAAACCACCAGTCGCCACGATGCGCCAAGTATATAAACGAGTATCGTTCGTCAGCTGTCTGAATAAGTTATAGATAGTCGAAAGTTCGTATCGATACAGAAATCGATTGGTATATCGATACAGAAATCGATTGGTATATCGACCAATATGCATAGCACACTGCGAGTCCGAGATGAGGTATCGCTAGCGAGCGATTAGGCCACCTACTAAATATTTCCTTTTGTTTAATAAACAAATTCGCAAATAAATTAGCAGATTTAAAGTAATTTCGCTATAAAATCGCACTTATTCGGTATTTTCGCATTTTGGGTCACAATTCGCATTTTGTCGCACTTTGATTTACGCATAAAAATGGTTATTTTCCACATTAAAATTAACGTAGGCTTGGATTCTGTACGAAATTTAAAAATTCGCATTTATCGCAAATGCGATTTTTTCAGGTCCCTATCCATATGTATGGAAGTTAGCTACACCATTTCTTCTTTGCCATTTGTTATACTAATGGAGCAAAGCCTACTCAATGTAAAAAATGTTTGTATTGTTCTGGGTTCAACACCCAAAGCACTGTTAAGAACATGTTCAAAAATGATTTTCTAAATTTATATGGGGTTCATTTGCTTAAAGAATTAAATATATTCAGATGTTTAAGCAACCTGCTCTCTCTCTTTCTTTTATTTTGCAGATGCTAATATTTCCCTCATATTCCTTAACGCTCAAATTTGGTTCAATTCTTAGCACACTCAGAATTCTGTCTGACACAAATTACGTAAACTTGAAAAATTAATAAATTAATGTATTCGCAAATGCGAACACTTTCTTTGTCACGATCTTAAAAGACATTCAAACATAATCTGTTGTAAATTTATGGGAAAATGCGAAACATTTAGAGACTACGAGTGTTGTATGCGCCACAACGTTAGCTGACATTTCGCATCATTAATACATAAGGAACGAACACATGCAGAGCTTTCTTTCTCAATGTTCACAGCTAAAGATCATATCGTTCTTGGTGCATTTTACAACTTTTATTTCTCCTAAGAACAATAATTTGCTCAGTTACATGCAAGGAAAATTGTAGTACACAGTTCAAATTGCTTCCATTACCTGACTACTAAATCGGAAGCTGGTAATGCATAACCATATGCCAGTGGCGCATCGTATGGCAAGTGAAAGAACGAAAGGAAGTGTAAGCTCTATAGGAGCCCGAAACAAGGCGATACAATTTTGTACACTACTGAAAATAGTCAAAATAGCCTTTGTAATAATGAATGATAATTTTCGGGGTCATGTAGTAATAGATGTTACCCACCCACTATCCCTCTTTAGATCACGACTTGTATAGTAAAATTGGAGGTGTGTCCGACATTGCACGCTTTACGGGACAAATACAGTATTGCTAACCCCGCGCATTCGGTACTGTCAGTCTTCCTGCCACTATGCCCCGCTTTTCCTCTCTTGAACCCACGGTCGCCACGTAAGGCCTACGTCTAACCGCCACACGGCAGGAATTCTGAGCATGCTTCTCACCTACACCCAGTATTTCGAAGGAAAGAACGTGAAGGATATGTCGGGAGCTTGGAACAGCTGAGCTGTGTTGCCGAGTTTTTAGTGTTGTTGTAAATCAACTGATTCGAATAATACACTGTGCTACACTTCAGACATTATTTCTGTACAATTATACGTAATATATTTTAAAAGTCGATCCCGAGTCAACACCGAGGACATTCAAACAGAGAAATATGGTACTTAGATGAATAAATAAATTACACACCAAAGCTATGATACCTTTATCATCGGTATTCAATTCAATAAATACGACAAAGAGGGCAAACACTCTACAGCTAATGAATATAAAAACACTCACCATGCAATGATAATCCTTTAACATGAAACAAGAGTCTGAGTGGAGGTCATTCACAGCTTACAGTACAGCAGTTGACAGATAACACCATGCACACTCACTGAATCGCGACTCTCTATGGTTAATATTAGCTTTCGTGATAATACAAAAGTAAAGTTAAGGTAACGACGTATTTAGCACTTAGCACTCAAACAAGCCGCTCTGTGGCGATATTATTGCCGTGGTTCTATATTTTAGAGTTGTAGGCTATTGAATGACTGGCAGTATTTTGAACTCTATGGGGGGAAGCAATACTTGTGCTCTATTATCGACTGATGCAAGCGAACCGACTCCAATAAACAAATTATCCTCAGTCACTTGGCAAGGGTTTCTTTGACACCCTCCATCCCTTCACTGTCCCTATCATCACTGCCATCATTGTCATCATCAGAGCTTGATGAATTGCCAAGTTTAATAATGATTTCATCCACCGCGATATACAGAACGCCTTCAGTATTTCTTTCTGTACATGCTGTACGGAATGTGTCCAGTCCTCGGGTCGAACTTCGGCAAAGTAAAAGTAACGAAACAATGACAATGAAAGGAAATCCGACACAGACAGTGGTTAACAAGCGACTGAAACGATGCCTGCCCACACGACATGCATTCTGTCACTTGTGTGGTGTATTTTGTAGCCACATGTTGGTGACGGGTGTTTGATAGTAAAATATCGAGTGCTGTGAGATATTGTTTGTAGTTTTTGAAAATTATGCATGTGTGACGCATTTGCAGTGAGTGGTTACACGGACTTTAAAACAATTTGGTATGTGCATGTCCCCTGCGAAAGAAGAGCCGTATGTTTTCCCCAAAGACCATGGAAAGGCTAAAAACAGTAAAATTCCACACGCCACGAATACCTTTTAATTTAGATTTATTGTATCAAAGTAGGTACAGTGAAACCTCGTTAACACGTTCCTCATTAGTGCGTTTTATCGCATATCACGTCGTAATTTTCAAGTCCCGATTCTTATCTGATGGAAATAAGGTAAAATTATCTCATTTATGATGTTGCATATTTTGTGGCACATCGCTTAGTACGATCGCATTTTAGTCAGCCCTGAAAGCATTCTTTGTTCACCCCTAGTGGAATGTGGGCCCGGCCTCTCTGGGACAACATTCCTTGCCAGCAAGCGAGCGAGTGTTGGGACATAATAGGTATAGTTGTCTCCCTTCCCGGCGGCGACTCAGACGCCGACAATAAGCATTGTTTGCTACTGACCAATAGCTGACGGTTGTTGACCAATAGAATGCTTCCTCAATCACTCCACGTGGACTCAAGTCCCGCCCTGGCACGGCTATTTTGTGTCTTTTAAACACAAATTGTGCTAAATGTTCCGGCATATTTTTCTTTTGAAAATTATATATTTTGTGTCTACCGCACATAGTGTTCAGCCCCGTCTCGCCGCTTACATTACGTCTCGAGCTAAATGTACCGAATGTTTATGTGACCGAGTAGGCTACTTACTGCATTCACGCAAATACTGTACACATTACACTATCGAAGAAGTTGTGAAACCTAGTGATCATTTTGTTGCGTCGTATTTAAATAATGGATAGGCCTAAGAAAGTAGTTAAATCATTAACTAGTGACGAAAAAATGAAAATTCTTGAAGAAGTAGACAGAAATCCTCACCTTAAGCGCGTGGAACTGGCACAAACATTAAAACTCGCTCCTTCAATGTTAAACACTATTGTTACCAATCGAGACAAAATAGTAGTTGCATACAAAGACAATAGAAATGGAAAGAGAAAACGTGTGCGCGAAGGAAAATTTCCTAAACTAGAAACAATGCTCCTGCAATGGTTCAACCAAGCCCGTGCAGCAAACATTCCAGTGGATGGAACCATAATTCATGAGAAAGCGAATTACCTAGCGAACCAGATGGGAGTAACAGACTTTGCAGCGTCAAACGGATGCATCGAGCGGTTCAAGAAGAGGCATGGTCTTGTTTACAAGTGCGTGCGGGATGAAGCAGCAGCTGTTGACAGTGGCACAGTTGAAACGTGGACCAATGAAACGCTACCATCCTTGTTGAAAGAGTACAAGCCCCAAGACGTATTCAACGCTGACAAAATGGGTCTTTTTTTCAGCCTTCTGCCCGACAAGACATTTGCGTATAAAGGAGAAATTTGCCATGGTGGAAAATTGAGCAAAGAAAGGTTAACTGTCCTTCTTTGTTGCATTGAGAGTGGAACGGAGAAGTTGCTTACTCTTGTCATCGGTAAAGCAATGAAGCCTCGTTGCTTTAAAAATGTCAAGAGCTTTCCTTGCCAATATAAAGCCAACGCAAACGCTTGGATGACTACTTCTGTTTTTGAAGATTTTTTGCGAGCCCTAGATGCAAAAATGGGGAGTAAAAATCGAAAAATTCTATTAATTATTGATCGATGTGCTGCACACCCTGTGAATGTTCCCACAAGGAATGTGAAAGTGGTTTTCCTTCCTGCCAACTGCACAAGTCGGCTTCAGCCCCTTGACCAAGGAATCATTCATTGCGTGAAGAAGTACAGGAAAATGTTGGTGCAGAAAAGGTTGGCCAACATCAGTGGTACACGCAAGAATATCACTGTTCTTGATGCTATGCATTTCTTGAAAAGTTCTTGGGACTCTGTGGAGCAAACCACAATTAGCAACTGTTTCCGCAAGGCAGGATTTCGCGTTTTCCATGAAACTCCGGAGGTCGAAGAAATTGAAGAAGAAAATTTTGAAGACTCTGAATTACAAAACTTCGACAGCTATGTTCAGTGTGACGACAACATTGCCATTTGCCAAACTGCGACGATCGACGATATTTTTCAAGAGCATGAAAAGGAAAAGAATGATGATGAAGGAGGAGAAGAAGTAGAAGAGGGGGAGGAGGAAGTACCAATCATACCAACCTTAGGAAGGGCATTGGAATCGATGGACACTGTCCGAAGCTTTATTTCAAGCGTTTCAGTTGACGAAACCGTCATGGACACATTGTCAAAATTAGATGTTATACTGTATTCACTTGGACAGAGAAGTCGTAAGCAAACGACAATGGATATGTTTTTTAAGCGCCAGTGATGTGTTATTTCGTTAAGTGTGTAAATATTGTGTAGATACATTAATTATTAATTTGTTACATACTGTACATACATTTGATTGAGCTTCAAATTTATTTGTGTGTGTGGCTAAAATGCATCAGTTGACCTGGTACGGTTTGCAACTACGAAGTTACGGGATTATAAAATAGGTAGGTGTAATGCAAAATTCATAACCAATTTAAAAGGTTTTGGTAATTGATGTTTGTTTCTTACATTTATTATATAATTTTCGGTGTTGTGAGGGACATTTGGACTAGTACTATACCAGACCCAAAACAACTGTGAACATGGGCTGGCCCATTAGCGTGCGTTCAGCGGAGCACTGTTGCCACAGTGCGACTTGCGGAGTTGACACAGCTCTACGCTCGCAGTATACACACGACCTTCCCCCTGAACACATGGCACTCCGAATGTAAGTGCATGTACGAGCTAGCTGGGGGACCTAATCCTACGAATATCTATCCTCACAACGTTGCACACAATGTGATATGAGACATATATAAGATGTCACACAAACGTTATTCGTTCAAGTGAGCACCTACTGGTATAGCGGCCAGCATTCTTGGCTGTCGCCCAAGAGGTCCTGGTTCGATTCCCAGCTCTGGCAAGCTATTTAATTTTAGTCTGAGGGCTGGAACAGGGTTCGCTCAATCTCGTGAGGCAAAGCTGGGAAGATGTGGGTTAGATTCCTACCTCAGTCATCCTGAAAGTGGTTTCTCATTTCTACTCCAGGCAAATGCCGGGATGGTTCCTAACTTAAGGCCACGGCCGCCTCCTTCCCAATCCTCACCAGAATAATAATCATCATCATCATCATCTTGAGCAGTTTCCAACCGCTGGTCGGGTCTGCTTGGAACATAAGCCTCTCCATCGTTTCCTGTCCATCCACCATCCCTCGTCATTTACTGTGTCCCAGCACACTCCTCTTTCCTCCACACTCTTCTTAACTCCTTTCGTCCATCTGTCCCTTGGTCTTCCCCTTGGCCTCCTTCCCGTCATTTCCATTCCAAACATCTTCTTCGGTATCCTCTCCTCTTGCATCCTCCTCACATGTCCATACCATTGTAGCCTAGATCGCTCTATTCTATTTTGCAATGGTTCCTCTCTTACCATCTCCCTGACTCTCTCATTCCTTACTCTGTCCATTCTTGTCACTCCTACCCTACTCCTCTGGAACTTCATCTCCACTGCTCGTATTTTATTCTTGTCCCTTTCCTTCATCACCCATGTTTCTGAACCATATGTCAAAATTGGCACAAAGTAGGTTTTGTAGATGATTCCTTTACATTTTTGTGGTACATCTTTATTCCATATCATCCCCCTAACACTCTTGAAAAATCCATCTGCGCACCTTCCCCGCTCATTTATTTCCATCCTATTGCCTCCCTTTTCTTCAATTATGCTTCCCAAATACTTGAAGCATTCTACTTTCTGCAACTGCTGTCCTCCAAGTGTTATGCCCATATCCAGTCTGTTCTTCTTCCTCGTTGTGATGACCACTTCACTCTTTTGTGCTGAGAACTTCATCCCATATGATAACACTACCTTCTCCCACTCATCTAATTGCTCTTGTACTTCTTCCTCATCCTCTCCCCATACCAGAAGGTCATCAGCAAACAACATTGCCTTCATTTTCCTTTCCCCAATGCTATTTACCACTTTTCGTATGATTTCATCCATCACCACTATAAATAACAGGGGTGAGAGGGCACTTCCCTGTTTCAGACCACTCTCCAGTTGAAACCATTCCGTTCTCTCTCTTCCCACCTTTACACAGCTTTTGCTTCCCTCGTACATTGCTTTCACTCTTGCCACTGTCTCCTTGTTCACTGCTTTTGCTCTCATTGCTTCCCATACCTTGTTTCTATTAATACTATCATATGCTTTCTCAATATCCAAGAAGGTCATCACCAGATCTTTCCCATATTCATAATGGTGTTCTTGTAGCTGTCTTACTGCAAAGATGAGGTCAACTGTTGACCTTCCTGGCCTGAATCCATACTGTTCTTCCCTCAGCCCATCTTCAACTTCTGTCCGAATTCTTCTCTCCAGTACCTTCTCAAATATTTTGGCGCAGTGGCACATGAGTGTAATTCCCCTGTAGTTCTTGCATTCCTTCCTACTTCCCTTTTTAAATATGGGTATTATTATCCCTCTTTAGAATAATAATAATAATAATAATAATACACACACTCTAATACAGACACCACAGTAACCCAGATTTTCAGACAACTACACGGGGCTAAAGTACCAATATGTCCAAGCCCCTCAAATGAAACAACAATTACGACGTTATTAAATCACATGACGTAATCTACTCCCCAAGCCATTCTGAGTAACATTGCTTGTTAGCCCTTTATAAGGTAATAGAAACAGAGAAAACAATTTGCTGGGATAAGTTTTTGTTTATTGGAGACCACCTTGTGGTGTACTGGCTAGCACATTGCTGTCTATTCTTGGTTGTCACCGCGGAGTCCCGGGTACGATTCCCAACAAATGTAATTCTGGTCTGAGGGCTGGAACAGGGTACACTCAGCCTCATGATGCAAACCTGGGAATAGGTGGGTTGGATTCCTACCTCAGCCATCATGGAAGTGGTTCTTCTGTGGATTCGCACTTCTACTGCAGGCAAATGCCGGGATGGTACTTAACGTAAGGCCACGGCCGCTTCCTACGCAAATCCTTCCTCAATTACAAATATACACACTATTAGAGACATCACAGTGTCACAGGTTATCAGATAAATTCCACACACACCCAAATACACGGGGCTACATGACCACGATGTCACAAAGCCCCGACAACAATCATCAACAACAACAACAACAACGACGACGACAACAACAACAACAACGACAACAACAACAACAACAACAACAACAACAACAACAACAACTCTTGCTGTCACCCATGAAGTCCAGATTCGATTCACGGCTCAATCAAGACATTTAGTTCTGGTCTCAGGGTTAGAACCGGGTACTCTATGCCTCGTGAGGTAAGACGGTGAAGAGGTGAGTTTTATTCGACTCAATTTTAAAAAATAAAACATAATTGCTGACAACACAACAACACAGGTTATCAGATTTTGTGTTTTCACATACTTCTGTATTCGAAAGATTCTTTAAAGGGCCGTATACCCTAAAAATTATTTTTCTTGCCTCGCTGTTCGACTGATACGGAACATTGTTATGAGTTCAAAACTTCAGCTCACAGCACTGACTTCTATAAGCTCCACTACTGAATTAATACAACAATGCTGTCACTGTTAGTTTTCTTCCCCAGCGAAACTAAATATTTCAACACCTAACCATTCTTCGCTCTAATTATCCCTTCAGTTCAAGAGCAGATGATAACACAGGTTTCTGTATTCGAAAGATTCTTTAAAAGGCCGTATACCCTAAAAATTATTTTTCTTGCCTCGCTGTTCGACTGATACGGAACATTGTTATGAGTTCAAAACTTCAGCTCACAGCACTGACTTCTATAAGCTCCACTACTGAATTAATACAACAATGCTGTCACTCTTAGTTTTCTTCCCCAGCGAAACTAAATATTTCAACACCTAACCATTCTTCGCTCTAATTATCCCTTCAGTTCAAGGGCAGATGATATCTCCCGAACGGCTGGTCGTATCGTCATGGGGTTTGCACAGTCAGTTTCAGAATGTTTAGCTCTGTAACATAGGTTCATCTAAATAATTGGATAATTAATGATTTTCGTGCGTGGAAAGAAATAGGGATTTCGTACGGCACAGCGAGCCCAGATTGCATAGTTAACTAGGCAACGCCGCGCTATGCAATTGGCTGGCGCGGGTGAGCGCGTGAATCTGGCTCCTCCCTCATGTTCACAGTTGTTTTGGGCCTGGTATAATCAGTGCTGTGTGTTGCCATGTTCTGAGATTTGCTCGAGATCACGTGATGGCGGAAGTTGTTTTTTTTGTTTTTGTTTTTTTTCTTTTTCTGTACACACGCGAGCATGTCTAACCTCAAAAAAACTTTGGTTATATCCAATCGCTCACGCCTAAGAATATGGCACTTCTTTTCCACAGAATATCAAGAAAAACATGCATTTAAGCCGAAATCGATAAACAAGAAAACTTGTACTACAGTATTTGAATCGAGTACGGTACTGGTATAGTAGGCTACATTTTTCTCTTGTTTTCATTGCTCTCGTTTCTCTGTGCTGTGTAAACTAGTTCTGTAATACAATAATTCTGTAGGTTGTTTAATTGTATATTCGATAGCACGTACTCCCGATTAACGCGTTGTTTTTTTTTTTACTTTTCCCTTACTGAAACAATTTAAATGAGGTTTAATTATCATTTTCCGGTAGTACGTTTTCCCGCTTTTGACGTTCAAATTCTTCAGTCCTTTGAAAAACGTACTAACGAGGTTCCACTGTAATAGAAAATAAAATAATGAAAAACTAAATTAAATAAGTCACTTTGACAAATACAAGATTGTTACTAGGAACTTCAGTTATACACAACACAAAATTAAGTTCTTTTGACAGTACTAATTTCTGAATAGGTACTGTAGGCTAGTAATGCACAAAATAAAATAAGTCACTTTGTCAATACTAGATTGTGATCACACAAAATAAGATAAAACAAACAATAATCAAGCAAACAATAATCAAGGATTTATTAATTTGAAGCTTCTCTAGGGAACTCATCTGCTCTTCAATTTTCTCTGCTTCAGAACGGGCGTCGTTCAAAATCTTCTTTTTCTTTATTTTTTGCCGATTCCTGGAGATCTTTCGTGGCTTCTCTTTTGACTGCCACCTTAGCCGTCGCTTCCTTTTCCTCCTGGCTTCGCACCCGTTTTGCTTCCTTTAACACGGAGTAGGAGTTTCGTGCAGTATGGACTCTTGCTCACGGTTATCTTTTCTACTCCACCAGCTGCCATAACAGCGTCCTGAACAGTATGCATGCCAATCAGACTTGCTTCTATACCAGACATGAGTGGCCGACGTGACATAATCATATTTTGTAAATAAAGAATCGATGCAAATTATAGTAATATTCCTTTTAAAAGCACAACCAAATGAAACTACCAAATAATTTCTCCAATAACATCGTCTTATTGGCTTTAAGCAGGGAACGCCATGCGGCAAGAACACGTCATTTTCGAATTGATTTCAACTACCGTAATCGATCGTTTTCAAGGCAATTGATATTTGTAAATATCGATATGTCGATATATTCATTGCTAGGAACTCGCAAATTTAAAAGGGTGGGCCGAAAAGTTTGCAAGAAGAAAGCATATTTAATACAGGGTGATTCTCTATGTAGTTTACAACTTCAATAATGTGTAATTATTTATTGGAACCACTTACAGACTTGGTTTATATGTTATTATATTGCAAAACACTTCAAGTTTTGACTCACGTAGTTTGTAGTTGCACAGTTGTCCGCCACGCGCGCCACCTGTCACTCGTTGGAAATGGCGTCTTTCACTGGAGCGGAAAGAGCGAAGTGCGTGTTTTGGTTTGAAGAAACCAAGTCAGCAATGAGTGTACAGCGGAGGTTTCACGCAGCATTTGGCAAAGACCCGCCCAGCAGACCAACAGTGTACAAATGGCACCAGACGTTTACCGAAACAGGTTGTTCTGTGCTACACACAAAGGTGCCAGGCCGCACACTTCTGACTGGCGATGTGGTGGAAACAGGGAGAGGTTCATCCGCAGTCCGGAAAAATCGAAACTGGTATCCTTCAGGCCACTGTTTGGCAGGTGTTGCGTCGACATTTGGCCTTGAAAGCATACCGATTGTCCTTGGTTCAAGCACTAAGTGAAGCGGATAAACTTACCCGACATGAATTCTGTGTTGAAATGATGGATCGCATCAGCCGTGATGAGTCATTCTTGAACAATGTGGTCTTCAGCAATGAATCAACGTTGCACCTTTCTGGCCGAGTCAACACAATTGTCGTATTTGGGGCATGGAAAAACCAAATGGGCACCACCTGACAGCCCCAAAGTGAACGTTTTCTGCGCTGTTTCGAGAGAAACAACTACCTGCCGCCTCGGTCCCCAGATTACACACCACTGGACTTCTTTCTGTGGGGCTTTGTGAAAGATAGGGTGTAAATCCCTCCCCTACCTGCAAATCTTGATGAACGGGGACATCGCATCACAACAGCCATCACCTCTGTTACCCCGGAAATGCTGGTTCATACGTGGCAGGAAATCAACTTCCGTTGGGATGTGTTCAGGATGACAAATGGTGCACACATTGAGCCGTAATGGATTTGTCAAAAAAACTTGAAGTGTTTTGCTATGTAATGACATATAAACCAAGTCTGTAAGTGGTTCCAATAAATAATTACACATTATTGAAGTTGTAAACTACATAGAGAATCACCCTGTATTTTTCGGTAAATTGGACACTTTTCGCATTTATCGCATTTATGGGGATATTCGCAAGAACCCGTAGTTATCGCACTTTGTGGCATATACAGTTTTGTAAATGGTGAGCATACATAGTCATAATAGTTAACAAATAGCTGAAAAAAACGTACAATTTGCATTTATCGCAGTTGCTATTTTCTTGTATCTCTAGTCATATGTTGTGAGGTTTGCTGTCCTTGGAATAATTCGCCCATTGTCAAGAAGTTAATGCTTTTTCTCTTTTATGTGTTGGCGGGGTGAGAATGTAAAAGGTGAGTATTGTGTAGTCTTATTTGAGTGTAATAGGGGTATTATTTGGTGATGGCCGGGTGCGCCTTTGGGAGTAAGGGAGGTAACCTTTAATCTGACGCCCTTTCGTTCGTTTTATTCTGACCATATAGCTCTTGGCATCTGTATCAGGAATTTTATCATCTAGGCTTACAGGATGGAGCCTCGTCGTATATCGGTGATTATTTCCCGACGTTTCGGCTGACATTGCAGCAGCCTTAATCATGGGTCATCTATTCCAGAGGAGAAACAGAAATCCTTAGTAACTTGCTACTCAAGAACTCCCACGTTCTACGGCCTACCAAAAATTCAAAAGCCCGATGTGCCTCTGAGGCCCATAGTTAGCGCCATAGCGTCCCCAACTCATGCCCTGGCTAAATATTTGAACCAGGTCCTGCAGCCATTATTCCCTCCGCCAGCCTCTTACGTGGAAAACTCGCAGCACTTTATAGATATCATAGCGAGTATAAACCTGAGTGACGGTGATCTACTGGCAAGCTTCGATGTGGAGTCCCTATTTACCCGAATTCCTGTACCGGACGCCACACAGTTAATCAGGGAAAAACTTACAGCCACAGGAGGTCCAACGGACTTAGTGGATTTAACTGAACACTGCGTTAACTCCACAGTCTTCGTGTTTAATGGGCAAATGTTTCAGCAAACGGAGGGAGCAACCATGGGTTCCCCCCTCTCTCCTCTATTGGCTAACGTGTTCATGGCCAACTTCGAAGAAGAAGCAATAAAGGAGAGCCCATTGAAGCCTAAGTGTTGGTTCAGATACGTAGACGACGTCTTTTTGATATGGGAACATGGACGCACCACACTTCAGGACTTTCTAGACTTCATGTGCTCCAGACATCCGAGCATCAAATTTACAATGGAAGTAGAAGATAATAATCAGCTGGCCTTATTAGACGTTCTGCTCTATAAACGAACAGATAACACGCTCGGACACAGGGTTTATAGGAAAGATACTCACACAGATCGGCACCTGCATGCTAACTCGAGTCATCCTCCATCGCAGAAAGAAATGGTAGCTAGAACACTCATCACCAGAGCCAACCACATTTGCGATAAGGATAGCGTAATTGAAGAGAAGAAACGAGTTTGGAACACGCTCCAAGCTAATGGCTACAGCAAAGGACAGATAAATAGGGCCACACGGAAAGTAGAACAAAGCCGAAGATAGGTCCTACCATAAAGCCTTTCTGCCGTACGTACAGGGGTTGACTGATCGAATCGCCAGGCTGCTAAAGAAACACAATGTTACAACGGTGATGCATCCAATAAACAAGCTGACGCAAGTGGTGCGTGAATCAACTGATTTTAAGCAGCCAAACCAGGACGCAGGTGTTTACAAAGTGCCTTGCTCCTGTGGACAGGTTTACATTGGACAAACTAAAAGACGCGTTTCTATTAGGATTTCAGAGCACATTCGAGACACGAAACAGATAAACTACAGATCTGCAATAGCTGAATATGCTGACATCACGAGACACGCCATCGAATTTGATAAGGTCGAAACTGTTGCTAAAATTCCCGGATATCAAAACAGGTTAATTAGAGAGGCAATAGAGGTCGTGAACCCAATAATTTCAATCGCGAAGATGGTTTCAAACTGAGCAACACTTGGAAAGTGCTCCTAGCGCGCAACTGCCAGCGGCGCGGACCAATCAAGAGCAGCGTGACGACAATGCAGGCCAAGCAAGCACCTCTGCCTGGCATGACCGTTAGTTTGAGTACGGACACCAACTCGTACCTACCCATGATTAAGGCTGCTGCAATGTCAGCCGAAACGTCGGGAAATAATCACCGATATACGACGCGGCTCCATCCTGTAAGCCTAGCTAGACACCGGCCGCGAAAGCCTACGATCTAAATTTGTATCAGGAATTGTTTCCTTTGGATTATGATCGTTGGTTTACACATTAAAGGATGGGTGGGGTTTGGTTAGGTTATGGAAAAACTTGGTGCCCGTGCGACGTCCTGCTTGTTGTTGGCCTTCAAATTTGTAATTCTGCATAACCCTCTGTTTACTTCTCCTTGTGAGAGGTATGTTAGTGATGTCATTTAGTATTTTGGGGAGAGAGAGCGTGCGGTGGATGGAAACGGCGGGTGTTGTCAAGCTCTTCAAATTCTTGAGATGCACAGCTACAGTTACACGTGATGAGATTGGCAGGCAAATAGCCTAGGCATGTGCATTTAAGAACTCCAATTTGATTGACTGTTCCCTACATTCCTCTTCATTATGCTCCAATGAAGTTTCCTTCAATGCTCCATGGTTTCTCTCAGTTTCAGTATCTCTCAGGATGAAATATGAACATGCAAATGGGTATCCAGCTTAAACATATAATGAGTGCACAAGTCATTCGAGTTTTGTGGGATATGATACAGAGTGGCAACAGTTAAAATTATAGTTTACAGCTATTGAAACTTTCAATTATGTACACTGACCTGTATGATACACCTTGAAGGCAAATTTTTTGGATTTAACCTCTTCAGCTATAGACGCTGTGAATCCAGGCAGAACTATCATGACATCAGCCCGTGTGGATTGTGGATTCTTAAAACCATAGAAACCTGAGCTCTTAAGCACAAACCATCCTCTAAGCCAAGTAGCGCCAGCACCACCACACCGGCATCGGTGCAACAGCCAGCCTTCACAGTCTCCAGGGCCGAGGTCTCGTACACTCACATTCCGTCGCTCTGCAAAAGGAGCAGTAATTTCCAGTTTCAATTACAATAAAAGAATTTGAAGAGAGGTATGTTAAGAGGGCGAGTAATTTTCCCTTCTGTACTCATTAACGAAAAAAAAAAAAACACTCGGCTCAATAGGCCTACGCAATGTCGATCTAATGACTTTGAATAATTCTTCACTAAGTTGCCCTGATTTGCCAACAAGTGGCATGGCATGCCATCCCGGTGTTCCTTCGCCAAGCCCAACAACAATAGCCGACTTCATTAGTATATTGTTAGGATGCAGTAAACATATGTCAAATCTGATTGGCTGAAACCTGATTTTCCCAGCTATGAGCTGTTCAGGTGATTAGGAAAACAACTTTTGGGCCTGAACAATGAATGTCAATCTCAAGCTTGCACTCACAAGTGTGGCCAACTTTTATAACATACTAGTTATCATTGCCTATCGTTGACAGCTTAGTGTAGAGCGGGGCTGCCACCAATATACCGCAAATTTAAAATCCTGCTCAAATACCTGAAAAATCAGTAAAAATAAATTTACAAAGAGAAAGATAAATACAAACAATAATGAAAAATCACAAATGTAGTGGTAATGTTAATCCAATGACATTTTTTGACAGTATTTCTTCACTTAGTTGCCCTATTTTGCCAATAGATGGATGACATGCCATGCCGGTACTCCTTTGCAAAGCCCAACAACAATAGCCCTCTTCATTAGTATATTGCATGTTAGAACGCAGTGAAAATACATTTACTGCAATATCATCAAATCTGATTGGTTAAAACCTGTTACCAAAATGTTGAATTTTTTACCTGGTGCTTACAGGTAATGTAATATGTTATAGAAACCGGAGCAGCCGTATCTATTGAGCGAGAATTGAGCATGTGACCATAGTTTCTCCTGTTACCAGATACATGGGTTGGTTTTTTAGTTTTGGCACCAATGCTTCAGTGCCAAGTTGCAACAATGTTGGGCACTGCCACTTTTACCGACGGTTGCTGCCCTGCATCTCCTCCCTCAGAGCACATGACCTCGCCCGTCCTCACCACCGCTCGTGCGCAGTCGCGCCTGTTAGATGAGTAGTGTGAGACCAGCGCTCGTTAAAGACAGTCGCAATGTTTTCCAAGCAGGAGCAGAGAACGTGGATAAAAATTCAGTGTGCTAGGGGTCGCAGTGCTAAACAGTGTCACAGAGGATTGCAGGAAGCGTGCGGTGCAGCTGCGTTACCGTTCAGAATGGTAGCAAGATTTTTTTTTTTTTGGTCGTGTGGCCCCCTGAAAGGCCGAGTGCAGGTCTTTCTATTCTACGCCCATGGGCTACCTGCGCGTCGGGATGAGAGATGGAATGGATGAAGATGAATGAAACTGGGCAAGGATGTGGAAGGAATCGGCCGTGGCCTGTCAGAAGGTACCGCCCCAGCATTTGCCTGCTGTTGAAAATGGGAAACCACGGAAAACCATTTCAAGGACACCCGACGGTGAGGCTCGAACCCACGCGTCTACCGAGTCAGCAGAGAGCTTGGCCCCATGGCCTAACGCAGCGCTTTAGCCAGCTTAGCCACTACTGTCGGTATGGTAGCAAGATGGGTTGCAGCCTTTCGAGATGGGCGCAAACGTGTGGAGCACATGCTTCGATCTGGTCACCCACCAGTAAGTGATGACAATGTACAGATGGTGTCCGCGTTAGTAAAGGTGGATCGGAACGTAATGATTCGTCAATTAGAGCAAGATACCAGATTGTCGCATTCCACTGCCCTCCACATCCTGAAGAACTTACTGAAAATGAGGAAGATTGCGTCCAAATGGGTTCTGCATGACTTAACCGACATGCACAAATGGCTGCGATATGACGCTTGTCGTATGCACTTGCAGCGTTATGAGCGCGAAGGAGAGGCCTTCTAACGGCGTATCATAACCATTGACGAGACGTGGGCCAGATCTTATGAACCACAGTTAAAACGCCAATCGAACGAGTGGCGGCACCACGGAGACAAACAGTTCGACCAACCACCACCAATGTGAAGGTAATGTTGATTCTTGCCTATGATTGGGATGGTGTGATCATTCACCATACTTTTCCCCGAGGGCAAACCGTTAATGCGGCGTACTATTGTTCGTTTCTGCAAGACCATCTCCGAGGAGCTCTGTGAAGGAAACGGCGCCACCACATGGTTACACCGCCGCACACACAGCAGGCGGTGTCGGCATTGTTGGATCGCTGGGGCTGGGAGGTCCTCTATCACCCCCCCATATTCTCCCGACATCAGTCCCTGCGACTATGATCTCATCCCGAAGATGAAGATGACAATGCGCCCGTACCATTGAAGACGTTAAGCAGGCTGCCGAGCGCTCTCTTCGTACCATCAATAGATTGGGCAGTGCCAACGGGATCCAACGACTTCCGCATCGCTGGGAACACGTCGTACGCAACGGTGGGGACTACATCGAGGGCCTGTGAAACTTGGAACCATCTAAGTTATAACTAAGGCGCCAAAACTAAAAAACCAACCCATGTATTTTTAACTCATTGAAGGATGATGATGATGACAATTGTTGTTTTAAGGGGCCTAACATCTAGGTACTCATTGAAGGGAGAGGCTGCGACTTCATTTTGTTACGTAGCAGGAAAAAATGTCCAACTAATAAATTGTTCAGAAACTTACGAACATTAAATTGGCATTGATGTTGTTACAGCGGCAGTAAAATTCGGACCTTAAAAAGAGGTTAAACATAAAATCGACAACGTTAAACTGAAGTCTAATTTACATTATCTTTATGACATAATAGCAGTGGGACCAATGAATATAGACGTTAATTGCGGGCCAGCATTAGATTGTGAAACGTTAAATCGGGATTCCACTGTATTACGAATTTTATATGTTTTTTAAATAACCAGTTACTTTTATATAAATTATATATCCAATGGAGCCAGGGTTCACAGGAACATTTGAAATATAATGACATTTCAAATTTACTGACATTTCAAATTTACCAGGTTATACTGTCCATTGTTTGAAGTATGTCGCTAACTCAAGGGACAGGAATATACATACATTTCGGTGTTATTTCGGGAGTAATTTTCAAAAACAGCAATATTTCACGAAATAAAATAATTTTACATGATTTCGTGACTTGAAATTGAAATATTTTCCAAATTAGTGTTTTGTGATGAAAAATAACAGGGTTTTGTTGAATTTCAGAGGATTTCACGAATAAACGTCTCACGAAAAGTCAGGGTATATACACATCAGCAATTTGAGAGTTTTAATTTAATTTGCAATATCTCTTTGTCTCTTAATTTTATTTTGTATATAGTATAAGAAATTACAAATACTAGTTGCTGAACTCTAGACTCCTAACAAATTATTGATTTTCAGCAGGAAATTATTTTGTCTCGGCAGCTTAGTGAAATGTGGATTCCTATTTATAAAACAAAGCCTTATAACTAGGCTAAATACCAGATAGTACAAGCTCTACATGTTTACTCACTTTGATAAATCATACGTTGGTTCAATAGTAAACACAATACTTAACACATTCATTAATGGAAAACAAAGAAAGCTGGGATAAAGACAAATAAAATGAAACTTCACATGAATGGTAAAATGGTTTTGTATACGAACTGGCAAGGAGAGCATTTCTTTTCCTGAGAGTCCGTGGGCTTGGCGTTGCCACTGTAGTACCAGCTGTGCGACCCAATGGTCGTGGCACAACCTTTGGCTTGGAATTCTTTGGCTGGTCAGGTCTTGGTGGAGGCTCAGGTGGAATTGTACGAGTATTCACAAGAGGTGAGGGGCATGAATCAGCAGGTGGAGTCACACATCCACTGCCAACGTTTGGTTGCAAAGTTCGTGGATGTGGGACTGGCTTCAATGGGTCCTCTAGGTAAGCATTTGGTGTCATCACTTTGTTTTGTACAGAATGCAGAGGTAATGATACAGCTGCTGCATCTTCTTGCATGAATGTTTCAGGTAACAATGTATCTGTAGCTCCACTTCCCTTAACTGCATCTGCCTCTTCCACACCATCTATCATTTGTATGTCTTCACAAGTAACACTGAAAGCATTATCCTCAGGAGTAGTCCTAAGCTTTCTCCTTTCTGCAGTTTCCTGCTCCCTTAGTCGATGCTGCAACAAGTCTGTGTTGATTGCCTCTAAAATTTGTCCAATTCTTTGAGTTTCTTTATCTTCAACAAGATCTGATTCCAAACTTACACTACATGTGGTAGACATGCAAGATTCACTTCTATCATCCTCACTCACACTACTTTTAACACTGTAAAAACTTTCATCATAGCAAGTACTGCCCTTGGCAGAGTCACTTCCTGAATCCGAGTTAATAACTACATTATTACAGTCACTAGACTTAACCCCTACATGCTGTAGCACTTCTGTTTGCTCACAATCAGATAGATCATAAGCGGGAGTACTGTAACTCTTATCTAAACGACCTCGTTCCTTGATAGGAAACACCCTTCCTTCATCACTTGTAAGCACCATTTTTATCTCTTCCCTTGGAGTGCGAGGAGATTTGGGCTTTTGGAAGACTTGAGTAGAATTATTCTCAGTATCACTGCTAGGAGGTTTGATCTCAGCATTTTGTGTGTAGGACTCCTCACAGTCACTTTGTGTTGTTGTGGCTACTTCATCCAGACCTGTAGTACTAATACGAAGTGTCTTCTTAGGTAGTCGTGCAGTACGCTCGATGCCCAAGCAAGTCGAGGGTCTAGGAGAAGCTGCCGATGCTAGCCCATTGCCCATGCTGGCAGACTTATCTCGAAGCTGGCAGAGGTCTCCATCTCCTCCAGCAGTATCCCCACCACGCCACTGACGCTCCAAACGCAGCTCACGCCACAGCTGTTGACCAAAATACACTCTCTTAGTTAAAAGATGTCATACATGAATCTAGGAGCTTTATTTAGAATTTCCCTTTCACTTAGTGCAAATGGAGATGGGTAAGGAAATAAAATGAAAAAGCAATAAACTTCTAATTTCACAATAAGTCAGTTGACATAAAAGTTTCAACTAAAGAGTTAAAGAAAGCAGGATAATTTAACTATTTAAGGAACCAAATAACCTGCGATAGGCAAAACACAGAAAATATAAAGAATACTTGAGTACAGGCAAAAGAAGCCTTGTGGGGGAAAAAAAAGGAATTAGTAGACATCAAATAATGTAAATTGTAGGTTTCAAAGAAAAATATCAATGAGAAATATGCATTGAAATTACACCTGGGATTATGTAAAGATTCAAACATTTACATTAGTGCAAAGCGCTAAAAAGATATATACAGTAGTAATTTTAAGAAAAACATTGATTACTGTGCCGGCCAAAAGCCGCCCCACTGTTTTTCTGCTTCCCCCATACATGAACTCTGAATTATTAAAAATCTATATATGACAGTTCCTTACTTGGGACATCATTTTGCGGGCCACCCTGTACTGGCTGGTCCCGCCGTTCACGAATGATCTGGAACTTAAAAACTAGCAAACTCATTCCCTTGGTGGGTTCTACCACCCTTCCCTAGCCAAATTCCCTGGCCTGATATGGATGACTCAGCACCCGGTGAAATGTACACTGTTGGTATTGGCACGCATGCGAGCCCTTTGTGTTTGTGAAATGAGGAACTACTGTGCTGCGAAAGGGCTCGTTGTCTGCCTCCAGCCATTTAACCATTCGGAAGTGACAGCATGGGGCGTAAACACAAGGAGCAAGGACGGTAGCCTTTGTCTACCATGGACTAACTAAGGTAAACGTTGAATAAGAACGTAATGGTGAACGATATACAAAACACATTTCCGCACTTGAACTTTTATTATTATCTCTTTTACTTTTATGGTCTCAGTGCGCATATTTCAGGAGACTGCGCCAGGAACTTTCTCTAATACACCATGTGGCTTGCGACAGGTTTGGTTCTGTAACTCTTTTCTCCGGAAGTAATACCTTGTTCAATTATGCTTGGTTTCTAATTCAGGCTTATGGTCAAGTTGCCAGCCCGTCTCATTGGATCTAGTTCTGATACAAGTGGTAAGCCACGCCGATCGTGGCGCCATCATAACCTAGAATTCATTATTATTATTATTAATTTTCCAAGTTTAAGTTTGTAACAATTACGATTCGGTTTTCAACTGTACTTTTGGTGTGGGTAACTATGGACGGCCTATAACTTGCCATTGTCGCTTGTGTCATTCTCCTTTGCTGCCTGCATGCCCGGCTATTGTAGCCCTCGTGGCTGGTTGTAGACTACCAGTTGCGGTCGGGACCAGAAGTGTTCTTGTGTGCTCTGCGCAAGGCCAAGTTATTGCTTTGGTCTTAGGTTTAAAGATTTGATTTCTGGTTACAAGCAAGGTGATGAGTAATTCCATTTTCTTTCGAGCAGTGTGGAGCTCCGTATATTTTACACTTTTCTATGTAACGTTTTATCTGGTGAGAATGCCGTTTTATACTTCAAGTTTTCACGCCACGAGGTGGTGCTATACTTGCGCGTGGTGCGTGCTTTTGGTGATGCTGTGGGTTGAACTTATGTCGTGTTAACTACAAGGTGGGTGAGTGGATAGCGTGTCGGTCTACTAACCCCAAGATTGCAGGTTCGCCCCTGGCCGTGGTAAGTGATTTTTGAAAGGCGGCAAAAATACGACACGCATGTCATACGATGTTGGCATGTTAAAGAATCCATTTGAATTCAGTAGGCTGTGTTCATAAAGGCAAAATTAATCTCGCCAACACAAAGTTCCTCATTTCTCTACTAGAAAGCGCTATAGTGTTCAAGGAGCTTAGATATCTAACATCTAACCTCCTTGACTTTCATAGTCAAGGAACAACGAAATTCGACATGCAAGCTACCCTCTGGGTGTCAAATAGCAAAGCTTGCACCAGGCACCCGAGGCCATACGATATTATTATTATTATTATTATTATAACTACTTCCTTGCATTCAAATGCTCGTTCATTTGCTTCCTTTATTGTGGGATTTACTTTATTCATTTATTTTCTGCTTATTTTGAATTAGATTTATTTTTATTTACTTACTCCGGGCTCAGCTCCCAGGAAGTGTTAGCGGGTAACAATTTCCACCCCGGGGTTTTCTGCAGGCAGTGTGTTTCCTTTGTGATCTTGTCACCCGCATTTTCCTGTTGTTTTGTATCTTTTACTTTGAATACATTCACATTTTATTTTATTTCCTAGACATGTATTTCCTTTTGGCATATCCCTATAGCCACCCCTCTGGGGAACAATCCCAGCCGCCCACTCCCAGAGCATCATGCTCTAAGTCCCTCTACCCTGTCTTCCAGGTAGCCTAAAATCTAGGCAGGGGAAAAGGGGGCAATCTCTCCTTTGGGCTGGAATTCGTTCCTACACAAAGGTTGGGACAATTACTGTAATTCTGCATAAAATATATAAAAATTTGCAAATGCCACAGACAAAACAAATGTTTACTACAATAGTATGAATGCACTCTATCACTTCAACATCCAGTCAGGGCCTGCCTCCAGCACTCCATTGCTGCAAACAGAGCTCAGTAACACTGTAATAAGGATTAAATCTACTAAAAGGCCACTTACTGTCATTTTGTATTTCTCTGAGGCTCTGGAGGCCAAGAAGGGGGAGGGGGTGAAAATAGTTACTTGCCCCTCTCTGGAATATTGTTGCAGCTTTCGATAAATTTGTATAATGACTGCTGATGAACCTTTAGTACTGCGCCTTTCCTTTTACAGAAAAATTGCATTTTATAACCCTATATTTATTGGTTTAGATAGCAAAATTATTACTGAATTCAGTAGGAATAAAAATAAATAAAAATATGTCAACAATATATTTCTGGGACATTGCCCTCAACCCTCACTGTAGATAATTCTTTGTGGTCTCCGTTGAAGCTAAAACTGAGTTATAAAACAAGAAAATTATCAAATTTTACTGATACATACCAAGCATATTTAACCTAATATGAAAAGAGGAGTTGTTTAGGTACTGTATAGAGTTAGAATTTGAAATGCACTGTTGTGAGGCCATGACTTCCAGGATTGTTTTATTTCATTTTCTGCTACTTTTATTGGTCTCTTTTTCATATGTGGCACTTTAATAATAGGCCATAACTTCATGGGATGGATATGGGCCACCTATTGAGGAAGGCCTAAGTAAATAACCCAAGCTTTGAAGTACAAGACAGTGGAAGATCCTATACATTGTGGGCCCTTACCCCTGTAACTTTTTAGTATCCAATGTTATTTATGATATTTTATTTAATCAGGTTGATAGCTATGCTATGTTACTTTTAGTCAATTGTCGGAATCAAGAATCAAGAGTTGGAATACATATTGTCGCAGTCTAGTGTTAGTGTGAACCTAAGACAATGTGAGCGGTCATAGTTGTAGTATTGAGGAGCGCTTAATGGCAAGTGTGTGGGTGCATGAACGACAACGCACAGGACAGACAATCAGACAGATTATGGGAGCATTCCAGGAAATATTTAATAAGACTCCACTGTGATAAGCAACACTTCTCGATTGGGACAGACATCCTTTTGCCTCGGGCAGTGTTAAAGGCAGGCCGCAGAGTGGAAGGAAGAAGACACAAGAAGAAACATGTGATGGAGTCTGTGCTTCGATTGAACAATCTCCTATGAAGTTGACGCGTGGACGTAACTCGGTATAACGCGGACAACAATGCGAGATTACTTGAAAAAAAGACCTTAAGCTTGAAACTTATCGACTGACGTTGGTAAACGAGTTATCGAATAGCGACCGGAATAACCGTGTATTAGCATGCCATGCTTTGTTAATTAAATTTCCAAATGCAGTGAACCATGACAAGGTTATGTTTTCAGATGAATGTGCTATTTATCGTAGCTCACATGCTGAAAATGTTGTCATGTAGGCCAAAGCAAATCCTCATTTCAGACTCGAGTTGGAAAGGAACCCGCCTCACGTAATGATATGGGCAGCTATGACATCACATCTGATTGGACTGTACTTTTTTGAAGGGACTGTGAATGGCACAAATTATTTACACATGTTACAAACATGGTTAATACCTTAGCTTGAGGAAAGGAGCCCCATATAACGCATATGGTTGCAGCCTGCTCCCTACGCTCTTGCAGTGTGCGAGTTCCTAAATGAATGCTTCCCAGGGCGGTGGATAGGTCGTGGTTCTCCCGCAACACCAGCTGCCTTGAAATGGCCACCAAGAAGTCCTGACCACACCACACCTGACAACTCGTAATGGGGAACCGTTAAGGTGCATGTATCTGCACATCACTATGCTACAAACGAAGAACTGAGCAGTTTTGTTGAGGATGCATTTCACACTATAACACCGGATATGCTCAGAAATATGGCAAGAAGAACAAGGAGGCATAAGGAAGGAAGATTGTAGTTTTACGTGACCGTGAATCTTGTGATTATGAGCCACAGGACCTCCTTTTTACGTGGAATCCGAACCACAGGACATGGCATTTCACTTCGAAAATCTCACATGCATTGACCGAGAATCAAACCCAACCTTGGTGAGAGGCCAACAGCTTGACTGCTGTGCCACCACGCCTCGGAGGCATATGGAACTGTGTTCAGAGCATGATGGGGACCATACGGATATATTGGACACTTAATAAGCAAGTAACATACCATAAATAATATTTGATACTACAAAGTTACAAGAGTATGGGGACTTCCCGCCCACCCTGTACATAGTTAGTTTAGTTAGTTATTGTTGTTTTAAGGGGCGGAACTACGAGGTCATCTGCCCCTACCCTGTACATAGAAGACTTGACAAATTCGTTGCATTTACCAGACACGGACTGTGTAGGCATTCTTTGCCTTGCATGTGCTTTTAGTAAAGGAGCAGAGAAAGGGAGCTTCAGTAGCAGAAGTGAACATACTGACCTGCTCGATGTTAACTGGTGGCCTCTTACTAGTGGGACTAGCACCGGTCACAGTAGCTCGCCGCTGAACAGACGACCGCTGCTTAGGAAGGTATAATCGCATTGAAGTAGGCGATGCTTGGCCAAGGTCTGTAGTGCCTGGCAGAAATGTTTCATCATCATCCTCATCTGAACTCGAGCTGCCTGCCAAGGTGTCACTCTCTAGTAGAGGCATGTCTACTGGCTGAGGTGGACCCTGCTTGGGAGATGCCCTGAAACACATTGCCAATGAAAAGAGATGATTGAGACTGCCCTGATGCTACCGATGATAGATAAATTAAAAGTCATTCATAAATTCAGCGAGTTGAGAAACAACAGATCCACATGGAACTCGAGAGTCTGAGCCCTCCTCTTTGCTAGAGAGGTATACTAAACGTTATAATACCACACTACAAAATTAAGTGGCAGTTATTATCTCGTTACAATTTTTTTAATATTTCAAATGGCTTTGACAGATATTTAAACCAGACAAGTAAGTTTAATCTCTTTCTTAACTTAAAGTTGTTCCTGGCTGGTTATGATGATGATGATGATGATGGTAGCAGTATATAACTACACTGAAGAAAATGGAAATTGCAACACCCAGAAGGAGTGGTGCTACATTGCTGAAATTGAACATGCAGGACGAGTGTTCGGTTGTGATTCGATGATTACACTTTCAGGTCCCTCTGACCGCAAGTTTGGACAACAAATAATACAGGATGTGCCCACCACGAGCTGCAATACATTGATGAATTCGTCCAGGCATGGAGTCAATAAGGTCCTGGATCGCTTCATGGGGAATTGTGGCCCATGCTTACTGCACTGCACGAGTCAGTTGTTCCAGAGTTGTGGGTGGCTGAGGACGGTTGGCCAGTTGTCGACCCATCATGTCCCACACATGCTCAATAGGACTGAGGTCTGGGGATCTGAAGGACCATTCTAAGGTTGTGATGTCGTGGAGAGCTTCTCTGGAGACGCGTGCAGTGTGAACCCGGGCATTGTCCTGCTGAAACATCCCATTAGCAATGTTCGCCATCATAGGGACACCACTGGATTGAGTACCCTATCAACGTACTGTCGAGCAGTCATAGTGCCCTCAACAAGCACTAATTGTGATTTCACATTAAAGCCAATAGCTCCCCAGACCATAATGCTTGGTGTTGGCCCTGTGTGCCTCTCGACAATAAGGTCTGGGCGGCCCCTCTCCCCGGTACGTCGGCACACACGATTCCGGCGATCACTGCGGGCAAGACAGAAGCTCGATTCATCACTAAAGACGACCCTATGCCATTCGTCGACCAATGTCGATCATTCTCGACACCAGGCCAGCCTTACACGTCGCTGTTATTTAGTCAATGGAACACCTTCGGCAGGGACACGGGATCGTAAGCCAGCTGCACGCAGGTGATTACCAACTTTTTTTTTGCTTAACGTGGGGTGCCACAGCTGCTTGAATTTGCGCTGCTGTTGCATGGGGTTCCTTCCGGGCCATCCGAATGATGCGGCGATCCTTTATCACAGTTGTCTGTCGCGCTGGGCCTGTGCCAGGTCTACGAGTGTGGGTACCTTCATTTGACCACTGCTGCCATACACGTTGTACCGTAGATGCCCGTCGGCCAACACGTGCAGCGACAGTCCTTAGCGATAATCCGGCCTCACACAACCCAATTATCCGAGCCCTCTCAAACGGCGACAGTTGTTGATAGCGTGCTCTTCTCTGTCGTCGAGGCATGTTTGACGGGGAACACTTCACTGCACAGACTGCAAGTCAACTACGCCACACCCGAGTCCGTATACTGGAGTTGATTCCTCCGCGACCAATCACGTGGGGAGATCTGTTGCAACAATCCAATGGGTCTGAAACTTTGATCGTTTACATACCTACATGGCATCGTTCCATATCATGAAAATCAACACAAACGACCAAGGCCTTCATGGTGTTGCAATTTCCATTTTCTTCAGTGTATATTCAATAACCAACCACAACTCTCCAACACAAATTTCACTACAAACCTTGGAAGCGGCATCTCAAAGTCTGGTATGGTCAGCAGCTCTGGTCGAGGAGATGGTAAGTTATCATGCCACCGAGTGTATGGTGCTGCCCTCTTCTTGCTGGGTAACCGGTATGGCTTCATGTATATCTGACCATAGACCTTTGTATGACGTGGCCGCTTTTTGAGAGTAAGAAACACATCGGTGGGAGACTCTTCAAGAAGAAACATCACCTTTTTGGTCTGCCAGCCCACCTAGAACAAGATTAGTACCTGCTATTGTCCGTCCAGAAATTATGGTACAAGTGTTACCATGTGTAGTGGCGCAGCTATGGTACAGCACTCAACATGAGTAACTAAAACACTGATAACAGCTACAATACAGTACACATCTTCAACTTGCCATTATTACCTGCATAGAAAACACAAACGAAACATATCAGACGTGTTCATAAATATCACATACCTTAATGTAATTCACTATTACTGTTTTGTTTTTTTCACATAACACTCACTACTCTCGAACTTCTCAACACATTGTTTGAAATATCTTGGGAGAGGTCTGCGCTCGTGGATTGGGTGGAGCTGAAAAACAAGTACAACAGTATGAGGACTGTTCCATCCAGAGCACGAACACTACTGGCAGATGAATTACAAAATCATGTTGCATATTGAGAATGTATTAATTAGGTATCACAAATTGAGTATCCGACATCGTGTACTATCCACTCGTGACCAATAAGCCATTACATAAGACGGGGGATATACAGTTTTTATTCGAAGTCATTAATTCTCCGGGAGTGCGCTAAATGCAAAAGCCCATAGCACACTCCTAACTCTGGACGGACAATAGCAGCAAAAATCTCACACTTTCCTGAATATAGAATGAGGAGGTGGAGTTCGAACCCACTCGTCTCTCGCATCCGGAGAGCCTGACCACATGGCTTTATGTATTAATACACTGGTCATTAAACACATATTATTATTTACTATGTGCATTGAGATTCTTTTGCTGGAGCGGGGCCAGCGGCCAGCTCCAAGCGCGCACACGCCTTCCGCCAGCCAACCGAACTCAGGCCACAGATTGCGCACAGGTAGAAACATTAACTTCAACCCAACGAGGCGAGCTAACCAGGGTCACTAAACTTTCATCAACGAGGGTGTGAAGTGTCAGCACACAGATAAGAAGGTAACATAAACAACAGCTCCCTGCAAGATTTAGTTAAAGAAGTACAGATGTTTTTTTATATCTTGGGAGTCTGGATGATCTCACGTCACCAGTTAAAGTTTAGAACTTACCTTTAAGATGCTGGAAATGTTCTCCTTCAGCTGACAGGCAGTAACTTTGGAAGTTACATTATTACATTATGTAGCTACTCCTGTACCACTCTGCGTGTTTACTGTGATTAATCGAAGCACGGACCTTAGCCCGTTCAATGCTTAATTGTGGGGTAATTTAAAATACAAAGTATACAGATCAATTACCCCTACTCTAGGAGCTAGAGAACAATATATGGCTGCAGAAGGGAATTACGTGTAAACGCTTATTTATTTACATGATACAACGCCTGTCCGCCAGCTGAAGGAGAACATTTTCAGCATCTTCTGTAAAAGGTAAGTTCTTTAACCCTAGAACTGCAGACCGTCTGCCTAAGACAGTGTGTGTTTAGTCAAGTACGACTGTCTCTCGAGAGACGGCGAGAGACGGTCTCGGAATTCAAATATAGCACTACTGTTAGCCATCAGATGGCACTAATTTCGAGTCATGCTGGCTCCCTATGCTGTTATCTTTCGTAGTGAAAGTCGTTGGCAAATAAATGACAATATTCAGGCTATTATTTGGCTGCAGAAGTGGAAGTACTTTCATATGGCAGCCAACTATGTTGACGATTCAGAAATTGAGCGCTTCCTTTTTGGTGATTCGCGTGATAGTACGAGCGATGACAGTGATTATTGTGTGGATTCGTATGAAAATGAAGATGGTGAAAATAGTGGCAGTTATACCGGCAAACAGGATGTCCCGCAAGTTATGGAAATTCCCATCAATGCAAGTGATGTTGATCATATTCCTACAGACAATGTAAACATGCCTAATGTTAGCCGTGAAGGGGTAAGTGTGAACTGGACTGATATACAACCCGAAAAAAGTGACTTTCCAGGTAAAAATGTACCGTTTATCGTTCATAATCCCGGGCCTGTGAACTTGCCTCCCCATAATTCCGCGCCGATTATGTACTTCAATTTGTCTCTCACACTGGGGTTTTGGAGACTTATCGTTCAAAAAACTAACAGATATTGTAAAAGTAATTTTCTTTTTTTGTACATAACAGGAATAATTTAAAACTGGTTCTTGAAATAGTGACAAAAAACTGTGAACTTTTCAATTATGATGTCTCTAACACAAATTTAACTTGGCAATATGGTTTTCTAGAGCAGAAAAATCAATAAAATTTTTATAACTTTTTTTTAAATACTTTTTTATGATTAATTCAAACTGATGACTCTGAATGATTCACCTCTATCAAAATAATATTGAACAGTCCTTCAGCTTTCTATTGATGTACGATAAGTTATATTTATGATTACAGTTTGCTTACAGATACCAAATTCCTTTAGTGTGTACTTTATGGGAATTTACTGCAGCATTTGACAAATAAACCTGCAGCAGTTCTAGGGTTAATCATGATTTGCTGGTGAATTTATCATTAATGAATGTACTCTGTAACGGTTTATAAACTGCTTAAACACAATCATAACATACATAAATCATTCATTAAAACTAAAATATTTAAAGGTAATCAGTGTAATATTAATTAAAAAATACTCTCATGGAATTTGCGGCCCGAGTTCGGTTGGCTGGCGGAAGGCGTGCGCGTGCCTGGTAGCTGGCCACTGGCCCTGCTCCAGCAAAAGAAAAACCCTGTATAATGAAATGCACAAGTGGCATTCTAAATTGGTTCAGCCTGTACCAAATGTATGGCATCCATTGCTGAACAATGGATCCACTTTATGAGGCTTAATCTCTCTCATAGAGAAGTCAGTCTTGACCACATTCGAATTGGTCTTGGAAGATGTGGGTTCATGCAGCACAAGTGGGGTATGAGACGTCCCTAAGCTGAGACTGTGGGTCGGAGAGCCCTGCTGTTCACATTATGTATCAGAGTTATAGAAGTGATTTTAGTTGGTAAGAGATCTGAACTTATTGAATGACATGAATTTAATCATGTTTTGAGACCATATTGGCATAATAATAATTGACAATATTAAAAATAAATTGTTCCACCTCCTCAATACAAGAAAAGGAAGTTAATTATTATTTAAACATTTCTACATAACATTAGTTCTTCAACAGCAATGCCACAGACAGCGAGCAAAAACATAAACACAACTAAATAACAAAAAATAAATAAATAGTGAATGAAAAGGTCAGGGAAATGGTGAAAGAGGAGCCCTTGCAAGGTAGGATTGAGACATCAAGACTGAGGTGGTATGGACACTTGGAAGAGAAGAAGATTCCCAAGAGGATACATGAGATGCAGATGCAGAAGAAACGACCAAGGGGAAGACCAAGAGATAGATGGCTGAAAGGAGTGGAGGAATATGTCAAGAAGAGAGGCGAGGACTGGACCAGAGTGACAGCGGAGAGGTGGTGGGAAGAAAGGACTAAGTGGCGAGGCTTATGTTCCAAACAGACCCAGCCTGGGGCTGGAAACTGTACAAGATGATGATGATGAATAAATAGTGAAGATGGTCTTGTAGAATTAAACATGAAAAATCTTGAAGTTAAAAAACATTTCTTGATTATTCTTAAATAAACTTGAAACATTGAATGATAAGATGTTGTAGTTGATTCGTTTAGGGGCTTTTTCGACATTGTGGTCATGTAGCCCCGTGTACATGGGTGTGCAGTATTTGTCTGATAACCTGTGTCACTGAGATGTCTATACTAGTGTGTGTATTTGTAATTGAGGCAGGATTTGGGTACAAAGCGGTCGTGGCCTTCAGTTAGGTATCAACCCGGCATTTGCCTGGAGTAGAAGTGGGAAACAACGGAAAACCGCTTCCACGATTGCTGAGGTAGGTATCGAACCAAATGTATCCCTTTCCAGCCCTCAGACCAGAATTAAATTTCTTGGCAGAGCAGGGAATCAAACGAGGGCCTATGCGGTAACAGCCAAGAATGCTAGCCACTACGCAACGAGGCGGAAGAGTTGATAAGAACTTGGTGCTACGTTGACTAGGTGGAACAATTTACATAAATATTGTCAATTAGATCTGGACTTGGCACTGAGATGAATCATCACTTACACTAGAGTACTGTACAATCCTTCTTGCCTTCTATGTAAATTATTCATTAAATTATAAATATTTTTATCAGTCCTTTTTGTGTACATCTAAATAAATAAATGTTGTTTTTAATTTATTTATTTTATTTTATTTTTATCCTGAGATTAATTTTATTGGTCTGTGATCCACTGCACCAAATTTACAACCACCAACTATGAAACTGATCCCTGGTTAAAGGTGTTAGCTTAAAATTTAATTGAACATTTGATAACTTACCACAGTTTGGTAATTGACTTGTACAACTTCATCACCCTCCTCGATCTTGCCACACTGATGAGCAGGTGAACTAAACTTTATCTCTCCAATCTGATGAACACCATGGAACGATGGCATGATGAAGAACCCCTGCACATGACAAGGAAGGTATTATTTGAAAGAGCTAACACACATTCATAATAATGTCAACAACTAATTGAAAACTTCATTAACTAGTCACCAAAAAAGGTTCAAGAGAACAGTTTTCTCCAGTTATGCTTTGCAACTGGATGAGGTCAAGTAATGTAATAAGCCTGTCTTAAACTTCCCATGCTTCACAAGTCTTTCTAATACTTGGGTGTTTACTTGCCCAAATGCCTTCTTGGAGGGCTTGTGAGGAAAATAAGAATATGCTTTTATGTATTCAAGAATTGACAAGTCAGAGAAGAAAATGATAATAAAATAAGAAGTGTTCATGGGCTAATTAGGTTAAATGAAATTAATGCATGTCTCTACTCTTTGGATTATGTGGAATAAACTTGGTGAGGCGTACAATACTGTAACAACTAATAAGCTTCAGAACATATTCTAGTGTATATGATTTATGTCATGTTTTTTCAGGTCTGCAGAGACAGAAACAAGGTCTGGGTGAATCAACATATCTCACCTCTAGTCGACTCATAGTCTGCATCACCCTAATAAGCTACAAAGGATGAAACCTTAGCACTTTACCCCATCACTACAAGCATGGTGATTTATAGCAATTTTTTATATTTTCTGTTGAGTTGAATCAGGGCTACATTCACTGCCACCACTCATGTTTCAAAGTCACCACTGTTCATATGACTTAATACTGTGTTATTGCAGTGAGAATGTATGACTGTTATTTAGGCAGCATAATCCCGGTTGACAAATCTGTGGCTTAACTTAAAAACAGCCAATGTTAATTTTTGACCAAAAGGGGATTGGTTGTATTATCTTTAAAAATGTCTATATATGTTTACATGCAAGAACAATCAAAGTCTAATAAGGAACCTATACAAAGTATAGGGATTGACATCCACTGAACCAATGTTGTTTTAACCCATCAACCCCAGAATTATTACTTTTTTTTAATAATGTTTTTCATTAAGCCTCCGTTAGTCGCGCATGGGTCTGACAGTCCCATGGTTCGTGTTAGTTTTAATATCAAGCCAACAGTTTAAGTTATGATCTTAACATCTTGGGATATCTTACACCATACTTTATTAGGCATTTTCCTGGAGTTGTGAAACAATGAGCCTAAAAATAACTCCACACATATAGCTTTTGTCAGCTGCTTTGTCATGTCGGACTGGTAGCTACAGCGCGCCCAATGATGTGGCATTCTTCCAGAGAGTTGCAGGTGTGCTGTTAGAGCGATGATTTGGTTTGGTATGCTGCCTTAGTGGATATGAGTAAAGAGATATATGACTTACGAAAATCTAAGGATGTAAATGAAGTATGTCACCTTCCACTGGAAGATAACAAATCACTAGTTGATAAGTAGGCCATTATTATTATGTCAGATTTTTCTACTTTCTCCGCATTTTAGGCAAGGATGACATGAAGTGGAACAAAGAACCATGGGAGGTTACTCAGGCATGGCCCCACAATATTCTGAAAAAACTACCTGGTGTTGTTTAGAAGTGCCAAGAATGCTAGAACTGAATTTGAATGTTGGAGTCTTTTTGTTAGTGATGAAATACAGGAATTAATTGTTGAAAATACGAACTATCATAGAGACAGTTGATAATGAACGATTATTGAGAAGCAGTGGCATGGGGTCAAAAGACAACACAGCGTGATAAACAACGTTCTGCAAACCCACGCACCTAATGGAGGGTTAATAATTCACACTACTCTTAACCGTATTTTCCATAGGTGGCATCTCAATTCCCAGAAATACAGTGTTATGTAACGCTAGGCTCTTGTGTTGTCAAGGCCCTTGCTGCTTACTCAGGCAGCAGACTTATAAATACAGTACTGTACCATGTTTATGTTTGTTGACAAATACTTATATTGATAATATTACACTATAAAAAGCACCGAGCAAATATTTTGAGACCTTTGAGCCTTCGATCATGGAGTCAAGTGAATGCTTGAATAGTTACTTGGTGAGGAACGGCGAGAGTACGTTATGCATATCCCACGTCACATTTACAACGGGTTCAATTAGTGGGGACACGGCACACCACCTCCCCTTATTTCCTGGGATATTGATGACCAGATGATTGCGTCCATCATATCACAAGTCTTCATTGACACGGCCCTTTCCTGCACATGCCATTGATGGGTGCCGTCTACTCGTGGTTCTACGCCATACGATTTCACGTACCTTTGCGCCACTTTCCACTTGAACTATAGTAGAGTTGTCCGTGGTTGTGACTTAGTACTGAGGTACCATGCGTTTTGGAGACTCACGTCACGAAGCCAAGAAATTATGGTCTAACATGACTTTTTGCTTCTTTTTGACACACGATATCTGTTCATGTTTTAATCCATGAATTTATTATAGGTATGAAGAATAAGACTTTCAATTTTCCGCCTATTCAATATAGGTGCTGATTGGAAAAGGACAAGGGATTGTAATTACTTTCTTTTCTGCCTGAGAGAACCTTTTGACATGGTCGAGGGGAAAAACCGGGTGATTGTGTAGGCAACAGTTACTGTGCTGTTGTCATGAGAGAAAGCAATAATCATGTTGTCATATCTTGACATATAATCAAATATAACTCTATCTTCTTGCTGCATATCTGAAGCACAAGAAAGTTAACATCCTTTGGGAACTCTGATCTCTCTGATTGTTCGTGCCCCTGAATAACCACACGACTTTAGATAAGTGATCAACTTAATTCCCGTAAATATCTTGTCTAAGAAGATGTCACAATGAAGTTTCTTTGTCATCAGGAAAATCATCTAGCAGGCATACCAACTGAGGAAAAACATCTAACAGGCATACCAACTGAGAAGATGATTTTACAAATCATAACTCCTTCATTGAAAAGACAATTTCGGCACCTACAGCTAACTGTCAGTCATAAAGATTATCTATAAGTCCACCGTCATCCTCGACAGTTTGGCTTAATACATATAGATAAATATAAATAATAATAGTCCTTTTCTTCCTTTTCCACTTCCTCCAACATTTCTGCTAAGGTCAAACCTTTGAAATGAAAATCCACAGCCTACTTCCAGTCGACCGACCAGGTCAGGGAATGGAATGAATGAAGCCCCCATCGAGCGGCGAGGATATGAATAGTGCCGGCTGCTGAACCCTGTCGCACTCCCCTGGGGGCAATGATTAAATGAATGACAGATGAAATGAAATGACAGTGGAGAGTGCTGCTGGAATGACATTTTTGACAGGGAAATCCGGAGTACCCGGAGAAAAACCGGTCTGCCACCACTTTGTCCAGCACAAATCTCACATAGAGTGACCGGAATTTGAACCACGGACCCAGCGGTGAGAGGACAGAGTGCTGCCACCTTAGCCATGGAGGGTCCTCAGACCTTTGATATAAACTAATAATTTTCGCACTGTATTTTCTGAAGCACTGCCTGCAACCAGGTATCTCGGCATAGGTACGGTTTAGAATATGGCATTGGCATTTTAAAAAATGCTACAATGACATAAAATGTAAAAAGAGCTGTATATGAAAAAAGGTGAGTGTATATATGTATGAATTTTTTTCTAATTCCATATGAGAAGCTACAGAAAATATCTTGTCCCATCACTAACTAACTACAGATCTGCCTAGCATTATCATATGGTAACTGTCTTTTCAATAAAGAAGTTACCATACGGTAATACAGGGAAAATTAGTCCTGGGCATGTGCAGTTATAACGAAAACACATAAATAGGTTACCGGTACTGGTTCATAAATTAGATATATTTGCTACCATTATCCTGAAAAAAAAAGTGAACTACCTAGCTTTTAAGTAATAGTTTAGCACGTCTTTCCTTTTGTGGCATGCCAACACGACGTGAGAAGCAAACGACGTAATGAACACAATTACTGCGCCATCACTCATACATTCCCTAGCGACAAGTGTGCGGGAAATGAATCGATAGACCTTCCATGATCATACAACAAGTTCGAATATCCTAATCTGGCACAGGTCCTGTAGAGGAACAAATGTAAAACTGTACTCCGCTACCATATGGCAACGCTAGGCGTTTATGGGTTAAAATATGAAAATAATTATTTTAAAAAATTTGGTGTGTTCTGTTCATTACATGGCTTTGAAGATGCTCTACTATAGAAATAATGCCAAGTAAAAGGAGACCCATACTCAACAAACATTGATGGCAGTAACAACAGTGTTATTATTTTTCCCTTTGTAAGGCCTGGATATTTTTGTGAAGCATGAACATACACCAGTATTAAAAAAAAAGGCTGTTCATTTTTCAATTCAATCTGCACATTCTCCTTGTTCTACTGGCCACACCCATCCATAACATTACAATAACATATTTGGTCTTTGCAGAACTTGGCAATGAGCGGGACGTTGTGATAAATAATTATTGATAAATTATGTATTTTCAATTTATTTTCATTATCTCATATTAAATAGCAACAAAATATACCTCCCCTCACAAAACAATGGATTTTATAAAGTTTGCACCTTTAGGACCCTCCCACAATTCTGGAAGTAAAAATTGATTGTACGAATTTCACTAAAAGTACTTTTGATATAATTAACACAATGTTTTTGACAAACTTAAACCGCTTACAACCAAAAGTATATTTTGACATGGCTTGTTCTTACATTAAGCGAAAGAAATATTTTTCATAGTCAAAGAGAGAAAGGAGCAATAATAGGATTACATGAAATTCCTTTCAATAACATTCTGATGTCACTTGTCATTGGACTCCTGATAGGAGAACTGGGAAACAGGTGTCAAGACTTTTATGAAGAACAGGTGTATGGGACTTTACTTCATAAGTCTTCAGTAATTAAAATTGAAGTGCATAAAGCATCACCAAACTGAGAATGATCCATAGTGGAAACATTGCATTTTCTAAGAAAAAATCCAACTGAAAGTAGTTACCAGGGATTGAAAAAAAAAAACACCATACAAAAATAATATACATGTTCAATACAATTAAATAGTGTAGCAGTCTAGATAAAATGTATGGCTTCAAAATTTTCAGTTCTGTAAACATTTCATCAATTGTGTTAGGCAGTCAGCCTGGAGACTGTTTGAATCCTCAAAAGCACCACCATAGGTTGAGGCATGAGAATGAAAGTGGATAAAGATCACATTTTACGAAATTGAGTTATTAGCATAAAACACAAATAGAACCCATACTCCATCTGTTGGTGTGCGAATGGTACTAAAATAGGTACTTCATACTGAATGCACTAGATGGCTCTGCATGTTATCCCTTCATAGATTTCCACTTCTTATTGAGGTGGAGACGACCAACAGTGGTGGCTACGCTCGCTAAAGTGCAGCGTTAGGTCATAGGGCCAAGCTCTCTGCCGACTCGGTAGACGCGTGGGTTCGAGCCCCACCGTCGGCCATCCTTGAAATGTTCTTCTATAGTTTCCCCATTTTCAACTCCAGGCAAATGCTGGGACGGTACCTTCTGACAGGCCACGGCCACTTCCTTCCACATCCTTGCCCAATTTCATTCACCATCATTCTTTCATCTCTCATTAACTCCTCTCATTAGGTTGGCGTCAGGGAGGGCATCCGACCGTTATAAAACCATCCGCCACAAAGGCTTTCATCGCATCTCATCAGCAACAATCGGATGATATGAAGTTGGATAAGTTCATTAGTTAGTGACACTAGTGTCCAAAAGTTAAGCTTAAGTTACGAATAAGCAGGGCAACAGGAAATAGACCGCAAATCGCACAACATGTGCACCTACCAACTTTACGTGTTCGCTCTGTATAGGAAAGGAGTATTCCCTGCTTTGACTAGTGGCGTAACCGCAAGGTAAACACAGACAGTGCTTGCGCCCCATATTCCCTCAGTCGTGTTTGCCCTGCAATGGCCTTCCCAGTGTGTACTAGACAGTGTCTTGATGAGGTGTGCTTTAACCAACTGAAGAGCCCAATGGCACACCGGGGCGAAACGCTGTCATTTTGTTGAGTTATGCCGGAACATTTAGCACAATTTGTGTTTAAATATATAATGGCTCAGCGGTGAGCCTCCGTGGCTTAGGCGGCAGCACGCCGGCCTCTCACTGCTGGGTCCGTGGTTCAAATCCTGGTCACTCCATGTGAGATCTGTGCTGGACAAAACGGAGGCAGACAGGTTTTTCTCCGGGTACTCCTGTTTTCCCTGTCAAAGTTTCATTCCAGTAACACTCTCCACTATCATTTCATTCCATCTGTCATTCATTTAATCATTGCCCCAGAGGAGTGCGTCAGGCCTCGGCAGCCGGCACAGTTCATATCCTCGCCGCTAGATGGGGGCTTTATTCATTCCATTCCTGACCCGGTCGGAGACTGGAAACAGGCTGTGGATTTTCATTTCATATCATGTTGAATGGCCGTACGGACCTGCACATCTTCACGGTTGGACCGAGGAACACTGTGAACGCTCTGAGATACAGGGATTAGGTGAGACCACATGTTCGACTCTTCAGAGGTGCGGTTGGTCCAGACTTCCTCTTAATGGACGATAATGCCCGACCTCACCGCACTGCTCTGGTGGATGGATTTCTGGCTGGGGAAGACATTCATTGCATGGACTGGCCAGCGAGGTCTGCGGATCTGAATCCTATAGAACATGCCTGGGATGCATTGAGGAGGCGAATTGCATCCCGTCAGCCTCCAAGACCTTCGCATTGCCCTTTCGGAGGAATGGGATCGACTGCCACAAGAGCTTTTGGACCATCTGATAGAGAGCATGCCCCATTGCTGTGAAGCATGTGTGGCCGTTAGGGGTAACCATACACCCTATTAAGAGCATATTTTGTTGTGGAAGACATTGCCAAGTTTTGTTAGTTGTTGTCAAAGGTGTACCTTAGCTATCAGAACCTTTCTGGCACTGGTTTTTTTGGACAAGTTGTGTGTCATATGGTGTGTGAGTCTGTGTGAGTCAGCTTACATTTGTTCAGCAATCCGTCTGACATTCCTATCAGGCGGAATGGCCTTGTTTAGTGATTATGCTTAACTTTTGGACACTAGTGTAGTTATTGAGGTTTTAAGGGGCAGAACTAAAAGTTCATCTGCCCTGATAAGTTCATTCCTCCTGAGTATAAGCAGTGGTATCATATTGGAAAACTTGGTGAGGATAATGAGCAAAAAGGCCAGCATCAAATGTGATCTCTTTGAATTTTTCCAATTAATATTACTATAAAGCTACATGTCTCTCTGATGTACCGGTATATTTAAAACACAATATATACATCATTCAGATTAAATAGGGGTTAGGTTCACATATTAGTTGTTTTGTGCTTTATAAACTTCAAAAGTTGCTGAGAATGAAAAAAATGGTTAAATCCATTGTCATTTTCTGTTAATAACTCACTTACAGCTGAACTAATTTTACTTTAATGGTATAAAATGTTAAAAGACATCTGCAGCATTGCAATTGACTACAAAATAGTGTAGCCTACTAAATGGTGAAATAAAATTATAAAAATAGCTTCTCTTAATTATCTCGAAAGTAATGTATTGGTCTTTATCCACTTATCATTCTCATGCCTTCAATATTATTGTTTAACCTCGATTCAAACACCTATTTCCTTTCAAATGCACAGATCATTATTTGACAATAAAAGAGGAGACTATAAAGATTAAGTGTAGAAAAATATTACTTGTAGATTTGGATACATCAACAACAAGTAAAAAGTAAAAAGCAAGCAAATAATGCAAAACAAACAGAGAATGTGCATTCATAATAATCAAAAGAACAATTTCTAACATAAATATTTACGAATTACAAAACAGCAAACATGCAGAATACATCAAATCGGCATATGAAATGTACCTGGTGTCCAAGTAGTTGAAATCCTCTGCTCTCAAATGAAAGAATTGTTCACGGAGAGGACGTCCCTTCTGTTCTTGTATTCTGCCTCAAGTTCACCCAATCATTGAGTAGCAGTTTAAGACAATTCTAACGTTATTAGAGACATAGTTTGTGGTTTTTAGCATTATTGAAAATATTAAATATGATAAATACAATACAGATTATAAGCTGATGGATTGGAATCCGGGCTAGCCATAGGAAACAACAATACATATTATACTGTTGCGTAAACTTTCTCGACCAATTGCATACATAATATAGCTTTGGGGCTATTAGGTCAGGTGAAACTTCAAAAACCGACGTTTCGGGACAACTGCTTGTCGCATCAAGGTTTGTCAAGAAAGAAGGAATGAGTAAACAATGGCCTCCACAAATAAATGGTATAAGATAGGAAGCCATGTCGAAAAAAATAGTTACTCCATGATCTCCTGAGGCCAAGAAGATGTTGGTAATGAAACTATAGAGGGCAGCCATGATTTACTCAAGGGATAACCATCACCTCTATTAAAGTTGTGTGGTTGTTTACTTACACCATTTGTCTATGGAGGCTATATGCCATTGCTTACTCATTCCTTCTTTCTTTCTTTCTTTCTTTCTTTCTTTACAAACCTTGATAAAGCGACAAGCAGTTATCTCAAAACGTTGGTATTTTAAAGTTTCACTCAACCTGATAGCCCCAAAGCTATATTATGTACAATACAGATTAATTAATGTGTTTTTCTTTAAGAGAGCAGAACCTAGAATGCTACATGGCAAGCTGCAATGCATTCAGGGATTAAAGACACGCATGTGGAGACCCACTGAATTGGTTTTCTCACATTTTTACAATAATTGCAGAAGCTGACGGGATACTTAGCCTCAGAACAGTACATTGCGTTTCTGTGGCTACATGCGTCATGAAAAGGAAATCGATCTATTGTCTGAGATACAATAAGCTGTGCAAAGTAAATTCTGAAAATCATACCATGGCTAATTGTATTGAATTTGTATCAAATTAAGATCAACGTTTCGAATAATGCTGTGACCCCACTTGTGGACATTTACGATATAATTTCATGAGAGAGCTTTGAATCTATTTCCAGTGTTGCCTTATTAACAGATATAGCAACTTATCAGTCGGCCAACACAATATATTCCCAATTACAGTAAAACACCAGTATAACTAAAGTTTTGGGGCCTCAGAAATGAATTTGTTATAGTGAAATTTTGTTATACTGAAATAAGTCATTTCATAAGAATTCACCTGGTGTTATATTCGTTAAATAAGGGTTCTAACTATACATAGCTCAATATTTATTATTATTATTATTATTATTATATCCACAAAGTAATTATTAATAGTAGGTATTTGAAAGAAGTTTCCTATATTGCAAACAAACCAACTGTATTACTTGTGAAAATGAAAATTATTGTTGAAAATGTTACATATATATTCAACTGCAATTAAATATTTTACACATACTAGGTGGCTTTAAAAAGAAACACGACACTCAATTACTTCAATGTTGGTAACAGATTTGTTAGAAAAGGTTCTAGCACCTCAATTTAGTCTTAGATCAATTAAATATTGATCTAATACTTCGCAAAAATGCTGCGAAGTTCATAATATCATCATCCAAATGCCCATTCATGCTTTCAATATGAGACTGCCACAACCTCCTTATTCACCACTACTCCCCACCCCCCAATGACTTTCACTAAGCAAAAATCTTAATTTTTAGAGCACGAAATTTAATATATTAAATCACAAGACAGGTTACCCGCGAGCAGATTTTAACATATTATATCATCAGAGATCCACCTATACTGGCACAAGTGGTATGCTAAAAACTCAACAGATGGCAGTACACTACAAATTTAGGTCTGGCCTAAAAGGGAATCACCAAATTGAGTGGTGTTATCTCCTTGCTAGCTTCTCACATGCTCTTGAGATATTAACGCGTTCAGTCGAGCTTGCAGTGTTCTAAGAACGGCATTTTGTGATTTATCTGTTATTTTCGACATGTACAGTAAAAAGAGTGGATGAGTTGAGTGTGGAGATGGTGAGAGCAGCAGGAGAGGTGGGGATACAGTGGTTGTACCGAGTGATGAAGAGAGCATGGAAGGAAAGGAAGACCCCAGAGGACTGGAAAAAGGGAATAATTGTCCCGATCTTCAAGAAAGGTAGTAGAACAGAATGCAGAAACTATCGGGGAAAGGAGAATTAGCACAAGGATAGAACGAGGGATGAGGGAAGAACAACATGGCTTCAGAGCAGGAAGGTCCACAGTGGATTTGATTTTTGCTGTAAGGCAGTTACAGGAACAGCACTATGAGTATGGAACAGATCTACTGATGGCCTTCCTGGACATTGAGAAAGCATATGACAGTGTATGCAGAAACAAAGTATGGAAGTCGCTGGAGGATAGAGGAGTAGAAAAATGGACTATAAGGAGGATAAAGGAGATGTACAAGGGAAGCATGAGCTGGGTGAAAGTGGGAGGAGAGAGATCAGACTGGTTGGAACAGAGAAACGGCCTGAAACAAGGAAGTGCACTGTCACCGTTACTTTTCATTGTGGTGATGGATGACGTAATGACCCGGGTGGCACAAGTAATTGGGGAAGGAAAGATGAAAGCAATGGTGTTTGCAGATGATTTGATGATTTGGGGAAACAAGGAGGAGGAGGTACAGGAACAGTTGGACGTGTGGGAAGGAATAATACAAGGGTATGGGATGAAATTTAGCATAAATAAGAGTGAGATGGTGATCACAACAAGGAAGAAGGAAAGAACCACAACAGGAATAACACTTGGTGGGGAACAGCTGAAGAAAGTGGAGAGTTTCAAGTATCTGGGAAGCCTGATACAAGATAATGGAAGAAATAATAGAGAAATAAATGAGCGGGGGAGACAGGCAGAAGCATTCCAGAGGAGTGTGAGAAGCATGTTATGGAGCAAGGATGTCCCTCAGAACAGCAAAAAGATCATTTATCGGACGTACTATGTCCCTATCCTGACGTATGCCTCGGAGACCTGGGTTATGAAAGGAAGGGAGAAGAGCAAAATACAGGCCAGTGAGATGAGGTTCTTGAGAAGCAGTATTGGAGCTACAAAGAGGGACAGAATAAGAAATGAGAGGACCAGAGAATTAATGAAGGAGGAACCATTACAGGATGGTATAGAGAAATCTAGACTTAGATGGTATGGACATGTAAAACGAATGGAGGAGAAGAGGATACCCAGGAGAGTACATGAGACGAAGTGGGAAGGAAAGAGACCGAGGGGAAGACCGAGAGACAGGTGGCTGAAGGGGGTGGAAGAAAGCGTGAAGAAGAGAGGAGAAGACTGGACAAGGGTGGAGGCTGAGAGATGGTGGGAAGACAGAAGACGTTGGAGAGGCTTGTGTTCCAAACAGACCCGGCCAGTGGCTGGAAACTCTGCAAGATGATGATGATGATGACAGTAAAAAGAGGGTCAGTGAGAAAGAGATTGCTTCAATTTTTGACTCCACGGATGTAGATGAAAGTGATTTTTCATTTGAAGAGTCCGAAGATGGATATTCAAGTAGTGTCTCGTATGCCCTTTATGCACTAAAAAATTTCGATAATATCTTACGCACTTCTGAGACGGAGTACATTCAATAATCAAGGTAAGCCTTTAATATACAATATGCATGTTTATAGTTAGTGTTCGATAATTCTGGACGAGTTTTAATTTGCTGTATTTTCGGTCCGCTTGTAATGGGTCTTATCGCTCCACGTTGGTAGCGACAATTGTAATGTGCTTACTGCTCCTTGCGTTGAGCGTACAAATGTAATGTTTTCTACCTGGGCGGACTATTCGCCAGTAAATACTACTGCTAAGTTTGATCTATGTTGGGCGCCAAGCTGGATACACTGTGTTCCAAGCTAAATTTGTATATTTAATATCGACCCTAGCGTGAGTAGAACATATGAGAAACTCTTAATGACTAGGCCGTGGGATGATTGAATCATCAACCCAGACAACATTTGATTGTGGAGAAGGATGTGGTATTATAACTATTGCTACCTACTGGAATTAAAGAATCTACTTTGTAATAATTGAATTTAATACACTTAGAAAATATGTCAGCATCTTGAATAAATTTTACACTGTTAACGGAGCATACAACTTTAACCATTGCCACGAACAAAATTACTTAATACGCCGGTCGGGAGAATAACGTGAATTTAACTTATTTCCAAATTTATGCTTAAAGAATTTATACTGGCCCTATCGAAAAACAGAGAGTGTGTGTCGTAGATCACTTATGCTTACCAACGGAAACATTGTCTCCACGTGGTTGAAGTCTCGTAGCGTTGGATGTTCTGCATTGGTGTTGACGGCGTCTGGCCCTTCCTCGTTGATCAAAAGTAATCGTTACAGCTTGTGGTGGAGTCTATTCCATGAGCCACAACACGTGGCTTGCCTTATCACTGCAAGACGCATGGAACCCATGATCTGATGTGATCAGCGGAGTGAGCGTGAATAAATTGTCCCACTTGGGACTAACGAACAAAGTACGCCTTACTGTACCAAGCGTAATGTCTTAATGAATGTCCTCACTCACCCAGCGCGTCAACTATATGCTTCAATCTTCTCCCACCAGGGTCTAGCTTAATACTGCGGCCTCGCTGCTTCGACCAATCCGAGTGCGTCACGTATCTCGCCATGCCCCGACCTACGTTGCTTCTTCTTCCTTGATTGGCTCGTCACCTCACGTGGCTCTTCCCGCCATGAGACTCCTTCCCCGTATTTATATTTTCCGTTTCCGGGCAAGACGTAAATCATACACGTTTTCTTGCTTTGAAGTGTTCCCTCGGATTTCGTAATTCTATTGTACTTCAATCTATTCTTGTATTGAAATACCCAGTGAGTCACACACCACTCTCTTACCCCTAATGAATAAAATCCTGACTTTACGTATGAAATGATTTGCCGTGCAACATTATATATTGGAATCATCCAACATAGATACGGATTTCTACTAGTAGAAATCCTATCTGTAATCTTCCAAATTTAAAAGCTCCGAAAAATGACGTAATAAATATTAATAATAATAATAATATGAAATATGAAATTGCATAAACTGAAATAATATAACTTGGCCGAATTATTGCAGCGTTTAACAAATATGATATAGTCCAACTAACTTGTGTTAGTGGCATAAAACCCCCTAGAAAAACATGTTACATTCGCCTCGAATGATCATGTGCTTTACCATGCATATGGTACAGCACTTGATGATTCCAGACACATTAATAAAAACCCTCCAAAATACAACTTATACAATTGAAATGACCCTTTACACATATAAACACATATAAACCCTCAATCATGCGCTTTGCGCTAATGTTCGTCTTGTTATGACGTGTTCTTATTTTGTCCACTTCAAAATGTTTGTCATTCTCACGAATGTTCATTCTACCGCTCTCTCTCTCATCATTCTATGTGGGAAAAAAAATACATACATAAGTGTGTTCCCTCTATATCCACAATTCACTACACACGCATTTATGGTGTTCAGTAGAAAACCACTGCGGAACTCTTCTAGAAATATTAGGTGCTCCACACCTACCGGATACCAATATCATGGTACACGATCTCACACGATCACACTCTCGCGGTAGAGCAAAGTGATCTACTTCCCACCTTCTCTGTGAAATTCTTAATTAAAAGGGAAGACATGACTGTAAAAAAAAACAGTAAGTACCCATTACTTATAACACTTAAATATTCCTGTGCTGTATGTGCCCTATCTTACTAAGTACATGTACACAAAAACCCACCTTACTCTAAATCACAATTTCTCATATTCGTCGCTCAGCCAGAAGTTCAAAACCCAGACCAGTCCACCTATCGAACCTGACCTAGTTGCCACAACTTTTTATCTGTTACTTATATACAACATCTCATGAAGTCTAGTACCTTGTACACAAACTACCTTAATTATATCCAACCCCGATCTCACATAGCTAGGTCGTAAGCAGGAATCACGTGTGCTGATATGTATGAGCTTCATGGAGGACTGTCTCGCCTTCTGATGGCCCATCTTTTATCTCGTGGACGCCTTAAGCTAACAAGCCCTATACAAGCGCTCCCCCATCTCTTGGAGATAAGTGGGAACCCATCAGCGCTGCCTAAATGGCCTTGGTGCATCGAGACAATTTAGTGCTCAACAGCATCCACCACTCCCTTCATCTTTCCCTGTGCCTTAAAAACTCTCATTTACTTACATACTACCCCCCTGTGTGATTTCTGATACGCCTGCCTTGAAGACCAGATCTTCCGCTCACCACATACCACACTTACTCATTTGATAGGCTGGCTCGCCAGCTAAACACACTTATTTTATGACACATACTTAATGTCATCACGTTGCTCCACTAACATATTTCTCAGTGTCAGTAACGATGCCCTGTTGCTACTGTCTACACATGCTAACCCTACTTTCCTCTGGTGTCACACCCCTACTTGACACTTTATGACCTAAAAATGTCACTTCTGTCTGACAGAATGACGACTTGGACAGTTTCAGAGTGAACCCTGCCTGATCTAACATTTGAAATACACTGTCTAAATGACGTAGATGCTCCTCAAAACTGCATGAACTGATTACCATATCATCGATGTAAATAGTTACAAACTCTCCCGTGTCATCTCCTAATGCGATGTTTAAAGCCCTAATTAAAGCTGCTGAGCTACTTTTTAACCCATAAGGTACCCTGCAAATCTGATAAAGGTTATATTTATGACTAAAAGCTGTAAATGGTCTATCTACATACATAAGTGGCACTTGCCAGAAACTGGAACTTAAATCTACACATGTGAAATACTTTTTACCCTCAAATGTCTGCATCAACTCTTCAATGGACATGGACTTCAGCTGATCTGAACTGATTCTACTGTTAACTAAACGAGCGTCTAAGCAAATACGAACTGTGCCGTCAGCCTTCGGTACTGTAATTAAAGGATTAACATATTGACTGTTTGAGTACTCTATAATGCCATCTTCAAGCATCTGGTTAATTTGTGCCTCTACTGCACCCTGATAAGCGAAAGGTATAGGATATCTATGTCCTGTGAATACTGATCTATCAATAACGTTCAATGAATGGGTATAGCAATTGGCCATGCCAATGCGATCCTCAAAAACTCTCCTATTATACAATAACACATCATAGAGCAGAACACACTGGTCTCCCTCTATATGCCCCTGAAATGCAGCATCACGTAACGAGTCCTCCAGACTACCGTTCGTAATCAAACTGCCCACAAAAATTTGAGTATCCCTCTCTTCGGCTGGTGATATCTCACTTAAAGAACAAATCACTCCTACAACACTACTCCCCTGAACATTGTCGTTGAACGCTACCTCTACTTCAGAATTATTCCATTTAAATTTCAAACTACCTACTTCATAACATAAGTTACCAGACACTCTACTTAGCCAATCTGAACCCAAAATAACACTGAAAACTAAGTTTGGAATTACAAGACAAATCTGCTTTTCGATATGATTATTAATTTTAATGTCCACTAAAACTTGCTTAGAAATTATTTAGACCTCTTCCCTACAGCTGTGATAACAAAAGTGCTTTTAATTGGTATCTCCTCAAAATTTACACCAGTTCCTTTCATTTTATCGTAATATGTACTACTTATGCAGCTCTTCATGCATCCACTATCAATTAAAACATCGGTGTGCGCCTCGGACACGTTAAGTTTAATAATGGGGCTTCTACTAGCCACCTCCTGGATAATACATTCATCATTTAATTCATGCAACAATTCATTTCTTACATTTAGGTCATAGTGTTCCTGTATAATTGTATGGACAGGGCATGCTACAGACTGAGATTCTGACCTTACTTCGCAGCCTGGTTCGCGTTTAAAGAACCGCTACAGCTGGCTGTTGTACTACTAACTACGGCACTGGTCTGGTTGTTCTGGGCTGTGTTGTCATTGTTTGGCTGTATATTACTACCACTAGGCTGTCCTCTTCCTTGACCCCTATTCTGGTTGTAATTATTGTCATTATAATTTCTCCCTTGATTTCCCCTGAAATAATTATTTCTCCCTTGATTTCCCCTGAAATCATTGTTTCTCCCTTGATTCCCCCTGAAATCATTGTTCCTCCCCTGATACTGATTACCATAGCCATTTCCTCTATTCTGATTTAGCTGATTATTATTATTATTTCTATTTTGAGCGTTGGCCCCTTCGCCACCGTTCCCTTGAACTTCCTGATGCCTGGATTCATTAGGCCTATTATTATTATTACCCTGGTTCCTATTGAAATTGTCCTCATAACCCCCTCTCCCTAGTGCATCAAATGTGCTTAACAAATTTTCTACTTGTGATATTGTCTTTACATTCTGGATACAAGCAGCCTCCTTGATCCTATAGGGAAAGTGCCTAAGTAGCAACCTCACCACATCACTTTCCTCCTTCAAGCCATCCAGATATTTACACACTAATACCTGCCCTAAAAAGTATTCGGTCATGGTGGAGCTTCCTTTAGGGTTATATTTACCACACACTACTCCATCACGATGCTGCGACTGAATAACCTCATTCCAGAACTTTTCACAGAATTTCATTTTAAAATCATTAATATCAGTGAACTTGTCTCTGTAGACAGCAAACCAATTCCTCGTTTCCCCCACAAACACTTGTTCTAAAATTTCAACTACCTGGCACCACTCAATACTACCATCTTCCAACCTCTCCCCAAATTTATTTTCTATAGAATTCATGAACTCCATTGGGCACCCTTGTCGATTGCTGAACTTCCCCAGTTCTACCTCCCTGTGTGTGCTATTCACAAAAACTGGCCTATTCTGACTATTTTCTTGCCTGATCCTAGCTTTCAATTTTAATTCTAATTCTGCGATTTTCTCCTCAGCCTTCCTCTCAATACTGTTTACTGTTAATTTAATGTTTCCTTCTGATTCTTCTACTTTATCATATAGCTTTGCTTGTTTCTCCTCAATCTTGCTAATGCTCTCCCTATTACTCTCTCTTAAATCATTTACTTCTGCAACTATTTGTGAGTGGACTTTCTCAATTCTACCCCCCAGCTGTTCCTTAACCTCTTTAGTTGATACCTGAATCTTGTCAATTTCCCCCCCCCCCCCCCAATTTCTTTTTAACCTGCAGTGTTTCTCATTTAACTAATTCCTTTAAATTTTCAGCCTGTGTGCTGATTCTACTTTCCAACTCCTCCTGTACTTTTCCTAATTTCCTGTCTACATCTGCAATGATCTTTTTAACCATCTCTTCCATTACTCCTCTGATTTCTCCTCTAATCTGCTCCATTTTCACACTAATTTCCTTGTTGTTCTTATCTAATTTTGCATTATTCTGTTCTAATTTTTTATTTAAAGCTTCTGTACTTTCTTTATTTTCCCTACTGTTTTGTTCTAATTTTGCATTATTCTGTTCTAATTTTGCATTTAAGGCATCACTACTAACTTTGTTCTGATACATGAACTCGAGAAGTAAAGTTTTTAATTCTGGTTGGCCGCCTACACTCCCTGTTTCAGTATCGGGATTTACCTCCGCTACCCCGGTACTACCATCACTCGACATACTGCTCGTATCATCACTCTCCAGTTGATGACCACTACGTAACCTCATCTGTCTTTCTTTCTCATCCCCCATAATGATATACACTGATAAAGACAAATAACCCCCAAAATACCGGCACAGAAATATCTCTCCTTCTCCTTCCTCAAATGTTCCTGGGTTTTCGGCCCAACGTCGGCGACAAATGTAATGGTTTGCTTAGCCCTCACGTTGAGCGGCAATTGTAATGGTTATTATGCCCCAAGTTGGTCGTTAAAGGTAATGTTTTCTACCTGGGCGGACTATTCGCCAGTAAATACTACTGCTAAGTTTGATCTATGTTGGGCGCCAAGCTGGATACACTGTGTTCCAAGCTAAATTTGTATATTTAATATCGACCCCTAGCGTGAGTAGAACATATGAGAAACTCTTAATGACTAGGCCGTGGGATGATTGAATCATCAACCCAGACAACATTTGATTGTGGAGAAGGATGTGGTATTATAACTATTGCTACCTACTGGAATTAAAGAATCTACTTTGTAATAATTGAATTTAATACACTTAGAAAATATGTCAGCATCTTGAATAAAATTTACACTGTTAACGGAGCATACAACTTTAACCATTGCCACGAACAAAATTACTTAATACGCCGGTCGGGAGAATAACGTGAATTTAACTTATTTCCAAATTTATGCTTAAAGAATTTATACTGGCCCTATCGAAAAACAGAGAGTGTGTGTCGTAGATCACTTATGCTTACCAACGGAAACATTGTCTCCACGTGGTTGAAGTCTCGTAGCGTTGGATGTTCTGCATTGGTGTTGACGGCGTCTGGCCCTTCCTCGTTGATCAAAAGTAATCGTTACAGCTTGTGGTGGAGTCTATTCCATGAGCCACAACACGTGGCTTGCCTTATCACTGCAAGACGCGTGGAACCCATGATCTGATGTGATCAGCGGAGTGAGCGTGAATAAATTGTCCCACTTGGGACTAACGAACAAAGTACGCCTTACTGTACCAAGCGTAATGTCTTAATGAATGTCCTCACTCACCCAGCGCGTCAACTACACACATCAAAAAAAGTTTTGCATCACCTCGGTTCCAAGAGTTCCGGAACCTTTAAATACAAAGTGAATAGAGATCAACACAAACAACATTTCAGCTCGTTTTATTGCTCATGAGACCCACACATTGCATGTTGTACCATCATACAGCTAGACTTTCAGCATTTGTGGTCCAGATTGCAGTACACACCACTACCTCTAATACCCAGTAGCACGTCCTCTTGCATTGATGCATGCCTGTATTCGTCGTGGCATATTATCCACAAGTTCATCAAGACACTGTTGGTCCAAATTGTCCCACTCCTCAGCGACAATTCGGCGTAAATCTCTCAGAGTGGTTGGTGGGTCAAGACGTCCATAAACAGCCCTTTTCAACATATCCCAGGCATGTTTGATAGGGTTCATGTCTGGCGAACATGCTGGCCACCGTAGTCGAGCGATGTCGTTATCTTGAAGGAACGCATTCACAAGATGTGCACGATGAGGTCGAGAATTGTCGTCCATGAAGACAAATGCCTCTCCAATATTCTGCCGATATGGTTGCACTATGGGTCGGAGGATGTCATTCAGGTATTGTAAAGCCGTTTCGGAGCCTTCCATGACCACCAGTGGCGTACGTCGGCCCCACATAATGCCACCCCAAAACATCAGGGAACCACCACCTTGCTGCACTCGCTGGACAGTGTGTCTAAGACGTTCAGCCTGACCAGGGTGCCTCCAAACACGTCTCCGACGATTGTCTGGTTGAAGGCATATGCGACACTCATCGGTGAAGAGAACGTGATGCCAATTCCGTGGGGTCCATTCAGCATGTTGTTGGGCCCATCTGTACCGCGCTGCATGGTGTCGGGGTTGCAAAGCTGGACCTCGCCATGGACGTCGGGAGTGAAGTTGCGCATCATGCAGCCTATTGCGCACAGTTTGAGTTGAAACACGACGTCCTGTGGCTGAACGAAACGCATTATTCAACATGGTGGCATTGCTGTCAGGGTTCCTCCGAGCGGCAATCCGTAAGTAGCGGTCATCCACTACAGTAGTAGCCCTTGGGCGGCCTGAGCGAGGCCTGTCATCGACAGTTCCTGTATCTCTATACCTCCTCCATGTCCGAACAACATCGCTTTGGTTCACTCTGAGACGCCTGGAAACTTCCCTTGTTGAGAGCCCTTCTTGACACAAAGTAACAATGCGGACGCGATCGAACTGCGGTATTGACCTTCTAGGCATGGTAGAACTACAGACAACATGAGCAGCGTACCTTCGTCCTGGTGGAATGACTGGAACTGATCGGCTGTCGTACCCCCTCCGTCTAATAGGCCCTGCTCATGCATGGTTGTTTACATCTTTGAGCAGTTTTAGTGACATCTATGAACAGTCAAAGGGACTGTATCTTGGATACAATATACACAGTCAACGTCTATATGCCGGAGATCTGGGAACCGAGGTGATGCAAAACTTTTTTTGATGTGTGTATATGCTTCAATCTTCTCCCACCAGGGTCTAGCTTAATACTGCGGCCTCGCTGCTTCGACCAATCCGAGTGCGTCACGTATCTCGCCATGCCCCGACCTACGTTGCTTCTTCTTCCTTGATTGGCTCGTCACCTCACGTGGCTCTTCCCGCCATGAGACTCCTTCCCCGTATTTATATTTTCCGTTTCCGGGCAAGACGTAAATCATACACGTTTTCTTGCTTTGAAGTGTTCCCTCGGATTTCGTAATTCTATTGTACTTCAATCTATTCTTGTATTGAAATACCCAGTGAGTCACACACCACTCTCTTACCCCTAATGAATAAAATCCCGACTTTACGTATGAAATGATTTGCCGTGCAACATTATATATTGGAATCATCCAATATAGATACGGATTTCTACTAGTAGAAATCCTATCTGTATCTTCCAAATTTAAAAGCTCCGAAAAATGACGTAATAAATATTAATAATAATAATAATATGAAATATGAAATTGAATAAACTGAAATAATATAACTTGGCCGAATTATTGCCGCGTTTAACAAATATGATATAGTCCAACTAACTTGTGTTAGTGGCATAAAACCCCCTAGAAAAACATGTTACACGCTTACAGACATAAAACGCATCTGCCCACACAGGGTTAATATCAATGAAGTAGAATTGAATGGACAAATGGGAATCAGACATAAAAATGCAAACTTTATTCTTATTCAAACTTAGGGAGGGAGAACGCATCAATTAGGGAATGAATGATGATGCTGAATGATCATATCTCACCAACAGCAGAGTACGTATTATTCAAATGACAAATAGGTAATATACCAATATCGGGTCACACAAACGTCAGTGGTTATTGCAACAAATGAAATGTGTTTAAAACTGAAAAAAAAAAAAAAAAGATCTGAAGATGGAGCCACAAATAACACAATGCCGCAAACATTGCTTTGAAGTGCAATATAAAACAAAAGAATGCAATAAAAAAGAGTACACAAGGTAGGTAATGAGACCATAACGTGCATTGGCGGCAGTAGCGTAGTCAGAATTTCATTTTGGAGGGGGCCTATTAGGTCCTCATCTATTACTGCAGGATTTCATATATTTAGCTTATTTTCATTTATGAAAAAGAAAAAAAAAAGGCTTATGAGATCACCTTTTGTCTGTGTGTGTGTGTGTGCGTGTGTGTGCCCCCCTCCCCCCAATAAAATCTAAACGGCCCGAGCAATTTAAATGAAACTCGGTAAGCACAATACTACTACCTCGTCTGACCTCGACCGTGCCTTTCAAATTTTGATACGTTTCACCAATTCAACATGCAGAACATACAAAATATTTCACTGGCATTCTCTATCTCCGCAATGGTAACAGATACCACCCTGAAAGTTTGTACAGTGATAAAGGGTAGGCCTACTACTACAAGTTTATCTATGCGACTTTATAAAACCTGTTAAGTACAAAACAAACATGGCGGCCAAGCGAAGTTGAAACATTTTATGGATATTTCACGCGATACAACCGAGCGCAATGAAACTTAAACAGTAAATGTTTACACAAATTTCTAATCTACTGGCATCTAATTTAGTTCAATTGTTTACATAACCTCAAGTTGGAGGCTGTGCGAAATTTTAAAATTAAGTTTTTTATTTCTAGTGTCCTAATCATGAGATCAAAGTGAAAGTTTGAATAAAGAACCTACGCAATAATCTTCATCTAATTTTGCATAACTCTATGGCCTACATACAGAACAATCCAACATGGCGTTCCTATTCATAGGCGGGATAATTTTTTAATAAAGAAGACCAATAGGATATATGAAAATTGCTATATAGTTCTCCATGGAACTACTTATTCTGATTATAAGTACTTTAGGGTTAATTTTTAGCTTAGGACAAAATTCTTCAGTCTGTTCATGTCTGTCTGAATTCATCCCTTCGTTGCTTTGTTTTGAGGCAGCTCACAACTGTGGCATGTCTATATTTGTCTCTGTTGCTCAGATTTTCAATTATCAGTTATCAGAATACTACTATTATGGCATAATCACACATGTCAGTTCAGAATGTTCCTTACATTAATACCGCATGTACTATGTCTTGATGTTTAAAGTAGTTTATTTTCCAGAAATGTATTTCGTCAATTGAATGAATATGTCCACAAAAAAAAACATCAGGAGTAGATAACAGGAAGAAGGGACACTCATAAAGGCATGACACAAAGAACGTACATTGCAAAACATTTAGGTCTATTATTGTCAGTCTAATTTATACAGTGCTGTTTTAAGGTAAACCTAACGGTCGCCGTGGACCTCATTCTTGTATTTTATTATTATTATTCAGAGGAAACTGCAACACCATTTAAATAATAATAAATAATTGCAAACCTTTAAAAAGAAATCGAATAACCATGCGTCTTTCTCTTGCAGAGAAAATTATTTGTAAAAGCTGTGCCTATATAATGAAATGGGGCCTCAATTTTCTACACCTACAATAAAAACTTTTCATAACTTACCGATGTTTTGCCTTCTTTATGACAAAGCGGTCGATCTTCTAAACACTCGCTAATGTGACAAAGAGAAGAACGAAGAGAGCAACTATCAAACAACTCTCGACTCTTCCCCAATACTACCACTTACAAACTGTATCTCTCCTCTCGCACAGACACACAATCACCATAAATCCCGACAGTGGTGACAATCAACCACTTTGCACCAGTATTGTAGCCTGGGACATTTTAACACTGCTATTTCCAGGAAATGGAAATTAAAAGCTGACAAGAGCATGTAAACTGACAAGCTATAACTGGCCCCCACCAGAGAGGTCTCTTGCTAATTGGCAATCTCCTAATTTCTTGGTAGACTTTTGTCATCACCTGGTTGTATCCCCAGTCCCGAGGCACCTACTGTTCTTGGAAAATCCCCCACGTCACAATCCTAATTGCTACCCTGTTATTTCAGCTCCTCCAAGCAGTGCAGACACGGAAATGATGACTGGACATGCAGAGATAGTTTAGTACATTTTTTGTCAACACGTGTACTGTATTTAACATTTCGAAGTAGGTTCTACATTTGTTCAAGCCGTAAGAAAATAAATTTCTGTTTGTTCGTTTTTGGCCCCCACTTTCTGGCTACGCCACTGAATGGCGGATTGTAAACTTGGCACTCCTACCCGCCAATAGTGAGACATCTTATATTGGATAACGGGCAAAGCCTATTGGCTACACAAATCAATATCCTGCTCGCCCAGTCACATACGGTACATGTACAGAAAATGGGGATAATATTGTCTGAATAACAAAATAATGTAACAAGAAAAATATTTATATCATGAAACAGGATGAATTTCAGTTATAATTTGAAACTTAAAGCTACATATTAGTCAAAAAAGCATTTATTCGTTACACTGATATTTTGAAATTCGTTAAAATGAAATGTTTTAACACAAAGTAAATAGGGAAAAGGGAAGGGATGAAAAATAATTTCACTATTCTGAAAATTTTGTTACACTGGTGTTCATTACAGTGGAATTTTACGGTAAGGGGAAATTCAAGAAAACGCTAGTAATCCGTAACAAATAATTTTTATAACGTGTAATTTTATTCAGGCTGTTTTTTGCATTTCCCAGTAATTGGGATTATATTGTGTTGACCGACTGAAAAGTAGCAATATGAACATGATTTCATTCAGTTAAAAACATTAGCTATCATAAATACCGTATTTACTCGGCTATAGGACCCTCTCGTCTATAATACCCCCCCCTAATTTTCGAGAGCCAAAATACAAAATTCTTGGAAATCACTTATAGTACCCCTCCTTAATTATTGAGAGTCAAACTACAACATTCTTGGAAATTGACGAATTCTTACAAAATTTTAAAATTATGACTGAAATTCATCTTCTTTTATGACAAAAATATTTTTCTTGTTACATTATTTTGTTATTCAGACTATATGTCCGCCATTTTGCGTACATGTACCATAAGCGATTGGGCAGGATATTGAATTATGTAGCCAATATGCTTCACCCGATATCCAATAGAAGATGCCCCACTATTGGCCGAATAGAAGCGCAAAGTTTTAAATCCACCAATGAAAGTTATGGTTTCATATCTTGTCTAGTCTGCTGCATTCAATTGTTTTGTATTCTTTGTAATGCACTTCGAAGTGGTGTTTGCGGCAGCCTTCTTCTCAGTTTTATTTTTAAACACATTTCATTTGTTGCAAGAACCGTCGGAGTTTGTGTAACACATTATTGGTATATTAATGTGAATAATACGAAATCGGTTGTGTTTACAAATGTTAGTGAAATGTGATCGTTCAGCATCATCACTAATTCCATAATTGATGCATTCTCCCTCCCTATGTTCAAATAAAAATAAAGTTTGCATTTCCATGTCTGATACTTTGTCCATTCCATGATATTTCTTTGATACTAAGATTTTTGCTTAGCAAGGGATAGTAGTGAAAGTCATTGGGGGGCAGGGAATAGTGGTGGATAAGTGAGGTTATGGCAGTCTCATAACGGGCTGATTTAAAATGGAAACTTGATTAAATATATCATGCTAAGTAGCATCAAAATAAAATAGCTTATTTTTACTCGCTCCCTTTCACAAAACAATGGATTTTTGCAAAGTTTACGTCTATAGTACCCTCTATAGGTTATAATCTATTTGGATTGCCAAGGTAAGGTTTTTGTTTTATGAAAGGGAGCTTGACTTCCGAAGCACATTGGCATCGCTCGTGACGTCAGTACTACTTGTATTTTGTGTCTTGCGATGGCCTTCTCAGTATGTGCTAGCCACGCGTATTGGTGAGGTGTGTCTGTACCAACTGACGAGCCTAACGGCACACTGGGGCGAAACGCTGGCATTTTATGTTTGAGTTGACCGGACCAATTTTATCATATTAATTGATATAGTACCCTCCCCCCATTTCGGAACTAAAAAAAATAGAAAAAAAAAGGGGGTCCTATAGCAGAGTAAATACTGTATTTCTTTCATACCACTTTTCTTCTTCTTTTCAGATATATGCCTTGCAAATATTGGATGCACATCTTACACAATGGTGTGGGATACTCAGGAAAACACAGGATATTCCTGAGAAGGTAGTTATTTTGTGTTCGAAAGTGAGAGGGATCTCAACACTAGAAGATCCAAAAATCACGACACGCATGTCATACGATGTTGGCATGCAAAAGAACCCATTTTAATTCAGTAGGCAGTGTTCCTAATGGCAAAATTATTCTCGAGATTTTCCGCCAACACAAAGTTCCTCATTTCTCTACTAGAAAGTGCTATAATGTCAAGAAGCTTAGATATCTAACCTCCTTGACTTTCATAGTGCTTCAAGGAACAACAAACTTCGACATGTAACCTGCCCTCTGGGTGTCAAATAACAAAGCTTACACCCGGCACTCGAGGCCATACGATATTATTATTACTAGAAGATCAAATAAACAGTTAGCCTACCTATTGTTTAAAACATAGATATTTTTTCCAGTAGGAAGTGTGATAAATAATTGTCATTCCCCACCCAATTTATAAGGTGCGTTCAAAAATTAAAGAGCCGAAGGGTGGAATGCGCAAACCGTTGACGACATCGGCTAATCGTGGCGTGTGTAACGAGGTGGGGTTCCGACCAGAGCGTGGAAGGTCACAACCCGTCGCTAGAGGGCACGCGTGCACGTTACGTGATGATACAAAGCGAGCAGCAGCATGCATCAATCGTCCAACGCTGCCAGTCGCATTGCAAACAGTGACATGGAGGCGTCAAACGAAGAGCAGAGAGGTGTTGTTCGGTTTCTGACAGCGGAAGGAGTAGGGGGAATGGACATTCATCGTCGAATGTCACAAGTGTACGGCAAACACTGCATGTCCCTTGCAAGGGTCAAGGCGTGGCACAAGCGCTTCAGGGAAGGACGGATGTCGTTAGCCGATGATGCCCGGTCTGGGGTACCCCCCTGCATTACCGATGACAACGTCCAGCACTCATTACACAGGACCGCCGAGTGACAGTAAACGCCATAGCCGCCGTAGTCGGATTGAGCGCCGGAAGTGTGCACACCATCATGAAGGAACGACTGCACTTGCGCAAAGTGTGTGCCCAATGGGTGCCCCACAGTCTTCAACCACACCAGGAAGCATGTTGAATGGCCCACTGTCTTGGTCATCTGCAGCGCTATTCGAGGGAAGGGAATGGGTTCCTGGCACGAGTGGTGGCTGGAGATGAGTCATGGTGTCACCACTTCGAACCAGAATCCAAACGACAAAGCCTCTATTGGAAGCATCCAGGGTCACCACCACCCAAAAAAGGCAAGGCCATCCACACGAGTGCAGGAAAGGTAATGCTGACGTTCTTCTTTGACCAAAATGGCCCCCTTCTGATACACTTCATCCTGCACCGGACAACAGTGAATGCCCAGCGTTACTCGCAAACCTTGACCACCCTTCGCCAAGCGATCAAAACAAACCGACCAGGCAATCTCACCCGTGGGGTCATTCTGCTCCACGACAATGCACGACCTCATAAGGCCAACACAGTCACGGCACTCCAGCAGAAATTCAAATGGGAGGTTCTCGGCCACCCTCCATATAGTCCAAACCTCTCTCCCTGTGATTATGCCATGTTTGGTCCCCTGAAAAGGGCTCTGCGGGGCCAACGATTCACCTCGGACGTCGACGTCCAGCTGTACGAAAGGAACTGGTTCACATCGCAGCCCAGGGTATTTTATGAGACAACCATTCACCGCCTCATGTCACTGTGGGACAAGTGCCTCAACAGCCAGGGCCAATACTTCTAACATACAGGTACTGGTTTCTGTAATTATGCCTCTGGCTCGTTACTTTTTGAACGCACCTTATAATTAGACTCATTAATGTGTCGACCAACTGAAAGGACTTGATTACGAAGGCAACATTGAAGAAATTACTTATAAAACTTATATATCTGAACCAGATGTCGATCTTGGAATACCACAAGATTTTTGGATGTCCAATCGACAATTTTTGCACCCTAAGAATGTCAATTATAATTTTAAAGTAAGGATGATAATAATAATAATAATGTTATGGGTTTTACGTCCCTTTTAACTACTCTGGGTTTTAGAGTTGCCGGGGTGCCGGAATTTTGCCCCGAAGGGGATCTTTAATGTGCAAGTAAATCTACTGACACGGCTCCCTCGCATTTGCGCACCCTCAAATGCCAGCTGACTGGGCCTGGATACGTACCTGCAACCTTGGGCCCAGCAAGCGAGAACGTTACCGCCGAGCCATGCAGCCAGTAAGAATAGTTTTCTCCTATCACACCAATGTGTGCACCATGGTTGTTGAAGCTTTTCACTCAGCTTGCAAGAGTCACAGAAAGCGTGCCAATTCATTAGCAAGAAGCCAACTCATTTCAAAGAATCGAATTTCATTACATCATTTCATCAGACAATAAATAAAATTAACTTTTGCCATTGTTGCTAGCCAACACCACTACGAGGAGGAACCCTTAATAACAATTACATCCATATGACAAGCACAACTAACTAATTCACATCAGTCATTTCAAGATCAGATACTTTAAATGAGATAACACGTTATGTAATGTTAGGCACATGAAAAGTGTTGACTGAAACCCTTGCTTCAAGGTTGGAGTAGCACGCCTGTCCAACACCCGGAGGCCCCGGGTTCGATTCCCAACTTTGTCAGGGATCCTAGAAACTGGCGTGACGGCTGGAACGGAGTGTACTCAGCTCGTGAAGGCAACGGAGTAACTGTCTGACAGTGAGGAGGTGCCCAGGTCAGGAAAACCAAGATTAACAGCCGAGGGGACTCGATTCACTGACCGCCCGTCACCCCACAATCTATAGCCCAGAGATCACTTGGTAGGTCAAGGCCCTTTATGGGCTGTGGTGCCATTGGGTTTCAATAATAATAATAATTAATAATAATAATAATCTCTATATCCCTATATATATTGTGAAAGTTTGTGAGAGTGTGTGTGAGTGAAAGTGTTCGTTACCTTTTCACACTAAAACGGCTGGACGGATTTAGATGAAATATATTAACATATAGGCTGCCTTTCATCCATATATATATAAAGCTCAATGTTCATAGTTAGGCCCTTTGGCACGAATCTACACCGTTTCACCGAACCGAACCAAAATTTACGTACTTACATTTTGGAACCTGAGAGTAACACTGTGCACTTGAAATATTAGACAGTCCGGAGCATTCCCTACATTTAGGCCCTTTGGCACAACTCTACATCGTTTTACCAATCTGAACCAAATTTTACGTACTTACCCTGTGAATTCCTGCGAGTTACACTGTTCACTTGAAATTTTGGACAGCCCTCTCCATTCCCTACATTTAGGCCCTTCGGCACAAACGTGCACCGTTTCACCAATCTAAACCAAATTTTACGTACTTAGCGTTTGGATTCCTGCAGGTAGCACTGTCCACTTGAAATTTCGGACAGCCTCTCCATTCCCTAAATCTAAGCCCTTTGGCACAAATCTACACCGATTTACCGAACAGAACCAAATTTTACGTACTTACCCCGTACACTTATTACACATGGATCGATACAATAAAATATTGGCAAATCTGAGTTCAAGGAACTGTTGTTCAGAATTAGCCTTGTGTTAAATCTGCAGAAGCTTTCGGTACAGGTTGCACGGTCCATGTTCATAGCATGGAATGTTTCCTTTGACAATGCAGCTACACCAAGTGTGACGGCAACCTCTTTCAAAGATCTCTACAAGCAAAATAATCAGGTATGTAACACTGGAAGAGGCTGCCTAATGTACATCAGCCGCAAAGGTGAGATATATTTTACTGTAGGTCTATTAATAGTGACATGTTGACGTTTAAATCATCAATAAATGCGGGAAAATTATACCCTGAATAACTAAAGGAAAATTACTTTTATTTCCCCATATTCCGATAGATTTGCCATTCCAGTGTGCAAGAGTGCAGTTCCCTCTTCAAACAATATTCACAATTACTATTAACAAAGTGCAATGACACATACCGGTACTTAACAGCAGGTGTACATTTAGACAAAACCATTTTTTCCCTACGGGTAACTGTAGGCTATGTGGCGTGCTCACGATTATCCAGACAACAAAATCGTTATGTCTCAGCAAAACATGCCAAAACCAAAAACGTAATTTTAAAATGTGTTCACATAAGGTAATATCGTACTCTGTATACTTTCTCAACTCTATGGAATTCCCATTTTGTGGCTCATACTAATATAATGTAGGCGTCAGAATTTTACGAATTGAAATAGACCCACCCAGCCGAGAGTGCTGTAAGAGAATAGACCATTTATCGGCAATAATGCATCATCCCCATTGTCTTCATCGTGTGCGAAGCCGCGGGTACCTGCTATAGTCCCCGTCACCTTAAATAAGTTACTAAACTAAAACAATGTAGTCAACTTTAACATCCATCCCCTATGCCTACGTGCTTGGTGGTTTATGGTCGAATTTCTTGAAGATAAGTTGTTTTCTTGTGTCATCACATGTCATCACCAACCCTGCTTAAAATCTCGCCATCTCCAAAGACCACAATACCACTAACATTTCTTACCACACAGTTGCTGACAGGTGTCTCGTCAATAACTCCCAGAATGCATTGCACACAATGTATCCAACATTATATATACATCTTTCACTGACGCTCATTTCATTAATTAATTTCACAGTTTTCTTTGGAATTTCAGGTCTAATGAAGTTGTAAGAGGTAAATACTACTAAAATACGTCGATTAAAACAGATTTTACTGTTATTATAGAAATCAGATTATAGAATGTGTGTGTTCAAATTCACTCGCCTGAAATGATTTGATGTAATTAATTTATGCATAAATTCTTATTTAGATTTAATCAGGATGTCTAAAACATGCAACAACAAGATTGGAGAAACTCCACGGAAGATCACTTGCCAAATGGATTTTGAATTTGAGTAAGTAACCCAGGCGAACATACGAGTGTGGAGGACTGAGAAGATCTTTGGTTTATTTCCATTCAAGTTTGATACTCTTTGTATATAGTGTAGAAAAAGATGGCTGCTAACTAAGACATACTGTGTTTCACGACCACTAATTTATCCATTATACGAATCCCAACATTGGTGCGGAAAACTTTAGATTACGTAGAAATGTACATTAGATTACGGGCAATTGTGTTTTACTTGTGTATTAAGTAAACTGGTGATGCTATCACTACGGAACAGCAATCACGTTATGTACAATCATCAGTGGACTATACACGGAGGCTGCTCTGCGTATTTCTGTATTTGAGAGTGACAACGTTTACTCGTCACATCCGACTGTTCCACTCGACGTCCAGTCCCTGTCACGCTTACGAAAATTGAGACTTGCTGATCCCAAGGATGACAACAACGAACTTCCTATAGAACTTCTAATAGGTGGAGACCATTATTGGAAGGTGATACTTGACGACAAGCCAATACACCTCTCCGACACGTTAGTACTGCTTCCTTCTAGATTTGGATGGATTCTGAGTGGAAGTCAGGAATTACAGTCCACAGCGTAAACGTGAACCACATTCATACTGCTAAGGACCCATCTCCCGACTACGATGATATGCGACGATTTTGGGATCTAGAGTCCCTAGGAATAAGGGAAGATCAGAAAAGAACCCTCACAACGAAAGATGCCACCATTCTTCGAGAATTCCAAGATTCGTTTCACATACATGATGGGCGGGGGTAGTATCCCAACCAAAGAAAGAAGATCTGGTCTTACCCTCAAACCGTAAGAACGCTCTAAATTGTTTTCACACATTGCAGAGAAAACTTGCCGTTAATGCTCAGTACAAAGAAATGTACCACGCTCAGATCATGGACTAAGTAAACATGGCACATGTTCAGCTGATCGCTACAGAGGAAACCATAAATGATGTATACTACTTGCCTCATCACGCCATCAAGAAAGAGAGAAATGGCACAGAGAAATGGAGGATCGTCTTTGACGCATCATCCCTCAATGATGTTCTGGAAACAGGCCCTAATCTGCTACCAGGGATACTGTCCACGTTGATCCGCTTCCGAACTTACCGCAAAGCCATAGTAGGAGATGGAACTCAAGCTTTCCTTCAATTATGCCTGGATACTGCAGACCGAGATTTAACAAGATTCTTCTGGTTCAATGTCGAGAAGGACGAACTTGGAAAATGGCAAGCAAGGGATGATATAGCCGTCTATAGATTCAGTCGTCTACCATTCGGCCTTGCAAGCAGTCCCTCTCTTCTGTCTGCAACTCTCCGTGAACTAGCAACGAGATTCAAGGATCAGTTCCCGTCAGCAGCAGCACTTACGAATCAAAGCACTTCATGGATGACTTTGTTGCGGGAGCTGAAGATGACAACAGAGTTATCACCTTATATTACGAGGTGACAGGTCTACTACGACAGAGACATATGCCGATGGCAAAATGGGAAACAAATTCTGGACCATTGATAGGCATATGGAGAGCCGAAGGACGCAAAACGAAAAGGGAAACCGGAGTACTAGGTGTACGATGGGACACAGAATCACTGACAACCTTTTGCAGGATCCAGGAACCAAACGAAAGTTATTGAAAACGACCGCAAAGTTCTACGACCCACTTGGATTACTTTCACCAGTGTCCATAGTCGGAAAAGTTCTCTTCCAAGACACCTGGTGTAGAGGCATAGAATGGGACGAAATACTTCCACATAACATTGCATTGTGATGGCAGCTGTGGATAATCAGCCTCAAGGATCTGGCAAGTGTGGTTATTCCAAGATGGATTGGTTTATCAAGGTCAACATTGGAGACATGTCCACTTGTTCTGCGACGCGTCGAAGAGAGCCTACGGAGCTGCACTGTATGTTTGAACGTCTACCGACGTTAACACTTATATACACCTGGTCTGCACTAAGAATAGACTCTCTCCAGTCAAAAAGGTTACACTCCCACGACTAGAAGTACTGGCCATCTTAGTGGGTTGCCGTCTTCTGAGGTATTTCTGCCAAGCAACAGACTATAATGTTACCACATCTACTCTGTGGAGTGACTCCATGGTCGCTATAAGTTGGATTAAAAGCGATGCAAACGTTGGAAGACATTCATCTCCAACCGAGTGACGGATATTCAAGGCATCCTGAGTCCAGCTCAGTGGCAGTTGTAACCGAACTTTTTAGGTTACAGAACGTGCATCTAGTTATTTTTGTTTTGTGCGGTTGGTAGTAATTACTTTTATTTTATTTTTATCAGGTTGCCAGCCATGGCCACTTATTGGTAGGCCACCGCAGAGAATCTTGTGTCTTGTGCCTTGAGATTCTTTGGTGGTGGTCGGCCAGTGGGTGGACCAGGTGGCTTTGACTTATGGCAAGGTATTCTTAAGCGGGCTATACACGCTGAGATCTGTATCGAGAGACTGTCTCATGAGGCGGACTCTAGATACAGGTCTCTCGTCTCCGTGGCGCTTCACACGCCGAGATTACACATTTAATAAACGTACTGTATAGCTGTTTATTAATCGCGTCTATAATGTGATGGGAGTGCGCTCTATCGGCGACGAGTAGTAATTTTCCAATTACCGTCTTTCCTCGCATAATCGTCGTCACCGCGTAATCGTCGCACCCCACTTTTCAAACACTAAAATAGGTTTATAAAATTTCATCGCATAATCGTCGCATAGCATGTTCGTATTTGTGCGCCAGTCAGTTGCACACGCTGCCGCGACTTTATAACATGGCGCGACTTTGTCAGACGAAAAAATATCTCGTCTTTATGCTTGCGGGCAATGAACTGTGACGTGAGCGGCAAGCTTCTTCACTTAGCACATTCCGCGAGCGTATAATCCGGCGTGATCTTGTCAGGAGAAAGTAATCTTGTCTTTATGCCTGCCGGCTATGAACCGCGACGCGAACGGCCAGCGCACATTCCGCGAGCTTATTGGCCTAATCTGGCGTGATCTTGTCGGCAGAAAGTAACCTAATCTTTATGCCTGCTGGCTATGAACCGCGAAGCGAACGGACAACGCACATTCCGCGAGCATATAGGTCTAATCTGGCGTGATCATGTCAGCAAAAAGTAATCTCATATTTAGGCCTGCGGCCTATGAACTGTGACACGAGTGGCCAGCGCACATTCCGCGAGCGTATAGGCCTAATCTGGCGTGATCTTGTCAGGAGAAAGTAATATCGTATTTATGCCTGCGGGCTATAAACCGCGACGCGAATGGTCAGCGCACATTCCGCGAGCTTATAGGCCTAATTTGGCGTGATTTGGTCAGCAGAAAGTACCCTCGTCTTTATGCCTGCGGGCTATGAACCACGACGCGAGTGGCCAGCTTCGTAAGCACATTCCGCGAGCTTTAACCTGTCGTGGCCTTGTTAGAAGCCTGTCTCTGACTGCGGGCTATGACTCACGCTACGCGAATGACTGGCCCGTGCAGCAAATAATGATACAGTATATTCTTTGAACTTAAATATTCTTCACATAATCGTCGCACCCTGCTTTTTCCCACGAATTTTCGGCAAAAAAAGTGCGACGATTATGCGAGGAAATACGGTACACGTTATGCATGAGCTCTAACAACTGGGATTGTCAAGGCCGGTAAAGAGTGCAGCTCGCATCCAGTCGGCCGTGCTCTGTGATACACGCAATACTTCCCTACACACGTTGATACTTGTATCGTGTTGCTTGTATCTATCTCAAGGTCTCTTGTCCAGAGCGAGAGACGTGATACCTGCTCCGTTGCGTCATGATACCATGTGAGACCAGCTGTGACAACGCTACACACGACGCAGCTGGTATCAGATACGCGTTTCATGAGACAGTCTCTCGATACAGCGTGTATGGCCCGCTTTAGGACATGGCTAGGTTTCCATGGAGATGTATTGATAATTGCCATGCAGAATGGGAGCTAGTGGGTTTTAGATAAAAAATGGGTTGTTGATAGTGTTGATTTGATATAGTATGGAAGCTGGCTTAAAAAAAAAAGTTAAATGTTGACAAGCAAGGTTTTGATTGCTAGAGATTAACCTGAAGAAGAATCATTCTTGTTATATGTGTGTCTAGTATTGGTTACAAATAAATAGTGTTTGAAGTAGTGAAGTCAACGGTATCTTGTTCTTTGTGGATTCATTTTTGGCGAGTATATCGCCTCACTACTCTGAGGAGACAAGTTTTATAATAGTTACACGGTACTGCCCGAGCCAGGATAATCCAGCCAACCTCTTGTCACAAGGAATATCCTCAAAAGCACTACAGTCTTCTTCATTTTGGTGGCATGGGCCTGCATGGCTAGCCGATCATCCTAGCTCTTGGCCCCACAGCAGTGTGCCTAACACCTCACTTCCAGACTCGCAAGACGAATCAGCAAACACTTAATGTCGTTACAACAGAACCTCTCATCATTGCTTCCCGATTCAGCAGTTATTGGAAAATACTACACATCATGGGTTGGATTTTGCACTTCTTGAACAACATCAGACAGTCGGAGAAAAATTATGGTAATCTCACTGCACGTGAATTAGAGGCTTCCCGATTGTGCTGGATACGCACAGTCCAACGTGAGTGCTTTTCCGAAGAGTACTACGCTCTGACAAAAGAGAGAAACTTGTCTGGGAAGTCCAGGATTGCCCGCTACAACCCTTTCTTACAGAACGGCCTTATTCGACTGGGAGGGCGCCTCCACCATGCAGACCTGCCAATGCAGCAGAAACATCCTCTAGTACTCGATGGTGCACACCACTTCACTAAGTTGTTTATCCTCCAGACTCGCAAACGGCTACACCACCTTGGAGTACGAATCGTTCTCTCTGTACTACGCAAAGAATTTTGGATCCTCAAGGCACGCCAGGCTGTCAAGAAGGTCATCCACATGTGCTTACCGTGTAAGATCGCCAGAAACCAACAAGGTAACGAGATCGAAGCCCCGTTGTCTCCAGAATGTGTGTGACATACTATGCCATTTGCAGTTACTGGTGTGGATTTTGCAGGGCCACTACTCGTTAAGGTGGGGAATCTCGTACAGAAATCATATATTGTGCTTTTCACATGTGCGACTACAAGGGCCCTTCACCTCGAGCTGGCTTTGGACATGACTACAGAGACGTTTCTGATGGCTCTCAGGCGATTTGCGGGACGAAGAGGACTTCCAAATACCATTTACTCGGACAATGCTAGAACGTTCCAGGCAGCACACAAACATATGACACAACTCAGCCCAGACCTCACTGACCCACGAACGAGCCAGCACTTCGCCACAACGGAGTCCAGTGGAAATTTATAGCCCCAAGGGGGGCTTGGTGGGGAGGCTAGAGGGTATGACTAAAAGATGCCTAAGAAAGGTACTGGGAAAGGCTCTGATTAGTGAGGACTCACTCAGAACTCTATTGGTGGAAGTAGAAGCCCCCATTAACTCCCGACCCAAAATCCAAGATGGCTCGGAGACACTGACTCCAAGTCATTTCCTGACTGGTGCACGGCTGACTACCCTGCCCAACGTCTCTGAGCCCACGACCCAAATAGACCTGAGGAAGGAGAGGAGACTCAGAGAGAAAATGCAGGAGGACTTCCTCAAGAGATGGAGGAATGAGTATCTTCTTGATCTGAGAAGCTACCACGAAATACGCCGCCCAAATGGACAGACGAAGGAGTACCGAGTAGGAGACATAGTACAGTGGAATCTCGTTAGCACGTTCTCAGTTACGACGTTTTCCCGTTTAACGCGATGATATTCTCAAGTCCCAGTCCCATTGCTGCTAAATACATGTTGATACACTAGAACCTTGATGCATCGTTCCAGCAACTGTCGTTTTCCCGTATGCATCGTTCAATGTATTTAGTCCCGAAAATTTTCCATATAAACTAATGTTAAATTTCCCCGTATCTATCGTTCCGCGAACTATCGTTTTTTTGTATGGATCGTCAAAAAATCACTAGTCTTTGGCCACAATTTTCCCGCATTGATCGTTTATGAGAAAAATATATGCAAATGTTCTTTTGGATTTGAAGTGGCATAGAATAGCGAAAAACCTGTTACGCGAGAATGTACGAGGTACGAACGATTAGGAGTTCCTAGGCTTGAGCAAGTTTCTCGGCTGAAGCAAGGTTCAAGTAGGCTGGACTGCAGTGCGCAGATTGTTTACGCGCAACCACACTATATAACCACGCTTACGAGCCTTCAGGCGCCAACGATCCTGCTCGAAGCGCCAAGCCGTCATTGTGCTGTTTCATTTCATTCTGAATGGTTCTGTGTAGTATCTTGGTTGTGTGCGGCAATTATAATTTTATCTGTAGTTCATAATTACGTTGTCTTTATCATTTTAGTTCCTGTGTAGTATTGTTATTCAGGACATGTCACGTCCCGTGAAAAAAGTACGAACTCTCGAAGAACGCTTGAAAATTATAGAAGAAATTGAATCAAATCCTTTTGAAAAAAGAGTTGATACCGCTAAACGTCTTGGGTTAGCACCTTCAACTTTAAATTCCAGACCGGACTTTCTTACAGTGTCCTTCCGGACAGAACACTGACGCTGAAGGGTGAATCTTGCCATGGGAGCAAAATTTCAAACGAACGACCAACCGTTCTGCTGTGTGTGAACAGTGATGGCAGCGATAAGAGAGTGCCAGTCATAGTGGAAAAATCATTAAAGAACACGAAGAAAATACCTGTGACGTATGATGCAAACAAAAAAGCTTGGATGACCACTGAAATATTTTTACAATTTTTAAGGTCATTTGATGCCTCTATCGGTGCACAAGGAAGAAAAGTCGTGCTCTTTGTGGATAATTGTGCCGCTCATCCACAGGACACGTCATTTCTTCGCAATGTTAAAGTTGTGCATTTCCCCCCAAATTGTACCAGCGTGTTGCAACCTCTTGATCTTGGGGTGATAAAATGCTTCAAGCAGCTGTATCGTAAGCGCCTAGTGCAAACTGCTGTGTGCTTGTTGGATGCCAGGAAGGAAACGAGTAAGAAAATCGATATACTGAAAGCGATTCATTTCACAGTAGCAGGTTGGCAGCAGGTGTCCCAGCCGACTGTCGTGAACTGTTTCCAGAAAGGGGGTTTCAGCTGTCAGCTACTCGCGGCTGAAATAGACAACGCTGAAAATCCCTGTGCTAATGGTGAAGATAGTGATGATGATGATGATGATGCCTTTAATGACGACTTGGAACAATTAAGGGGTGAAAGTGACTCTGTCCCCGTTGATTTTGAAGGCTATGTGCTGATCGATTCGAATGTTGCCACATGTGGAGTGGTAAAGATTGAAGAGCTGTGCGATGAAGACGCGCGGGAGAGGAGAGATGAAGAGGAAGAAGACGATCGTGAGCCCCAAGTCATCCCGAGTTCCGCCGAAGCGCATGCCACCTTAGCGAAGGTGAAATCCTTCATGTACTCGCATGACATCAGTGATCGTGAAGAAGAGAACATTATGCAAGTCGAGAAGGCTTTGTTTCGTCTAAAACGCAAAGCTTCGACGAAACAAAAAACAATTAATGACTTTTTTACTAAAAAGAGCAAGTGATAAAATGACACATATGAAATCTTTTTGAATGGAAATTTAAAAAAAAAACTTTTATTTTTATTTTTGTCACTTTTAAACAAATGTATACAATGATACTATTAACACTGTACTGCATATCATTAAATAAAACACAAGAAGGAACACAATCATTTCTTAATAACCAAAACCTTTAGTATAAATTTTAGCTGGATGCCATGCTACCGTATCACGCAACTCACAAAACTGAAAAGCCCCCGCTTCTGCCTGCAACACCTGTTGACCTCGACAATAAAGGCTACTCTCTCCCGCTGTAAATCACGAAATGATGCCGCGTAACATGCAACACTGCGTAACCTTGAACTCGGCGCTCGCACTGCTGTCCTGCAGCAGTGCAAGAAGTCAGCTGTGAAGATCCAAGCGAGTGGCTATTTAAAAGGGCTATTATCACTCACAGCATTTCGTAAATAAATTATAGGTTAAAATAACGATTTTGTGTGTTGATTTAAAGACGCTAGGTGCTCCTTTGTGTGCCTTTATATCATGCCATCCTAACCTATATCAAGGGAATTTAAATCTTTAAAATTTGGATGACTCAATTTTTTACGTCCGATTTTGAATAAAAATGTGCGGGGGGGGGGGGGGGTAATTGGGTATATACGGTATTTTGAGGCCTCTATGAAGTTTACATGAAGAAATTGTCCAAATACAGTAACCGTACTTTAATTTATTGTTTCCCTCAAATTTTTATGTTACCCACTATTATAGTTTCCCGCATCCATCGTCATTTTCCCCCCTCCCTCTTGAAAAACGATGCATCGAGGTTCTACTGTATCCCCTTAATACGTTTTCTATTCACACTTACGACTATCAAATATTGCACATCTGTTCTGTCTGGCTTCAGTCTCTACGGCAGTTAGTTCCTGCGTTAGTGCGTTTATATGGCGAACTCAAATCGATTTGAATACGATCCTGTTTTTGGTACGATGCCCATTTACATGAGCAGTTTCAGTGTGCGATTTCAATAAGCTGTATAATTTATGGTGGCCAACCTGCAGTTATGTTGGCTAACTCGTATTAAATAGTAAAACATAAAGGACCCGTAATTATCGTCCGACTTTTTCTTTTACGGGTGGTTTGTAAACATGTAAAAAGGATGCGCGGAAGATTTTGATGTTGTTTGTTTTTAACAAGTTTATGTTCAGTTTAATAATGATAAAATGTTATTGTTTTTACGTACCTTTTAACTACTGAAGCTTAAAGCTTTTAGAGACGCCGGGCTGCCGGAATGTTGATCCGAATGTGATCTGTAACGTGCCACAATTTACGTACGGATACACCAGACATTAAAGGTAAAACAGACAAAAATACATAAACGCTAAAAACACGTGCAACAAACTACACTTATCAACCACGACAGGAACACAAACAGTAACGAAGAATATGGGCAGAAAGTAAAATATGCGATTAGCGAGTTCGTCGACAGACGAGAGTAGGCCTAAATTAGTTTAAAAATGTAACTCAAGAGCGCGCAGAATCACTTTCAATACGATACGCGTTTACAATCAAGTTCCTGAACACCAGTTTGGATAAGGTCCGATTCCACAATTTTACCGTATCGACCTTGAAACTCAATACGATGTGATTCACGCATTACACTACCGAAGAAGTTCTGAAACCTAGTGATGATTTTGTTGCGTCGTATTGAAATAATGGATAGGCCTAAGAAAGTCGTTAAATCGTTAACTAGCGATGAGAAAATAAAAATTCTTGAAGAAGTAGACAGAAATCCTTACCTTAAGCGCGAGGATTTTTTTTTTCTGTACACGTGCGAGCATGTCTAACCTCAAAAACACTTCGGTTATATCCAATCGTACACGCCAAAGAATATGGCACTTCTTTTCCACAGAATATCAAGAAAAACATGTATTTAAGCCAAAATCAATTATAGAAAGTTAAATATTTCAACTCGTACTACAGTACCGGTACTTCAATTAAGAGTACGGTACCGGTCTAGTACATTTTTCTCTTGATTTCATTGCTCTTATTTCTCTGTGCTGTGTAAACTAGTTCTGTAATACAATAATTCTGTAGGTTGTTTAGAATTGTTTTTTCGATAGTACGTACTTCTGATTAACACGTTTTTTTACTTTTCCCTCACTGAAACAAGTTAATGAGGTTTAATGTTCATTTTTCATTAGTACGTTTTCCCGCTTTTTACGTCCAAATTTTTCAGTCCCTTGAAAAACGTACTAACGAAGTTCCACTGTACTACTGCAGGACGACCTGCAACCTAGACACATGTGGCAGAAGGCGCGAATAACTGAAAGGCGACCAGGCAGGGACAACAAGGTACGAACCCTCATTCTTCATATGGCCAACGAGACAAAGATCAGTCGGCCTGTACAGCTGGTCTTCCCTCTCGAGATAGACCAGAGTGGGGAGGATGTGGAGGACTGAGAAGATGGACATCTTTTCTTCTTCATGTTTGATACTCTTTGTACATAGTGTAGAAATAGATGGCTGCTAACTAAGACATACTGTGTTTCATGATCACTAATTTATCCATTATACGAATCCCAACGACGAGTATAAAGAACTAGGTAACTTTTTCGTTGTTTTATTTATTTTTATATTGAGTTAGGGAACGTAATAAAAACGTTAGTGGTCTTTAGAAATTTTGAAATAGTCTTCTGACTGCATTTTTCGTATAATTAAAAACAAACATAACCTAAAATATAGCCTAACTAAGTTTACTATCGGGAACATATTCTTAGGTTCAATTCACCTTCTAATATTGTAATGTATCTTATTCTCGACTTCCAAGTGCCGTGAGCCATAATATTATGGGTTGTTTTACATGGTGCAATGTTACTTGGAAGTATGATTCACACTCGGCTAGTGGTAGTTCGTGTGAATGTATTGGCGATTATTTATGTAGGTTATATGTAGTAGGCTACTGACCTATACTTAGTAGTAGGCAAATAAAATATTTATATTACAGTATTTCTATTTGTTTCAGTCATGGTTGCGACAGATTAGTGTGGTAGCCTTCAACGAAGGTTGAACTTCAAAGGTTGTGCAACATGAATCAATCATCTGAAGAGACATATGCTCAACTGCACATGAGTCACAGATGCAAAATTTCAGAGAATACCAACAATATCTCATAGCTCTCTTGTAGTTCTCGACATAAGTTACTGCACCACTGAATGTCGGGGTGAAAATTACTGATGCACTAAAGTTGGGTGAGACAAAGTCATTGTTCGCTACTTGGTTGGATGACACATTTTGGGTGAAGCCACTGGTTGCAATACGTTATAAATATGAAGGTCTCGACGAAACTATCGGTCGCTACTACAGGGTCTTTCATATAAAGTAAGAACGGCAAGCGGCAGATTTGTTATCCGCTGCTGCGATGGCCTTGGCTGAGCTTGTGACGCGCTGTGGCCCCCTGCTGTGGTATTGAATAAAGGAAGCAGCCATAGAACACAGTTAGACAGCATCTGAAGCTTATGTTAAAATGAGGGGAGGAAAGCGGAAGTGTTACGATAGCCGATAAATTTAAAAAAAATATTATTTCCTCTTTTATAATGTTCATTCGTGTTTTTTTTTTTTTTTTTCAGGACTTCTCATCAAACCATTATAAATATGCGATTGATTCTGTGTTATAATAATCTTGCATCTTCAGACAAATTAAAATCCATAAATTAATTTACACTACGGTATTTTATTAATGACGATGATGAAGAGCCACAGCATAATAGAGTGGATTTTAATGATGCTGTCAATGCTCTATGGACTATCAAACATTTTGTGACAAGCCATAACATTTCTGAAGAAATAATGGCCAAATTATATCGGTTTGAAAATACTGTTCACGCCGTGGCCGCGGCCAACAAAAAACAATTGAGGTAAGTGAGGAAGCGGTGTCATGCTGTTTTTCGCCAAAACATCACACACAGAAATGGCTGTGAGCTGGAACATTGTCATGGTACAAGAACCTGTCCCCACTCCACAACAAGTCGGGTCATTTCAACCAAATAAATACTCTCACACAACAGCCTGAAAACACCTAGGTAGATGACTCGGCTTACAGTCTGATGCTTAGAGCCATACTCTTAGTGAACAACAACATGAACTTCGAAAAAACAGATCAACATTCTCTTCATGGCCGATTTGTCTTGTCAGACCTTTATCGGGTGAGGGGTGTCCTCTGCCTTACACTGCGACGATTGTTGCAAGCAGTGACACGAGCCGCCTTCTGATCAGGAGTCAAGAAGTGGGGGATGAATTTGCTGCAATTCATCTCATTTGCAAATCTTCAGTTAAAATGAGATGCGTTGTGCTCCAAAAAAGACGAGATCGTTCAGCAAGTTCATCAATAGTACACCTTCTATCCTCGTACACAAACGGAGAATATTTTTTCAAATTTTCATCAGTTCTGGACATGGCAGGCTGGCCCAGGTGTTGAAAGTTCTTCGACCGACATGTCCCATCGTTTGAATCGCTAAAACCACTCATACACTCAAGTTCTTTCTAAGGTGCATTCTTCATAAGCTACAGTATAGACAACATATCAACCGCGTCCAATGCGGTTTCCAGTCTGTGTCAGAGCTCCAGTTCATATCAAGTTTATAAATTATGGAAAGCAAGATTAGAACAACTTCTACCAAGCAGAAATCAAAATTTCAACACCGCATGCTAACCTCAAATAAAAGACATTTCACAAAATCGAAGATGTCAAAAAAAAAAAAAAAAAAAAACGTCACACAAAAACCATCCCAAGCGACGATGCTTAGCATACTGACTCAGGAGGGGTTATTTAACCCCCACCTAGAGGGAGAAGGCCGACATACAAGATTGATGCACGCAGAGAATTTCGTCCGGTTATTTCTGGCTCCCCCTTTGTATAAAAATGCATGTTTCCCCTCTGTGCCAGAACTCCAGTTTATATCAAGTTTATAAATTACAGACGGAAAGCAAGATTAGATCAAATGAGAAATATGAAGACTGTTTGATCTCAGATAAATCTCAATAGATAAAGTAAGCTTTTTGTCTGAACATGTTGAATTTTTGGCTCAAACTTTGCATTTATCCCAGATGAGGAGTATAATGACCAAATACACCCTCGGTTTAATTTTTGTATGATTGTTATTGGTGTATTCCTTGGAATACACATTTCATCAGAGTTAGCAGTCACTGCTCTTTGCTTTTATTTCTCTTCTGGCAGACACCAACAGTGACCTTTCATGTATTCCCGTTTCTTTGAATACTTGTTTATTCTATGTTATAGTCTGTTTCAGATGTGCATTTTCTCTGTTAATGTTTAACCTACAGCTCTACATGCGGCAATTCGTGGAACCCCTTGATTCCAGTTATCTCAAAAACTACGACTGAAAGTTCTACACCCTTTGAAGCTTTGAACTCAGCAATTTCAAGAATGAATTCAACCCATGCAAGCAGATGTCACCCTTGTCGTTATCTGCAATCTCCATGAAGACTTATACTATGTATTGAATCTGTATTGTGTTGAATTTTTTGTTTTTCACATGTTTCCTACAATGTATAGCTTCTCTTGTTTCCCCCTCCCTTCTCTTCGCGCTGGCTAACGGAGTGTTTGAATTTCTCACCCACTTCTCTTCAAGTGAGGCTTCATGAAAGTTCAGTCCTCTCATCAGGGGGCATATCTCCTTTACCCATGAGATAGTTTGAAATCAACACCATGTCGTAGATGTTTGTGTTACGGTCAGCTGAAACATCATCTATTCTGCAATGAAAAGTTAAGTACAATCTGAAGTGTTTTAACCACATTTTAAAGATTTTAAACAGTTTTAGAAGCTCTTAATGATGCTAAAGGCAGTATTTGAATTTTCACAATATTGTGCAACATTGTACAATTTTCCAACTGCCCGTCATGGAAAATCTCTGTCATGCTTAAGCTAACTAGGCTTGCTTCTAAAAGTCATGAAACCTAGTACTTTTTGTATAAAATAAGGGGATACTTGCCCTACATCGAGGGATTTTTGCTAAACTAATAGCTTAGAATAGTTATTAACAAGGAAAGTACATCCGCCTGAATCAAAAATAGACAAATCATTTTCTAAATGTAACACTGTCCTAACCTCATACACCATATGCTTTGAACTAACCTCTCTTTACCAAGAGATCACATTCCATCACGTCGGGTTTCTTGAAGCCGCTTTGTTTAGAAAAGGCTAAAATTGGATCGTTAAGCATACAGGCTCTTTATTTATTATAGATCTACACGGATTGGTGAAGTATTGGTGTTCCATATCTACCATTTCAAGCTACAATACGGGACTACTATTTTTCATAAGCACCTGCAAGCTGATCACCATCACCTTCTATTTCATTTCATTTTATTCTGTTCTTATAACCTAAATTTCATGGTGCACCATATTAGGTTTAAATACGTATCTTATTACTGTGCTACGCTTTGTTTTGTTTTTTCAATAGCTGATGAAGGAGATAAAATGTAATTAATCCTCGAAACATGTACTGAAAACAAGTTAAATAATTATTTTTTTCTTTATAGTATTGATTCAGGCGGATGTACTTTTCTTGTTAATAACTATTCTACCATATCAATACGGAACCATCATGAGTCATTTAAATAATGTAATAAACTAATAGCTGTCTGAAAAATTCCGCCTGCCCAATTCAACTATAGTTACATCTGTAGAAATTTCCATTCGCAACAGACTCTAAACTGTGAGAAACTATGCTCAACAACGTCTAATTACTGTTAACTTCCAATTCAATTTGAACCACAAACTGCAATAAGTGACATTTCTCTCATGTTCTACAAACTTCCAGTGCTGCGAAAAGTGTATGTGTGGCTAACTTCCGCGTCGCGTTTCGTTCGAACCAGTAAAATCAGCCAGGACTTGAATTCCCAATTTCCTATACTCCCAATTTTCCTTTACTAACAATTTAGGGTTATTTAAACTATTTTCTCGCATTTCAACGAGGCTTAGTCTAAAAATAGACTCCCTCCCATCTTTTTGGTATCACATTTCGTAATTTCTGTATAAATAATCTACATTTTAAAACGCCTTTGCGTTTTCCTGCTGTGTTCAGGAAGTTATAATTTCCCAATTGTTAAGCGCTTGAATCTAATCTTATGTAATTCAGGCTTCGCTAATGCGACCTGCCCTATTTGAATTTAGGATATCTTAATTTCTGCAAAACTAATCTAAGTGGTTATAAATCCACTTCTTAATCTCTTTTTTCTTTTCCTGCTGTGCCCAGGAATTTAAAATAACTTATTTATAGCTTTCTCGCTTACTACAAAAGCATTCTGAAAACATTGGTATTCTCTAACCAATCTAAAGAAATATATACGTATTTCTAAACGAAATATCCTTCAATTAGTAAAACTTTTTTATTATTGTTATTACAGGTCCAAGACCTCTTAATTGTTCGTATTATTCGAAACCCTTGTGAGGGTACATATTATCTTTTTTGTAGGTCTAAGACCTTAGAATTGTACAAACTGTTACATATTACTTCTTAATTGTACAAACTGTTACGTACTACTTCTTAATTGTACAAACTGTTACCAAATACTTCTTAATTGTAAAATCGTTACAACCCTATTATTGTTGAAGCAATTAAAATTGCAATAATTTTGGAGTTGCATTATATTGCTCGAAGAGCGGTTAGGCATGACATTCCTTTCCTTATTTTTTCTTTCAAATTACTATTGCATTCAAAGAAACAAACAAAAATTACTGAATGATTGATAAGTTTACTACGAACTCAATCACTTGTTGCACCGGGTGAGATAGCCGTGGTCATTACGGCATGACTGATGGCAGTCGCTCACATCCGGAGGCGAGGAGGTTCGAATCCCCCCGCCGGCAACCTTGAAGATGGTCTTCTGTGGTTTCCCATCTTCCTTCCAGGCAAATGCCGGGGTTGGTCCCTAACTATAGGCCACAGCCGCTACCTTCCAACTCCTCGTCCTTACCTTCCAACTTTCCTTCCCAACGGTACTTGTAGCTCACCCATTGGGTGTCCGTCTCGAAGCAGCTACAAAACTGGTGAGCCGAACATGTCCTCGGACACTCCCGGCACTAAAAGCCATATGCTAAAAAAAAAAAAAACTTGTTGCGTTTAGAGCAAAACTTCTGCTAACATCACTCAAAAGGTTTCCTTTAGCTATTCTGGCTAATTCTAGTGAATCATTTAAGGCAAGTATAGCTTGCTCGGCCAGCTTCCTACTTGAAGCGATTTCCGCTTTGTCATGTGATTCACTGTCTAGAATTTTGGTTTTGTCCAAGTTAGGTTGGGTTTCTAACCCTTTCCAAACTTTTAGTCGGCACTCTGCTGGGTAAGAGTTTAGCCTTCTTTAAACGCAACGATTGGTTCTTTTCAACAATTTATAATAATAATAATAATAATAATCTTACTGAAAGCTCTGAAAGCGCTTTATCTCTGTCCACTCTGGGGGCATTTGGTCTCTCTCTCAGGGATCCCACCGTGGTGGGGAATAAAATTATTCCTTTTCATATCAATATCTTCAAAAGATCAGTATTTGCTCAAAAACATTTCCTTTCAGAAAGGAAAGGGTACAATTTAAAATTCCCTTTTTGTTTTTCCTCGCAAGCGAGCAGTGTACCTACATCCTACATAGTACTGTATTTTACGCTCGGAAGGGACGGGGCACTCAGCGCCCGCCTGCCGGTAACCTCAGCTCACGCTGCTCTCTCCGTTATTCTCGGTTAGGCACTCGCTTTCTCGCCTTTCGTCCACAAGCTTTGATCAACATAACTATTTATTTTCTCACTATCTAATTATTTATTTTGTCTTGGATTCTTTCCTTTCTGCCTAAGATCGTTTCTGCTCCTAAGCCTTTACCTTTTCTTTTCAAATCATCTTCCCTCAGGTAGTGTCTGAGCTCAGGCTTAACCTACCAGTTATGGGTTGGCATCAATAATACTGGAGCGAATGGCATGAAAATTTTAAGTAGAAGACACCACTAAAATAAAACTATGCTACAAATTATTCATGTAATGAGGGGGTTAAGAGGAAGCCTAAAATTTTGTCAGTAAGGCAATTGTGCAATTGATATCCAGCTCTTGACATTTAACTGTAGGCTCAGTATTTATTTCGTGGAATGTGCTTGAGACGGGGGCAAATCACTCGTTGCTTCCGCGGTAATGCGAGAAGCAAATTATGTTGACATGCGTGTGTCTCAATCGTGCATTTAAGAAGTGATATAGGCCTACTGTAGGGTGATACACATTCTACAGAGTGAGTCCATACGCACGCTACTTAATTGTCCATAGACTGGCTGCGTGGTGCAGTAGTAACGTTCTTGCCCGTTCTGCCCAAGTTTACAGGATCGAATCCTGATGCAGTCAGATGGCATTTGAGATGTGCAAATGCAAGGGAGCCATGTCAGTAGATTTACTGGCATGTTAAAGATCCCCTTCGGGAAAAGTTTTCAGCACCCCGGCATCTCCAAAAGCTTCCGTAGATAAAAAGGATGTAAAACCATTAACATTATTCTTTTTAGACTGTCTATGGCCAGAAGTAAGGATAACAGGTTCTCTTCAGAGCTACTTCATGTTTATTGCAGTCATCCCAACACCACTGGTTTTCTAGATGATGTGTAAATATTGATTTCTTGCTATGGATTCCAATGTTAAAAAGTACTTAGATCTTCAAGGAACATCGAGTTAGTGTAATTTACTCCACTATTAGCGATTTAGAGGGAAAGGCTGTCCTCCATTTTTCTGTCTAGGACCTATGTTTCTTTTCTTCGGCAACGGGGATAAGACCTAGAATTTTCATCACTTTATTTACTCTATGTACCTGTCACCGATGGGTAATGAAAGCTATATCATTCTAAGGGACTATGTAAGCCTTTTTTTACAATGCTAGTCTTATATTAAAAAGAACTCAACTGGAACTCCTACTTTCAGTCATCAAGATCCTTTATACCTCTACAGATGACTAATTAATCCATAGGAATTACTTTGACTTCTCAGTAAGTTGCAGCTCTTTGTCCAGTGTGCCATTGGGTTCATCAGTTAGTATAGTACACCTCTGACAAGTCAAAGTAACTCCTCTTTTCTCAACTTGCTCAGTTTCCAGTCACTGGCCAAGTCAAAGTAGCTCCCATGAATTAATATTCTCATTCGGTGCATTTCTGTTCTAGTTACCTCTGGAAGCATAGTGATTTCAAATTAAATTCGATAGGCAAAGCTTATGAAAGTGGAGATTTATCTTTCATAGTACATTGGCATTACTTTTGACTTCTCAGCATGTACTAGCCAGCATCTTAGTGAGATATGCCATACCAACTGATGAGCCCCACGGTACACCGGGGTGAAACACCTGCAATTTGATGACAAGTCAAAGTGACGTATTGACCAGAAAATAAGCCGCACCCTTAATATTCTAAGAGGAAAAACGAAAAAAAAGTTTATGCCCGGAAATAAGCCGCAGCCAGATTAAGGGAAGACACATTTATTTTCTTGTACCTACCAACATGTAAACATTCTTTTCTGATATCTGTATTTTCTTCCAGCCTCTCTGTTGGTTGTGTTTTTGGCATAACGCACAACTGAAAATTTGAAGGCTGCATCATAAGCATGCCGAATTCCTTTGCTTGATGAAACTCTTTGCTCTGCCGGTATATCATCACTCAATTTTGGGTTAAACAGGCTCTCTTACAGATCTTACTGAGGCTGAGTTACTGTAGATTATTCAAGCTTACGAAACAATACCGTGTTACGGAATAACAATGTCGCCACCAAAACAAAAGTTTGCATTGTTGTCATTAAATGCCGCTAGTTTCTCTTACACACTGTATTGTTGCTTTGTTGCTGTGTTCTTGCTAATGAGCATTCCATCTTAAACAGTACATGACATATAAAAGTGTAGGTAGCGAATATAAGCCGCACCCAGATTTTTACCCAATAAATTTTAATAAAAAGTTTAGCTTATTTTCGGGGCAATACGGTAATTCTTATAAATTAATAATCTCATTTGGTGTATAAAAGTTCTAGTTTCCCCTAGAAGCATAAGAGTTTCAAATGAATTACATCATTACCCATTTTAATAATATTTCTCCTACATTCATTTCACGATAATTTACTATGAATTGTGGCTCGCTTCTAACATCTCGGGATTAAGGACAGAAAAATTGAACTTTATATAACTCCACAACTTACTTGACAGCAGTGCTCGAACTGACTAGAACATGCTAAGCTCACCAGATCATCACCCGCCTTTTTCTTCAGTGTGGCAAGATCCAATGATGCAGGTTGAAGAACGAGGGGATCACCGATGTCACGAATAATACTATCAGCCAAGCGAGCCAGCTCATCACAGCTTCTGCGAATCTCCTCCACGGGCCGCTCGGCAAACCGATCTCGCTGGGCACACGTTGCAATCTCCAGGCTCAGCTCCAACAATGCCACTTTCCGCCAGTGATAGTCCTGCTGACCACTGAATGGAGACCTGTCAACAAACAATTCATTAGTCGTCATAATTATTTCTATTTTGGGGTATCAGGAGAGGACCACACAGGTTCTTTGTAGTTTCATATAGGACTTGAACATCATGTATCATTAGTCCTGTGTACTTAGGAGTGTGTCAAATGCGTGTGGTAACTCATGTTTCTAAACTAGTGCGTGTACTTTTAATTGGGGTAAATAAATAAATAAATAAATATAGCCTAGATAATCCCATAAGGGCAAAGGCTTCCTGCGAACAGGGACGTGCTCTGGTTTAAACTCGTTAGGCGAGCAAGTCCTAAGGAGTTGTGTACAAGTTTTTACTCCACTTGCTACACTTCACTGTAGTTCACTTCACTAACACTACATTTCACTTCGCTTTACGTGCGTTGTTTGGCTTGTTACAGGTTGCAGAAGTGTATCTTTCATGTCATAGGTGTGCTGTCTACCAGCATCTTTCATTGTTGAAGCTCTCCTTCTCTTCCCTTCTTATAGTTCCATACGTCTCCATTCTTGTCTCTCCCTTGCTATCCTCGTCCAGTGTTTGCCTGTCTTCCTTACGATTGAGTCTTCCCAGCGGGTCCTCTGTCTACCCACGTTCCTTTTTCCTGTCCTGGGGTCCCATACCGTTAGCTTGTGAGTCCATCGATCGTCTTTCATTCTGGCCACGAGGCCTCCCACTTCCATTTTAGCCTGGGGTCATCATCATCATCATCTTGTACAGTTTCCAGCTCCAGGCTGGGTCTGTTTGGAACATAAGCCTCGCCACTTAGTTCTTTCTTCCCACCACCTCTTCGCTGTCACTCTGGTCCAGTCCTCGCCTCTCTTCTTGACACATTCCTCCACTCCTTTCAGCCATCTATCTCTTGGTCTTCCCCTTGGTCGTTTCTTCTGCATCTGCATCTCATGTATCCTCTTGGGAATTTTCTTCTCATCCATTCTCTTTAAGTGACCATACCACCTCAGTCTTGATGTCTCAATCCTACCTTGCAAGGGCTCCTCTTTCAGCATTTCCCTGGGGTAAGGATTCAAAAGGAGGTGATAATGGCCTAGATGCAAATTAAACTCACTTTACCTCAGTTGTTCTTACAAAGCTGAATGTAAACAGGATGTTACAGGTCAGGGAAGTCAGGGAAAAGTCAGTGAAAAAAATTCCGTTCATGGAAGTCAGGGAAATGTCAGGGAAATTTTCTGCAAGGTCAGGGAACTTTTTAATTTTTAAAAATAAAATAATACATGCTGGGGCGTGAATCTGTCTATTTGCCTTTAGCGCGAAGCTCCTTCGCTTTGTCGGGTTAGGGCTGCAAAATGCTAAAATTGTAAAATAGAGGAGAGAGAGCAAGAAAGGAACACATTGTGGTAGCCCTGCTGCTCTCGATACTTTGTCTCGTCGTTTGTCCCCACTACACTCTTTCCTCCACTTTCCCTTGCCCAAGTCTGTCGCGTTTCGTCGGGAATCGCGCTTGTTCGGGGCCAAAGCCTCTACTCCACATGCACCATCCCCCTCGCGTCCCCTTTCATCACGTCCGTGTTCGGTTCGCCGAAGTTTTGCTTCGTGTACCTTCAGCATAGGACCTATGCTTGAACTACTAATACAGAGATGATAGTAAAAAATCAGCTCGAACGTCCTCTCATAGGCCTAAGACAAATGTACAGTGGTGTTCAATCCGAGGGAGAGTTAGGTAAAGTGACTGTCACCAAAGAAATTCTCATTAAGGCGAGGCATGCTCGTTCAGAATATGAAAATGCGCCTAAGGAGAGGGCAGCCGAGAAGAAAAGAAAACGAGCCCAAAGAAAAACAGAAGAGAGCAATGGTAGACGAGGTAAAAGAGTTGAAAACCAAAAGAGTCAAATTGATGTTAGAAAAAGAAGCCGAACTAAATGATATTGAAGAACGTTTAAAAGTGCTAAACAGCGGGTTCTTGTAGAGAGTTATTCAAATAGATGTATGCAACGAAAGTTTTAAAGCTATTGTGTTAGCTTTTCAAAATGTGATCGTACTTACTTTCGCTAAGAATGTAGCAAAAAGGTGTATACTCCGAGCCAAATGCGTGGATTTCCTGTTTTAGTCCATCGATTTCTTTACCAGTAACAGTCACTAAATTTTGTGTTTTCGATGTCTATATTTTTTCTCAGTATTGTTTATGTATTTTAAGTGTTAGTAATTTTAGCAATAAGATCTTACGGGCACAAAACATGTGTCTCGATGTATGGTCTTTCTAGTGTACGTCAGGCGTCCGTTAAAGCTTTTAAGTTTCAAACCATTCTTCTTGTTCTTCAATTTTGATCAGTATAGGATAAGGTATCATCGAATCCGTGGCATACCAGACTTAGTGTCACCTAGATCGCGTGTGGATTTAGTAATCCATTGATGTCAGTCATGGCGCAGTCATAAGACGTAAAAGATTACAAAGTGTTAAATGTCTTTCTGTGTCGTCTGTGGGTCCGTGCAATACGGTACTTGTTTGCTTCCTAGACAATGAAAAGGGCTTTCGCAGTCAATCGATGTAAATAAGTCTGATAGCTTTTGAGTCCAATTAAATGGTTTCGTTGTGCCATTTTTTTGATTACCTAGTTTTAATTTCTTTCTTACCTTAGCAATAATTTTGAAAGAACCGTGCCACCCATCGTATTATTTGACTATTAGGCCATAGATTTTAAGTCACTAGTAATAACAATTACAATAACTTTTTGAATGTAAGAAGTTTCATTGTGAACTGAGTATACTGACAAAGAAAGAAGTTAAAAATTATGTTCCTTGAATCCATATTTTTAAAATTTATTTGTCATATTATTATTTTTTAGCATGACCGATTAATTTATTAAAAAAGTCAGATGAATCCAGTTTTTTTCATGCCTTCTGAAGTGCTCACGGCACTAATTCTTAAAATTAGCTTTTTGTTAAAAAAAATTCTTTAAGCCTTTTCTTTACAATCTCTGAAAAGAAACTCTTTTTCGGTATGAGATAGCTTACATATCTCGTGTAATACAGTAGCTGGAAAAAGTTAGCATGGACGTGTATTTAAAGAAAAATAAAAAAATTAATCACCATATGTCGTGGGATTCGAAGATGTAAATCAGTAACCATCGTTTGATCAATTCGACGGGTTTTATTTTTAAAATATGTTCATACGGTGATCAGAATAAAGTATTGGTGGTCAGGGAAAAGTCAGGGAAAATAGGATCTTAAGTCAGGGAAAAGTCAGGGAAAATGCAAATCTTGGTCTTGTAACAACCCTAGTAAATCACCTAAACATTTGCGCTCTGGTTCGTTCCTCAGTTTAGGGGCTGCAACAACGCGGTCCTGTAGCCCCATTTACTTTGGGGTGTGTGTAGAATCTGTCTGATAACCGGTGTTAATTGTGATCGCTGTATTAGTGTGTGTTATATGTAATTCAGGTAAGGACTGCAGACGATCAATTTTCATGTAGTTCCTACTTTTGCTACCAAATGCTACCATCAACAACATCTAGCTGTGGACTTGATTACTAGATGCCACTGCAACCGGCACTGGCGACGAACGTTGGAACTTATAGAGCGTTTACAAATCTAACCTACAAATTTGGCTTCACACAAGTGTAGTTAGTGGAAGGTTCTTTTACATGCCATAAATCTATGACATGGCCCTGCAGGCTTTACTTCCCCTCCGAAGGAAGGCATACTGAGGGATTTTAACGCTCTTAAAAAATCCGACGACTTCGGCAGGTTTTGAAGCCGCGATCTTGGGCATAGAAGCTCAGCATGCTACCAACAATGCCACCGAAGCCACCAAATTGTGCTCTACTGATCTGTATGGCACTGCGATGGATGATGATGTTCACTTGCGGCCCCAAAATACAAAATAAACTATAAATCTGCCTATCAGTACAGTGTGCATGCCTGCACAACAACACTGCCCTAAGCTACCATGTTATGAACTGAAAAGTCTGCACCAATATAATAAGCATGATTGTTATACTACTTACCTGTCCAACCAGCAGACAATGGGTTTGACTGCAGTGATAATATTGGCCACATCTGCCAGCGTCTGTGTATTGAGGGGCCGGGAATCTGTGTGTTGCAGTAGTTCAGTGTATAAACTGCGGGCACGGCATGATAGGCGTAGTGCCAAGAGCTGTAGGTTTTCTCGGTCCAGTTCATAGTGCTGCAACCAAACATATGAACCAATATTATTACTAGAAGTTAAAATCATAAATTAAACTGCACAACTTTCAATATAAATGGAAGAAAGCTTTTAGTTTTGTGTGACCGCTAATCTTGCTACAGAACCTCCTTTTCACATGGAATCCGAACTACAGGACATGGAATTTCATGTCGCAAAACTCACATGCATTGACCGTGAATTGAACCCGGTCCACCTTGGTGAGAGGCAAACATTCAATACACACTGACATGAAATAGACTCTATATAACATGCAGTTTTCATTTTAAACTAATTTTTTTGAAAAATATACGTTTTGTGTAAACCCCACCAACCTGGACCCATTATTTTGAGCAGCCAGGCCCTGCCTGTCACAAGTCAGGACAAAGGGGGAGTGATAGAGGAGTAACTCCTCTAAAAAAAGCCTTGGGCCAGCTGACCCGGCTGGTAGTACCATGTAAGGGTCCCTTGCCAGGGTTACAGTGAAGAACTTAACGGCAGCTACAGTGGAGAGGATATTCTTCGGTACAGTGTAGATGGCGGAAGGGGCAGCCCAGTGCTCGGCATTAATTGAGTACAAGGTATCGTCCTCACTTGAGGGTAGGTATCAGCGGAGCGGGGGGATATAAACGGCGCCTGTACCCCATGTTAGGGGCGGCCGAATTATATGCTGGCAGTAGCGTTAAAATGCACCGACGACAGGCTCGGGCGAAAGGCTGGTCGGTCAATCACAGTCGCAACTCATGGATCAATGACACAAGTTACATTTTCGGACAATGCTAGGGCGTTCCCGTAGGCGACGCGCGATGGTCTCGCCCGGCCAAAGTAAGAAGTGGGCAAGGGCTACCAATCCAAGGACGGGGCTGGTTAAAGAAGCGAGTGCAGACTAAACCATTAAGCATTGCTTCCTGGAATATTGGGACATTGACAGGCCGAAGTCGCGAACTGGCAGAAATCCTAAAATCTCGTTACATTGATCTAGCCTGCCTACAAGAGACGCACTGGAAAGGACAGAAATCCAGAGTCATTGGAGAAGGATTTAAATTGATCTATCAGGGCACAACTAATAGCCAAGGAGTTGCTGTTGTACATCGATACTCTGGCCGTCTCATGTCAGTGGTCACACTCCAACTCGTCGAATACATATCTTTTCCGTGTATGCCCCACAGACAGGCTGTGATGATACAGTTAAGGACACTTTTTGGAATGAACTTCAAGATGCTGTTACGACATGCAACAAAGAAGACATATCTACTCTGGGGAGATCTCAATGGACATGTTGGCAGTATTAGCAAGGGGTATGAATGTCATGGGAATTTTGGATATGGTATCAGGAATGAAGATGGTCACCGACTCCTAGAGTTTGCTGAAGCAAATTACCTAGTTATCGCCAACACATTCTTCAAGAAACGTTCATCACAACTGATCACCTACACAACACCCAGATTGACTACATATTACTCCGTAGAAGTGATTTCTCACTTGTCATCGACACCAAGGTCATACCATTTGAATTCCTAGCTCCCCAGCATAAACTATTAGTTGCTGACCTCAGAATGAAAGGCTATGTCCTACGTGAAAGGTCAACCCAAAATCAAATGGTGGAAGTTACAAGTACATACAGTAGCAATCAGCGAAAAGATTGAGTTTCCTCCTGTTGATTCTGCTCAAATTGATCATACGTGGTCATTGTTGAACAAGTGCGTAACTAGTTTGACTCAAGTTGAGCTTGGTGTAACACAGCCAGGCATAAGCAGAATTGATAAACAGACATGGTTGTGGACAGACAATGTAAAGGAAAAGGTTCATGCAAAGAAAGCAGCTTTCAAACAGTTGCAAATGTCCCAGACTGAGGAGAATCTTCAGAACTATAAAGCAGTCAAGAAGGAGATAAAACGAGCAGTTACAGAGGCTAAAGCAAATCACCACCAACATTTGTATGATCAACTGACAACTAAGGAAGGGGAGAAAATCATCTATCAACTGGTGCGAGTACAGTGTAGAGCAGGTCAGGATATAGAGCACTATATGTGCGTAGAAGATAAGAATGGTCGGCGGCTTCATGATAGCAAGATGATTCTTCAACGTTTGTGAGAGTATTTCAGTGAAATAACCAGCATTGAATTCCCTCACCCACCAATACCAGAAGGCAATATTACGGCTGGGCCAGTCCCATGTATTACAATAGATGAAGTAGGAGCTGCCATTAGGAGCATGAAAAATGGAAAGGCGCCAGTACCAGACGATCTTCCTGCAGAAATCTGGAAAATTAAAGAACTTAAAGAAAAAGCGATCGCCTGGCTCACAGAATTCTTCAATTCTATCATTCACTACGGACATATACCCATGTGTTGGTCATCTAGTATCACCGTACCAATTTTTAAGGACGGGGAGACCCAGCTGAATGTACCAACTATCGTCCTATCCGGCTCCTCTCCCACACCATGAAGATATTCGAGCGTATCCTTGACAACCGGCTGCGAAACTTAATCCAGCTCTCAGAAATTCAATGTGGGTTTGCGAGGGGATGTGGCACAATAGATGCAATCTTTGCTGTACGCCAGCTGATGGAGAAATCACGGGAGAAAGGAAGGCCACTACATCTTGCTTTCCTTGACCTTGAAAAGGCATTTGATCGAGTACCACATCAGATGATTTGGTATGCTCTCCGCGATCAAATACCTGAAACTTACATAAGCTGGGTAAAAAATGCTGTACAACACCAGCAGCCATGTGAGATGCCCTGCAGGACTGACTGACAGCTTCCCTATAACAGTTGGCATTCATCAGGATTCAGCTCTGTCTCCACTGATCTTTGTAACTGTAATGGACACCATTAGACGCAAACTTCAGAAATGTGTGCCATGGACAATGTTATATGCTGATGATTTGATGCTTGTGGCACACACCAGGAAGGATCTTGAAACCCAAGTCTGGAAAAATTTGGTCTTCGTTTAAATATCTACAGGACTGAATACCTTGAAACGATTTCATCTCCTGGAACTATACATATTAATGGAGCACCTCTCGCCAAGGTGGATACATTTCGATATTTGGGTTCTCGATTACAGAGTAACAGCTGTATAAACGAAGATGTGCGAGCAAGAATCAACGCAAATTGGATGCGATTCAGAGATGTAACTGGTGTTCTTTGTGATAAGAAGATGCCCATCCACCTAAAATCACAGATATACCGCTCAATGGTGAGGCCAGTTGCATTGTATGGTACGGAGTGTTGAAAAAGGAAGGAAGCTTGTAGTTTAACGTGACCGTTAATCTTGAGATCATGAGCCACGGGACCTCCTTTTTACGTGGAATCCGAACCACAGGACATGGCATTTCACTTCGAAAATCTCACATGCATTGACGGAGTGTTGGCCAGCACCTAAAAGTGTTGAGCACTCGCTAGACGTCCTGGAAATGCGGATGCAGAGAAGACCGTTAGGCATTTCTCTGCTCGACCACATCAACAAAACAACGATCCGACAACTAGCTGGTGTTACTCCAATCGATGAGAAAATGTAGGAATGGAGACTTCGTTAGTATGGCCGTGCCGTACGAGCACCGCATGGCTCAGTCATCAGCTCAGCCTATCATCTCGCTGTTGAAGGCCAGAGACACCGTGGGAGACCTAAGCTAAGGTGGCTAGACACTATAAACTTAGATCTAAGATCAAGAAGCCTAAACCCACAGGAAGAGCTTCATCGAAAGAAATAGTGTGCATTGACCTGAAAAGCGGACCCCGTTCCAATGGGAACATGCTAAGAAGAAGAAGAAGATGTTTTGTGTATTGAGTGAGCAGATCATTTGGAATTTTTTATTAAGCCAACTTTCAATGTTCATAATTTAGTGAAGGCACTATTATTTGGCTCCTCGACGGCCAACATCAAACCTTGTGGTGTGATTAGTTACCACGAACCATTGGATCAACCAATTAAAGGTTTCCATTATCAGACAGAATTCTGAGTGTGCTCAGAATAGAACCAAATTTGAGCGTTACGGAATATGAGGGAGATATTAGCATATGCAAAACAAGAAAAAGAGAGAGAGCGGGTTGCTTAAATATCTGAATATATTTAATCCTTGAAACAACAAATGAACCATATATAAATTTAGAAGAAGCCTCCGTAGCTTAGGCGGCAGCATGCCGGCCTCTCACCGCTGGGTCTGTGGTTCAAATCCCGGTCACTCCATGTGAGATCTGTGCTGGACAAAGCGGAGGCAGACAGGTTTTTCTCCGGGTACTCCGGTTTTCCCTGTCAAAATTTCATTCCAGCAACACTCTCCACTATCATTTCATTTCATCTGTCGTTCATTTAATCATTGCCCCAGAGGAGTGCGTCAGGCCTCGGCAGCCGGCACAGTTCATAGCCTCGCCGCTAGATGGGGGCTTCATTCATTCCATTCCTGACCCGGTCGGAGACTGAAAGCAGGCTGTGGATTTTCATTTTCATAAATTTAGAAAACCATTTTTAAATATATTCTTGACAGTGCTTTGGGTGTTGAACCCAGAACAATACAAACATTTCTTACATTGAGTAGGCTTTGCTCCATTAATATAATAAAATAATGGCAAAGAAGAAATGGTGTAGCTAACTTCCATACATATAGAACACTTTGAGTTCTTAACCCAAGATTTGTTTTAACATGAGAAAAGAAAAAGGTGAAACATCTTCCTATAAAGAAAACCTTTGTGAAAGTTACACAGATCATTTGTTATGAAAGAAAAGAATAGAAACACAGCCTACAGAAGGAGCTACGACGGTCAGGGACCCAATCCTGCCGCACTTTATGAAAGAGAGAAAGTTATGAAAGCCATCAGGAATTAAATGAAAGCAAGCCATGAATGTGTTCCTAAAAGGAAAATAGCAAAAGCCAGTAGTTATGTAAGTTTTGCCTCTGAAATCTAGACAGGAAAATGGCAAAGGAGAGCTGCTTCTCACTTAGGAATTAAGTAGAAAAGAGTAACTATGATCCAGAAAAGGTAACATACCATGTAGATTTAGAAAAGCAATGATGGTTGCAAAGTACAAATTACACTGGACATAATACATAGCTTGTAGAAATACACAGTTTACTTAGCCTTTTAGTTTTGAAGGTTAGCAACCTTAGCAGAATTCTGAATAGCTGACGACATTAGATATATGTCACACGTGGTACACTTGAGTATGCAGGAAGGTTGAAGCACTTGTAGAATGTTGTAGCATTCAAAAAAGAATAACTTTCTAGAAAAGCCATCGAAGATGCGATAACGATGAAAATGGTACTGGGGATACTTACCATTACAGAAGAAATGATAGAGCTAGGTACAGATGAGCAGTAGGAGTTCATTATGTTAGAGCAAGTAAGAGATATATAGCCCAATACTATAATGAATTTAATGATGAAGATGCTGATGATGATGACAATGAGCCTAAAAGTATTGATATTTTTGATAAAGTTGATACTAAGAGAAGAGTGAAGTTGCAAGTTAAATCTGGGGAGAAGATTCATTGAGACATTAAATTACGAGAACAAAAGGAAAAGAAACAGGAAAATCATCATAGGGGTGGGGGACGTCAGACAGATAAGAGAGTGAAGGATCAGAAGAAGATAAAAGGGATAAAGGGAAAGAGGAAAGAAAAGATAAGAAGAAAGGAACTGCTGAGCAATAAAAGGACGAGATGGAAGGAAAAGAGAAGGAATAAGAAGAGATGTCAGGCAGATCGAGATAAGATAGTGAAGGATCGGAAGAAGAAAAAGGAAAAGGTAAAAGGGACAAAAGGAAAGAGGAAAGGAAAGATAAGAAGAAAGGAACTGTTGAGTAAGATAAGGCAGATGAGGAAAATGAGGAAGAGAAGGAAAGAGAAGCAGGAAGGGAAGGCGAAGAAGAAAAAGGAGAAACAGAAGAAAAGGAAGAGCAAGGAGGGAGGTAAAGAGGGAGGGGAAGTAGAAGAAAGTGAAGAAGGAAAGAAAGTAGCTGACGAAGGAAAGAAGTAGAAGAGAAAGGAAAAATGAAGGAGGAAGAAGATGAAGCGAAAGAAGGAATGAAAGCAGGTGATATGGAAGAAGCTGAAGAAGAAAAGGAAGCAGAAGAAGAAAGGAAAAAGGTAGAAGAGAAGGGAGTAAGGAAGGAGGGAGAAGATGAAGCAGAAGAAGGAATGAAAGCATTTGATATGGAAGAAGCTGAAGAAGAAAAGGAGGCAGATGAAGAAAGGGAAAAGGAAGGTGGAGAAGGACAGGAAACAGGTGAAGGAAGGGAAGGAGTAGAAGATGAAGGAGAAACAAAAGAGAGAGAAGAAGTTGATTAAAGGGGAAGGCATGATAATAATAAAATAGTACAGGTGACATTCTGCGCTTTGGAAGAAATAGTGGACACAGGCCCCAGAGAGGTCGGAAGGATGACGAAGATGATTATGATAACGGTACAGACAGGTCTGATGACGATTCTGCCATTCCTTCTGAAGATAAGGCTTGTAGTGACGCGCCGTATGTCAACAATGCCGTTGATATAGTCCGGGACAGCTTAAATAATTTACTAGATAAAAACAGAGTAGCCAACATTAACAGCCGTCCCCTATACCTACGTAAATGTTGGTTTATGGTTGAATTTCTAGAAGTTAAGTTGTTTTCAGGTGCGAGCACATTGTCGCCAACCCTGCTTAAAATCTCGCCATCTCCAAAGACCATAATACCAGTAAAATTTCTTAACACACGGTTGCCGACATTTTTCTCCCAGAATGCATTTTCCACACATTCTCCCAACATAATAATTACGAATTTTACTACAGCCTATTATCTGAATAATTTCACAGTTTTCTTTCGAATTTCAAGTCTAATGAAGTTAAAACAAGTTGTACAAGGTAAGTACTACTAATATACATCCATTAAAACAGTTTTTACAGTTATTATAGACCCTTGATTATGGAATATGTGCATGCTCATAACCACTCGTCTGAGATGTTTGCAAGCTTTTATGTAATTAATTTTTGGATAAATTCTTATTTAGATTTCATCATGACGTCTAAATAACACGAGAACAAGATTGGAGAAACTCTATGAAGATCACTGGCGAATAAACTAGGTTTTGAATAAGTAGCCTAGACCGTATCTACATAATTAAAAGTACAAAGTTATTTAATTGTTGTTTTATTTATTTTTATATTCAGTCCGAGCACAAATAACGCAATAAAGAACCTTAATGGTCTTTGGAAATTTTGAAAAAGTCTTCTGACTGCATTTTTCGTATAATACAAACCAAACATAACCTAAAATATAGCCTGTGTAAGTTCACTACCAGGAACATATTCTTAGGATCAATTCGCCTTCTAATATTATAGTGTATCTTATTCTCGACTTCCAAATGCTGTCAGCCGTAATATTATAATACAATGCATATATTACTCGTAAACTTGAAAGTAGTCTATGATTCACACTCGGCTAGTTGTAGTGTGAATGTATTGGGGATTATTTATGTAGTTGGCTACTGACCTATAGCCTACTTAGTAGTTGGCAGATAAAATATTTATATTAGGCCTATGTTTATTTGTTTCAGTTATGGTTGCGACAGATTAGTGTGGAAGCCTTCAACGAACTTCAAGGGTTGTGCAACATGAATCAATCATCATTCTGAAGAGCCATATACTCACATGTGCATGGGATATGCACTGGCTTGAGTCACAGATGCACATTTTCAGAAAATACCAACAATATCTCTTGGCACTCTTTTAGTTCTCGACATAAGTTAGTGCACCACTGAATGTATGGGTGAAAATTACTGATGTACTTAAGTTGTGTGAGACAAAGTCACTGTTCGCTACTTGGTTAGATGATACAGTTCGGGCGAAGCCACTGGTTGCAATACGTTATAATTATTGCTCGCAACCATAGCCTAGCGTACTTGTATTATTAGTTCCGAATGAAAGTAGAATGCGACTTATACATTTGCATCGGACATGAATGTGACTTTCACATACCTTGTATCCTTGTTTCATCTTCTGGGCGATATTACGTATTGAAATTAGGAACCCTGGTCACTACTGCACTTCATATATGTACATAAGTACATAAATATGCGTTTTTATATATTGCTCTTTAAAAACGGCTGCCAAGTTCCAACAGCGCTTGCATCTCGTTCAACTGTCAACAAGGCGCACTCTAGAGGCACACACCGATGCGCACACATTGTTGCCAACATGTGGGATACAAAATCGGCTTCCTTTGGTCATAAATGAATATTTTTTCTAAAATTACCTCCCTCGAGAATAGTGCAAACCACATCAAAATCCATCCAGTGGTTCTCGAGATTACCCGCATCCTTCAGCTCAATGGCTTATCCGCCGGACTGTCAGAACACATCTCTAAAAATTCAACTCTAGAATAGACGACTGTCTGGATGAAACCATTGGCCGCTGTGTGGATGAAAATTACTGCTTTTCATACAAGCAAGGGGGTCTGGGAAGCCCCAGGTTAGGTTTGTATGTAAAGCCTTATTCCGGGTTCACCACGCTCGAACTAAGAGGCAAGACCAGTGCCAAACAATAATGTTAACACTGCTGAAAAATGTAATAAGACCTTTAGCGATAAAATGTTCATCTCTTGTATCTTAGTCACATTACATAAGTTACTGTAGAAAATTTTCCAGATTTTGATGGAGGTTGACCGTTTTTCAATCGCTAGGCAAAGTTCAGAGTAGCATACTCCCAGCATCAAACGCCATTGTGTTTTTCAATCGCTAGGCAGCGCTGCCAAGGGAATTAATGTGGCGGGAAAGTTGGTCATATTTACTCGGTGCTATTTGTGCTGAATAAGCATTAAACCTTTGGAGTAGTTGCTTGTTTTGTTTCCCCTACCAGCTGTGAACACTTGTGATTTGTGTCATGGATTTGTATGTTAATTGCATGAATCTTAATTTCATGGCTTGTTTTCGTTTATCGAAAAGTGCTGTGATGGCTGACCAATAATTGTTAGGTCGTTACGCCATACAAACACCACCACTGGTTTTTGTCACGCATCAATAATTTTCATCCAAACCAATGGTTTGTGCCTAGACCAATAATTTTTAGGCACTGAGGCGCTGGTTTTGCAGATTAGTTCGAAACATGGAATCCTTGCGATCAGCGTTCATTACTGTGGTAAATATGGTTCTACAAACAAAACAAACCTTACCTGGGGCTTACGCCCAGTAGTGCAATCAGTAATTTTCGTCCAAATATGGTTCTACATACAAAACAAACCTTACCTGGGGCTTACGCCCAGTAGTGCAATCAGTAATTTTCGTCCAGACTGTCGTCTAACCAAGTAGCGACCAATGGTTTCGTCCAGACAGTCGTCTAACTAAGAAGAGCCTGATTATTTCTTCTTTTTTTTCCCACATAATTGCAACATTACATGTGTCGTCTAATGTAGGCCTATTTTGTATCCGATATGTTGGTAACTAATGATGTCAATGTGATCGCTGCAGCAGTTTCACATACTAAGTTAAATATGCTGTCGAACATGGCTGCGGTTGTTAAAAATACCATAAATAAAAACACATATTTAAGTGATTTAGCACATCTATCTGGTGCAGAAGTGATCAAGGCTAGTAGTTACAATTGACAATGCCCCCCCCTGAGAAAATATGAAATATGGTATGAAAATGATATATTATCAAAGTGAAAGTGAAAAGGAAAAGAGTGATACGTTGTACAGAATTAATCTGAAATTTCCCTACAGTATATAAGTCGTGTTGTAAAGGGGATAGCGGGTGGGTTAGAGACAGCGAAGGAGAAAACATCTATTAGGACATCATCATCATCATGCACAGTTTCCAGCCACTGGCCGGGTCTGTTTGGAACACAAGCCTCTCCAACGTCTTCTGTCTTCCCACCATCTCTCAGCCTCCACCCTTGTCCAGTCTTCTCCTCTCTTCTTCACGCTTTATTCCACCCCCTTCAGCCACCTGTCCCTCGGTCTCTTTCCTTCCCACTTTGTCTCGTGTACTCTCCTGGGTATCCTCTTCTCCTCCATTCGTTTTACATGTCCATACCATCTAAGTCTAGATTTCTCTATACCATCCTGTAATGGTTCCTCCTTCATTAATTCTCTGGTCCTCTCATTTCTTATTCTGTCCATCTTTGTAGCTCCAATACTGCTTCTCAAGAACCTCATCTCACTGGCCTGTATTTTGCTCTTCTCCCTTCCTTTCATAACCCAGGTCTCCGAGGCATACGTCAGGATAGGGACATAGTACGTCCGATATATGATCTTTTTGCTGTTCTGAGGGACATCCTTGCTCCATAACATGCTTCTCACACTCCTCCGAAATGCTTCTGCCTGCCTCCCCCTCCCCCCGCTCATTTATTTCTCTATCGTTTCTTCCATTATCTTGTATCAGGCTTCCCAGATACTTGAAACTCTCCACTTTCTTCAGCTGTTCCCCACCAATTGTTATTCCCGTTGTGGTTCTTTCCTTCTTCCTTGTTGTGATCACCATCTCACTCTTATTTATGCTTAATTTCATCCCATATCCTTGTATTATTCCTTCCCACACTGTAACAGTTTCGCTTAGGCTGGGATGACAAGTGAAACGGTATTTACTTTGCTCCACGTTGAGCGTAAATTGTAGCAGTTTGACTGGCCCTAACTGTTGGGAGAAAAGTGTAACTGTTTACCTTTGCCTAAGCTATGTTGTTTTAATGGGCACCAAGACCTCAATGCAATGTTGAAATCTAAATTTGTATTTAACAACGTCTAGCTCTGGCAGAACACCTTCAAGACTCTATTCACTCAGATCGTGGTATGATTTGATCATTAACCCAACAAACAATTGTATCAGGAGAAGGAATTGGTCTATATCTAATGCTACCTACTGAAAGCAAAGATTGCATTGTAAAAGAAATGAATTTATTATATAAAACAAGAATAGCAAAATTAATAATAATAAAGTTTAAAATTTAAATAGGAGCTATATTACCGATAGAAAATTACGTGAAAACGGAGTCTGATAAATTATTGATTTTACTCTTATTCCCAAGCTATGAAGTTACTGAAATATGAAATATAAAACCAAGAGAAATGAGAGATTGCGTATTTCTGCGTCATTCGCGCTTACCACTGGAAATTGCCGAAACATTTCCCTCGTACTGGATGATGCTGTGAGCTTCCCACAGTCTCCTGGACGTCGACATCTTCGTCGATATTTGATGAGATTCTGGTAGATTAGATAATTCTATGGTCCGTACCTCGGACCCAAACACTCGTACAACCGCACTGGTTAAGTTTTACAAAAGTTAGTCCTCCAATCCACGGAACATCGGAGCGATTCCCGCGTACAACCGTACTCGTTAAATTCTATACAGATAGTCGCTAACTCCACCGAACATCGGAGCCACTCGCACGCGCACCCATACTCGTCAAGTATTTCACAGATTGTCCTCGTTCCACGGCGCGTCGAACGATATATGCACCCGCCGTATCCCCACTCTTCATCCGACTTGTAGCTTGCCTGGTCCTCACTGATTGGCTGACCCACCACGCGATCTTCCCCTCCTCCGGGTCATTACACACGGCGCGGCGATGATGAAGTCGATTTCCGTTCCGACTATTCGCCTTTCCTGGACGCTGCGACCCAGGATTGCGTCATGCTTTCCGACAAGATTAAGCGTGTACTTGAATTCCCAGTGAGTCACGTCTCTCGATATACCCTAACTGACGAAAACTCCGTAAAATTCCGCAATCACATAATTTTCTATGATATTGTCGTTCGTAATAATTTGCTTGATAGCGTTTTCTAAGACATAGAAAACCTATCTGAATGCTAATAATTTTTATAAAATGCTCCGAAAATACCTTAATAATAATTATAATAAATTAATAATAATAATAAATTAACATGAAAAATTCTCTTGGCTGAACAATTTGCCGCGTAAATAAATATAGAATGGCTTCCTACTGACTTATGCCAGTTGCATAAAAAACCCTCGAAAAACACGTTACAACACGTCCAACTGTTCCTGTACCTCCTCCTCGTTTCCCCAAATCATCAAATCATCTGCAAACACCATTGCTTTCATCTTTCCTTCCCCAATTACTTGTGCCACTCGGGTCATTATGTCATCCATCACCACAATGAAAAGCAACGGTGACAGTGCACTTCCTTGTTTCAGGCCGTTTCTCTGTTCCTACCAGTCTGATCTCTCTCCTCCCACTTTCACACAGCTCACGCTTCCCTTGTACATCTCCTTTATCCTCTTTATAGTCCATTTCTCTACTCCTCTATCCTCCAGGGACTTCCATACTTTGTTTCTGCATACACTGTCATATGCTTTCTCAATGTCCAGGAAGGCCATCAGTAGATCTGTTCCATACTCATAGTGCAGTTCTTGTAACTGCCTTACAGCAAAAATCAAATCCACTGTGGACCTTCCTGCTCTGAAGCCATGTTGTTCTTCCCTCATCCCTCCTTCTATCCTTGTCCTAATTCTCTTTTCCAAAACTTTCTCGAAGATCTTTGCACAATGACTCATCAGTGTTATTCCCCGATAGTTTCTGCAATCTGTTCTACTACCTTTCTTGAAGATCGGGACAATTATTCCTTTTTTCCAGTCCTCTGGGGTCTTCCTTTCCTTCCATGCTGTCCTCATCACTCGGTACAACCACTGTATCCCCACCCCTCCTGCTGCTCTCACCATCTCCACACTCAACTCATCCACACCCGGTACCTTCCCTCCTTTCATCTTGTTCACTGCATCTTCCACTTCTTTCCATGTTAAGTCCTTTTCTGTTTGCAGTTCATCTTCCTCTTCCCTGATTTCTTCCTCCTCACCATCTTTTCCATTTGGGTTCAGAAGTTCTTCAAAATATTCTTTCCACATTTTCTTCAGTTCTTCCCTATTTTCTATCTCTTGTCCCCTTTTGTTCACCATTCTAACATAATCCGTAGGATCCTTCCGCCTCTTATTTTTTACCATCCCATACAGGACCTTTTTTGTACCTTCACTATCCTCCTTCATCATCTTTGTTCACTCTTCCATCCACTTTCTTCTCTCCTTAGCCACTACTCTCTTCGCCTCCTTCTTTCTTTCCTGGTACTCTTCCCTTGTCTCTACCGTCCTATTTTGATACCACCTCCTAAAGGCTCTATTCTTTTCCCTTACTATATCTTTTGTCTTCTCATTCCACCATGGTGTTTCCTTCCACCTCTTCTTACTACTTGTCCTCCCACATACTGCTTCTGCTGCACCTACTAGTGTCTTCTTAAATCTAGCCCATTCCTCTTCCACCCCTCTTTCTTCCTCTGTTGGAACTCCTTCCTTTACCATTTTGAGGTACTCGATCCTTCTATCCCCTTCTTTCAGTTTCCATATCCTTATACGTCTTTCCTGGTTCTCAGTCCCTTTCTTCTCCTTACTCCCTCTCAGGTTAATTACCAGCAATCTATTAGGACATCATTTCCACAATTATTATTCATCATTACACAAGGTATTTAGGCTAATTTAAGTATTCTACTTGGTTCATCACTCCTGAAGTGTTACCTCTATTACGGTACGTATGTTGTTTTGCCTTGAACATTTTTGTTTGAAGACGGGCTATTGTTTTATGTAATTTCTTTATTTATTCCACTAATATGTAGGCCTATCGGTTTTCCAATATTTGCATTATTCATGTAAATTTTAGAAGTTTGGCTACAGAAAATACTGAAACCTGTTTTACAAAACGCTTTAACTCACAAATTTGGTTACATATTTTTGCAAATCTTACAATTTTCTATTTTAGTAATGTTCTTTTGGGCTTTTTTTTTTTTTTTCAAACAAAACAGTGTTAATGTTTGCACTGCACAACACCACTGGTGAATGAAAGTAGAATGCGACTTATACATTTGCATCGGACATGAATGTGACTTTCACATACCTTGTATCCTTGTTTCATCTTCTGGGCGATATTACGTATTGAAATTAGGAACCCTGGTCACTACTGCACTTAATATATGTACAATAGTACATAAATATGCGTTTTTATATATTGCTCTTTAAAAACGGCTGCCAAGTTCCAACAGCGCTTGCATCTCGTTCAACTGTCAACAAGGCGCACTCTAGAGGCACACACCGATGCGCACACATTGTTGCCAACATGTGGGATACAAAATCGGCTTCCTTTGGTCATAAATGAATATTTTTTCTAAAATTATCTCCCTCGAGAATAGTGCAAACCACATCAAAATCCATCCAGTGGTTCTCGAGATTACCCGCATCCTTCAGCTCAATGGCTTATCCGCCGGACTGTCAGAACACATCTCTAAAAATTCAACTCTAGAATAGACGACTGTCTGGATGCAACCATTGGCCGCTGAGTGGATGAAAATTACTGCTTTTAATACAAGCAAGGGGGTCTGGGAAGCCCCAGGTTAGGTTTGTATGTAAAGCCTTATTCCGGGTTCACCACACTCGAACTAAGAGGCAAGACCAGTGCCAAACAATAATGTTAACACTGCTGAAAAATGTAATAAGACCTTTAGCGATAAAATGTTCATCTCTTGTATCTTAGTCACATTACATAAGTTACTGTAGAAAATTTTCCAGATTTTGATGGAGGTTGACCGTTTTTCAATCGCTAGGCAAAGTTCAGAGTAGCATACTCCGAGCATCAAACGCCATTGTGTTTTTCAATCGCTAGGCAGCGCTGCCAAGGGAATTAATGTGGTGGGAAAGTTGGTCATATTTACTCGGTGCTATTTGTGCTGAATAAGCATTAAACCTTTGGAGTAGTTGCTTGTTGTGTTTCTCCTACCAGCTGTGAACACTTGTGATTTGTGTCATGGATTTGTATGTTAATTGCATGAATCTTAATTTCATGGCTTGTTTTCGTTTATCTAAAAGTGCTGTGATGGCTGACCAATAATTGTTAGGTCGTTACGCCATACAAACACCACCACTGGTTTTTGTCACGCATCAATAATTTTCATCCAAACCAATGGTTTGTGCCTAGACCAATAATTTTTAGGCACTGAGGCGCTGGTTTTGCAGATTAGTTCGAAACATGGAATCCTTGCGATCAGCGTTCATTACTGTGGTAAATATGGTTCTACATACAAAACAAACCTTACCTGGGGCTTACGCCCAGTAGTGCAATCAGTAATTTTCGTCCAGACTGTCGTCTAACCAAGTAGCGACCAATGGTTTCGTCCAGACAGTCGTCTAACTAAGAAGAGCCTGATTATTTCTTCTTTTTTTTTCCCACATAATTGCAACATTACATGTGTCGTCTAATGTAGGCCTATTTTGTATCCGATATGTTGGTAACTAATGATGTCAATGTGATCGCTGCAGCAGTTTCACATACTAAGTTAAATATGCTGTCGAACATGGCTGCGGTTGTTAAAAATACCATAAATAAAAACACATATTTAAGTGATTTAGCACATCTATCTGGTGCAGAAGTGATCAAGGCTAGTAGTTACAATTGACAATGCCCCCCCCCCCCTGAGAAAATATGAAATATGGTATGAAAATGATATATTATCAAAGTGAAAGTGAAAAGGAAAAGAGTGATACGTTGTACAGAATTAATCTGAAATTTCCCTACAGTATATAAGTCGTGTTGTAAAGGGGATAGCGGGTGGGTTAGATACAGCGAAGGAGAAAACATCTATTAGGACATCATCATCATCATGCACAGTTTCCAGCCACTGGCCGGGTCTGTTTGGAACACAAGCCTCTCCAACGTCTTCTGTCTTCCCACCATCTCTCAGCCTCCACCCTTGTCCAGTCTTCTCCTCTCTTCTTCACGCTTTATTCCACCCCCTTCAGCCACCTGTCCCTCGGTCTCTTTCCTTCCCACTTTGTCTCGTGTACTCTCCTGGGTATCCTCTTCTCCTCCATTCGTTTTACATGTCCATACCATCTAAGTCTAGATTTCTCTATACCATCCTGTAATGGTTCCTCCTTCATTAATTCTCTGGTCCTCTCATTTCTTATTCTGCCCATCTTTGTAGCTCCAATACTGCTTCTCAAGAACCTCATCTCACTGGCCTGTATTTTGCTCTTCTCCCTTCCTTTCATAACCCAGGTCTCCGAGGCATACGTCAGGATAGGGACATAGTACGTCCGATATATAATCTTTTTGCTGTTCTGAGGGACATCCTTGCTCCATAACATGCTTCTCACACTCCTCTGAAATGCTTCTGCCTGCCTCCCCCTCCCCCGCTCATTTATTTCTCTATCGTTTCTTCCATTATCTTGTATCAGGCTTCCCAGATACTTGAAACTCTCCACTTTCTTCAGCTGTTCCCCACCAATTGTTATTCCCGTTGTGGTTCTTTCCTTCTTCCTTGTTGTGATCACCATCTCACTCTTGTTTATGCTAAATTTCATCCCATATCCTTGTATTATTCCTTCCCACACGTCCAACTGTTCCTGTACCTCCTCCTCGTTTCCCCAAATCATCAAATCATCTGCAAACACCATTGCTTTCATCTTTCCTTCCCCAATTACTTGTGCCACTCGGGTCATTATGTCATCCATCACCACAATGAAAAGCAACGGTGACAGTGTACTTCCTTGTTTCAGGCCGTTTCTCTGTTCCTACCAGTCTGATCTCTCTCCTCCCACTTTCACACAGCTCACGCTTCCCTTGTACATCTCCTTTATCCTCTTTATAGTCCATTTCTCTACTCCTCTATCCTCCAGGGACTTCCATACTTTGTTTCTGCATACACTGTCATATGCTTTCTCAATGTCCAGGAAGGCCATCAGTAGATCTGTTCCATACTCATAGTGCAGTTCTTGTAACTGCCTTACAGCAAAAATCAAATCCACTGTGGACCTTCCTGCTCTGAAGCCATGTTGTTCTTCCCTCATCCCTCCTTCTATCCTTGTCCTAATTCTCTTTTCCAAAACTTTCTCGAAGATCTTTGCACAATGACTCATCAGTGTTATTCCCCGATAGTTTCTGCAATCTGTTCTACTACCTTTCTTGAAGATCGGGACAATTATTCCTTTTTTCCTGTCCTCTGGGGTCTTCCTTTCCTTCCATGCTGTCCTCATCACTCGGTACAACCACTGTATCCCCACCCCTCCTGCTGCTCTCACCATCTCCACACTCAACTCATCCACACCCGGTACCTTCCCTCCTTTCATCTTGTTCACTGCATCTTCCACTTCTTTCCATGTTAAGTCATTTTCTGTATGCAGTTCATCTTCCTCTTCCCTGATTTCTTCCTCCTCACCATCTTTTCCATTTGGGTTCAGAAGTTCTTCAAAATATTCTTTCCACATTTTCTTCAGTTCTTCCCTATTTTCTATCTCTTGTCCCCTTTTGTTCACCATTCTAACATAATCCATAGGATCCTTCCGCCTCTTATTTTTTACCATCCCATACAAGACCTTTTTTGTACCTTCACTATCCTCCATCATCTTTGTTCACTCTTCCATCCACTTTCTTCTCTCCTCAGCCACTACTCTCTTCGCCTCCTTCTTTCTTTCCTGGTACTCTTCCCTTGTCTCTACCGTCCTATTTTGATACCACCTCCTAAAGGCTCTATTCTTTTCCCTTACTATATCTTTTGTCTTCTCATTCCACCATGGTGTTTCCTTCCACCTCTTCTTACTACTTGTCCTCCCACATACTGCTTCTGCTGCACCTACTAGTGTCTTCTTAAATCTAGCCCATTCCTCTTCCACCCCTCTTTCTTCCTCTGTTGGAACTCCTTCCTTTACCATTTTGAGGTACTCGATCCTTCTATCCCCTTCTTTCAGTTTCCATATCCTTATACGTCTTTCCTGGTTCTCAGTCCCTTTCTTCTCCTTACTCCCTCTCAGGTTAATTACCAGCAATCTATTAGGACATCATTTCCACAATTATTATTCATCATTACACAAGGTATTTAGGCTAATTTAAGTATTCTACTTGGTTCATCACTCCTGAAGTGTTACCTCTATTACGGTACGTATGTTGTTTTGCCTTGAACATTTTTGTTTGAAGACGGGCTATTCTTTTATGTAATTTCTTTATTTATTCCACTAATATGTAGGCCTATCGGTTTTCCAATATTTGCATTATTCATGTAAATTTTAGAAGTTTGGCTACAGAAAATACTGAAACCTGTTTTACAAAACGCTTTAACTCACAAATTTCGTTACATATATTTGCAAATCTTACAATTTTCTATTTTAGTAATTTTTTTTTGCCTTTTTTTTTTTTTTTTTCAAACAAAACAGTGTTAATGTTTGCACTGCACAACACCACTGGTCACTAAAAACAAGTGTTTCCACCCTTAGCGTCTATGACAGCTTGTAAACGCTCAGGCATACTATTCACAACTTGTCGAATGACATTTGCCGGGATACGATCCCATTCCTCCAGCAGCGATGTTCTCAGTTGTGCCAAGGTGGTGGGGTCACACTGTCTGATGTTCTTTCCAAGCATATCTCGTACATGTTCGATGGGGTTTAAGTCAGGACTACGAGCTGGCCAGTCCAGGGTTTGAATCCCCACTTCCTGCAGATATTATACAACACCAAATCAACACAGCGAGCTGAATGAGGGCATTATCCTGCATCAGCATGAAATTCTGACCAATGAAAGGCACAAAGGGCATCACATGGTTCATCAGGATCTCTTCGATGTACCTTTGGGAATTGAGTGTCCCGCGATCGATGCACACCAACTCAGTGCGGGCCATAACTTTGATGCCACCCCACACCATAACCGAGCCACCTCCAAATGGAGTCAGGGGCGTGGTGGCTCAGCGGTCTAGCTGTATGCCTCTCACCAAGGCGGTCCGGGTTCGATTCCCAGTCAATGCATGTGAGATTTTCGAAGTGAAATGCCATGTCCTGTGGTTCGGATTCCACGTAAAAAGGAGGTCCCGTGGCTCATGATCTCAAGATTCACGGTAACGTTAAACTACAAGCTTCCTTTTTCCAAATGGAGTCCTGGAGGAGAAAGCAACAGGGCTGTACCTCTCCCCGCGCCTTCTCCACATTCATTCTCTTCCATCAGGAGATCTAAGATTAAAGCGACTCTCGTCAGTGAAGAGAGAGGCCCACTGCTCGTGTTCAACAAATGCCAGTTGTTATTCCTAGAACAACAATAAGCGAGCAGCAACACTCATAACCCTTAAATGTTTACAGTGCGCTTCCCGCCATCGAAGATTGGGTAATTGGTGGTAATAAACCACCTTAAGAAATGTCATATTATCAATTACTATTCACGGATGTTTCAGATGTTTGTTCTAATGCGTGAAAAGCTTTTAAAATCTGATTACATCTTTTTCATGGCTAATTTTATACTATTTATATTACATTTTTAATTGTTCCACTTTTTTTGCCGGTCTGTGTATTACTCCGTCGATAAAGCTTGCCTTTCAACGCGTGTATTTAACAAGTCAATTTGTCAGTGAATTCAGTGAATTTTCTGCAAGTGGCTTTTAATTTGCCAGGTGATGAAAGGTCAGGAGAGTATTCTACCAACCATCTCGCGCTGTGCCGCTAGCATTTTTTTTGGCAGTTGGTCTGCCAAGAAATAAGGCACACTAAGCCTCGTGAGGCAAAACTGAGAAGAGGAGGGTTCGCTTCTCAAATTAGCCGTCTTGGAAGTGGTTTCTGCACTTCTACTACAGGCAAATACCGGGATGGTTCCTAATTTTATCCCAATCCTCATCTGAACTTCTTGCATCTCGATAAGGATTTGCCAGTAGGCTTTCAATAGCTTGTCTCAATTCTGCTTCCATATATGGAGGCCTATACATGCAAGAAATGAGTATGGTACTTATCAAAAATAAAGAAATAATAAGCTAATATGTACCCTATTATTCTATTTCTCTCCTACTCCTAAATCCTTCTATGAACACTCATCTTAAAACAGAATGGTCTGCATTTTTGGACTAATTATAAAAATGTAGCCTATAAGAAGAAATGAACATGTTTCTGTTCTTATGCATTTTATATGATGCTTTAAAAATCAATCTAGAAGAGCTAATTTAATTTAAGTTAACTTCACTACCATAATACTGCTTAAGATTTAGACTGTTGAGGACTGATGACCAAGATGTCCCTAACTTGAGCAAGGACTGCTTCACAACTTTATGTAAAATGTAAAGGGCCTTTACGTAGTTTGGAACATTTGCGTAAGTGTTACAAGGACGTGTGTGCTGACTTTTTGGTGTTAAATGATGTAGGTTGGAACACCAAATGTGGCGGCCATGTTGGTTTTCTAGTAACTTCTTTAAGGTGTCCCGGACTATATGTCTGGCAGTGAAGGATTCATAACCACGTCTGTTGATAACTATGATGACGAAGAAGATGATCCTATCATCTTTTCTAAAGAAGATGATGTATAATTTGTTTCACTTTGTATTTTTGTTCAAGTCTGTGTATATTGATGTATTCTTTTAAATTTATGTATTTGGGTCGAGGGTTGAGAATGAATCTCCAACCTTCAGTTAGAAATTAATTCTCGAGGGAGAGTTTCTGTAACCGAACTTTAGTAGGTTACAGAGCTTGCTTTTAGTTTCTTTTTGTTGGTAGTGATTATGTGTTTTTCAGGTTGCCAGCATTGGCCACCTATTGGTGGGGCACCATGGAGAATCTTGTGTGTTGCGGCATAGAGATTCTTTGTGTTGGTCCAGCAGTGGGTGGCAGGTGGCTTTGGCTTAGGGCAAAGTAACTATGGTGATAGGACATTGATTGATAGATGATAGTTGATGCCATGCAGAATGGAGGTGATCTTATGGTTGGGTAAATGTTTTGAAGAGAAAAAAAATATCATGTTTGAATAGAAGGAAGATTATGAAGAAAAGAATAGAGGTTATCTATGGAAAAATGAGATGAGAGTTGATGTTCTGTTTGGTGATGGCAATTTTGTTTTGGAGAAGAATGATGATAGAGGAATAATAAGTATTGTGATTTGGATTGTCCAAGTACACAGAGAAGTATTGATAGTTTTGGTTACCAGAGAACATCTAGTAAGAAGGGCAGAAGCAGAAGTTTAATAAAACACAAGAAGAAAGGAAGGAAGCTTGTAGTTTAACGTGACCGTTAATCTTGAGATCATGAGCCACGGGACCTCCTTTTTACGTGGAATCCGAACCACAGGACATGGCATTTCACTTCGAAAATCTCACATGCATTGACCGGGAATCGAACCCAGACCGCCTTGGTGAGAGGCATACAGCTAGACCGCTGAGCCACCACGCCCCCCAACACAAGAAGAAAAGAAAGGAGCAGAAGAATATTAAGCTTTGTGAGGGGTATTTAAATTTTATTATGAAGATAGTTGTGCACACTGTACAAGAGATGACTGTAAATGGAAGCCTGCTGACATGTTGACAAACAGGTATTGATAGTTTTTGATTGCCAGAGAACAACTAGAAAAGAAGAATTTGTAAGTGGAGAAGAATGAAAGTTATTGCTGATATTGTACTAGAGATCCAGTTAATGGAAGCTTGCTTTTATTAATAAATAAGTGTATATTAGTGAAGTCGGTGTACTGTACTTTGTGTGATTCATTTAGCGAGTACATCGCCCCGCTACCCTGAGGTGGCAAGCTTGGATATCATATTTATTACAATGGTAGCCCAAGTTAGCGGCATTATTATATATACTGTAATTACAATGACGCACCAACGTGTGGCTAGATGAAGGAGTACCAGTAACGATCACGACTTTAAATATCAGTATTAGATTTATTACATGGTAAACGAGTAAGCCACAACATTGGCTGTCAATGACATGTTTTCACATGGCTTCCTATTTCTAAGGCCACAGCTGCTTTATACTAATACCCTGCCAAGTTTCATTCATTCCTCCGCTCTCTAACTCCTTTCATTAGGTTGGAATCAGGAAGTGCATCTAGCCATAAAACCACCAGGCGAAAAGAAATTCATTGCACATCGTCCCCGACCCCATTGAAATGGGAATAATAAGGGGCAGACATAAGTTTTATTTGTTTAGTTAATTATACATTGAATTGTAATACCCCGAGTATAGTCATCATCATCTTGCACAGTTTCCAGCCACTGGCCGGGTCTGTTTGGAACACAAGCCTCTCCAACGTCTTCTGTCTTCCCACCATCTCTCAGCCTCCACCCTTGTCCAGTCTTCTCCTCTCTTCTTCACGCTTTCTTCCACCCCCTTCAGCCACCTGTCTCTCGGTCTTCCCCTCGGTCTCTTTCCTTCCCACTTTAGTAAATGTACAAATCATGTCAATTCATTTTTTAAGAGCTTATTCTGTTTATCAGAAACATACTGTATATCCAATACTGAGATTGTTTGTACTGTTTTATCTGTGGTGCTGGAGACTTACCTTTAAATGCCCCAAAATACAACATTTTGAATTCATTATCTTCGAAATGCTATTTTTCAAAATAAAGTGCTACAAAATCAATTTCAATAAGCTTGCATATTTATATATCACCAGAAGAGAGCAATAGCAAAACAAGTCCAGAAAAAGCATCGAGAAAGTTGGAAAACCTTGTTTCACATCTGGAGACTGATATAAAACGACCACAGCCACAGACCTATAAAATACTCAAGAAACTGCATAGCGATGTGAAGGAAAACATCAAAATTAATGCTGTATCACAAACCGAGTGGTTAGATAATTTTCAGAGCCTTTGGACGAGTTCAAATGTTGAGCCATTTTGTCTTCCAGCATCTCTCAACAATTCTTCAGACACAATTACTTTTGTAGAACTTAAGCTAGTACTCAGAAAACTTCGGAATAGAAAAGCACCTGGGAAAGACTCAATAAATGACGAACTATTAAGTTTTCTAGAGATATCTTCAAGCAAAGATTTCTTAGATTTTTAAATTTAATATGGAATGAAAACAATCCACCAGTAAACTGGCAGAAGGCCATAGTTATTTCTCTATATAAGGAAGGAAATGTGAAAGTTCGTGGAAATTATAGATGGATAAGTATACTCAACTCAGGGATACAACATTTTTGTTAATATTGTTCAAGAAAAACTACTTAAGCATATTGAAAATGTAATTGGAAATGAACAGCAATGTTTTTGAAAGGGACGCTCATGTGCTGATGTCTACTTTACAATGAAAATCTTAAAGGAAAGTGTAGGGAATTCAATTTGGACACTCACATAACATGTTGATTTTTAAAAAGCCTTTGACTTAGTAGACAGAAACAGACTCCTCAATATTTTAGCAAATGAAAATAGATAATATTTAAAATTCGTACAGTGAAAACCTTATTGCAGTAAGGTTGGCCGAATGGAAGCCAATCACCAGAGGTGTGAGACAAGGTTGTGGACTATCACCTTTGTTGTTCGTAATTTATATGAACAAATTAATACAAGAATGGAGGTGTGAACGACATGGGTCTAAACCAGACAGCAGATATCTAAAACATCTAGATGCCATAATGTTCGCTAATGATGTTGCCCTGGTAGCAGCGTCAGAGGATGATCTACAGTGGTCAATTTTTTATCTCCAGAAGACCTCATCTAAATTCAGCATATTGAAAACTTAATTGGAAATGAACAGCAAGTTTTCGAAAGGGACGCTCATGTGCCGATGTCTACTTTACCATGAAACTCTTGATAGAAAAGTGTAGGGAATTCAATTTGTACACTCACATAGCATTTGTTGATTTTCAAAAAACCTTTGACTTAGTAGACAGAAACAGACTCCTCAAAAAAAAAGTAATGTCATTTAGAGGGGAGGATCCCATCCCAAGTTAAATCTGCTTAGATAATAAAATTTTAGAAAGAGTAAATGAATTCAATTATCTGGGATACAAATTGTATTTCCAATGGGAAGCAGATATATCTGCAAAATATACAAGTACACTAGAACAATAGGAATTATAAATCACATCATGAAACCATCTCTTGTGCAAAACACACTCGCTTACGTCTTTATAACACTTTGGTCAGACCAACCATTTGCTACGGCAGCGAGGCATGGACACTAAGATCTCAAGACATCTCTTGAATTACAACTTGTGAAATGAAATTCATGTGACGAACAGCAGGCTATACAAATGGGATCATAAGCGAAATGAAGAAGTGCTGCAGAAATTGAAGGTCAAACCTGTCATCACTTACATCTATGATTACCAGGAAAACTGGAAAAGTCACATGCAAAGGATGGATTCTGGAAGACTACTACACAACCAACACAGAGAAACAAGATCTGTAGGACGTCCAACGAAGCGATGGAAGGAAAGTTCAAGACAGTAACGGGACAGTTGGCCCAATACTCAGAAGGAAGATGATTTATGTACAATGATGTATCAAAAGTATTAGTGTTCAATTCTCTAACAAAAGATAGCAAAGAGTTGGCCTACCATATAAGCTCAGCTGCAAATTTGGCCTAGACATAATATATGTGTAAATAAGCAATCCATACCAGTATTGTACCGAATTATTTATATATTAAAATTACTATTCAAAGAATGTAAAATTATGAATATCCTTCTTATGAATAATGATGTAGCAATGCATTGCAATGTTTAATGTGGAATGAAAGTGAAAATCTTGGGGATTTTCCAATATAACCTACCTGGGAACAGCACTGGAAACTAATCTTAGGTGTACTGTATATACTATAATCATGAATATTGTGTGACAATCTAAATATGTCATCCAATTAAGTACCCCCCCCCCCCCCCTTTTCTTTGTACATAAAAGTGTGTTATTTTGTGATGAATATCTCATGCAATATTTCTTTCAGGTTAAGGTGTTTAAATACTTGTTTTCCCCATCTAATGTAATTGGGCACAATTTGTGTTGACCGACAAAAGCTTTCTATAGTAGCCTACCCACAACTCCACGGATGTCTTCATGAAATGGCTCTTGGGTAAAATTCAAATAAAGCCCAGTTTCATTCAGACTTCCAATGGCTAGAGTTAATTAGCAGCAGACTTACAAAAATCTTGTACGTTTATCCACATGGCAAAAATATAAATATAATGTTTAGACTTTAAATAATTATGGGCATAATAAATTAAAACTAACACTAAGGGTGGAATTCAGAGACATTTCTTGAGGACACCTTGAGGAGACCTTGACTAAGGAGGCCTTGAGGCTTCCTCCAATCTGAAGGTCTCCTTGAGATTGATTTTACCGTCAGAGTCATTTCCTTAAGGTCTCCTTACTCAAGGGATCCTCAAGGCTTCCTCGAAAGTAAGATCCACTGGTACCAATCACATACGAAAAGTTTCACTAGTGTTATTCGAATAAGTATTAAAGTTGACGTGTCTTACAATATAATCTGATGTTGCATGATATTAACGTTGATATGTTAAACATTATAATCGATTGTCAGCTAGTCACGTATGATACATGTGTGATTAGCGCGTACTTATTTCAATTTTACTTTTTGAGACTTTTGGCAACGGTCAGTGTAGCTTTTGTTTCCAGACAAGCTATGAAGCAATCTTCGCGCCCTGGTATTTCAAACGTGGAGTAATAAAGAAGTTGTTGTGTGTAGAGGATAAACATTTTGTTGTGCAAATCGTCCTCCAGTATAAAAATATACTTGAAAATAATAAGACGGACGAATTTACCGTGGAAAAAAGAAGAGAACATGTCAAAATATGACGGAGGCGTTCAACTGCGTGCCTGAGCACAAGGTAAGATTTCCTCAATTTTTGTATTATTTCTGTAGTAAGACACACCTGTTGATTATTTTAAAGCACCAATACGTCCAATAGGCCTACTGACTAAAAGGAACATAAATGAAAGAGTAGCAAAAACGTAAAGTAGTAGCCTACTTTTAAGGTTACAGTACCATAACCTATTAGGGCCCTCGCGTAATAAGCAACCAAAATCCGGAGGTATTGGATATTCTCGGTCTTATTAGGTGTGTAATAAGTGTACGAGATAGGAATGCTGGCATATTGAGTGCCTCCCAATTGTATAACATGGTATTCTATGGACTATTTATGCCATAGAAGGACAGTGGCAGTAAAGAGCAACTTAATTGCCACTATGGGCTATCGTACCCAACACAGGAGTATATTACACAGGAAAGTATTGGGGATCACTGTGGAGAGAAAACCACTAAGTTACATAGGTCTATCCACCTGTGGAGCATGAGCAAGGGGGTATCTGAATTAAAATGTTTCCTTCTCGGATAGATTACAGTTGTACTGCATAAGTGTACATTAGTACATACGATGGTAGGCACTCCGTCACACATCGGAAAACCAAGGGTACTTACTCCCAATATTTGCTAGATGCACATAATATTGTGTTGAGACTGTACAAATTGTAGCATACATTATTGCTTCTCAGCTCATGAACTGCTCAAAAAATATTTACATAACTATAACATTCAAAGAATAATAATGATACCGTAGTTATTTATTATAATGAACATTAAAGGAGAGGGAACTATTGTAAATAAAGTTGTAATGGACTTCTAATTCTGATTAAAAATAGAACCATGCCAGTTTCTTGTAATGAAATTACTGCTTTTTGAAAGCAGTGCCATAAACTTAACCTGTGGGCTACGGTACTTTTACTAGTGTAATATTAATGGCCATAATACTTATCCTTTTTTTCTGATATTATTAATTGGTGTTTTTTCTTGAGTGTTACCGGTACCTTAACATAATGAATTTTCTTTTCAGAAAATGGTTGAACAAATAAACAAAAAATTGGGACTACGAGAAAAGCAATTGTGTGACGAAAAAAGAGCTCTAGAACATGACCGAGCTGTTGATTCTCTCTTGGGGCAGATGGATATCGAAATACTGTTTGCCCTGGACAGTCACACAAGATAGGCAGGTTGAAGGGGCAGCATCAATATAAGAAGAGTCTATCATCGAGCTGGTCATAGAAACAGATAAGGCTGGCACCAGTACATCGAATTATGAAAGCCCAACAGGTTTGTCAAAGAGATAGTTTTACGATTGTTTGCAGAACAATGTTCTCCTACCCGATATTATTCCCATTTCTATGGAGTCTGGGATTTGTAAACCAGAGAGCCATGTAGGTTATACATTATGTGTATAATGCAGGTGAAGAGTTTGGACCAACCATCGATACTAGCCGTGGCTGTCAGAATGCTACATTTCATGTGTATGGTAACTTTCACCTGCAGTCAAGGCTCAGAAGGAGGGGGTATCAGGGGGAAGTGTGTCCGGACAAGAGCCGGGGAGGGGGGGGAGTAAATGCAGTGCTGCAATGCGTACAGCGCTCAGTGACTTCTCCAGGGTGCATTTTTGCATGAAATATAGAAGTTTAAGGCACACTACGACTGAGTTTTGGTCAGCAATCGCAAAAATATCCATTTTTTAATTTGTTGGTATAATTACGCCTCTGTGTACTATTTGGGGACCAGTCCCCAGTAGTATGAATGACATTAATCTAGTGGAGAATGCGACATGAATTATGAAGATAGTCTTGTAGCCATGGAAATATTTGCGGCACATGCTTTATGGGCAGATGTACTACACTACAATTCTGTCACATGGTGACTCTAAAACTTTCTTTCAAACACCTTGTTCATGAAAGCATGGACCGTACCTCAGTTTCCTATTTTTTGAAACAAAATTTGCAACTTGCCTATCAGATTTGCAGCTATAATGTTGCAAATTTTTATACTCATTCTATATCAATGCATCCATAAGTTCAGTGATTCTGATTAGTTTTACTGTAGTATTCTTAGTTTTTATATTAAATATATTTTAATTTTATAATAATAGGTATTTATTTATTTAGCTTATGGCTAGAGATACAGTAGGAATTTATATATGTATATCCAAATTCTGAATATAGTCAATAGTCTCTGGGGTCACGAGAGCAAAGTCACTAGCACTGCCACTGTACGGTACTTTCTTTTGCTGCACTCGGTGATGATGTGCAGGATCGTCTGTTCTGTAGCACCACAGTCACACTCAGGCGTTGAAATTCTGTTCCACTTGTAGTGGAAGGCTGCACAGTTCCCATGGTTGGTTCGTTTCCGGTTCAATATGGACCATAGTCTACGAGGGAGGTTGAAACCAGGTGGTGGAGTCTTTTTCACAGGAGGCATTGTTGGACAACATTTGTTGTCGAGTCTCATCTGCCACTCAACGAACGTTTGGTAGTTGCTATTCCTCAAGTTCATGGAATCTCGTATTGATGGTTTTCTGGAACGCAGGCGACCAGTAATTGCATCGCTGATGTCATCATGTATCGGCAGTCCTGGATTGTTCATTATTTTATTGAATTCTCTTAGAAGAACATCTTTACGTCTGAGATCTGGAGGTGGAATATGACTTAACACTGGTAGCCAATGTGTAGGAGTAGATTTGATTGTGCCAGTGATGAGACGCATTGTGCTGTTCAGTTGGGTATCTACAATATTTGTGCGAACACTATTGAGCCAGACAGGAGCACAGTATTCGGCAGTCGAGTATACCAAACCTAGAGCTGAGCATCGCAGAGTTGCAGCTGAGGATCCCCAAGTTGTTCCACATAGCTTATGAATTATGTTGTTGCGGGTTCCTATTTTTGCAGCAACATTCTGGAGATGTTGTTTGTAAGACAGCGTTCTATCCAATGTGACCCCCCAGATATTTAGGGTATCTATTGTGTCTCAATTGCCGGTTGTTCATGTACACCTTCAGCTCCCTATTAGCTATTTTGTTGTTTAGATGAAAGCAACAAACTTCAGTTTTGCCCTTCTAAGGGCCAAACTGCCACTAGGAACTTGGGATCTGTCCTACTTGTCTGTCAACTAAACATTGAAGGTATAATAATAGGTAATTAATGGGATTTCAGAATTTGCATAGTTTGGACACTAGGGAGACGAGACATTAACATGAACATGGCTAGTGAGCCTGGGAATTGGCAACTCTAAGCTTCATCTGTTTCCCAGTGGCTTTGGGATGGATTTTCTGCATATTCCCTTTCCTTCCAAAGTCCATCCATCATCGTTCTTGAACGGTTGAGGGCACTTCTTACTCTATTTTCCCTTTTTCTTTATTATTTTCCTTTTTGTCTTATAGTATGTAAATTATTTGTAAGTACAGGGTGATTCATATAAAACACACACTTTTGCTACCAAATGCTACCATCCACGACACCTAGCTGTGGACGTGGCTACTAAATGCCATCGCAGTCACCACCTGGCGGCGAACGTTGGAACTAATATAAAGCGTTATCAGCCTAACCTACAAATTTTAGCTTCCACAAGTGCAGTGTAGTTAGTAAAGCCAAAGCAAAGCCAACTTCGTGCAGGCCATGGAAGCCCTGGGAGTAGTGGAAGGTAGAGGCTTCCACTCTTTGTGACATCGGCACTAGATGGGATGGAGTTGTCAGCTCCATGCCCGGCCGTCTTTGCTCCCAGGAATTACCCAGGTACTCATTTCTTGTGTAGGCTGAGTGAATCCCAGGGCTATTTGCGTTTCCGAAAGTGGTAGTTTTGTTTCTAAAATACACTACCTGGGTGGGGATCGAACCCACTCCCCTTCAGTTAGAAGCTCAGCGACTCGACCGACTGCGCCACACAGCCCCCTCAAGTGTAGTTAGTGGAAGGTTCTTTTCATGCCATAAATCTATGATATGAGACCGCAGGCTTTACATCCCCTCCGAAGGAAGGCATACTGAGGGATCATGTTTATTTTGACATGGAGGATGCTAGTAACATGCTATAGCCTCTTAAATGTCCAGAATATCTGGCAGATGACTGTGCCGTTGAAGGTTGTCAGTACATAAATAGCGGCTTCGGTGGCGTAGTTGGTAGCATGCTGAACTGCTGTGCCCAAGATAGCGTGTTCAAACCCGGCCGAAGTCGTCGGATTTTTTAAGAGCGTTAAAAATCCTACAGTATGTCTTTCTTCGGAGGGGAAGTAAAGCCGGCGGTCCTACGTCATAGATTTATGACATGTAAAAGATCCTTTCACACACTAAACTTGTGTAAAGCTAAATTGTTAGGTTAGATTTCATCGGAATGCTCTATCAAAGTTTCAACGTTCGCCACTAGGTATCATTGACATCTGGTAGCGAAAGTTGGAACTACTTGAAATTGAACGGAACTTGTAGCTCACCCTAATAAGGGTGTCCCCTGTAAGCAGCTACAGAATCAGGCGAGCTGAACATGTCCTCGGACACTCCCGGCACTAAAAGCCATAAGATAAATAAAAATAAATAAGTACGGTACGTAACTTAAATGAAACATTTCGGAGTATTCCTATGCAAATAGAATCGTTTTACATGAATCATGCTGTAGTTGGTAGTGGTAAGGGATGTTACCATCCTCAAAATTAGGGGCTGATGAGGAGAAATGTGGTGGCTTGGATTCCACATAACAAGGACGTCACGTGGCTTATGATCACAAAATTAGTGGACTCGTAAAACAACAAGCTTCCTTTCTTCCTGATAGGCCACGACCACTCCCTGTCCAGTGAGATCGATTTGAGTTCTACCTGTAAATTAAGTAATTACAATTTTACCTTTCATGGCTTAATTTCACACAAAGCAGTCTGTGTTGTGCATTATATTATCTGATTTGTATTTTAGAGCAATGAGAAATTTCAAAAAAATTCTATTAAATGAACCTCTTGAGAGTATTCTCATAAATTGTACTTGCCAGAAACTTAAATAGAGTGCAACCTTTAAATTACTTTTGTAAGGGCGGTGAATAGGTCAAACTCTTTCAACAGTAAGGACTCTCATCACACCACATTCTTATGAAGATTTCACCACATATCCATGAAATTAATTATAATTATATCACAGTAAAATGTTTTCTTTATAACAGTGCCCATTTAATATAATTATAGTTTACATGAACTATCAAAGGAATTCCCGACGTTGTTCATAATGTGTTACATGTAGGTTTTGTGTGTTTCAGAGCCATTTCCAATGAAGAAAAGTTGAGAGCCTCATGAGGTGGCTCTGAAGAAAAAACTAGCATACAAGCAAGGTGTCTTCGGATACAAACCCTGTTGGCGCAAGAAAAAGAATTACATGTTAAGCAAGTCAGCAAGGAATTAATTCTGAAACAGCAGACTTCCTGTCCCAAATGAAATGTATTTATTAATTGTACAGTACAGTATGTAAATAAATACCTATGAAAATGAACCCATGCATTATGTATTTAAAATAAAAAGTAAACTATGGAACATTGCAAACAGCTGCTGAACTTGTAGGCTATTGTTGTCGATGTAACTTAGCCGGTAGAATAAAAAGATAGGGGCACATCCCGTTGATGTCCCACCTCTTTAAACAATAATAGTAATCAGAATAGGAAGACAGCCTCCGTGGCTTAGGCGGCAGCACGCCGGCCTCTCACCGCTGGGTCCGTGGTTCAAATCCCGGTCACTCCATGTGAGATCTGTGCTGGACAAAACGGAGGCAGACAGGTTTTTCTCCGGGTACTCCGGTTTTCCCTGTCAACATTTCATTCCAGCAACACTCTCCACTATCATTTCATTTCTCATTCATTTGATCATTGCCCCAGAGGAGTGCATCAGGCCTCGGCAGCCGGCACAGTTCATATCCTCGCCGCTAGATGGGGTCTTCATTCATTCCATTCCTGACCCGGTCGGAGACTGGAAGCAGACTGTGGATTTTCATTTTCAGTAATCAGAATAGGAAGATGATTACTCGCAAATAGTTAATTTTTTATCCCAAGAAGATTTGTCATTGTTGCACTGTGACTGATTAAGGCCCTAGCCTTTTTGTAGCATGTTGACAGAAAAACAAGATTGAGACACAGAGTTTTTTATTCATGTAACTTACAGATGGTTATTGGTCAGGAGGCAGAACATTGAGAAAAACTGCTCCTTGAAACAAGTTAAATTTAAATTTTGATTATTTAAAAATGTTGAGACAGATGCCTAATTAAGAAAACAACCTACTATAAATGAAACTAACAATAAGATAACAGTAACATTAAGGTGTAGCCAGAAGTGTTAAATCCAGGATCGGACCCTGGCTCTGGCAGCAACTGTTCTGACCAAGGATCATGAAATTATTAGTTCAGTCGATCACTCTTGTATAAAAACGTGCCTAGAGACGGGGCCACCTCAGGTTATGTTGCATTTTGGCAATTCTGCCAACACAACGACACTTACTCGGGATTGAGCCTGTTGTCCTCATTGCTGGGTGCATGTGCGTTTCTGCTGCAGTTAGAAGAAATAATCTCTGAAGCACTACAGAAGTTAACCACTGAGCTGATAACATTCTTATTTACAGCAAACGCCACCGGCATATTTTTACCTAACTCCATTATATATTCTATATCCTTTTGTGTCCATTACATCATTGTCCTGATATCGTGTTTCTTGCAATACCAGTATTGATATGTTATGTTCATGCATCATCGTCGTCAGTTCTTTGTGCTCACCAAACTTGAGTAGTGAGTTAACGTTTAGTATCCCAAAGTATTATTTTTGCTTCGTCCTGAGTTTTGTACGTTTAGACATAGAATTTCTAATAGGTTGCAGTTCCCCTAAGCACGGGGACACACCCCCAATTGCAAATAAACGAATGTATGTGTATGTAATTGGTGTATGCTCCCCAGAATCCAAAGACCTACGTGCACATTCATTGAATCTTAACTTGATGAAGCTGTTTTGAATATTCTCGAATCGTGAGCTCAATGTTTAGAGAAAAGGAACATTTATGGTTTCTATAGACTTCTGCCATTGGTCCACCATGGCACTTGATAGGTATGTGGGTACAGTCGTTGCACCCTCTGATTTGTTAAATACCCCATTTGTTAGAATTTCCTCTGCCTCCTATCATATTTTTCCTGAGAGTTCAGGATTCTTACATACTGTATGTTCGAAGTTGCTTTGCCAAATGCTCGGATATAAGACAGCCTTTCATGCGCTAGATAGGCTTACTCCCCGAAGGTCACCACATACAGTCAGAAAAGAAAAAGGATGAGAGCCTAGTTACAGTATTGTTTTTGTACGATTCAGAGTTTAATGACACGGTTTCATTTTGGTGAGACATAGCCTACACATGGTCAATAAAATTTTATTGTGTCATCAATCAGAAAGTTATTATATTTTTGTGGTAAGGAAGATAAGTCCACATTCATTTTCTCAGATAATGTATATTATCAACAGGAAGTTTTATGTAACTAGTCTGTAACATAGGCTAGCTTTTTTTGGTGGAACACTGAAGTCATCTTCCCCAGAAAAATATCCCATTGAACTACTGCTCGGGTCTAAGCTGCGTGAACCTGAGAGGAATGTGCATCGCGGACTATGGGAATGGGGTTGACGAGTGATGAGGTTTCTCGGTCCGTACAGAACCAAATACATTGGTCGGTGACTCACTCACTCGTAATAGCACAGTGGTTTGAGCAACGACAGTATGTTAGCAGTATTGGAATAGAAAGGAATACCAGATATCACGGCGGGCTGTTGACAGACCCTTCTCTTCTCGCCTGACCCTTCCCTGCTCTTTCTCCTCACCCCACAAGTTCACAGAGCTTGGACCCGAGCAGGTTATTGATCCATTGACCTACGGTATATGAAACATGGCCTTCGGATTAGCCTAAAACATCTGTTGTACTATTTTAATGTGTAGATGAATTGGAACATCTTGGTCAGAACCTAGTTCCTAAGGCTTTCAAATTCTCGCCTGCGGGTTAAAACAAGGTACTCGCGCCTTATGAGGAAGAACAGAAGAGATGGGTTCGATCCCCATGTAAGCCATCTTAGAAGTGGTTTTCTGCGATTCTCCAATTCAATTCCAGGGAAATACTGGGATGGTTCCTATAAGACTATAGCCACCTTCTCCTTAACTCTATCATCAATTACAAATACACAGGCACACAATAACCCATTCGATATCAGTCAGATTATCCACATGGCCTACCGGTAAGTACATGGGGTTGATGACCATGATGTTCAAGGCCCTGAATGAAACAGCAACAGCCTGTTTCATGATTTTCACCTAGGCTATTAAGACACTCATTTTTCACAGGAAATTCAAAGAACGGTAGGCTACTCTTTCCATTTATTGTCTGGGATGTGTCTCCAATCAATGCAGGGTTTTCACTACTGAGATCACTATTTTGCGTGTTATCTTGTTGTTAATTCATTGTAGGGTATTGGTAATCAGCCTCGTGCAGTAGATTGCATATTATAGACTTATCAGCAGTGTGCATGTTTGTATCGAACCACTTTTAACCCAATAATGAGGCCAGGAAACAGGATTATTACGAGAAGTCATCTAATGCGGGTTTCTTGCGTACGTATTCCTAAGGTACGGTACGGTAGGTTATGAGCTAATAGGCTACTTTACATTACCGGTATTGTAGGTTATTTAGGGCCGTGTATCAGTACTGGAGGTATGAACGGCTTGCATCAAAATAGGCTAACAGGCTAATCATGTAACTTGTGTATAACCTAATTAATAAAAAACACGTAGGCATACATATCAGTCTGATACAATACAGTTGACCTACCGGTAGGCCTATGATATAAATTACGGCTCTTTTCCTGTGGAAAATACAAACGGACGGGAGCCAAATTATTGTGGGTGATGAATATTAATGCAATACAGTCAGAATATCTTTAAATAAACAAATAATACACTTTTAAAAAATTAACCTACACTGTAGTACCGTACCTAACCAACAAAAGAATGGGGACTTTTACCGTACCTTAATTAGGTACTTTTCGTACCGCCATTTGGTTTTATTTCGAATGTTCCTATTACCGATACCTGAAAGTTTATTGTGGCATCAAACCGTAGATTAATAACTAAAATCTGTAACATTGGAGAAAGTGGAAGTCATCTTCTGCTTCGCCGTCTTTCAAACTGAACTAAAGGCAAAATCACGTTTGTCACAACATCTTTTGAAAAACGGCAGCTCAGAAAATATTTTCTATGGATTCTAGAAATCTCTTATATATCGTCTTGGCTCGTCTTCGTCATCAAATAATGCTTTAGTATAATCAAGATAGTCGTCGTCCGCCAAGAATACGCCATTTTTCTTGTGATAAGGATTCCTTAAGGTAGCTTGTAACCTACCTTAGCACACGGCAAGTCGTGCGCAGTCGCGAAGGAGACCTTGAGCCCAAGGCTTCCTCAAGAAATGTCTCTGAATAGTATTTCTGCTCAAGGAAAGCTTGAGGTCTCCTTAAGGAAGCCTCAAGGGATCCTTCAAATGGCTTCCTCAAGGAAGCCTCAAGGAAGCTCTCTGAATGCAAATAGCTTCCTTAAGGCTTCCTCAAGCCCAAGGTCTCCTCAAGGTGTCCTCAAGAAATGTCTCTGAATTCCACCCTAAGCCTACATGAGAAATGTATAACTTACAAAATTTCGCAAATGTTCTACAGCTTCTAAAATAAGCTCTTGGTGGCCTAATTTGTTGACTCCTAGGTGATCTAGATCATCTGGGCGAAGATTCAGCAACTGCTGTCCATTTACCTCATTGTTTAGAAAGGAGTGGATGTATGAGCCAACTGCATTGTCTAGACCTGGAAGAAAAGTAAAAATATATAAATATAAAATTATATTTCATAGTCTTAAAATCCTTGGTGAGAAGATATGCTGCATTAAAACATAAAAATAAAATCAATCTGTAATGATTGTTTTAAGGGGCAAAACATCTAGGTCACATTTCTCTAAGAACCAAGCCTACTTCAGAAGGCAGAAACAATCACTTCATACACATAGGATACTATATTACAGTCCATAAAACTCTCCTCAATCAAGGTTTTTATATAACCCAACAGAAAAAAAAAGTATCAAATAACCGCTGTAAGGTTCCTAGACTAGGTGATCATTCAGAGTAAATGTTGTCGCTAAGGTCTGATGGTGGTGATTGTTTTTTAAGGGGCAGAATATTGAGGTTGTATGCTGCATGTAACTCAATTATTCTACAAATTTGAATGATGTATAAAATTAGAGGATTAGGTCTGTTCACCTTGTGTCCATACCATCTCAATAATTGTGAGTCTGAAAGTTTATCCATAATGGGTACAACTTATAGAGTACCCCTGATATTGTTCTCTCTCCAGGACTAGGAATGGGGGATACGGGGACATACTCTAGGACAGGAGATCATCATCATCTTGTACAGTTTCCAGCCCCAGGCTGGGTCTGTTTGGAACATAAGCCTCGCCACTGAGTTCTTTCTTCCCACCACCTCTCCGCTGTCACTCTGGTCCAGTCCTCGCCTCTCTTCTTGTCACATTCCTCCACTCCTTTCAGCCATCGATCTCTTGGTCTTCCCCTTGGTCGTTTCTTCTGCATCTGCATCTCATGTATCCTCTTGGGAATCTTCTTCTCTTCCAAGTGTCCATACCACCTCAGTCTTGATGTCTCAATCCTACCTTGAAAGGGCTCCTCTTTCACTATTTCCCTGACCTTTTCATTCCTCACCCTGTCTCTTCTTGTTACTCCGATCCTACTTTACAGGAACTTCATTTCACTTGCCTGTATTCTGCTTATGTCTCTTTTCTTCATTATCCACGTTTCTGATGCATATGTCAGTATCGGGATATAGTAGCTTCTGTAAAACACTTCCTTGCTTTTTTGTGATACATCTTTATTCCACACTAAGCTCCTAATGTTTCTCAGAAATGCTTCTGCCTGTCTGCCACGTTCCGTAATCTCTTTGTCATTTCTCCCATTTTCCTCAACTATACTTCCCAAGTAATTGAGACTTTCCTCCTTCTTCAGCTGTCCACCTCCAAGTGTTATCCCACTCATTGGTCTGTCCTTCTTCCTGGAGATAAGGGATACAATTATTGTGTGTGCCGATGACTGGTGTCTCCTAATCAGAAGGGAAAATGGATTGTGAGGCGCGAGACGAGCGTGCGATGCAAACAACAGTTTGGCTGGTCAGCATTATGCTGCCCAGTCTCTACAGCTGACATTGCAAGGCCATCTCCACTTAGCGTCTGGGAACCAATAGACGTGAAATCAAATAGAATTATGCCATAGTGTAATGATTTATGTAAAACCAAGATATGGGAAAGTTTCATAGGTGTGGGAGGGATTATTTACAGGATTGAAACACTGTACGTAGCTGATGGAGGCTGGTTAGAGTCGGGTGTCCCTCCGGCTTCCATCCAGCAGTCCTGGCTTCGAAGGTCGGGTTGGTTCTCTACACTGAGGGCAACGTGCCCTTAGGCGCACATGCTTCCTCAATTTTCCTACTGCTTCTGATCGTCTTTCCTATCTTGTAACATTCTTCCCTTTTAATGTTATCATCATGGAATCCACCGAGTGTTTGTTGAAATTTATGTAATGTAGTTGCAAGCACTTCGGTTGGCTGCCATATTCATTTTGTAATTAACCGGTTTTTGAAAGTCTTAAGGTGCGTATACACTTGCGCGCCGCGCCGCTCGCGCGCAGCAAGTTCGCTAGATTAGTACTGGGTTTCGAAGCTGCGCGCGAGCGGCGCACCACGATCCATCTCCTGTCGGTTTTTTCCACGCGCACTTTGAGTGTTCGCAGTTCAGATTTAGACGGGATTGTGAGAAGTTCGTTGTATCTCGCGCGCATCTGATTGCAATATCTGTGCGTTTTTAGTGGTGATAATGGAGTGGTCAGACGAATCTGTGATAAAACTGATCGATGCTTATCGCGAAAAGCCTCTTCTGTGGGATCCTCAACATAAGGATCATTTTAAGAAACCATTAAGACTAAAATCAGATGCTGAGATGGATATATTTGCGGACCAATGCAAGAAGAAGGTGATATGTCTGCTCTCTTCCTACCGGCTTGAGAAAAGTAAAATAAATCGCAGGGCGGAAATACGTATCTTCTTTGGAAATGTGGGGTCCAATCTTCTGCAGCAGATTCTCAAAGTCGGTGACATTCGAGTAAAATTCTTATACTGGCCGCTTATTTATTGAGACTTCAGGTCCATCATTAGCTCCACGCCATTCTTTTTTTTTAACAGGCCAGTGTGCCACCAACGTCGTCGTCGTTTCTTTTTCTTTTTGCACAAACTTACCGTTAAAAAAAGCCGCACAACTCATCACCGCAATCGCGAGGATTTCCTCGTACGGCGGAGACATGATTATATTTACCAAATTCTCTAGTGCGTTTGGAGTGTGGTAATTATTACCATGTCTCCGCCGCACGAGGAAAAACTCGCGATTGCGGTGATTAGAGTGGTGCGGCTTTTTTAATGGCAAGTTTCTGCAAAAAAGAAAAAGAAACGACGACGACGTTGGTGGTACACTGACCTGTTTAAAAAAAAGGAATGGTGCGGAGCTAATGATGGACTTGAAGTCACAAGAAATAAGCGGCAAGTATAAGAATTTTACTCGATTGTCACCTTCTGACTTTGAGAATCTGCTGCAGAAGATTGGACCCCACATTTCCAAAGAAGATACATATTTCCGCCCTGCGATTTATTTTACTTTTCTCACGCCGGTAGGAAGACAGCAGAGATATCACCTTCTTCTTGCATTTGTCCGCAGATATATCCATTTCAGCTCCTATTTCCCTCCAAACCTCTGCCTTTAGTCTAATGGTTTCTTTAAATGATCCATATGTTGAGGATCCCACAGAAGAGGCTTTTTGCGATAAGCATCGATCAGTTTTATCACAGATTCGTCTGACCACTCCATTATCACCACTTAAAACGCACACATATTGCAATCAGATGCGCGCGAAAAACAACGAACTTCTCACAATCCCGTCCAAATCTGAACTGCGAACACTCAAAGTGCGCGTGATAAAAACCGACAGGAGATGGATCGTCGTGCGCCGCGTGCGCGCAGCTTCGAAACCCCGTACTAATCTAGAGAACTTGCTGCGCGCGAGCGGCGCGCAAGTGTATACGCACCTTTATAGATGAACATCCAGTAGTGCCCTTTATCGCCGAACAAAATTTCAGGGTGATACCGCTAATAGTTTCAGATATATAGAATGCCGGTGAAATATTTTGCACAGCCGCCATCTTGAGGTTATGTAAACAATTGAACGAAGTTAGATGTCGGTGCATTACAATATGTATAAGCATATACAGTACCAAGTTTTATTGCGTTTGGCTGGTTAAATCGCGAGAAACGTCTATTTAAATGTCGCAACTTCGCTTGGCTGCCATGTTCGTTTTGTGGTTACCAGGTTTTCAAAAGTCACATAGGTGAACTTCTAGTAGTTCCCTTTATCACCGTGAAATATTCCAGGGTGATATAGGTAATAGTTTTGGAGATATTGAATGCTGGTAAAATATTTCGCACAGCCGCCATGTTGGATTGGTGAGACGTAACAAAATTTGAAGGGCACGGTTGGGGCCATCCGGAATAGTGCTATGAACTTACCGAGTTTCATTGAAATCGCTCCAGCCATTTAGAAGTTATTAGGGGGGGACACACACACACCATCTCTCACACACACACACGCACACACAGACAGACACACGGACAAAAGGTGATCTCATAAGCCTATTTTTTCAAAAATGAAAATAGGCTAAAAATGTAGGCTAACATTATTGTAAGTTATCGAACTCAGCGTTTTCTTATCGCAAAACATAACTAGATATTGTATATTCTACATCTGTAGCAATTATTCTAGATTTTAAATAATTCTGTAGCTTATCACTGAAATAATTATTAAATATATTATAGCCAGTTGAATGAACTACTGTAACTCATTTGCCCACTCGCGCGCAGTAGGAGCGAGCAGTTTGGCAACCTCGTTCCCTGACCACATGGCGAGGCGGGAACTGTCAATCTTATTCTGGTAGCTCACAAAGTATAGTGCCGAGTGGCCAGGTAATACACAAAGGAGTGGGACTGCTCCATGGCCACCTGTGCGACTGTACTTGGACTGATAAACTGTAGCCCAGAAGAACCACAGCCTCTGTACAGCAGAAAATAAATATCTGTTCTCGTTGCCTCTGTACACTATGCCCTGCTACACTGAAGAAGTCCATTGGTTGGTTTAAAAAAAACAGTTGTTTTTGCCAATGGACATCTTTTATAGTGTTGGGAACAGTATCGGGTAGCCATGACAGGTAGGCCTGGCAATCCATACTCTACATTCATGTGAACTCTCATTCTTAGTTATTTCTCTTTATGTTTTCTAATATTTTATATTTTTAAATTTTGCAATGTTTCAAAACAGGTAAGTTTGTAATTAATTAATAGATTCATTCATTTATTTATTTATTTCAACAGATAAGGAAAGTACGAAGGCAAATACAAGGAGGAAAACATTAGTAGGTCTTCTGTACAGTCTGTTATTTTATCAGTGCAAGATTTATTCAAGCATTCAAATTAATTTTCCCTATTTGAACGGCAGACTAGTGACTAGTGGAATGAACCCATCTGCGAGAAAGTTGTGGTGTGAAAAAAGTGTGTTGCAACACAAAAATTGAGTAGGTACTACTGTGGTAATAAATACTACCTTAACAAGTGGCTTATTTATTTCTTCTGGCCACTGCCAAATAACTACTATGTAGTAATCTAAACACTTGTTTATTCACATTGATGAGAGAGAATGCTATTACTACATACTTATTATTACTACTACCCTTTTTTCACATTACTCACCGTTCGAGAAGACTGTCGTGTATTGATTGCAAGGGTTGCAGTAAAGACATTATACGCCTTATCTAGATAATCACAAAGTTGCAGCAAAGTAGGTACCCTATGTGAGGAACGATGAATAGAAAGCTCACCATGTGATGTCAACAATAGAAGAGAACCCTTCAGCAAGAACCACAATCTTTTGGCCAAAGTTATCACATGCAATGAAATCTGGATCCATCATTATGACTTAGAGACAAAACAGGAAAGTGCCTAATGGAAACTCCTTTAAGTCTATGACCCAAAAAGCTCAATGTTTAAGCAAGTGCAGGAATATCATGAACCTGGACTTTTTTTTTATCAGCAAGGCATTGCTTACGATCACATTGTGAAGATAAAATCATATTTGAATTGTAGCCAATGGCCATAGCAGGGTATTTTAATTGAACTCCCGAAGTCTCCCCATCAAGTTCAATTTCAAGTAGGTCTATATCCAACTTTGGCTACCAGAGATGCCTCTGTCACTGACACCTAGCAGCGAACGTTGGATCTTGATAGAGCGTTTCTAACCAAATAACCTACAAATTATAGTGGCAAGTTCTTTTACATGCCATAAATCTATGACATGGGCCGGACGATTTTACTTCCCCTCTGAAGCAAGGTATACTGAGGAATTTTAACGCTCTAAAAAAAACGACGACTTCAGCCGGGTTTGAACCCATGATCTTGGGCATAGCAATTCAGCATGCACTTTTATTGCTGATTACTAGGGCCTGGATGTTGATGACATATCATCTTTTTACTGAGCTATCTAAAACAATGCTGAAGTACATAGAAACTCCGGGCGGGCCACCCCATATTCAAACATGTCATTTTTATTTTGCATCTTTTTGCATTTTCTTTTGCTATTTTTCCATTTTAAGAGCATTCTTTAAGTTTGGTAGATTTTTTGGGTCTTATTTTAGAGAAATCAGCCTTTTAAGGTCATTTCTTTCCAATTTAGTCATGTCACAGCTTTATATGAGAGAGTTACGTGTCTCAGAGTTAAGAAGAAACTAGTAACTGATGAAAGATAATTTAAAATATTGAAATATTGATTCCATTTCCTTAATCAACCAGGTGGAAACTAGTCTTAGCAACAATCGTGGCGAAATTGCTGCGGGTATTGCATCAAAACTGGACAAAAACACCGGGTATAAAACATTATGCAAAATCTTAAGACATTCGTTCTGGTGAAAACTACTGCATGGATGGGATTGAGGAGGATTTAGCAGCAAACGACCTTCCTCACTTGAAGTACTCTCCGATCACATCAGGTGATGTTGAACGCAGCTTTTCGAGATATAAAATCTTGTTGGCTGATAACCGCCGATCATTTACATTTGACAACAACAGAATGACATTCGTAGTGCAGTACAACTCAGACTAAAGTGAACATAAACCATTTGTTAAGTGCTAGAAATCTATTTTGATTGACTTTTCAGTTTGAGCTTAAGATGTCAGTTTTGAAATATTGGTGAGTTTATTATTATAAGATTATTTTCTCCATTTTATAGTGCATTTTTCGAATTTAAGAAATATGGGTGAGTTTATTATTATAAAACCATTTTCTCCATTTTATAGTGCATTTTTCGAATTTTTAGGTCATTTATTATTCATTTTTGAAAATTTTAAGTGCAGTTTTTTTTTTTTTTTTACGGCATTAACATCCGGGCCCGACTGATTACTAATAATATATTTTCATTAGCATGTGATGTGTGAGGGCCCATGTGAGTGTGTCTGGTGGCAGTTACATTGTTTATTAGTGTTAGTTCATTGTATCATTAGACTGTGGTGTGTAAAGGGTCCATGTGAGTGCATCTGGTGACAGTTACATTGGTTATTAGATATAGTTCCTTGTTTCATTAGACTGTAATAGAGGAGGGTCCATGTGAGTGAGTCTGGTGACAGTTATATTGTTTATTAGATATAGTTCATTGTTTCATTACACTGTGATATGTGAGGGTCCATGTGAGTGAGCCTGGTGACGGACTTTTTTAGTGGTAGTATTTTGTTGTTGGAAGAACTTTAGTTTTTTTCGTTAGTAGAATTTTTATATTTAGTTGTTAGTAGATTACCGACAGTAGTGGCTACGCTGGCTAACGCGCAGCATTAGGTCATGGGGCCAAGCACTCTGCTGACTCGGTAGACGCGTGGGTTCGAGCCCCACCATCGGCCGTCCTTGAAATGGTTTTCCGTGGTTTCCCATTTTCAACACCAGGCAAATGCTGGGACGGTACCTTCTGACAGGCCACGGCCGCTTCCTTCCACATCCTTGCCCAGTTTCATTCACCATCATTCATTTCATCTCTCATTAACTCCTCTCATGAGGTTGGCGTCAGGAAGGGCATCCGGCCGTAAAAACCATCGCCACAAAGACTTCCATCGCATCTCATCCCAGACCCTGTTGGAACACGGGAATAATAAGGGGTTGTTGTTTGAGTCTTCAGTCTTTTGACTGGTTTGATGCAGCTCTCCATGCCTCCCTGTCCTGAGCTAATCGTTTCATCTCTACATAGCTCCGACACCCTACATCGGAGGCAATCTGTTTAACATATTCTAACCTTGGTCTACCCCTACAGTTTTTGTCCTCGACCCTTCCTTCCACAACTAAGCTTGCTATTCCTGGGTGTCTTAGTATGTGTCCTACCAACCTATCTCTTCTCTTCATTAGCAGTCGCCAGAAACATCTCTCCTCTCCCACTCGTCTTAATACCTCTTTGTTTGTAACCCTATCTACCCATCTGATCTTCATCATTCTCCTGTAACACCACATTTCAAATGCTTCAATTCTCCTCTTTTCTGCTGCACCAATAGTCCAAGTTTCACTTCCATAGAGCGCCACGCTCCAGACAAAGGCTTTCAAAAATGACTTCCTAATACCTAAATCTATATTCGATGTCAGCAGATTCCTTTTTTGTAGAAATGCTTTCTTTGCCTGAGCCAACCTACTTTTAATATCCTCTTTGCTTCGTCCATCACTGGTTATTCTGCTTCCTAAGTAGCAGAAGTCTCCTACTTCCTTCAGCTTTTCACCTGCCAATTTGATCTCCATAGAGGTTTCTGATTTATTTCGGCTGCATTCCAGTATTTTTGTTTTACATTTATTTATTTTCATCATGAATTCTTTCCGTAAGACGGAGTCCATACCATTCAAAAACTCATTCAAATCCTCAGGCTTGTCAGCCAAGATGACGATGTCATCAGCAAATCTCAGAGTTGAAATTATTTCTCCTTGAATCTTCACTCCCACTTTAAATTTTTCTCTAATTTCCTTCATTGCTTGTTCAATGTAAGTCAAGCTGTATGCCTCTCACCAAGGTGGACCGGGTTCGATTCCCGGTCAATGCATGTGAGATTTTCGAAATGAAATGCCATGTCCCGTGGTTCGGATTCCACATAAAACGGAGGTCCTGTGGCTTATGATCGCGAGATTAATGGTCACGTTAAACTACAAGCTTCCTTCCTTTTTGTTCAATGTAAAGATTGAAAAGTATGGGTGATAAGTTGCAGCCTTGCCTTACACCTTTCTGAATACCAGCTTCTCTCTCATGTCCTTCAACTCTAATGACTGCTGTCTGGTTTCTGTACAGATTGTATATCACCCTCCTATCCCTGTACTTTATTCCAATTGATTTCAAAATGTCAAACAATTTAGTCCAATCAACGTTATCAAAAGCCTTTTCTAAGTCTACAAAAGCCATGAACGTTCTCTTATCTTTCCTTATTCTACCTTCTAAAATCAGCCTAAGGCTTAGTACAGCTTCCCTTGTTCCTACATTTCTCCTGAAACCAAACTGGTCTTCACCCAACTCCGTTTCTATCTGGCTTTCAATCCTCTTGTAAATTATTCTAGACAGGATCTTTGAGGCATGAGTAATCAAGCTGATTGTACGGTAATCTTCACATCTGTCAGCTCCCATTTTCTTTGGTATAGGGATGATTACATTCTTCTTGAAATCAGGGGGTACCTCACCTGTCTCATAAATCCTACACACCAAGTGAAATAACCTGATTAGACCTTCATCTCCTATGCAGCGTAGCAACTCAATCGGTATATCATCTATGCCTGGTGCTTTGTTCCCGCTTAAGTCTTCCAAAGCTCTATCAAATTCTGATCTCTATTAAATCTCCTTTCGCATCCTCATCAATTTCCTCCTCCCTTTCCATTACATGATTCTCAATCTCCTTTCCCTTATACAAACTCTCTATGTAAGCTTTCCATCTCTCAACCTTTTCTTCCCTATCTGTTAGAGGCTTTCCATTTGTGTCCTTAATATTACAGCACTTAGTCTTCTTTTCCCCAAAAGTATTCTTAATCCTTCGATAAGCTGTGTCTACTTTTCCTAATTTCAGACAATTTTCTATACCTGCACATTTCTCTTTTAACCATTCTTCTTTCGCTTCCTTGCACTTCTTGTTAACCTCATTTCTCAGACGTCTGTATTCTGCTTTCCCCTTTTCATCTCTTAGATTCTTGTGTTTCCGCCTTTCATCCATCAATTCTAGTATATCCTGAGTGATCCACGGTTTTCTACCTATTCTTTCTTTCCTACCAATGTTTTCTTCTGCGGATTTTGTTATTTCATTCTTCAAAAGTGCCCATTCGTCTGCAATTGAAGTTTGTTTAGGGTTTTTCATTAGTCCTTCCTTAATACTCTTCTTGAATCTTTCGTTTACATCCTTCTCTTTCAGTCTGTCTATTGCCCACCTTTTTGGCTTTTGACTTTTCTTCAGTTTCTTCAACTTTAATCTGCATTTCATTACAACCAGATTGTGATCAGAGTTTATGTCAGCACCAGGATATGTTTTGCAATCCAAAATCTGGTTTCGAAACCTCTGCTTGACCATAATGAAGTCGATTTGGTAACGCCCTGTATCTCCTGGTCTCATCCATGTGTATATTCTTCTATTGTGGTTATTGAATAAGGTGTTAGCTATGACCAATTCATGCTCGGTGCAGAATTCTACCAGCCTGCTTCCTCGATCATTCCTTTCACCTAATCCGAAATCTCCTACTATCTTCCCTTCTCTCCCTTTTCCTACCACAGCATTCCAATCTCCCATTACTATAACATTTTCATCACCCTTGATATACCTCAGAATTTCGTCTATTTCTTCGTAGACCTTTTCAACATCCTCATCATCAGCTTGACTGGTAGGCATATAGACTTATACCACTGTAGTGCAGGTAGGTTTTGTATTGATTTTTGCTACAATAATCCGTTCACTATATTGCTCATAATATTCCACCCGCTGTCCAAGTTTCCTACTCAATATGAGGCCAACCCCTGCTTGGCCATTGTTTGATTTAGTGCTAATGACCCTATAGTCTCCTGACCAAAAGTCCTGTTCTTCCTGCCAGCGCATTTCACTAATCCCAACCAAATCCAACCTCAACCTATCCATTTCCCTTTCTAAGTTTTCTAACCTTCCACTTCCTAGCAGACTTCTAACATTCCACGCTCCGATCTGTAGAATGTCAGATTTCCTCTTTGTCACTTCTGTGATGTTAACCCCCTCTCGAGTAGTCCCCACCCGGAGATCCGAACGGGGGACTAGTTTACCTCCGGATTGAAATTTTACAAGGGAGGAGGCCTTTTATGCATAGAGAGGTGCATATCCTCGGGAATAGCATACGGCTGTAGTTTCCCGTTGCTTTCAGCCGTGCAGCAGGACGCAGTGTAGCCATTATTGGCTTATATTATCAATATCATAACCGTCTATAAGACTAGTAAAGAATTGATTTATTCTGAAAGGCTGCTACTCCCTTTCAGAATAAGTAAAGAGCAATTCTACTAACAAAAATACTAACCTTCTACCGTACTAACAATTAAATACCAAAACTCTACTAACAAAAAACTTAAGTTCCACCAACAACAAATACTACCACTAAAACAGTCTGTCAATAGGCACACTCACATGCACCCTCACACATCACAGTCTACTGAAACAATGAACTATAACTAATAAACAATGCAACTGCTACCAGACACACTCACACACCACAGTCTAATAGAACAATGACATATATCTAATAGACAAACTAACTACCTACTTACAACTAAAACTAACTACATACTTACTGTACTTTTATTTGAATTGACAATATTTACAAAATGCAATTTAGATAGAAAATACTTACAAAATGTAATTTAGATTCAAAATTGTCACAAAATGCAATTTAAGGGGGACGTATGCAAAATTGCACTAAGTGAGAAATGGTTTCATTTCGGCTGTATTAAGGTAAATAAGGAGGATTGTGTAGTCGGGAATTGGTTTTTGACGTTTGTAACAGTGTTTTATACGAGTGTATTCATAAGAGAATCTGCGTCGGATACTAGATCGTTCAGTCCATAACATTTCGTATACTGTCGAGGCGAGCAGCAAATTTATGTGAAGTGAGACGAACATTATTAGCACCGTATTGAAGCCATTGATATTTACTAAGCTGCGTGTGTTTATGAACATTGAGGCAACTCATATCAGTGAGATATCAACTCGACAGATATTCACAATGAACATTAACAAGAGATGGAACGGAAGGCAGAATTATCAGTATAAGGGGTAGACATACAGTTGTTAGTAGAAGATTAGTATTTTTGTTAGTAGAATTGCTCTATTACTTTATTCTGAAAGGGAGTAGCAGTCTTTCAGAATAAATCAATTCTTTACTTGTCTTATAGATGGTTAAGTTATTGATACCATTGGCCAACTAATGGCTACACTGGGTTCTGCTGCACGGCTGAAAGCAACATGAAACTACAGCCTTAATGATATTCCCGAGGATATGCACCTCTCTATGCAAAATTATATGTGATAATGGCCTCCTCCCTTGTAAAATTCCAATTCGGAGGTAAACTAGTCCCCCATTCAGATCTCCGGATGGGGACTACTTGAGAGGGGGTTAACATCTCAGAAGTGACAAAGAGGAAATCTTGACATTCTATGGATCGGAGCATGGAATGTTAGAAGTCTGCTAGGAAGTGGAAGGTTAGAAAACTTAGAAAGGGAAACGGATAGGTTGAGGTTGGATTTGGTTGGGATTAGTGAAATGCACTGGCAAAAAGAACAGGACTTATGGTCAGGAGACTATAGGATCATTAGTACTAAATCAAACAACGGCTTTGCGGGGGTAGGTCTTATATTAAGTAGGAAACTTGGACAGCGGGTGGAATATTATGAGCAATATAGTGAACAGATTATTGTAGCTAAAATCAATACAAAACCTACGTGCACCACAGTGGTACAAGTTTATATGCCTGCCAGTCAAGCTGATGATGAAGATGTTGAAAAGGTCTATGAAGAAATAGATGAAATTCGGAGGTATGTCAAGGGTGATGAAAATGTTATAGTAGCTTAATGGGAGATTGGAATGTTGTGGTAGGAAAAGGAAGAGAAGGGAAGATAGTAGGAGATTTCGGATTAGGTGAAAGGAATGATCGAGGAAGCAGGCTGATGGAATTCTGCACCGAGCATGAGTTGGTCAGAGCTAACACATTATTCAATAAACACAATAGAAGAATATACACATGGATGAGACCAGGAGATACAGGGCGTTACCAAATCGACGTCATTATGGTCAAGCAGAGATTTCGAAACCAGATTTTGGATTGTAAAACATATCCCAGTGCTGACATAAACTCTGACCACAATCTGGTGGTTATGAAACGCAGATTTAAGTTGAGGAAACTGAAGAAAAGTCAAAAGCCAAAAAGGTGGGCAATTGACAGACTGAAAGAGAAGGATATAAACGAAAGATTCAAGTACTGTATACAGGAAGGACTAATGAAAAACCCTAAACAAACTTCAATTGCAGACGAATGGGCTCTTTTGAAGAATGAAATAACAAAATCTGCAGAAGAAAACATTGGTAGGAAAGAAAGAATATAGGTAGAAAACCGTGGATCATTCAGGATATACTAGAATTAATGGATGAAAGGCGGAAACACAAGAATGTAAGATGAAAAGGGGAAAGCAGAATACAGACGTCTGAGAAATGAGGTACACAAGAAGTGCAAGGAAGCGAAAGAGAAATGTGCAGGTATAGAAAATTGTCTGAAATTAGGAAAGTAGACACAGCTATCGAAGGATTAAGAATACTTTTGGGGAATAAAGGACTAAGTTCTGTAATATTAATGGCACATATGGAAAGCCTCTAACAGATAGGGAAGAAAAGATTGAGAGATGAAAAGCTTACATAGTGTTTGTATAAGGGAAAGGAGATTGAGAATCATGTAATGGAAGGGGAAGAGGAAATTGATGAGGAAGATCAGAATTTGACAGAGCATTGGAAGACTTAAGGAGGAACAAAGCACCAGGTATAGATGATATACCAATTGAGTTGCAACGTTGCATAGGTGATGATGGTCTGATCAGGTTATTTCACTTGGTGTGCAGGATTTATGAGACTGGTGAGGTACCCTCTGATTTCAAGAAGAATGTTATCATCCCTATACCGAAGAAAGTAGGAGATGACAGATGTGAAGATTACCGTACAATCAGCTTGATTACTCATGCTTCAAAGATCCTGTCTAGAATAATTTACAAGAGGATGGAAAGCCAGATAGAAGTGGAGTTGGGTGAAGACCAGTTTGATTTCAGGAGAAATGTAGGAACAAGGGAAGCTGTACTAAGTCTTAGGCTGATTTTGGAAGGTAGCATAAGGAAAGATAAGAGAACGTTCATGGCATTTGTAGACTTAGAAAAGGCTTTTGATAACGTTGATTAGGCTAAATTGTTTGACATTTAGAAAATTATTGGAATAAAGGACAGGGATAGGAGGGTGATCTACAATCTATTCAGAAACCAGACAGCAGTCATTCGAGCTGAAGGACATGAGAGAGAAGCTGGTATTCAGAAAGGTGTAAGGTAAGGCTGCAACTACCACCCATACTTTTCAATCTTTAGATTGAACAAACAATGAAGGAAATTAGAGAAAAGTTTAAAGTGGGAGTGAAGATTCAAGGAGAAATAATTTCAACTTGGAGATTTGCTGATGACATTGTTATCTTGGCCGACTCGCCTGAGGATTTGAATGAGTTTTTGAATGGTATGGACTCCATCCTGAGGGAAGAATTCATGATGAAAATTGATAAATGTAAAACAAAAATATTGGATGCAGCCTAAATAAATCAGAAACCTCTATGGACATCAAATTGGCAGGTGAAAACTATGGGAAATAGGAGACTTCTGTTACTTAGGAAGCAAAATAACCAGTGATGGACGAAGCAAGGAAAGCATTTCTACAGAAAAGGAATCTGTTGACATCGAATATAGATTTAGGTATTAGGAAATCATTTTTGAAAGCCATTGTCTGGAGCATGGCACTCTATGGAAGTGAAACTTGGACTATTGGTGCAGCAGAAAAGAGGAGAATTGAAGCCTTTGAAATATGGTGTTACAGGAGAAAGATGAAGATCAGATGGGCTGATAGGGTTACAAACGAAGAGGTATTAAGACGAGTGGGAGAGGAGAGATGTTTCTGGTGACTGCTAATGAAGAGAAGAGATAGGTTGGTAGGACACTAACTAAGACACCCAGGAATAGCAAGCTTAGTTATGGAAGGAAGGGTCGAGGACAAGAACTGAAGAGGTAGACCAAGGTTAGAATATGTTAAACAGATTGCCTCGAATGTAGGGTGTGGTAGCTATGTAGAGATGAAACGATTAGCTCAGGACAGGGAAGCATGGAGTCTGCATCAAACCAGTCAAAAGACTGAAAACTCAAACAACAACAACATCCCTTTAACTACTGTGACTTCTAGAAAGGCCAGGGTGCCAGTATTTGGCCACAAGAGAATCTTTAACATGCCAACAAATCTACTGACATGGTTCCCTCACATTTAAGCACCCTCAAATGCCAGCTGATGGAGGCTGGTGCATGGAACGTGTCTTTTCTCGGATTAGTTCCTTACGGACAAACAAGAGGACTTCTTTATTTTGATGACCCCACAGCGTAGCAGGCAAGAATGTTACTGCTGCGCCACAAAGCCAGTATATTGCTGATTACTATTGTGAAGTTACACACAAGAGGAAAATTGCTGCTGAAAGTACAAACTTTGTGTTAAAATGTGATGGATCCTTCATCAGGACATTGTGTCCACTCATAATGCAACTGAGATGCAAGACATAATTGGGCAGTGATCAGAAGTTGAACAATAAAATTTTGGGTATGCTCAAAAGACTATCCGAGAAAGACTTCAAGGAGTGTTTTGAACAATGGACTGAACACTGGATCCATTGTATTGTGTCTCGAGGAAGAATACTTTGAATATCTGAATGCGTATTTGAGTAAATGTGACCAACATTAAACTGTAAAAAGGCTATTCCAGTTATTTTCTGACATACCCTTGTAAATCGCAATTCAGAAAAAATGTTTGCAACTCTGATTATTATTACAGTCAAACCTCAGTCATATTTCAAGGATGTTTATTGATTTACCTTAAATGCGAGAGAAATGTACTTGAAAAAATGTTCACTGAAAACTTATAGCAGGCAAGAACGTTACTGCTGCGGCACACAGCCAGTCTATTGTCAATCATTATTGTGAAGTGTCATAAGCATGGGAAATATTGGCTAATTTTTAGAGGGCGCACCATGACCTAAAAGTTGCAAATTTTTACGTGTGTCGCATCAAAATTCATAATACCGTACATCTCTTCATCAAACAAATCTGAGATTGATTCTCTCACATATGGTACAGTTTAACCCTACAGTTTAACCCTTAACTACCCGGGTCCGGTGTTCTAGACCGCACGAGATCCCTAATATTTTGATTACTTCCCTTCCGTAGTTACTGTGGACTCATCCGGCCTAGTAATCGCTTAGCTCAGTAACTCAAAATAACAGCCAGTCGAGAGACAACAATCACCAAGTTGTTCACAAGATATAACTTGTTATGGCGCTACGTACGTTTCACAGACTGGACCCTGGTGTAAGTGTAATATGGAGCGCTATGTGGATGTCGGAAACTATTACGGTTGGTAACAGTAATTTTTATAAGAGTGGGTAGATGATATTTCAGGAAGTGAAGTATCCGGAGAAGAGGACATATTTGACCTCAGATCATGGTGCGGTAAAGCCATTTGCCTAGATTGTACGGTAAAAATGTGCACGCAATGCAAGGAGGAAGTATGAAAATATGCGTATGTAAAGTGCTTGCAATTTTCAAGAAAGCATTGTGTATTTCAAACAGTCTTTTCCATTGTGTTTCTTTAATGTATTAGCTTTTCAAAATGCTTAAATGTCATCTCTACCATATTGTAAATACTTCTTATGTATATAGGAGCAAACATTTTCAAATAAGTGTTCCTTTTTTTTTAGATACAATAAACCCTTGATTTAGCGGACCCTGATTCAATGGACTTTGGATTTAACGGACAGAATTAGACCAAGCGAAATGAAGTGCTGCTAGCCCCAGTTCGCCCACACAAAAACAGGCCCATCTGCTATTGGTGGAAACTTACGCAAGGGACACCCCACGTGCCAGGAGAAAATAGCAGAAAGTGTCATGAAGGGCGATGGTGAGGAAGAAGAATGAGTTTTACCTAGTCCTAAATTGTTTGAAGTGAGAGACCATATTGAAAACATTGTATCAAACATAGACGCGTAATCAAATTCAGAAGTGTTGACTTATTTTGAACATTTTAGGCAGTTTCGTTCTTTATTAAGAAACAGCATTCCAGGAGACAGCAACTGAAGCTTGATGCATTTTTTTTCAGCCTTATTATTAAGTCATAAAGTGATTTCTTCAACTCATGTGGTGTGTACTCTAACTTTACAATATACAGTACAATTTTAAGCATCATTTTATATTCAATGACATTCTTTAAAAAAATTACCATTTAACGGACGAACCTCCGCCCCAATTAGTCTGCTAAATCGAGGTTTTACGGTATTAAGTTACATAAAAAATACTCCTGTCTATTTCTACAATATTTTGTCGTTTCATTGTAGTAGAATTTTGTATAGGTCCTTCTCGATTATAAATTAAGTTACGTGAATAACAAGCGAAAGATGTCTATTTTTAATAGCCTATTAGAGGTAAATTCTGGCAGAGGTCTCTCAGACCGGGCCCGGGTATGTAAGTTACAGGCCGGACGTTTGTTTTCGACGATTGCCCTTGACCTTGAAGCCTGCGGGTGAGCCTACACACACTCACTCTCTCACCCTATCGCTTCACACTTGTCACCACCGATCTGATGTAATGGAATTCCAGACTTAGGAGACAGTACAGTCCACGCCGAAGTATTGTGTGACGCGGAAGTACAAGTTACATAGTTACGAACAGACCACCATTATATTTGCCAATGACTGTACTTCAGGAGAAGTGTGAAAGAGCTTTGTCAATCATCGGACCGCTTGGGGCAGCTGATAACAACACAGGTACTGTAGTAACTCGCCTCCAGGCTTCCATTAAGATTTTTCACTCCTCTAAAACAAACGTCCGGCCTGTATGTCCTTATAGTGGTACCCAGGTAATTATCCAAACTCCAACTGGCCATGAAAGCCAATATAGCCTACCATCTTTGTAATAAGGAGGTTAATTACTTAATTAGTTTTTGTTTTAAGGGATGAAACAGCTCTGCCCCTAATAATAATGTTCATTGCAAAAATAAATGGCATGTTTAAAGACATAAAGAGTATGAACACAACTCATCACAAGTTCTGCTAAAACTATGGGCCTTATATCTTCAAAAGAAAAATCTTGGATGCTGGTAATTCGGCTTTGTGGCAAAATAGATTGGCTACTAGCCTTTGATCTTTTGGGCTGGGTTATGGAATCATAATTCCAAATGGTTAATTCCCCTGGTTAGGGAACTGGACGTTTGTGACATCATCATCCATTTCATTCTCCTCATGACACGCAGGTTGCCTACGGGCGTCAATTTCAGAACATACACCAGACTTCTTCATCCGTATGGATTTTGGAAATAGGCCTATCACAAAACCTTAAACATGACACATTCTCATAATGAGTTTCAATTGTCAGTAACTTATAGCCTTCACTGTGCCAAAATTAAGTTGTTGCTGTTAATTCATTTTAGGGGCTTTGGACACCTTGGTCATCAGGTCCATGTAGTTGGGTGTGTGTTGAACTTTTCTGATAACCTGCATTTATGTGATGACTGTAGTAGTGTGTGTAACTGTATTGGGGACAGGGAGAGGTAGATGCTCCGGGACTTGAAGTATGGTAAGGTACTATCCCGGCATTTGACAGGAGGGAATGTTGAAAACCCAACTCAGGATAAACGCTGTCAGAATCGGGATTCAAACCTATGATCTCAGACTTGCTGCAGCTCGCTCCGTGGCTGTGGTGCACAATTTAAAGAGCACGGTTACGCTGCGGGGTCATTAGAATAAAGAAGTCCTCTTGTTTGTCTGTAAGGAACTAATCCGAGAAAAGACACGCTCCATGCAAGCATAAAGGTCTGCGCACACCGGCGCGGGATGCGGGAACGGGAGCGGGAATGTCGCGAACATTTGCGCACTTGGCGGGATATGCATCCACTCAGACAGCTGCGTCACAATCCCGCACAGATGGCGGGATTGCTGCGTTACTGCAGGAGTACGCAGCAAGCTGCGTTTTCCCGCGTCCCGCATCCATTTAGCAATGGCGACGGAACTGTTAATAGAGTGTGTCAGGAAATATCCTGCCTTATATCAATAACATGAGTAATGAAGATTAAGAAATATAAGGAATAAAGATAAGCTCAGGGACGAAATAGGAAAGGAACTGCAAGTACCTGGTTAGCATCAATTTAAATAATATCACTCTTTGTTTCTGTGTTCATTTGTCACGTGGTGATTAACCTAAAGAAAACCGAACTGAACGACCCTAAAACTAAATATAAACTGCACTATCGCATCGTATCGCAGATAGCTTGGCAAACCTCTCTCACGATAGCTCCAACAGTTGTGAATTCAACACGAAATCTGTGGCCAATTGTCGAGAAAGAATCCTCAGTTGCCAAAAATCTAATAGCAATAACAAGGCGAGATAGCTTCCCGATAATTGGTATATATTTTCCTTATATTGCACTTCATCAGACGAATTCAATTCGGAACTGTTTCCCGCGCTGGTCAGAATACAAAGACGATTTCGCAGCGACTGCGGGTATCGTGTCAATCCCGCTCCCGTTCCCGCATCCCGCGCCGGTGTGCGTAGACCTTTACTCTCACGTAGAGTAGGGCTTTACAAGCAACTCCATATCGCTCTAATTTTATGTTGTGATGAAATATGGTACTGTACAGTTTAATTTTTGTTTGAGAGTGGAGAGTACATTGGGACATTAGCTGACCCAAAGAGAGTTTGTCTGGATGTTAGGACGTGCCTCAGAATAATTTTAAATCCAGAACTGTCCCAAGAAAATGTTTATGTCTGTGAATACTCTTTAAAACTGAAAGAAACAGGTTGGGTTCCTAAATATACTCATTAAATCTGTGTATGTATATGAAAAGATACCACTTCCTGACTTCTGGTTTAGAAAATATTCCAGTTTAAACTGGAAAATGACAAACCTTTAAAATTCTTTATCATGCAGATTTTGCATTTTTCAAACTCAAAACTAAACACAGATTCAATGAAAAGGTTGGTTGGTTCTGAAGTTTAGGGGCTGCGACAACGCGGTCATGAAGCCCCATGTACTTTGTGTGTGTGCAGAATCTGTCTGATAACCGGTGTTAATTGTGATGACTGTATTAGTGTGTGTTATCTGTTTTTTAATTTAAGTACTGCAACTTAGAATTTTTCAAGTAGTTCCTACTTTTGCCGCCAAGCACCACCGTCAACGACTACTAGGCCAAGTTCAGAACTTAGCTACTAGTCGCCACCGCAGTCGGCTCTTTGCGACGAACGTAGAAACCTAAGAGCGTTGTTTACATTCTTAACCTATACCATTTAGCTTCACACAGGTGTAATTCTGGAAGGTTCTTTAACATGCCATAAATCTATGACATGGGACCGCCGGCTTTACTTCCCCTCCGAAGGAAGGCAAACTGAGGGATTTTTAACGCTCTTAAAAAATCAGACGACTTCGGCCAGATTTGAACCCGCGATCTTGGGCATAGAAGCTCAGCATGCTACCAACTACGCCATCAAAACCGCCTAGCAGCATAATTCATACCCTACCAAGTTATTTAGTTAGGGTGAGAATTATTTAATTGTACCGTAATGAATTCAAACTAAATTAAGATTTCTTACATTAGGCCTAGAGTTATAAACTGAAAATAATTTTATAACACTCTTCTTCTTCCTCCTCGCCTTTTCCCGTTACGTGGGGTCGGCTTTCTTAATCCTGAGGCGCCACTCATTTCTTTGGAAAGCATCATCAGCAGATAGGCCCAATACTCTCATGTCCCTCTGGACATTCGTCATCCATGTTGTTTGAGGTCTGCCACTCCCTCTCTTTTGCGTAGTCATGGAAAGGCACTTCTTCCCTACATGAGTTTCCGGACTTCGCATAACATGTCCATACCACCTTAGCCTGGTTTCTAAACGTTTCTCTGTTATAGGCACTACTTTGAAACTGCCCCGCACATGTTCATTACGGATTTTGTCTTTGAGAGTAACTCCATCTGCCCAACGTAACATACAAATTTCAGTGGTATGTAGCTTTTGCTCATGTGCCTTTGTAGTAGCCCATGTTTCACTACCATAGAGTAGGATTGGTCTTACGGCAGTTTTATAAACTTTCCCCTTTGTTCTTATGGGTATTTTCGGATCACATAAAACTACTGTTAGTTCGCGCCATTTGTTCCACCCAGACGTGGCCCTACGGATTATATCGGCGGTTATCGTGCCATCTTCCGCAATGACAGAACCTAGATATTTGAATTTTGTTACCCTTGGTAAGGTTTCACCATCTAGTTTAAGTTCAATATTTGTCATACTGGGTTTATTGTTGTGGAAGTCGCATACCATATATTCAGTCTTGGTTCTACTAATGCGCAGTCCATTAGACTCTAGAACTCTCCTCCATTGGTCTAAACTAATGAAAAAAAAATATATAAATAGTCCGGCTCTGTGGCTAAATGTTTAGCGCGCTAGGCTTTGGCCCGAAGTGTCCCGGGTTCAATTCCCAGCCGGGCCATCAGGGATTTTAATCTACCGGGGTTAATTCCCATGGCTCGGGGACTGGGTGTATGTGCCGTCCGTCATCACTTCATCCTCTTAACGACGTGCAGGTCGCCCACAGGCGTAATCTAGAAAGAACTGCACTCTGCCTCTCAGGAGGCCACACGATAATTATTATGCCTATAACTTTACTGAAAATAGGCTACTCAGTGGATGAAGTCAAAATAAATCCTATTAACTTGTAAACACAATTTTATTGATTCCTGTTCTTGCTTTGTCTTTTTAAGGAATTTTGTTTTGTAGGTCATTGTTGTTGTTTTAAGGGGTGGAACAGTGATGGCATATTTTCTGTCTTTTGCATAAGAAATTGTAATTTACCCCATCATTTCCTTCTAGCTTACTTTCCCATCTTATCTTAGTTCTTGGTGCCAGCATGATCAAAAAATAAGCATATAATAATAAAGATAATAATAATAAGACTGTAAGTTAACTCAAGAGAGCAACATACCGTATAAATGTTGCAAATTGGAGATATTTATTTTCCCCAGACAATGACCTACATTTGAAAATTAAAAATTGTAAGCCTGAGTCGAGAGCTAATGACATGTTGGAGATTGATCCAAAACTAAAATAAGTTTACAGAGAATATATAGGCCTAAGCTACTTAAATAAATTGGAACGATTATGTCATATGCTTTTAATGTAAAAACAGCAATTCACTTGTTTAAGTGACGGCAACGCTACGTATGAAATTGGTGTACACTAGCATACCAAACGTTCCTAATACATTACTAAATCAGAGTTGGGAAAGGGCGACATAAGCCATTGTCAAATGATTGATTTAGGGTGGGACCGGAAATGCAATGAACATTTGCCGATTTTTTTGCGGATACAGGTCGATGTCGGATGAACACATAGATCGAAAGGTTTCACTAGGACTTGGACACACAATTTCCCACAAATTATGATAGTACCTTTCAACCATTCTGTCACTTGTTCAGGTTTCCATTCTGCAACATTCACATACGCCATTTTACACAGCCATCATTCCCCCGACTCAAAAGTTCTAGGGAATTAAATAACAACACAGTAGAAGCATCTCCAATCATGGAACTAAACGACACTTAAATCTACGTGAACAATCTCATCATGTATATAATCAATGACATTTTAATTTTGAGCCAAAGCCGCGGGATTCAAATACAACCTTTGAAATTAAAGTTCGGTGAATAGTCCTGTACTATCAACATAGATGAACAATGCACGACAGTGACCCTACTTTCCTTCGAAATAGTCCCCTCTCGTAACTATGCACTGCTGAGATCGGCGATACATGTCCTGGAAACTTTGCAAGAAGGCGTCCTTTGGGATGGTGATCAAAAGCCTCGTCACATTGCGTTCGGCAGGCCTCGTGCGAATGAAGCCGTTTGGTACTTGTGGCGCCCCTAGCGGCGAGGAAAGGCGAAGCTAGTCGGGAGAGTAGCGAACGCAAGTAGTTGGCAATCGTTAGTCTGAGCAGCATTTCCATTAATACGAGTAAGCGGATATGTGTTCAACAGGCAAAATAACTACAGTTATCTGCGTGGGGTTTGAGGTTGTGAAATGGGACCCGGCTTATTTCAGGGATTCTACCGTAAGGAAAGGACAGCAGTTGAATGACAGTCACCATATTTTTCACGTAGAAGAAAGATCGGGAGAAATATCTGGCCTGTGTTTACAGGAGACAAACATTAATAAATCACCGTGTGGTGAAGATAAAAGTAAGTTTTGATGCATACTTCCATTTATTAATACATTGTAACTGCGTTGTAAGTTTATAAGTAAAAATATGAAATATGATCACCATGTAATTCTCATGAAATTAGACCTTAATCTCCTTTCAAAACACAATAGCCTACTCTATAAAGGATATTAACTATTAACACATTTTCTGTTTACAATTTATGTTCAGGTAGACTCGGACAGATGTCTGGTATCTGGGAACTGTCAATGTAAGGCAGGCTTGTCAGAAAGGTGCAAACACATTGCTGCCTTGTGTTTATTTGTAAATAGTGAGAGAGACACTTCCAAAACTACGCGCTTGCAAGAATGGGAAAAACCAATTCGTGCTCGAGAACAGTTATATGCGAAAGGTGAAAAGATAGGGAACTTATTCGAGAATGAAGCACGCCGTAGCACCACTGAACTAGCTGCAAGGGAGATTCAAAGTAGAAGCGAAATGTATGACTTAGTAAGACATGTAGATTGTGCCTTCTCCAAGATTTTAAAAGATGAATGTGAAAGTGAAAACTACGTAATCTGCAAATCCATTACATACAGTTTAGTAGATAAGGCAGCTGATCTTAGTGAAAATGAAGCTTCATTTCAATTTCTTTCTGAGCTAGAGAGCCAAAACATTCGTGATGTATACAGGTGTTAGGTAGTTCCGAGTTTATTAAATAACAAGTTAACTCTAATTCCGGTAAACTACCTCAACATGTTGCCTGGAAATGTACGAATATTCTACAACAATCATGTGAAAGTAACAATACAGAGACACGAGATCGCTGTTGAGACAAGACTTCAGTCAAAATGCCCCACATGGTTCCAGCAAAGAAAGTTGCGCATTTCTGCAAGTCAGCAGGCACACAGGATTATGACATGGAAATCAGCTGATTATGACCAACTTGCAAGATCTCTTCTCGTTGATAGAGTACTGAACACCTCAGCTGTGAGGTATGGAAGAGAGAATGCACATGTGGCTATTCGGCAATATTCCATGTTTAATAATAATTCGTCTGTGCGCCACCTAGGACTGTGTATTAAAAAGGAACAACCGTGGTTATGCTGCAGTCCAGACGGGATTGTACCTTCTTCATGTGGATACACATTATTGGAAGTCAAATGTCCTTTCTCGTGCAGAGACAGAGCAATTATACAAGACGGCGAATGTGGTGTGCCTTATCTGTACGTAGCTGATCAAGGAGGAGTCGGGATTAAGGAAACGCATATATATTATACGCAGGTACAGGTCTCCGTGTACATATTAAATATAACTTCCTGTGATTTATTCATTTACTCACCAAAGGGAAGTGTCAACGTAAACATTCGTAGAAATGAAAAGTTAATTTCTGCTATCATTCCCGCCCTAGAAAAGTTTTATTTCCTAAATTATCTGCCATTGGTGTGTGGGACTGCACATTAGCATGGGTAGGCCTATCTTACAGAATTCAGCCTTAAATTTGCAACAGGGATACTGAATATGGAAGGATTCTTAATTTTCACCAGTCATGTAACATGCCTGGCCCTTACTAAAACACCAAAATTGTAATTAAAATTAGTTTTAAAAAATAGTAAAAAACTAATAAAAACTAGTTCTTAACAATGTAATATATTTTTAATTCTAATAATAATTTCAGTACAATGTGAATGTCATTAAAATTAATCATTCATCTTAATTAGTGGAGGACTAAAATTTGCTAGAACTCCGGCAATGTGTACAATTTTATCAATATGTGGTAATAAATCAACTGTAACTTTGCTACTCAATATTTTGTATAGTTTCATTCTTTGTATAGCCCTTTCTACATGAATGCGAACAGATGCTATGTTGTAAGTAGTATCCACTTCTTCCACTGTTAATTGCGGGTCAAATGCAAAAGGAGGCATCACCATTATAGCATCTTTGTTTTCAATACACTTCCTTATTTGTGGAAATCCTTTGTCACACATTACAGTATCGCCTGCCTGAATATAATCAAGTACACCAGAATTAACTGTAATGTAACTATCTGTTGCTCTCCCACCATAACACTTTGATAGGAAACAGATAAATCCTGACGGCGTTATTGCAGCAAGAAATTTCACTGTGAACGAATTTTTATAATGTGAAAACATCATAATTCTTTTCCTAACACTTCCTGGTCTTTCACACGGTATTTCACTACAGTCTAGTATGCAGGTGCATTTTTCAAAATGCTTTTTAAACGCAGGAGGCATTGTGCTTTCAATACTAGACATATGGGGCCAGAATATCCAGTCCTTTGTTTTTACGTACAAATGGTGAAGTATAAACTTGAACGTTGCGGAAACTGTTGTTCTATGACACCTGAACAGGACGCCAATGGCAGCAAAACTTATTGCAAGCTTCATCTTCATTAAAAACAGAAGTAACATATTTTCTTTGCGTAATTTGCAGTTGTGATGCAAAGTCGGTAGCAGGGATAAAAGGATATGAAACACTGCAAATTTTACGCCAGCTATTTCAAGGAGATGTTGTTCATTTTCCTTCACTGTTTCATATCCAGAAAATGATTGTCCCCAAGAGTTTAGTGCTTTTCAGTCGGTCAACACGGTCGTGTTGACCGACTGAAAAGCACTAAACTCTTGTTTACTAAGGCAACACTGAAAATATGGCTTCAAACACCACAATGATTGTCCCCATTCACTGAAATCTGTTCCGGTATTTGCGTCTATTTTCAATAAATTGTCTGTCATTGTCTGATTGTTAACTGGTATTGGGAGGTTAGTTTGGATACCTACATCATTATTTTCTAATGAGCAAAACATAATATTCAAACTGTTTATCTTATTGGTCTGGGATGTAAAATTTGCCTGTGTACTTGCGTCAGTAACTGAACAGACATTCATGCCTGCGTAAGTTTCCGCTGTGTTGCCAATGCCATGCCTTAATTTTCTTCTTTTGTAACGCTCAGCAATTATGTTCTCTTGTAATTCACCTTTATTGTTTGAATTTGGTGTCAGAAATAATCTAGGTACATACCCAGGGCTGTCAGGATCTCTTGAGGGCATTCCGTTTACAAAATGACGGCTGCAAATACGAGAATTGTTTGTAGGTGTCCATGGTTTTCCATTCTTCGTGTCTCGTTTCAAAGATGCTATCCATGCTTTCCTTCTGATCACATGTTGTTTGTCATTGGGAAACTTAAAAAACTTAGTTCCAGAAGGAGAGTTCCTGTACATAAAATTACACCCTACTACGGAACAATTGTTGTTACTTTTAGAACTAGTGGAACCACAATCAGTTTCGTACATTATATTACAGAAGATAGAAGCTAACGACAACGCAAACTGCATGCAACACAGCAAGCAAGCGCAGATCTCCCGATGAGGAATGCCATGCTTGCCGACAGAGCGCAGCACAGTTCATTCGCACGAGGCCTGGCAACACACAACGCAACGTGTAAGACCTGTTTGACACAGTGCGTGTTTAGAAGGATGAATTTATGCAACCTACCATGCACACCTGTTCGGCGGGTGGCAGTGAGAAGGGAAGAATGTTTTGTGGAATGGAATTGAATGGCTCTGAAAACCATCGTCACGGGCGACGAGACCTGCTGTCTAAGGTACGACCTCGGTCAAGCGTCAAAGTATGGAGTGGCTGGGTCCAGGTCCAGGGTCACCGAAAAGTCCTGAAGGGCCAGAGGTTTTCGGACATCCAACGTAATGTGACGACGCAACTGAAGGCTATCCCTAAAGAGTTTCCAGGACTTGTACAGACATTCTCACAAGTTCATAACCATCCACGGGGATTATTTCGAAGGACAGTAACTGCTGTTTCAGGTAAGTCAACAATCTGTTCGTAATATAGACCCATTCACCGAACTTTTCGGACAGGTTGTATATTTAACTGTGGTAATTGCCACATAAGCATCCAATAACGTGGGCTTATTGGCAACACCAGCTATCTGGTATGAGCTAGTATCAACAATGAAATCTGTTCAACGTAGGTAGCTTGGTGCTGAGTATATTTTATTTTATTTCTTAACTCTATTTCAACACACTGCAACGTTTCGCCACACAGTTGGGTGCCAATTGTAACTGTTCTACTCCACTTGAGCTACAATAAGTAGATATAAAATGTATAATATTTAACAATCTCAATAAACTTGATATTAGATTCGGGGTGGTGGGAGTTATACACCGAAGTCGATACCAACGATAGACATTCACACTTAGCTACACTACTGAACTTCTTGAAATTAAATGATAAAACTGCTGAATCTGGTAAAAACATATTGTATTCTGAATAGCACAGGCAGGATCCTCGCCGCATACGGAATAACCTATCTCACCCCTATGATATTAACATGGCACAACAATAATGACACACTCTGTAGAACCCTTGGTGATGATGTAGATATTGTTGATGATCTGTGAATGCTTAATACTATTGATACTGATTCTGAGGTACCGCAGTTTCTCCCAAAGAATCAGTCCTATTACTTTTGCATTTGAAAACTACTGTCGACCAAAATATTATGTGTACTCGAGTTTGAAGGTTGTTTGTGATGTAACCAATAGGCCTACATAAAATCCAATAACATCATTATTTTCGTCATTCTATTTTACGTTAGTTCATGTAGGTTTGGAATTTTTAATTAATATTTTAATATTTTTTATCGCAGTTGGAACACATAAAGTGCTCGTATTTAACCGTGTTTCAACCAGGCGTCACATTTATGAATTATTATCTCAGAAACCCGTCGTCAGATCGAATCCAAATTTTAACACAATATACATTGGAATGTTGTATAACTGGTTTATTAATTTCAAAATTTTGAGTGTCCAAGAAACAAAGTTGTTATCATTTTTGTAAGGTAACTTTTTCTCGGCTCGGGCTGGTTGGAAAATGTAGTTCTTGGTCGCGTTGTCATCCTCATACAACAAAAGGTTATGCTGTATGATTTTGAAATACGTAAATTAATTCACTTAATTTACATCGGTTTGTATTTGTATGGGATAATAAGACATCGTTTAGCAGCTATCCGATACAGAGAACGCTGTACAGCGATACCGAGTTGGAGCCCACCACGCGTCATGGCTCGCCTCGCTCGGCAGAGATGGGCACCAACTCGGCTGTACAGCGTTCTCTCACGGTCGACTCTAGAACGGTCGGAAGGTTCAATCTGACAACACTGTAGCTACGGCTATTGTCAGTCATACTTCGTTACGAGGGCCTGAACTGACAGCTGTTTGCTAGCAGGGAGGCGACAAAAACTACGGAATTAATATTGGACAAACATAATGTACATGTTTAGCAAAACATCAGTTGATTTTTATTTACACATGACCAGTGTTACAATCGGAAATAAATGAATAACGTGCCTATGATCGTGAAAAGTTGTTATAAGAGCCAAGCAAGCGGATATTGAGTGACACGGAAATAATTTACCAACATAAAAGTGTTTAGCAAGATAAAGAAAATTATTTTGGTTTCTTGTCGTATTTTACTACTCTGAAGTATGGTACCGGTAATAAAACAATTGGCGGTGTTATAATAATAATAATATGGAGTAAGTAGATGCAATTGAGGGTTATGTGATGCGAAAATGTAGGCTATCTCCCATAACATCTTCACACTGTTGGCCTATAATAAACTCTTGATTCCGCCGCACATATATGTAGATAATTTACTACCATTATAGAAATAAGCTGTTGCTGCTGGTATTCCATAACTGTATCAGATTACTTCTGTTTCCTTCCTAAAGTGCTGCAACTTTCTCTTCCCATAACCAAGTTTGCTGACATCAACAGCATCATTCCTTGCCTGTGAATAATTGTTTTGCAATATAGTGGCAATAACTGAAAGTATTTTTTCACTTAATTGACTAATTTATGCCATCTACGAACCATTTCGAAGGTTCCCTAATCCAGGCCTGGCGCAGAATTTCGTCACTTGGGAACCTAAGCACTGGTGTGTAGCCTCCCTTACTTGGTTAATTTGCATTACAGTTGGGGATACAACATGTATCTGGCATTGTTACGGTGCCGAAACATTCCAGGAAAATCAAAGTTTAAAACATGAAGTACGATATGTGATAATTCCATGTACCGTAGGCATTTAAAAATACCATATTTGCCAGATACAAAGCACACTCGTCAGTGTGTTCTCGATTAGGGATCACAGTAAAAAAAAAAATCTGGAAGGGTAGTATAAACGCTACTATAAAGCGTATAAACGTAAAAAGCGTAAGAAACAAAATATAGATGGAAATATCCCTATGAGATAAGCAAGAACACCTGCCAGACTGAACGTTCCCTCGTGTTTCCGCCTGACAAGGGTATGACTGATGGACATGTTGCCAAGTCTCAGCCTTCCGACCTGTCTAGAGTCGACCGTGCGTTCTCTGTATCGGATAGCTGCTAAACGATGTCTTATTTTCCCACACAAATACAAACCGATGTAAAATAAGTAAATTAATTTACGTATTTCACAGTCATACCGCATAACATTTTGATGTATGAGGATTAAAACGAGACCAAGAACTACATTTTCCAACCAGCCCGAGCCGAGAAAAAGTTACCTTACAAAAATGATAACAACTTTGTTTCTTGGACACACAAAATTTTGAAATTAATAAACCAGTTAAACAACATTCCAATGTATAGTGTGTTAAAATTTGGGTTCGATCTGATGACGGGTTTGTGAGATAGTAATTCTTAAATGTGACGCATGGTTGACACTCGCTTAAAAATGGGCACTTTTTGTGTTCCAACTGCGATAAAAAATATTAAAATATAAATTAAAATTCCAAACTAAAATGAACTAACGTAGAATAGAACGACAGAAATTATGATGTTATTGGATTTTATGTAGACCTATTGGTTACTTCACAAACAACCTTCAAACTCGAGTGCACATAATATTTTGGTCGACAGTAGCTGATTTCACTCACTGTCTAACTTGAATGTTCAATGCATGGCTTTCACTAGCCGTATTAACTTAATCGCTCGTGTAATACATTATATGCTCGTCGATTTTAATATTGGACTCCTGTAACAGTTTGGTTGTTCAGAATACGCTCCGTACCTCAAATAACTTGTACCTTAAGCGTATACTAGCTGGTACTCGCTGACTAAAAAGTGGACCAAGTCCCTCGAAACTCGCAATCAGATATGAGTTCGCAGTACTGCTATAGCTATATTCTCAGATGTGAGAAGTACCAATTAACCCAGCTTAACTAAAACTCTGTACGATATTGTACATGTCTTGAAATTTCTAGTTCCCATGAGCACGAGAAACCACAGCACATGTCTCCAAAAACACAAGTTCAAGCCCTGAGCAAAATCTCATAGCTGAATGAGACAGAATCTCAAGGTCGACTCTACAAGACGAAAATCTAACAATCAATGATCCAGCGCTCCTCAAACCAAGTACAGTAATAGTATCTGCATCCCCTCCACTAACTCCTGCTCCAGTACTCAGGAACACTTACTCAAAATCAAAGTAGCCAATAAATAATAATAATAATAATATCGTATGGCCTCAGGTGCCGGGTGCAAGCTTTGTTATTTGACACCCAGAAGGTAGCTTGCATGTCGAATTTTGTTGTTCCATGAAGCACTATGAAAGTCAAGAAGGTTAGGTATCTAAGCTCCTTGAGCACTAGAGCGCTTTCTAGTAGAGAAATGAGGAACTTTGTGTTGGCGGAAACTCCCGAGATTAATTTTGCCATTATGAACACGGCCTACTGAATTCAAATGGGTTTTTTGACATGCCAACATCGTATGACATGGTGTCGTAATTTTTGTCGGCTTTCAAAAATCACTTACCACGGCCAGGAGCGAACCTGCAATCTTGGGGTTATTAGACCGACACGCTATCCACTCACCCACCGTGGCAATCTAAAGTAGCCAATAACAAGTATTTACAAATAGCTCCAGCTCCTCCTAAAGAATTAGCGGTGTCATATGTCTCCGAATCTTCTACCTCATGACTCACCAGGCCAGCACTCGCAACAAAATCTCTCGCTCCGTATAGACCATCTTCCAAGAAATTTGCGAAATGTGTTTACTTATCAGGCACACCTGGAGTCGACTCACTCACTTACAACATCGAACACACTAATGAAATATATTACAATTACAACACTAAGCCTAGACTCGGGTCAAGAAACAAATTATATCATCTAAAAGGTGAACTAATTAAATGGCAATAAACAATAGGCCTAACTGAATATACATCCGAATAAATTATGAAATCTACATTATAAGTATCAAATATGTGCTTGTTATTTGGAAATCGTAAGTCTCGAAAATGAGGGTTCGATTCCTGGAAACAATGTAAAGTTTCAATTCCCCTCCGATGGAGTTCACACGAATATGTATGAGTAGGGACTCCATCTACTCACAACAACACTGATATACATACATGACCCTTTAAATACATAAATGCATAAGTAGGAGAGTGAGGCGGGTTCTGCGCCATTCGACGTGGCTGTGCCCAATAACTAACATGGCGGCCCCGCAAAGTTGAAATATTTAAATAGACTTTTATCTCGAACCCATGGTCGGAGTTTCACGAATGAGGTGTCGGAGGACTTGAGGTGACGCCCCCTTTGCTATGGACCACTAATTATATATTTAAAAAAAAATGTTTTCGAAAGTAGGCGATAGCTTGAAAACCCAACATGTTAGAATGTTGTGCAATGGTGGCTTCAACGAACGGTCTCTATGATCTTTATTTTTATAATGAAACTTTTTATTTTTTATGTTTTTTGAAAACAGTCCAATTTTTGAAATTTCTATATTTCGGAAACTAGGAATTCTACAAAAATGTTTATTTGACATAAATGAATGGCCCTAACCCCCTCTACCACCAAAATAAGTTACAAGTCTCTAGGACAAAAACTGTGCAGTAGTGGGAGTGAGAGGAGATGGGGTGGGGTTAAACCCATAGCGTCAGCAGTTTTTAATGCGAGCCGATAACTCCCGAAACCGTGGTCGGAGATTCACGAATGAGGTGTCGTTGGACTCGAGCTGACGGGGGCTTTGCTATGGACCACTCATTATATTTAAAAAATGGAAACTCGATTTTGGGGTAAAACGTGTTTTTTTATGATTTTTGCTGATATCTCACGAAACAATAAGGCTAGAGACTTGCACGAGGTGCCATTTCGTCGCGTTGCCCTCTTGCCAAGAATGCCTGTGTCGAGTAGGATCAAAAACCCATTTTGGGGTAAAAATGTTACATCTCGCGAACCAATGCTGCAAGGGACGTATACGAGGACTCATGGGACTCGGGGTGACGTCCCCTTTCGAATGTGTGTGTGTTTTTTTTTGTAAAAATATAATTCACAAATGGACTAGCGCCATACATGTTGAAAAAAATGTTTACCTGTTTTTAAATCTTAAATGAAGCGTGGTTGTCAACACAGACCGTGCCACTGGCATGTGTGTCAACGGGCCTGTCGCCAGCTATGGTGGGGGTATCCCAATAAAACAAAGGGCATTTTGGCAGCACGGTGGGGCGGTTTATGACGGTTCGTTTTCCGATATTTGTTATGGCGGACGGATGGAGGCTAATATTCCAAAACGTGTAAAGCGTGCTAAGATTTTTACCCCTGAAGGGGATCTTTAACATGCTAGTAAACGGTAATAAGCGTGACCGCTGTCTGGCACAGCAAATGGTTGTAGAATATGGAAACCTATGACTTTCGCTCGACCAAGTCATGTGTCAAAACGGTAATGTCATGCCTTGAGATGTTATACACTAAATATTGAACTGGGTGAAGTGACGTGTTATAGGGTGAAAGTATGTGCTTAACATGATCATGTATTGAGGATGGGCGCTTGCTAGTAATTGTTATTACTACAGTAAAATGTTTAAGAATAATATTAATAAGACACACAAGTTTTCAATGCTAACACACATAGTCCGCTGGACACTAAATACAGCGGCTTGGCGGTTTGGTGACAGAAACTGCTGATAAGACAGAAATGTCTACGTGGGCAGGAAGTGCAGTGTCAGGTTACTTGGCTGGTAGCTAGCAGGTGGGACATTTAAGCAGAGACCACCATTTTGGTTCTGAGACATGAGGACTACCAATGTATACGAGGCAGCCATTTTGGTTCCTTATTCAAAACATGAAACTAGTAGAAGGTACGCGAATCTTATCGCGCTTGAGGAATGTGACGAGGCGTGGAAGCATGTGTGAGAGAGAGACAGAGAACCATTCAAGGTCAAAACACTGAGAAAATGCAACTCTCTCTGTTGCTAAGCAGACTGATAAGGATTGCGTTAGTGATACACTTGCCATTTTAGCAAACGGACGTATACAGTAGAGCTGTGGAAGAAACATCCTTTTATTTTTTGGTAAGTACCTATGAATGATTATTTTAATAATGTAATGCTAATGAACCTTAAATTTGTAGTTCTTGATAAGGTAATTAATGATTTTTTTATTTATTTGTTTGCAGATAACCGGTATACCTTACATGTCTGAGAGAGAAGAAACCATTGCACTTTTAAGCCCACTAAAAGGAAACAGCAAGAAGCCAGTACAAGTCAAGGTGTGATTTTTAAAAAACTAACTTGTTATGTTTGTTCTATCTAAAGCCAGCTTCATCTGATCATGGAATTAATATTTGTCATGTCACTCATAATCGTTTACACGTTAAAGGCCCCTTCAGAGGGTTTAGGAATTAGGGATTCCATCATAGGAAAAATCGGAAAACGAACCCTCGACCCGCCGTCTCATCGAAATAGCGAATGCTGTATTGGGATATCACCACCGTGGCCAGTGATAGCCTCGTTGAAACACGTGCCCAGTGGTATCGTCTCTCTCTCTCTCTCTATCTACAACCACTCTTCATGAACATTTTAGACGGATAAAAAAGTTTTTAAAATTAAAATTTGTTTCAACAAAAGTGTCGTTAGACCCATTCGCAGTTTTTTTTAACATTAATACTATATTCGAAAGGGGGGCGTCACCCCGAGTCCTACGACCCCTCGTATACGTTTCTAGCGTTATTGGTTTGTGAGATATAACAAAAAGTCTCAAATCACAGATTTACACCAAAAAATTCTGTTTCCCTCATTCTCAAAAACTTAAACCTATTATCAAAATAAAGAGGGTTTCGCGACAAGCCATTTGACACGTCATGGATCCAAATCCGACCATGCATTCGTGAGATATCGGAAAAAGTATAAAATCATGGTTTTACCCCGAAAAAAGCCTGTTTCCCTCATTCTCAAAACTTAAACCTATTAATAACATATAGAGGGCTTCAAGACATGCGATTTGACACGTCACACGTCCAAATACAACCTTGCGTTCGAGAGATATCGGCAAACTTCGTAGGAAAATAGGCGACTATCTAGCTCTCTCCTCACCACCAAATCACCTTCTTTTAAATCGTTTTTGAAAAAGCCCGCCTCTTACATAAAAACCAAGTGCGCGTGCGTAAAAACAAAAAACAAGTATGTTAAATCATATTGGCTTTCCACCGTACACAAGTCTCTTGTTTGGAACAACGTTTAATTTCATATTAGCATTGCAATGTATACATGTAGCACTTGGAAAGCAATCTTTAACTAAAAAATTACTATTTCACCCCCTAGTAAGGGTAGGTTTTATATTGGGGTGGAAATATGTTGTCCATTGGAAAGGGGTGTCAGCTCGAGTTCAACGACACCCCATTTGTTAAAATCCGACCATGCGTTCGAGAGATATCGCCCCATGTAAGTGGTTGAACTCACGCCGCCGCCATCTTGTGAGGTGGGTGAGGTGACGGTGGGTATAGAACTCTCCGAAAACCACTACTAACCATCCATGGGCGCCCATAGGATATTTTCCAGGGGGGGCCAAGTAAATATTTTCGTTTCATTGCCTACCTGTCAACCCCCCCCCCCCCCCCCTACACACACACAAAAAAAAAAGTTTCATTTCTTACTCACTTCGTCTTCGTGATATTCATTATTTGACTGCTCTGAAACCATTGGCTACTTTGTGGCAAGTTTGGGAGGAATGTTTTCTTTGAGTTTTTGTCCGTTAACGTTCGCTTTTCTTCGTGATTCAACGTCATAATGTTCAGTTCTTAAAAACAGGAAAAACTAGTGGTATCGACAAAAATAAAAATCAAGTACCGTAGTTCATTAAAATGGTATCGTTAATCCAGTTCGGCAACTTTCTAAATAACTGGATATATTTTCACATGATCCCAAATCACTAAGTTAAACTGTGGAAATATCCCAACATCTGAATCAGATAATTATTTAAACAGCACTGTTTCCAAATACGGTAGGCTACGTATCTAGTTTGTACTGGCCATTACAGCAGATCGTCACGTCTTTCCTCTTCTAAACAACCAATCGGAAATACTTCGCATTGCTCTTACTAGAATCATGAAACACTTGTAGTTTACGAACTGATAAACTCGAGCCTATGGTTTTAGTAAAAATTAGTTTTGTCAATAAAAATATTTCGCCTGATTATTAATAACCAATAAATAAAATGGATAAAAACCACTATATCACTTACTTCTTACTACCATTATTCGCATTCTCGACTGAAACAAGAGGAAAGGTGATACGAACGTAAACAAACCACTTCTTTCAATGTGTATTTGAGCCTTATGCTCAAGCTTTTCTCTGTTTATGAACATAATAGACGATAAAATAAAACTAACAGATATCGTACAATTCCGTTGAGTTTTATAAAATGACAAGTGATATATTTCGCCGTATTATTGTACCTGTGACGTAAAAAATATACTGTCTAACCAATCTAATACAAATAGTTTTTACATTTATGTGTGTTAAGGCTACCCTTGAAGAGGGGAAAATTAACCTTTTTATATTCAATAACTGGCATTGTTGTAAATGTAAACAGGTTTAAACTTCATCCCTTGTACTTGACTGTGAGTGAAATTCTGGTTTATGTTATAACGTGTCATTAGGCGGGTGTGTATAGTAATGTTATTTCAGAGTATCGATAGCGTAGTTTTGAGATGAGTGCCCCGGAACATGAAACATGATACGTACGTGGTATTTCCTGAAGGTAGTGTTGAAAATATCATAGGCCTACTAGGGATGGCTGCTGTCAGCGTCGGCAATCAAATGTCGAATATGTAGGTAACCAGTCGTCATCGTGAAGCTTAAATTGAGGTACTCAACTACACAGATGGGCTTAAAGATCAAATTACTACATTCTGTCCTTTCTTACAATGCATGCCACGATGGATTTACGTTGCTGCCCCCGACTTGGAATATGCAGATTTATTAAAGTTGTAACCTTCCCAGGTCACAAGGGATCGAACCCTTACTTTCGGGACGTACGATTTTCATAATCGTCCACATATTTTTATTTGATGCCTTTTTGCGTTTTATAATTATGTAATGAAGTGTATAATATTATGTGATTTATTTCCGATTAATTTGTTTAGGTTTTAAGGAATTGTAATTGGGAGGATCTGAGTCTAGTTGTATGTGAATATTTTAACATTGGAATAATCTTCAGTCAGAGAGTCTGGAATTGTGTGCAAGAACCAGGAAGTAGGCTTGTTGTCGCCTGGGTATTTCTCTCGCAAGCTCAAGTGCATGATGACTCATGCAGGTAGGAGGCTTGGCAACCCTGTGCTAGGGGTGTGTCTAGGGTATTTTTAAGACCAAGAAGACACTCCTTATATGGTAATGTTTTGTTTTGATTGGCTGGACCCATGAGGGAAGCCAGGTAGGCCAGTGATTTGTGGAGGGGAGATGAATGTTATTAGGACTTGACGAAGCTGTGAGGGCGACTCATTCTTAGGACTACGTGGGGGAGTAGTACTCATTCTTTGGACCGCGTGTAGGGCGGTGTACTCTGCCTTTGGACTCCGTGTGGAGTGGTTCGTATTCTTGGTAAGACTCCGTGAGGGAGTGGAACTTGTATTTTGGACTTGTGTGTTTTTGGTGGAGAAGGAAGGTATTTCAGACGATCACAAGTTGGTGTTCGATGTGCAATTACTGAGTTGCTGGCTATACATTCTCAAGGGAATTATGAGCCTAGTTTCAAACAAATAGTCTAGATTGTCTCGAATCGCATGAAGTATTGTAAACTAACGTCTGCTTACTGAAAGTCTCAGACCATAGCGGTAAATTGTTATACGACAAATACTAGTAAAATATGCTATGTATTAGTAAACTCAGGAGCGAACTAGATGCGATAATCCAACACACAGATTTAAAGCATCTTTGTATAATCAGATCCACGAAACTAGATAAATCGTTGGATGCTGACCATCAAAGTAATAATGTACATAATATTCATAGTTGAGAGGCGTGCGTGTGAAATATATAGTAATTGTGCTGCGAGTAAGTAGGAGTGATTCTCTGGGAGCAACTAACCCTCGAATCAGTAGAGTTAAGTCATCACAGCTGAAGTCAACGCCTGTAAGTACCAGTCATCATTATTTCCGAGGGTCATCAATATGTCATAAGTGTGCCTGTGTGAATATGATAGGGAGTTTTAGATCGTCTGTATGACGAGGATCGTGCGAAGTGTATTTCATGTCTGGTATTAGAACATATTGTACATTTTACCAAATCTATAGTGCATTTATTTATGAGGTAACCAGTGTAGTAAAGAGTGAATGTTTATTGCTGTTACTCATACCGTACAGGTGTTTAACCCTCACGCAACCAGTGAAGCCGAGCAGTTACAAAGTTTCCATAACATATGGGGCTGTTTCTTCGCCTGAGTGTGTATTTAACTAAGAGTGGCATTCACTATAAATATGCGTTTGCTAAAATTACAAATTTAAAAAAATAATACAAAGAATGTAGATTAAATTTTAACAGATATCATACACAACCAATGTGCAAAAACAAATATTTAAATACCGGTAACAAGTTTGAAATTTCCTCATTGGTACAATTTCACATTCAAGTCAGATCAACAGCAAGAACACCAAGGTGACTAAGGCGATCCTTTCATTTATGTCCTTAAATAATCAACAATGCCAAAGTATATTCTCTTGAGGAGGGCTTAAACTTTATCAATTTGACGTTTAATGACCAAGCAGTTTTGTACAGTTTTCCAGAAAATTTTCCGTCCGTAAAACCTGCCGCATTAGCAGTTGCAAGTTTGTCCCCCCGTCAATACGGGTCTGAATATAGTAAATTATCCAACATTGTAAGCACGACCTTACAGGACCAGTGTTTTACTAGTCAGCATAGAAAAGCTTATTTTAGGAGTTAAGAAACGCTATCGATGTTGCAATGTCTAAAAATATCTCCAGAACGTGCTTTTCATATCGACACTGCCGATGTGGGGTGGCAAAAGTAGTAGCCACTGAAGATAGTGATAGGGAAACATACGGTATTTAACACTAGGCATAACCGTATTGAAATTTGGAGCTTACCTAGATATTAGGCCCCTTTAAACATCAATTATCATCATCATCATCATCCATTGGTGACAGAGTGTATGGCATCATTAGAACCATATTTTTATTTAACAATTGTAAATACATATTACTTCAGCAACATTACAGAATTTTGTTATTGTAACAGTTGTCAGTTGACTATTTGTAACTTCCATTTATGAAGTAAACTGGTGTGAGATTGAACAATCTTATTTCAACATTCCCGGAAATCCAGGCCCCCTAAGGGCGCCCACGATAGTAACCCATGCATGAGTACCAAATGGCCGAACAGACCCACTTAAAGCTTGAATATTCTAAGAACAATTCTTAGTCAGCACCCACAAGCTGAGAGTAATCAACATGCAAAATCTCAGTTTCATAGCCCTTGTGGTTACAAAGATACGATGATTAACGAGTGAGTACCTCCTTTTTGGATTATATATAATAAGATAAGATTGCATTACTTACCTTTAAATTAAATATAAATACATTCGTATACGAAGTACACAAAATTAATAAATAATACCGTCGGCACACAGACACAGTCTAGGCGGCCGTTCATAGTGAACACAATACACACGAATGGAATGTAGGCTACGCGCATATAAATTACAATATCCCTTTGTAATATTCTTAAGTGTCTGATTTAAAGCGAAAGCCCACCAGAACTATTGCATAACGGACATAATATGTAGGATGATTTTAACCTTCCGGTGGGTGCTACTGATCTTATCTCATATTCGTCAACATATTCGTCAACTACGTACAGAAGTTACGTCTTTCCACATGACATTCAATTCCATATCGGCCAGTTTGTCAATGACCCTTCTACACATTTGCTGTTGTTGCAAAAGTGATATGCGAGGCAGATTGCGCCTGATCGAGCACCATTAAGTAATAGACTATGTAGAGAACGAATGAGTGTTTCACTAATTGAAGCAAAACTATTCTTCAGCAAATATTGTAATTTTTAAAATTCAGATTTCTGAGGTGTGCCAGACAGGCTTAATACGCCCACTGCCACTATACAGTATTTAATGTTTGGCCTGTCAGAATAATAAATATCTGAAGTATTTATATTTATAGTAAAGCCATCATAACTTCCGACTTGACTTTTCAGTGTTACCCTAGAGTTATCTTGAGGTCAGAAGGAAAATCACTTTAACCAGACAATCACAGACAGTCATTCAAATCGATATATCACGACGAATTGAGTTTCCTTCGCGATGACGTGATTTAGCGATCGAAACTCTACCTTAGCACTGAAACGTCAAGTCGGAAGTTATGATGGCTTTACTATAGTACAAATTAATTAGAATACTGTAAACACTTTTGCAAAAAAAAATGTTCTCAGTCTGATTTTCATATCGTGTTTTTTCAAGGATCCAGGGGGGGGGGCATGCCCCCCCCTGCCCCCCCCCCCCCCCCGCCCCCCCGTATGGGCGCCCATGTAACCATCATATGCCAAGGAACCTTTTGACCAACTGCCAAAGCACATATGCCTTAGCCAAAGCCACCTGATGCCACCAGCTAAGGCCATCCATTGATAATCCACCAAAATTGAATCCAATGGGCACTGATCACACAAAACACTCCATGGCGGCCTACCAACCAGTGTCCATGGCTGGCAACCCAACAAAAACAAAACGACCAAATAAACCAAATGAAAGAAAAAAGGAGGAGCCTCTGTAACCCACAAATGTTAGGTTACAGACGCCCCCTTGCGAGAGACTTTCTAACTGAAGGTTAGAAATTCACTCTCAACCCTCAAACAAAACATAAATTAAAAAGGAATACAAAAACAAATAAAAAACACGAAGACAAAATCACAAACTGAACAAATTATACATCATAGTCAGAAAAACCATTGGCACTATCATCGCAGAAACAATTATTCTAGGTTCACCAGAAACACCAGCATGAATATTTTCTTCTGATAGAGTAGCCGAAGCTATCTGATCGAGTCTATCAGACATTCCTGCAGCATCGGAAAAATCCGACAACAATATCATGGTCAGAAGAAATAGCAGAATCGTCATCAGACCTGTCTGTGGCGTCACCATAATCATCTTCGTCTTCATCATCATCGAGTCTTTTCCTTCTTCTTCTATCTCTTCTTTTTCTTCATCTGCCTTATCTTGCTCAGCAATTCTTTTCTTCTCATCTTTTCTTTTCTCTTTGCCTTTATCCCTTTTATCTTCTCCTTTTTCTTCTTCTGATCCTTCACTCTCGTATCTCGATCTGCCCGACATCTCTTCGTCTTCTTACTTCTTCTCTTTGCCTTCTATCTGGTCCATTTCTTCCTCCAACTTGTTCTCCTGCGTATCCTCATATTTCTCCTCCTACGATTCTTCACGTTATTTTCTATCTCATCTTCCTCCTTGTCTTCAGTTTTATTCTTCTCCTCCATTTGACGTCCTCTACTGTTACGTCGGCGGCGACGTCTGTGTCTACCCCCGCAACTGCTCTCTCTTCTTCGTCTGCTATGGTCTCTCCGATATATACTTCTACGACCACGTCTTATCTTTTCCAGTACTTGATTATTTCTCTCACGCCCCCTATCATCAAGTACTTCATAGATCTACTACACTTCCTCTACAGACACACTCTCTTATTTGACTATTTCAACTTTCTCTTCAACAATGCATATGCTAACCACCTGCTCTTTGACCTTGTCAAGCTTCTCAGACATATGCTCACTGACCTCATCAAGCTTCCTTGACCTTATATTTTCCACTTCTTCACGCCCCCTAGCATCACGTACTTCACATTTCTTCTCCTCTTTCTCCTCCTTCACAGACACACTCACAAATTCCACCATTTCAACTTTCTCTTCTACAACACATATGAGCTCGACTCTCTGTTCTTCCAACTTCCCTTTTTCTTCCTCCTTCAAAGCTACACACTCAGATTCTAGCCTCTCAACTTTCTCTTCTATGATACATAGGCTAGCCACGTGCTCTTTGACCTCATCAAGCTTCTCCGTCAACTTCTCTTTACAACTAGTCATCTGGCAGGTCATCTGGTAGGTAACCTGGGAGGTGATCCTCTCCTCCAACCCTTCGTACTTTTCATAGCGGAGCAGAAGCGTTTCCAGCATGGCCATCATCTCAGCTTCAATATTTCTACTATTTTCGGCCATCCCTACTCATGTCTTTGTGTGATTCATTTTATTCTTGCTCAAAAGTTGGGCGCCATTGTAATTAATATAATATTTTGAGCTAGTCACCTCAGGTATTGGGGCAATATACTTGCTTAAAAAATCATCTCACAAAGAACAGGATACTATCTTCCAAAATCCACTATTTTTTTATTATAAAAAGCAAGCTTCCATTACCTGCATCTGCTGTGCAGCATTAACAACAATTATTATAACTCTCCTCCACACCCTTTTTTTTCAGACAACCTCTCCACTTCCTCATAAAAGCCTCAATTTCTGGACCAGAGAGCATCACATTTTACTTAAAACCAGCCTCCATTTTTCCTGGCAGCAACTACAAAACAACTCATTCCCATGGCAACCATCATATGCCAAGGAACCTTTTGACCAAACTGCCAAAGCACATATGCCATAGCCAAAGCCACCTGATGCCACCAGCTAAGGCCACCCATTGATAAACCACCAAAATTGAATCCAATGGGCACTGGCCACACAAGATACTCCATGGCGGCCTACCAACCAGTGTTCATGGCTGGCAACCCTACAAAAACAAAACGACCAAATAAAATAAATGAAAGAAACAAGGAGGAGCCTCTGTAACCCACAAATGTTAGGTTACAAGCTATAACCCCATCTATCACTCGTTGTAAACAAGCCACTCCATTTGTTACTCCAAAAGGAATTCTATTAAAATTATATAATTTCCCTAGAGCTTCAAAAGCCGTATTTTTCTTTTTTCTTCTGATATCTGAATCTGATGGTAGGCGCTCTGAAGATCGATGGTAGAAAAAATACTATAGTTAGCTACTTTGAGTATTCACTCATCAATTTTAGGAGGGGGATAGGCGTCTGGAAGAGTGTATTTATTTATGGTCTGAGAATAATCAATGACGTGTCTTTTTTATGGCGATTTTCACTTTCTGAGTGAATGACGACGACTTGAGCTCTCCACGGAGAGTTACTCTCCTCAATAATACTACCATCGAGCAATCGAGAAATTTATTTTTGTATGAACCTTGTATCTGCATCTGAGTAATATCTAAACTTAGTGGCAATAGGCCGACAATCCGGTGTCAAGTTACTAAATAATCGAGGCGTTTCAACCTGAGCATACGAAGTTAAGCCGCAAATTGACGGAGGTGGTCTTTCACCTCCAAAGACCTTCTACACACTAGAATGATTCTTCAGCAGATCATGATCAAGAAAAACATCGGCACAGAGTTCTAACATTACGATAACCTTGTCCCAACCGTTCGAGAGACCAGAGTGTACCCTTTCACCTTAGATGCTAGAGAGGTCGATGCCATTACTACACTTCCCTCATCTGGGTAGATCTTCAATTTAAGGCGACTGACTATTTGTAAGTCTATAAAACTATGAGAACTGCCAGTATCAATTAGACAGTGAACCTTTGAGTCGTTTTCTTTGGCTGAGATGACAGCTTTACGCAAAGAATTCATAAAACCATTATTTATACTTGACAAAACCATAGATGATGATGAATAAATGTTTCTATATGATGTTTTATTATTGCAAACCCTGGCGAAGTGACCTTTGATATCACAGCTTTTACAAACAGCATCTCTAGCAGGGCATGACGGGCGAGGATGGCGATCATTTCCACAGAAATAACATTTTTTCTTTATTTCTGTGTCTTGCTACAGCTGACAACACATGCCCTTGATCAGGAGTCTCGTCATAGGGTTGTTCAGAATCTTTAACTGGTAAGGACCCAGTAGTCGCATTTGTAGACATTTCTACGTTGTTATATTGTTTAGATTGTTTTTGAGCCAACTCTAAAGCTTTGGCATGAGTTTCGGCATCCCCTAAATTCAAAGATTTGTTTTCTAAGAGGCGTTGTCGAATTTGTGGAGATAGTAGTCCGTTTATAAACTGCTTTGAAATCACAATCCTTCCTTAAGAGTTTAAGATTTTGAATGAACTGCGTTGTTGTTTTCGAGCTGCTAGTAAGTGACGCGCAAATATTTCACGTTTCTCTTAAAAAAAATCGTGTTGATTGTTTGTAGTGCGCTCTCATAAGTCCCATTATCACTTATGAGTTCATACACATCATGCGAAAGGAAGTTTATCATTACCTTGAATTTATCTGCATCAGACAAGGGTTCCGGGGCGAGATCTAAGAAGTTGTTGAATGTTCTCTTCCAATGTGCCCATTCCTTTGGTGCGGAAGTCGAGTCAGGATTTGTTTCGAATTTGTTTGTTTTTAGATAACGATCCATTTCTGAGATTAATAGATCTTGTAAATAAAATTGTAATAAATAATGATACCAGTTTAAAGGCTTTTATTTACAAGATCTTTGCAAGGATGAATACAATGTTATGAACAAGAAAGGAATATAGACGTTTTATATTGTTACAATATCACTAGCGCTTAGAGACAGCCCAGCGGGGCAGGCAGCTGTTCCTCGTTGAGACAGACCAGCGCAGCGGGGCGATAAGAACGTACTCGAAATGTAAATACATATTCTTTCCCTTTGCTTCTACATAACTAAAAATGATAAATGTCAATGAATTAGAACCTTAGCTATCATATAATTACATTTTATTGTTACATAACGTATGTGATCATAATGACATTTGTTTTACATATTTTAAATTTCTAATGTAAAATTACATATTCTGTGGTATATTGGCTTTCACGGCCGGTGAATTAAAACTCAGCAATTCTAGGGTTGTGCCGTGTCTTGTGTGGGATTTCACGGCGCAAACAGGCGCGGATCTAGAGTTTGGTTTGGGGGGGGGGGGGTCAGAGAATCGATCTAGAGTTTGGCTTGGGAGGGCGGGGGGGGGGGGTGTCAGAGAATCGAAATTGTTAAGAAAAATGGTATCACTAAAAACGCAATCACAAAATAACCAAACGTACAAAACCAGACCAATTTTTTGCAAGCTTCATGGATAGAAATTTGATGTGTTTAGCGCACCAAAAATATTCGTACAAATTGCAACGGCGTGTATTGCGACTTTTACATCGAGCTTCGAGAAAAGGATCAAGGTACGTAACAGTTTCGGCAAGTCGAGTAGGTACCGACAAAGGGAGAAAGTCACAGCTTAAATTGACAACCAAGCTTGCAGTTTGGACGTCGGCAAAAATTTTTGGTGCGAAAAAAGCCCCAGTTTCCTATTCGTGCATTACTGCACATTCATCGTGACATCACTGTAAACATCGATTCGGTAATCACAAGGTTTGCTAAACAAAATAGACGAGTTGATTTTGTTGTATAACTAATAGTTTTTATACAAGAGGTTAGAAGTTGTAAATATGTACAGTTGTAACAGAACATAATTGTTAGTTTTAATGTAAATCTTTATTTATCAAGTGAGAAATACAATACAAAATACAAATCATATTTTGAGATGCTTGTCACATGTCACGCGAACACGCACAGACTTTGCACTGACTCGTCTTTTGTTCTCTTCTTTATTGTACATGTCTATTTCACCAGGTGGCGCTACTGTGCTATTTTTCTTTCAACTATTAACACTTCCTCCAAAGAAAAATCAAATACAAATACAAAATAAACAAGATGAACTATTGAACACTTTTCAGCCTCTAAGATGTCATCTTCTGCACGCCAATCCTCTCACGCAGCATCTCGAATCTGACCCTCTCCAGAGGTTTAGTTAGAAGATCAGCTAATTGATTGGTCCCGTCGATGTGCTCCAGCTCAAGGTCTCCGTCCAAAAATCTTTCCCTCACATAGAAATGACGTACCTCAATATGCTTGGATTTTCGATGGTACTCCGGATTTTTAGCCAATTTAACTAATTTGTCGATGTAAAGCGTAGGAGATTTGTCAGCAGTTCCCAGTAATTCAGAAAACAGTCTTTTCAGCCAAATCAACTCCTTTGCTCCTTCACTTGCAGACACAATTTCAGCTTCAGTTGTCGATGTTGACACAGACTCCTGTAACTGACTTCTCCACGATACAGCTCCATGATTGTAGGTCGAAATGACACCCGTCGTTGAACGTCTCGTCCTCTTGTCACCGGCGTAGTCAGCATCACTGTAGACCTTCAAAACGTCCTCTTTCCTATAGACGATTCCATGGTTCACTGTGCTATTTAATTATCGAAATATCCGTTTCACTTGACTCCAGTCTTGAACTGTGGGATTCTCCATGGCTCGAGCAGCTTTGTTGACCGCGAATGCGATATCTGGACGTGTAGCTGTAGTCAGGTATATCAAGGATCCCACCGCCACACGATAAGGGACCCTGGCCGAAACCTTTTCTCCGTCTTCACTTTCTTCGCGTCCAACTGGGGTAGACACTCCATTTGACTCGGCCATCTCAAATTTTTCTAGGATTTTCCTCGTATAATCCTCTTGACTGATTGAAATTGATCCATCATGGTTTTGTTGTATCTTCATGCCCAGGAAATTGTTGAGAGATCCTCTGGTCGTGTGAAATTCCTGCTGAAGTTTTTCCATGAACTGCTCGATGTCTTCTTCGTTGCCAATTACCAGACCCATCATCCACAAAGATTACAACAGCCAACCACTTTCCATTTTTGTTGCCGTAAAAGAGACAAGGATCAGCTTTGCTGTTTTTGAATCCGGCTTTCTCCATGAATTTCTTGAAACGCTTGTTCCAGCAGCGTGGAGCCTGTTTTAAACCATATAAGCTTCTTTTTAGATGACACACTCGGCCAGTACCGTCCTTATGACCTTCTGGCTGTTCCATGAACACATCTTCTTCAAGCTCGCCGTTCAAGAAGGCCGCCTTGACATCAAATTGACCAAGTTTCATCTCCTTTTCAACAGCTACTGCCAACAGAGCTCGAATGGTATCATACCGTGAAACAGGGCTGAATGTTTCTTCATAATCGATTCCTTGCTGTTGCACATAGCCTTTGGCTACCAATCGTGCCTTGAAGAGAACTTCTCCACTGACCGTTGTCATCTGTCGAAGAACCCACTGATTTTTCAGGACCCGTGCACCATTTAGACGTTCAACCAATTTCCAGGTATCATTTTCCTTTAAGGACTCCAATTCTTCATTAATTGCTTTCAGCCACTGATTTTTATCACTAGACTGCAGCGCTTCAGAGTAAGAGTCAGGATTCTTTTCAACGATGGATGGTCCAGCCATGTACATGTAATTTCCACTGATCATCCACGATGGCTTCTTACTTTCACGTTTGCTTTTCCTTCTTTCTTCAGTCTCTCCTTCTTCCTCATCTTCGCTTCCTCCAGAACTGGATGCCGAAGCAAAATCTTCAATTTCGCTTAAGTTCTCATCTGACTCTGACCTCCTCTGTAGGCCTACATCAGACGATTAATTAGACTGATTCCTCTCCACACGTTCTTCAAGCGTGACTTCAACCTTTCCGGCGTTGGCGAGCAGATTGCAGACAACTTCAGGTTTGAATTTCACATCATGGCTTAGAACAACCTTTCCCTGAGTTGGAATCCAGACTCTAAATCCATCCCTGTTGTTCACGTACCCAACCAGATGTCCAAAAACAGCTTTGTCGTCGAACTTTGAGCGAAAATTCTTGTCGATATGCACGTAGCATTCTGTTCCGAAGATCTTCAGATGACTGAGACTTCCCACTGGTCGTCCATACCACAATTCATAGGGAGATTTGTTTTCAATGGATGACTTCCCAGTGCGATTCAGGAGGTACACCGCAGTATCGCAGGCTTCAGCCCAAAGTTGTTTCGTTAACTTGCTGGGATTCAGCATAGATTTTGCGCACTCCACAATCGTCCGATTTTCACTTTCCGCAACTCCGTTTTGTTGTGGTGTGTACGGCGTAGTAATGCTGTGTTCTATGCCTCTGCTTGCGAGTAGTTCAGAAACCTTCTTGTTATCAAATTATTTTCCTCCTTCACACATGAACAGCTTCACGACGTGTCCATTTGTTTTGGCTTCATTCAGGAACTGTTCCAGAACGGTGTACACTTCACTTTTGTGCTTTAAAAAGAAAACTCGTCGAAACTTGCTGAAATCATCCTTGAAACATACGTACTAGCGTGCCTTTCCAAGAGATTCAGTAGACATTGGTCCATTCACATTGGCGTGGATTTGTTCACCGGTGGCTGTTGGTCGATTCATTCGTGTCTTGAATGACAGTCGATGCATTTTTCCCAGTGCACATCCATCGCAGAAATCCTCTTTACACATGTCTACATTGATGTTCATCTGCTTCAGTACATTCTTGACATGCGCTTTGTGTTGATGACCAAATCGTTCATGGTAGATCTGCAGTTTGTCCGACGATGTAACTAAATTCACTTGAATGGGTTGCGCCGGTTTACCGACGCACATGTCAAGTACATACAGACCATGACTCACACGTCCAGCCATCATCGCCTTTCCAGTAACCTTGTCTTCAATTCTAACAGTTAGGTCGTCAAGTCTTGCACAAAAACCTTTCCTTGCAGCAGCTTTCACAGAAAACAGATGAGCCATTGCATCGGGAACATACAAAACTTCAGTCATCTCAGCACTCAACCAAGCGTTGTTCAGCTGCACTTGAATGTTTACAGTTCCTTTGCCGTGAGCTAGCATGCTCACACCACGTTTTCCTAGCAAAATCTTTTCTGGAGCAGCAAACTTGACGTATGTTGTAAAATACTGTTTGTTCGCGGTGATGTGATTTGTGGCGCCACTGTCGCAGTACCACTCGTCGGCTTGAACAAAGTCACCGTCTAACGCACTCATCGCATGTGTCAGAAACGAAGCATTGTTCTCCTTATTTTTGTTTCTAGTGTCACGCTCTTTCTTCTTCACTGGACATTCACTTGCCCAATGGCCCAATTCCTTACATTTGAAACATGGAAACTTCTGCTTTACTCGTTGAACAATTTTCTTCGACTTGTCATCAGTGCTGCCTTTCCCACTGCCATACTGGGAATGCTTCTTGGGAGCACTACGTACCACAAACGCAGTCGATTCCACGTTTCCTTGGTCACGCAGTTCAATTTTTCAATCAACAAGTTCACAGTTTGATTTTCCGTCGGAATCGTATCCCACACATCCTTGAAATTATCATATTCTTTTCCCAGCGTGGATAAAATCCGACCGTTTAAAATCCTTTCAGATAACGTGTTTTCGTCGTGTTTTTGGAGTTCGTCGTTCAGATCCTGGTAAAGCTTCTGTAACTTCGCGACATGGGTACTGATGTCCTCTTTGTCGTCACGTGTCACTCGGAAGAATGACTCGATCAACATGTTCAGCCGCTGCGTACTGCTTCGTTCGAACCGTGCGCTCAATTTTGTCCAAATTTCACTGGCATTGGTGCACGTCAACACGAGCTCGGCAACAGATTTTCCTAGCGCACCTGCTAGCAAAATGGCCGCTTTCGCGTCTTCTTTCAACCACTGCTTATATGCCGCTTTTTGTTGCGCAGTTGCATCTGCCGGCAACACAGGACACTTTTTCGAACCATCAACAATATTTTCCAGTTCATACGACCGCAAAACCATCAACACATGCCATTTCCACTTTGCCCAGTCTTCAGGTCCTTCAAGTTTATCCACTTGAACTTTGTAGTCACTGCCGGTTGCCATTTTGAGGTTATCCTTACTCACAAAAAAAAAGTACAGCACGTGTTCCACAGGCTCTCAGCTTCGGATCCACTCACGAGATAATACCATTTACACGTGGCCTGGGCCCATAACCTGTTAGTTTTAATGTAAATCTTTATTTATCAAGTGAGAAATACAATACAAAATACAAATCATATTTTGAGATGCTTGTCACATGTCACGCGAACACGCACAGACTTTGCACTGACTCGTCTTTTGTTCTCTTCTTTATTGTACATGTCTATTTCACCAGGTGGCGCTACTGTGCTATTTTTCTTTCAAATATTAACAATAATAATTCCAATAAAGATATTCAGTATTGAATAAAATGAAAAAAACTGTTTTTCAGTTAAAATTCGTTAAGTTTTATTTGTCTGGTAATTGTGTTTTCGTTTTTTGAGTTTGCAAAAAAAATTGGTCTCCGTTTGGAGGGGGGGGGGGTCATGACCCCCGTGACCCCCCCCCCCCACTTGAATCCGCGCCTGGGCGCAAACCTAGAAGAATTGCTGAGTTTTAATTCACCGGCCGTGAAAGCCAATATACCATCTTTTTGGAAGCCTTCATAGGGAGGTTATGGCTGTTTGAGCTTTTAGTTCTCGCAGTCAGGGGGTGCAGTTGCACTCTATATAAAGGGAGGTAACGCGCAGTTCGTTACTCCTGTGAGGGTACGGGCGGGGACACCAAGAGCCCGCCGATGAGCCAGCTTGGTGTCCTAGGCCAAACCCCACACAAGACACGGCACAAACCTAGAAGAATTGCTGAGTTTTACATATTCTGTGTTTTTATTTTACTTTGATCAAAATGGCATTTTTGAAACATAATTTTACTTTATATATTTAAAATTACATATTGTGAAGTTTCGGGTAACTTACGTCTGGTCTGCGCTGGTCTGCCTCAACGAGGAACAGCTGACTGGGGATGGATGATCGGTAGCGGTCGTGGGTATTCGAGTCGCTTCGTCAGCCCCGCTGGGCTGTCTCTAAGCGCTAGTACAATATCAGTAGCAATGATGCCAACATACCACACCTTTTTCTACGCATCTTCTCTCTGTGGCAATTCCAATCTGGATGATTGTCTAACCCACAATATTTATATGGTTCAAGAGTTTTACCTACATAGCAGTCAGAGGTTTCGTGTCCACCATTATTACAATTTATACACTGCAGTTTTTACACTGCAGATCACTTGTTTCTGAAGCTTGCTGCTGGTGCTTCTGTTTTGGCCTTCCTTGGTCTTACCTGTTAGGAGGGCAGTTGTTAGCTTTATGTCCAATCTTGTTGCACTTGTAGCATTTCACTTGACTTTGATTGTTGGATTTCTTTTCAGTCTTGAAAGTTACTTTGAGTTCTACAGTTGTATTTGTTTCTTCTTGTTTGATAAGTCTTGAAATGAGATTTTCCAGGGTTCTCTCAGCAGAGGGTGTGGCCTTCCACACTGTATTAAAACATCTGTATTGGCCTGGCAGAGTGGTAATTGTTTTCGTGATTACCATCTGTTCCCTAATGTCTTCTGTTAGACTCCTGAGTCTTGCCACTAGATTTTTTACTTCAAATATATTTTGCATGAGGGTTTTGTTCATATCCCTACTTGTATCCGCAGAAAGATGACAATAGCTGATACTTCTGTTGTTCGGTGTCTCACTTGTATATTTTTTGTTGTTAGGAGATCAAATATCGATTTTGATGTTTCACAAGTTAGCACTAGAGGTTTCAAAGAGTAATCTATTGTCTTGAGAATGTGTACCTAACTTTGGCATCCTTGGCCTCCCATTGTTCCAACTCCTTTGCCTTGTCAGTATCCAAGGCTTATAAACTACAGAGGTTGCCTCAATTTTCACTCACCAATCAGCGCTCACAAGGCGGATGACGTCACAAGATACGAAACGCGCCATGTGGGGAAAGTAACGAAACTGTCAACATCAGCTGTTGAGTACGCAAAGGACAGTTTATTCTCATGAAATTATTGGTAAATGGGTGATAAAATAACTGAATGTAGCCTACTTACATTTTTGTTGTGATCTTGAATTTCTTGGAAATTTGCCTAGACTCGGTAGCAGTATCGTGGGTGTTAGTGACTTCCAATAACCACTTCTTATGCAAAATAGAATTGGAATGTTTCAATCTGATGAAGAAAATTGTTATCACAGCTGCCTCAACCCCACCAGACGGTAAGTCAGGAACGTCCCTCGACACAAAATCTGTCGTTCTTCTTAGAACGTTCTTGCCTTGTTTTATGTCCGTATTTTCCGTGAAATGTGACGAATTTTGCTGAAATGTGCCGGAACTGGTTTAGCCAAGTTTCTGAGGGATCGGTCATACCACCGTATGACAAGTGTTTAATCCAGGTTGGTAATGCATAATCGTGTTGGGTTTGCATTCCATAGGTTAAGTTCCCAAGTTGTAGAAATTTATCTTGGAACTAATGTGCTACATAACCTGCGACATAAACCTTGCCATCTTCCTCACTTTGTTCCATGATATTGACAATGAAGGACTCTGGTTGCACATTGCTCCCTAAGGTTGGTTCTGGAAGCACGTTACTTGATTCAGACACTATGCCAGATTTGTTTAGTGCTTTAGCAACTACATATTCATCTGAATCTTGATCAGCAGTGTTTGTTTGCTTTTGAACAACTCCTGGATTTTTTTCCAAAAATAATCATCCTCAGTCTGTAAATGCAGTCAAGGGGAGAAGGATGATCGTGTAAGCCACCACGGATTCGCAATTGTGAAAAGAGGGTTTCCAGTATATCTTGATTTAGCCTATGTGTGAGAATGTACTTCGTATTATGCCTACGGGCCATATCTTGGTACAGAAGTCAAAGGGATTTTATTGAAATGATGACTGCTTTCTGGAATATTTGCAAAGAATTTTTACCAATGCAAAGGGAACTATAATAATAATAATAATGCATTTTATTAATCCCTTAACGAGTCAAGGACTCATATACAAAGGAATCGTACAGTTTTATCTTGTTGGCGACAAATTACAATTCAATGTTTAGTTTACAAAGTTTTCAGTATGAAAATATATACAACATTTTGTTGCTTTCATAAGTTTTTGTACCCAATATAGTCTTCTTTTGTCTTCTCAGATAATGGAATTTCTTCAAACTGACATTTTATAATCATTCCACATAAACTGTTTTAGCCTCCTTTTAAAGATTGGTAGGCTAGCTGTAATTTTTATATTTTCTGGTAGTCTATTGAACTTTACAAAGGCACTATACTTAATGCTATTACTGTCATATTGTTTGGAATTGATATGGAAAAGTGATACGTCATCTGCATGTCTAGTTTTGTAAGCGTGTAAATCAGATTGTTTAGTTAAGTTTAAATTTGTGTGGATACCTTTGTGTAGGATTTGGTACATCAGGACATTTGATTTGATTTCTGCATTTAGGGCTACTGGTTGAATTTTACTCGTAATATAAAGGTGTTTGGTTGGTGTTAAAAAAAAAGGTAGTTATACATATTTATTATGGCTCTATTCTGAATTACCTCAATTTCCTTTTTTAGGTAATTTGAGCATTTTATCCAAATTGTATTCAAATATTGTAAGTGGCTATGTATTAAGGAAAAATACACTTTCCTGAGTAGATATTTTGGAATATAATAGCTCAATTTTTTTATCATTCCAGCAGCAGGTGATATTTTTTTAACTAATGCATCAATGTGCTTTTGCCAGGAGAGATTTTCATCTATTATCAGGCCTAGGTATTTGACAGATGAGACCCTTTTAACTGCCTTTCCATTCAGCATTATATTCTGAGTGATGTCTAACTTTGTTCTACGCTTAGATATTATTAAATAATTTGTTTTATCTTCATTTATTGTTAATTTATTTGACTGGGTCCAGCCAAGTATTGTATTCATGTCCTCCTGCATGTGTCTAATCAGCGTGTTGGTGGTGTACGCATTGTAAAAGATGCTTATGTCATGTGCAAACAACGTTTTATTACCATGAAAACTGAGTGTTGCTATGTCATTAATATATACTAAGAAGAGGGAAGGACCCAGTATTGATCCTTAGGGCACACCATGGGTAATATTTACTTCCTCACTTCTGTAGCCATTTATTTCAACATACTGCTTACGATTAGACAGGTAATTTTTAAACCATGTCCAAGCTACTCCTCCGATACCTGCTCTATCAAGTTTCCCTAAAAGAATTTCATGGTCAAGAGTATCAAACGCCTTTCTCAGGTCTATGAAAAGGCCACTCGCTGTCATCTTATTGTCTATGACATCCTGCAAGTTAGAGATTACTATTTCTGAGCTTGAGTTTTATCGGAATCCATACTGCCCTTGGTTGTGCAATGTATTAGAGGATATGTGTTTCGATTATAGAATCTCGACGCCTAATGTTATCGCAAGACCAACTACAATACTCAGACCTTAATGCAGGTATCGAAAGTTTGAAAATGGCGTATGCTGAAGCCCGACATATTGTTTGTTTACATTCGTTGCTGGGATACAATATTAGCTTTGATTAGCTTCGTTTGATAAAAGTTGGGATAAACTATCGTTCATCTGTAAATTTTAGTGCCTTCCATATGTCTGTAACGTCCAGTTCGCGTTAATGTACTGCAATCGTATGTAAATATGTGATAATACGCTTATTATGGAGTGGTTCGTTTGTGTGATGATTGTTCAGTCGACCGATGGCATTGTGTCATTTACTGGAGATGTTGAAGTACCTAAGAATAAAGCATTAATAGAAGTGTCTCAAGAATATACACCGCAAAGATTTGCTAGTCAGTGACAATATAATAATAGCTTAGTACACTTCAGTAGTGTCGAAATTACAGTAAGTACGTAAAGGGAAAACGCAAAGAGCATCTACGGCTAGACCAAGACGTTGACGTTATCTTGAACGCTCAGCAACATGTGCCTCCATAAATCCTTATCAGTCTGCAGATGATCTACACTGCCTTGTATTTTTTATAACAGTGAACTTCTGTTTTATTGGTTAAGGAAGATGTTTCCCCTGTGTCAAACAGTGAACTCATTGTGTTACGTCATTATTCATACTTTTGTGATTCTTACAGCTTGCAAATTAATTTAATTATGATGTGTGTAATAAAGTGTTATGGGTAACTTGTCAATTATGTACTTATATTGCGAGATGGTGTGCCGGGATAATTATGTAAGAGGGAGATGGTGCTTGCCTATCTACTTTACTAAATCAACTATTTCCAGCGTACAACTATTCCAAACGGTAAAAGCGAATGTTTAATAGGTTGAATGGTACCGTATTATTGTGTTCCTTGTGTGTAGTAATCTAAATACAGTAATTATGTTCTGATATCCACACGACGACTTCTTTGCTTGTTTTAATTAACTAATTCGGTGTGATGTTCTACCCGAGACTTTAGACAATTCTATGAGAGGTCTTAATTGAGTTGTATCTATATGGCGTTGGTTTAATTATTTCGGGTAACTATTCTCATTCCGATTGTGTACACAAATACTCTTCATGTGCTGGGAAGTAACCGGGTACTTTATTCTCTCCTACTTCGGAATCTGGGATGTCTTGCTAATAATATTTACCTATAATTACTGAACTTAAATACAAATCCTGATAACTCGCCAAAAAGCATCTTATTCAACCACAAAAAGAGGGAGACTATTGTAGCTGCCCCTTGGTTGAAGACGAAGAAACCTATAATTCAGGTCAGCACTATATAGACAAATTAATTCAGGTAAGTCTAAATTATTGATGTATATTTCTTCGGAACCTAGTCTCGTCTTGTGATATCTTGTATGTTCTTCGGTGAGTTAAAATAATAATTTACTCGAGCAGTGACAAGCCCGATGACATGATCTTAGATATTGGGGGGGGGGGGGGGGCAACTATCGCCGCCATGTTTTTTCTACATTAAGGTATGAGGATTGTTGTTGGTCTGGGTTATCGTTACACTATTTGTTGCATAAGTGATTCCTTGAACACACCGTACATGAATATGTACGTCGGTCATTGCCACCGTGACAGTTGCAGCCACAGACTCTTTTCTTCTTAATCTTCCATTTCGGATGTTGAATGGCTAACTAATACTAGCAGCGCAACGTACATTACTAGTGGATCCGTGTAGAAAACCTGCACCTGGTGGACATAAGATTCTGGTACAGAATTGTTGTGTATTTCGCATCATAGATTGGCAACATTTGTACCCTGTTACGTTGTACTGTGTATTTGAGTTGTTCAAATAAACGGCAGTCAGTTAAGTTGTGTTGTGTCGTTCTCAATTTATACTACAAAAATACACTAGCATATTAAGTAAGGTAATAAGACTAGCAAAGAAAATGCATAATGATTATTTTATTTCACAATCATCTAATAAAAACAGGGCTATGTGGGCCGTGATAAAGAAAGAAACTGGAAAATCTGCTAAAATACAAAGGAACATTACACTGACCTGCAATAATAAAGTGATTAATAATCCAGAGGAAATAGCAAACTATTTTAATGACTATTTTCTGGAGATTCCACAAATATTATTAAATGAATCACAGGTAAATACACAAAATTCTAATAAAAAAATAAATATATGCAGTGATTCTTTATTTATAAATCATGTCACAAATGAAGAGGAAAGAATAGTTATAAAAGAGCCAAAAATAAATTCTGTGCTGGCATTGATGGCATCCCTGATGCAATTTTAAAGAAATGTGCAGAAAATATAATAAATCCACTTACGCACTTAGTAAACAGTTCAAGTCTCACAGGAACTTACCCAGATATTTTGAAGTTAATAAAAGTAATTCCAGTGCACAAAAAAATGTTCAAGAGATGAATTAGATAACTATCGTCCTATTACCTTACCAACTGGTATTGCAAAAATTGTGGAAAAATCATGCATAAGAGACTGATAAGTTTTATAGAAAAAAATACTCTCAAATTCACAACGTGGATTCAGAACGGAAAAATCTACACAGACAGAAATTTATGAATGTAGTAATAGTATACCGAAATTAATTGACAATAAGGAACATGTAACTGACCTATTCTTAGATTTATCGAAAGCATTTGATATTGTTGACCATAAAATCCTCCTTACAAAACTAAATCAATATGGTATTAGAGGTCTAACTAATAAATGAATAGAGTCTTACTAACAAGGCGTAAACAAATAGTAACCTTCAGACACAAGGATGATGGAACCAGATTACTTAATGAAACATTGTCCAATGAGGGTATTATTAAATTTGGAGTACCCCCGGGATCGGATTTGGGCCCACTACTCTTTCTTCTATATATCAATGATATAACACAGAATGTTGATTTTCATAAATACATTTTGTTTGCGGACGATACAACACTCGTAATAAAAGGTGAAACTAAACAGGTCTTACAGCAGTCTGCTGACTCCGTTACAGAAGAGTTAACCAAATGGTCACAAGATAATCACCTCATAATAAAGTATAAAAAAACAGTATCTTTAAATATCCACACTATATAGAGTAGGTATCCTGCGATGCCCAATGTAACATTAAATGGTCATCAATTAGAAAATAAATCAGAAACAAAGTTTCTAGGACTATGGATACAACATGACTTGAAATGGAATAAACATATACAATATCTGAATACTAAACTGAACTCGATGTGCTTTGCATTTGATGAATTAGCAGCTTATTATAAATATCAACGATCGATTAACTGTAACACTTGAGTGCTACATTTTCACAATATTACATGTACTCTTTTAAGCCCACCACAATCATTGGAGATGATAGAGTTTGTTTTCCACAGAGTGTACACACACGACTACACACTGCCTTGCAATCTATGGTGATCAGGCTATGCCAGCGCTCTCGGCAACTAGCTTGGAGTATCCGAATCTTGTGGCAAGTGCTCTCCAACAGCATTACCTATTTTGAAAATTTGCACAAGCATGCACACATTAAGAAATACTTATTTTGCTTATTTCCATTCATACTTAAGATATGGGGTCATATTTTGGGGTATGTTACCAGATGTACTAAGCACGTTTAGGATACAAAAGAGGGCGATTAGAATTATGGCAAATGTAAATACTATAGAATCATGTAGGCCTCTGTTTAAATATTTAAACATTCCCCCACTGCCCTGCGTTCATATCTTTGAAAGCATTACATTTTTTTAAGAACTTAATGAATAAAGATGATTTTCTTAAAACAAACAATGATGTTCATAGGCATAATACAAGACAAAATCAAAACATTCATATTTCACATGCACACACAAGCATATATGAAAAAGGAACTTTTCACACAGGAGTTAAATTATACAATAAACTATCCCAGTATATAAAATTTGCCCCAAAAATAAAAACCTTTGAAAGAATGTTGAAAGATTATCAGCAGTGCCATTGTTTTTACTCTGTAGTTGACTATCTTAGCATATATGAGCGATGAAAACAATAATTATATTTTACTTTTCTCTTTTAATTGTAATACCTAGCTGTAAGTTGTTGTATTCATAGAATTAAGTTTTCATATTGTGATAATAGAGTACGGTGTAAATAGTTGTCCAGTAAGATTGCATCTCTTAAGATCTATTATTATAATAAGTTATAGTATTAGTAATATATATCTGTAAGTTCTTTTATTCTATAGATGTAATTTCTGACGTGTTCTATATCAAAAATGTATTGTATACTGTGCCCAGCATAGTCCTTCAAAATAAGTGTGGTTTAGCAACTCCGTCAGCGCTGTATGTCATCGCTGTGCCCGACCACAAGGTTGAGTGACATCACGCGTATCTGTATTCTATCTCCGGCCGAGCGCCCTGTCTCTGACCACGTGCTCAGCTCTGGCATCCGACATCTGGTCACATCGAGAGGCGCAGACACATGCTTTTTGTGCGCGGACTGGACAGTACTCCGTCATGCGGCAAGAGTGATTTTACATTCGATTGTGATCGTGGAGGGCCGTGTGTGCTATGCCACCACAGGTCTAAGTGTCGCCGTGTATCGGGTGTGATTTTATCGGAGTCCTGAGAGACCATATAATTACGAATCACTACTGTTATACCGGGCGCGATTACTATATCTGACGGCCGAGTCTAGCGTGTATAATCCCGGTAGTACAAACGCATGTTGGCTTGATAACGAATGAACTAGCCCATTGCAACTAGCTTTAGACGTGAGATACAATACGGAATAGTTTGTGCAATAAACATTCGAGAATAGACGAGGCTCTTATCATCGATGGAGGACTTGTAGATGCAATTGAACAGCTGTGAATGCTATTAAATTAAAGCTTATGTAAAGCCGGTGGCAATTTGCTGAGAGGAAGAATTGTGTCTACATCGTTCGAGGCGCAGGAACTTATGATTTCCAGAATAGAACGAGGACATTTTATAACCTGTGCTGTTGAAGTGTCAATGAAGAATTTTGAAATGGAACTAGTCAGTGAAAATATGTGCCACTAAGCTTATACGTGAGGGGACTGGTCGGAGTGACATTTACATCAAGATGAGGCCATGATGTTGCCATGACATAACCACACCGTGGGAGTGGGAGGACGCAACCACCATGAAACGTGAAGGTCTCAGTTTCGATTCCTGGAGGAGGCGAGGAAGAAGATGGAGGAAGATGGAATCCTGCTGGTTCTCGAATGGGAAGGAGATGGTCCTGAATGAAGTTTGGTTCCAGAGGTTCTGCATTCTATGAGCATGCTAGGCTTGTACCATATTTTCTTATTTCGGCCAGTTGGTGAGCTAAAACATTACTTCAATTTGTTGTTGTGAGTGGTTTGTACTACTCAGTAGTACTAGATGCCATGGAGTTGAACCAATAATTATTTATTTGTTGATTAATTATTATTTTTTAATTTGCGAATTGACCACTTCGGATAACGCTACAATTTCATTTTTTCTTTGCCTGAAGTTTCCTCTTCCTCCAGTACTCCTTCATATGGGCGCTATGCTGTTTCTTCTGCTCATCCGTCCAGGCTCTTCCCTTCTTTGTGGTTCTTGTGACGTGAAACCCTTCCAAGTTTTGAATTATGTACCGAAATGTTTCCCTGTTTGACATCTGAACTTCCTGGATGTTGGAATTTTCGAGATCTTTTCGAACTTCCTTAATCCATGTCGTTGTTGTCTTCTTGTTCCACAGGTAGTCGAATAACTGTTTGGTTAGTCTAGTTTTGTCCATTCTGTACAAGTGTCCGAGAAACGATAACCTCCTCTTCTTCATGGTCTCTGAGATTCTCTCCACATTTTTATAGACTTCATTGTTGCTCCGATGTTTCCAGCCGGTTTCAGTCTAGACTGGGCCCATGATTTTCCGTAGTATTCTTCTTTCTAGGATCTCTAGCTTCTCCAATTTGTAATTCATCGAGAGGCATTCGCTGGCATACAGGCATTCTGTTTTTACTACCGTGTTGTAATGTTTTAGTTTGGCATTCCATGAGATGCATTTCATGTTGTAGATGTTTTTAGTTAGCCCATAAGCTCTTTCCATTTTTGAGATACGATCTTCTACAGCAGCTCTCTCTAGGCCGTTCTCATGTATGGTTTCACCGAGGTATTTGAACTTTTTCACCCTCTGAATCCGTCCAATCTCTGTTTCAAGGAATTGTGGTCCATGTTTGTCATTCATCATGAACTTGGTCTTCTCTTTCGAGATCCTAAGTCCTGTCTTGCTAGCGATCTTTTCTAAGAGGTTGATCTGTATGGCCGCTTCTTCTAGGTTCTCTGAAAGTATCGCAAAATCATCAGCGAAAGCCAAGCAATCGACTTTGATTCCTCCCGTTTTTCGTCCTAGGCAGATCGGGGCTATCTCTTGATTTTCAAGTTCGGAATTCCAAATTCTCACAATCCTCTCGAGGACACAGTTGAATAGTAATGGTGATAATCCATCACCCTGTCGCACACCTGTCTTGATTTCAAATGACTGAGACAATTCTCCCATGAACTTCACCTTAGAAGTTGTGGCTGTTAAGGTTTCTCTGATAATATTGGCCAGTTTGGTTTTGACTCCAAATTCTCTAATGATCTTATCTAGGGTCCCTCTGTCCACCGAGTCGAAGGCTTTTTTGAAGTCAATGAATGAAACCACTATACTTTCGCCGTTCAGCGCTCTGTGGCGAATTATTGATTTCAAATTTAGGATTTATTCGGCACAGGAGCGGCCTTTCCGGAACCCACCTTGGTATTCTCCAAGTTGCTTATCTAGGATTCCTTCTATTCTATTCAGAAGTATCTTTGAGAGGATTTTGTAAGTGACTGGGAGTAGCGACACGCCTCTGTAGTTGTTAACATCTTGTTTGTTCCCTTTCTTATGGAGTGGGTGGATCAGCGCTGTTTTCCATTCGTCTGGTAGCTTTTCCGTCTCCCATATTTGTTGGAAGATATGGTGCGGGTCGTCTAGGATTTCCGGTTCTGCCCACTTCAACATTTCTGCTGATATGGAGTCTTCCCCGCTTGCCTTGTTGTTCTTGAGACTTATTGGGGCTTCCTTTATTTCTTCTTTTGTTGGTGGCATATCATCTTCTGAGTTTATAGGATGAGTCTGAAATTCTAATTTGTTGGTTGGAGGCGGGCAGTTGAGGAGTTTCTCAAAGTATCTGGCTAATATATTGCAGTTTTCTTGATTGTTCAGTCCAATTTTTCCTTCTTCGTTTTTGAAACTTATACTTGGGATTTGGTATCCTCTAAGCTTGTCCTTGAAGGTTTGGAAAAAAATCTCTGTTGTTATTCTTAGTGAAGTCGTCCTGGAGGTTTTGTAACTTTGCATTCTCAAACGATCGTTTGGTCCTGCGGAATACCCCTGATGTTTCTTTCCTTTGGGTTCTGAATTGATCCAAATGTTCCGTATCTCTTGAACATTTCCATTTTCTCCATGTGTCGGATCTCTTTTCAAGTGTTTTCTCACATTCTTCATTCCACCAGATTGTAAGTTTCCTCTTTGCCAGTCCGAATGTTTTCTTAGCGGCTTCATTGATCTTTGTACAAAGATGTTGCCAGGTCTTTGTTCTAGAAGAGCGGATTTCTTCTCTGAAGTTATTTATAATATCTCCATTGATGTTCATTCGATTGGTGTTGTATTTTTTCAACTTAGGTGGATCCTTCTTTTGTTTTGGTGGAAGAAAACGTATTTTAACTTTGGAGAGATAGTGATGAGAGTCAAATTTACCATTTCTAATCACTTTAACATTCATCACCTCCCTAGTATTTGTCCTTGATATTGCTACATGGTCTAATTGGAATTCTCCTAGGTTGGGATTTGGAGATACCCATGTCTTTGCTTTTCTTGGAAGTTTCCGAAAATGAGTCGACATGAGATTCAACTGGAAGATTTTGCAGAGTCCAAGGAGCCGTTCGCCATTCTTGTTTGTCCTCTTGTGTGCTGGATAGTCTCCTACTATATCTCTCTATTTTCTTTCTGTCCCTATGTGTGCGTTGAAGTCTCCCAGAAGGATTTTTACATGGTTCACAGGTATCCGAGCGATTTCTGTTTCTAAGAGGTCCCAGAAGTCATCGACTTTCTGTGGGTTCTTCTTGTTGTCTTCGTTGATAGGAGCATGGCAATTTATGAGAGTATAATTCCTGTTTTTGCACTTGATTGTTAATAGGGATAATCTCTCAGATTTAGATGAAAAGTCTGTGACACTATCCACTATGGTTTTGTTTATGTAGAAGGCAGTCCCAAGGAGAGGGGTGTTAGCCATTATCTTTATTGCTGGCTTTCCCTTGAATACTCTGTAGTGCTTTATATCCATGATGTGGTCATCTAGGAATCTGGTCTCTTGTACAGCCAAAATCTGGATTTGTTGGTCGTCCAGGAGCTTTTCCAATTCTCTCTGTTTTCCGACTCGCAGGAGTGAGTTGACGTTAATGGTCCCGATGAAGTATTTCCTCTTGAATTTCAATTTGGAAGGTGTTTCAAGACGCTCCGACTCATCTAGTATGCAGGTGGTGGGACTCCCCAGAATCCTAGGTCCCGATGCATTGCCTACTGCAATGGTGGATTTCTCTTTCAAGTTACCACCTGGGGTAGTGCTCTCATTTAGCGACATTTCCATTCTGCATATGAAATTGTGTTGTGTAGGTGTAGAAAATAAAATTCCGAAATAAGATCGGATTGTTAGTCCGAAATGATTGTTTTTTCGTGGTTTACTCCACTAGGTTCTTCCGCTCTCTCTGCCGTTGGGCACTGAAATTCTTCATCCGCCTTTGAGACCGTTGACCAGGTTTCACCCTCTTCCTTTCTCAACCGGGCTTGGGACCGGCTATGGCTATAATTATTATTATTATTAATGACCACATTTTTTTCTTCGTCTATTAGGTAATTATATGAGGAAGTGATTCACATTGTAGGGTTGTCACACGTGGCAAGGAACAATCCACCATGCTTGGCACCATGATCCAGTTAATATTTTCTTTTGGGAATTTTTGTAAATCCGTCACTACTTCGAATGATAAGATTTTTTTCTACGATGATAAGATTGGAAATACGACGCGGATACTCAACTGAATTCATGATGGAATAAATGAAGGTGATAGACTAGCTGTCGAGAGCTAGGGTGGAGTTCATGTTTTGAAATTCTTTTTTTTTTATTTTGACTTCAGCGTTGGTGGATCTAATTATGTGAACTCTCAAGGATTATAACTTTATATATTCCCATTTTTTCTTCGTCCACATTCATTGATATAGAGAATTTAATTATTAAAAGCATGCTCGTCATTATGCTTCGACACCTACCCATTTGACATTGCTACAGGTAATGCCTGCATTAGATAAATGAAATGAAAGGTCATGGTAATTAAAAAATAATAATGAGCTTATCTACAACAACAAAAAGGAAGATTGATTGGTGTAGTTGTTTATAAAAAAGATGGGAGAATTGAATGGAATGTAATAAAATAAATTTAGGATGGTAGTTCACATTTTCTGTGAACGTCTTATGGCAATTTTCTGAGAATTAATCATGATGAAACCCTTTGTGATTAAAAAATAATAGTGTAATAATAATTAGCAGTGTAATATCATTCTAAATAAGCATGACTATGCAAAATGTAGTCAGATGGTGGTGAATTAAGTATTCACAGGAGTAGGCAGGCGATAATCTAATCACTATGTAATTGATGGAGTGAATACACTGCAAGCATACCATCGAATTGGGATAGATGGGAACTTTTAGTTGTGATATAATGTCAGCCATGACTTTGAACTTTGCATGAATGTAGGATAATGGGTGCACGTTTGCATGAAATATTTTGAGTAATTAGACTCGGGAATAACGTTGTATGATAAATATAAATGTTGATTGCAACTTTAATTGAGTGGTCAAGTAGGACCTATATTGTTGCAGCAATTATTTTTAATTACGAATTGGTGGATATAAAATTTGTTTTCGTCTCATTAGTTAGAACGGAGATCAATACTATTATTTTTTTGCAAGCTATTTATTTAACTTTCTTTCATTATAAACTCAAGTGAGTGAAAATATTACTAATCTAGGACACTATCTGATGGACATTTAGCGTGATTAGTTGATATTGATAGTCAAATGTGGCTAAATCTATTTTTTTATATTTTTTTAAATTTCTTTGAGTATCTCTTAATTTTATTTGTGTCTAAGGATAGGACCAAGGAGATTCGTTGACCCTTTAAAACTTAATTATGTTTATTTGGACTCTAAATATTTTTCTTTTTCTTCGGTCCACATCAAGCTTTCATTTAGATCGAATCTCCGAGGCAAGATAGGCTTTTTGGGGGTTTCCTATATTTGTATTGGTCAATGAGTTGCCAATAAATGGATGCCTATTTTTATCTTTTTAATTGTGCTTATCTTCTGATTTCTGTTGTGCTATTGCTTTGATTTAGGTTTGGGAGTGGGTTGATTTAACCTGTTACACCTATATCTTGTTAACCACCCCTGAGACTACTTGAGTTCTCGTACCCACCGGCATTTTATTTTGATATTCGAACCCAGACCTCAATCATTTTTTGTTCTTTATCTGATATATGTCTGGTGTTATCGGCATGATTTGCGATGTTTTCGCCGGGTCATCCAATTCGATGCCGGTTAACGGGGATATATAAAATGGCGCCCAGTGTGCAGAGCCTCGAATTGAAAAATCGTACCACACGGTGGTGTAGCAATTAGATGTTTTTAATGTAATTTGACAGCCAGTGTGGGTTGTTGTGTCGTTGGCACTTGCATTTGAGTGGCTCAAGTAAATTGGATTACCACATTTGAGGTACTTGAATGGGAGGCTAATGATTTTTTCTCTTGGGAAAGTCTAATTACCTTTGGTAATGAGATTGTTCCTAGTTTCTATGACACAGGCAACAGAACCAGAAGTTCTTTTTCCTTTTGGATTGGTGCTTTGGATCTCCATTCGTTCTTCGTTTAATGATCCAATTGCGTAGAATTGGATACGGATCCATTTATGCAGCTCGTTGATATTAGTTCAATTCCATGGTATAGGCCTAGTAGTAGAAAGTGTGGTACAATCTTGGTGTGGTCACTCTTGATGGTTCCCTTATGTTGTATTGTCTTATTGTACTTATTGACATGTCTAATATGGAAGAGTTGAGGCAGCTGTTAGCTGATTTGAAAACTGATATAAAGAAAGGTCAGGAGGATTTAAGAGGCGACTTTAAGCAAGGTCAAATGGAGTTAGAGGGTAGATTTAATCATAGTATCCAACAAACTCATGATGAATTGGACAAGAAATTTAATCAAAACCGAAATGAGGCAGCTAATCAGGCGTTAAAAACACAGGCAGATACAATCAAGTTAGGAGAGCGTATAACCAACAGTCAAAAGGAAACGGATAGCAGCGTGGACGCAAAACTTGATGCATTGAAGGCCACTATGCAGGACAATTTAATAGAGGGCATACAAAAAATTCAGAAAGGTGTAGAGAAAGACATGGAAGCATTGAATACACACGTCAGGACCTTAGAAAAACGGTTAGATGAAAACATCAAAGGATTGGGATCTGATATAACCACTCATGTAGACAAACTTAAAGGGGAATATTAACATGAGATAGTGGAAGTAAGGAAAGAGTTTAATGAAACTACTGCCGGCATTCGTAAGGAATTAACGGAACAAGTAGGAAAGGTAGAGACGAAAATCCAGAAAATGGAGGAAAATGTTGGCACATTAGCACAAGACGTGGATGCAAATCGAAAACGCATGGATGAGGAAGCAGGGAAGATAGAAAACAAATTGTACGCAATCAATACTAATATCACACAAGTCAAAACGGAAATAGATGGGGCGATTTCGTCAGTCAATGATAACATAAAGATACTGGAAGGTAGTCACCTAGACCGCATTACGCGTATGGAAAACTTCTTAGAGATGAATAGTCCGGTTTAAACGATGGAAATTAACTCACCAGAGATTAACCAGGAGAAACGATGGGGAGATATGGATTCGACACCTAGAGGATTTAATGGGGCTAGTCCTGTAACTATCATTAGGACTCATGAGGAAAAACCGAAAAAGTTTAGTGGTGTGGGAGTTATCACCCCAATTGGGTTCCTACGAGACCTCAGGGATTATCTGGATGAAAATCGGATCCCAAGTGAACGCGAGATAAGGGTTATTGAAAGATCGTTATAGAATCAAGCGCTGACCTGGTTTAGAGCTTTTAGATGCACCTTTGCGAATTACGAGGAGTTTGCTAAGTCATTCCTTAGGCGTTTCTGGAGTTCGGAAGACCAACTTAGCATCAGATCGGAACTTTACTCCAGGAAATATTCCACATCTAACCCAACGCAGTATGCGGGGTATTTTACCACGCAGTTAGCCAGGTTATAACATTTAGAACCTCCATTACCCGAAGAGGAGATGATTCAGGCGATAAGGAGGCAATTTCCGGTAGAAGTTCAGAGAACACTTATAGCATCTGGGGCGAATAGTTTGAAGACATGTGACGAAATTCTGAGGAAATTAGATCACACCAGTTCTTTAATGCACGCGAGAAACACTACATCAGAGCACCAGGAGGTGAATCTAGTCGTGACAGACCGGAAAATACAGACTGAACCACCACAAAGAAGAATATTCCAAGATACAATAGATTGGAGAGGACGTTATGAGAATCGTGGATATAATCAACGAGATAGGAGATGGAACCAAGGTGGAAGGCCATACTATGCGAACCAACAGCAGCAACTCAATTCACAAACTTACAGACCCAGGGATATTAGGGGAAGAAATCCTTGGCAGCAAGGAAGAAGTAGATTTCAAACCTATAATAGGCAGTGGAACAGAGATGAACCTCGGGACAATCGCGTGGATTTGGAAGAGAGACATGCATAAAGTCAAGCATACTTGCAGCAGATGAGAGAAGCAACTCAGCAGCAGCAAGGGCAAGGGAACGTAGACCTAGGGCCTAGTACAAGTGGCTCGCAAACAAAAAATACGTCAAATACAAATCACCAGACACAGTAGATTCCAGTAATTCCAAAACTATCATCGATATCATCGCGGTACATAGAATTGTAGATGAAGACCTCATTTGCGACGAAGAGAATCCCATTAGGAGAGAGAGAGAACTGAACTACCAATGATTGATGTACATGTTGGAGGACGAAAATTTAAGACATTGCTGGATACAGGAGCCATGGTCAGTATCATATCTGAGGCGTGTTTTGAGAATATCAGGTTGACAGAAGACATTACTATATTACCTGCATCCGGAATGAAGGTTAGAGGAGTGATTCCTAACCGTTCTATTAACTGCAAATTACAAGCATTGATTAACATCACTATAGCCAACAGAAATTTTCAACACGTCTTCATAGTACTAAAAGTTATTAAGTTCGACATGATTCTAGGTGCGGAATTTTTGACAGAGCATGGAATAGTAATTGATTTACAAGCAGGGATAGCAACTTTCCGAGGAAACGAAGGGAAATGGAATGAGGAAATTGGTATATCACATAACCAAGGATTACCTGGATGGAACACCTTAGATAACATGGTAAATGAAATGGAGGTAGAAGCAGAGAGGTTACTCTATGTCAAGAAGGAAACAGTAGAACCACACATCCGGAAGAAATTTGATGAATTAAAATCGGAATTTCAAGACATCTTCGATGAGAAACCTGGTCTTATTAGCAATTTCGAATACCAGATACGACTGGAAGATGAGTCACCATTCGAGGGGAAGCTTTACCCGATTCCAGAGAAGTGGAATGAGGAGGTGGGCAAAGCCATTAAAACCATGGAAGAAGACGACCTCATTCCGAAGATGGCTACCCCATATCTCAATCCTCTGGCCGTTGTTAAGAAACAGGACCGCAGGCTTAGAATTTGTCTAGACGCCAGAAGCCTCAACAAGAGAATTTTGCCAGAATATGACAGGCCTCCCAAGATTAGGGAACTACTCAGACGATTTAAGGGAAAGACCATATTCTCGACAATAGATCTTACAGTTTCTTATTACCATATACGTTTGTCAGAGGAGAGCAAACGATACACTGGATTCATGTACAACGGCATTACTTACGTTTTCAAAAGACTACCGTTTGGAGTGAAGAATAGTGGTCCTGCAATGGTCAGAGCATTGGACAAGAATCTGACGGAAGAAGTAAAAGGAAACGTATTATGTTATATCGATGATCTAATTATAACATCGACAACCATAGAGGAACATATAGAACATCTTCGTAAATTATTTGAGAAACTACGGGAAGCATTTTTCAAGGTCAACTTTAATAAATGTCATTTTTACCATAAAGAGATTAGGTTTTTGGGACATGTAATTGATAGAAATGGGTATCGACCTAATCCTTATAAGATTGAGGCGATCAGGAATTTTCCCAGACCATAGAAGGTCAAACAGATTAGGCAATTCCTGGGAATGTGCCAATTCTTTTCGGCACATTGTCCCATGTACTCAGAGACGATGGCACCACTACAAGATCTCTTAAAGAAAAACAACAAATGGAAATGGGAAGAGAAATCTGAAGCGGCCTTTGTTAAAGCAAAAACTATGTTGATAGAGAATATTAAACTTGAATACCCAGATTTCGAGAGAACGTTCTATTTAGAATCAGATGCTTCACGCGTTGGCATCAGCGCCGTGTTATTTCAGATAGATGACAAACAAGAGCGTCACTATTTAGCATTCTCCAGTAGAAAGTTACGTGAACCAGAAAGGAACTACACTACCGCGGAAATAGAGGCATTAGCAATTATTTATGCATTGCAGAGTTGGAAGAAGATATTGCTTGGGCATAAAACTGTCATAATCACCGGCCATAAAGCATTACAGTTTATGCTAAAAACAGAGCTAGCTGGTGACAGGGTAGAGCGTTGGACTTTGTTTCTCCAACAATTTGATGTGTCCATTGTACACCAACCGGGCAAGGACAACTTCTTAGCCGACGTTTTGAGTAGAAACCCGACAGAGGAAGTGCAAGTACATCAAGTAGAAATAATCCAAGAAGATCAGGAAACTTTAGAGAAGCTTATGAAACTACCGCAGTCACAGAAGAGGCATACTCCTTTGAGAATGATGTATAGATTTCTGAAGGGACGCATGAGCAATATCGATCCAGAATATGAAACAACTGCTAGATTGTCTAACGATTATGTCATCGTGGAAGATGTGGTATGCAAGTTTGTGGATGAAGACCATCTCATGTTAAAATCAGTTTTACCACCGAACCTAGTTGAACGTGTAGTTTGGTTGGCGCATAGGGCCATATGTCCCCGTTAACCGGCATCGAATTGGATGACCCGGCGAAAACATCGCAATTCATGCCGACAACACCAGATATATATCAGATAAAGGACAAAAAAATTGATTGATTTCTGGGTTCGAATATCAAAATAAAATGCCGGTGGGTACGAGAACTCAAGTAGTCTCAGGGGTGGTTAACAGGATATAGGTGTAACAGGTTAAATCAACCCACTCCCAAACCTAAATCAAAGCAATAGCACAACAGAAATCAGAAGATAAGCACAATTAAAAAGATAAAAATAGGCATCCATTTATTGGCAACTCATTGACCAATACAAATATAGGAAACCCCCAAAAAGCCTATCTTGCCTCGGAGATTCGATCTAAATGAAAGCTTGATGTGGACCGAAGAAAAAGAAAAATATTTAGAGTCCAAATAAACATAATTAAGTTTTAAAGGGTCAACGAATCTCCTTGGTCCTATCCTTTGACACAAATAAAATTAGGAGTTACTCGAAGAAAATTAAATAAAATATAAAAAAATTAGATTTAGTCACATTTGACTATCAATATCAACTAATCACGCCAAATGTCCATCAGGTAGTGTCCTAGATTAGTAATATTTTCACTCACTTGAGTTTATAATGAAAGAAAATTAAATAAATAGCTTGCCAAAAATAATAGTATTGATCTCCGTTCTAACTAATGAGAGGAAAACAAATCTTATATCCACCAATTAGTAATTAAAAATAATTGCTGCAACAATATAGGTCCTACTTGACCACTCAATTAAAGTTGCAATCAACATTTATATTTATCCTACAACGTTATTCCAGAGTCTAATTACTCAAAATATTTCAAGCAAACGTGCACCCATTATCCTACATTTATGCAAAGTTCAAAGTCATGGCTGATCATTATATCACAACTAAAAGTTCCCATCTATCCCAATTCGATGGTATGCTTGCAGTGTATTCACTCCATCAATTACAAAGTGATTAGATTATCGCCTGCCTACTCCTGTGAATACTTAATTCACCACCATCTGACTACATTTTGCATAGTCATGCTTATTTAGAATGATATTACACTACTAATTATTATTACATTATTATTTTTTATTCACAAAGGGTTTCATCATGATTAATTCTCAGAAAATTGCCATAAGACGTTCACAGAATATGTGAACTATCATCCTACATTTATTTTATTACATTCCATTCAATTCTCCCCTCTTTTTTAATAATCAACTACACCAATCAATCTTCCTTTTTTGTTGTAGATAAACTCCTTATTATCTTTTAATTACCATGACCTTTCATTTCATCACATAACTTGTGTGCATAAATTATCTAATGCAGGCATGACCTGCAGCAATGTCAAATGGGTAGGTGTCGAAGCATAATGACGAGCATGCTTTTAATAATTAAATTCTCTATATCAATGAATGTGGACGAAGAAAAAAATGGGAATGTTTAAAGTTATAATCCTTGAGAGTTCACATAATTAAATCCACCAACGCTGAAGTCAAAATCGAAAGAAAAAAATGAATTTCAAAACATGAACTCCACCCTAGCTCTCGACAGCTAGTCTACCATCTTCATTTATTCCATCATGAATTCAGTTGAGTAGCCGCGTTGTATTTCCAATCTTATCATCGTAGAAAAGGAAAAAAATCTTATCATTCGAAGTAGTGACGGATTTACAAAAATTCCCAAAAGAAAATATTAACTGGTTCATGGTGCCAAGCATGGTGGATTGTTCCTTGCCACGTGTGACAACCCTACAATGTGAATCACTTCCCCATATAATTACCTTATAGACGAAGAAAAAATGTGGCCATTAATAATAATAATTATAAAATAATTAATCAACAAATAAATAATTATTGGTTCAACTCCATGGCATCTAGTACTGCTGAGTATTACAAACCACTCACAACAACAAATTGAAGTAATGTTTTAGCTCACCAACTGGCCGAAATAAGAAAATATGGTACAAGCCTAGCATGCTCATAGAATGCAGAACCTCTGGAACCAAACTTCATTCAGGACCATCTCCTTCCCATTCGAGAACCAGCAGGATTCCATCTTCCTCCAACTTCTTCCTCGCCTCCTCCAGGAATCGAAACTGAGACCTTCACGTTTCATGGTGGCTGCGTCCTCCCACTCCCACGGTGTGGTTATGTCATGGCAACATCATGGCCTCATCTTGATGTAAATGTCACTCCGACCAGTCCCCTCACGTATAAGCTTAGTGGCACATATTTTCACTGACTAGTTCCATTTCAAAATTCTTCATTGACACTTCAACAGCACAGGTTATAAAATGTCCTCGTTCTATTCTGGAAATCATAAGTTCCTGCGCCTCGAACGATGTAGACACAATTCTTCCTCTCAGCAAATTGCCACCGGCTTTACATAAGCTTTAATTTAATAGCATTCACAGCTGTTCAATTGCATCTACAAGTCCTCCATCGATGATAAGAGCCTCGTCTATTCTCGAATGTTTATTGCACAAACTATTCCGTATTGTATCTCACGTCTAAAGCTAGTTGCAATGGGCTAGTTCATTCGATATCAAGCCAACATGCGTTTGTACTACCGGGATTATACACGCTAGACTCGGCCGTCAGATATAGTAATCGCGCCCGATATAACAGCAGTGATTCGTAATTATATGGTCTCTCAGGACTCCGATAAAATCACACCCGATACACGGCGACACTTAGACCTGTGGTGGCATAGCACACACGGCCCTCCACGATCACAATCGAATGTAAAATCACTCTTGCCGCATGACGGAGTACTGTCCAGTCCGCGCACAAAAAGCATGTGTCTGCGCCTCTCGATGTGACCAGATGCCGGATGCCAGAGCTGAGCACGTGGTCAGAGACAGCGCGCTCTGCCGGAGATAGAATACAGATACGCGTGATGTCACTCAACCTTGTGGTCGGGCACAGCGATGACATACAGCGCTGGCGGAATTGCCAAACCGCGCTTATTTTGGGGGACTATGTTGGGCACAATACCTGTACTGTAATTGATAAAATGGATAAATAAAAATCTAATCTAATTTAAAAAGATAAGCACAATATAGAAAAGCCCAAGTATAAGAGTGGCGACGAAATATGGGATATTATGCACATGTTTCACGGACCGAAGAGGGCCATCAACAAAGAGTGTTTTGTTTGTCACAGATAAGGTGCAAAATTCTGTGCTTATGTGTGACTGGAAGACTCGGTGAATTGTGCATTCGACATGGCGGATGTAGGAGGATTGGCGTCACTCAAAGAATATTTCCTGAAGGAAGAAGGTGTTGAAACATGTTGGTTCCGTTTCAACCAATTTTGTTTTATCAATAATGTAGAAGGCATTCCAGAAAATGATCGTAGGCGTCGAGCCCTACTCATTTCAACATCGGGCACCAATGTAGAAAAAGTGATACGCCAGTTACAGCGAGCGGACTTAACACAGCAGACTCTCGCTCAAATCAAGCAAGCTCTCAAAGATGTGTTTGATCCTGCGGGACTTATAGAGGTTGCAAGAGTGCAATTTCACAGTATGTTGCAACAGCCAAATGAAGAGAGTGCGAAATGTTCATTTGGCGATTACCGTGAAGTGGCGTTGAAAGACACACTTGTATCGGACCTTAGATCCAATGCTATTCGTAGCAAAGTAATGCACCAGCGTAATTGTACTTTTGGTGACGCATGTATCCTTGCTCGCAATGAGGAACAAATTCAGAAGCAAATCCAGGACATAACGGGTCAACTTGGGCAGTTGAGCTCACCATCGTCGGATTCTGCATCTGCGGTACACTAAGTTCATTGTTCCCGTAGTGGAGAGACAGAGTCGACGAGCAGTCTCGGATACAGGGACAGCAACGGAGGTTGGGGCGGACGTGCTACAGGACGTGCGATATTCAGAGGGGGATGAATGAGCTCTCACAAAAATTACCAGCGCAGAGGCCGTGGTGGTTCTCTAAATTCCCACTCCAGTGAACAGGGATCCGCTCAAGCTAGCAATTCCAAGGACCGAGGAAAATGTTGGAGATGTGGTCATCTACATCACTCGCCTGATTCGTGTTGGGCCATCAACAAAGAGTATTTTGTTTGTCACCGTCGAGGTCATGTAGTCCATATTCATGCTAATTATGTGCATAGTGCACCATCAGAAAATAAGTGTGTAGTAGATAAAAGCAATGCTAGCAATAATGTGCCCCAGGTAATAACGGAGCATACAAATGCCAATATTTCTAAAGTGTGTAATACAAATTCTGTTGTTGAAGAGTTTGGTTATACCAGTCATGTTGTTAACGCAGGAGCTGAAGTTACTTTTGTTAGTTATATTGATATAATTCTTAGCTCAGAAATGTATGAAGGTGACGTGAATATAATTGATGATGAGGAGTACGCCTTGAATATGTATGGAGAAATTGAGGAATGTGTCAAGTATGAGTTTTCTAGTGCATTTGATTTTGATGTGAATAATAATTCAATGGATCAAGGTAGGTCACTTGTGCTTACTTCTGTTAATGTCACAGCAAATAATTCATGTCCCAAAAATTCTGAATTAGAATTTAATATAAAAGTTAGTGATGAAAAGTGTTTGGAAAACAAAATAAGTAAAGGTGTAGATTCCATTAAGGAGTTAGAGGAGCATGCTTACCAGGGGCGTATATAGAGTTTTATTTCGGGGGATCCCCAACCGGTGATTAGGGGGCATGGTATATGCCCAAAGAATAGGGGTCCGGGATTCTCCCCGGGAAACTTTCGTATAATTTGGTGCAAAATGATGAGTTTTAAAGCTATCTGGCAATACTTTTTCAACCAATTTGTTGTGATGCTTTATGTTTGGTTAATGTCAAACACAACTAAGACCATTTTATGATACTTTAATTAACAATCATCTTGCTCTCTTGATAGTATTTACATGGAAAGAATTAATATTACTGTGTTGATTTACAACACACACTATAATATAAAGTCAAGGTTTCTTGAAGCATTGCCAAATCGGTTCATAACTTCATCGTCAGTGAGATATATGTCTCTGTGAATAGATTACATGTTTTCAGAAGTAGAATTTCTTAAGTATGTTTTTCAACCAACTCAAACTCTGTTCGGTGAATTTGCCAAAATTTTGATAAGGCTATAAAAGTTAGGGGACAACTTTTGTCACACGCTTCAAGGGCACTTGTTGCTGTACTTGGTTCATTCATAAGAGCGAAGGTACTGGAGAGTAATAAGAGGTTATGTTGTTACACATAAGATCAGAGCAAACTGATTGGCACACTGTTTACATCCATCTACCTTCGACTTGCTTTGCAACGATGCCATACGTCACTTAGCAACAATAGTACATGATTATATTGATTTTTCATGTTTTAATACATAAACAAATAATATATGTGTCAAAAATTTCGGGGGAGCCTGGGCCCACCGCCCTTCCCCCTCCCCTTATATACGCCCCATGTTAGTTTACATTCAACAAATCCTCCTCATTTGATAAATATTGTTGTAAATAATCAAGTGCTTTCTATGGAAGCTTACACAGGCTCTGTGTTAACGCTCATAACTTTGCGAAAGTTTAAATAATTATTTCCCTCGTTATCGTATGAGCAGTGTTCTCATATTAAATTAAATCTGTTCAAGGCACTCCAATTGAAATTGCTGGAACTAGAGATATTGCTGTAAACATTGGAAGTACTGTATTTATGTTACCTTTAGTAATAGTTAACAGTGGCCATGAGTTCAAACCATTACCAGGTTGAGATTGGATTGATATGTTAATGCCAAATTGGAGCGAACTTCTTTCATGTAAGCAGATATCTGTCCAATGTAATGTAGTTACGGGTTCCGAGGCAACAGTTGATGTGCAAACATTGAAGAAAATGTACCCCCAGGTATTTTGCAAGGATGCTTCTGCATGCATTAAAGATTTTAAGGCTCATTTAGTGTTAGAGGATGGAGCTATTCCAGTGTTCCAAAAGTTATATGAGATTCCTTATGGTGTTAATCCAGCTGTAATTCACGATTTAAGGGAAGGTATTCAGAAGGGCTGTTATGTTCGAGTAAGTAGATCTGAATGGGCATCTTCTATTTGGCCAGTTCCAAACCCCACCCCTGGCACTTACAGAACATGTGTTCATTATCAGAGGACCCTCAACCCTAGTCTTCATGTTGACTTTTATCCCCTACCAAAACCAAAGGACATATTTGCTTCATTGGCAGGGTCTCAAAGTTTATGTGTACTTTATTTAAGCCATGTCTTATTTACAGTTAGAAGTTGATGAAAGGTCTCAAGAGTGTTTGACTATGAATACACCCATTGGTTTGCTACGTCTCACACGTTTAATGTGTGGGGTAGCCGGTGCTCCAGCTATATTTCAAAGTGTAATGGATCAGAAACTTCAAGGGATCCAAGGGGTAGTAGTATATATTGAGCCCGTCAGAGAAGGTTGTCCGGGTACCATCTGTCGAAAGAAATGGTACTTGCATTTCATTAAGGGCTTACAAAGCACGAGAGGCTTGATCCAGGGGATCTGGGTCATTTGTGTACGGAAACATGTCATAGACGCCCCAAGAAGTTCACCCGCAAATACAAAGCAAGGAATAAGGAGATCCAGCCTTAATTAAATTTCGTGAATGATTTATTCAAAGAATGACCCCTAATCTACTTCCAAGGGTCGAAATCGGCTAGTCGGCTGATCTAAATACAATAATGAGTCGATCCCTACAATAACGTTAAGTACCCTCGCGAAGTCCTAGTTACAAGAAACAAAGCAACAACTAAGCTAGGAGCGTGGTATTAGAAGAATTAACGTGGAGCAAAGTTACAACAAATGACTCGGTACAAGTTATATTTAACATCAAGCAAACTAATCCCTAGGTTAGGATGGTACCACGTCCACATTTACTATTACATTTAACATCTGTCTAAATCCTCTGTGAACGAAAGTATTACGACGAGACGCGTCGTAATCAAATGCTTATTACCAAATATAAGGATAGTTTGACCACAAACTATCAAAAAAAACTTGCATAACACTCTTACATCTAAACAGGGTACAATAGGGTGAATACACTTGGAAATAATCAATGAACACTAAGTACTAGCCTGCCTTCGCGAACTGAGATACTCTTTGTACCCAGTCGTCATCTTATGCATGTAAATTAGGGTGACAATGTGCAATCATCACTGCGACTTACAAGCTTTGAATCACGGGGGCCATAAGTTACGAACTACTGGTCCCGGAAGATTCATGTCGTCGAAAAAATGTGTCAGCTCATTTAAAAGTCATCTCCCACTGGAAATGATGCGAAATCACGGTGTCAATCAACAAAAAGCAAATGGTTGCAAAATTTAATGGCTGTCATTATTTAATTAATTAATCCGTTGGTTTAGGATAATTATGTTTTTGATTTATCAGAAGGTTTAAATACTGTATTAGATAGTTCAGTTTAGGACACCAGTCGTCGGCAGCATGTGATCTCCCTTGAGATTCACTCGAAGAATATGACTCCTATAAGTCAACAATAACACAGGTTAGCGCGTCTTACACCAACTGCACGCAAATATCATCGGTCGCCTTGGCCGCAGCTCAAATAGACGCCGGAATAAACCAACAATAAGGCGAACTTTAATCCGTCCTGCCTAAATACCATAATGTGTTCATAGACACAACAATAACATTGGCTAGCCTGACTTTATACAAAAACTGGGTCAATTAACATATGGTTTAAACCTTTTTATAAAACGCTAGATGATTCATTTTCATCAGCTCAAATATTTAAGGAATTCGTGTTAGCGAATGCTCCCTCACTCTCAAACATGGTAAACAAATAACAGGTGTTTCACAGCTCACGTAGCTGTCCCCAAAGCTTGGTTATATCATTGACACTGACCTTCAAATTCCTATGATTGTGACGTAAATTAGCATTTATAACAAGTCAATGTAGTCGTCTCGCTTTGAATTCTGGGTAGTAACAGGTTCCTACCACTAGCTATCGCGTGTCAAACAAGCTTTACATAGTATGGCGTACGGCTTGGCTTCGTACAAATTGTGTTACAAACACTGTTCATTTTCATCTTTAGATACACTAAATAATGTCCTGGTGTGCTCTGCAGATAGAGTTCAAATAGATTATCACTTCCCTAATAGTGTTTCTTATCATGGTTTACCCTTTCATATCATATAACATTGCAACAATCCCAAAAAAGAGTAAAATAAAGACTGTACACTTCTGCAGTCTAACTGCATTGACGTGACAAATATGCCACTCATCCTATTCTTTGATCACGTGGGTTTATGTGCATGGCTTGGCCCATTCATAAACAAATAACAACATCTAACTTCTGCTACGATGTTTAAAATGATACGAGGTATATTTACCCACCAATCTTACTGTACATGGGTTCGTTCCTCCCAGGAACTTCTCGTGGTAAATAGTACGCACAAAATGTCAAATAAAGAGTACATAACAAATGTTTCAACATCAGTCGGCTGAGAAATGATACGCTAATGATGGTGTTTTAACTCAAAAGAAGGGGCCTAAAATATAGGGTGTTCCCTAAATATCAGAAGTTTACATCTTCTGTTTGACGATGTCGTTTACATGATATAAAATACGGGCTTCACTTGGCTGGCTTACCATTACACTGAAAAAAATATACAAATGAAATGCGCACCTGCCGTATAGAACACGGGTTCGCTGTCTAACTAAAGATTGTTCCAGTGCCAAGAAAAAGAAACGTACACTAATCCTACTGGCCGTCCACCAGCTCATGGTCTTAGGGGGCTGAAGGGAAGAGGAGATACATTCCAGCTGCGTTGATTGAGTGGACGTGCCGCTGCAGGTATTGCCAAATCAGCACCGATGTTATTCACCCTATGGTTACTCACTGCTACTTTCGTTTAGTTCCAATTGTGAAATCGTACGGGTCAATTGTAGGTTGGCACTGTTGTCGTTCGCGCAGAGGCCAGCTGTCTCATTGCATTCCTGCCACGGACCTTAAGCTGGTGGACGGACAATACCTGAGTGGTCAAATATCATAGTTTTGGCTAAAATACTTCAAAATTACTTCCACTTGGACAAACCTTGTACATGATGAAGGTACAGGACTCACGATTACGGTTTCATGTTGTTCACCTTCCAAACTTCCCGTTGGAAGGGGTAACATGCCTTCATGGCTCCTGACATGTTCATGGATAAGGGCAATGGTCCTAGCCTTTCCTCTTGCTCCTTCATCTCGTACGCGGCTTGTTCCTCAGCGTGCTGGTTAGACATACCCATGGTGGTCGGGTTTATTTCCTCGGTTCCTCCCTCATCATAAGGAGTTACTCCATCTGGACGTTCTTATGGTGACGTTGAATTATGGTCATCTCGTGGCGTGTTTCAAAATGCATCGTGCAATTAATATCACTGCTTCTATAATTAAATTACGTAGTACAAATGCTATCACTGGCTTTAACTTTGCAGGTAGTTGAAAAATAGCTCTCCGTTACCTGCCACAGACTTTGTAATACACATGGTATCCCACACAGATTCTACACTTGGTTAGATCACTAAAAATTTGTGTAATCACAATTGCACACGTGCGATGCGTAGCATTTCCATAGTTAGTTTTACTAGCTTTATTCACTAGGCTATTAAACGTGGCTGTAGCCTTAATATTTCCTGTCTGACTTCAGACGGTCCTCGTGGTCTGGTGAAAAATATGTCAAATTCACACAAATAAATTCACACTTGCTAAATAATGATGCACTAGCCTTACACGGCTGAAATACATACTTTTCGCTGAAATCTATCGTAGCACACAGCTGTATATAATTATCCTCCGAATTATGGGGTATGCACTTACGCCTAATGTGGCCTTCGACTATAAGATGGACATTTGACACAACACGTGTAGTTACGACGGACTCTCAAGACGGTGTGTTGCAGCTAGCAACTGCTTCAAGATTCCAAGGAAGTGGTTGAGTCACTTAGCGACTAATTACTTCATCCCCCGCGTGTCTTCGGTGAAAATACCTTTACCAAAAGTATTATTTACCATTTCTAAAGGCAAAGAAAAGGGTAAATTATGCAGAATTAAATATGGCATGATCCTGAGATATGTGGAATCAAAATTGTAGGTAATATATCTCCAGGAAGAAAATAAGCTGTCCTCGCCGAAGTCAAAATAGCGGATTGTTCATGAGGAAGCTTCAGAGTGCGTTTTGTCGAACTGAGCATGTGGAGTGAGTATGCTCTCAAAGAAATATTAAACACATTAGCCTAGGCGGGCTCATATACCACTCCGTTGTTTCAAATAAAAATGTGAGATTAGCATTTTTATTTGCCAACAAAACCAGTCCTAATTTTCATAATATTTTTTAGATTGATGGCGTTGAAGGTTCCCAGTCTCTCTCCATCATCATCTTCTGTGGGTAGTTCGTCGTTCGTCATCAGTGGTTCGTCGGGAAAAAATCTCTGCACTCTCAATGGGCATTAATTCTCCTCGAATAGATCTCCAAATCCATTTCCTTCGAGGTCTTGCAGTCGTCGTTCATTACGTCTGGTTCGAGTCATACCATCTTGAAGTCGTTCCCAGTCGTCTTCTGCGCTGGATATGAGAAGTCCAACATCAGCGGTGGCGCTCCTCTGCTGATCCTGGGCTTTCAATTTTCCTTTCCGTTCCCTCGAAGATGCTACTTCTTGCTCTTCATCATCCTGTGAGTTCCGCAACTGCCGGATGTATTCTCTGATCTCGCGAGCGATCTCGGTCGGCTTGCGCATGAGGATCGCGGTCTTCGCTGTAACCTCCACTGTAACGATAATCGCGGCGTATATTGCCGGATTGTCGGTTACGAGGGTTGTCATTACGACCTCGCCAGTTGTCTCTCTGGTTATGATTGTTGTTCCTATTTTCAAACCTTCTCCCCCAGTGTCCTCGGTTTTCCTGCTGTCGTGACCGATCATATGGCCTACGGTTCCAAGTTCATCTTTCAGGTCCCGTATCATTCCTTCGGTAAGGTTCCGAAATAACCTGTGCTGGTTTAGGTGTCTGAGACACTTCATCCACAGTGGTAAGGTTTATCTGTCGATTTTCCCCTCTGGGCTTGTGTGTAGCAAACTGATCGTTTGTGCTATCGATCCTCCTCAGGATTAAATCACATTCTACGAAAGTAGATGCATTGGCTACAATAAGGGTTCGTTGCCCATCAATTGGATACTGCCGTGTGATAATCTGAATAAGCTCAGGTTCCGATAAGGGCGGCAGAAGCCATCCAAGTTTCGACAACTGAGTCGCAAAGTAATTCGCATATCTCGAGGACTGATCTGTGCTGTACCGCTTATTGTACATCTCGGCGTGATTTCCTTGCTGGATGTCTCCGCTCCAGTAAGTTCTCAGAAGTGCTTCCTTAAAGTCCTGGTACCCATTAAATGCGTAGTTGAATGCGTGGTGCCAAGTACTTGCCTGACCCGTTAAAAGGCGTTCTATAACCCTAAGTTCTCTCTCTTGAGTGACCATGGTGTCGCGGAGGTACGACTCCACGTTCTGCAGGAACTCGACCGAAGTTACACTGCTCCCTGTTCGGGAGCATTGAGCTGGCTGCTCGTCCTTCTGCCTGATAATCATTACGTTGCCTCCTTGGTTATAATTTCTCAATGGAGTAAACATGGGTGCATTAAAATTGAAGGGTGCAGATGGCTCTGTCTGCATTCGTTCGCTGCTTACAGTACTGGGCTGTACTTCAGCAGACGCATTCTGCGCGTTTGCATTCGCATTAGGAACATTCATAATGGGAGTATTTGGGTTAGGCGTAGTAGTGTTAGGAGTACTCTGCTGTTGAGCTCCTACCATTGCTGTAAGTCTCTGTTCTATTTGTTCGAGAGCGGGTGTGTCTAACGCTTCTAATGTCAAGTCGTTGATCTGCTCTTGTAGACTATGAATCTCTCCTCTGAGCTTAGTGTCTATCTCCCTGACTGACAGTCTGACGTTATTACTGAGTCTCAAGTGTTCAGCGATTGCGACTTCCTCCAGTCTGCGCTTTAAAGAATCCATCTCGTCTCTCACATCCTTTACAACAGTGTCGACCCTATTCTTCTGTTCTTCTACTTCGCTTTCTATGGTGGCGATATCCGTCGCTATCTCATCCTTGTGAGTTGGAATAGTCTCGTCGATCTGCTTTAACCGGTCCTGCACCTCAGTACGGTTTGTCGCAAGGTCTTCAGATAGTGTGTTTAATTTTTCATTAGCCTCTTTGTGGTGTTTCACCATATCCACTCTTACAGATGCTAAACCTGCTATTAAGTTGGCATTCGACTCAGCCCTTTGTGCCTCCATGTCTGCGCGAACTTGGGTGAGATCTTCCCTAAGTCGAGTTAATGTGTTGGTGTTTTCCTCCACGTCTCGTCTAACTCCTACAAAGGTAACGGTATTAGCACCGACATGCTCCCTAATGCGGTCGATGTCACCTCTCACTTCGTTAAGTGTCACCGTGTTAGCTAATAAGGTAGTATTAGTTTGATTGAAGGCCTTAGCATTGTTGCTTAAGTCGCCCCTAACATCATTCAATGTGACATTGGTTGCTTCTATATCGTTTCTTACAACATTAATGTCACCCCTGACTGTACCTGGGTCATCTCTAACTTGATCTAAGGCGGCTGTATTGATACCTAGGTCACCTCTAACTTGATCTAAGGCGGCTGTGTTGTTACCTAGATCCTCTCTTACGGCGCCAAAGTCACCTCTTACATTACCAAGCTCTCCTCTTACTTGAGCGAATGAGACGTTAATGTTTGCCATCATCCTGTCCAGGACACGTCTCAGCGTCTCCTCATCAATTATTACAATATTCAGGGAAATAATAGGGAATTACCTCAAAAATAACCACTACACCAATACAGGGAAAGTTTGTTCAAGCAGAAAGCCTTTACTTATGAATAAACATCACGAACTCCTGCTGGAATCAACGTAGAACAAGCTTCTTTTTCTTCTTCTTCTTCTTCTTCTTCTTCATCTTTTCCCGCTCATGCGGGGTCGACGTTTTTGGCAAGTCTTTTCCATTTCCCTCGGTCCCAAATGGTGTTTTCGGTTAACTGCTTTTCTGCGAAGTCTTCCTGCACGCAGTCCATCCATCTTCTTCTAGGTCTGCCTCTCTCCCTCCTGCCCTCCAGTTCAAGATCCAGCACTCTTCTTCCCACATAGGTCTCATCCCTGCGCTTAATGTGACCATACCAGAGCAACCGCCTTTCTTGAACTTTCCTTGATGCTTGGGTTACCTTGACACTTCCTCGTATGAAGCTGTTCTTGATGTGGTCTTTCCTAGTAACACCACACATCCATCTCAGCATTTTCATTTCGGCTACATCCAGCCGTTTATTTTGCGACTGTACTATTGGCCAAGTTTCTGCTCCATATAGCATGGCAGGTCTCACCACACTTTTATAGGCTCTCCCCTTTACTTGGACATTTAGTCTCCTGTCACAGAGGACACCAGACAACCTTTTCCAGTTTAACCAGGCAGCCTGAATTCGGTGGGTAATTTCCAGGTCTAGATTGCCATCGTCAGATACCGTTGATCCAAGGTACTTGAAACTATTACTTGCTTGGAGCTGATTTCCGTCCATCTTCACACTGTCATTTCCCTTTCCACCGAGGCACATGTATTCAGTCTTATTCCGGCTGATTTTAAGACCCCTGTCCTCTAATGCTTTTCTCCAGTGTTCTAGTTTAAGTTCGAGTTGTTCTTGATTAGTGCTACATAGTACAATGTCATCTGCAAATAGCATGCACCAAGGAGCAGGTTAACTAAGGCTTTCAGAGATAACATCCATTATCAGATCAAAGATATAGGGACTCAGTGCAGATCCTTGATGGAGACCAACTTCAACTGGTATGGTTCCCGTTAGCCCTACACTGCTTCTAACTTGCGTCTTTTCCCCATGGTACATGTCCTGGATAATGCGCACATACTTCTCTGGTACTCCCTTGAATCTCATGCATCTCCATACTTCTTGACGGGGGACACGATCATAAGCCTTCTCTAGATCTATGAACACCATATGCAATTCTTTCTTCTTTTCCCTGTGTTTTTCCATGAGCTGTCTCAGAGAAAAAAATGGCATCTGTGGTTCCTTTCCCTGGCATAAATCCAAACTGTTCTTCTGCTATTGTTGTCTCTTGCCTAAGCCTACCTTCAATGACTTTTTCCCAGATCTTCATAGTGTGTGACATGAGTTTTATTCCTCTGTAATTTGCACAATCCTGAATGTCCCCCTTTTCTTTATAGATGGGAATTATGGTACTCTTCCGCCATTCGTTGGGCATCATTTCCTCTTGAAATATTTGTTGGAATAGGCTCAGCAACATATCTATTCCCTCTTCTCCCAGGCATTTCCAGGCCTATACGGGGATTTCATCGGGGCCCGTTGCTTTTCCACTTTTCATTTTCTTCATAGCAGTTACAATCTCTACCCTGCAAATGTTAGTTGTTAAATTATAATTTTGAATACCATCTTCAAACACAAGCCTTTTATTCTCCTCATTAAGCAGCTTTTCAAAGTACAAGCAAATTACGTTAAAAGTAAAAATACCAACAAGCAAAAAACATAAGTTGCGTTTACTAAGGATAGAGCATTAAAAACCAAATACCTGATGAATTTTAACTATAATATGCTCTACCCCCCTGGTCTAATATAAAAGAATGCCAGGTGGCTATCGAAACAGCTGTACGACGTCTAAGTTCGTATCAGTCCAGTTGAACTGCCTATGGACATTAATATTCTGATCCTCTCAAAAACGTGAAACTGATGGTTTCCATATAAACATCGGCTACACCGGTTGGGCGCCATTTAAAAAGGGTGTACGAGCCCGTCACAAAAGGTTATCCGGGTACCTTCCACCGAAAGAAATGGTACTTGCATTTCTTTAAGGGCTTACATAGCACGAGAGGCTTGATCCAGGGGATCTGGGTCATTTGTGTATGGAAACATTTCATAGACGCCTCAAGAAATACATCCGCAAATACAAAGCTAACAATAAGGAGATCCAGTCTTAAGTAAAATTTCGTGAATTATTTATTCAAAGAAAGACCCCTAATCTACTTCCGAGGGTGGAAATCGGCTAGTCGGCTGATCTAAATACAATAATGAGTCGATCCCTACAATGACGTTAAGTACCCTTGTGAAGTCCTAGTTACAGGAAACAAAGCAACAACTAAGCTAGGCGCGTGGTACTAGAAGAATTAACGCGGAACAAAGTTACAACAAATGACTCGGTACCAGTTACATTTAACATCAAGCAAACCAATCCCTAAGTTAGGATGGTACCACGTCCATATTTACTATTACATTTAACATCTGTCTAAATCCTATGTGAACGAAAGTATTACGACGAGACGCGTCGTAATCAAATGCGTATTGCCAAATATTAGGATAGTTTGACCACTAACTATAAAAAAAAATATTGCATAACACTCTTTCATCTAAACAGGGTACAATACGGTGAATACACTTGGAAATAATCAATGGACACTTAGTACTAACCTGCCTTCACGAACTGAGATACTCTTTGTACACAGTCGTCATCTCATGCATGTAAATTAGGGTGGCAATGCGCAATCATCCCTGCAACTTACAAGCTTTAAATCACGCGGGCCATAAGTTACGAACTACTGGTCCCGGAAGATTCATGTCGTCGAAAAAATGTGTCAGCTCATTTAAAAGTCATCTCCCACTGGAAATGATGTGAAATCACGGTGTCAATCAACAAACAGCAAATGATTGCAAAATTTAATGGCTGTCATTATTTAATTAATTAATCCGTTGGTTTTGGATAATTATGCTTTTGATTTATCAGAAAGTTTAAGTACTGTATTATATAGTTCAGTTTAGGACACCAGTCGTCGGCAGCATGTGACCTCCCTTGAGATTCACTCGAAGAATATGACTCCTATAAGTCAACAATAACACAGGTTAGCGCGTCTTACATCAACTGCACGCAAATATCATCGGTCGCCTTGGCCGCAGCTCAAATAGACGCTGGAATAAACCAACAATAAGGCGAACATTAATCCGTTCTGCCTAAATACCATAATGTGTTCACAGACACAACAATAACATTCGATAGCCTGACTTTATACAAAAACTGGGTCAATTAACATACGGTTTAAACCTTTTTATAACACGCTAGGTGATTCATTTTCATCAGCTCAAATATTTAAGGAATTCGTGTTAGCGAATGCTCCCTCACTCTCAAACATGGTAAACAAATAACAGGTGTTTCACAGCTCACGTAGCTGTCCCCAAAGCATGGTTATATCTAGAGACGGGAATTTGCCTATTTGCCTATTTTATTCCTGTGTTTAGAAACGTAGGCTTTCGAGATATAAATCCGTCTTAGGTTCTTTTAGGCTAGATTTCGTTGGTTTTATTGTGCCTATAAATGCCTATTTCAAGGGTTTGTGCCTATTTGTAGTATAATTGCCTACTTGATGCCTTTTGACTGTATTTTAAAGTGCAGCTGGTGTGCTCGACATAATTATATTCTCATTTCTCAATATGTGTTTACCCCACGAACAAGAATGGGAATTCTCGAAAGTCACCAGAAATAGCGCCTGGGATCTCGATATTAAGCCTCCAAACTTAACAACCCTTCGTTTTGTAATTCGGTTTTCTTTATATTGAAAATTTACCCGTCAGTATGTGTGTGAATTAATATCATAAACTTAGAATAACAAATGAACTAACTTAGTGCCATGTTTTCGCGTTTTTTTCAATCTCGATATTAAGCCTCTAAAGTTAAAAACCCTTCGTTTCAGGTATCGTCCCCTTCAAAAGCCGCGTTAGGTTGGCGCTGCAACCTAACTGTGAATTAATATACAGTATATCCTGTACGCGTCTGAGTGTTGAATGGGCAGGCAGTTGAAAGCAGCCAGGAGGGATGCGGTCCAGCTGGGAGTGAAAATTCAGCGGCGATCAGTGCGTTGGTGCTGTAACCTATCTTGTGTTGAATGGACAGGCAGTTTAAAGCAGCTTGGAGGGATGCGATCTAGCTGGCAGTGGGTGTAGCATGGCCTCTTACCAAGATATATGGAATCTTGGTGGTCTCGTCTCGAGCTACTGTTGCTATGGAGATGGCCGGCCTTGCTATTACTTCATCAGTTTATTTTCTGATGTTATTAGCCTTCGTTTGAGTGCAAAAAGGCCAAAATCAGAAGAATGAGAAAGACTATCGAAAATTCATGTGGCCAGCCGTTCCTTCTGGGTCCTAAACTATGTGTATGCAAAATTTGGTTGAGATTGGTGGAACGGTGTAGATTTGTATACGGGTCAAATCCACCCACCCACCCACATACATACATACATACATACACACATACATACAGACATACATACAGACTTTCACTTTTATATATAAGATAAGTATGTTATTAAATTATAAGTTGCTTATTGTTAATTCTTTTTATAGTAATTAAATATGTTATTAAATTACAAGAATTTTTTCATGCCTATTTTGTTGCATATTTCACACGTTAGTGCCTATGTACATGCCTATTTTGGCTATTTTAATAGCCTATATGCCTGCCTATTTTAACTGTTTTAGTGCATATAATTCTCGTCTCTAGTTACATCATTGACACTGACCTTCAAATTCCTATGATTGTGACGTAAATTAGCATTAATAACAAGTCAATGTAGTCGTCCCGCTTTGAATTCTGGGTAGTAACAGGTTCCTATCACTAGCTATCGCGTGTCAAACAAGATTTACATAGCATGGCGTACAGTTTGGCTTCTTACAAATTGTGTTACAAAAACTGTTCATTTTCATCTGTCAGAAACACTAAATAAAGTCCTGGTGTGCTCTGCAGATAGCGTTCAAATAGATTATCACTTCCCTAATAGTATTCCTTATCATGTTTTACCCTTTCATATCATATAACATTGCAACAATCCTAAAAAAGAGTAAAATAAAGACTGTACACTTCTGCAGTCTAACTGCATTGACGTGACAAATATGTCACTCATCCTATTCTTTGATCACGTGGGTTTATGTGCATGGCTTGGCACATTCATAAACAAATAACAACATCTAACTTCTTCTACGATGTTTAAAAAGATACAATGTACATTTACCCACCAATCTTACTGTACATGGGTTCGTTCCTTCCAGGAACTTCTCGTGGTAAATAGTACTCACAAAAATGTCAAATAAAGAGTACGGTACATAACAAATGTTTCAGCATCAGTCAGCTGAGAAATGATACGCTAATGATGGTGTTTTAACTCAAAAGAAAGGCCTAAAATATAGGGTGTTCCCTAAATATCAGAAATTTACATCTTCTGTTTGACGATGTCGTTTACATGACATAAAATACAGCCTTCACTTGGCTGGCTTACAATTACACTGAAAAAAAAATGAAATGCGAACCTGAGGTATAGAACGCGGGTTCTGTGTGTAACTAATGATTGTCCCAAGGCCAAGAAGAAAAATGTACACTAATCCTACCTGAGTGGTCAAATATCATAGTTTCGGCTAAAATACTTCAAAATTACTTCCACCTGGACAAACCTTGTGCATGATGAAGGTACAGGACTCACGATTACAGTTTCATGTTGTTCACCTTCCAAACTTCCCGTTGGAAGGGTTAACATGCCTCCATGGCTCCTGGCATGTTCATGGATAAGGGCAATGGTCCTAGCCTGTCCTCTTGTTCATTCCTCTCGTACGCGGCTTGTTCCTCAGCGTTCTGGTTACACATTCCCATGGTGGTCGGGTTTATTTCCTCGGTTCCTCCCTCATCATAAGGAGTTACTCCATCTGGACGTTCTTATGGTGACGTTGAATTATGGTCACCTCGTGGCGTGTTTCAAAATGCATCGCGGCAATTAATATCACTGCTTCTATAATTAAATTACGTAGTACAAATGCTATCACTGGCTTTAACTTTTCAGGTGGTTGAGAAATAGCTCTGCTTTACCTGCCACAGGCTTTGTAATACACATGGTATCCCACACAGATTCTACACTTGGTTAGATCACTAAAAATTTGTGTAATCACAATTGCACACGTGCGATGCGTAGCATTTCCATAGTTAGTTTTACTAGCTTTATTCACTAGGCTATTAAACGTGGCTGTAGCCTTAATATTTCCTATCTGACTTCAGACGGTCCTCGTGGCCTGGTGAAAAATATGTCAAATTCATAAAATAAATTCACACTTGCTAAATAATGATGCACTAGCCTTACACGGCTGAAATAAATACTTTTCGCTGAAATCTAGCGTAGCACACAGCTGTAGATAATTATCCTCCGAATTATGGGGTATGCACTTACGCCTAATGTGGCCTTCGTCTATAAGACGGACAATTGACACAACACGTGTAGTCACGACGGACTCTCAAGACGGTGTGTTGCAGCTAGCAACTGCTTCCTGATTCCAAGGAAGTGGTTGAGTCATTCAGCGACTAATTACTTCATCCCCCGCGTGTCTGCGGTGAAAATACCTTTACCAAAAGTATTATTTACCAGTTCTAAAGGCAAAGAAAAGGGTAAATTATGCAGAATTAAATATGGCATGATCCTGAGATATGTGGAATCAAAATTGTAGGTAATATATCTCCAGGAAGAAAATAAGCTGTCCTCGCCGAAGTCAAAATAGCGTATTGTTCATGAGGAAGCTTCAGAGTACGTTCTGTCGAACTGAGCATGTGGAGTGAGTATGCTCTCAAAGAAATATTAAACACATGAGCCTAGGCGGGCTCAATATTGATAATGTCCTTGTCATCGGTAGGATTTATGATGAATGTAAAGAAAGATTGCATGAAGTACTTGTTAAGCTGAATAGACATAATGTTAGAGTTAACATAGACAAATGTGTGTTTCTTAAAGAAGTTGAGTATTTGGGGCAACGCATAGATAAACATGGGATTCATATGCTAGAAAAACATGTCAAGCCTATTCTTGAGGCAAGACAACCCACCATCATTTCTGAATTGCGTACTTATTTAGGGATGATAATTTTTTAGAGACTTTATGCCTCATATGTCTAGGGATCTTCATCCCCTAAACATACTTCTAGAATGGACTAAAGAGTATGAGAATTCTTTTCAACTTAGAAAGCTGATTTTTTAATCAAATCCATCAAGTACTCCTATCCAACCTGCCCTCAGACGCTCAAATAGAACATTTCACCCCCCTCAACGCTTGAACTTGTGAAAACCTTGTAATGTATATTGTGTTGTTTGTATGCATAATAATGGATGTTTTTTTATTTTTTTAGTTTCTACTCATATTTATTTTGTAAGGGGAAAATGTTATTTATTTCACATGCATAGGTTGGCAACATGTGTACCCTGTTACGTTGTACTGTGTAATTGAGTTCTTCAAATAATCGGCAGTCAGTTAAGACGTGTTGTGTCGTTCTTAATAGTAAGGATAAGCACCATACAGAAATGCCGAAACATAATAAGAATTAGAACGAAGGGAATATCATATTAATTCATACGGGATCCGATCATATGCCTTTTCCAGATCTTAGATGGACTGTCGTTCTTTTCTCCCTGCCTCTTTGTCAAGATTCGGGTGGCGTGGATTGTGTCTGTTGTTACGCAGCCTTTCACGGATGAGATGGTTACAATCAAGACCAACTACAATCCTCAGACCTTAATGTAGATAAACATGGCGGGGATAGTTGCCCGACCAATAGCTAAGATCATGTCATCGGGCTTGTCATAGTTCGTGTAAATTATTATTTTTACTCACCTAAGAGCATAAAATATATCACAAGACGAGACTAGGTTCCGAAGAAATATGCATCAATAATTTAGACTTACCTGAATTAATTTATCTATATAGTGCTGGCCTCGAATTATAGGTTTCTGCGTCTTCACCCAAGGGACAGCTACAATAGTCTCACTGTTTCTGTGGTTGAATAAGAAGCTTTTTGGCGAGTTATCACGATTTGTATTTGAGTTCAGTAATTATAGAATAATATTATTAGCAAAAAAAAAATCAAACAGATTCTGAAGTAGGAGAGAAGAAAGTACCCGGTTACTGAAGTGCTGTCCCAGCACATGCAGAGTATTTGTGTACACAATCGTAATGAGAATAGTTGCCTGAAATAATCGAACCAACGCCATAGAAATACAATTCAATTAAGACCTCTCGTGGAATTGCCTAAAATCTCGCGTAAAACATCACACCGAATTAGTTGATTGAAATACCGTATGCTAACAAGTCGTCGTGTGAATATCAGAACATAATTATGGAGAATACTACACACAAGGGACACGATAATATGTTACCATCTAACCTATTAAATATTCGCTGTTACCGTTTGGAGTAGCTGTACGCTGGAAATAGTTGATTTAGTAAAGTACTATAGGTTGGAAAGCACCATATCCCTCTTACGGAATTATCGCGGCACACCATCTCGCAATATAAGTACATAATTGGCAAGGTACTCACAACACTTTATTACACACATCATAAATAAGAATCACAAAAGTATGGATAATGACGGAACACAATGAGTTCACTGTTTGGCACAGGCGGGACATCTTCCTTAACCAATAAAACAGAAGTTCACTGTATTATTTGGCGTGTATACAAAGCAGTGTAGAACATCTGCCAGACTGGTAATGATTTACGGAGGCACATATTGTTGAGCGTTCTAGATAACGTCAACGGTTTGGTCTAGCCGTAGATGCTCATTGCGTTTTCCCTTTACGTACTTAAGTTCGACACTACTGACGTGCAGTAAGCTATTATTATATTTTCACTAACTAGCAAATCATTGCGGTGTATATTCTTGAGACACTTATATTATGATTTAGTCTTAGGTACTTCAACATCCGAAGTATACGACACAATGCCATCGGTTGACTGGACAATCATCACACAAACGAACCAGTCCATATTAAGCGTATCATCACATATTTACATACGATTGCAGTAAATTAATGCGAACTGGACTTTACAGACATACTCAAGACACTAAAAATTACAGATGAGCGACAGTTTATCCCAACTTTCATCAAACGAAGCTAATCAAAGCAAAATAGTGTATCCCAGCAACGAATGTAAACAATCAATATGCCGGGGCTTCAGCATACGCCATTTTCACACTTGCGAGACCTGCATTAAGGTCTGAGTATTGTAGTTGGTCTTGTTACAATGTTGCGTGGACGGAAGTCGATAGCGCGCTCAAATATCTTCAGAATATGGCATAGAAAGCGTATTGGGTGGTAAGTGGCACAGTTGGTGATATCGCCATTGCCTTTTTCAGATGGGATCTCGTTGTTGTAGATACATTTGTTAAAGACATGTGCTAGGAATTTCGCTACACATTGCCTCATCCTTTTCCAGACTTCGACAGAAATGTCATGGGTCCAGTAGCCTTTCCGTTTTTCTTGGCGCAGATGGCAACCATAGGGAGGGGTCCAACACTGTATAAAAGTTGTTCTGCGTTGCTGGGGAGTTCCCACCACTTGATGCGTTTTGAGGCTGTGACGAGTCATGTGGAAAGCAGAAATTAAGTACTTAGTGTTCGCATTTGCGAAGGCTACAAAGCCGTTAATTTGTCCATTTTAATATTTTGTACTAATTGAGAGAAAAGGTTAAGTTTCTCTAATTTTTCTAAATGTGGTACCGGTACTTGACCACATGTTTTCTAAACTTTTACTATGGATCTAATTGACTATTTCACTCAGCATTTACAATTTTGTATGGCTTACGATTACTTTTGCTTGGCTTTGGAATATTTCCCTGAGAACTGTTACAGTTATTTCATACGTCAGACCATGCTGGTTCCGCCTGTCAAAATGACCAGCCATCTTGGCTTCTCGAACCCTTCCCTTTTCGTGGCAGCGTGTCTCATTGGCTGCTGATGTTCGGCGAGCCAATCACGCCTTGTCGTCTTCCCTTTCTGGAAGGCTGTCTCCACGAGAAACTATATAGGACAAGTCAGCTGCTAGGCAATTCAGGGAATTAATAAGGACAAGGAACAAAATAAGGCGGGACTGGTCTAAGTATCACAGGTACCACGACAGAGTCAGGAAAAATCAACTCAACGTTGAAATCCAGAATGCGCTCCATGAACACAGGTGCAGCTCTTGGGGTAACCTGATATCAAAATTTGGTACCAACCCCACAGAGAACACACCATCAGTGTGGCCCCTCGTGAGACACTTTACCCGCGAAACCCATCAGGTACCGACCCTACAAACTCCAACAGGGCCGGCCTATTCAACTAGGGACAAACTGGAGACCCTAGCGAACCCCCTAGAGGAAGCATTTACACCTAATGACACACCCTCTAATCCGGAGTTAACGCTCAGGATGAACGCAAAGGTAAATGATTACTTAACCAATACGCCCAAGCCGGAAGTCCGCAAAACCAATATTCACGAAATAACGTGGATTATCCGGCACCTCCCAAACAGAAAAGCTCCGGGCCCAGACAACCAACAGCATATAGTACTGAAGTGGTTGTCAGATAAGGCATTACGAATACTAACCCGCATCTTCAAGTAGTTGTCTGATAAGGCATTACGAATACTAACCCGCATCTTCAATGCTATGCTCACGCTCCAGCACTATCCAGAGTGCTGGAAGCTAGCAAAAATACTGGTACTCGGCAAACCAGGAAAAAACAAGTCCAACCCCGACAACTACCGCCCAATAAGCCTACTAGACTCACTAAGAAACGTATTCGAGAAAATACTGCTAAACAGAATAGTAGCGCACGTCGAGGAAAATGGATTGCTCAGAAACGAACAGTTCGGGTTTCGAAACCATCACTCTCCAATGCAGCAGCTTATCAGGCTGGTAGAACACACCACGGTAGGGTTCAACCTAAAACGTGAAAAAGGAGCGGTCTTCCTAGACATACAGAAAGCTTTTGACAAGGTGTTGCACACATGCCTATTTGCCAAATTAATAGACTGTCATTTTCATCCAGCCTATATACGCTTAATTAGATCTTATCTAGAAGACCGCACATTCCAGGTTGACATACTGAACGTGCTGTCCACTAAGAGACAGATCCGAGCAGGCGTCCCGCAGGGTAGTGTTATAGTTCCCGTGCTGTTCAGCCTGTATATCAATGCCATGCCAGCACCAGCAGGAGGGCTAACTTCGTTATACCTCTATGCTGACGACTCGGCAATGTCAGCCCAATACTTCCGCATAGCCTCTATCAGGAAGAGGCTGCAGGAAGCGCTATGGGCCCTGGAAACCTGGTTCACAGACTGGCGGATAAAAGTCAATGTAGACAAAAGTCAGGCGATACTCTTCACCAAGAAGAACAGAATCTCACGCCGACCTGACTCAATCCAGCCACTCACACTATTCGCGCGTAACATTCCATGGACGAGGACAGTAAAGTACCTAGGAGTAACCCTGATGCTAAACTGAAGATGCTCCACCATGTTAAGACACTACAGCGTAAAGCCAACATGCGATTGCTGCAGCTTTATCCACTCCTAAATAGGAAGAGTCACCTCGACAAGACGCTGGGCGTAAACATGTATAAAGACCTCATAAGGCCCCGTATGGGGCTATACAGCTAAGTCGAACCTCAAAAAGCTGCAGATGATCCAAAATAAATGCTTTCGGTTAGCACAAAAGCTCCCGCGGGATACACCCACGCGGGAGCTAGAACGCATAATAAATACGCCAAGCATCAAAACCTTTGTGCGACAACTTGCACTAAGGTCACAACGCACCAGGTGCTATTCTGAAGACCCACTCGTAATAGCCCCAGGGCGACACGATATGGGCCGTAATAGCAATTACCCTACCCCACGACACATTCTCTTCAGGTATAGTCGGGGAAGGTAGGTGCTAATGAGTAGCAATAAGCGGCACTAACCCCAGGGACTCACAACACAAATGTCACCCCCAAATACTCATCCCATGGAACACTCCCATGGATCACCCAATTCCCTACACATCCTATGGAAGCCCTTGGCTAACGACTCAGGTCTAACCAAGGCGGCCACACGCGCTCCCCTTGCTGCATACATGGAGTGTATATATTTATGTGTACTAACCATTACCTGTCTATGTGTACGTCTGCTTGTTTGTTTAAGTAGTTCGTCTGTTTCAGGTTAAGTCTAGATTAAGGGGGGGGGGGGAAATAACCCTCCCCTGGCTCGCCACGGGAAGGATTATTAAATATTAATCATTAGCTTATAGTTTCGGGACGATTGTATGCAGCAGCGGAGTGATGACAACTATCAGCAATGTCCAGGACACGAGAGAAGAAGCCCCTGCTTGCAGGCGTGGCTCTCCTCTCCGGATCACGGAGGCTTGCTACTAGGTCGCACTAGGCGGACGGGCTGCGATCCGAACCTAACCCCGGACGTGCAAATCGTCCGCCTTTGCGGACGCGCTTTTCCCAGCAGTACCAAGCTAACCGATTCCCACATATACTAATCTCGGCGATGAAACTGATTTTGCAACTGTTGCACGAAACAATTCCCGTACAACAAACCTACTCATTTCCATACTCACATTCCTTGCATGAGGCAGTAACCAAGCCGACAGGTTTTACGTGAAGGCAATCTTTCCTTTCTGCCTTTGCGGTTTTCCCTGGCCCTACAATCTAACCTTTATATATATGCACATATTTATATATTCATATATATAATATCAACAACATAAGTCAACCCCTGGCACTATACAGCCCATGACGGGCTGATCAAGCGACCGCTGCCCAGCCATTTGACCTGCAGATATTGGGGTGACGCGTGATCAGCGCATCGGGTCCCTTCGGCCATTAATCTAGGTTTTCGTGTTCGGGGCGCTACCTCACTGTCAGACAGCTACTCAATTGTCCTCACGAGGCTGAGTGCACTCCGTTACAACCCTCACGTCAGTTTTAAAATTCTTGACGGAACCGGGAATCGAACCCGGGGCCTCCGGGTGAGAGGCAGGCGCACTACATGGCAATCCTTTCCAAACCCCTATGCTTTCTCTTCTACTATGTAGACTAACTGCATGTCGGAGGCACCAGTAGTAAGGTCGGGGGTCACGCGGGGGGTTCGGAAACCATTCCCCTCTCCCTCACCCGAAAAAGGCAACTTCATAGTACTGAAGTGGTTGTCTGATAAAGCACTGCAAATACTAACCCGCATCTTCAATGCTATGCTCACGCTCCAGCACTATCCGGAATGCTGGAAGCGAGCAAAAATATTAGTATTCGGCAAACCGGGCAAAAACAAGTTCAACCCCGACAACTACCGCCCAATAAGCCTGCTAGACTCACTTAGCAAAGTATTCGAGAAAATACTGCTAAAGAGAATAGTAGCGCACGTTAAGGAAACTGGACTGCTCAGAAATGAACGGTTCGGGTTTCGAAACCATCACTCCTCAACGCAGCAGCTTATGAGGCTGGTAGATCACGCAACGGTCGGATTCAACCAAACACGTGACACAGGAGCGGTCTTCCTAGATATACAGAAAGCCTTTGACAAGGTATGGCATACAGGCCTAATAGCCAAATTAATAGACTCTAATTTCCAATCAGCCTATATGCGCCTAATTAAATAATATCTAGAAGACCACACTTTCCAGGTTGATATACTGAACGTGCTGTCCATTAAGCGACAGATCCGAGCAGGAGTACAGCAGGGCAGTATAATTGCACATGTGCTGTTCAGTCTCTACATCAATGACATTCCAGCACCAGCCGGAGCGCTAACTGCGCTTTACCTTTATGCTACCGACAGCCGTGGCTATGCTGGCTAAAGTGCAGCATTAGGTCATGGGGCCGAGCTCTCTGCTGACTCGGTAGACGCGTGGGTTCGAGCCCCACCGTCGGCCGTCCTTGAAATGGTTTTCCTTGGTTTCCCATTTTCAAAAGCAGGCAAATGCTGTGACGGTACCTACTGACAGGCCACGGTCGTTTCCTTCCACATCCCTGCCCAGTTTCATTCATCTTCATCCATTCCATCTCTCAACCCGACGCGCAGGTCGCCCACGGGTGTCGACTTGAAAGACCTGCACTCGGCCTCTCAGGAGGCTACACGAAAAAAAACCTTTATGCTGACGACTCGGCTATGACAGCCCAACACTTCCGCATGGCTTGCATCAGAAAGAGGCTACAGGAAGCGCTTTGGGCCCTGGAACCCTGGTTAACCAAGTGGCGGATAAAATTCAATGTAGACAAAAGTCAGGAGGTACTCTTCACCAAGACGAACAGAATTACACGCTGACCTGCCACAATCCTGCCACTAACACTATTCGCACGGAACACTCCATGGACGAGCACAGTAAAGGGCCTAGGAGTCACTCTAGATGCGAAACTGACCATGCTCCATCATGTCACAACACTTCAGCGCAAAGCTCACGTGCGAATGCTTCCTAAATAGGAAGAGACGCCTCGACAAGATGCTGGGCGTAAACATGTATAAAGCCTTCATAAGGCCTATATTAATGTACGCCAGCCCCGTATGGGGCTATACAGCTAAGCAGAATCTCAAAAAGCTGCAGATGGTTCAAAACAAATGCTTGTGGTTAGCGTAAAAGCTCCCGCACGACACGCTGACGAGGGAGCTGGACCGCATAACAAATACGCCGAGCACCAAAACCTTTGTGCGCCAACTTGCACTAAGGTCATACCACACCAGGCGCTATTCGGCCAACCCACTCGTAAGAGCCCTTGGGCGACACGATATTGGCCGAAATAGCAAATACCCTATCCCACGACACATTCTCTTCAGGTGAAGTCAGTGAAGGTAGGTGCTAGAGTAGCGCAAAGCGACACCAACCCCAGGGACATACAACTACACATCCCATGGAACAACCCCATATCCCCACTCATCCCATGGAATTCCTTGGCCAACGGCGCCAAACCAAGGCGGCCACACGCGCTAGCCATGCTGCATACTTGAAGTATATATATATTGTGCCCAATTTGAGGGAGCCCATTGCCCGGATATATGAGTCGTTTTTCGGGATTACATTTTGGAAGTTTTTAGTTTGAAGAAAAGCGCCAAGGAGGAGTTTGTGAGTCGCCCTGTAGGCAAGGCGTTACGTCACATGTGCGGGTTGGATGCGCACGGAACTACGACAGGGTCACTGCTCGGAGAGCACCTGTTGAAGCGAGTGGTAGAAGTCAGCAGGAGAATATCGAACGGAATTCGTGTCATTCATGGCCTAGCATGAGTTCGAAGATCTTATTAGGATCGGCATTTCGCGTGCCAGACATACAGTCTACGAGGAAACACTTTTTCAGTGTTGGTCACTAAATGCTTTTATGCAGGTGGACCAGTAGTGGAATGTTCAAAACTGTTGTGGACTCATTTTGGTCTCACATACAGGTAGCCTATGGCCCGGAACATATTCATAATCCGAATCTAGGGAAATGTATAGCTTCAATCGAAGGATGTTGGAAACATGGCAAGCAATTTTGTTAGTGGACTGTGCTATACCAGCTTGAATGTTAACCAAGTTGTTGTGTCTTCTATTTGTGACACAGACTTATTTGGAAACGGTGCATGACCGGGTGACTATATTTCGAATACAACAGTATAGATTACGGAAAATTTTGTGGCAAAAGCCATGGTGATAATGAACAACGAACAGGAATTCGTGGTAGCGAACAGTCGTAATAAACTTTGGTATCTTACTGCCATGGATCGAAACGTTACTATGGAGTTTTTTTATTCGTGTCAGAAGCAAACAAAATACTGGATTACACTAAAATTACATACATATTTACAAAGTAAACCATACAACACACAATGTCTTTTCAAACCACGGTCAACCAAAAATGTGCAACCTGTATAGCATTGGAAGTTGCTAGTAAAAGATCTTCTGCTGTACAAGTGGCAGGGCACAGCGGACAATTCAGTAGATGCTCCATGGTATGGGGCATACCGCAGTCGCAGTTGGTGGAGTCGACGGGGAAGTGCTATTTCTGCAAGTTATCCTTAGATCTTCCAACAGCAGAACGGAGACGATTAAGTGCCCTCCACACGATCCATTTCTGATCATGTCCAGATGGGAGGCTTTCCGAAGGGTGATCCCATAGAGAGTTATTCCCAAGCCGAGAAGTCCACAATTGTTTTCTAGCTGTAGCTGGTGTAGTTAGCAAGACTGCAGTGGTGTTGAGGAAACTTCTCCTGGACTTCAACCTACGGGTGGCTGGTACATAACCGTACAACGGATGGGAAAACTGATTAACCTGTTTAGCTCTCTCTTCATTGGCTGCTACCTCACGACGTATATCCGGTGGTGCTATCCCTGCAAGCTGGTAAAGTTTTGCAAGAGGTGTAGGAGTGCTAAAGCCTATTTGGTGGTGCAATGGGGGCCGACGTGATGAAACTTTAGATCGTGATGAGGGCACACGGGCGTTCGAGAAAGCTGTTAGGCATGGACGTGGCCGGCTGCAGACACGGGACTCGTCGAGGAAGATCACCATAAGGGAAGTGGAAAACACCTTTACTTTGTAGAATTTAGCCCATGTGATTTGTAGGCTATAGAATTTTTCACTCAACCATGTTTCAACGTTTTGATGCCAGCATTTATTTTTTGAATTATGCAGGAGCATAGTGACTGGATCATCTTTATGGATTTCTAGGCGATGTGTTTGTGTGTCACGAGGTCGAGCATATCCACGATACGGCTTATCGTTGGATGATGGCAGACTTTTGAGACATCCACGCTTCGATAGCTAGTTAGTCACATTTCGTAGATTTTCTCGTGTACAGTCTTGAACATATTATTTTTCCCTTGTTGCATTTTTTGGTCTAAAGCTATCTTTTTTGGGTAGTGATTTTTGCCATAATTAATTAATAATTGATGATTCTTGGGAGTTTATCTCCGTAATACTTTATGAGGTTAGATATTTAATCGTTACTTTATGAGTTTGATTTTTCCGCACGATTAGGATTTTCTGATAAATAATAATAATAATTGATGATTGTAATACTTGTTATAATTCTTGATTGAATCATGTTGAATGATTATCGGGATTTTGAAGATCTGTTGGGATCATAAACTTGGAATTTAATCATTTTTGACTTGTGAAATATTTAATAATAATAATAAATTTATTGGGTGATAGTGAACCAGTCTGTGGTGTTCACATAATCGAATTTCTGATTAAGTTATAGGCGGACGGTAATGAGGTCGTAATTAATAATGTAATTTGGATTTCTCTAAGGAGATATTTTATTTTCGAAAGAAAGTTGCGGTGTGGAGCGCTTGTGTCAAATAGGGATTGTTTTTGTAAGATGACCATTGGAAGGCAAACTAATTGTTAATCACAATTAAATGATTTATCTGGCATGGTAGTTGAGTTGATTGGGCAGAGACGCGTGTTCTGATCCCACAATAATTATTATAATCCATTAATAGAAGCAATAAAGCTCAATGGAATTTGGAAATATGGAAATAATGTTTATGATTAAATAATGTTGTATGTGAAATGAAGTTAATGATTTTGGAGGATGATTCCTCATATTGTATTCTCAAAAAGAAGGGTTAAGCCAGTGGAGCAAACCCATGGTGTATTCTTGGAATACACGGTAAGATAGAGTATTATTTTTAATGCTCTTTGCATGTTCATTCCTTCCTTTTTATCAAACACCATCAGTGATCTTCTATTTTCTCTTTGATGGTCATATCTCTTATGTCATTGTGAGTCTGTTCTAGATATATATCTTCCATGACCCACCTAGCGTCATCTAGCAGCGAATCTCTGAAGCTCCTCAATTCTTCCTGGTGCAAGAGGACTTCCTTTTCCATCTGGCCATTAGATCTCGTTACCATCGCCAGCTATTATCTCCATGAGCAAGAGAACTTCGTCTACTATTTCACTCACCATGCTGTGCTAGTATCGCCTGCTATCAACTCTTTGAAGACCATTCATCAAGAAAAACATTTATTTTTGGTAAGTTGTCTATTCTGATATGTATTCCTTTTGTCTCCTACCCCCACCCTTTTCCCTTCCTTGGACCCTCCGCGCTTCGCTGAGTGGGTCTCACTTGTATGTCGGCAGTTGACTCAGTCAGTCAAGGCTCAACTAGAGCCAGCCTCCTCAAACCAAGAGGCACTCTCTACGTTATACGCCATGTTGGCACATTAAGTATCTGTCAAAGGGAACTTCACCTTCGCCATGCAACAAAGATAAGTACCTACTTCAAGTTTTAACTTCATCTTCATCGGTTTTAACTTCTACATGCTTTTAACGATATTTTATAGACAGCGTGAGATTACTTATTTGGGGCAAAAATCATTCTTCGGGGGATTTGCCATGTTGAGCTTTTGTCTGTCTAAGCCAACCTTAATAGAAAGCAGCTTTTCTTAAGCTATTTAAATGAGAAATCTTCTCACCACGTGGGATATTATCTATTACCCGCTGTCTATAAATTACCAAGCTTGTTCCTCCGCTGGATTAACTTTGGCCCCATTCTTCTATTAAGATCGTTCTGGAACTTTCCAGATCCTGTACTTTATCTACAAGTCGTGCCGTCATGTATTTTTCACTCACTTGTGAGAATACTATTTAAAATTGAAGAATCTCACTTCTGAATTAAAGCTCAATAGCGAATTTTCTTCCACCGTTGGAATGTTCTATGGCGCATTTAATTGTAATCCACAACTTTCTCAAGCAATAGACTTTCGCCTATCTAGTGCAACCAGTCCTTTTTCATCATTGCAATAACTTTCTTTGCCATAAACTTTCGTGTTACTACAGGGAATTTTCCATCTATTCAAAAGACTATAGTGATAACTAGTGCTTGTTCAACTTTTCTACCGCGTCGCGATCGTCCGTTTACATTAAATAAGGCCATGAACATTGATCCTAAACCCCAATTGATCTTTCCTCAGCCTTCTACTAACAAACCATATTAATAAAATTGTAACTCTAGATCATTTCTATAAGGTGTCAGTAGGATATATAAGCCGAAGCTGGCGCAGGGGCTAATGGGCAAGATGGCCACCGCGCGCATCCAGCCCTATGTTATTCTTATGGAGGGGTCAGTCAGAGCTGGCGCAGTGGCTAATGGGCAAGATGGCCGACACGCCCTGAGACCGTGCATGACGTCACAGAGAGAGGTCCGCCGTGTAGTTGCTAAATGGAATATTTATTATTATTATTATTGGGTAATTATTGATTGATCGTGTACAATCAAGACCAGCCTTATATTGTCCACTTCGTAGTGTAGTGGCAAGCATTCTGGCGGTCATTCCTGAGGTTCGAATCCCGGCTCTGCCAAGAAATTTAATTTCTGGTCTCAGGAGTGGAACGGGGTACACTCAGCCTTGTGAGGCAAAACTGACAGGAGCTGGCTTTTGATTCATACCTCAACGATTCTGCCTAACCCAACTTCACCTAACCTAACCTAACCTAACTTCAAAGTCAGAACAAATATGAGTGCAAATGTGAGAGCACACATAAAAAACTAAGTTATAACCTAACCTAACTTAACCTAACCTAGCCTAACTTCAAAGTCAGAGCAAATATGAGAGCAAATGTGAGAGCACACATAATAAACTAAGTTATAACTTAACCTAACCTAACCTAACCTAACTTAAAAGTGCGAGCAAAAAAAAATTAGACCAAAATGTGTGAGCAAAAAAGTGAGAGCACAAATAATAAACTTAGTTATAACATAACCAAACCTAACCTAACTTCACCTAACCTAACATACCCTAACTTCAAAGTGAGAGCAAATATGGGAGCAAAAAGTGGGAGCAAAAAAGTGGGAGCAAAAAGTGAGAGCAAAAAGTGAGAGCAAAAAAGTGGGAGCAAAAAAGTGGGAGCAAAAAGGTGAGAGCAAAAATGTGAGAGCATAAAAGTGGGAGCAAAAAAGTGGGAGCAAAAAGGTGGGAGCAAAAAAGTGGGAGCTAAAAGTGGGGGCAGAAAAGTGAGAGAAAAAAGTGAGAGCAAAAAGTGAGAGCAAAAAAGTGAGAGAAAAATGGTGGGGAGAAAAATAGTAGAGAGCAAAAAAGTAAGAGCAAATGGGAGAGCACAAATAATAAACTTAGTTATAACCTAACCTAATCCACAGAAACCTCATTTAAAGAAATTAGATTTTACATTTTAACATTTTAGATATTTGATTTTTTCATTTTACATTTTTTAGATTTTACATTTTACATTTTTGATTTTTCTGTATTTTAAATTTTAGTTTTTTTTAGATTTTACATTTTAAATTCAAGATTTTTTGATTTAGATTTTACATTTGACATTTTCCGAAAAGAGTAAACAACAAGGTCACATACCTAACCTCACCAAACCTAACTTTACCAAACCTAACTTAAGCTAATCCAAAGGCTAATGCACATACATAAAGTATATAAGGACCCATGCAACTATCCTTATACTAGTCTTATAGGCTACTGTACAACATGATCACTACCCCAACCGTTTTTTTTTTCATTTTGTTGTTTACACATTTGTCAATTTTCAAATTTCCCATTTTCAGTTGTTTATGTCAGTTTTAAGCTTTTCAATTTCATAACATGGAAACATGGATTTTGCATTTTGTTGTTTACATATTTACCAATTCACAATTTCCCATTTACAGTTTTTAAAATGTCAGTTTAAAGTTTTTCAATTTCATGATATAGAAACATGGATTTCCCAATTTGTTGTTTACACATTTGTCAATTTTACAAATTCCCATTTACAGTTTTTAAAATTTCAGTTTAATGTTTTTTCTATTTTGTAAATATGGAAACATGGATTTTCCAATTTGTGTTTTACATGTTCATTTCGCATTAGGAGTGGAGAGAGGTGGGTAGTAATTAAAAAATGTACAAGCAGTGTCCATACAATACTTTTTATTTTAAGTACATGTACACTATTTACACATAATACATTTTATATATATATTCTTTTTTGTTATAAATTGTACAGTTGTTTTTATTTTGTTTTCTATTTTATTTATATTTTGATTATGAATACTAGTATTTTTAATTTTTGTAGTGCTATTGTTTTATTTCTTAAATTGTTTTGTTTTATGTATTTGCTAGTTGCAGGCAGAAGATTTTGATATTCATAACTTAACTCTTTAAGCATAGTCAATGATTGAGTAATGACCATAAGCATGTGTACCTATACCATCAGCATCAATCACTCTTTTATCATCAGCAGGACACAAAGCAATTTTGTTTAGTCTTATAGATGATATGTCATGTTGTTTAGAAGCGATAATGTTCATTGGTATTCTTTTTACATTGTTGTTCATGACACAATCCTTATAATCTTGAAAGCTTATACAATTTTTGACAACACTTCTGTTAATACCTTTAATCTTTTTGATTTCTTTACCATTTATGTCTAAAGCGTACATTTTAGCTCTAAGTCCAACAAATGCTTTTATAATTTGTCCACAAGCCTCGTCTTTAAATTTCCCCAACGTTTTATTGTTTGATGTAGAGTAACATATGTGATTAGTAGGATAATCTGATGTGTCCAGGTGTTCTAGGAAATCCAACTTGTCTTGAAATACATCTTGGGTGTTAACCAAATAAATGAACGAGTCGGTATCCATATACATGAGTTTAAGATTGTCCATGCCATAATAGGTAGCAGGACATCATATTGGTGGGAATACATGAGAGTTTTTGAAATATCCAGTATACACATTCCAATATATATAGGCTTATTGAATACAATGTTACGTTTAGCCATGTGGAAAGCAGCTAGGTTAGGACCATAAATGGTTCTGTCAATAAATGTCGGCTTTGCTATTAGCTTTTCTGCCTTTTTGCTCTCAGTCACAAGACGTATGTCTATTCTTTTACGGATATTTTCCATTGTTTTTCCAAAAATGGCATTGTTGAATAATTTGTACAGATTTTTCTCAAACTCATTTTTGGCTTGTTTTCGAAGGTTGTTATTAAAATCAACGTATGCCTTTAACCAAGGTCTTTGCTTAAACTTTAACACACGATGAATTTTTATCAATTTTATTCCATGATCTAAAGCCTGTTTTAATGCCATGTAGTGAACAACATATCGCCTTCGATTTCCAAGATGAGGAATTAGTTTTTTCAGATACGAATCCTTAGGTTGTGTACACTCTGGTAGGAAAGGTAAATCGTTGTGTAGATCATGAAGGTCAGATGGGTAATCAACATTAACGTCTAGAATGTATCCCACAGGATCGTCTTTCTTCAGTTTTTCTAGATCAACGGTATCTGGAGAAACCCACTGAAATCCGCCATAAGGAAGAGAGTGACACATAGCCCACCCGTATTGGTTGTTGGCATCATCATAGGTAATAAACTGTGATAGTTTCTCAGAATCATAGGTTTCCATGTATTTATTGTTAGCTTCAGCATACCGATGAGACACCTGGCATATGCCTCCACGTATTCCAGACTCGATTAAAAGAATCTGATCGTAATCCTGTAGCAATTCTAGTTCAATGCCTGTGTAAAGGAGCATTGCCTCAAAACTTAAACCAGGCGAAGTGAAAAAGTGTGCAGCATCCACTCGGTGTGTTTCTAGTGTTTTGTTTCTAAACGTTTCAAAGCTGTCTGCAAGAAGGAGTACATCTGAAGTTAGGTAGAGGTCACTATATTCCCCTAGAGTTTTAATGTTGAACTGATTCCACACATTTTTAGCATGTTCATAGTCTTTTTGACTAACATTTTCTTGACTTAATTTGTTAAAGAATACCTCTTTTGGAGGTAAACACGTTTCACTTAACTTTTCCCATGAGTCAATGTAGTCATAACAAAATACCCCTTTACGAGTCATGAGCATTGCATTTTCTTTTTCAAAGTACTTGTCTGTTTCAGGGTATAATGTTAAGTTGGAAACTAAGTTTTCCAAACTACTTGGCATTAACCGAAACGTGTCCACAAATCGAAGCTTAACATTTCCAACATATTTGGTGAAAGAGATGTACTTTTCTTTGGAGTTAGGGATAACGTCCCCTCTTTCAGTAGTACACCCCAATTGCTTTACAATGAAATTTGCGTCATAGCCACTCATATTATGTAGAAATACAGGAACGGGGTTACGTGTTTTACACTTCAAATTACAGTTATTGTGAGCACTTCCACGGTATTCCCCTGTAATACGACAATGGTCTCGAACTTTCCAGTCCTCTTTGGTAAATGGTTTATGACACAAATAACAGGTTTCAGAAGATTGGAACTCTGCTTCTTGATGCTCAGTTAAAGCTTTTGGAACATTTAAGCTGTAAAGACGATCAATTTCATTAGCTATTGAGATCAAACAGTCCATAAACTTTTCTGCAGCGTCAGGTCCACGATAAATAATAGGTTGGCTCGGAAGGTTTGTCTTTATGTGTTCCACAGCTGGTGAGGGTTTAACATATATACCAAAGCTCATAGGAACATGACTCTGGTATGGCACTGTATAACTTGCCTCAGGATTAGGTAGACATGTTTGATAGGGTAACAGTATACTTTCAAAATCTGCATAGATAACGTAAGGTATTCTAAGCATTTTTTCCACATTTACGAATTTCACAATTGGGTTTTTAATAGGCATTTCAACCCTAGCAATGTCATGCTGGACACACAAAGCTCTATGTTCTTTTAATTTTTCCATTCCTTGTTGCCCATATTGATTATCAAAGTGAGTGAAACACCGTTTACACGTATATATCTTATGTCCATGGCGGGTAATCTGATGTCCTACTAGTTTATCAAAATCTTTGATAAAGACGTAGTGGTTCTGGCCGGATGATGAACTTAGCAGAAGGAGGTCACGATGGTCTTGTAACTCTTGATCCACAACCTTTAGAGGAAACAGTTTGTTGTCTTCTTCCAGTCCAAATACATTGATGGATATGTCGTTGGCTTTCTCGAATTTGGGAATGTCAGCTAGTAATGTTGGAAATGATATTACTGAAAAATCATACTTGTTTTCCAGATCCTTGTATTTACTAATGCGTTGAGCATCCTTTTTAACCAGTTTTGCTAAAATGGCATACATAAAACACTTTTCATCTTTCAAGTTTTCAGGATTAATGCAGGCTTTTCTTGCTTGTATAGCTGCTGGTAATGGAATATATGTGCTTCCACGCAAGGGATTGTACTTATTTATTTTCAATCGTACCCCTTCACTGCTAACAAAGCCCAATTACTGCCTTTTAGCTCAGATTCCTCCATTTCCGTAGTTAACTTTGTAAATTGTGTTTCCAAGAAACTACTTAAGTCCGTTTCCAAAAATAGGGCCTGATTTCGTGTTTTAAAAGCACGATCTGTAATTTCATTGGTAGATGTATGAATGAATCTACATTCAGCCACAAGATTAACTTTGATCGACTTGTGCATTGCTAGTTCTTTCTCCATAGCTTGAATTATTTGCTGTTTGGACTCTTTAAGGTATGAATTTAAATCCTTGCACGTATCGCAACGAATGAAATAGGATTTAAGTCGACCTTCAAAAGATGTCTCATATTCAATAAGTCCATTTTTGTCAGGGACCAATGACAGTAGGTAATGTTTTGTGGCTCAGATTTTTGTCTTTTAGCTGCCGACACAACATTACAACATTCTTCATGACGACGTCCGTTGTAGGCATTGTTGAATGTACAGCCACACGTTTTACACTCATGAAATTCCCCACACGAAACTTCATGACGCTTCCTATGATAGTCCCGAAGAAAAGTCTTTCCACACTCTTTACACATATAGCTAGGAATGGGTTCTTCCATCACGAATGTTGATTTCTGCAAACAGCTGCTTACTGCGTATCACAAGGCTAGAGGTTGGTCGGTGAGACGGTCTTTCACGATGTGAACACCGTGAGAGGTAGTAGTCAACTGGTGATATTCTTGTGAAGGGTCCTCTAATATACCCCTAGTCTAGACCAACAACTCTTTACAGCGTATGACAAGGCTGTAGACTGGGCAGTGAGACGGTCTTTCACGATGTGAACACTGTAACAAGTAGTAGTCAACTGATTATATACTTGCTAAGGGTTCTCTAATATACAATAGTCAAGACCAACAGCTACTTACTGAGTAGTACAAGGCTGTACAATAGTTGTTTTGACAGTCTTTCACGATGTGGTCACTGTGAGTGGCGGTAGTCAACTGATGATATTCTTGATAAGGGTCCTCTGATATACCCCTGGTTAAGGGTAACAGCTGCTCGCTGCATATGACAAGACTAAAGACTGGTTGTTTCAACGGTCTTTCACAATGTAAACACTGTGACAGATAGTAGTCAACTGAAAATATTCTTATAGCCTACTCAAGGTTATCAGGTACTTACTGCATATCAAAAGGCTGTACACTCATGTGTTAGACAGTCTTTTTTTTTTGGCCAAAGACCCTCTATATTCCCTACACAAGGCTATACATGTTAGTTCTAAACACTTAGTGGTTAATTTTATAATAAATTTAAATACACAACATATACGAGCACGTTTTCACTCGGTAAAACTTTACCAAACAGTAAAATGCGACACGCAAAGTATGTTTCCGCTATCTAGCGGTGACTATGAGAACTACTTGAACGACCAGCATGCTACCTAGCGCTCCATTTCAACACTCGCTCACTGAACGACCACCATGCTATCTAGCGGTCGATATCAATACTCACTCAACTACATGCCTGCTACCTATCGGTTAATATAACAACTCACTCAACTACCAGCATGCTACATGGCTTTTTTGTAAGATTTTTGTTCGCTTTTTTGTTGGCTATTGTTGGCTTTTGTTGGCTTGTGTTGGCTTTTTTGTTGGCTTTTGTTGGTTTTTGTTGGCTTTTGTATTAGCTCTCTCATATTTGCTCTTGCTTGTTGGGGCTTATTTGGTCTTGGAAAGTATGTCTGTCCTTTTTATGACTGCAAAATGCTTACAGCCATGTTTGTAAGCAGCAAAAACAACAACACACAAAATTCAAAAAAAAAATATCCAAAGTACTCTAAGGTTTATCAATGACTCTCAACTCTTACACTTACCTCTATCCCATGCCTAGTCAAAAATAGTGTATTTTTCAAATTTTTCAAAAAATATTTGGAAAGTAAGCTATATTATTAAACTAAAAATCCTAAAAAGACATATGTTAACTCCATCACCTACCACTATACCACTCTCAGTCCAAAAATAGTGTATTTTTTCAAATTTTCCAAAACATATTTCCGAAATGGGTTATATTTCCAAAATTAAAAAGTTTACAAAAAAAGTTTGTTTGACATAAATGAATGGCCTATACCCCCTCTAACGCCGTACCAAGTCCCAGGTCTCTAGGACAACAAAAATAAAAAATTTCAAAATGGGCTTATATTTCCAAAATTAGGAATTTTACAAAAACGTTTGTCTGACGTAAATCAATGGTCTTTACCCCCTCTATCCCCATACCAAGTCTCAGGTCTCTACGTCAACAGAAATAAAATTTTGAAAATGGGCTATATTTCCAAAATTAGGAATTGTACAAAAAGGTTTGTCTAACGTAAATCAATGGTCTTTACCCCCTCTATTCCCTTACCAAGTCTCAGGTCACTAGGTCAACAAAAATAAAAATTTTAAAAAATGGTACTATTTTTGAAAGTAGGAATTCTACCAAAAAGTTTGTTTAACATAAATAAAAGGTCTCTATCCCCTCTACCTGTAAACCAAGTTACAGATCTGTACAACAAAAAATGAAAAAGTTCAACTGGGAAAGTAGGCGATTTTTCATAAAACCTAACATTCTAAAAAGCGTTCTATGGGCTTAAAAGAATGGCCTCTATGTCCTTTATTTTTTGTAATACAACTTTTTTATTTTTTTGTATTTTTTGAAAAAAGCGTAATTTTGAAATTCCTATATTTTGGAAACTAGGAAGTTTACAAAAAGTTTGTTTGACATAAATGAAAGGTTCCTACCCCCTCTACCACCAAAATAAATGTCAAGCCTCTAGAACTAAAACTGCAGTAGTGGAGTAGTGGTGCTTCTAACGAGTGTCATGGCCGCCGCGTGACTCCACTTTACGCTTTTTTCAAAAAATAAAAAAAAAGTTGTATTACAAAAAATAAAGGACATAGAGGCCATTCTTTTAAGCCCATAGAACGCTTTTTAGAATGTTAGGTTTTATGAAAAATCGCCTACTTTCCCAGTTGAACTTTTTCATTTTTTGTTGTACAGATCTGTAACTTGGTTTACAGGTAGAGGGGATAGAGACCTTTTATTTATGTTAAACAAACTTATTGGTAGAATTCCTACTTTCAAAAATAGTACCATTTTTAATTTTTTTTATTTTTGTTGACCTAGTGACCTGAGACTTGGTAAGGGAATAGAAGGGGTAAAGACCATTGATTTACGTTAGACAAACCTTTTTGTACAATTCCTAATTTTTGAAATATAGCCCATTTTCAAAATTTTATTTCTGTTGACGTAGAGACCTGAGACTTGGTATGGGGATAGAGGGGGTAAAGACCATTGATTTACGTCAGACAAACGTTTTTGTAAAATTCCTAATTTTGGAAATATAAGCCCATTTTGAAATTTTTTATTTTTGTTGTCCTAGAGACCTGGGACTTGGTACGGCGTTAGAGGGGGTATAGGCCATTCATTTATGTCAAACAAACTTTTTTTGTAAACTTTTTAATTTTGGAAATATAACCCATTTCGGAAATATGTTTTGGAAAATTTGAAAAAATACACTATTTTTGGACTGAGAGTGGTATAGTGGTAGGTGATGGAGTTAACATATGTCTTTTTAGGATTTTTAGTTTAATAATATAGCTTACTTTCCAAATATTTTTTGAAAAATTTGAAAAATACACTATTTTTGACTAGGCATGGGATAGAGGTAAGTGTAAGAGTTGAGAGTCATTGATAAACCTTAGAGTACTTTGGATATTTTTTTTTTTTGAATTTTGTGTGTTGTTGTTTTTGCTGCTTACAAACATGGCTGTAAGCATTTTGCAGTCATAAAAAGGACAGACATACTTTCCAAGACCAAATAAGCCCCAACAAGCAAGAGCAAATATGAGAGAGCTAATACAAAAGCCAACAAAAACCAACAAAAGCCAACAAAAAAGCCAACACAAGCCAACAAAAGCCAACAATAGCCAACAAAAAAGCCAACAAAAATCTTACAAAAAAGCCATGTAGCATGCTGGTAGTTGAGTGAGTTGTTATATTAACCGATAGGTAGCAGGCATGTAGTTGAGTGAGTATTGATATCGACCGCTAGATAGCATGGTGGTCGTTCAGTGAGCGAGTGTTGAAATGGAGCGCTAGGTAGCATGCTGGTCGTTCAAGTAGTTCTCATAGTCACCGCTAGATAGCGGAAACATACTTTGCGTGTCGCATTTTACTGTTTGGTAAAGTTTTACCGAGTGAAAACGTGCTCGTATATGTTGTGTATTTAAATTTATTATAAAATTAACCACTAAGTGTTTAGAACTAACATGTATAGCCTTGTGTAGGGAATATAGAGGGTCTTTGGCCAAAAAAAAAAGACTGTCTAATACATGAGTGTACAGCCTTTTGATATGCAGTAAGTACCTGATAACCTTGAGTAGGCTATAAGAATATTTTCAGTTGACTACTATCTGTCACAGTGTTTACATTGTGAAAGACCGTTGAAACAACCAGTCTTTAGTCTTGTCATATGCAGCGAGCAGCTGTTACCCTTAACCAGGGGTATATCAGAGGACCCTTATCAAGAATATCATCAGTTGACTACCGCCACTCACAGTGACCACATCGTGAAAGACTGTCAAAACAACTATTGTACAGCCTTGTACTACTCAGTAAGTAGCTGTTGGTCTTGACTATTGTATATTAGAGAACCCTTAGCAAGTATATAATCAGTTGACTACTATTTGTTACAGTGTTCACATCGTGAAAGACCGTCTCACTGTCCAGTCTACAGCCTTGTCATACGCTGTAAAGAGTTGTTGGTCTAGACTAGGGGTATATTAGAGGACCCTTCACAAGAATATCACCAATTGACTACTACCTATCACGGTGTTCACATCGTGAAAGACCGTCTCACCGACCAACCTCTAGCCTTGTGATACGCAGTAAGCAGCTGTTTGCAGAAATCAACATTCGTGATGGAAGAACCCATTCCTAGCTATATGTGTAAAGAGTGTGGAAAGACTTTTCTTCGGGACTATCATAGGAAGCGTCATGAAGTTTCGTGTGGGGAATTTCATGAGTGTAAAACGTGTGGCTGTACATTCAACAATGCCTACAACGGACGTCGTCATGAAGAATGTTGTAATGTTGTGTCGGCAGCTAAAAGACAAAAATCTGAGCCACAAAACATTACCTACTGTCATTGGTCCCTGACAAAAATGGACTTATTGAATATGAGACATCTTTTGAAGGTCGACTTAAATCCTATTTCATTCGTTGCGATACGTGCAAGGATTTAAATTCATACCTTAAAGAGTCCAAACAGCAAATAATTCAAGCTATGGAGAAAGAACTAGCAATGCACAAGTCGATCAAAGTTAATCTTGTGGCTGAATGTAGATTCATTCATACATCTACCAATGAAATTACAGATCGTGCTTTTAAAACACGAAATCAGGCCCTATTTTTGGAAACGGACTTAAGTAGTTTCTTGGAAACACAATTTACAAAGTTAACTACGGAAATGGAGGAATCTGAGCTAAAAGGCAGTAATTGGGCTTTGTTAGCAGTGAAGGGGTACGATTGAAAATAAATAAGTACAATCCCTTGCGTGGAAGCACATATATTCCATTACCAGCAGCTATACAAGCAAGAAAAGCCTGCATTAATCCTGAAAACTTGAAAGATGAAAAGTGTTTTATGTATGCCATTTTAGCAAAACTGGTTAAAAAGGATGCTCAACGCATTAGTAAATACAAGGATCTGGAAAACAAGTATGATTTTTCAGTAATATCATTTCCAACATTACTAGCTGACATTCCCAAATTCGAGAAAGCCAACGACATATCCATCAATGTATTTGGACTGGAAGAAGACAACAAACTGTTTCCTCTAAAGGTTGTGGATCAAGAGTTACAAGACCATCGTGACCTCCTTCTGCTAAGTTCATCATCCGGCCAGAACCACTACGTCTTTATCAAAGATTTTGATAAACTAGTAGGACATCAGATTACCCGCCATGGACATAAGATATATACGTGTAAACGGTGTTTCACTCACTTTGATAATCGATATGGGCAACAAGGAATGGAAAAATTAAAAGAACATAGAGCTTTGTGTGTCCAGCATGACATTGCTAGGGTTGAAATGCCTATTAAAAACCCAATTGTGAAATTCGTAAATGTGGAAAAAATGCTTAGAATACCTTACGTTATCTATGCAGATTTTGAAAGTATACTGTTACCCTATCAAACATGTCTACCTAATCCTGAGGCAAGTTATACAGTGCCATACCAGAGTCATGTTCCTATGAGCTTTGGTATATATGTTAAACCCTCACCAGCTGTGGAACACATAAAGACAAACCTTCCGAGCCAACCTATTATTTATCGTGGACCTGACGCTGCAGAAAAGTTTATGGACTGTTTGATCTCAATAGCTAATGAAATTGATCGTCTTTACAGCTTAAATGTTCCAAAAGCTTTAACTGAGCATCAAGAAGCAGAGTTCCAATCTTCTGAAACCTGTTATTTGTGTCATAAACCATTTACCAAAGAGGACTGGAAAGTTCGAGACCATTGTCGTATTACAGGGGAATACCGTGGAAGTGCTCACAATAACTGTAATTTGAAGTGTAAAACACGTAACCCCGTTCCTGTATTTCTACATAATATGAGTGGCTATGACGCAAATTTCATTGTAAAGCAATTGGGGTGTACTACTGAAAGAGTGGACGTTATCCCTAACTCCAAAGAAAAGTACATCTCTTTCACCAAATATGTTGGAAATGTTAAGCTTCGATTTGTGGACACGTTTCGGTTAATGCCAAGTAGTTTGGAAAACTTAGTTTCCAACTTAACATTATACCCTGAAACAGACAAGTACTTTGAAAAAGAAAATGCAATGCTCATGACTCGTAAAGGGGTATTTTGTTATGACTACATTGACTCATGGGAAAAGTTAAGTGAAACGTGTTTACCTCCAAAAGAGGTATTCTTTAACAAATTAAGTCAAGAAGATGTTAGTCAAGAAGACTATGAACATGCTAAAAATGTGTGGAATCAGTTCAACATTAAAACTCTAGGGGAATATAGTGACCTCTACCTAACTTCAGATGTACTCCTTCTTGCAGACAGCTTTGAAACGTTTAGAAACAAAACACTAGAAACACACCGAGTGGATGCTGCACACTTTTTCACTTCGCCTGGTTTAAGTTTCGAGGCAATGCTCCTTTACACAGGCATTGAACTGGAATTGCTACAGGATTACGATCAGATTCTTTTAATCGAGTCTGGAATACGTGGAGGCATATGCCAGGTGTCTCATCGGTATGCTGAAGCTAACAATAAATACATGGAAACCTATGATTCTGAGAAACCATCACAGTTTATTACCTATGATGATGCCAACAACCAATACGGGTGGGCTATGTGTCACTCTCTTCCTTATGGCGGATTTCAGTAGGTTTCTCCAGATACCGTTGATCTAGAAAAACTGAAGAAAGACGATCCTGTGGGATACATTCTAGACGTTGATGTTGATTACCCATCTGACCTTCATGATCTACACAACGATTTACCTTTCCTACCAGAGTGTACACAACCTAAGGATTCGTCTCTGAAAAAACTAATTCCTCATCTTGGAAATCGAAGGCGATATGTTGTTCACTACATGGCATTAAAACAGGCTTTAGATCATGGAATAAAATTGATAAAAATTCATCGTGTGTTAAAGTTTAAGCAAAGACCTTGGATAAAGGCATACGTTGATTTTAATAACAACCTTCGAAAACAAGCCAAAAATGAGTTTGAGAAAAATCTGTACAAATTATTCAACAATGCCATTTTTGGAAAAACAATGGAAAATATCCGTAAAAGAATAGCCATACGTCTTGTGACTGACAGCAAAAAGGCAGAAAAGCTAATAGCAAAGCCGACATTTATTGACAGAACCATTTATGGTCCTAACCTAGCTGCTTTCCACATGGCTAAACGTAACATTGTATTCAATAAGCCTATATATATTGGAATGTGTATACTGGATATTTCAAAAACTCTCATGTATTCCCACCACTATAATGTCCTGCTACCCTATTATGGCATGGACAATCTTAAACTCATGTATATGGATACCGACTCGTTCATTTATTTGGTTAACACCCAAGATGTATTTCAAGACAAGTTGGATTTCCTAGAACACCTGGACACATCAGATTATCCTACTAATCACATATGTTACTCTACATCAAACAAGAAAACGTTGGGGAAATTTAAAGACGAGGCTTGTGGACAAATTATAAAAGCATTTGTTGGACTTAGAGCTAAAATGTACGCTTTAGACATAAATGGTAAAGAAATCAAAAAGATTAAAGGTATTAGCAAAGGTGTTGTCAAAAATTGTATAAGCTTTCAAGATTATAAGGATTGTATCATGAACAACAATGTAAAAAGAATACCAATGAACATTATCGCTTCTAAACAGCATGACATATCATCTATAAGTCTAAACAAAATTGCTTTGTGTCCTGGTGATGATAAAAGAGTGATTGATGCTGATGGTATAGGTACACATGCCTATGGTCATTACTCAATCATTGACTATGCTTAAAGAGTTAAGTTATGAATATCAAAATCTTCTGCCTGCAACTAGCAAATACATAAAACAAAACAATTTAGGAAATAAAACAATAGCACTACAAAAATTTTAAAAACTAGTATTCATAATCAAAAAATAAATAAAATAGAAAACAAAATAAAAACAACTGTACAATTTATAACAAAAAAGAATATATATAAAATGTATTATGTGTAAATAGTGTACATGTATTTAAAATAAAAAATATTGTATGGACACTGGTTGTACATTTTTTAATTACTACCCACCTCTCTCCACTCCTAATGCAAAATGAACATGTAAAACACAAATTGGAAAATCCATGTTTCCATATTGACAAAATAGAAAAAAACATTAAACTGAAATTTTAAAAACTGTAAATGGGAATTTGGTAAATTGACAAATGTGTAAACAACAAATTGGGAAATCCATGTTTCTATATCATGAAATTGAAAAACTTTAAACTGACATTTTAAAAACTGTAAATGGGAAATTGTGAATTGGTAAATGTGTAAACAACAAATGCAAAATCCATGTTTCCATGTTATGAAATTGAAAAGCTTAAAACTGACATAAACAACTGAAAATGGGAAATTTGAAAATTGACAAATGTGTAAACAACAAAATGAAAAAAAAACCGGTTGGGGTAGTGATCATGTTGTACAGTAGCCTATAAGACTAGTATAAGGATAGTTGCATGGGTCCTTATATACTTTATGTATGTGCATTAGCCTTTGGATTAGCTTAAGTTAGGTTTGGTAAAGTTAGGTTTGGTGAGGTTAGGTATGTGACCTTGTTGTTTACTCTTTTCGGAAAATGTCAAATGTAAAATCTAAATCAAAAAATCTTGAATTTAAAATGTAAAATCTAAAAAAAACTAAAATTTAAAATACAGAAAAATCAAAAATGTAAAATGTAAAATCTAAAAAATGTAAAATGAAAAAATCAAATATCTAAAATGTTAAAATGTAAAATCTAATTTCTTTAAATGAGGTTTCTGTGGATTAGGTTAGGTTATAACTAAGTTTATTATTTGTGCTCTCCCATTTGCTCTTACTTTTTTGCTCTCTACTATTTTTCTCCCCACCATTTTTCTCTCACTTTTTTGCTCTCACTTTTTGCTCTCACTTTTTTCTCTCACTTTTCTGCCCCCACTTTTAGCTCCCACTTTTTTGCTCCCACCTTTTTGCTCCCACTTTTTTGCTCCCACTTTTATGCTCTCACATTTTTGCTCTCACCTTTTTGCTCCCACTTTTTTGCTCCCACTTTTTTGCTCTCACTTTTTGCTCTCACTTTTTGCTCCCACTTTTTTGCTCCCACTTTTTGCTACCATATTTGCTCTCACTTTGAAGTTAGGTTATGTTAGGTTAGGTGAAGTTAGGTTAGGTTTGGTTAGGTTATAACTAAGTTTATTATTTGTGCTCTCACTTTTTTGCTCTCACATTTTGGTCTAATTTTTTTTTGCTCGCACTTTTAAGTTAGGTTAGGTTAGGTTAGGTTAAGTTATAACTTAGTTTATTATGTGTGCTCTCACATTTGCTCTCATATTTGCTCTGACTTTGAAGTTAGGCTAGGTTAGGTTAAGTTAGGTTAGGTTATAACTTAGTTTTTTATGTGTGCTCTCACATTTGCACTCATATTTGTTCTGACTTTGAAGTTAGGTTAGGTTAGGTTAGGTGAAGTTGGGTTAGGCAGAATCGTTGAGGTATGAATCAAAAGCCAGCTCCTGTCAGTTTTGCCTCACAAGGCTGAGTGTACCCCGTTCCACTCCTGAGACCAGAAATTAAATTTCTTGGCAGAGCCGGGATTCGAACCTCAGGAATGACCGCCAGAATGCTTGCCACTACACTACGAAGTGGACAATATAAGGCTGGTCTTGATTGTACACGATCAATCAATAATTACCTAATAATAATAATAATAAATATTCCATTTAGCAACTACACGGCGGACCTCTCTCTGTGACGTCATGCACGGTCTCAGGGCGTGTCGGCCATCTTGCCCATTAGCCACTGCGCCAGCTCTGACTGACCCCTCCATAAGAATAACATAGGGCTGGATGCGCGCGGTGGCCATCTTGCCCATTAGCCCCTGCGCCAGCTTCGGCTTATATATCCTACTGGTGTCACTCTAACGAAGTGCTCTTCCATTTTGCTTGTTTATCATTAATTAATTTCTGCATAACTACGTGTTTTATACACGGTTCAAGATTACATTGTTTCTACCCTATAATCAGGGAAAACAATTCGTTCAACTCATGAGTGAGTTATTTCTAGGTCTCACGAAAGGGAAACTGCCTCATTTGGCTCGTGATTCTTATTTAAACATAGGAGGTCGAGAACCTTCCTTTTGACTTTCTCATCAGGTTTCACAGTATGTGACCTGCCCTTATTTGTATAATAACCAACAGTAATTCTGTATAAATATAAGAAGTTATAGAAACTTCTCCTTTATTCTACCCTCTTTCTTTTTTGTTATTTTCGAAGTTGTAACTTTTTCTAAAATAGTTACCTGGAAATTTCTTAAAGTACACTCCTTGTACTCAATTTAATGTTTAAACTTTAATCACTTCATTTGTCTGTTTTAAATCTTACAAAGATTTTAGTACATATATAAGGTTTGAAACCTAAAGAATTGTTAATTGCCTGGAGCAAACGTCAAATGTTTTCTGAGGTCCGTGACCCCAAAATTGTTAAACAAATTGAAAATATATATTTGTTAAAGTTATCAACTTCTTTTGAATTGTTAAATAAATTAAGCGTTTCTTTTCGCTTTTTCATTTTTCTAGTACAACGGTTAGGCAAGGTCCTGTCTTCCTTGGCTCTACCGACTCAATGCCATTAAATCTATTGATAGGGTTTTCACCACTCGTTGCATTTGAGCAAGAACTCTTAGTGGTAATCTCGTTAAAGGTTCTCTTAGCTTTAAGAGCTAATTCTAACTGGCCAGTAAGGCAAGTAAAGCTCGCTACGCCAGTTACCTGCTTGTGGAGATCCTCTCCGAAAACTTATGGTTGGTTTTCCAAAAGATAAGTGTTTCTCTTTGTCTAAACTTTTAGCCGGCTCCTTGCTGAGTAAAAGCTTAGCCATTTCTAAATGCAACTATTGGTTCATTTACCAAATTTATTCCCAAAGGCATAATTCCTTTATCATTATCCTTCTTGGAAGCACTTGGTCGCTTTTTCAGGAACTCTATAACTTCGAAAACTGGAAATACCAAACCTGATTCAAATTATTGGCATTCTTCGAATTACTTTGCAAAAACGAATTTCTTTGAACAGACATACAATAAATCTGTTACTCTCAGTCTTGCCAGACCATCACCCTTCCCCATAGTAGGCATATGCATGCTTGAGAGGGAATATGCTAAAGCCTTTCTCTGGCAACCGCCCAAGTCCTAGCTGCGGTTCCCGTCAGCTTCGACCAGGTCCTTACCCACTTTAGGTATCAGAGAGCGGATTTGCGGTGGCAACCGCCTCTAAGTGCATTTAAAGTTAAATTCATAACTTTTGTGGGACTCTCCTCCTATTTTTCTATCCTTTTTCTCCAGTCCGAAACCCACATCCTTTTATTTATCATCTTCCCTTGGTGGTTAGGTTATTCCTCAGCCAATAATCTACCCACCCCAAGCCGTCAACCAGATAACGTCATCAGTGGAATTCCGAATTCCACTTGTTTTTGCTCACACCTTACAAAACATTCTATGGAATGTTTTAGAGTTGCCGAACAATTAATATATATTTCTTTTCTTTGCAACTTTCAACATCATGTGATGAAATATAAAATGTGAAGCCTATTCAATGCTCGGTGATATGGGGCATTCGTGGAAGGCAGACCTTGTGTTCAGATGATTTTTGTTAACCGTCATAATTTAATAATTACACGCTAATAGTGCATTACACCCAAGTCTAATAAATGAATAAATGTATTTCTTTAGGGAATTATTTATAAATCGACATGGTTGTTGGAGTGTTTATTAAATTCCAAGTGTGGAATTTACGATTGTGAAGTAACTGGATTATCATTAATTGACATGGAAGAATAGATTGTTCATAGCCAATACATTTTTGACGGCGTGTTAAATAATAGAGATAAAAATTTTCAGATTTTTATCCATGACTTTTCACATGCGTGATATTGAAACTAAGAATATTTTGGAAGATAATTTTGGAGATATAAATGCTGTTGTAACTTATATATAATTTTTTGAATGATGTCAGACTGGACTAATTAATTGTCTGCGCATCATTAAGTTGTTTATGGTGTTTCGAATACACACGTTCCAGTGATAATTATGAATTTCACTAAATGTTGGAGAAGCATTTGACTAATCACGTCACTTAATTTTTTGTTTTAATTTATGGTTGCCGTTAGTCAGACAAGGCATCTTTAGAGCAGGATCCCAGGGGGAGCGATAGGAATTTCTTTATTTTCAGAGTGTATTTAGTGATTCCCCTGCGGAAGGAAGTTTGTAATTAGTTTATGAGGGCTGAGTGAATAAATTGACCTGACGCATTTTATTTTAGACAACGGGTGACATTCATGATTCTTGAAACTTAACTCCTTTCTATCCTTGCTGCAGTGTACATCGGAATAACAGCTAAGCTTTTATTTTAAATTACAGCGTTGGCTAATTGCCCATATTTTTACCCTGAGATGTTTTTGAGTCTTGTGCTCTGCTGTTATTTAGATGTGCGCTTATGTGGACGTGGGACATCCGTCAAACGGTGACATAAAGTAAGGTAGAAGAGTTTTGGCGACAACGTGTAGGGCCCGAGTTTGGCTGCGAACATGTTGAGTTGTTTCAGAGTCTGAAGCGATTCGATTCCGAATTTCGATTCGAGGTCGAGTGGTATTTGATATTTGGATTAGCATAGGAGATGTTTTTTTTCGTAGGATTCAAGATCAATGAATGCACAGTTCCATAGTTTTGATTTGCATTTTTTGGGTCGTCGTTGGTTAGGTTAGATTTCGTCAGAACGCTCTATCAAAGTTCCAACGTTCACCACTAGGTATCATTGATATCTGGTGGCGAAAGTTGGAACTACTTGAAATTGAACGGAACTTGTAGCTCACCCTTTAGGGTGTCCGCTGGAAGCAGCTACTGACTCAGGCGAGCCGAACATGTCCTCGGACACTCCCGGCACTAAGAGCCATACGATAAATAAATAAATAAATAAATAAATAAATAAATAAATAAATAATAGTAAATGTTAGAATTTAATATGTTATTCGTAACGAAGCCTCAGTTCAAGGTCGTGTCTGCATAATCACTGTACTAATATTATAGATTTAAGGTTCTTCAAGTGTCGACTGACATTGTACCCCAGTGTTCTAATAAACTTTATGAGTGAAATGGAAGCACTTGCTAGGATGATCCAGGAGTTGGGTCAGAAAATGACAGAGAATTCTGCTTCTCTAGAACATAAAATAGGAACACAAATGACAGAGAATTCTGCTTCTCTTGAAAATAAAATAACTGAGAATTCTGTTTCTCTAGAAAATAAAATAGAAAATAAAATGAAAGGTTTCAAAATACGATTGAAAATCAAATAAAAGAAAATGCGGAAAGAAAATGCGGATTCTATAAGAAGTTTAGAATGTAAAATCACGGAAAATTCAAACTCGTTGAAATACGAAATGTTAGAAAAGATAGAATTGATAGAAGGCAGGATGTTGAGAATTGTGCAATCATTCGAGGATAAGCTAGCTGAATCGATAGATGCTAAAATTGAGGACAGGGTAGTTTCATTGGAAACGAAAATCAAGGATAATGCTAGGAGAGCTCAAGAGAATTTCTTAAGTTTGGAAGCGAGGATCATAGATACCGGGAAGAATTTGAAAGATAATTTGTTTACTAACTACGGCCATATGAAGGATAGCTTGCAGGATAGTCGTCGTCTGATGAAGGAAGAGTTATATCAACACAAGTACGATACGCAGACGATGATTAGGTCGTTGGAATATAAGTTAGAAGATAATGTCCGCAAGATAACAGATGACTTAGCAACTTTAGAAATCAGTACGATGAAGGAATATACATTGAATTCCACACAAGTAGTCCAGAAGGTTACAGCTGAATTTCAGGGAATAGTAGTAGAACAATTGAAGGAAGAAGTAGTCTCAGAATTGAAGAATGAGGTGGAAGCAAAAGTGATTAAAGAAATTCAGGAACAGCTTGTGAAAGAAACTCATGATGAAGTTAAAGAAATGAGAACAGCTTTTTCGTCAGAGATTAAAGTAGTGTCTGAAGACGTTCAATCCTTTCGGGATTCGGTGGAAAAATTAAAGAATCAGTTAACTGTTGAAGAGGAAAGTCAGATGAAGAGAATAGAAGAATTGAAGGATAGTATCGAAATAGATGAAGAGGGAAAACAAAAGAGGAAGGAAATGGAGGAAGTTAGGCATACTGTTAACAATTTGGAGAGGAAATTGGAAGAGTATAAATCTAGATCTGAGGAGAAACAGGCAAATATAACTGAAAATACTTTTGAAAATAGAGGTAGATTATCAGAAATAGGTAGGTCAGAAGGAGTCTCAACCATTAGTACTTCTACTCCGATCTCATTAGTAAAGAGTTATGAAGAGAAGCCGAATAAGTTTTCCGGAACTGGAAATGATTCACCTGTTGAATTTTTGAGAGAGGTTCGAGATTATCTGAAGGATACAAAAGTTACTAAAGAAAGGGAGATGAGAGTTATTAGTAGATTTTTAGACGGTCCAGCACTCGTCTGGTTTAGGGCCTTTCAATGCAATTTGAGAACTTATGAAGAGTTTGAACAGGCACTATTACGAAAATTTTGGTCTCCGGAAACTCAGCAGAATATCAGGGCAGAGTTTTACGTGAAACGTTATTCTACGTCACAGCCGAATAAATATTCGAATTATTTTGCGAACCAACTTGCAAAACTTCAGTGTTTAGATCCACCGATGCCATCTTACGAATTGATTCCTGCGTTAATTAGACAATTTCCGTTGGAGGTGCAACGCAGTCTTATTTCTGCTAATGTCGAAAACATGGAGGAATTTGATGAAGTCCTTCAGCGTTTGGATCATTCCAATGCTCAATTTTATCAGCAGAGGAATAGCAAACGAGAGAATCAAGTCGCGTATGCTGTCTTGACGGATAGACAATGTCTGACAACACCGGATAGAAATGATAGGAATAGGGAAGAGCAAACGTCGAGAGAGTATCACGATAGAAGAGGTCAAGATAATAGACAACCTTAAGTTAGAAGAGGAAGGTATGGAAACAATTGGAATTCCTGGAGGAGACAAGGATGTAGTAGGCCATACAATAGAACAGGTTACAATCGACAATATGAGAGATCGAACAATGACAGGTTCACGGATCAGCAAAGACAAAATCTGGAGCAAAGAGGAGAAGAAAGTCAACAATATCTGAAGGAATTAGATGATAGATGAAATCAACCTGGTACTTATGGTATTAATAATTCGGCTGGGAAGAATGATAAAAACGTTGATTTCGGAACGAGAGGACCAGCAGAAATAACTCCAACGCAGTATACTGTATTTCCAAAATTATTCAATGGGAAGTCGAAAATGAGGATTTAATTCAGGAAGAACACGAGATCAGGGAGTTAGGACAGAGAACCCGGTTACCTATTATTATTTGTGAAGTGTATGGGAAACAGGTACACACTCTGATAGATACAGGTGCCATGCTTTGTTTGGTGAGCGAACGTTTGTACAATTTATGGAAATTAACGGAGGATATTGAAGAAATACCCGTAGCTGGAATCAAGATCCAGGGTATTATTCCTAATAAGGTTACCACGTGCAAGATGCAACTGTATTTAAAGATTAAGATTGGAGGATGTTTCTTTGGGCATATTTTCGTAGTGATGCGAAATATTGCGCATGACTTGATCTTAGGGACGGATTTTATCAAGAGGTACAAGGCTATTCTAGACATGGAATCGAATACGATTAAATTTCATCATGCAGGGGATGTTCATTTCTAAGATGAAGTGAAATACACCGTGGGAGAAGTGAGAAGGACCAAGGTTTTTGAGATCATAGAAACATCTGAGAAGGCTAATGAGAGAATTGAACATGTTCCAGTAATGACGAGTTTGTTAGAAGAATTCCATGATATTTTTGATACAAGACCAGGAGAGATTAAAGACTTTGAATATAAGATCCAAGTATGTGATGATAGTCCATATCACGCTAAGTTGTATCCAGTACCAGAAAAGCATAGGACGAAGGTGAAAGAGATTATCCAAAACCTGGAGAAAGATCAGATTATTAAGAAATGTGTAACGTCTTACGTTAATCCTTTGGCTGTCGTACTGAAAGCAGATGGGAATTTAAGGATTTGCCTTGACGCTAGGTCATTGAATTCAAGACTATTGCCAGAATATGATAGGCCACCTTTGATCAAGGATTTATTAAGGAAATTCAAGGATAAGATATGGTTCTCGGCTGTGGATTTGACTTCTTCTTACCATCATGTTAGACTCAGCGAAGATTCACAGAAGTTCACAGGATTTCTATTTGAACAGCAGACCTAAGTTTTTAGAAAACTTCCGTTTGGGATGAAGACTTCAGTAGCAGTTTTGATACGTGCATTGGATCAGAACCTAAGTCAAGAGGTTAAAGATACAATCATATGCTATGTGGATGATATTTTGGTAGCTTCGGAGACTGAAGATCAACACATTTTACACTTGCGAAATTTATTTTTGGATCCAAGGAAGTCCAATTTCAAAGTAAACTTGAAGAAATGTCAGTTCTTTAAGAAAGAAATCAGATTTCTTGGACATATTTTGGATGGTGGTGGTTATCGACCCAATGAGGAGAAACTTCAAGCAATTGCAGAATTTCGTAGACCAACCCGAGTCAAGCATGTACGACAATTGTTAGGGACTTGCCAGTTCTTCGCAGGACATTGCTATAAGTACACTGATGTAGTAGCACCTTTGCAGAATTTGTTATGAAAGGACAATAAATGGAAATGGGATGACTTATGTGAGGAATCTTTTAATAAGGCGAAGGAGTTAATGCTCAACAGTGTCAAGTTGGAATATCCGAACTTTGAGAAAAATGTTATTATCGAGTCGGATGCATCGAATATTGGGATAGGAGCTATCTTACTTCAGGAAGATGAGGATCGCACAAGGCACTATCTATCCTTCATCAGTAGGAAGTTGAAGCCATCAGAACGCAATTATTACACCACGGAGCTTGAAGCTTTGGCGTTTGTGTTTGCATTAGAGCCTTGGAAGAAGTTACTTTTTGCACATTCCGTGATAGTCAGAACGGATCATCACGCTCTGGAATTTATCCTTAAGACCAATTTTGCCAGTGATAGGATCACGAGATGGGCATTATTCGTGCAGCAGTTCAACGTGACTATTGAACATAGACCAGGAAAAGCTAATTTGGGGGCTGATTTGTTAAGCAGAGTCGTGGAGCCTACACTTCGGATTCTACCAGTAATGCTTATGCAAGAGGATGAGGACACTTTGAGAAGACTTGAGAGGATACCACAAGCCCAGAAGCGATACAGATTGTTAAGAAACATTTATAGATTTCTTCATCGAGACATGGATCTGACTAATGTTGAATATCCACTTATGGAAAGAATGACACGAGATTATGTATTATTAAATGGCGTTGTGTATAAATTCATCGACACTGATCATAGTAAGTTACGAATCGTCATACCTCCTGGGTTACAGGAAGCCAACATTTGGTTAGCGCATAGAAGTTTGGGACACGCAGGAGTGGATAAAACGATAGGCATGATTGCAGAAAAGTTTACTTGGGAACACATGAGAAACACCATCAGAGAATTCATCAGGACTTGTGATTTGTGCCAGCGTAGGAAACACAATTCGCATTTGTTGAGAGAGATACCGAGACCCATTATTCCACCAAAGCCTCGTGAATTATATGCCACAGATATTTATGGACAGCTCCCAAAGTCAAAAAGGGACAACCGGTATGTTTTGGTTCCGGTTGACGTCTTTAGTAAATACACAATGATACATCCTATTCAGAAAGCAAGTTCCAGATACATAATTAAGAGGATACGGGAATGCGTTGTTCCTGAAGCGGGAAAGCCCGAATTTTTATTATCCGACCATGGGTCGCAGTTTACGTCGTGGAAGTTCAGAAATGCCATGAGGGATTTGGAAATCAGGCAGGTGTTATGTTCCATAAGGCACCCAGAGAGTAATCCGGCGGAGAGATTGATGTCTGAGAAAGCTAAGTTCTGTCGTCTCTACTGTGCGAATGAACATTGGTGATGGATGGATGGATGTCATTCCCTTCGCGTTGAAATCAATCAATTCTACAGTGCATGAAAGCACAGGGCAAATTCCTTTAGTGTTACATCAGGGAGAGAAACCCGTACGACCGTGGGACAGGATCGTCTATATTCCACCAGAGATAGAGCCAAATCAGAGAGGACGTGAAGTAGAAGCTTTGGGAAGATTGCGAGTACAAGCAGAGAAACGCAACAAAAGAGTTAGAGGAAGGAGATATAGAGAGACTCTGAGGGAAGGAACTTTAGTGTTAATTAGGAAGCCTACTCCATCTGATGTCAGCAACAAAGTATATTCAAAGTTTGCCAGCTTATATAATGGACCATTCAGAGTGGCGCAGAGTCTAGATAATGGCAGTTATCGTATTGAAGACATTACATCTGGTAACATTGTGGGAACATTTAGTGCAGCTAATATGAAGGAATACTTTTCAAGAACCAGATAAGAGCAAAATCGAAAAACAAATGGAGATTTTTATTTTTAGCACATGTGGGGTGAATGTGCCCAATTTGAGGGAGCCCATTGCCCGGATATATGAGTCGTTTTTCGGGATTACATTTTGGAAGTTTTAGTTTGAGGAAAAGCACCAAGGAGGAGTTTGTGAGTCGCCCTGTAGGCGAGGCGTTACGTCACATGTGCGGGATGGATGCGCACGGAACTACGACAGGGTCACTGCTCGGAGAGCACCTGTTGAAGCGAGTGGTAGAAGTCAGCAGGAGAATATCGAACGGAAATCGTGTCATGGATGGCCTAGAATGAGATCGAAGATCTTATTCGGATCGGCATATCGCGTGCCAGACATACAGTTTACGAGGAAACACTTTTTCAGTGTTGGTCACTAAATGCTTTTATGCAGGTGGACCAGTTGTGGAATGTTCAAAACTCTTGTGGACTCATTTTGGTCTCACATACAGGTAGCCTATGGCCCGGAACATATTCATAATCCGAATCTAGGGAAATGTATCGCTTCTATCGAAGGATGTTGGAAATATGGCAAGCAATTTTGTTAGCGGACTGTGCTATACTAGCTTGAATGTTGACCAAGTTGTTGTGTCTTCTATTTGTGACACAGACTTATTTGGAAACGGTGCATGGCCGGGTGACTATATTTCGAATACAACAGTCTAGATTACGGGAAATTTTGTGGCAAATTCCATGGTGATAATGAACAACGAATAGGAATTCGTGGTAGCGAACAGTCGTAATAAACTTTGGTATTTAATGTCATGGATCGAAACGTTACTATGGAGTGCTAATGCCTATTTGGTGGTGCAATGGAGGCCGACCTGATGAAACTTTAGATCGTGATGAGGGCACACGGGCGTCGAGCCAGCTGTTAGGCATGGACGTGGCCGGCTGCAGACACGGGACTCATCGAGGAAGATCACCATAAGGGAAGTGGAAAACACCTTTACTTTGTAGAATTTAGTACATGTGATTTGTAGGCTATAGAATTTTTCACTCAACCATGTTTCAACGTTTTGATGCCAGCATTTATTTTTTGAATTATGCAGGAGCATAGTGACTGGATCATCTTTATGGATTTCTAGGCGATGTGTTTGTTTGTCACGAGGTCGAGCATATCCACGATACGGCTTATCGTTGGATGATGGCAGACTTTTGAGGCATCCACGCTTCGATAGCTAGTTAGTCACATTTCGTAGATTTTCTCGTGTACAGTCTTGTACATATTATTTTTCCCTTGTTGCATTTTTTGGTCTAAAGCTATCTTTTTTGGGTAGTGATTTTTGCCATAATTAATTAATAATTGATGATTCTTGGGAGTTTATCTCCGTAATACTTTATGAGGTTCGATATTTAATCGTTACTTTATGAGTTTGATTTTTCCGCACGATTAGGATTTTCTGATAAATAATAATAATAATTGATGATTGTAATACTTGTTATAATTCTTGATTGAATCATGTTGAATGATTATAGGGATTTTGAAGATCTGTTGGGATCATAAACTTGGAATTTAATCATTTTTGACTTGTGAAATATTTAATAATAATAATAAATTTATTGGGTGATAGTGAACCAGTCTGTGGTGTTCACATAATCGAATTTCTGATTAAGTTATAGGCGGACGGTAATGAGGTCGTAATTAATAATGTAATTTGGATTTCTCTAAGGAGATATTTTATTTTCGAAAGAAAGTTGCGGTGTGGAGCGCTTGTGTCAAATAGGGATTGTTTTTGTAAGATGACCATTGGAAGGCAAACTAATTGTTAATCACAAATGATTTATCTGGCATGGTAGTTGAGTTGATTGGGCAGAGACGCGTGTTCTGATCCCACAATAATTATTATAATCCATTAATAGAAGCAATAAGGCTCAATGGAATTTGGAAATATGGAAATAATGTTTATGATTAAATAATGTTGTATGTGAAATGAAGTTAATGATTTTGGAGGATGATTCCTCATATTGTATTCTCAAAAAGAAGGGTTAAGCCAGTGGAGCAACCCCAAGCCGTCAACCAGATAACGTCATCAGTGGAATTCCGAATTCCACTTGTTTTTGCTCACACCTTACAAAACATTCTATGGAATGTTTTAGAATTGCCGAACAATTAATATATATTTCTTTTCTTTGCAATTTTCAACATCATGTGATGAAATATAAAATGTGAAACCTATTCAGTGCTCGGTGATATGGGGCATTCGTGAAAGGCAGACCTCGTGTTCAGATGATTATTGTTAACCGTCATAATTTAATAATTACACGGTAATAGTGGATTACACCCAAGTCTAATAAATGAATAAATGTATTTCTTTAGGAAATTATTTATAAATCAACATGGTTGTTGGAGTGTTTAATAAATTCCAAGTGTGGAATTTACGATTGTGAAGTAACTGGATTATCATTAAATGACATGGAAGAATAGATTGTTCATAGTCAATAAATTTTTGACGGCGTGTTAAATAATAGAGATAACATTTTTCAGATTTTTATCCATGACTTTTCACATGCGTGATATTGAAACTAAGAATATTTTGGAAGATAATTTTGGAAATATAAGTGCTGTTGTAACTTATATAATTTTTTGAATGATGTCAGACTGGACTAATTAATTGTCTGCGCATCATTAAGGTGTTTATGGTGTTTCGAATACACACGTTCCAGTGATAATTATGAATTTCACTAAATGTTGGAGAAGCATTTGGCTAATCACGTCACTTAATTTTTTTGTTATAATTTATGGTTGCCGTTAGTCAGACAAGGCATCTTTAGAGCAGGATCCCAGGGGGAGCGATAGGATGTTCTTTATTTTCAGGAGTGTATTTAGTGATTTCCCTGCGGAAGGAAGTTAGTAATTAGTTTAGGATGGTTGAGTGAATAAATTGACCTGACGCATTTTATCTTAGACAACGGGTGACATTCATGATTCTTGAAACTTAACTCCTTTCTATCCTTGCTGCAGTGTACATCGGAATAACAGCTAAGCTTTTATTTTAAATTACTGCGTTGGCTGATTACCCATATTTTACCCTGAGATGTTTTTCAGCCTTGTGCTCTGCTGTTATTTAGATGTGCGCTTATGTGAACGTGGGACATCCTTCAAACGGTCACAATATATATATATATTGTGACCGATCCAAGCTGGGTCGATTGCCGGGCCCAGATCATTCTGGAAACGACGAGAACCTGAAGGCCAGCGTGACGTCATGGTATGACGTAGCGAGGATTTATGTGCGTACAGCTGAACTAGGAACAAGGCCTGACGGGTATTTTCGACATGTGAAAACTTTGGATGATGACAACATATGTTTTATATTGTCGCATTTTGATTGATGTCATAGAATAACGATTTATATTTATACGCACAACGTATGTAAGTGCTGCCTATAATTCTACCATTTTCATCGAGGGATGACAGCAACTACGAAGGAATAGTAATGATAATTCCGGAGGTTACCGCTAGAGCAGGGGAATACTCCGGAATGTTCTAACCCCTTTCCCTTCTTGAGAGGAGCGCTGAGACAGTTCCGGAATGTTCAGTTCGCAGCGGGTACTTGAGCAGTTTGTGTGTGTGGACAGTACTCATAGCCATCCGGCGTGAGAAGTACGTATAAAGTGCATGGAAATAATCGTTAAAGTGCACCGAAACAGTATTTGTGAAGTGTCGATACAACGATAATCGTGAGTTTTGGGACGATATCGGACACGCTGGTATGTGCAGTAATAATCAGAGCCGGTCACGAAGGTCCGATTAATCCATGCAAATGCGACAATTGATATGTGAAGACACGGGGAATTATTCTAGAACACTTCGCCACTTTGATTACGAAGATTAATGCACGTGGTCCGGTTGAGTTAGGAGATATTAAGTATTGAAGGCATGTACTGTAGTCATAGCAGGATGAAATTGTCCACATTTGGACATATGAATAAATAACGTAATGGAGAAATAAATTATTATGCTGACGGTTTATGCAAATGAAAGGTGAATATCAGAGAGCGTTGAACTTCACAAATATCCGGGAGAGAATGATAATAACGGTAGTCGCGGCGAGGCATTGTCGCGAGGCCCTATATTGTAATAGGCATTCATTCGAAAATAGCACAAGACTGCTTGCATGTGAAAGACGCAGCGTGAATGTTACGGAAAGCTACATCTACTTTAAACTTGTGTGTTGAGGGACTGCAGGCATGTAGGCGACCCGATATGTCTGTCAAAGCCAGATCGAAACAGCTGCTTGCATGAGGAAGTGTTTTCCGGGCCGAGGAACACGAATACGTAAATTCGAATGAATAAGGAACTAGATGATATATTGCGTGGACTTGAAAGTGCTCTGATATAGTGAAACATAATGCTATTGTTACAAGGCGATATGAACATTACAACCACGGACTCAAATACACTGGGAAAATATAAGCTTAACGTGAATATGAATACGCAAATTATGCAGCACTAAACATATAAAGGGGCCGCCATGGGATGAACATCCTAACGAGATGGACGCGTGAACCAGGAATTGGATGTCAGGAGACACCGCCGATGAGGGTAGAGAGGTGCAACCGGTGGACGAAAGTGGACGTTACTAGGGGATCGAGAAGTGCTGGGGGCGCATGCCTATACCAAGACGATGCGAGATGCTGCAGACGACGCCGTTGAGACGCTGGAGGAACGACGCCGCCTAGATGACCAGGAGACGCCGAGGCCTAGGATTTCCGAGGACATGGATGCATCAAGACGCCGAATATAAAGTAAGACATTTCATTTTCATTCCTGTTCATCGTGAAGAAGAGAACATCTACTTCGAATAGCCATGCCATAAGATGACTTGAGATCGTGTAACTTAACGCCCTTCTTAATTATTTATTCATGTTGAATAGGAGCATCATTTTCTTGTAGGGTTATATTTTTACTTCGAGTCATTTGATATTGATAGGTTAACAGCATCGATGTTAGGAATAAGTCATACGTTTATTTCTTGAGACATAATTATAATAATAAGTTGGAATTTTGTAATGATGATATGAGATGCCCATTTTGCTTGGAGATTTTAGCATTTCAATTTTTGAGCCATTGTAATGGAAGGTTGATGAGTACTGCAATAGTCAGTGCGAAAAATATTTGATAAAACATTCATGCATAGTTTTGAGATAGAATTATCGACAGTATACTCGTACATAGAGGTCAAGAAATTAATTTAATTCCGAAAGGTTTATAATGAGCTTACGAATGATATGATAGCAAAATGATATGATGGATATGGTTCAGAATTGTCAAGTAAGGTTCCTTGGATAGGTTTTCATATTATCATACGACCTCGTTGTCCAGATAAAGTTGAAACGCTGTGTTAAGTGTGGGTTCTTGGAGACATGCCAATAGTGCATGATTGTGTCATGATGTTGTGAGGTAGATGATAATTATAAAATAGTATTATTCCGTTAAGTTCTGACGAGGTTATTCACGGATCAATGTTTGACTGTGAAAGTGAATTATGAGGACAGGGTCCTTTTATTATTGATAAATGCGTTGCATTTTTCAACGGTCTGAATATTGAGCGGAGGAGTGATGTAATTGCGCTCTACAGTCAGGTTGTTCGCATCCTCACACATAGAGTTTGACGGAATGGTTTCGACTAAATGTTCGTTATGAAAATGAAAGATACTTGGATACCATTATGAATCTCTTAACCTATTAATAAAATTTCAGATAATCCTATAATTTGATTACGGTAAACAAATAAGACATCGAGGATCAATGTTGATGCAATAACAATGAATACAACGTAATAATTATAATTGTACCGTTACTTTATTGGCACATTGTACTCAGTATTCAACAAGTACAACTTTCGACTCCGTTGGGATAATTGAGTAGAAGTTGCGTAGACGAAGGCTAAGGTGGCAGCTCCCCTCAGTGAGAGAAGAAATGTTATTTGTGAGCATGCTCGCTAGATTGTAGCACTGTTCTGAGAGAGGAAGAAAATATTGTGGTCGTCTTGAATTTTGCGCGCCGTATTTCTCAACTGTCTGTTGTGTAGAGTTGTGCCTTCGAAATGTTATCGCCAACTGTAAGTATATATTTGTGTGGACGATATTATGACTTGCACTGAGATGTAGCATATGTTAGAAAACGTTTGGGTTCTATTGCGTTCTCCTACTTCATGACAGCATATACGTAAGGTAACCTCGTAACGTCTGCATTTTAATCAGGGATTCTACTTAATTTTATTTTAATTATTTGTGATTGGCATCAGTGGGGGGGGGGGGCGTAGTAAGAATCCAGATGTTCTGACTGGTCACAGACTAAACATGGGTTCCTCTTGTCTGTTGCTTGCCGAGAGTTACTTCCTTATTTATTTATTTCTGTTATGTCGTTTTTTCTTGAAGGAAGTAGTTTGTTTTATGCCGTGAGGGTAAGTTTGTATTTTCTGCTTGTTTATTTGGGGGAATTTGTGAAATGACTGGTACTTGTTATTAACATCTCGGGACTACTGTAGTTCCTTAGTTTTTCTTTGTTTACATGTCGACTCGTGAATGTCTTTCACTGAGTTAAACATCTCAAGTTGTGATACGCAGTTTAAAGTTTTATTTTTATGTAATTTAATTGTAACTTGTCCTCCCTTTAAACTGTGAAAGTAGTGTGTATCCTAGACCTGTTTAATCTTTTTATTTTTATTACCTCTCTTGTTGGCCTGGTAACGTCGTCTTAGATTTTCTTTTCTGTTTTGTCTGGTGTCATGGGGTCGATGATTATTGTACAACTATGAAAGTGAATCAGCTGTTTTAAAAAAGAGAGATGATTTAGTAGCCATTAAACTGAGTAGACGTCTTTTCTGGAGTGGTCTGTATTTTATGATAATCGACGTGAAGTATTTTATTATGAAGCTCGAATTGATTATGACGAAGATATGTTATGTTGTTGGACGTCGAAAGAAGTCGATTACTTAGATGTTTGGAAAATATGTACGGACCGAAACTCTTATATTCTACGTGGGACTTGTCTTCAGTTGGAAAAGGACTACTGATCTTTCTTAAGTCACGATGTAAGATTATTGGACGGCGATTTGAAGATATTAGTTGGCATGGTTGAAGGCGTACTTGGTTATAGTTTCTGTCAAGGTGTATGAGGACTGACGTTAAGAAAACATTAGTTACGACGATGCAAGATGTTAGTAATGCCGAGATTCTATTGAGATTGCATGGGGAACCACGGTGTTATGTTTCCTGCATGTTGGATCCGTCGACCAGTTGAGCATGGATTATGGGTTCTTATTTATTAAATATGATGATATGTTGGGATTTTCGACGATTGGGAACTGTACTCCAGTAATGCAAGTAAGTTCGAGTTTCACATCGTAATTTCTTATGTGCATGTTAAGTATGTTCTGTGTATGTGCTTTAATTATTGTAAATGTATTTGTCAGAATAGACGATGTTGTTAATTAGTATAATTGTATAATTTCCGAGTACTAGTTATCAATGACATTTCCAGGGTAGATCCTCGGGTATGATTGAAAACGGCCCAGAGACTTCCACATGTAAGGTTTTAAGGCCGTCAGACGTGTCAAGTGTTTGTGCGGTAGCGTGATTACTTGTTATGACCACAATTTATTTATTTATTTATTCATTTATTTATTTATTTATTTATTTATTTATTTATTTTGGAAGTGTCATTGACATTGAGGCTGTATTTGGGAATGGTACCAAACTTAGCCTACAAAGAGGTGACTGTGCACTTATATATATTCTCTAATGAAATTGTCTTTGTTTGTTTCATGAATCTATATTATTTGGATGGAGGAGAGATCTTTGAAGGCTATCACTTATTTAAACAAGGATGAAGTTTCTTATGAGGTCATTATACGTGGAAAAGTACCATTTTTTCACCGAGATTTGGATCTGAATTTATTAAAAAACTTAAGAGCTGCTCCTATAAATTTAACTACTTAAGGCAATGCTTATTGGATGCTGGGTAAGTTCACCATTGTATCTACTGTCTCTGATTTATTAAGTACTTGTTCTTCGAGTGATGTTGGTAGTACTTCTTCGTCCTAGTTGAACAGAATCAGGTACCGTTCGTTACATTGGATTAATCGTTTGGATGATTTGGTAAAGGCCTGGTCAAATAGTGATGCTGAATTCTGTGAGATTGTTTAACCTGCGTTCTAAGTTGGCCGAACAATACTATAGGCTATTTCCTCGTGTGACCGATGATACTACTGTGGAAACTGGTGTGTGTGTTGATGCTGAATCTTGTAATTCGTGTGAATCGAGTGTAGAGGATAACCTTATTAATGATTTTGAATCTGTGTCGTTGAAGAATATTGGATCGATCATGAATAGTTCTCAAGTTGTACATGTTTCTGATGTAGTTAACAGAGCATTGTCGTCAATAATGTCACTAGAGGGTATTTCGTCCTCAGTTAATTTAAGTGTAAATGACCAAGCGGGGAATACTAATGAAAGATGTACCATGATAACTGCATCCAATACTAATGTCAATGTTGATATCATCTCGAATAACTCAGCGTCGGATATTTCACACTGTTCTAGGTCTGTACAGACAGATAGTAGTTTATTTCAACAATTTAATGAGGTTGGCAGCCATGATGTCAGTGTTAAGTCGACTAATAATGCCTCGTCAAATGTTGTTTGGCCTACTAATATCATGTCAGACTATAATATCAAGTTTTCTACCGTACAAAACCCATTAAATTTGATACTTAAGGATTTTAATCAGTGTAACGGTTCGGATAATGATCTTTTGGTCAAGTTTTCAAGGAAGTTATTAGAAATAAGGGATGGTGCTACTGTGTTCGGTCTATAAGAAGTGCAAATTTTTAGGATTGTGTTCCCGTGCACTGAGGGCATGTTAAGGGAGAGACTGTTAGTTTGTTAGAATGAACATAATTCACTGGAATGGTTTCAAAAAGACATTTTGATTTTCTTTTTTAGTCCTCATGCTCTGTCAGACATGCATCGCATATATGTATATCGACCGCAGCGTATGAATGAAACGTTGAGTGAATATTTTCTTGATATTAAACTGTATGTTAAGGTCTTTGCGGTGCAACTGTCTGAGGAACAAATTGTAGCTTCTTTGGTGTAGGGAATTAATCCCATTTATCGTTCATTATTAACTATGCAAGCCAAACCGAAGAGTTACATTGAGTTTAATGATGTGAATCTGGCAGCGGAAAAGATTAAGAAGGCTGATTCAGTTCGAATTCATGATTCTGGTCTGACTGGTAGTACTACTCAAGATCCTCTAGGTTATGTTTCTTTTCCTAACGTTTTACTGTGGCGAGCAGTAGACCAGTCGAACACTCATCATCGAGGTCCTATGAATGATGGAAATGTTTTATTAGGGAATGTATTACAGGTAGGCCTGATTTTGTTCCTGATTATGTGCCAGCTGATGCTTGTCAGGGGCGTGAGATCCAACGACACACAGGGGGTACCCCTAAGATAGGTTCGCATGATCATATACGCAGGTGGTGCGATGCTTGTACTGATGTTAACTCAATTCAAGAGGTTGCTGAGAACCTGGTAGATGGCAATATTTCTAAAGTAAATAAGGGTAAAAGAAAATATAAACGTTCACGTGATAATAATTATTGCAGAGGTCTTGCTGAGTGCAAAAGGATTTGTAACCGTATCTCGTATGTTACCAATGGGTTTGCTCCGTTTATTGACATCGATATTAATAATGAGCCTGTTACAGCGCTAATTGATTCAGGGAGTGTTAGTTCGTTTTTGAGTTGGGAATGGTTTACTAGAATGACATCTGTGTGTAAATTTAGTAAGTTAATTGTGCAAAAGAATAATGTGATGTCATCGAATTCTTCTTGTTTGAAGATTAAAGGGCATGGTATGGTGAGAATCCGGATTTTAGATTTTACGTGGAAGTATAAACTGTGGGTGGTTAAGGACCGTTCGTGTCATGTTATTCTTTGGGCGGACTTCCTGGTACACTCTGGGTTGTTAATTGATCTTAGGTCTAAAACATATTGGTTTAAATTCAGGCCTCATTTGAAAATTCTGTTTAGAGACACTACTGAATGTGTGGGTACTAATTCTGCTCAAGAAGCCGACGAACGCAATGAAGTTGATAATTTAGAACTTGAGCATTTAAGTAAGGATCAGGCGGATAGTATTGGTAAATTATGTTCAGAATATCCTGATGTTTTGACTAATAAGTTGGGAATGTCTAATATTTTAGAATATGAGATTGATTTGACTGATGATATTCCAGTTATCGACTGGCTCCGCCCAAAATGAAGATTTTCAAGGGAATAATTGATGAGATGATTGAGGAAGGAGTGATTAGAAAGTCCACATCATCTTATTCATCTCCGATTTTTCTCGTTCCTAAAACTAACGGAGAATTTAGGCCTGTAGTTGACTACCGTGCCCTAAATAAAAAGGTTATTTGGCAGCAAATACCTCTTCCGGATTTGCAGTCGTGCTTTGTTTGGTTCCGGGGAGCCAATTTCTTTAGCGTTTTCGATATGAATAAGGCGTATATGCAGATTTCTCTAGCCGAAAGGTCTAAACATGTCACTGCATTTACTACTGACTGGAATCTCTATGAGTTTGAGCGCCTCCCATTTGGTTTGTCGACAGGTGCTGCTGTCCTTAGTCGCCTGTTAGACAACAATTTTGATGGGATCAAATTCCAGTCAGTATATCATTATTTAGATGATGTGGTCGTATTTAGCAAGACATTTGTAGAGCACATCGAACATGTTAGGGAAGTTTTGGATCAGCTTAAGAAAGCGGGTTTGACTGTAAAACAATCCAAGGTTTCGTTCGCCAAACCTCAGATTTCATTTTTGGGGCACATAGTTTCGTCTTCTGGAGTTTCATTTGACCACTCTAGAACCCAGTAGATTCGTGATTTTCCATCGCCTAGGAACGTTAAGGAAGTTGCCCGCTACATTGGCATGCTCAACTACTTTAGAAAGTTTATTCCTAATTTCGCGCAGAGAGCTGCACCTTTAAATAATTTGAGGAAGAAAGGTGTTGAGTTTGTTTGGGGGCCTTCTCAGGAATCGGCGTTCGAAGATTTAAAGATGGCATTGATCAATGCGCCCATTCTAGCAATTCCGGATTTTGGTAAACCGTTCATTCTACAAACTGATGCTTCAAACAGGGTTATCGGAGCAGTGTTATTACAACAACATGGAGGAAATAGGTTGCCTATTGCTTACGCCTCTAGGACTTTGTCTGATGCAGAGGTAAAATACTCTGTATATGAGCTTGAAGACTTGGCGGTTATGTTCGCCCTTGAAAATTTCAAACTGTATCTGGAACATGTCGAGTTTCAATTAGAAACTGATAACCGGGCGCTGAGTTGGGTTCTGGGAAAACCCCGGAAAACTGGACGCATAGCGCGCTGGGCGACAAGGATTCTAGCTTTTTAAGTTTTCAATTAGACATATCAAAGGGAGCGACAATGTAATAGCTGACTGCTTGAGCAGTATGTATGGAGATTCGTCGGACGAATGGAATAAGGTAGTAAGTTCTAATAACTGTAATATGGTTAATCATTCATGTAATGCTATTTTATCGAACTGTCCGTTGTCATTTAGAGATGTTTCAGCGTATCAGAAAGAAGATCCTGTAATAGGTGATATCATTAGGAAGATTGAGAGTGGTGAAGTGGTCAAACCATATTTGTTGAAAGGGAATATTTTGTATTGTAATGCTCGCCATGATCATTTGTCTAAAATAGTTTTGCCTTCCGTGTTGATTCCTGAAATTTCTCGATACTTCCACGAGTCACCAATAGGTGCACATGAAGGAGTCTTCAAGACAAGGAGAAAAATAAGAGAGAACTTTATTTGGAAAGGTATGGACGGGGATGTGAGAAAGTTGGTAAAAAATTGCCAAGTCTGTAAGTTTGCTAAACCTTCTTCGAACACTTGAACTGGCATGTTAGCTTCTGAGATAGTTAAGAGACCCATGGAACGGCTTTTCCTGGATTTTATTGGCCCGTTTCCGAAGTCGAGAGCTGGGAATCGTTTCGCACTTTGTGTACTGATGGATTTTCAAGGTTCAACTGGATTGTGCCTACCAGATCTGCGACCACTGAAACCGTTATAAAATGTTTGGAAGGGATTTTTGCATCATTTGGACCTTGTCAGTTTCTTGTGACAGATAATGCAAAGTGTTCCAAGTCGAACGTCTTCAGAAAATTCCTGTTCGAATTGGCCGTTTCTCACCAAACTTCATCTCCATACTATCCGAAGGGTTCTTACGCTGAAAGAGTCAACCGAAATCTGCGAGCTGCACTGATCGCATTCCATCATAAGGATCACAGTATGTGGGATACGTGCATTCCATGGTTGACGTATTCTTTCAACACGGCCGTACACGAATCCCATAAGACAACTCCCTTTGCCTTAATGTTTTCATTTGTGCCAAATTCTCCGATATCAAATCTGTGAACATTGAATCAGTTGCTACTGGAGCAATATTCATTCAGTGATATCAAAGCTATTTGGAGCAAGGCCAAAAGCAACATGAAGATTGCGCACGAGAAGTTGGAATTGAGATACAATAAAGGACGCAGGACTAACGGTATGAAAGTTGGTGATAATGTGTTCGTAAAGAATTTCTCTCTCATGGAAGTGGGACCTAAGGAATCAGGCAAGTTAAGAGAAAGATTTTGTGGCCCGTTTAAAATTGTCAGCTTTCTCACTCCGGTCACTTGTCTCGTTAGTGATCCTATTAAAAAGAAGATTTTCAGGGTACACTTGTCCCATGCTAAAAAGGAGGTGATGATTTAAAATAGTTCTATGTGTTATATATTCAAAATTGTGTACGGCAATTGATTGTCCCTCTAGTATGTACGTTTTGTGTGTGCTATTGGTACGTTTTTTGTCTGCTCGTGTGATGCACTTTCTGAAGAAATTGTGCAAATTCTTCAAAAGTGTGTGCGGGGAATGCAGTACTTCCAGCATGCATATGTGTGTGTGCTATTAGTGTGTGTATTTGTCTGCACGTGTGATCCACATTCTTCATGGTTGTGTAGTGCCACTGGGTGTTTGTGTTTGTTATTTGTGTAATTGTGTATTTTGGAGTGATTGTGATTCTTTAGCTTTGCTTTGTTATTGGGTGGGAGTTTGTTGTAATAAGGTTAGGTTTTATCGTTATCAATTTATAATATTATTTTATTGAGTAGCCGAGTATATAATTGGGTTTTCGTTAGAATGTCTTTCTTCGACTTTCGATCCTATTATATCAAGGAATGGGACTTGCGTACTTGGTGACAGAAGTTGATCATGTGTTTTGTGGTAAGTATTTACAAACAAGTTCCTTGTTTCTCCCTGTGGTGGATGATGACTGGAAAGTAAGTACTTACAAATATGTGTTGCGAGAGAAATCATGCACGTGTTGAATTGCCAAACGAGTATGACATGGATTTCAGGTAGTATTAAGTTATGTGTGGTGGGGGAAATCATGCTCGTGTTGAATTGCCAAACGAGTATGACATGGATTTCAGGTAGTATTAAGTTATTTGTGTTGATGGAATGCATGCTCGTGTTGAATTGCCAAACGAGTATGACATGGATTTCAGTTGTTGTGGTTGTCGTCGACGAAGTGTTTAATTTAAGGGTATTTATGTGTTTCGTGTATGTCGATGTTTTAACGAGCTCTAATTAAGTTCTGGCATTTTTGGGGGATTTTGTGGATGGTAACTGGTTTATTATTTTATATGGGTACCTTGAGGTTATGAATGGAGGTTATGAAAGATTGTGTGTTTTTGTTGGTTTGCACGTTTCGGTGTCAGTTTTGATTTGTTTCGGTATTTTCTTTGTTTTTCTTGGATTGTTATTTTTCTGGGTTGATTTTCTTTTCCTGGGGTTGTATTTTTCTTGTATTTCCGGGGTTTTCCTGTTTTGTTTTTCTTCTTGGTAAAATGGAACAGAGGTATAGTGTTGAACAAATGCCTATGTTCATTAGGAATATTTTTATTTTTTAAATTGAGTTAATAAGAGAGATAGCTTTCTGTTCGTTTTGTTATTTCCTATTTAAATATATGAAGATACGGTGTTGAATATTGTAAACTCTGATCTGTATGTCGAGTAATTGAGTTTAAATTGTAATGCTGTAATATTATGGTTTAAATATGTTAATTTTTGCTTTATAAAAGTTGTGAAACTTGAACGTGGGGTAATTTTAAAGAAAAACGTAGCTGATGCCATAATTAGGGAATTTTAATGATGTTTCGTTGTAATTTATCTTGTTAGATATTAAGTGAATCCAAAACAAAATGCTTTCGGAGTTGTGATTGTTCACTGCTCGAAATACTACGTGGTGTTGTCTGCGTTGAGGATACTGGCTGCGAGTGAAGATTTCTTGGTACCGAAGTTGTAACGATCTACTAGACCCTTGTTGGATTGGAACCCTACTGCGCACATCAAGATGACGTTGGAAAATATTTGTGAAAAAATATTGTATTGATATTTGATTGTATCTGTATGGCATACTGAAGTATGCGTTGAACTTGTATAAGCATGTGTATTTTACCGCTGTTGTGACAAGGACTCCTACTGTTAGGAATGTTGCAGTGACAAGTATGAGAACTACGGGTTTTGGAATCGGAGATGAACTTTAGAAGTGGGTCTGTTCTGAAAAACCTAATTGATGCATGCTTAAGAAAAAACTTTACTACTGAAGTATTTGCGAGGTGTGCATGAACTTTCTCTTCACATGTCACGTCGGCTTGGTTTTCAACCATCGACGAATTTCAGGAGGGGGTGAATTGTGCCGTTACTTTATTGGAACACTGTACTCAGTATTCAACAAGTACAACTTTCGACTCCGTTGGGATGATTGAGTAGAAGTTGCGTCGACGAACGCTAGGTGGCAGCTCCCCTCAGTGACAGAAGAAATGTTATTTGTGAGCATGCTCGCTAGATTGTAGCACTGTTCTGAGAGAGAAAGAAAATATTGTGGTCGTCTTGTATTTTGCACGCCGTATTTCTCAACTGTCTATTGTGTAGAGTTGTGCCTTCGAAATGTTATCGCCAACTGTAAGTACATATTTGTGTGGACGATATTATGACTTGCACTGAGATGTAGCATATGTTAGAAAACGTTTGGGTTCTATTGCGTTCTCCTACTTCATGACAGCATATACGTAAGGTAACCTCGTAACGTCTGCATTTTAATCAGGGATTCTACTTAATTTTATTTTAATTATTTGTGATTGGCATCAGTGCGGGGGGGGGGGGGCGTAGTAAGAATCCAGATGTTCTCACTGGTCACAGATTAAACATGGGTTCCTCTTGTATGTTGCTTGCCGAGAGTTACTTCCTTATTTATTTATTTCTGTTATGTCGTTTTTTCTTGAAGGAAGTAGTTTGTTTTATGCCGTGAGGGTAAGTTTGTATTTTCTGCTTGTTTATTTGGGGGAATTTGTGAAATGACTGGTACTTGTTATTAACATCTCGGGACTACTGTAGTTTCTTAGTTTTTCTTTGTTTACATGTCGACTCGTGAATGTCTTTCACTGAGTTAAACATCTCAAGTTGTGATACGCAGTTTAAAGTTTTATTTTTATGTAATTTAATTGTAACTTGTCCTCCCTTTAAACTGTGAAAGTAGTGTGTATCCTAGACCTGTTTAATCTTTTTATTTTTATTACCTCTCTTGTTGGCCTGGTAACGTCGTCTTAGATTTTCTTTTCTGTTTTGTCTGGTGTCATGGGGTCGATGATTATTGTACAACTATGAAAGTGAATCAGCTGTTTTAAAAAAGAGAGATGATTTAGTAGCCATTGAACTGAGTAGACGTCTTTTCTGGAGTGGTCTGTATTTTATGATAATCGACGTGAAGTATTTTATTATGAAGATTGAATTGATTATGACGAAGATATGTTATGTTGTTGGACGTCGAAAGAAGTCGATTGCTTAGATGTTTGGAAAATATGTACGGACCGAAACTCTTATATTCTACGAGGGACTTGTCTTCAGTTGGAAAAGGACTACTGATCTTTCTTAAGTCATGATGTAAGATTATTGGACGGCGATTTGAAGATATTAGTTGGCATGGTTGAAGACGTACTTGGTTATAGTTTCTGTCAAGGTTTATGAGGACTGACGTTAAGAAAACATTATTTACGACGATGCAAGATGTTAGTAATGCCGAGATTCTATTTAGATTGCATGGGGAACCACGTTGTTAAGTTTTCTGCATGTTGGATCCGTCGACCGGTTGAGCATGAATTATGGGTTCTTATTTATAAAATATGATGATATGTTGGGATTTTCGACGATTGGGAACTGTACTCCAGTAATGCATGTAAGTTCGAGTTTCACATCTTAATTTCTTATGTGTATGTTAAGTATGTTATGTGTATGTGCTTTAATTATTGTAAATGTATTTGTCAGAATAGACGATGTTGTTAATTAGTATAATTGTATCATTACCGAGTACTAGTTATCAATGGCATTTCCAGGGTAGAACCTCGGGTATGATTGAAAACGGCCTAGTGACTTCCACATGTAAGGTTTTAAGGCCGTCAGACGTGACAATAATAATAATAATAATAATAATAATGTAAATACTTGAACATAGTCAGTGTGTGTTAATGATTTGTGAGATGATTAATTGTTGAATTTCAGATTATATGAGGCTATTTAAATGTTAAAATATTTGATGCGATATTTGATGTTCTTTACTTAGTAATTTACGGTCCGATAAAGGAGATATGTCCATCGTTGTGTAAGGATAGACAATTGTGATATAAAATAGATTTTACATTTTCTTGAATCTATGCCACAGGTGTGAATTGTGTGATAAGTGGCCAGTGATGTTTATATGCGTTTGTGCCGATAAATTAATGTTGATTTAGATTTTTCAAGGCAATCTCCTTATCGGGACTTTCAGTGAGGGCACACACGAGTTGAATTGAATTTAATATTTTGTTTGTTTAGGGACTATGAACTTTACTTTATTTTTGGACTTTGTCCCACCCTAACCTTGATACTCGTGCGTTGTTTTAATTTGCTAAAGGCTACAAAGCCCGTAATTTTTTTTATAATCTTTCGAGAGGAAAATTGAGAACTCATGACGTTATTTGTTTTTTTCTTAACCTAAAAATTAACATGTGCTCGTATAAATTTGTCGTAATTTATTTACTGTATTCCCCTTTTATTAAAGTACATATTATATTTATTACCTACATGCTATTTATTCACACATGCGTGATTGTAAGATACTTTCTCTAAGTGTTGTCCCAGTAACATGTCATACACTGTCCATCACGCAAGATACATCTATAAAGTCAGCCATTACTTCATTCTCATTGGTCGACTTTCTTGCTGACCATTCCCAGCGTTTTCTCCATGGAAAGGCCTAGAAGCTTTCCCAGCCACTATGAATGCAGCTGGATTCTCCATCATCTTTATGAATACCAGGAATTCATCGAACATGTCTGAATTCATCTGAACACTACGAATAGAACGAATATCGTCGAGTACTGCTTCATCATGGAGCATCACTGCACCTCCGACATGTTCCGTCGAAAGGACTTTGAATAAACCATACTTGGTTCACCGAATTAATCTTGGCACGTCGCTTTCTCAACGACATTGTTTGTTAACAAACGTGCATTATGTTTACCAGCCAAACATTCATCTTTTAAAGTTCAGCTCTGGCAGTTGTAACACTTCAAACTTCGTTATATATTCACTGCAATGATTTAACTTTATTTAAAGTGTAATGGTCTGGCACCTACTGAATTTGCTACGAGTCTCTGACAATGGAACTTTGCAGTTTTAACAACTTTTCACTCTCAACTGAGTGCAACATTCTTCCTTCAAGTGTTCAATCACTGCAAGTGCTTTTAGTGTGCGACAGTTCATACTGTTTGCATTTCATATTTTATTACCTAATTTCCTGGTGAGAATTTAGTGTATCATCGATTATGTGTCTTTCACTATGGAAGTTCCAGCCATGGTTGATCTAACCTACAAATGCTCCGACAAGGATCTGGATAATAACATCTGTCATTATATCTTCAAATTAATGTGCAATTTTTTCACCTGGGCTCTTTTGATAGGCCGTACAACTTTGATTTTGAGCATCTCAGCTCAAGTAATTCAGCATAAATCTTTTCTATATTCTTTTAAGGCTTTGAATTTGCCTTTCTATACCATCAATAGTGGTTGTCATACAAAGTGTTTATAAGCATTTATTTGTTTTCCACTTGCTTCACTTTTCTTATGAATCTCAATCATTAACGCATATGAAATTACGTTGTTATATTTACAATTTACAGTTTAGCTTTTTACTATTATAAAATATTTAACCTGCTGTTAAATGTTAAAAGATGTGTTTATTATCTTGTTATGCCTATACACGTTAATTGACAATAAATGTCAACCTGTATAAGTAACTTGTTCTCTTTTTCTCTTGTTCTATTTACCTTAAATGTGTGGAAACCTTTTCTTTTATAAAGTTCACTTCAGTTTCTACTCCAACAGTCAGTTGGAGTTCTCTCCGGTACGGGAGGTATTTAATTGACCGATCCTATAACATTTTTGGGCCGGAAACTCGTGGATCCGGTTTGACTACCTTTATCTTTCAACTTAACTTCTTTAATTTGGAACAAGTTGCTTTATGTTATACTCTGTTCTAATATTAGTAGGGTGAGAATGTATGTTTTGAATATTGCGTAATCGCGAGGACATATTGCATCATCATGACGTCATCTGATAGCTATGCGGATGTGAGCACGTGCACGTGCACATGTTAGCGTGGGAAGAGGTTGACCTTTAACCGCTTGAAGCAGATAACCTTTGGGTAACCGCTTGAAGCAGATAACCTTTGACTTATTTATGCGATGGAGATAAAAATTAATGGGTGTTGACGTCATTTGATACCCATGAAAGTTTGCAGCTGTGCGAGCGATCACGTGATATGTCTGCAGTGTTCGCGTGAGACGTGGTTGACCTTTAACGTCATTGGGTAAGAATGTAATCTTTGACTTCTTTAAGTAATAGTGATAAAAATATAATGAGATGATTGCGTCAGAAGCTTGTTTTGTAGCATTTGGTTTCTTGAGTGTAGGTGGGGGTGAAGGATATATAAATGCATGTGTGCGTGGATGAGTTTAACTTCTACGTTTGCGCGAAGAGAGAGTGTGTGTGTGAAAGAAATAAAGAAAGTCAACGACGAGGAACAAATTGTGTGTGTGATGGATGTTCTAACGAAGTTCAATAACCTAGCCACTTGCGTTGAGTATTCTAATAAGAAACTAACAGAATTAATAATTGATTTACCGTATGTGGTCCAAATTATTCGGGCTGTGGAGACGAGATTTGGAAGAAAAATAGTGGTGGACATTATCATTGAAGGTGAAATAACAAGTGTATTTCTACCAGCAGTATTTGCAAAACTAAGCGCATCAGTGATCGATGAACTAAACTCACTTAGAGGCAAACTGATGTTGGTGTATTTGGAGTTGAAGAACCGCTCACATCAAGTTGTTTTAAAACTGTAAATTTTTGGTGAGTATATATATATGCAGATTATATATGTATTGATTGATATAACGAATGATATATATATTTAGTTGCTTATTATTTCTTAATTTGTTTTTTTTTCAGATTATCTAAAAACTAATAAAAGGAACAGCAAAATGAAGTGGAAAACTCTTAATTTTCTGAGTGGAACTGAACATCGATCGCACCCGGTAATAGAGTATCATCGTGTATGCTTTCATCAGTCTGAAGAAGAAGAAAAAGGAGAAGATGATAATGAGGTGAGTCATAATGAGAAAGAAGCTTGTTTTAACAAATGGACATCTTCGAGTGGAATTTCAACATTTTCAGTCTACGTTACTAATGTTAGCAAATCAGATGATAGTCAGCGAGAGGTGACAGAAACAGTTCTAAGATATTTGTTACAAGAATTATGTGAAGATGAACATTTTATTTGTTTCTTCGGATACAATACATTTGATGAGGTTTACAAAATTGAATTTTCCATCACTTGTTTTGAAGTAACAAAATTGAATGAGTATAGAAACAAATTGCTTGGTAAACTTCAGGACGAATTTCCCTTTGAAGCCATTCATTGTTCGCTGGAGATTACAGGCAGCAATTTATCTCAATGGCTTTAATACACTTTAAAAGATTATAGGTTTATGGTGAGCCGATGTTACAGCAACTGCTGGTGGTGTATTAACAACAGTGCGAATTGGACAATTGCTTGGACAACAATGGCAACACCTCCTAGCAAACGTAGAAAGGTTGATATTGTAATACATAATAATAACGGTGAAAATATAAGAAACCAATTGGACAATGCATTTGAAAGTGTTTCTAATTTTAGAAGTGAACTAAACGGTGCTATTTCAATATCATACCAAATCGGGGAATACACTCAAACGGACTTGATTGAGAACAGTGATGAGTTGATTGAATGTTGGTGAGTTATTAGTGAGCACATATTGCAACAAGCTGTGAATTGTGAAGAAATTACACTTCAAATAAAGGATGAATCTTTCTTAAGCTGTGAGTTAATTGAAATAGCATTCAATTCTAGAGTGTACACACTTGCAGTTTCAATTGTTAAGAATGAGTTTTTGGATCCCCGCGAATTTTTAGCAAATGCTAATATTTGGTTTACAAAGTATGTTAAGATAGCGTTAACTGTGCAAGCTTTAAAGGTGAATTCAGTTTTGTGTGCACAGTATGTGCTTCGCCAGAAACAAAATATTTTGCTGTCAAAAATAAAGTAGTTTTCGAGTATACGGATGTAAATGAATTTTATAATAATCATATCATTGAAGGTACATTGACAAAAATGAGCGAATTTGAAGCAAATGGCTCTGGGTGGGCTTTAGAAAAAATTCATCGTTTGAGAATTAATATAAATAAATATGTTGGATTTCGAGTAGGAATGTCCAATACTAGTAGATTGCCTGATGTAATAGTCAATAAACATGCAGTGCTAAATTTGTATGATACAAAGGAAGCTTGTTTTGCGTGGAGTGTAGTTGCTGGTTTGTATCCAAAAACGCGAAACGTGAATCATCTTTATTCCTATCCTAATTACAGAGATGTTTTAAATTTAGATGATATTCCAATTCCAATGCAAATGAAATATTTAAACAAGTTTGAAAATCAAAACAATATTTCTGTGAATGTGTATGGAGCACAATATGATGAAAACAAATGGGTGTGTATGGGAACAAACGAAGTAAAAGGAAAAAAAACATGTACTATTGTACCTTTGTATGTATCAGATAAAGTATATGAAAGGAGTGTGGACTTATTGATGTTGCAGATTGGAAACGGTGAAAGTTATCACTTTTGTTTAATTAGAAATCTCGCTCGCCTTGTGCGTTCAAGCGTCACTAGGAATTGTAGACGGATTTATATATGTAGACGTTGTTTGTCATATTATTCTCTTGAGGATGAGTTAAATGTTCACTTTGCAGACTGTAAACAGTTTCCTGTTGCAAAAAGCATATTGCCAACTGACGAACAAAGATTTGTTAATTTTACAGAATTTAAATTTTAAGATAGAGTTCCATTTATAATTTATGCAGACACTGAATGCGTTTTGTCTCCTATTTCCTCTTGTTTTCCAAATAGTGACATTTCTAACTCTACATTAACCCATAAACATATTCCTTACAGCATTTCTTTATACCTTCATTGTAATTTTGATAGTGATTTGTGCAGTTTTAAAATCTTTAGGGGAAATAATTGCATAGAATTGTTTGTAAAGGAACTTTATAGTATTGTAGATAAACTTCAAACATATTATTTATCAGCTAAACCGATGTTAAAGATGACGGAAAACGAAGAAAGATTATTTTTGTTAAGTAAAATTTGTCATATTTGCGAAAAACCGATTGCAGATAATGAACTCAAAGTACGCGATCATTGTCACATAACTGGAAAATATAGAGGAAGCGCACACAATAGTTGTAATTTAAATTACAAAGTAACATGGGTTCTGCCTATAGCATTTCATAATCTAACGGCGTATGATGGACATTTTATAATTAAAGAAATTTGTGAGAAACATGAAGGTGGGGAGTTACATAATCCTGGTCATATAAGATTGTTAGCAATGAACATGGAACGTTATAAAGGGTTTACAAAGCATGTATGGGTTAAGAATGGATTCATTCAGTTAAGATTTACGAAACATATAATTTCTTGTCCTGTTCACTAGATCAATGTTCATCTTCGTTAAGTGATGATTCAAAGCAAATAACTCGACGTTATTTTAATGATGATGCACAGTTTCGACTTACTGCGAGAAAAGGCGTGTTTCCCTATGAATACGTCACGAGTATGGATGTACTTAACGAAACTAAATTACCTGAAATATCTACGTTTTATAGTAGTCTTTATAATCAAACAATATCGAACGAGGAGTATGAGTTTGCTCAATCGGTTAGGGAAACGTTTTCCTGTCAAACATTAGGAGAATATGCCGATTTGTATTTAAAAGTTGACACACTTCTTTTGGCGGATGTCTTTGAAAATTTTAGATCGAATGGCATGGAAACTTATGGCATTGATGCAGCTCATTTTTACACTGCTCCATCTATGTCTTGGTGCGCGATGAAAAAGATAACCAACGTTCAACTTGAATTGCTTCAAGATATTGATATGTTACACTTTTTTGAACGATCTATTCGAGGGGGAAATGTTCAGTGTATAACACGACATGCGATTGCTAATAATAAGTATATGAAAACTTATGATGAGAAAGAGCAAGAGTCCTACATAATGTACTTTGACGTTAATAATTTATATGGATATGCGATGATGGAATATCTTCCAACGGGTGGCTTTAAATGGGTTGCAAATGTTGAAGGCTTTGATGTTTTAACTATTGATGATATTTCAGAAATCGGATATATCTTGGAAGTAGATTTGACTTATCCTCAAGAGTTACATGACAAACATTCAGATTACCCTCTATGCCCCGAAAAGTTGACAAAGCTAATGACTACCCTAGATAATAAAGAACGTTATGTTTTGCATTATAGAATGTTAAAGCAATGTATTCAACTAGGAATGAAATTAGAACGTATTCACAGAATAATCGAATTCAATCAGAGCCAATGGCTAAAACCATATATTGATGCGAACACAGAGAAACGAAAACATGCTAAAAATGATTTTGATTTTTTTTTATAAATTGATGAATAATGCAATTTTTGGTCGTTCACTGATGAATGTGAGGAACTTAAGGGACATCAAATGGGTTACCAAATGGCATGGAGCCCGTGGTGCTAAGTCTTTAATAGCTAAGGCTAATTTTAAACATAGAATTATATTCGATGAACAATGTATGGTCATCGAGATGAGCAGACTAAAGATTTTTCACAATCAACCAGTATATGTTGGTGCATCTATATTAGATTTGTCTAAATGTAAAATGAATGACTTTCATTACAATGTTATCTTAGCAAATCCTGAATCAAATGTGAGGTTGTTATACACAGACACAGATAGTTTTATGTATATATTCTATTATGATATTTATGAGTTCATGAAACAGCATTCAAATTTGTTTTATACTGGAAACTATGAAACAAACAATCCTTTTGGCATTGTGAGACAAAATAAAGGTGAAATTGGTTTGATGAAAGATGAACATGCTGGAAGGATTGTTGAAGAATTTGTGGGGTTAAGACCCAAAATGTATGCAATAAAATTGTGTGATGAAATGAATAGCTTGTGTAAGGCTAAAGGCATTAAGAAGAGCGTGAGTAAAACTATGAATATTGATGAGTATCGAAAGTGTCTTTATAACAGAGATCAAGCCAGCAAAGTTCAAGTTTGTATAATTTCAAAATCTCATTTTGTATTTACTGTTCGGCAAAATAAGTTGGCAATTTCATCAAACGATGATAAAAGACACATAACTGAAAACGGAATTGATACTTTACCGTTTGGTCATTTTTCTCTGAAACAAATTTGAGATTAAAGCAATTCATCTCTCTTACTTACTTTATTTCTTTCACACACACACTTTTATTCTGTTAATAATACTAATTTTTGTGTGTTCCTTTGCTTATGAAAAAAAAACGAATAAATAATAACCCAAATTTTGTGTGTATTATTTACAACTCCTCCCCCCACCATTCCCATTTTCCTGAAAAAAAAAAAAAAAAATATATATATATATATATATATATAATTACATTATATTACTTATCATTTAGTAATGGTGCGTTGTAAGAGGAGCAACTCTGCCACTCAATATAAACGATCAGGAAGTGGATCATTCATTAGTCGTGTACTTAATAAAACTATTGATAATTTACCTGTGGAATTACACATTCCAGGATATGAATATTGTGGACCAGGAACAAAATTAGAAAAGCGATTGAGCCGTGGTGATCCAGGAATAAATATATTAGATAAAGCGTGCAAAGAGCACGACATTGCTTACGCAAATCATAAAGATTCAAACAAAAGAAGAGAGGCTGATGAAATTTCAGCTTCAAAAGCTTGGTCTCGTGTAAAATCTCGTGACGCATCATTAGGAGAGAGAGCGGCTGCACTAACAGTCAGTGGCATAATGAAAGCTAAGTCTAAGCTTGGTGGAGGTAAACGAAAATTAAATATAAAAAAAAAACAAGAAAAGATTAAAAAAAAGAGAGCATCGAAAAAGCAAGGTGGTATTTTACCCCTACTTCCGATATTTGCAGCCTTGTCGGGCTTGGGGGGTCTAGCAGGCGGAGCAGCCGGGGTAGCGTCTGCTATAAACAAAGCGAAAGCTGCACAAGAAGAATTAAAAGAAATGAAAAGACACAATCGAATGATAGAAACAATGCGAGGAAAAGCAGGTCAAGGCATTTATTTAAATCCTCCTGCATACAAAAGATAATTAACCAAATACCAAATAAAGCATTAAGTAATTTCGATTTAGCTAAATACGCACATCAATTAAAGATTCCAAATTTTAGAGGAGTCTTTATGCGAGATACGTTACCAAGACATCCTCGAAAAAATGAAAACTGTATTGTTAACCTTGAACCGATGGTTAAATCTGGTTCACATTGGGTGGCTTTCAGTAAACGAGGTAAATACGTGCATTATTTTGATAGTATCGGTAATTTAAGACCACCATTAGAAATTTTAACATATCTAAAAAATTGTTATCTACAATATAATTTTCATTCATATCAATCGATTACTTCTTCGATTTGTGGACATTTATGTTTAGTCTTCTTGTATTGTATAAATAAGGGAAACACAGACTGTCTTTAAACATTTCAAAGATGGCTTTCGAAAGACGGATAACTCCTGAAGGTAAAGGCTCAAAGATTGATGTTACATTGGAGAATCCGCTTCATCTTGTAGGAGCAGAGTTTTTTGAAATAGGACTTGCAGGATTGTATACATCTAATTCTATTCGAAATGTTACCAACCGAAATAATAAATTTCGCATTCATTTTACTAATTTTTTGTTATCAATTGATTTAGTGGTACCACCAGGTATTTATGAATTTGAAGATCTAGCCTCAACATTTGATGATTTACTTAGTTATCACTCATTGTCGAAACTTATAACAAATCATATACAAAAAACAAATCTTTATTTGGAAGAGGATATAAATGGAAAAGGACGCAACCATCTTGTTTTGTCTTCTCCGTTTAATATTGATTTCAGTGTACCCAACAGTGTAGCAGAGGCTTTAGGTATTCAAAAGAAAATTTACCCTAAAGAGAATAAAAAAGAAATTGAGATTGATCGAAATAGAATCGAAAGTGAAGTAAAAATTAACGAAAATAATAACGTTTTAGCCATAAAGATGAACGATGTGGATACAACAATTTTAATAATACCTGATGCTAGCTATACGTTTCAACAATTAAGTGCAAAGATTAATGAATTATTACTAGCACATTTATTATCAGTTTTATTAGGTGAAAAAGACAAATTTCCTTCATATATTTATATTAATTATGATAAAGTGTTCTCTAATTGTAAACTATATTCGAAAAACTTTGCTATAGATTTTGGTGTTGCAGATTCTATTGCAGATTTGTTAGGATTTTCTCATAAAAAGTTCGAGGCAAACACAACTCATCATTCTGAATATATGATTAAAATTAAGCTCCCGGATGTTCTGCACTAACATATGTCAGATGCAGAGACTGTATTTTTTTTTTATGTTTCACTTCCCAAAGGAATTGCTTCAAGGATTTCCATACCACATGAGTGAGTCACCTCTTGGATGGGTATGGAAGAGCAACCCTAAAAATCATTCTTTAATTGTTCAATAGTTGTAACAAGTAAAAGGCTAAGAAAGGGCTTATTATAACCTGTAATATCATGTAAATACATTTTCTTGCAATAAATGGTTGTTCTCGATGTTAAAAAAAGAAGTCAACTCTGATTCGAAAAAGAAATATAAATCAATCAGCTAATATTTCTAAAAAAAACAAAAAAAAAAACAACGCCATCACACCTTAAAATCTAAGAAACAGTTATCGAGTAACAACAAACATTTCTTACAATCTTTAGGCTATCTTGTAATTTAATTTCAATATAAATATATATATGCAATTGTTAATCTTATTTAGTTTCTATCTATATTTGAAGCTGTTAACATGTTTAACATAACAGATAAAAGAGAGGTTGACAACAGAGTTGCGCGACGAGAAGAAAGAGTTTACCAACCTTATTCAGCTAATAAATTTGAAAATAATGATGAAATTCGAATACCAATTCAAAATGAAGAAAACATAGTTTTATTATCAGAAGGTGTTCTTCACTTAGAAGGACAAATTATTACTTCTAACGTAAATCCGGCTGCTTCTACTACAGCACATCCTGACCAAAATTTTGGGGCTAATCTTTTTAGCGAAATTCGCGTTGCGTTAAATGGTAAAGAAATTGATCGTACACGCCCTCTAGGTATAACAAGTTCTATAAAAACGTTTGCATCATATTCAAAAAACGAATATACAGCTTTACAAAATGCTGGTTATTTTCCCTCTTTAACAACACCAGCAAGTGAAGCAAATATTGTTGATAGTATCACAAAACTTTTCCGTGTAATACTTCCTTTAAGCAACCTGTTAGGTTTAGCAGAGGATTATAGAAAACCGATTTTAAACTGCAAGCATGAGCTAATACTTCTCAGATCGTCGAGTGACGCACGTGCGTTGCAATCTGCAACCGAAAATGATCTTTCTAAGGTCAAGTTATTTAAAGTTTATCTAAAAATTCCAGTTTTATTATTATCAGACGAAGAACAAATTAAAAGATTAAAACTAACGCAGAAAAATATTCCCATTCAGGTTGGTTTTCGATCATGGGTTGTTCATGTCTTGCCATCTCTTCCTAGAACAACTAAATATAGTTGGACTGTAATGACAACTTCTGAAACGCAAAAACCACGTCAATTTTTATTAGGTTTTCAAACTAAAAGAAATGTACTAAATACGTGCTCTTCCTATTTTGACCATTGTAACATTAAATCTATAAGAGTTTTTTTTAATTCAATTTTTTATCCCTATGAAATGCCAACTTCTGAAATTGCTATAAATGACTACAGCGAATTGTATGACATGTTTGTTAAATTTCGTAATGTATATTATCAGATCGATGATTTTCGTTCAGAGACTCTAGTTTCACGAGATGAATTTAAGTCTCACTGTCCGATTATTGTAATTAATTGCCTTGAGCAAGTGGAGGCAGTGAAGACATCTTCAGTTGACGTGCGAATTGAAATCGAGACAAGTTAGAATATACCCGAAGATACAACTCTTTATTGTGTTCTTATTCATGATCGTCAAATATCTTACAGACCATTAACTAATAAAGTAATTATCTAAACCAATATTTGCTAAGTTATAAGTAATCAAGTAAAGAAGTATTCTCACTTTAGTTGCAATCATGGAATTGACAACAACAAACTCTCCTTCTACTGATGCTGACACGTGGAATAAGAAGCAGCCAATAGTTGCAGACATTCGCAAGCTACCAAACGGCAGTTTGGAACTTGCTTACTGTATGTTAAATAACAGCAATATACCTTCATTCAGTCCTGTGTTAACATGGGTCGCAGCGTATTGTGAAAAAACTCTTTCTTCTTTTTTTTACTCTATTAAAAATAAATATGAATATTTAGTTGTGTATAATTTGCCACAAGAATTTTCTTTGTTTGCACTAAAAACACGTTCCCCTGGGTCATTAATCGATCTTAATACGATTGATGGAATGTCAGATCTAATGTTGAAGCATAGCCAACGTTTACCTACAGATTGTCCAAAACATTTACCATCTCTTGCATTGGGAAACAATAGTTGTGCTAAATTTAATGTCAATGCTGTTCAACATTGGTTAAATTCTTCTGATGGCATCATGAAAATCGTGTGTTCGATAATAAACAAGTTTCGAAACAATGGACTTCAAGGTTTTAATAAGTTTGATTGGAACTACTTTCCTATAAACATACTGACTATATATGAGCCACAACGAATTCGTCTGGAGTGGGAACATCTACCAGATCATCTAAAAAGAAAATTTCAACTGTTTCATCTTCGCTGCAAATGTGATAACTGTAACCGCTATCTATAAAAGGTAATTCATTAAATCTACTAGTGTTCTTGACACCTATACATATTTTGTTTTTGTTTGTTTTTTTAACACAGTGTATACTTTTTGTCTACAGAAAATAAACATCTGGACAACTAAAAGAACAAGATCATCTCAACACACACTCATCAGGACAACTAAAAGAATGAGATTACTTCAACACTCATACAAGAGAAATAAAATTGTATTAATTGTAATTCTAAATGAATAAAGAAGAAAAGGTCTTTGTACCACTTCATATTAAAGTTTCTTTAATGATCAACCACCTCCTCACTCCACATGTATATAAAATAATATTTGTCAGGTGAGGGATTCGAACCCTCGCTTTCAATTTCTGAAAATTAGATCTTAAGTCTAACGCCTTAGACCGCTCGGCCAACCCAACACACGCAAATCTTGCATATTAGCCAGCGTGTTTTGTTGATTCATATCAGTTCACATTTAGCTTCGTGTGGGGAACATCTTTTTTTTTGTGAAGTAAAGCATCATCATGAAGTATTTTAATTGTGTAAAGTATTCCAAGAAACAGTTAATGCAAATGATATTGGGTAAAAAGGAATGAATTTAAAATCTGAAAGAGATCGGCTAAAAACATTTAAGAACTGGTCTTCAGACAGTTTTACGAACACTGCATGGTTAGCAGCTGCAGGATTTTACTATTATGGATATAAGGATATGGTCAGGTGTGCTTTCTGTAATCAGCAACTTACTGTAGTTATTGGGAAGAAGATGATGATCCGTTTGAAGAGCATAAGAAATGGGCTTTTTCTTGCCCTTACGTAAACAATATTTCTCCTAGCATAGAATTAAAATCTGAATATGAAAGACTTAAAACTTTTCAAAATTGGCCTCTTTCCTCTCCAAACGAATTTTGTTTAGCATCAGCAGGATTTTATTATACCGGTCATGGTGATAAGGTGAAATGTATATTCTGTAAGATTGAAATTGAATATTGGAGAGAAAACGATATTCCTTTAAGTGATCATAAAAAATGGGCACCATATTGTCCATATTTAAGAGGGTTTTACGTTGGCAACGTTGATTTAAATCCTGAAAATCCTACTATTATTCCATATAATACAAGTTATGATGATACGTGTGGAAACAATATATGTTGATGTGATGTGATTTTTTGTGCAGTGTGCATTCTCAGACGTAAACGTAGACATGCTGAAGTTTGTTAAGCAGTCAAACACTCTACCAGTAATTTCATTTACTAATGGTGAAAATCAGAGTAAAAGTGAAAAAAGAAAGCATAGTGTTTTACTACCGAACACTATTCGATGTATCATTTGCGGTCCATCGAACTGTGGCAAAACAAACGTAATGCTAAATTTATTATGTCACAAAAATGGAGTTCGTTTTGAAAACGTTTATATTTATTCTAAATCACTTGCTCAAAGTAAGTATGTTCAATTAAAAAAGTTTTTGGACTCTATAAAAGAAATAAAAAGTGATTTTTTTCCGATAATGACGAAGTTATGCCTCCAGAAATGGCTAGAAAAAACTCTATATTTGTTTTTGATGATGTAGCCAGCAATAAACAACAACACATGAAAGATTATTTCAGTAGAGGTCGTCATCACGAAGTTGACGTATTTTATCTTTGTCAAACATATTCTTGTATACCTAAACATCTAATTAGAGATAACGCTAATTTTTTAATTCTTTTTAAACAAGACGGAACAAACTTGCGTCATGTATATAACGATCATGTAAATACAGATATGAGCTATGATCAGTTCTTCGATATTTGTTCTTATTGTTGGCAAAACTCTAAGTTTGGATTTTTGGTTATCGTTAAAGATAGCGATTTACAAAATGGTCGATATCGCAATGGATTTGATGTTTATTTTCAGTTATAAATAATAGTTCAAAAGAGCTAAATGCTCACTCGCGTTATACACTTTGTGTGGTTAACAACCTAACTATGGCATCGTTTAACAAAATCAATAACGTGTCTATCAGACCACCAACTTCACGCCATGATATTGCAACTAAATCGTATGTTGATGATAAGCTACTGCAATATGGAAATCAAGTAACAACAACAACAAGCGATGGGCATCTAAGTATTAACGGCAAACGGTTAAAAGATGTTGGAACGCCCATACATGTTGCAGATGCTTGCAACAAAGGTTATGTATTGAAGTTACTGAATGAGCTAAATAAAATTGAGTCTAAAGAAGACATATAACGAAACATTAACGACCTTAAATGTTTAATTTTTTCAATTTGTAAAATAGAGAAACAACAACTTGACTTTGAAAACGAACGTCTCGCAGGCTTAGCTTTACCATCATCTGCAAATGATGCAGTAAACCTTATTGCAATGCAGCAACATACATCGAATATAAAAAAATATCTGGAAAACCGAATAACCGAAGTGTTACAACGAGTAGAATTCATTCATGGTTTAGTGAGTGAATTTTCAGAAGATCACTTTCCGTTTGATGATGATAGTCTCGACTTGGGTAACAAAAGAATAAGAAATGTTAAAGATCCAATTCAAAATCAAGATGCGATATCGTATTCTTTTCTTAAAACTCATGTAACAAATGAACTCGATGAAATTAAAAAATCTCTTTTGAATATAAACAAAGATGATGAAACTGTAGATATGTTAAATAGAAGAATAACAAACATATCTCAACCAATCGATTCGTTAGATGCAATAAACAAATATTATTTAGAAAACTTTGCTGCTTCTCGAAAAGATCTAGAAGACTTAATCACTAAATTTAATAAACAAAACTTCTTAAACGTAGACGATGGTGGGACTTTAAATATGATGAGTAGACGAATTACTCACGTAAACAATCCCATATACGATAACGATGTTGCAAATAAGACGTTTGTTGAACAATATGCCGCTTCACGAGATGAATTTGAAAAAATGAAACAGACTGTAAACAATCTACAACATCAAAAACAAACAAATGTTGAGTTTCCTGTTAACGACCAAGATGTGACAAATAAACGGTTTGTAGAACACTATGCTGCTTCACGAACTGAAGTTAATCAACTAAAAGAAATTTTAAGCAATTTACAAACTCGTATTGAGGGTGTTGCTAACAATCTAAATATGGTTAAAAAAGAAGAACTTGAAAGTTACGCTGCTGCATCCAAAGAGGAATATAACAAGTTAAAAACTGAACTAGAAAATATTGAGCAATTTCTTAACAAAGAACCACTCGAAAGTTTTACCGCATCCAAAGAAGAATATGGTATATTACAAGATGAAGTAAAGAAAAAGAACTTATCGAAATGTATTCTGAAATTCTCCAACACACCATCAATCCATTCACCGGTATACACGCTTCATAATCATAATATACAATACCAACTTCCCTATAAAGGTATATTAAAACCAATTTTTGTTTCACCAAGATCTCCAATTGTGTATGCAATTTTAAATATACGTCAAGAGATTGAACTGGATGGCAGTGACATTGTAGTTGAAGAACAAGATGAAATACAGTTTCGACTTAGAGACCCGAGAAACATAAAACCAATGATCTTCCTCTTCAAATTGATTTTGAATATACTATAAATAAATAAAACAACTACAATTTTAGTTTAGTCATGGAGAAGAGCTTGAAGATTAAAGCTGAAAGTCGAGTAAAGGATAAACTTTCTCGCTTAAAAAAAGATGTTAAGGACAAGTATCTTTCACTTCAAAATGATGTTAGACGTCAAGAATTAGATATAGAGACTAAGTTTAAACCAGTAACAAATTCTTTAAATCAGCTTGTAGCTATTGCTAATACAACGTCAACTAAGAAAAAAGAAAATCAAAAAAGAAAAAAATATATGATGATTCTGAATCAACTGCTACTTCAGACGAAGAAGATGGAGATAGCATCAAAATAATTACACTACTTAACCGCTACTTTGATCCGTTCATTAAACAAAACGTGGATAGAACATTTGGTATAACGATAAGAAATGATAAACAATACTTGGGACGTGAACGAGTTTTCTGTGATAAAAAGTGGATAAAAGTTGGTGGTGAAAAATTTCCTATAACAGAAGGTCTACTTGAATTGATTCAAAGGAAAGTACCAGATCACTCTCTAATCGATAGGAGTGATTTAAGTTCTTATTTGAAATTATTAAATGTTTCAAACGTGCACAAAAGAAATTATGCAAGCAATGCAGCTCCGAGAGGAACACAATCTCATAAGTATAAAAATATAATCGAACCCCTTCTTACTGAAGACATAGATAGAATTATAAAAACAACAGATGAGAATGAAGAAGCAAATACTACGATGCATACTGGATATGGCCAAAAGAAACACATCACACCACAAGCCATTTGGAAATTCGAAGGAGGAAACAATATTGAATTTGTCCATTGGAATTAACCAAACAAATTAGTATCAAGACTTAAAAAATTAATTGCATCGAAAGCTGCAGGTCACACAGGACTTGACAGCGAAATCTTTGCAATTGAAGAAGAACTAAGAAATGCAGGATATATTGAATAAAAATTCAAACATTTGTAAAACAATGCACAGTATGTTATAAATCTTTGTTTAGAAATTAACTATGAACGAAATCAGACGAGAAATTGCAAAAGAACTTCATACACCTCTTAGAAAAAAGTTTAAAAGACGACATGTTATTAGCAAAGGAATCGATGACCTCCATGAAGCTGATCTTGTAGACATGTCAAAACTTGCAAAATGGAATAATGGATTTAAATATTTATTAACCATTATTGACGTTTACTCAAAATATGCATGGGCAATTCCTCTTAAAAACAAAAAAGGAAGTGAGATTGTAAAAAGTTTAAAATTTGTTTATTCTCAAAGTAAAAGATTGCCCAATTATTTTCACACTGATCGAGGAACGGAATTTTACAACCGTGAATTCAAAACATGGTCTCAGAAACAAAATCTAAAGCATTATTCCACTGGGAGCTCCATAAAAGCGAGTGTAGTAGAAAGATTTAATCGAACTCTTAAGGAATCGATGTGGAAAGAGTTCACAACACGTGGTTCATACCGATGGGTAAATATTTTGCCTGAGTTATTAGTAAAGTATAATCACAAAATACATCGCAGCATTGGCATGAAACCTATTGATGTAAAAAGAAACAATCCACCCCGCTTGCTAACACAATATAATGAAACTTTAAGAAAACCAAAATATAAAATCGGTGACATTGTAAGAATATCAAAAATCATGAAACACTTCACAAAAGGCTACGAAGCTAATTGAACTACGGAATTATTTACAATTTATAAAGTTCAAAATAATAATCCACGAACATATCTTTTAAAAGATAATAAAAATTTGCTGATATTTGGGGCGTTTTATGAAGCAGAGTTACAACGAACCAAACATCCTAATATTTACTTAGTTGACAAAGTACTACGTAGAAAAGGAACCCAAGCTTTCGTATCTTGGCTAGGATTCGATTCAACTCACAACTCTTGGATTTCGAACAAAAACATATTCTAATTAAAACAATGTAAGTTTTTTTTAATTCATCGCAAAAAATATTATTATTATTATTATTATTAATATTATTATTATTAATGTGTCTCTATATATTTTCAGCTCACGAAAACCAACACACTCAAGAAAGAAAAGAATGATTGTACTTACCTTCCACACAAGATAACCAGCATATTCAACTCTGCAGACAGCATCTTCAATTCTCAGCATCTTGGCGGAAAAAAGAACTACTTACCACTTTAAGAACGAAGATAATACCATTTTGTTTTCACTATTTCGTATTATATAATTAATGTAAAACCACAATGATTAAAATAAATATATTTAAAAAAATATATACATTTCAATGTGAAACAGCACCGTTCACTGTCCATTTTAGTCAAGTATTATTTGCACTTCGTCTTCTTCTTCTTCTTCTTCTCCTTCCTCTTCCACATGCTCTCCACCTTCTTCTTCTCTTTCTTCTCTTTGCACAAAATCTTGGTATACTCCATTGGGAGAGGGAGTAGCCCTAAATGCTTCCACTCTGGATAGGATGACATCCAGAATGGTTAACGTTAACCCGTTAAGCACAAATTCTGTGCGGTAGCGTTCATCTCTTAGGATTTCATGAATCTCCACGTCGAAGAGATCCCTCTCTAGCGCAGTGAGAGATCTGACAATAATTTCCTCCTCCATTTTGGAGGAGGAAACCATAAAATTACACCCCAACATCCTGGCTTTCTCCGCTAGCGTCTTAACTTCTCTCAGATGTTGCATCTTCGCAATAAAAGTGTAGCAGAGAGACATGTTGAATAGTAACTACTGCATCATAATAATCTTGCTCTTATATACTATGATGTTAAAGAAACAAAAAGATCATTAAACATATCACATGAATGAGGCTCTGTGAACGGACATCCAAACTTGTTCTCTCATTAAAATAATATCCGAGTTCAATATTGATGGTTAAGAATTTAAAACAAACAAGCCAATTTTCATTTCATGCCGTCAATGATATATATATTTGTCTTATAAAACAGTCTATGCAGAAAGAGACCGCAGAGCACGCAAGCCCGCAAAAAATGAGCTGCACATCCTATATGGAGCAGCAAGCAGGACCTCCCACGTTGAGCATGGTAGCGCTAGCCAAAGAACGAAAACAGCCGCGCGCGGGGCATAAGGTTATCCGATTCAAGCGGTCAAGGGTCAATCTCGTCATAGTGCTAACACATGCAGACCAATTAGCAAACGCATGTGAATAACCAACTGGCTCTCCGTGGGCACGTCGCGCCCAGACAGTCTCATTCAAATGTTAGTACACCTAAAACATTTCCGCTAACCAAGACGCCATTTGAACATTTTCTTTTCATTTTTGTCCTATACACCTGAGAGTTGGTTTACTGGTAGAGGAAATAGAGAGCTTTCATTTATGTCAAACAAACTTTTTTATAGATTTCCTAAATTTGGAAAATATAGCCTATTTTCAAAATTCTATTTATTTTGTCCTAGAGAGTTGAAATTTGGTGTGGGGCTAGAGCAGGTCAAGGCCATTCATTTATGTCAAACAAACTTTTTTGTCGCGAACACTGCAGACATATCACGTGATCGCTCGCATGATGATGCAATATGTCCTCGCGATTACGCAATATTCAAAACATACATTCTCACCCTACTAATATTGTTTGAAATTTCTCAGCCAAAAAGGCGTCAAGTAAACTGGAGCAGGATACGGACAAGCTGCTGCAGCCTCATCCAGCTGTTCAACCTGAATTATCTTCATCTTCAACGACTTCCCTGCAAGGTTTCGTGAGTTGTACTTCAGTCTCAACCATGTCAACAACAGAAAAATTAATTGGCACTCGTGCCGTAGCCTACTCAAAAAGAAATTAGTCAGGTTTCGATCATTTTTAACGGATAAACATTTAGATGATCACCATCTAAGTATTCTCACAGAGGTTTAAGGTTTATCAGTCTGGCTTTAACTCATATGATTCTCTTCAAACTGAACTTGAGATCCTTGACTCAACCCAAGAGCAAGTTCGAAGGGAAGTGGAAGAGAGCTATTATGAAGGATTTGTTGAAGCTGAAACTTTAATTAAATCTTTAATTTCCGACCAAACACAAACCACAGTCAATCGCGTCAAACCTATTCTGCCCAAAATTCCTTTACCTCCTTTCTCAGGTAATGAGCACGGGTGGGATTCTTTCGAAGAACTTTTTTATTTCGCTGCTACACAATAATTCCTCTATTACCTGAAATACAAAAGTTTCACTGCTTAAAATCTGTTCTGCAAGGCCCTCCACTTAAACTTATAGAGGCCCTTCCTCTAACTTCAGAAAATTATTCGGTTGCGTTTAACTTATTACAACAGAGATATGGTAATCCCCAATCGCGGATCCATAGACACATTACTGATTTGTTTAACCTATCTTCTTGCCGCAATGATAACCTTTCAACGCTACGCAACTTAGGCGATACCGTTGAACTCCATGTACGTGCCTTGGAGCACTTAAAACAACCTGTAGAGCATTGGTATTGTTTTTTGATTTACCTTACAACCTCTAAGTTCGACCCCCCAAACTTTGAAAGCATCGGAATCCGAATTGACCAACCTGAACCCACATTTCAGACTTTAACTACATTTATAAAGAATCGTTGTCGTGTGCTTTCTGCAGCGGAACTTCCAACGAGTGCTAGCAAAAGTGTACTCAGTTAAACTACATTCAACAAAAAAAAGCTTCTCGTTCGCAAGTATTTTCGGTACAAAGTAGTTCGCAGGCTTGCATACTCTGCAATAATCTGCACCCTCTTTACTCATGTTCTACTTTTAAAATCTTTATCAGTGGATGACCGTAGAAAAACCGTCTCTCAGCATAAATGTTTCTTTAATTGTCTTTCTGAAAAACATCCAGTAACCGATTGTCCTTCTAAAGGAGTCTGCATGCATTGCAAATCACGTCACCACTCTTCATTACATCGTTTTGAAAAACCAAAATTTAAACCCTCTCTTAATAAATCTTCAGAAAATGCTGTTGCTTCTAACTCTCAAACAAATATAGCTTCCAGCAGTAAATCATACCTAACCTCTGGTACTCATTCTGATTTGAATGCTCAGTCAAACTACGAACTCTTGGCGCAGTACTCAAATTCTTTTATCTACTGTGCGACTTCAAGTTCAAGATTCCACAGGCAACTGGCACTCTGCTAGAGATCTCCTCGACAATGCTGCTACTCATGATTTCATAACCTTTTCTCTTGTAAAAAAAAATAGGCCTGGAGCCTCACACCACTTCTATAGGAATATCTGGAATTAATAATAGCAAATCCACTTCTTTGCAATTTGTGAAGCTTAATATCAAGGATGCAGTACAATCTGGGACTAACCTTCGCCTTAATTGTCTGTCTATTCCAGCTATAGGAGCTCCTACTCCCAGTCATTCCTTTTCCATTGATATTTGGAACTTCCCCTCGGATTTAAAATTAGCTGATCCCAACTTTCATCAAAGCTCTACTGTCGATATTCTTCTTGGTGCAAATGTATTTTGGCAAAACCTGCTACCTTCTAGAGCTCACATTACTCCCAGCATTTGCGCGCATCATACAAGATTTGGTTGGCTTGTTACAGGTCACATTACACTTAAAAACGTACAATCTTTTTCAAAGTGTCATTTTACTCACACCGAGTTAAATCAAAATTTAGAAAAAATTTGGCAAATTGAATTTATCGATTTCTCACCTTCTTTCTTCAGAGGATTAATTTTGCGAGCAGCTCTATCTTGCAACCACCACTCGCAATTCAGATGGTAGGTTTATTGTATCTATGCCTCGCGTTCAGTCTCCTCCTACTTTAGTAAATTCACATCCTCAGGCTCTTAAAACCTTGTTTGCTGTTGAAAATCAATTAAAACAAGATCCCTCTGCTAAAACTCAATACATTGAATTCATGGAAGATTATGAAGCTTCTGATCACATGGAAGTTATTGATAATCACAACTTTCCTGATAATAGTGTATATTTAAACCACCATCCTGTATGGAAAAACCCCTCAACTAGGGAACAAATTAGAGTAGTTTTCAACGGATCATCTTCCGATTCTAACGGCATTTCTTTGAACGATACCCTATTAGCGTGTCCAGCTATTCAGCCTGATCTTTCTTCTGTTCTACTCAACTTTCGTTTATTCCCTGTTGGTGTCATAGCTGACATCAAACAAATGTACAGGCAAATATTAATTGAATCAGAACAGCAAAATTTACAGCGAATACTATGGCGTGATAATCTTTCCAAACCTATTAAAATCTTTAAATTGAAAACTTTTACTTATGGTCTTAAACCATCTGCTTTCTTAGCCACACGCACTTTAAGGCATCTCGCCGACCAAGATTATAACATGTTCTCTCCAGTAATTTCTGATCTCCTAAAGAACTATTTCTACGTGGATAACTTTCTTCATTCTTTCAAACCCCTTTCAGAGGCCCTCAAGCACTCTCAAAATCTCAAAGCTTTACTTCATGGAGGAAGTTTTGTCTTACATAAATGGAATTCCAATTCCAAAGATTTAATGACTCAGCTTCTTTCTAATAGTAATTCTGATTCTCCGGTAGAACTTCTACAAATGGATAATTCCAATAAAGTGTTGGGAATTCATTGGTATCCTATTTCGGTTTCTTTTTTCTACCAAGTTAACTTGTCCACTTCGTTTCCTCAACCAAGCGACAAGGTCTCTCTGAGATTGCCAAAATTTAACACCCTCTTCAATTCATAGCCCCTGTTATAGTTGTGGCAAACATGTTTATGCAAGAATTATGATTTTTAAAAGCAGATTGGGATGATCCAATATCCCCTCTCTCTTTTAGAAATATGGCTTTCCTTTCGAACCTGACTTTGTAATTTATCTTTTATGGATATCCCAGGAGTTTTGATTCCTGCTTCATCTTCTTCTAACTTAGAGTTACATCTTTTTGCTGATAGCTCCATTAAAGCTGACGGATTCTGTGCTTATGTTGTTAATCGGAATGCTCCCCTTTCCTTTTCTAACTTAATTTGTGCTAAATCTAAGGTGGCTCCTTTAAAAACTATTTTCTTGCCTCGTTTAGAATCATGTGCTGCCCTTCTCGTAGCCGAATTGGCTAAAAACTGACTCTAAATCTTAATTGTCAATTTGTTCATACTTATTACTGGACTGATTCTGCTATTACGTTGGCCTGGATTATGAAAGCTCCCTCCCACTGGCAATCCTTTGTTGATAACAGGGTAGAAAAAATTCATCAAATTTCAAGCTCTTCTCAGTGGAAACACTTTTCTGGTAAAGAAAACCCAGCCGACATCATCTCTCGTGGATGTCCTCCTAAACAATTAGCGAAATCTAGTTTATACTGGCATGGTCCTAGGTGGTTGTTAAAATAACCTTCTCATTGGCCAACTTTCACTTTTTCAACTTGAACGAGCATCCCTGAAACTCGAAAAAATGCTTCTTCTTTCGTAACTACAGTTACGCCTTCGTTACTTGAGCGCTATTCTTCAATTCACAGGCTAATTCGTATTGTAGCCTACTTACTTCGATGGAAATGTTTCGTATTAGACAAACCATTAATTCCTCAAACCTTCCTATCTACGTTTGAACTACAAACTGCTACCACTAGAATGTTATGGCTTACACAGCATGAAATTTTCTCCGAGGAAATCAATTCTTTGTCTAAAGGTTTGTCTCTTAAAAAACGTAACAGACCCTTTGCTCTTTGTCCTTTTCTTGATAACAATGGGTTAATACAAGTAGGTGGTAGGCTAACCCCAGCTGATTATTCTGAAGATAAAAAGCACCCTATAATTCTTCCTTCCAAACATCATGTTACTAAACTTATGATTCTCCAGTTTCCTTAACAACACCTTTATGTTGGAACTAGAACTCTCTTATGTTTGATTCGAGAACAGTACTGGCTCATCAATGGGATGCACGAGGTCATTCTGTTGTAAGAAAGCAGTGGCGTAGCCAAGGAGGGGTTAGGGGGTTAACCCCCCCCCCCCCCCATTGGAAAAACGACAGGTTGTGATTTGTATCTGTGGTGATGTACTGTTGTCGCCTTTCAGCCCGGGTCCCCATTTGTGGCCACACACGTCTTCATGACAACGTATAACCACAGTCTACCTACAGATCGGGAAGCTTTGCTCACATGTTTCTACCGCCAGACAATAATGCTCTCATGCAGCCAGCAATAATGTGCCGACTGCGCTATGTTGGTGTATGTTATTGTTGCTGAATTTACTGTATGTGAGCATTGTGTAAAGGTTATGACTTTAATTTAACTTGTGCTTTACAAGAGGAGATATGCAGTTCAATAAACAGATCTAATATTCGAAGCAATATTTCAGTGTTGCTAAGTAACCTATATGATCGCTTTTCAGTCGGTCAACACGAGTGTACGGTACCCAATTAGATTAGGTGGGCAGTGACAATTTATCTCCTAATGCCTGAAATAAAAATACATGAATCATTTATACACTTAATAAAACATTTCTCACATATAGGGGGAGGGGGGGGGGTTGTATGAGAAGCGTTTTATTAAATGTTTAAATAATTATTGTATTATGAATTACACAGGGAAATTAATTGTTACTCCTCGCCCAATCTAATTGGGCGTATTCGTGTTGACCGACTGGGAAGTCAGACTGTTCAAATAGCAAGACGAAACCCGAGTTTCCAAAAGACCCTAAAAGGTAAGATTTGATCTATGGATTTTAGGCTAGTATTATAAAGCTTTTCAAGGGGAGCGTGATGGTGCAGTGGCTTAGCTGCTCGTCAATCACCTGGATTGCCGGAGTTCCAATCCCGGTGACAGTGGGGTGGAATTTTCACCTGATAAATTACGTGGCGTCAGGAAGGGCCTTAAATCCCCGGCCAAAACCAAAATGAGCCTGAATGGCTCCAGCGACCCCAGTTAATTGGGATACGCAGTAGAAAGTATTATAAAGCTTTTCAATTAAACAACGGAACTAGGTCTTTAACTGGTTATAATCGATAATAATTTTATTGGTTTTAGGTCCTGTGGCTTTTAGAGACACCGGGGTGCCGGAATTTTGCCCTGAAGGGGATCTTTAACGTGCCAGTAAATCTACAAAGTTCCCTCACATGTATGCACCCTTAAATGGCAGCTGGCTGCGCCAGGATTAGATCCTGCAACCTTGAGAACAGCAGGCGAGAACGTTATCGGTGAACCACGGAGCCAGTTGGTTATAAATCAGAAGCATGTCTCGGTATGATATCTATGCATGACTTTGGTGGCGTAGTCGGTAGCATGCTAAACTTCTATGCCCAAATTCGTGGGTTCAAACCCAGTCGAAGTCGTCGGGCCCATGTCATAGATTTATGGCACGTAAAAGAACTTACAACTACAATTAGTAGTGTGTAGACAAAATTTGTAGGCTATTGGGTTAGACATGGTCTATCAGGTTCAAACGTACGCCGTTGGGTTTCAGTGACAGTGGCGTCTGGAAGCTTAAGTTGGAACTACTTGACATTGAAATTGGGGAGCTTACGGGCGTTCATATGAAATGCCCTGCTATGGCCATTGGCTGCAAATCAAATATAAATATCTATGCATTTTGAAAATTAAAACATACAGTAGGCTAAGTAAACGTAAAAGATGTCATCTCAAACGCGTGCCGACTTTTTAATTTTCAGATGTAGAAAATGGTTTTTTAATAGCAGAGAGCTGATTTAATGAATACAGCTTTTTTACAATAATATAAACTTATTCTAGAATCCTTTGGAAGCAAGCCAATTTATGTCGTCAGGATAATGCTCACAAACTTAGATGTGGTACAGTGTATGTTAATTCTTTTATGAAATACCTGGTCTCTCACATGGCTGCTGTGAAGGTATGGTACACAATTGTTATTGCCGGTATTTTGAAAAATTGGCATTGTATTATATTGTCAAATTCAGGAATGAAAGGTTTCAACCCCTCTGAAAAAATACGAAGTACTTACAATTGAGCCAGTTAAGACCTTAAGATCTTTATATACCTTTCGTTTCACAAATCACACTGGTATTTTTACCAATTACCTATACCGTAATGTTACTCAATTTTACGGAATAACTAGCTTTTGATACGGCTTCGCCTGGTATCTTAAAGGGGTAACTCAGCGTAAGCTTAAAAGGTGCACGGACGGTAGGTCTCAGACGCAATTCAGAAAAGCCGAGGTGAACAGCGAAACTCCAAACACTTATAGTCTACTCTTCTCTGAAGACTTAACTCGACACGACTCGACAGTTAATGCTGGCCGAAGCTGGGGTGATGGGCTCGCTCGTAAACTCGCTCCGAAGCTAGTAATTTAAATTTCCACTGAATGGAGATTGATGGAAGAAATTAAAACGTAAAATCACTTATAGTTGGCGATGTATTAAAGATAAAGATATGCTGTCGGGGACTTCTTTGTAGAACTTTTCATGCTGACCAATTCTTACCCTCATAGTATATGTATATTTTTAATGGTTTACCCAGCGTAAGCTTAAAAGGCGCAAGGACGGCAGATTTTCCTTCGACACGATTCACTGAAATCGTTACTGCTCGGCTTCCTTTGGTCATAAATGAATGTTTACCTACAGAAACCATCCTCGAGAAATTCTTTACTGAATGGTGAGAACCGCATCAAAATCAATTCAGTGGATTTAGAGATTACCCGTTACATCCAGGAATCGTGGACTTGGTTTTATGTAGAGATGCCAGTGACTATGATTATAACAAATACATGAATTTATAACTAGTATGGACTATGAATTCTACGTAAGACTCATTAAATACGTCATACAACTGTACCTACGGATACTTATAGAGGACTGAACTAATAAAAACAGAGCATTCTTTTTATATTTCTATGAATTAAAAGTGTACAGTATATCAACATCGTGGCTTTATTCTGTAGTAGTTGGCGATTTAGCGTGACTTATGTTCACAATGGAAATAATCACTTAGGTGAGTTAAAATTCCAAAAAAAAACTTGCAAAAGTGAAATCATCTCTCCCGCGAATAACGTGCTCAAGGCAGTTGCCAGCTTGCTGGCTACCGCGAGCGCTAGTGTCGCTTCACCTACAAAGAGGATGCAATTTCGTAGCGCAGCGAGCTTCGTGACTGTATATTTTAGACTGTGGTAATACAACTTCGTCCTCCCAGGGTTGCCAATCTAACTTTTCCCCCGCGATATAACTTATAGCTTATTTCAAACTGAGGCTAGCGCCAAATAATTTTTAATCCGACACAGCGGGACAATATTAGCTTTGTTTTTCTTTTCTTGGCGGGAGAGAAGTTATATGTAAATTAATCTAGTTTTTATTAAAAATAACGTGCTTAAATAAAGACTTAGAAAATTCTATGGGTACATTGACACTAATTTTGGGATCATTATTAACATCTTGAGCATGAGATAACCGTCAGCCGAGTTGCTTCATATTACGTAAATATATGTCCTGCAATTCCCCGAATTACCGATATATCTCCCAGTTACGAATGAGTGAAATTTGTCGCCTGAGTAGTGTAAGCAATTAAAACTTTTCCCGGCTGCTTGTAACATTTGTAAGGTAAGAAGGACCTTGGTAGGTGACAAAAATCTTCGAAAATGATACTTTAGGCATTCAGGGCTAATTGCAATATAAAGCACAGGATCTTGTTGAAAAAACTGAAAAAGCATAAAAATGAGTACCGGTATTGAATTACTCAAAAACAAAATATCATACATCGTGAGAGGACATGCCCACTTTTGCTGAGACCTCTGTACAGTAAATAATATCTCTTATTGAGAGATACGCAGTCTTCATGTTGGTAGCACAGATATATTTGAGTTTATTTTGTTCCTGTCAGGGGAACAGGAATGTTCTAGATTTACCATTGAAGTGAGACATTTTAGTCAAAAATTAACTTAATTCTTTAAGGAACTGATTTGTCTTTGTCTTTTGAGCATATTGTATTACTCGAAAAATTCGGGTTCAAAATACTCATACATGAAACTTTTCTTGTGTAATAATATCTCATAGAGAAATGGAAATACTTGTAGAGTTGTTGTTAATTCATTTGAGGTGCTTGAGACACCTTGGTCATCAGCCCCGTGTAGTTAGGAGTGTGGTGAAGCTGTCTGGCCGCCTGTATTGCTGTAATGATTGTAGTTGTGTGTGTAAATGTATCTGGGACAGGGATGGAGTAGACGCTCCGGGACTTGAGCAAGGCACTATCCCGGCAATTTCCTGTAGGGGGTGTGGCAAAACCCTGGGAAAAACACACTCAGGATAACCGCTGTCAGCACCGGGATTCGAACCTACGATATAAATACTTACCACAGTTGCCCTCGCGACCATGGTGCACGTTTGACGAGCGCGGCTACGCCGCGGGACGAAATACTTGTAGAATTTGGCTTGAGTACCCATAACCCCCCCATTGGTCGATCCTGGCTACGCTACTGAAAGAAAAGTATTCCTTGTTTCAAATCTAAACTTAAGTTTCCTCAACAGCTCATGGCTGATCTGCCTTCTTTCCGTTCTGCTCCTAGCAGTCCCTTTCTACTCACAGATATCGATTATGCTGGTCCATTTGCCAATCACACAAGCAATCTCAAAACTAAACGTAAATTTTTGGCAAATTGTACATTTCAATCTTTGTGTGTATGATAACTGGTGCTATTCACTTGGAATTAGTTACCAATGCTTATACCTCCTATTTTCTTTCTGCTTTTTCTCGATTTGTCGCTAGATGAGGTATTCAGTCAGAGGTTTTTTCTGACAACGCCAATTATTTTCTTTTTGCTTCCGAGCAATGGAGAAAAGCTCTCTGTTCTCCTTCTGCTAACGAACAAATCTCAAACTATGCTCATTTAAAGAATTATAGATGGCACTTTATTACTCCTTACGCTCCCCAACATGGTGGACGCTGGGAATCCTGCGTTAAATTAACCAAGCAACATTTAAAGAAAATCATGGGACATTCTATCTTTTCCTTTGAAGAGTTAACTCTCTTGTAATTCACATTGAGGTTACTGTCAATTCTCGACCTTTATCCCCTTTGCCCAGCAACCCTTTTGATTTACACCCTCTTACTCCTGGTAATTTTTGATAGGTAGTTTATTAAATGTTCCACCCCCTCTCATTGATCGTAGGCATGTCCTTTTTTGCCCATTTTTTTTTTTGGAAAAGAGTTGAATCTCTAAGAGATCGATTCTGTAAGAGGTGGAGACTGGAGTACCGTCAACTGGGGTTACTTAACACAGACCGGGTAACTTTACACACTTTTCGCTAAAATCTTTTGAGCACTGTACGTGGCTGGTTTTCGAAGTTTTGAGAAAAATTCCAGTTTATAGAAGACGCTGTGGGCTGTACGAGTAAGAAAAACGTGTTTGTGTTATTTGTACTTCACTCCTTTGGATAATAATTGCAACTTAGTGCACTTGAGTATCTGTACATATTGTAAGTTGTATAGAAACTTTCATTTCTATGACAGTCATATTTTTTTATAGCTGTTCTAATTTGTGACAAATCAATTTCCCTAAAGACTAGAGAGGCGGAAATTGGATGTGGAACATGTTTACTTGTTGAGTCACATTACTAGGAAGCCCAAAATAACCGAAGGTGCACGACTCGCCCTTTGGAGGGGGTAACTTTACACAGGCTATTTGACACAAAAGCCAGTGTTTACTATTTCATATTTGAATCCCAGAGTATTTGAGTGCTGCGAATTAGTAAGAGCCTAGTAATGTGTCTCAACAAGGAAACATGTTCCACATCCACCTCCTGCCTCTCTAGTCTTTAGGGAAATGTATTTGTCACAAATTAGAACATCTAGTAAAATATGACCATGTCTTAGAAATGAAAGTTTCTATACAACTTAACAATGTACAGTGCATTTATAGCTGCAGTTAATATCCAAAGGAGTGAAATAGAAAAAACACAAATACGGGCTTTTACTCGTACAGCTCGCAGCGTCTTGTATTAACAGGCATTTTACTCAAAATTTCCAAAACCAGCTACCTGCAGTCACTGATGTAAATATAGAGTCTATTAACGTGACATTTCTGTTAATGATGCCTTAGGCTCCTGTAGAAACCAAGTTTGTCACCATTCCACGACTAACACTTCTGCAGCATTGTTTTTCTTTTTCTTTTCTACAAACATAAAATTAAACGTTTGACACACGTTTAATTTATTTTATAATGTATTCAGACAATTCAATTAAGCTATGAAAGTATCCTCTTTACTTCAAATGAGTGTTATCTTTCCAATGAAAAGTTCCAGGCATGTGTCAAGTAACCCCTTGTGAGGCTGTATAGCCAAACGCCATGATAAGTGCATGTCTGTGTAAAGTAACCCCAAGGGTGGGGTAACTTTACACACGTGTACATTTATTTTTAAAAGTGTCTGAGAGATAGTTTGCACTCACGGTGATGTTATGTTCTTTTGTAAGTACCCTTAAGGAATACATAAACATGTCTCAATCAATTTAACAACCTATCATGACAAATACAATTTAAAAAACACATGAAAAGTGTGTAAAGTAACCCCAGCTGACGGTACTTAAACTCGTTACAGAGGAGGGAAAAGTGGCATCTCTCTCATCCAAACCTTAAAGAGGGAGATTTGGTTCTCTTACGAGACTCGAGTCCTTCTCTAGTTTGGCACACCGGTAGAATCGAGAAATGTTCCACCGATCGTGTTAGTAGAATACGAGTGGTGAAATTAATTACTCCTTCTGGACATTGTGTACGTCCAATTTCATGTATTTCTCCTTTGCCACTCTAGTTCTCCTTCTTTTCTGAATTCTTCTCTTTTCTCTCATACCGTTTCTTTTCTTGTTGTTGCCCCTCTGGCAGTATGTTCACATTTGCGAAAGGCTACAAAGCCCGTAAATATTAATTTAGTTGTTCTAATCTTTCGAGAGATTACCATGTGCTCGTATAAATTTGTAGTAACTTATATATTCCCCTTTTATTAAAGTACTTATTATACATGGTATTTCACTCAAAGTGTGGCCGGCCTAGCGCTCCAGGTAGAACGTTTAGCTATAAAGGCTAGACGAGCATACCGCAGCGCGCTGCTGTCATAGCATATGTCATAATTAAGATAAGGAAGGAAGGGCTGTTGGATTGATGCTTCGGAGCAGCGCGGGACTTCGCAGTGCTGGAACAGTTGCAACGCAGTGTTTACCGAGTAAAGTTGACTTTGATATTTCGTTTAGACCCTACTAGCTGTTACCCATGGTTTCGCCCGCAATAACATTTGGAATCCCGTTATAACATTAGTTATATAAATTTTTCCTGTCGTGGAAGATAATGACGGCATCATGGAGCGTTGAAATTGGAAATCGGGTACAATATACGACGGGGAGTTTTGATTTAAGGCAGGTCCCCTAGCCTACTGCCATATCTCTCGAGAGTGTTTTTAACGCCTAAGCACTTCTCGGTAAACTACATTTCTGGTCTTTCTCTCAGGCTGCAGAATGACTAAGCCACCAGAAGAACTGACTCTGGAGCTTGCCACGTACAGTTGACCATGTGCGAAACAGTCACTTCTCAGATCCACGCCAGCGACTTTTAAACTCTGCCCCCGAGCCTTGTTAATTGTCGTGGCGTAGCAGACTTCGAAAGGAAACTGCAGAGATGTTACAAAGGGCAGATGCAGCGTGACTGAGGTTAAGAGGGAGCTTGAAGGCAGAATGCGCTGTTCTTCCACCATCCAGTAGCGTTGCTGCAATACCCGAGGAGGCGACTGCGATGGCAATGTTCTGTTGAATTCTAAATGTACTGAGCAGGAGATTAATCAGGAAGGTTTTGCCTGTTCCGCCTGGTGCATCCAGAAAAAAGAGCTGACCACATTCTGAAACAACACTTCGAACTATTTCGTCATAGGCCAATCTCTGCTCGTTGTTCAATTTTGGAACATTATCAGCAAACACTTTGGACAACTTAATTGTGTCGTAAGATAGTTCACTGACATACTCTCGGTGAACAACGACGGAGTCTTATTCTCGAGAAGGCGACGGAAGTCCAAAGCATTCCAGTTGTTGACCAGACATTTTTAGTACAAAATCCTCAAGAAGCTCCAAACAACTGTTGTAGATAACACCCATGACCAGGTTGACATCAGCACACTGCCTCTGAACCTCTCTCACCACATCTTCCGCGAGGCTATCTTTGTGTTTTTTCCAGAGCATGATGGGATCACTCACTTGTCAAAACACCTGTAAGATGGCAAACAGCTTGCGTACCTTGTGGGGGGGTTCAGTGGAGGACGCTTCCTCTAGTGTGCGGTCCCAGTGCGCATCATCCTCTAGCAAGCCAAGTGCTTTACATGCCGCTTGAAATGTTGGTTGAACCACTTCTGCCACGGTTTTGAGGTCAGTAAAAGACTGAGGGCCAGGGATTTTATGTAAAGGCGGTGAAGGTAGTAGCACTCGGCATTCCCAGGGTGAACGGTGTAAACTCTGCCAAGGGTCTGATATTCTTTCACAACAGGATGGCCTGGGACTGGCTTTCCTTGTACCCTTCTACAGAACTTCTTACCTTTCCAAACGAAATAGGATTAACTTCAAAATATAAAAGTGTTGAAGGAAATTCATCGGATCGGCATAGTTCGAAGAAAGCAAGAAGAATTGTGTTTGGAGGGCTGTTAAACTGGTCACGAACGTCGTCTTCATTAAGGTAAACCCGCTGTCCGTTCTCGAGGTGGACGGCAAGTTGCATGACCGAATGATAGCGTTCATGTATGAGGAAGCAGAATATGCGCCAAGCCGCCTCTGAGCTGCTGATATAACGTCCTGATTCATATCTCGCAACTTCGTCAAACTCTCCGATGCTAAAAGTAGCTTGGTCGGAACCTTTGTTAACATGCTTGCAAATGTACTTTATTGACTTTACAGAGTTGCAGTACTCAACATTGATATGAACTGAGAAGCTGCGAGAGAGGACGGGGTTATAGGTTACCACCCAGCTATTGTCAATTTTCACTCCCTTTTGAATAATAGATTTATTTATTTATCGTATTTATCGTATGGCTTTTAGTGCCGGGAGTGTCCGAGGACATGTTCGGCTCGCCTGAGTCTGTAGCTGCTTCCAGCGGATACCCTAAAGGGTGAGCTACAAGTTCCGTTCAATTTCAAGTAGTTCCAACTTTCGCCACCAGATATCAATGATACCTAGTGGTGAACGTTGGAACTTTGATAGAGCGTTCTGACGAAATCTAACCTAACAAATTTTGCTTTACACAAGTTTAGTCTGTGAAAGGATTTTTTACATGCCATAAATCTATGACATGGGACCGCCGGCTTTACTTCCCCTCCGAAGGAAGGCATACTGAAGGATTTTTAACGCTCTTAAAAAATCCGACGACTTCGGCCGGGTTTGAACCCGCTATCTTGGGCACAGCAGTTCAGCATGCTACCGACTACGCCACCGAAGCCGCTTGAATAATAGAAACCCCATCCTCCGAAGTGGGCAGCCTGCGATATTTGGGATACCCATCTTCCCCGGTTTGGGTTTCCTTGATGAGTGGTCTGGGGTACTTCTCGTTAAATACTCCTTCCATCATGCAAGACGAACTCCTGCTGAGAACTCCACATGGACCGTGGATCATGGTTGCCTTGACAATCTCATGAAGAGCAGGGTTAAGTTTTGGGTCAGGAATCTCAGCACTGATCACCTTATCGATGTCTTCAGGCCTTAGCTTTTCTTCCAGCCACAGAAGAATTTGAACGTGAGGTAATCCTCTCTTTTGCCATTCAATGGAATACATGTGACACCTTGAAGGACTAAAGATACAACCCTTTTTAAGAAGTCTTATCATATGCCTGACTTTCAAATGGAATACCCGCGCTACCAAATCATGCCTATCTTGAGGTTGTTGACCTTGTTTCAGGTGCTCCACTACTTCGGACCATTTTGGATTGCAGGTGAATGTTATAAAAAATCAGGACGTCCAAAATGGCGCATGCGTTCATGCATATAGCGTGGGCCTCCAGTGAAAGTCGACGGCAAGACGACCATTTTACCAATATCTGACAAACGGCTTACAGCTTTACTCATTGCGTCCTTCAGGTGCACATATTCCTCACTTCTCAACTTTTTCTGATTGATGCGAATCAAAAGTAGTCTCTCTGTCTCAATCTTTGCATTCATATCAACCTGAAACTGATTGAGAAGATTGCGAAATAACTAAAGATAAGAATGATCACCCTCAAGCTCAAATATTCTGAAGCTGTAAAAGTTAGCGGCAGACACGGTCTTCTTCTAAGGTGCTTGAGTGCTGTTGTGACGTTGAGGGATATTCTCCTAACGTAATAAAACAATCTCTACTAAAAGAACTGATAAATGGAATAGACCTAGCCCAACTTAACAAAATTAACGTTGGATAGGTAATTTTCTTTTACCAAAGTCTACTTTTCATTATAACTATGTCTTCTTCACCTTCTTCTTCATTTCCCCTTTTCCAGCTGACACTGGGTGGGGGGCAAATATGGTTCCCCTCCACATTGTTCTGTCGTTCCACCATTCCCCTTCCGTCACGGTGTTCCAATCCAGGTTCCGTTTTCTATTGCTATTCTCTACCGAGTCCATCCAATGCATTCTTGGTCTTCCTCGTCCTCTCTTCCCTGTCATCCGTCGTTCCAGTGCTCGTCTTGGTAGCCTTACTTCATTCATCCATTTGACATGTCCAAACCATCTCAATCTGTTTTGCTCCAGTTTGTAATTTAGTTTCTGTACTCCCAGTTCTTACCGTATATCTTCTTTTCTCACTCTGTCTCTCATCGTTTTCTGGACCATACTTCTCAGGAATCTCATCTCAGCTGCTTGTACTCTGCTCTCTATGTTCTACCAAGAAATGATGAAAAACGCCGTACCTAAGCCAACAAACAAAGGAACTCTACAGTTACTGCATCTAAAGGCTAATATATAATGCAATATGATGATTATAAAGTAATGGTGAAAGTATAAAGTACAAACAGATATTACATAGAAGTACTGTTTGAACAGAGAGAGTGGCTAAAGGTCGGGAGCGCAGACAACAATGACGTGCACGTTATGACAGTAAGCTCACTGCCTGCAAAGACTGGTAGGGGCGACGTGCTGCAGCCCGCATTGCTTCATATAATCGCAGTTTTCTCGGTTTGACCATTATCCCGAGTGAATTTTTTGAAAACCTTTCTTAGCGAGCACCTACGGCCTTTGAGGAAGCTGCATACCAAATTTCATTCCAATCCGTTCGGTGGTTTCTGAGATTTCGTGATGTGTGAATGAATGAGTAAGTGAGTGAGTGAGTGGTATTTGACAAATATATAGTAGATTTAATGTTATAAGTTTATAGCATGTGTACGTGTTAGTGGTTATTGATTGTTATTGTGTTCCAAAATGTTATAACGTGCTATTGCTAAGTGTTAAAGCCTATTGGTTCAATAATGCCTCAACCTGCGTACACATTAGAACAAAAGATTTTCATGTACGACACTTATGTATTGAAAAATTCCTGTCGAGAAGTTAGAAGGCGGTATATAGGAAAATTCCCAGGTGCAACCATTCCAAATAGAGAAACTATAAGAAGACTTGTGAACGAATTTGGAAGTACAGGTTCGATTCTGGTTGGAAAACAAAGAGTAAAAAAGCGAGTGCTTACTGAGGAGAAATTAGGCGAGGTAGGGGAAAGTTACAACGTACTCCTACAAAATTGCTCAAAAAACTTTCGCAGCAAACACAAATTTCGATTACCTCCGCGTGGCGAGCTACAAAAATGTTAAAGTTGAAACCATACTGGATTACTGTTGTTCAAGAGTTGCTTCCACGTGATAATGAGAGCAGGGTAAATTTGTGTAACTGGATTTTAAGGGGTGTTGATGATGGGGTACTTGATCCGAAATTAATAATATTCTCTGATAAAGCATGGTTCCATTTAATTGGACATGTTTCAAGTCAGAATAATAGGTACTGGTCTTCAGAAAAACCTGTTAATTTCATACATCAAACACCCCTACATGATGTGAAAATGGGAGTGTGGGTGGCAGTAACTGCAGACAGGATAATAGGGCCTATATTTTTTGGAACCAGAATCACTGGGCAGAGATATAGGGATGACATTCTCGTACCATTTTTTGAACAATTGACGGACACTGAATGCCAATATGGATATTTCCAGCAGGACTCTGCAACTGCGCATACGGCTAAAGAGCCATTAGATTTAATTGAGGAAATTTTCGACAACAGGGTAATTTGTAAACCATTGTGGCCCGCTAGAACCCCAGATCTTACGGATTGCGATTTTTATTTATGGGGAAAACTGAAAAATAAGGTTTATGCAACAAACCTTCACACTCTAGATGAACTCATACACTGTAGAATATAACCAAAGAAATTGAAGCTATCTCGGTAGACGAACTGAAGCGTGTAAATGAAAATTTGCCTTAGACGATGCCAGAAATGTGTAGATGCAGGTGGAGGACATTTTCAACATCTTCTGCGACAAGGTGAGTAATTATTTTACTTTGATTATGTGTTATTTTGTGTACTCGTTATTTACATGCGATTTGTACGGGTGCTCTCTCGACCCCAAGCTCAGCGAGCTGCCTATACGCGCCGCGCTGCTGGCCGCACTTTGAGTGGAAGACCCAGTACTTGTTATTTACATGGTATTTATTCACACATGCGTGATTGTAAAATACTTTCTTTAAGTGTTGTTCCAGTAACATGTCATACACTGTCCATCACGCAAGATGCATCTATAATGACAGCAATACTTCAGTCTCATTGGTCGACTTTCTTGCTGACCAATCCCAGCGTTTTCTCCATGGAAAGGACTAGAAGCTTTCCCAGCCACTATGAATGCAGCTGGATTCTCCATCAACTATATGAATACCAGGAATTCATCGAACATGTCTGAATTCGTCTGAACACTACGAATACAGCGAATATCGTCGAATACTGTTTCATCATGGCGCATCGCTACACCTTCGACATGCTCCGTCGAAAGGACTTGGAATAAATCATACTTCGGGGAGTCCGCTGTCCTTGGGGGTAAATCTGAGACTTGTCTCATACAAAACTGTCGCTTACAGTGACATCGGACAAGAGTGTAAACTCTCGAAGAATACCACGAAAGTGGGGAAAAGCAGCGCATCAATGCGGTTCTCATCAGGAGGAAATAACATACTTGGTTCACCGACTTCATCCTGGCACGTCGCTTTCTCAACAACATTTTTGCTAACAAACTTGCATTATGTTTGCCAGCCAAACATTCATCTTTTAAAGTTCAGCTCTGGCAGTTGTAACACTACAAACTTCGTTATAATATTCACTGTAATGATTTAACTTTATTTAAAGTGTAAAGTTCTGGCACCTACTGAATTTGCTACGAGTCTCCGACAATGGAACTTTGCAGTTTTAACAACAACTGTTCACTCTCAACTAAGTGCAACGTTCTTCCTTCAAGTGTTCAATCAGTGCAAGCGCTTTTAGTGTGCGTCCGTTCATACTGTTTGCATTTCATATTTTACTACCTAATCTCCTGGTGAGGCGTTTAGTTTAATATCTATTGTGTGTCTTTCACTATGGAAGTTCCAGCCATGGTTGATCTAACCTACAAATGCTCCGACAAGGATCTGGATAAATAATATTTGTCATTATATCTTCATACTAATGTGCAATTTTTTTCATCCGGGCTCTTTTGATAGGCCGTACAACTATGATTTTGAGCCGCGGGCCAACTTGGTGTTTCCCAGTCAACGGTATGGCGTGTGCAGAATCAAAGCGGGTGCAAAGCCTATCACAAAACGAAGGTTCTAAAGTTAAACGAAAGGGACTATGCGCCTCGGATGGAATTTTGTGAATGGTATCGTCAACAAACCCAACAGAATCCCAATTTTTCTCCACTTGTTATGTTTTCCGACGAAGCTAAATTTAATCAGGATGGGATATTTAATTTAAAAAATAACATAAATGCTAATCCACATCAAATGTATGAGCAGAGTCGTCAAGAAAAATTTAGCGTGAATGTATGGGCAGGTATTTTGGGCGACCGACTAATTGGGCCTTTTATTTTACCCAACGATCTAGATGGCCGTACCTATGTTTTTTTTCTTGATAGATAGAGAGAGAGAGAGCTCTGTTAGAGCTGCTTGATGATGTTCCGTTGGAAGTAAGGGCTAACATGTGGTTGCAACACGATGGAGCACCACCCCACTAGGCCCGCGGTACGCGAAATTTCTTAAACCGGGCATATCCCAATAGGTGGATAGGACGGCTAGGACCTATTCACTGGCCTGCAATATCCCCAGATTTAAGTCCCCTTGATTTTTTCTGCTGATGTACAGCACGCTAGTAGCTGATGAAATGGACCTCGTAGCCCGCATTTCCTCAGCTGCTCTAAAAATTCGAGAAACGGAAGGTATTTTTGAAACCGTGTGCCAGGGAATGCTTCGATGATGCGATGCTTGCATTCAAGCAAACAGTGCAAATTTTGAACACCTTTTGAAGAAATTAGCAATTTGTTTTTCGTTGAAGGATAACGAAACGTATGTTCTTTTGTTATTGTTTTCTTTGCAGAACATCTGTGTTATCTGACTGAGTACAGATATTCTTTTGTGTTACTAAATGCTTGATAATTTCCTTGTGTTTCTGTTTCTTCGAATGCAACAAATGTCATTGACGAATAAATCCAGGGTATTTAGATAAATGGGAATGAAAGAGTATTCAGAGGCCTTTACTGTGCTCAAATGTTTAAAATAAAGGCTTGTTTGTTTTATGATTCTTCCTTTTGTTCCTTTTTGCCGTGGCTCGTCTTTGTTAGCAGCTTTAGTACGATGAAAATAACTTCCCGCGTTACGAAGTGCACGGTACATGTTATTCCAGTTTGTTTTCATCAACACAACAGGAAAATCCTTGTACCCCCTTAAAGGAAAGATACATCTGTTGCACTCCCACCCAACTCACAATATTGCTGTTGCCTAAAGAAGAAGGGAGGGAAGCAACCGGGTCAAAGCCCGTTGATGGAAAGGAACCCGTGCCCAGAAGTCCGGAATATCTAAATTAAATAACCTGGTAAATAAATACATATACTACAGTATAATTAAAATAGAATTTAATAAGAACGAGAATGGGTCAACAATACACAAACACAATGATAATACTTAAGTACTCATGCAGGTATAACAACTTAAAATATATGCTGAATACCTTCATGCACATGCCTCTAGAGATCCACTACACTAATGCAAAATAGTTTCAAACTGTATGTACGTACATAAATTGTATTCCTTTCCCAAATTGAAGTATAATATCACATTGCTACTCACCACAAACACGTGGTACCAATTAACCTTATTTATTTATTACCATAGGAGATTTCATGTAAGTAGTGGGACCATTGACACTAAATAATTTTCATGCTAGGTAGACCTAACCCCCGATCGGGCGTTAAATTGTCAACACGATGTTAACTGTAATACCACCAATTTATAGGATACCTTCTGGCGTATCATAAATGCATCTTACGAATACCGTAAAATAGTTACAGGGATCGGAATATCAATAATAAGAAACACGTAAATATCCATGACAAAATAACTTAACGAGAAAAAACAAAATCTATCTCGCCCCCATTCACAATATCTAAGATAATCAAACGGGCGCCAAGCCAATGCAAACCAAATAGCAACACCAAGTTTTATGTGGCACGTCCCGAGGCGATCACTATATTAATATAGCACAGTTAGGAAGGGTTTCTGTTTACCGCGCTCGCATTGACAAGACATAATCATTCATTTTTCATAGCAAGAAGGACTTGAACATTTCCGCGTCAATCCCAACCAAAACAAAATTACAATACTCCCTTCATTTTTCATAAGAGCACAACAATTGCCTCCATCATCTCAACAACGCACTCTCGCCATGACGACGGCAGTCAAGCACATAAGGTTAACCAAACTATCAAAATCCAAAAGACCACAACTAACCTTAATTCAACGCCAAGCATAACATTAAACTCACACCAAAATCAAACCTTCCTTACAAACGGAGCAGAAACACCTCTTATCATGTGCATGATACAATTTACGAGATTAAACAGACCGGGGTGGTGAGATAGCACAGCACGGCATCACGTTATCAAATTTAGATGATGTAAATCAATTTCAGAACTAAGAATTACATTTTCGATGTTAATTACCTACCGAAGCCCATGGGCTCAGGAGGAAATATCAAAACTCTCCCCTCAAGTCTTTGATTCTACGTCTGTCTTCTCTCTTCTTTTGTTTTTCTTGCGGTACCAACTTTCCGACACAAGAAAAATCGCCGTCTGCCAACCTGAAGTCAGAAACTTCTTTCTTCACGTCAGCCGACAGACTAGTGATCCTTGTGTACGGATCGGAGTCGTTCCTTTTGCCTAATATGATGTTTTCAGGATATCAACGAAGAAAATATTATCCAGTTTTCCAGGCTCGAAGCTCCGGACAGAGTGTTACATAGATCACAGATGAATCTTAGAAGACATGCCTAACATAATGTGACAGACACGTGTGAGCGCACCTGGTGGCAGACTCGTGCGAGCGCGTGGCGCGCTGGCTGCAATTGTGAGTTGGGCCGGCAAGCTGGCAGTGGATGAATCGAGAAGGCGATGATACGAGAGAAGAGATTTAGGATTCGGTGAAAAGGCAGTGTTGAGACTTGGAGTGTAGTAGTTTCAGAAAGACTAGAGCTCGACGTTCCCAGTTTAAATATTAATGAACACTACATTAATATTTAGTAGTGTAAGGTTTGCTAAATAAAGAAGTACGGTAGTGTATTTGTATATGCCTGACCGGTTATTTCAAGAACCGTAAACGTAACAACTGGTGTCAGACGTGTGGGGTCAGGCTATAGAGTAAATACATAGTGAAAGTCTTGAGGTACCGCATTTTAGAGTGTGAAATGACGACCAGGAAAGTTAAACTTTCAGCACTGAAGGTTTCGGAGTTACGTCAGGAACTGGAAGAAAGGGAAGTTGATTCTACGGGAATAAAATCTGTGCTGCAAGCGAGGTTAAGACAGGTACTGGTGGACACAGGTGAGGATCCAGAAACATTTCTTTTCGAGATTACTGGTGGGACTGAGGGTTTGTGTCAGGTATTAGAAAACTTGGAAAAGAAAATAGCGGAAAACTCAGAGAATTTGGAAAGGAAGTTAATGGAAAATACTGCCAACCTCGAGAGGAAACTTCAAGAAGTAACGCTCACTACCGAAACCAAACTGAGGGAAGAATTTCAAGAATCCCTGCGGAAGTTTGAGGACGAGCTTGCGAGCGGTGTGCTTCCAAATAAAGACAAGCAGGAAAACGAAATCATTACCGCTGGTGGACCATCGGAAGGTAAGGAGCGTATACCTGTTTCCGCGTTTGGTCGGACTGACCTGCCGACTTTCGATGGGAAGTCTGCGTGGGAAGAATACCTCACCTTGTTCGAGACCGCTGCCATGATTAATGGATGGTCGGATGCCACGAAGGCTTCATTGATGAGTTTGTCGCTGCGCGGGGAGGCCCTACGAGTCCTGCAGGCTGTTCCCTTGTCGGAAAGGCAGAACTACAACATTCTTGTACAGAAACTTGAAATGCGGTTTGGTCATCGTCACATGGAACAGCTGTATCGCTCCCAGTTGAGAAACCGTTGTCAGAGACCCAACGAGAACCTACAGGAGTTCGAAGCAGACATAGTACGTCTCGTTAGGAGCGCCTATCCAACAGTGCCCAGCGATGTGTATGAGAGTCTTGCTACCGAGAAGTTTCTCGATGGGCTCCGCGAGATTGATACGCAGCGGGCTGTGAAACTGGCGCGTCCGCAAACATTGAATGATGCCTTGACTCTGGCTCTTGAGTTTGAGGCTGTCGAACAATCCGTGCGCGGCCAGGCTCGCATTCGAGCTCTGGAGAGAGACAAGGAGGTCCAGCCAGTGCCTTCCATAGAAGAAATCGTGGAGAAAGTACTTCAAGCCTTGCAGTCCAAGAAGAAACGGACGAGGTGCTGGGGCTGCGGGGAGATGGGGCATCTCAGAGATCGATGCCCTAAGTTTATGAACGGGAAGCACCAGCCACAGGAAAACTAAACAGGGTTGATAGAAAGGGGCGACTGTCAACCAGTGGCAACACCAGAAATGCCCCCACTTCTATCGTCGCGTCTCTGGGTTGTCAAGCCAAATCTATTTTTATTAGTGGCCATGTGGACGGAGAGCCCAGAGACCTACTGCTGGATACAGGGGCCACAATGACAATAATCAGACCAGGCATCGTGAGACGAACAGTAACAACCACGAGATGGACACTGCGAACGGCTACGGGGGAACCAGCCAACGTTCACGGGGAGGTAGACGTCAACTTCGTCATCGGTGATACCCAGTTTCGCCATCGTGTCTTGGTCGCTGAAGTGGAGGAGGACGTCATTCTCGGGATGGATATCATGACTGAGTATAAATTTAGACTGGACCTGGAGAGTGGGATTTTGAGAGTCGGAAACGAGGAAGTAGTGCTGCAGAGGAGGAACGCCTCATCGGTACGGGTGATCGCAGCGGTAGATGTTGTACTACCTGGGCTTAGTGAAGTGATGGTAGAAGGAAAGCTGGATGGTGGAGTTCCTCATGGCTGTGTCGTCATGGTAGGGCCTAGGTTTGCTGACGATGAACCTGAACGTGGAATACTGGTAGCCAGAGCTTTGGTCCGTGCAGGGGCGAAAATTCCTGTGCGAGTAATGAACCTTAATGATCGCTCGATAATCGTTCGGAAAGGAACCAGTTTGGGAAGCTGTTCGTCTGTGTCCTCCGTCGTACGCCAAGTACAAACAGCTACTTCCTCATCCGATATATCTTCGGTGTGGCTCGACGGTCTTATCGAGGCAGCGTGTCAAGAGCTTAATCCTGGGCAGAGCCGAGAAGTGAGGGAACTTCTTCGACGTCATAAGGATGCCTTCCAGGACGGGACCAGTAACGGAAGAACGAACGTGGTTCAACATCGCATCGATACGGGTGACTCAAGACCAATTCGCCAGACTCCCAGAAGATTACCACTAGCCAAGCGAGAGGAAGCAGAGCAGATAATAAATGATATGGCTCGCGATGGGGTGATTGAACCTTCAAGCAGCCCATGGGCTTCGCCAGTGGTCCTGGTGAAGAAGAAAGATGGATCTACACGGTTTTGTGTAGACTACCGTCAACTGAACAATGTGACGAAAAAGGACAGTTACCCACTACCACGCATCGATGACACCCTAGACACCTTGGGTGGGAGCACGATCTTCTCCACGTTGGATCTCAAGAGTGGATACTGGCAGGTAGGATTGGACCCCAGGGACAAGGAGAAGACCGCTTTTACGATTGGTTCTGGGCTTTGGGACTTCACAGTTATGCCATTCGGACTCTGTAATGCCCCTGCGACCTTTGAACGACTGATGGATCGCGTTTTAAAAGGGCTGTCTTGGGAAACATGCTTGGTCTACCTGGATGACATCATCGTTCTGGGAAGAACTTTTGAAGATCACCTGAGAAATCTCGACCAGGTGTTCTTACGTCTTAAGCAAGCCAACCTTAAGCTTAACTCCAGGAAGTGCTTCCTGTTTCGGAAACAAGTTAACTACCTCGGCCATGTTGTTTCCGGAGAGGGAGTCACCGCGGATCCGGAAAAGGTTAACACGGTGAAGGAATGGCCAGTACCGAAAGATAAGCAAGAAGTCAGGAGTTACCTCGGACTGTGCACCTATTACCGTCGATTCGTGCCAGGATATGCTAACATTGCTAAGCCTCTGACCAGACTTACCGAGGAAAGTCGGAGTTTTGTGTGGGACGCGACCTGTCAACAAGCCTTCGAACAACTGAAGGAGGTATTGACCAATGCTCCTATCCTGAGTTACCCACAACCGGAAGGACTATTCGTTTTGGACACCGATGCTAGCAATGTGGGAGTAGGTGGCGTGCTTTCCCAACTGCAAGGTAGGCAAGAAAAGGTGATAGCTTACTTCAGCAAGGTTCTTTCTAAACCGGAGAGGAACTACTGCGTAACTAGAAGGGAATTGCTCGCTGTAGTGAAGTCAGTGGAGCATTTCCACAAATATCTCTATGGGAGGAAGTTCCTTCTACGGACTGATCATGCAGCGCTTACGTGGCTACTGAGCTTCAAGAACCCGGAGGGACAGGTAGCCAGGTGGATTGAAAGGCTCGAGCAGTACGACTTCGACACTGAACACAGGGCTGGCCTTAAGCACCGAAATGCTGATGCTCTGTCAAGGAGACCATGCGCACAAGACTGCAAGCACTGCAATCGGATTGACGAAAAAGTTGCAGCAGTGAGAAGAAGCACTGTGATCGACGACCACTGGAAGGATGAGGAAATCCGTAAGGATCAAGAAAATGACCCGGACTTAAAACACCTACTGCGGTGGAAGACGTCTGAGCAACGACCGACTTGGGAAGAGGTAGCACCCTACACGCGCACTGTGAAAGCCTACTGGGCTCAATGGAATTCCGTGATTTTGGAAAACGGGGTGCTAAAGAGGGTACTGGGGAGAGAGGACGGGGCTCAGGAGAGGCTACAGGGTATTGTTCCACGAAACAGAGTGCCCGAGGTACTACAGTTGCTGCATGATGGAACCTCTGGGGGGCACCTTGGAGTTCGAAAAACCATGGAGAAAGTTCGAGAGCGGTTTTATTGGGCTAATTACTCAGATGACGTACGTGAATGGTGTAGGAAGTGCGTGGTTTGTGCCACTGCGAACGGGCCACGGAAGAAGGGAAGAGCAGCGATGAGACAGTACAACGTTGGTGCCCCGTTTGAACGGATCGCCATCGATGTAGCGGGCCCTTTCCCTACGACTGAGAGTGGGAATAAATACATCTTGGTGGCAATAGATTACTTCAGCAAGTGGGTAGAGGCATATGCGTTGCCCAACCAAGAAGCTGTGGTGGTTGCCGAGACGCTAATAAAGGAGCTGGTGAGCCGATTTGGTGTACCCTTGGAACTGCATTCCGATCAGGGGCGAAATTTCGAGTCGTCGGTGTTCCAGGAGATGTGCCAGATTCTCGGAATCCGGAAAACGAGAACGACTGCCCTGCACCCACAGTCCGATGGAATGGTGGAGCGCATGAACAGGACAGTAGAGAAATACCTGTCGAAAATTGTCTCCGACCACCAGCGGGACTGGGACAAGTTTCTCCACTTGTTTCTACTGGCATATCGCTCTTCTATCCATGAGACCACAGGCCAAACACCAGCTAATGTGCTGTTTGGCCGAGAACTGCGGTTGCCGTGTGACCTGGCGTTCGGTTGCAAACCTGAGGATAATGTCGTTGGGGAGGACTACATCTCCGGCCTTCGTCGAAGGATGGATGACATTCACGACCGCGTTCGCACAAACATTCAGAATGCGAGCGACAGGATGAAGGAGCGATACGACGTAAGAGCCGAATCAGGCGGGTACCAAGCAGGAGATCTAGTCTGGCTTTTCGACCCTAAACGACGGCGAGGGTTCTCTCCAAAGCTGCAACGCTCCTGGGACGGACCATATGAGGTACTGAAGAGGATTAACGACGTCGTCTACCGTATCAGGAGGAGACCGAATGGCAAACCCCGAGTGGTCCACTTCAATCGGCTGGCATCGTTCCTGGGCGACAACCATGACGAGGAGCACGGGCAACTCGCCCGTATATGTCGAGTCCCGGAGTCGGAACGATCGTTCGAAGAATTCATGTCCCAATGTGGTACTGACCGCAATGTTTGTTATGGCGTCAGTACTGAGATTCGGCAGGATTTATTCCAAACCTCCAGTGAGTATGCCTTGGCTCACTCTGTGGCTAAGGACCTGAGGATGAGCCGAGGAATCGCCCAAGTATTCCGGCGGAAGTATGGTGGGATTGAAGAGCTGCAGCGTCAAGAGCCTCGTGTCGGAAACGTGTTGTATTTACCCAGGAACGAGCGATCGCTATTCTATCTAGTGACGAAAGAACTTTCCCATCAGAAACCGACCTATCGTGCCGTCTGGGATAGTCTACTTGCGATGCGAGAGCTCCTACTGCAGCGGAACATATCCAGATTAGCTGTGCCCAAGTTGGGCTGTGGGCAGGATGGATTGGACTGGAGGATCGTAAGAAGCATGCTAGAAGAAGTCTTTCGGCGCACAGGGATTGAAATTCTGGCATGCTGCTGGTCCCAAAGACGAGGTGTCTGCTCCGGGACGGAACAATCTTAAGGAGGGGACAGTGTGACAGACACGTGTGAGCGCACCTGGTGGCAGACTCGTGCGAGCGCGTGGCGCGCTGGCTGCAATTGTGAGTTGGGCCGGCAAGCTGGCAGTGGATGAATCGAGAAGGCGATGATACGAGAGAAGAGATTTAGGATTCGGTGAAAAGGCAGTGTTGAGACTTGGAGTGTAGTAGTTTCAGAAAGACTAGAGCTCGACGTTCCCAGTTTAAATATTAATGAACACTACATTAATATTTAGTAGTGTAAGGTTTGCTAAATAAAGAAGTACGGTAGTGTATTTGTATATGCCTGACCGGTTATTTCAAGAACCGTAAACGTAACAATAACATGTTCCAAAAGGGTTACAAAAGATATAGGTTTGTCATAGGAGACACGTCTGACATGACATGTTACAGTTGAGATTTAAAAGATAAAATTCTAGGAGGAGGCATTAATCAATGCAACAAGTAGTAACATGTGACTGCAACTATCATATCCTCCCCTCCCCTCCCCCCCCCAAAGTAGACCACGGGATTTTTGGAAACCCGATTAGTCTGAAGTGCTTGGTCTGTGGCTTGGCTCGTATTCCTCCGATCAGCAGCAACAGCATCCATTCAGAATTGGTATCTTGCATCACAACACCGCCAATAATTCCGTCCAGCAGATATTTCGAAAGCGTTAAAATCAAGTCCGATTCACCCATAGGTACCTCGACCTTAGTGTGGTTTTGGCCAAAACCACACATCTTCGCAGTTCACCCATGGTACCAGATCCAGTGAAGGTTATCTACACCTAAGTCTAAACGCGTGTCTTCCAATATACTCAGGTCTTTCGTTAAATAAATCTTCATCATCGGTACATACCTATAATGAAAATATAGGCAACAAGAGCCTCAATTATGAGTCCTCATGTCAATCAAACTGAACCTCAATCAAGAGTTTTGAGATCAGGAAAATTATTTGGCGCACCAAATACAATTACTTCGTTCACTTTTCACTAATTCGACTCATCATCACACACCCGAACGTTCCAAATATAAAACATACTAGACCGAGGTATCGATATTTAAAACACACTATTCATCGCCTTGAGAATTACCAAATAGTTTACATTGACTTAAATGGACCCTTAAAAAACATTTTGCGGTGCTATCCCTCAACATGACCGTTACTGGCGTTAAAAGGAGAGTATCTCAAATGGACCACGAAAGCGTACCTGTAGTTTACCAGAAACTCGACGACCCAAAACCTTAGGAGAGAAATTCCTTACGTACTCTTGATCACCAACTTTCAACTTACAATCTACGCGCCCCGCATAATGTCGCATAGCAATACGATCGTGCGATACCTTCATGGCGTCACGAGCTTCCTTCCAAATTTCATGAAACTTCTGTTCCGAAGGTTGGTCAGGCAACAGATCATGGATTGGTTAATGGAGAATTCGGTACGTACGATAATATCAACAAAAACGGAGTTTGACTTTGGGATTCGTTCAGAGCTGAATTAAACGAAAATGTCAACCAGGTTAACGACGTGTCCCATTTTGAATGTTCATGATGATGGTAAGCTATTAGAGCAGCACGCAGATTCCTATTTACCCGTTCCGCAAATGACGGATTCGGATAATAGGGCGTGGTTGTAACATGCAAAATCGCATAGTCGAGAACAAAATATTTGAAATTTGTAAGAAGTAAAAGACTTCGCATTATCCGAGACAAGAAATTGGCACGGTCCAAAAGAAGTAAAAATAGAATTCAAACAGCGGATCACGGTATACGTAGTGCAAATCCATATCGGAAAGATCCAACAGAAACGAGAAAATCCGTCAACGCAAACGACGAGCGCAAATCAGTTTCCGGACGCTGACCTAGGAAATGGACCCACGAAATCAATGAACATGCGTTCCTTAGGTCGGGTTGCTGATTTAGAAGACAACTTCCCCACCTTGGTGCTCACAGCCGGCTTGCTAATGTTACACCGATGACAAGACCTAACGAATTCCCTTACATCACCATCCATACCCTTCCACAAGAAATATTCGCGGATCTTCTTTCGCGTTTTGAAAACTCCTAGATGTCCCCCTACTGGAGAATCGTGATAATATTTCAGTATTTCAGGCACTAAACTAGTTGGCAGAACGATTTTAGGTTTCATGTCGTGACGTGCTTTGCAACATAATACGCCAGTTTTCAGTTCATAAGGTTTAATCAGTTCACCATTGGAAGCTTTAAGCATGATCCTGCTCAATTCTTCATCCTCCTGTTGATATTTCGCGATATCCTTAAATAGCGTAGAGCTATTACTAATGATAGGCAACGCAGCTTTAATACACTCCTCGATGTAACCTTTCTGAATTTCACCAGATCTTGTCTCAGCTGATTTGGCATACATTCGACTGAGGGAATCAGCGATGACGTTATCACTACCTCTAATGTGTCGTACAGTAAACTTAAATGAAGAAATTCTCGTCGCCCACCGTGATATTCTACCAGTACTACGCGGTCTTGCCAGAACCCAACTCAACGCTTGGTTGTCAGTTTCTAATCCAAACGACGTATGTTCCAGATATGTCTTGAAACGTTCCAATCCAAACATTGCCACCAGACCCTCTAATTCATAAACGGAGTACTTAGATTCCGCCTCATTTAATGTTCTAGACGCATACGCTATAGGACGACGTCATAAATCGCAGTCTTGTAACAATTCTGTGGCAATAGGGCCCATGGATGCATCGGTTTGTAGAACAAATGGCCTGGAGAAATCAGGTACTGCTAATACTGGGGCATTATATAATGCACTTTTAAGATCCTTGAATGCCGCTTGTTGAGATTCACCCCATTGAAACTTAACACCCTTACGACGCAAGATGTTCAACGGAAGTGCCCTTTGTGCAATTTCGGAATGAATTTCCTGAAGAAAATTCGTCATCCCAACGAAACGGGCGATACCCTTCACATTCACAGACTGTTTAAAATCCCGTATCCCTTGAGTTCTTGATTGATCAATGGAAACTCCGGCTTGCGAAACGATGTGTCCAAGGAACGATATTTCCGACTTAGCGAACGATACCTTTCCCAATTGCACCGTTAATCCAGCATCCCGTAACCGTTGTAAAACCACACGTAAATGTTGAACATGTTCTTCAAAAGATTCACTATAAACCACAACGCCATCCAAATAGTGATATAAGAAATCAAATTTAATACCAGAAAAAACTTGATCCAAAAGTCGACTCAATACAACACCTCCTGTTGACAAACCAAATGGAACTCGATTGAACTGGTACGGATTCCAATCGGTGGAGAATGCGGTTAAGGGTTTTGATCGCTCAGATAGTGGAATATGGTTATACGCTTGATTCAAATCAAACAGGGTAAAATATCGAGCCTTACAAAACTACGAAAAACATGAATGTAAATCGAGCAACGGTATTGATTCCAAAACCACCTTTTGGTGACGTCTGATATCCACAACTGGATGGAAACTGCCGTCTGATTTAGGTACCAGAAACATTGGCGACGAATACGAGGAGATGGATGGACTAATCACGCCTTGCGCCAACATTTTATCGCTGATCGTTTTGAGTTCCAACATCCTCGGAGGACTCAATCGATATGGAGGGTGTCGAACTGGCACGTTATCAGTAAGTTCAATATTATACTCTAATACGTTGGTGACACCCAACTTCTTAGTAATTACCTCCGGATATTCCTTACACAATCCACGAATTACGTCGGCTTGTTCTACTTCCAAAATGACTCAAATCCAACTCCTCAATCTCGTCGGAAATACATAAATCTTTCGCAGTATTTGGTCCCAAGTCTACCAAATTACTAGACATGTCCTCGCTCAATTGATCAGAATTGCCCTCGAACTTTCTATCAACCTGCACAAATTTTACCTTTAATTCAGGTCGAAATCCAAAATACATTGCATCCCTCCAGATATCCAACAGCAATCCAGTGAACGAGAGAAAATCTGCCCCTAATATCATCGGACAGGACAAACTTCTTACAACCCAAATGCCAAACTTCCATGAAAACTTCAATATCTTAATCTTTATTTTCACGGCACCCAACACATCAATTTTCGAACAATTAGCGGACATCAATCGTGATTCTACCTTTTCCAATTTTGGCATTTTACAAATTGACATCATATTCTTATACCAACTTTCACTCACTAAAGACACAACGCTCCCTAAATCCAACAGAGCTTTGACGGTGGCGTTATCAATTGAAAAGTCGATAGCTGGCAAATGCATATATGAAGGTGAAGAAATCTTCCTACAGGCTACAGGACACAACATTTTAGATCCTTCTTCATCAACAATTTGATTAGAATTATTACGCTTAGTGTTCGACACAACCCGGGTATTATAACTGCGTTTAATCTTGGGTAGACTCCGTCGCACCCCTGGCCTTAATTGCCAATCCCTACGCTGAGGATTCTTACAGAATCGCGAAACATGACCCGAACGTCCACAATTATAACACCGAATCACCTTTCTATTCACACTCGGATTAGGTCCCGAAATTCGATTTCTTACAACAGGTGTTATTGGCAATGTTGGTGGAGGTAAATGAGAACTAACCCTTTGTGAATCAACCAATCGAACAGATTCGGCCTTAACAGCAGCAACATTTAAATCTTGAAATGTATTCGGTCTGGAACTCATACTTAAATATGACCGTAAATCCGGCGTAACACCATCCACAATTATTGATACGATCTCCTTCTCAGAAAGTGTCAATCCAAATACCTTTCCATATTTAGTAATATCTTGAACGTAAGCATTTAATGGTTCCCCTAACATTTGAGGACGATAAGAATATTGTTGGGTAGCCTAACAGAACCCAACAATCCACCTGGAACGAACATCGCCAAAATCTCTTTCAGAAATGTCTTAATTGAAACACCATACTCTATAGCATCAACCAATTTGCTTTTAAAAACCCCCGACGTGATAGGAAACATCATTTGGAATATCTGTTCCTCAGGAATTAAAAACACGGTAGCACATTTTTGAATACCTACCAAGCCTCGAAGAAATTGAATAACTCCCTCAATAGAATCAGTGTTTAAATATTTAGAATTTTCAACGCAAGCAGACAACGGATGACTAATACCACCAAACTTAGTTCCCGTACACATTGATGAACATCCTCGAGAACCTCGAAGGACGACTGGACGATCAAAATTCTCCCCCAGCTCGGCAGCATTTCCTGTATTTATCATACCACCCGAACGTGAATCTCTTCCACGAATACATGACAATGTGGGACTTACGGATGTTACATTCCGAATACAACGTTCGTCCCCGATATGTTCACTCGTCCAGATACGGTGGTGTAATTCTCTATTAATAGAAGACGGCAACCCTGTAATGAAACAGTCACGTTCTCTAGATATCGGAACAGCTGATCTCTCGCATCTATCAGTCACACTAATAATAGGCATCACACTGCTGACTCCAGCGAGATTATAGTGACCCAGCGATATACCTACACCGAAAACGTTACTCAATTGCGAATCGACCTCGTCCTCTCCGGAAATATCTTCTTCCCTTATATCATCAATCACTTGACCAGAAATACGCGAATCAGTTCTCAACAAATGTGCGTTTCGCCTTCCGATCTTCAGATTCATGAATTGAGAACTCCGGAACAACGGTCTTCACAGACCTACCACCCTCATTAAATTTTTCACCAAAACGATTCAACGATAGCCTAGAAACCCTTCGCTTAGAACAATCGGCATCGCGATAATATGGACTAGAAACATCAAAATCTTCAGTCTCAGTAAATTCACGAATAGTACCAGGAGATGTATGTACATTCTTAGACAATGTATCACGTGTCAAATGATCGGCATTGAAAATAGATTTGTTATTATTCTGCTCAACATTCCCCAAGTTAGGAACTCTACTTGTATCACCTAGATGGCGTACTCCAGATCTAGTAGTTGGAACATTAGTATTTTCATAATTAACAGTTACAACTCTTTCGTGATCTAAATTAATCTCCCTAACAAAGTTTGACGATAAATTATCCGGTTCTTTCAATAGATTTCCGCCTACCGGCGCTGTAGTTTCCTGCGCATACGTGACATCTAACCTTTCTACCTCATCACCACCACGCGCCCCTGCTCCATCATCATCACTTATGTTGCTATTAAATATAATCGGTTGATCGTCATCCAAAATACAACTATCACATTCAATCAACTTGGCTTGTAACTCGACTAAATCATGTTTCTCCTTCTCTTCCCTATTTTCAGAAACTACAATCATATCGCCAATTCTATGAAATAGATGTTGTATCCGAGCTCGTAACCTACCACGCTTTTCAACACTTCCTCCACGAGAAATGTAATCATTCACAGCTTGTACAACAATGTTCACCTTACTCGACATTAGAGACTTATTTAGCATACATGTGGAACCTGACATGGTAGGTGGCGGCACGATCGTATTCTTTGCGAGGCTTAAAATCACGATATTCCTCTCCAAGTTCTCAGAGATGTGCAGATCTCTAATCCGCATCTCGTAACAAATTTCATCAGAAGAAAGAAAATCCAGAAATGGAATTGCTCGGGCCATAATGATTACCCACAATCACAAAGAAGTAAAAATCTAAGAATAAAAAGCAAAATAGTGAGAATAAGCCTTCGTAAGTACTCCCCCCAATCACTAGCTATTAACGGTCATGCTGACAAACACCACCAGCCTTTATACTCAGTTATATATATATATAGGTTTGTTCCAACACGAAGTTCTGAACGCATTCCGAACTAATACCACATCTACTTAATGCGCAGGCACCAATTGAGAACGAATACGGAACTAGTTCGGGATTTTGTTTGTTGGAACCACTGCCAGCTTGTTCGCATCCCCCCTGGCCACTTTGGTAGTGTTTCTTTTAACCTGCGTAAACAACGCCACCTAGGAGTTGAGGAGGCCATGAGCAAAGAGCCAGAACAGAGTAATTAAAGAACGCCACCCAATTCCACCAACTAGACAATCCACGATAAAAGAAAAAATATCACCCATTGCCCCAAAAGACAATGCTACAGATCAAAAGTTTTCACCATCTCAACAACAGGAAATTCTGGAAAAAATACTACAAATCACATCTTTGTGCTGTTAGATGTCCATTTAAAATATTGACTTTCAGATGTAATACCGGTAGAGCTAGTACTAGGAAATACTAGAAATTCTGTTAATCCTGTTAGGGAAAAAAATTATTAGAATATATTTACGGGTCAACTGACAACCTGTATCAAAATAAAGAATGCAAGCGGGTAGGATCCCTGCAGATTAGAAACAAAAAGCAGAGTTGGCGAGTAAATTGAAAATTAATATAACTGCAGACAGTTGTGATAATAAGTGGAAAGTTCTTGACCGAAATTATAAAAAGTACATCGAGAACAAAACTTCAACTGGGAGAGGAAGAACGTTTTTTGAATTCGCTAATGAAATGGACCGTTTGTATGGAGAAAAGAAATCTATTTATCCAGAACTGTTGCTGGCTAAGACAACAGAACATATTCCAGAAAAGGAGACCGAAGTTGAGACCACAGAATCCCAAGGAAATACACAGACACGCCAGTCCATTGAAAATGAAAAAACAGAAAGAAGAAGAGTTTAACGCCCCCAAAGCAGTTTGGAAAATATTAGGAATGACAGGAAGTCTTATTATAAGAAAAGACTGAAAATTGAAATGGAGAAGATAGAAGTGTTGAAAAAAAGGAATGAACTTATTGAAGAAAGGAATAGAATATTGAGAAAATCAAGGTAGGCTACTGCTGTAAATGTATGTCTGGTGAAAATTACACTAGTATCAATTAGTTCCTCATAACGTAATTATAATAATAATAATAATCTTTATTGCAGCCTGTGGCCATGTTGTTGACGTACAGTATACATTTCGTACACTAGTCTGCGCTGTATGCCACTATCACATGGTTCGTTTTGGGCAAGAAACGATATGGTACATTTCACATACATCCCCACATAGTTCACAAATGCAATTTCCATCTGGATTATGGAACACCTTCCTTGAGCAGATCTTGTGGTGAAACCCATGTACCGCAAGTCTGGTCACGACATGTCGCATTTTACAGAATGGATGCATCCATCTTCGGTCCAACATCGCATTTGACGTGTAGAATTCCCTGGGTATGTCCTGTTTTTTATTCTGTAGATCTTGCAGCAGTTTTCTGTAATTGTCTGAAATTGGCAGTAGTAGTAACATTCGTAGGTCTTCTATTAAAAATGTTTCTCTAGCAAGCTCGTATACAAGTCTAGACTTGGTTGTCTTTGCTACCCCAAGGACTCTTTTGAGAAATCGAGATTTTACTTTTTCTATTTCATCTAACTGTCTGTAGGTAAGAAATTCCCATATTAGCTCAAGTCCGTATGTAAAAACGGGCAGTACCTTTGTTCTAAAAAGTGCCATTGCTGTCTCAAGTGATATTAGGGTAATCTATCTGATAGCATTTATAGCTTTTATTGCACCGGCTGTTTTTGATCTTATATGCAGTTGAAAACTTTTTCCTGTAACCTGTAGGGTTGTGACATTTTTATAATAAGAGCGCTCAGGTGTTGAAATATTGAACTAGGTGTTTGTGAGTGCATATCTGTGGAGTCAAGGAGAAGAGAATCCAACACTAGGGTGGTGTCATATCTTTAGAAGGCAGAGAGGAAGGTATGAAAAGGAATTAGCAAGAGATTGTTGTTAATAGGAGGTAACAAACATATAACAAGCAGGATTGGATTATATACGAAGAAATGTGGTCTTATAAAAATACTGGAAGTGTATTATATATTATATAAAGGTGTCTAGACTGCTTCTGGATGATAATCCCATCAATCTTCTCACAAAGAAGAGATCCTATAATAATAAAGAAAACTTAAAAAATCATATCATACTGCAGTACTATAGATATGTGTATCATAATATGACAACAGAACCGTAAGTAATATTCTCGGTATATGCTTGTTTATTGCAGTGAATATCAAAACTACATCCCAAACTGATTGTATCCGGGTTGGTATATATTTTACCCTACATCCTGATTTTATTGAGAACTCGTGTTAATCTTGTTTTGAACTTTAGTTTATTACTCTTATACATTTGTATTTGAGTTGGCGCCCAGCGGGATTTCTCTATTTTATATTCTGCTTGCTGGGGGGACTCTTCAGGGTAGGATACAGAGAAATCAACTTAGGAGAACATTACAATTGGCACCTTAACGTGGGACTCGAGAACCAGGATACATCAGTGTGGGAGTAGGAGAGTGTGACTTGTGCAAGTGTTATCTGAGGGATAGGTTATTGTGTATGTATTTACATGGAGGATGAACGAATGAGAATAATGAATGGGAATGGAGTGAGTTGTAGCAGAATGGAGAAAATGTGGTGGTGTGCATGTTGGAGAGTGATGGGAATGAGACTGGCAGTAGTGTGATGGAAGGAGAGATGACTGATGTACTAGCACAGGATGATGTAAGGCCAGTACAGGATGTATTAATGCCGGTACACGATATCCTAAATATGTTAAGGGAAATGAATGAAAAATATGATAAGAATAATCAGGAGATGTTAAGGCAAATGAATGAAAAATTTGATAATAATCAGGAGATGATAGAACAAATGAATAAAAAATTTGATAAGAATAATCAGGAGTTGAGTAAGAAATTGGATAAAGTAATGCATGTTAATGAGGAGTTAGATAGGAAGTATGGATTGTTACAGCATAGTATTGAGGGGGTGAGACAGCAAATTAGAGGTGAGGTAAGGAGTATGGTGGAGGAAAAGGCGGAAGCAATTATAAAAGAAGTAGATCAGAAAATGATGAAAATGGAATCGAAAATACCAGAGAAATTAAATGATATGACTAGAGAAGCAGATAATAAATTGGAAAGGGTACAGGAACATATCCTAGAGAAAATTGAGAAGGTTGAAAAGGTGACTGGTGAGAGGATATTAGATATGGAAGTGAGATTAAAGTCTCAAATAAAATATGATAATGGTCAAGTTAGAGTGGGTTTATTAGGAGTGAATAATCTTAAAGAACTAGAGTTACCGAAATTTAACAATAAACAGGGTTGCCCTATGGAATTTATGAAAATTATAGAGATTAGATTTAACTTAATGAAGGAAGTATAGAGTGGAGTCAAGTTTTAGAACTATTAGATCAAGCTTTTGTAGGTGAGACTCGGAACTGGTTCCTAGTATATAGGAATTCATTGGATAGTTATAGTAGTTTTAGGAAGAAATTTTGTGATAAATATTGGAACGAATCAATACAAGCACAATTAAGAGAAAGAGTGATATTTGGACAATACGATAGTAGAGACGGTATGAGTATGACTGAATATTTTTTGAGCCAAGTGTTAATATGTAAATATTTAGATGGGATGGCTAAGGATGATGATGTAGTAAGGCTGTTGCTTAGGCATTTTCCTTATAGAGTAAAGGAGGCGTCATGTATGCAAAAAGTTACTAATATATCGGAATTAGAGAACTTATTGGGGAGCTTCGATGCATTGGGGGGAAGAAGTGAGAATCAAGCAAGTGGTTATGGGAGCCGCATAAATCAGGACCAGAGAGGTCGAGATAATTATAATTATAGGGATAATAATCAACAACTAAATTCCTCTAATAATCAAGCGAATCATAGACAAGGTAATCCTTATCAAAATCATAATAATAGAAATAATAGATGGCGGAATGATGATAATAATTATCAAAGGAATAATCCCCGTATTAGAAAAGAAAATGTAGAGGATAGAAGAGAGGAGAGGAGACAAGAGAGTAACAATGATAGGAGTCGAAATGTGGAAACAGTGGATGAGTCTAGGGGAAATTTAAACTAGAATCAGACGGTAATGACAGGTCAGGTTATCAGTCTGATATTATATCCGCTAATACTATATTGTCCGGAACTTATGACCTAGATATAAAGAGTGATCTCTTAGGAGATTTAGTAGAGGAAAACGTACAATCCGAAAAGGTTAATGGGATTTCTATTGTGGGATTGAATGTGTTGGGGGCGCAGGTTGATGTTTTGTTAGATAGTGATGGTGAGAGTGGTAGGGCAAATTGTACAAGGGTGGCTGTGGTAAACCCTGGTACAAGTATTAAGGAGAATGATAGTCTGGAAGGTGTTCTAAGTTTACGTTTTCAATTTAGGGAGGAGATGAGGAGAGATCATAAGGAGAAGATTAGATTAATTGGCCAGTGGGGTAGAGGAATAAAGAACGATAATCAGGAGATAAATAGGAATGTTTGCCAGAAATTAGATGAGAAGGAGCAGCAGGTAGAGGTTATTGATAAAGCAGTAGAAGAGGAGAAGAAACCACCGTTAGAGGTGATGTTAGGTGAAATTGGAGTGGATGAACGGCAGGTAGAGGAAAATGTAAGTGAAATTAGAATAGAAGTAGAGGAAAGGCTGGAAATAGATGATGGTAGAATAGATGTGCAGCAATTAAGGGAATTGGTAGGTGATAGTAGCTTAGATGAGAATGACCAGCAGTTAAAGGAGATGTTACGTGAATGTAGAGTAGAGGATGAGGAAAGGCCGGAAGTAGGAAATAGTAGATTTGATGTGTGTAACCAGATGATCAGGGGAGGAAATCTGCAGGGAGATCCCAGTAGACTGGGAACACAGGAGGTGGAAGTAAGGAATTATAAGTGTAGAAAAAAGGATAGGTCCTTGTGCATAATGTTCTAGAAGATGAAGGGAGAATTCTGTATGGTACATATAATGTACAGTTATTACGGAAGTATATGTACATCTATGCCTGGCATTTAGAGATAGATATTATGTATGCAGAGTTTATGATTTAGTTACTTATGTTTATGTATATTCTTATGTGTGTAAGAAATGTGTATGTGGTGGATGTATATTTGGAATTAAATGTGTAGGGGGCGTGTTACGCGACTTCGTTATTATTATGATTCATGTTTTTGAGGCATATTCTGTCTATGTTGTGATCTATCTTAGGATATATTTGCACAAGGTACATTTGTTGGTTTGCTGTAATGTACATATCTTGTAGTGAGAATATTATTTATCGTCTGCATATATGTATAATTTAGCTTCTGTTGTTTCCCGAATTATGTCACCAACATCATATGTAAGCACATTGATTAATGAAGGACTGAGGGGTCCCCTTGCAATACCCCATTTGTTTGCATTATCCAGGTTGACTGTCCAACTCCATCATAGATTTGTATATAGTTTTCCGCTAATATGTTTGATATGAGCGTTGTTACCCTTGTTCTGCCAGTTAGTGTTTCCAACTTATTTATTAACAATTTACTGTTCACTAAATCAAAAGCCTTCGAGTAATCAACGAAAACTACATAGAGTTTACCTTTAGGCGTTTCTAGCGTCGTTGTTATCTGTTGTAGGAGGTTTTCTGCAGCCATAATCGTTGACCGTTTTTTACGAAAGCCACATTGCTCATCTGGCAACAACGGATCTACAATTACATTTATGCTTGTAGTCAGTATCCCTATTAATAGTTTTAGGATCACTGATTCCAGTGCTATGCCTCGGTACGAGTCAGGGCTGTCAGGACTTCCTTTTCCCTTATAGAGTAGCTTGATCGTGGACTTCCTCCATTCAAGTGGAATTTGTTCAAGTTCCAAGCATTTGTTCAGTAGTGCTACCCATACTGGCAACAATACTTCTGCTGTTTGTTTTAGATGTTCATTTCACACTCCATCGGGGCCAGGGGATCTATTATTTCCCATTCTTTTGATAGCCGTTAAGATCTCTCCTTCTGTTATGATTTCGGTTGAGTCCAGGTCATCCGTGGATCTAAGTTGTGGTTGAGTTTCCTTAGCACATGTGACTTTCTTTATGTGCTCTTCCCATAATTCCATTGGGATACTGGGTTGAAAGTGTTGGAATGTTGGTCTTAAAGCCCGATATGGATCTGATTCGGCTTCTGCAATGATCTTTTTTGTGTCTCTTCCTAGTATTCCCTTTTCTTCTCTGTGAGCAATTCTTTGTAGGTTTTTCTTTGCTGTCTATAATCCTCCAGTGCGTCTTTTTGTGCCCTCACTCTGTGAAGTTTCATTAAAGTATTTTTCCTCTGAATATAACACGATTCGTCTAACCAGGGTTTCGCTTTCCTCCCTTGCATAGATGGAGTCGTTGCATTAGTGATGCAGTTTTCAATACGTTTTGCAGCGTCGTTTATGTCTCCTATATGAATGCATGCCATTACCTTGTGTATGTCTTCCAGATTTTCGTTAAACTTGTCCATGTTTAGTTTCCTATTTGTTATATTCGTTAATTTGGGTATATTATCATTAGCTTCACCGTCTATTTCTATACTGATTGGAATATGTTTTCGAATAGCAGCACCTTCCGAGCAGGGGCGGCCGGTGATATTGGACTCAAGGACGGCGCCCTCCCACCCTCCTCCCTCCTCATCAGCCATGATGTTCTCTATCCTCGCAACTAATGTTTTGCCATTGTGACAAAATGTGTGTAGTTCCTCTCCTTGTCGGTAGAGCGCACCGGATGCTCGTGAGGACTCATAAAAATCGCCCGCTTTGTTATTTACGTTGCCATGGCAACGAATACCTTCAGTTATCCCCTGTCCATCCTCTCACGCGCTATGTCACGAAGTGTGTGGACTCAGTCATCTTGAGTCTGATGCAGCCACTGCCTGCCCATTCAACGATTACGGCATTGGTTTATGCGTACCACGGCCGTCTGCGTACAACCTCTTTTCCAAATATTGGCGCTAGGAAGCAGCACCAAGTCACTGTGGCAGACATAAGTTTTGTATTGATGTTAATGGCGAAGTTGGAATGTATTCTGAATGATTTTATAATGTAGTACTGCTGCGTGCCCTTTTGTAAATCACAACTGGGCAAGTTAGAATACCGGGGAATTTCATGAGATACAATCGGACAATTCATTGCGTGAGAAGTGATTACGTGGCATTTCCAGAGAAGGTGACAAGAGAGGAAGCAAATGGTTACCTTCTGATCGCTCAGTTGCTTGTAGTCTTCATTTTCTTCCTGAGAGCTTCAGATCACATAAATTATTATCAAATTGGTTACAACTAGTGCGATGTGGGTTGGCGACTATGGGATCCCAGCTGAGTTTCCTTGAGCTGAACTCCTCTCTTATATCTTTCATGTCAACTCTTACCCCAACGTTATTAGGGTATCGGAGGCCTGGGATGTTTTTCATTTCCCTGCCTTAATTGGCTCTTGTCTTTTTATTTCCTGATGCCCTAATTTTTGTAGGATCAGGCCTCATTTTGCCCTTTTTTCTGCCTTCTCTAAGTGGCCCTAAAGGAGGTAGGGTGTGTGTTGTCCTACCACGCACGGTGCACCTTAGATATCGATACACCCTCAATGATGGAGATAATTGTTGTTTAAAGGGGTGAAATATCTAGGTCATCTACCCTTAGTGGTTTACTCTTTACAATAGGTGATGGTGAGAAATTATGATGAAATGAAATCTACAGCTAGGCTTAACTAATTACTGACTTACAACTAACTCATGTACTAGAAGAAGAAAACGACAATAATAAAAGAAATAAACGAATAAGGGAAATAAATGACGGAAAAGAAATACCCTCCATCTTCGAAGAGCAGATAACCTTGCTGTTCATCCCCTTATAACAAGAATCAATTTTCGAAGAATGAGTATTGACGTACTTGGAAACTACTAGAGCCATTAAAGGCAGATAGAAAAGGGAGAGAGGAGAGGGTCCACCCCAAAGTCAATGCAAAAAGGGGAAAATGGATCTCGCTCTGGAACACATCACGGTCGCCAACTCCCGAGCTCAAAAGCTGAGCTGTTGAAGGTGTAGCCCTATCCAGGGTGCACCTCATGTGGTGGAGCTTCACGAACCCTGCCTCCTTTAAGGCCTTGTGTAGAAGGCATTAGATGTTATGAAAGTAAAAGAAGAGGGCTGACCCCTCGAAGAATGAGGGTATCTGGATAGATGATATGAGGCTAAGTTTCGGCAGGAAAATGAATGGCTCCCTAGACTTTGGATGCTCTAATGCTATCCGGATTAGAAGAGAACAAGAGTCGACTAATGGAGGTCGACAGGTAGATGGCATAGAAGAGCCCAGCACAAGTGAAAATAATAACCACCTCTGCTGGGGTCCAATTGTCTCCAACCCTCCTAGTCTCACTAGGCCTAGTTGTGAACCCTTGTGGTGGGGATACACCCTCAAGGGCTCATGGCTAGTGAGGTTGGGAATTTGCGACCCTGATAGATTCCTGAGCAGGGTCCGGTATTCTTATTTTTCCAGTGACTGGGAGCAAATATTTTTAATACCTTTGTCACTTCTTAAAAAACAATAGTGCCTAGTCCAAATGAAATAAGGAAATAAAGCTTCAAAAATATGTAAGAAGAAAAAACACAATTCATGTATGAAATCATCTCTGTCAATTACTGGAAAAGCATCACAAAAAGCGGTTTACATCTTAAACGGTTGAGTCCCCCCTCGGTAAAATTCACGAGCCGCCACTGCTTCCGAGGTTATTGGATTAGCGTTCCTATTTCCGGATATTCTTATCGTGCATATGAGGTCTATTGTACTAGACCCATTTGGGCCTATGTACGTCCAGTCTTGACTGCAGTTTCGGATTTCGAAGCCTTCCATTCGTAGGTAGTTTATTACTTCATCGCTTTTCGCACTGCATATCTAATCTGCAATTTAGATCTCCGGCTATGATGGCCATTCTTGTGTCTGGAAAAGTATTTAAAGCTGTTCCTAGGCAATATATTATAGCAGTTGCAGAGTGGTCAGGATTAAAATAAGCTGCCACTATCACACACAGTTTGGTATCTACAACTAGTATATCCTCTTCCTTCCACAGTAACTTCATTGGGGCTAGATGGGGCTTAAGTAGACAGACGACACCGCCTAATGGCCTTCCTCTATTTGTGTATTGCCTCGCATATGCATGAAAGTTGTACAAATGTGGAACATCAAATCTTGATTCTTCCTAAACCATGGTTTCTGTGAGAATGCAAATATCAAATGTGTTTAAGATATCTCTTGATAAAAGGTTCAGGGCACCTCGCAGTCCTTTCACATTCCATGTTAGTACCTTTGCTGTCCAATTAGAGCGGGCCTCTAAATTTCCATGGCTGCTGAAAGGGACGGCAATAAACTTCATTTGGCTAGAAATTGCAATTGTAGACTAATTCATGTTTCTCAATAGGTATGCCTAGTTTAAAGGCTCTACTTCCCGGTTTTTCATTCACTAGATCACAGTGAATTCTTCCTTCCACACCATTTTCCCGTAGATAATCTACTAAATCCTTTGTAGTTGTATCTTGACTGAGTTTCGCAACATAGAGCCATGCGCTCTTTTCTGCTGGTTTTAGTGTAACGAGTCTTGTTTAGTTCCTTTGACATAGTCCCTCCTCTGGGTGGTGGTAGGTTGTATTTCATTAAGATTGCTTCTTCGCATGGCACGTTTCTGAACTATTTCCATCCAAGGTACGGTATTTCCATCATTATTAGATCTTTCGCCCTTCTCCAATATTGTATGTTGCCCTTCATTTGAGCGTCCTATGGGGGTTGCTTTGTTGCCGTTGTTGTTCTTGACGCTTACTCTATTAGCTAATATCTGAAAATTCTCTTGCGCATTCAATGGCTGGGTTTCGGATTGCCTTTGTTGCTGACTTACATGTATGCGATCGTCTGTGTTTTCCCTTTCTTTACGTATCTCTGAAAGTTCCTCAACTTCTATCCTCGATTCTTCGATGTTATTAGGTTTTTCAATTGGTTCAGGTAATGAAGTTGTTACATTTCGCTCGCTCTCCCATTGTGTCAACTCCATACGTATTATTTCCCTTAATTGATGATCCCTGTCTTTTTGTGCTGGCAGCTGTTCTTTAATATAGCGTGATAAGTCCTCCATTTTTTCGTTAATAAGCCTATTATCTTACTATACGACTTATTCATATCTAACGCATCTGATTTGCATATTTCACATAACCATATTATCTTACGGTTCTTCCTTTCGAGGTCTTTCACTTCCTGGCCGATGAGACCGGTACAATTCTCGTGTACCTTTTCCTTGCATCTATCACATTCTATTGTACTGTCCTCTCTTGTACATTGTCTTCGACATGTACGACAGTATTCCTTCCCATCAGTTCGTTGCGCACTCCGAACATGCATCATCTTAACCACCAGAATTATTGTGTGTATAGACTCTTTGATAGAACGTCACACTTAACTATTTTATACAAGATATACGCCGTTATTCCGTGATGATTGAAGTCAAAACAATGCGCGATTATTCAACTTCGCTATATTTCTCTTCAGTAAGCAACCAAGGAGATGTACTTATTTCTTGATTGACGGAGTAGCGCTGCTATTCCGCAGGGGGTCAATTCCAATATGGCGGCACTCAACTAAGATAACAGACTTAAGATTTTAGCCTTATAATCTGACACTGTGTACCTCTCTTTAGCCGCACTAAACTTTTAATGCTCCGACACCACTACTGAACATATGTAGCTACTTACGTAACTCGCTAATAACACTTTTCACCAATAATTCAGTAGAAAAGTTACTCCTGATCATATACACATCTATTCCAAGTCAAGGCCTTCTCAATTATTTAGTGCTTTAATGGCTTGAGTTGAAATGTAAAATATATACACAGAATATAAATCCTAATCTTTTCATATCTATACTACATACGTAATGTATGCACAATGATGTCCCTGATCCTTCTAGCATCTCTACCATCATTATAATTATCATCATCATAATAAATCATCATAAATGGAGTACCGGTACATGCAACTGAAGTTCCCGTCTCAAATTCATTTAGAGCGCTCGTCGTAGAAAAGGATGACTTTCTTCAAGAAGAAAGGAAGAAAGTGATAAAGAGAAAATCCAGGAAGATGCGGATATTTGCGGATAGTCACGTGCGAGATGTAGCAAAAAGCGTATTGGAGAGAAGCGGAGAAATGGAGGTCACATCGACAGTAAAGCCAGGAGCACCAATTGCAGCGGTCACGAACGGGATGGTAGGAGAGTGTGTGTCCCTTACTTCAAAGGACTATGCAGTAATCATTGCTGGAGCAATCGACATCTATAGAAACGAGAGTAAAAAGGTAATCAAAGATTTAATGAGTACATCGCCATCCGTGCATAACAAAAATGTCATCATTGTAAACATTCCGCAGAGATACGACTTAATTCCCAAATCATGTGTAAATGTAGAAATAGAGGCTACAAATGAAAAATTCATAAAATTTGTAAGTGTTTTCCAAATGTCCAAATTATAGATGTAAGAAAATTAAACAGGAAGTTCCACACTCGGCATGGCCTACACTTAAATAGGTTAGGAAAAGAGTATCATAGTGATGAAATCTGCAAAATTGTAAATTCAAATGGTAAGAATAGTTCAACAGTAAATATATTTAGAGTGGAAGCAGGGAAACTGGTAAAAGAAGCCAAACCTCACGTTTGGCATTCAGATCTTTTGATGTCAAATTTAACTGAGTCCAACAATGGTATTTCGGATTTGTCTAGCAACAATAATAATAACAATTATGATAGTAATAATGTAAATAAATCACCAACACAAGCTTGCAAAAGTAACAAATTTAAAATTTACCACCAGAATGTTCAGTCTCTCTATAATAAAATTGATTACATAAATCTAATGCTTAAAATGAAACTAAAGACATCTCAGCACTATGTATTTCAGAACATTGGCTGAAAGAGGAACAACTCGAATTAATTCAATTCCCAGGGTTTATACAAGCTAGTAAATACTCTAGAACTAATATTAGCCATGGTGGTACTTGTATCTTCTTAAGAAATAATTTAAATCATGAACAGTTAACAACTTATGATTATCTAATTATGGAACGGGATTTTGAATTCCCTGCCGTAAAAATACAGCAGTGTAAGTTAATAATTGTATGCGTATATCGTTCTCCGTCAGGAAAGTTTCCTTTATTTATAGATAAATTAGAATTGTTACTCAATAACATGAGCAAAGTAAATTTCGATATAATAATTTGTGGGGATGTAAATGTGGATTTCTTAAAATTTGATAGAAATTGTGAATTATTAACACAGTTACTAATTTCCTCTGGACAGAAACCTACAGTAAATACCCCAACAAGAATAACAAAATTTAGTAAAACCATACCTGATCAATTTTTTTTAAATACAGATATATATCACCATTCAATAGAAGTCTATTGTCCGGGTTTTAGTGACCACCATGGACAAATACTGAGTCTTGAAGTACCCGAAACAATCAATAATAATGATAATGGAGTAAAATCAAAGAGCAGGTCATTCACTGAAACAAATGTTACATATTTCAATGACTTATTAAATAAGGAAACATGGTCAGAAATGTATAAACTAGAAAATGTAAATGATAAATTTAATGCATTTAACAGTACCCTAAAACACTATTTTGAAACAGCACTCCCCTTTAAACACAAAACTGTTAAAAATAACAAAACTAGCAATTGGATAACAACAGGGATTATAAATTCATGTCAAAGAAATAAATTTCTACACAAATTATATAAACAATACCACACAACACCTGAATTCAATTTATAGTACAAAAAATACACTAGCATATTAAATAAGGTAATAAGACTAGCAAAGAAAATGCATAATGATAATTTTATTTCCCAATCATCTAATAAAAACAGGGCTATGTGGTCCGTGATAAAGAAACTGGAAAATCTGCTAAAATACAAAGGAACATTACACTGACCAGAAATAATAAAGTGATTAATAATCCAGAGGAAATAGCAAACACTTTTAATGACTATTTTCTGGAAATTCCACAAAAAATATTAAATAAATCACAGGTAAATACACTAAATTCTAATAACAAAATAAATATATGTTGTGATTCTTTATTTATAAATCATGTCACAAGTGAAGAGGTAAGAATAGTTATAAAAGAGCTAAATAATAAATTCTGTGCTGGCATTGATGGTATTCCTGATGCAATTTTAAAGAAATGTGCAGAAAATATAATAAATCCACTTACACACTTAATAAACAGTTCAATTCTCTCAGGAACTTAGCCGGATATTTTGAAGTTATCAAAAGTAATTCCAGTGCACAAAAACGGTTCAAAAGATGAGTTAGATAACTATCGTCCTATTACCTTACCAACTTGTATTGCAAAAATTGTGAAAAAAATCATGTATAAGAGAATGATAAGTTTTATAGAAAAAAATAAAATATTATCAAACTCACTACATGGATTCAGAACGGAAAAATCTACACAGAGAACAATTTATGAATGTATTAATAGTGATATACCCGGATCGTTCACACGTCCGTGACATTTTTGACATTCTTATTTTGGAAAGAGGAGTTGTTAGTTGAAGAGGTTGAAGGAATGGATGATTTGAATAACGCGCGGAGGAGACTCAATAGTGCTGATGGAAGCATACATCGCAGGGGCGAATGACGCGAGATTATGACGTGGAGCCTGAATACGTCATGAGTTTTTTTTTTTTAGAATTAGGCCTACCTTAAGGAGAAGAGTTGGACGCTAGGAAATTAGCACACTGGCTATAACAAGAGGAGGATTTTGAGCTATCAAGCATTAAAATCGGTCCAGTAGAAGCCGAGATACGAGATGGAATGTTCTCGAACAATCTCTCGCTGAACTATTAAAAGGCCACGTTGATGAGCAGAGAGTCATCATATCTTCAGAGCATTTGCTTATGTTCGGATCTGCGCTACGTGAAAGTGACAGTATACACGCCGAGATTCTGACGGTCGGAGGACTTAGTCGCCGTACCAGTGGTCAGCACGACTTAGTTTTTGTTCAAGTGAATGAACTTAACTTTTGGCAGCGAATGGACTTAGAATATTCACTGACTTTCAGGTCACTTATTCTATAGTCAGGTGATGGTAGTGTCGAAACCATTCACAGAAGTTAGCCCACAGAACGATGTATTTCTTGTGGTGACTATACATCAGGCACTTCGAATTCATCAGGAGAAGTTTATTTCATTTTGTTCGTTTATGCAGCTAATAGGTGTTCCTATCTTAGCGTGCAAACGAAACCGCATTATTGGAACATGAGATTTATTCTCGAATCTACAGGAGTACTGTACCAGTCTATGACTGAGCAACTTTTTGTCATGTTACACGTTACTAGTGATAACGGGAGTTATTTCGAACGGATGACTGCGAACACCATCATGTGCCGCTAAAACTACTCGTAGGACTGGAATGACATGGAGACGAACGAGGTATTTGGATACGGCAGATGGCCATGGGAATACACTGTGGGAATAGTGTACACCGCCGGACACGTCCGTCATCTACATCAAGAATGAAGTAAGACAACCCTTTCATGTACTATCTACTAACCAGTAGTATTAGAGAATTCCATATTATTGAACAGTCACGATCAGAAATCAACACACAATTTTCACCATAGCTAGATATTAGCTAGATCTTCGATTGTATTTGTCTGGATGACAAATGGAACTGCTGTCTGACAATTTATTTTTCGATCTAAGATTTTTGTTAGGACAGGCATTAGTTCATGTTTCGACATGAAATATTTCGATTATTCCAAGGGATATAAATAATTTTCGATAATTCTGATTATGAGAACAGAAGTAATCGAGGCTTGGATTATTTAAATAATTTTATTTATTTAATAACAATAATAATAGAGTGTGAAGTGAATAAGTTAATAATAATATAACAATAATAATCAAGTGTGAAGTGAAAAAGTTAATAATATTTATAAATAATAACAACGCTATTTAAAGTTATAAATAATTAGGGAGTGATAATACCGAACATTAGGAATTAAATTAAATTTTGTTAATTGTTTATTGTGATTAAATAATTAATGCATTAAATAAAAATTAATAGGAGACGTTGATAATAATAATTCACAGATGAGACTTAAATATTTATTTAAAAAATAGGGCGATAATAATCATTTGACATTGATGATGCTTAAATATTTTTTGTGGTGATAATAATAATAATTTTTGGATGAATTTAATTAGTTGGAAGGAATTAAATTAAATAACTTTGTTTGGAAGTTTAAATAAATTTAAATGAGTTTATGGATGAAGAGAATGAAGTATTAGATTTTTGAGCTCAGATTTCTTTTCAAAAGCACTTAAAAAAAGAAAGAAAAGAAAATAATCAGATAAAAAAGAAGGGAACGGCATGTATTTAATGTATCAAATAGGGAGAATTTATGTAAATGGGAGGCAAGGAGATATTGACCAGAATTTATTTAATTGGTAAAATAATACTGAAGAACCACAGTCTAGTAATTGACAGAATATTACAAGAAAAAATATAATATGTAATAAAAAATATATAATAGTAATAATATGATGCTGTGTGCAGAATATTCTGGTGATGATTTTAATGTGCGTTTGGCGACACTTAAAGTTGTGGAGGCCTAGGGGGTCATCCAAAAGTGGGTTTTATTCCCGTAGTTGTGGGCACAGAAGGATGTGCGGATGTTTGAAGGAGCCTGTGGGCTATATTTGTAAAAGAAGGGTTAGGCGATGTGGACCGCCCCATATTCTTGTCAGATTTCACTATTCTGTTAAAACAAATATTAAATAATTTTTTTCTGGATCAACTCAAAATTCAAATGGAATGCCTAAATAAATAATTGAAGAACTTGAATTTAGATTTGTTGAACCTGACCGAGGAGAAAAAAATAATAAGATGAAAAGTGCAAATGAATTAAAATAAATAATTAATGATTTTTATTTTTGAATAACAATAATAACAACATTGGAAATGAGCAAATAAAATATTCATCATGTGAGAGGTTGAGAAAACTTGTTATAAATAAAGTGAAGGGAAAGTTTGAAATTAATTAATTAATAATAATAATATTTTTTTAATTAAAAATTTTGTGAGATTATACGAAAAGTTTGGTGATAGAAAATTTTGTTAACATAAAAATTTGGTGAAACGTTAGATGATTTAATCCGCTGATGGTGGATAGAAATAACAACATTGTTTACAACCATTTTTGTGTAATGTTAATAACATATGAGAATAATTTAAAATCGTTTATGATATTTAAACAAATGAAAGTGATAAAAGAAGAAAGTTGAGTTTTCAAAATATTATGAAATTTTTGAACATTTTTTTTTTTTTGTATTTGAAAATCTTTATGAACAATTATTAACATTCGACTTTATGTCTGTCGAGTATTGATATTGTTACGTGCCACCCCCTAGTGGCACTTTTGTTAACTGGATTACGGTGGGAAGAAATCACAACACGGGATGTTCCTTTAAAGAAATAATTAATTTTATTGCGGCCAGAAAGATACACTACTCTTCAGCAAATACAAGCAATTGGAACCTTACTCCAGTTTCCTCAAGTCTCTTGCTTATGGGGAGCTCTTGCCCTCTTTCACTTGTCAACAGTTAAATCTTCTCGCTAATGAGTCTGGTGGCCTTGACAGAACTACATGCAACTCTCCCTATGTACACAAATTACAGTTACTTACGAAAACCTGCTACACGCTGCTTCCCTGTTCACGAGCTGGGAAACAATGTCACTGGGTTTCGTATCTCGCGCGGCACTTCACCACAATATCTCTGACGCTCAGTGAAATCACACTCACTCAAAACACAGGCAGTCCCCTGTATGCTTTTCACTTCCTCGCTGTCAAGAGAAACGGCTTCACTAGGGGTTTAGCAAGTCACCACACTTCTGTCGCTCAGGATAAACGCTCGCACTAGCTCGTAAAACACAACAACACTGATTGACAGGTCGCTCTTATATAGCAGGCCGGTGACTCAATAAATGCTTCTAGACCCATCCAGGGTTCACGGCTTCTCGAGGTTTCCTTCACTGGTTGAGTCACGAATATTCTGGACCATCCCTTTGTCCTAGTAGTCCTGTTGCATAAGGCGTACGCAATACATTGAGGCAGAGCAGCCCAGCCCTGGGGCAGTTGTAACTCATGCGGCGAGCGATGAAAAAAACTCACAGCCGTAACACCACCCCCTTCCTAAAAGGCTGATCGTCCCGATCAATCATTGGTCCGTCTGTGTCCCTTCGTAGGCTGCCAGGCGATCTCGATGCACGATCTTCATCTACGCCCTCGGGCTCCGCTGGATCCTGTAGACGACATCGTTGATCCGTTTCACGACTCGGTACGGGCCCTCCCAGGACTTCTGCAGTTTGGGTGACAGGCCTTTCTTCCGTAATGGGTTGAAGAGCCAGACCAGGTCGTCCTCGTGGAATCCGCTGGCATCCGTCTGTTGGTCGTATCGGGTCTTCATTCGGTCGGTCTCGATCCGCAGTTTCCTCCTCGCGAACGCGTGCTCGTCCTTCAGTTGGTCGACCAGTTCTTGACAATACTGGCTTACCGGGACCGGATCATTCCCAGGTCGGCCGAAGGCAAGATCGACAGGTAGACGGAGCTCCCTCACAAACATGGCCCGGGCTGGTGTGCACCCGGTGGCTTCATGCATGGCGGTGCGGTAGGCCAGGAGAAATAGTGGAAGATGTTTGTCCCAATCCCTCTGGTGCTCGCTGACGACTATTCGGAGATGGTTCTCGATGGTGCGATTGAATCGCTCTACCATCCCGCCGGACTGAGGGTGTAGCGGCGTTGTCCTTGTCTTCCGGATTCCCAGCAGCTGGCATAGGTTCTGGAACACCTGCGACTCGAAGTTCCTCCCTTGGTCGGAGTGCAGCTCCAGGGGTACTCCATACCGGCTGACGAATTCCTTCACCAGGGTCTCTGCAATCGTCGCGGCTTCTTGGTTAGGGAGCGCATACGCCTCCGGCCATTTGGTAAAGTAGTCGCTGATGACCAATATGTAGCGGTTCCCTGCCTCTCTCAACGGGAATGGCCCAGCAACATCGATGGCCACTCTCTCCACGGGGCCGCCCACGTTGTAGGTCTTCAGTGGACCCCGTCGTCTTCGTCCTGGGCCCTTGCTGGCTGCGCAATCGTGGCACCTCGCGCAGTGGTTCTCCACGTCGGTTCGGCATCCGATCCAGTAGAACCGCTCTCTCAGCTTCTCCAGGGTCTTCTTTATCCCTAGGTGTCCACCAGATGATCCTCCATGGACTTCCTTCAGGACTTCCTCCGTCATAGCCTTTGGAACGACAACTTGTTCCCGAGATGTCTTCCCGTCGGTGCTCTCCCAGGCGCGGCAGATGCGGCCATCCCTTACAATCAGCGAGTCCCACTGCGACCAGTAGGACTTAAACTTTGGGCTGCAGTCACTCACAATGTTCCACCCGGGTCTGGGGACACAGGCCCTCTTCCATTCGGCTATCAGTCCCAGGTCATCATCTTCTGCTTGTGCCCACGTGAAAGATTCGCGGCTCCAGTTCCCTTGAAGTTCCACAGTAGTCCGTCGGCACTGTATCCCGGTGTTCTCCTCCCTCCTAGAGCAGTAGGTGCAGCCTTCGGGGCACGGTCTTCGTGACAGGGCGTCGGCATTAGAATGCAGTTGGCCTTTCCTGTGCTGGATCTCAAAGTTGTACTGTTGAAGCCTCTCTAACCACCGCGCGAGTTAACCCTCGGGCTGTTTGAAGTTCAGGAGCCACCGCAGGGATGCATGGTCGGTCCTGATGAGAAATTCTGCCCGTACAGGTACTTGTGGAAGTGTTCGATGGTCTTCACGATGGCAAGCAGTTCCTTCCTGGTGACGCAGTAGTTCCTCTCTGGCTTTGACAAGGCTTTGCTGAAGTAGGCCACTACTCTCTCCTCGCCGTCCACTATTTGCGACAGGATTCCCCCTATACCAAAGTCGATGGCATTGGTATCGACGATGAACCTTGTTCCAGGTCTGGGGTAGGCCAGAATAGGCGCGGTACACAGAGCCTGCTTGAGTTGTTCGAAGGCACTGTGGCATTCTGCTGACCATGTGAAGAGTTGGTCCTTCTCAGTCAGTCGACGCAGTGGTTTGGCGATGTCGGCGAATCCTCTCACGAAGCGACGGTAATAAGTGCAGAGTCCCAAGAAGCTTCGTAGTTGGGACTTGTCCTTCGGAACTGGCCACTCCCTCACAGCTGCGGTCTTCTCTGGGTCGGTGCGCACCCCTTCCTCGGAGACAATATGCCCAAGGTACTGGACCTGCTTCTGGAAGAGCTGACACTTATTGGGGCTCAACTTCAGCTGGGCAGCCCGTAGCTTCATCAAGATCTCCTTCAGGTTGCTGTAGTGCTCCTCGAAGCTTTTTCCCAGAACGATGACCTCGTCTAGGTAGACCAGGCAGGTCTTCCAGTGTAGTCCCCTCAGAATGGACTCCATTAGCCTTTCGAAGGTCGCAGGGGCGTTGCACAGACCGAATGGCATGACGGTGAACTGCCAGAGCCCACTGCCCACAGAGAACGCCGTTTTCTCGCGGTCCTTAGGGTGGACCTCCACCTGCCAGTAGCCACTCTTCAATTCCAAGGTGGAGAACCATCTTGATCCTGATATGGTGTCCAGCGTGTCGTCGATCCGGGGTAGAGGGTAGCTGTCCTTCATCGTGACGTCGTTCACCCGCCTGTAGTCCACGCAGAACCTGGTGGAACCGTCCTTCTTCTTCACTAGCACGACCGGAGAACTCCAAGGACTGTGTGATGGGTCGATCACCCCTTGCTCCTTCATCTCTTCTACCATCCGGTCGACTTCGGCTTGCTTGGCGAGCGGGACACGTTGGAATGGGGCCCTAATCGGTGTGCTGTCCCCAACGTTGATTCTGTGCTGGACCAAGCTTGTCCTACCAAAGTCTTTGCTCCCCACGGAGAAGACATCCTGGAATTCGCGTAGCAGGTCCTGAAGTTGGCGCGATTGCTCCTCGTCTAAATGGTCCTGGGATCCTTGGTACAGCTTCTGTAGTTCTTCTGGCAGGGCGCGTCTTCTTCGGTTGTCCGTCTGCAAGTGGCCGTCCGTCGTGTCTGTGATGCGGGCAATCCAAATAACGGGCTCGCAGACTCCTAGGTTGGTGCCCCGGTGAACCGAAATATCGTAGTCGTTCAGGTTGGACAGGCGGACGTACGGCCGAGGCGTCGTGTTGATGAGGGTCTTGGCAACTAGCAATCCTTTTGCCTGGATGTCCTCATATTTTGGCTCGATGACAGCCACCACTCCCTCAGCAGTTCCGTCGACAACTACGGCGGCGCTGACCTCCGTCCTGGCAAGAATGATGACGTCCTCTCTCAGCCTTACTCGTCGTGCGGTAACGGTCTCGTGTGCTGGATGCAAAGCAAGTTCCTCACCTCCGAAGTGCAGAGTGTTGGTACTCAAGTCCAAGATGATGTTGTTCTGGTCCAGGAAGTCCGATGATCACTTCGTTTGATACGTCAGCTACAAGCACTGGATGCTTCACCACCCGTCGACCAATGACGAGCTCCAGTGATGCTTCGCCATTTACCGGTGCGGTCTCTCCGGTCGCGGTTATTAGCTGGAGGTTCCTTTGTGTGGGTTGCACTCTCCACTTCGGGATCACGGTGGGATTGACGATGGTCCTCGACGCTCCCGTGTCGATCAGCATGGGCCAGCTCACTCTGTTGACGACTCCGTTGACCATCAGGCTGCTATTGTCCCTCCGTAACTTCGTCACACGCACTTGGACTGCCGGGGTTTGACGACTGTCACAAGCCAACCTTTGCCCCCCAAGGCTGGCTAATACTCGTTTCCCTGGGCCGCGCGGTTTTCAGACGACTGATTTCCCGTCGGATACCCTCGGCTGCGGTGATCACCGCAGTCCTTGCTCAGGTGGCCTTTCTTACCGCAGGCCCAGCAGGTCGGTAGTCCACTTCCGGGCCGCCTCTCCGGTTGATTTCCGGCTGTGTCGTTGCTGGTGGTGCCGCGACTATCGAAGAAACGGCTTAGCACCTCCATCAATTCATCGGCCAGGGGCTTGGTCTCGTTGGTTTTTGCTGGTTCGTCGACGTCCACTTGACGCACCCGCGCGTGCATTCTAGATGCCTGTTTTGCAGTCTCGAACTCAAGTGCGTGGCTCAGCGCATCTGCCAGGGTCTTATTGCGCACGAGTCGCAGCGCCTGTTGAGTGTCCGAGTCCCGTAGCCCGTCGGTGAAGGTCTGCGTCGCAATCTGTTCCAGAAAGTCGGCCAGCGCTGTTGGATAGGCGAGCCTTACGAGGCGAGCGATGTCCATCTCGAACTCCTGCAGGGTTTCCACGTTCTTATGTACCCGGGTCCGGAGCTGCATCTGGTAGGCCTGCTGAAGATGACTATCTCCATATCGGGACTCCATATGGGCGATCAGTGAAGCGTAGTCCTGGGATCCAGTCGGGATGGCCTGAAGGACGTTAAGGGCGTCACCTCTCAGTGCTACAATGAGAGCTGTAGCCTTTTCAGTGTTGTTCCAGTTATTTATGGAACAGGCCGCCTCGAACTGACGTAAGTAGGTGCTCCACGGGACCTTTCCGTCGAAGGTTGGGGGCGTCACTCTGCTATGTCCCGTTCCTGATATTCCCGGTGTAACGGTGGGTGGGCGTTGGCGCAGCTCGGCAACTTCCTCTTGTAGAGCGTTGAATCTCGCTTCCATCCCCGTCGGTGGGCGTTGGCTCAGCTCAGCAATTTCCTTTTGTAAAGCGTTGAATTTCTCTTCCACCCCCGTCAGTGGGCGTTGGCGCAGCTCGGCAACTTCCTTTTGTAAGGCGTTGAATTTCTCCTCCACCCCCATCAGCGGGCGTTGGCGCAGCTCGGCAACTTCCACTTGTAAGGCGTCGAACTTCTTTTCCACTGCCGTGACTTCCTCACGCAGACCCAGTTCTAATTTCTTCAGGTCCTGTGTCAACTTATTCTGACCGTCTTCCACCTTCTCCTGGCCGTCCTCTATCCTCTTCAGGTCCTCCGCTAGCTTATTTTGACCGTCTTCCATCTTCTTCTGGCCATCTTCTAGCTTGCAGTTAGGTCCTCGGCCAACTTATTTTGACCGTCTTCCATCTTCTTCTGGCCGTCTTCTAATTTGGCAGTTAGGTCCTTGGTTAAATTCTTCTGGCCGTCTTCCATCTTCTTCTGGCCGTCTTCCATCTTGGTTTCCATGCCACTTAACTTTTCTAGCAATGCTGCCAATTGCGCCTCCATTTTAGTTGTTTGTCTTGTAAGGGGCATGCACTCACAGGAAAATTAGAGAAAATGACCTGCTCGGGTTTTGAAACCAGGACCGTCAGGTGTTGTGCTTGTGCTTGAGTTCGTAATCCCACTTCTGACACCAGTTGTTACGTGCCACCCCCTGGTGGCACTTTTGTTAACTGGATTACGGTGGGAAGAAAGAACAACACAGGATGTCCCTTTAAAGAAATAATTAATTTTATTGCGGCGAGAAGGATACACTACTCATCAGCAAATACAAGCAATTGAAACCTTACTCCAGTTTCCTCAAGTCTCTTGCTTATGGAGAGCTCTTGCCCTCTTTCATTTGTCAACAGTTAATCTTCTCGCTAATGAGTCTGTTGGCCTTGACAGAACTACATGCAACTCTCCCCTATGTACACAAATTACAGTTACTTACGAAAACCTGCTACACGCTGCTTCGCTGTTCACGAGCTGGGAAACAATGTCACTGGGTTTCGTAACTCGCGCGGCACTTCACCACAATATCTCTGACGCTCAGTGAAATCACACTCACTCAAAACACAGGCAGTCCCCTGTATGCTTCTCACTTCCTCGCTCTCAAGAGAAACGGCTTCACTAGGGGTTTAGCAAGTCACCACACTTCTGTCGCTCAGGATAAACGCTCGCACTAGCTCGTAAAACACAACAACACTGATTGACAGGTCGCTCTTATATAGCAGGCCGGTGACTCAATAAATGCTTCTATACCCATCCAGGGTTCACGGCTTCTCGAGGTTTCCTTCACTGGTTGAGTCACGAATATTCTGGACCATCCCTTTGTCCTAGTAGTCCTGTTGCATAAGGCGTACGCAATACATTGAGGCAGGGCACAGCCCAGCCCTGGGGCAGTTGTAACTCATGCGGCGAGCGATGAAACAAACTCACAGCCGTAACAATATTGTTATGAAACAACGAATCAGTGATATGATAATTTTCCAAATAAGTTTAATTTTGGAATAACACCGAATGAATCAAGTGACTATTTGTTTTGAGAAATTTTTGCTACGAATATTGGATAAAATCAAATTGCAATCTTTGTAAAGTGAACTACGAACGTGTAAATAGTAGGGATCACTCAGAACTCTTTATTGAACAGTGATTACCGAGTGTAAATATTATTTTTGAATTTTTTATGGATATCAGAATGGACTAATTAATTTCTTCTGATTATCACATCTACGACAATTCTAATAATATTATAGGGACCGTTGATTTCTTATGTGTGATGTGTTTTTATCTTTGTTGAGGGTTTTTACCAGTTGAATCATATTTTTATTTATAAATAAATTGAGAATTTTAAGGAATATGCTAGTTAAAAATAATTTCTCACCTTACCTTACTTGTGAATTACTGAGATCAGGGATGCTAGATTAGACCCAAGTATTCACCTAGATAGACCCTGAGGTATATTTTCTCGTGCTGATCTGATTTCGGTATTTTACAAAATGTGGTCGTTGGATCTCGGTCCAAACGGGCACAGTATACTGAAATTAATTGACAATAAGGAACATGTAACTGGCCTATTCTTGGATTTATCGAAAGCATTTCATGTTGTTGACCATAAAATCCTCCTTACAAAACTAAATCAATATGGTATTAGAGGTCTAGCTAGTAAATGGATAGAGTCGTACTTAACAAGGCGTAAACAAATAGTAAGCTTGAGACACAAGGATGATGGAACCAAATTACTTAATGAAACATTGTCCAATGAGGGAATTATTAAATTTGGAGTACCCCAGGGATCGGTTTTGGGCCCACTACTCTTTCTTCTATATATCAATGATATAACACAGAACGTTCATTCACATAAGGAAATTTTGTTTGCGGACGATACAACACTCGTAATAAAAGGTGAAACTACACAGGTCATACAGCAGTCTGCTGACTTCGTTACAGGAGAGTTAACCAAATGGTCACAAGTTAATCGCCTCATAATCAACTATTAAAAAAACAGTATGTCTAAATTTCCACACTATACAGAATTGGAATCCTGCGAAGCCCAATATAACATTAAATGGTCATCAAATAGAAAATAAATCAGAAACAAAGTTTTTATGACTTTGGATACAACATGACTTGAAATGGAATAAACATATACAATATCTGAATATTAAACTGAACTCGATGTGCTTTGCGTTACGTATTTTGAAAACCTGCACTAGCATGCACACATTAAGAAATACTTATTTTGCTTATTTCCATTCATACTTAAGATATGGTGTCATATTTTGGGGTATGTCGCCAGATGTACTAAGCACGTTTAGGATACCAAAGAGGGCGATTAGAATTATGGCAAATGTAAACACTAGAGAATCATGTAGACCTCTGTTTAAAGATTTAAACATTCTCCCACTGCCCTGCATATATATCTTTGAAAGTATTATGTTTTTTAAAAAGAATTTAATGAATAAGGATGTTTTCCTTAAAACAAACAATGATGTTCATAGGCATAACACAAGACAAAATCAAAACATTCATATTTCACACACACACACAAGCATATATGAAAAAGGAACTTCTCACACAGGAGTTAAATTATACAATAACCTACCCCAGTATATAAAACTTGCCCCAAAAATAAAAACCTTTGATATAATGTTGAAAGCTTATCTGCAGTGGCATTGTTATTACGCTGTAGTTGAATATCTTAGTGTATAGGAGGATGAATTCTATAATTATATTTTACTTTTCTATTTTTATTGTAATACCTAGCTGTAAGTTGTTGTATTTATAGAATTAAGTTTTCATATTATGATAATAGAGTAAGTTGTAAATAGTTGTCCAATAAGATTGTATCTCGTAAGATCTGTTATTATAATAAGTTATAAATAGTTTTAGTATTAGTATTATATACCTATTAGTACTTTTATTTTATAGATGTAAATTCTGACGTGTCCTATATCAAAAATGTATTGTATACATGTATTTGATCAAATGGAATTAATAAAATATATCTATCATCATCATATTCGCCATTGACTACCTGATGGTGAGGTAGGACTCTTTCTATGACGTCAATATCTTCAAATACTTCATCATTTAAAGAGATATTGTATAAGACACATGCCGCTCTAATCACATGAGCAATGTACTGAATATTTCGCAATTTAACCTGAAGTAATTGTCTGAAATTTTGCTTTAAAATTCCAAAACAGTGTTCTATTACATAACGGTTCTTAGCCAGTTTTACGTTATAATTTAATTGCCTTCTTGTTAATTGTCCTCTGTCTTTGAATGGAGTCATCAAATTCTTTCTCAATGGGTATGCACTATCCCCAAGAAAAAAATAGTGACCGCACTTAGCTTCCAGATTATTTGCAAGGGGACTATTTCTGAACACTCTGCTATCGTGTAATGATCCTGGATAACCCACGAATATGTCCACAATTTTTCTTGAAGGATCACAGACAGCTTGCATCTGAAAATAAATGTGTTTTAGGGTCAGTTTATTTTTTTAAGTAAGTAATTTTTACCAATGTCATTATTCAGAAGTACAAATTTTAAAGAAATACCTTTATGGAATAAAATCCTTTCCTATTTAAGTAGGAAACAGGATCGTTTGACGGTTTGTCAGCTCTTACGTGACTGCCATCAATAACTCCGATTACACCGGGAAACCCATTTTCCCGAAGGTGCCCCTCTGTATTCCTTTTTTTTTTTCATTCTCGGTAGGCCAAGTTATTATCTGGGACGATAAGTTACTCTGAAAAACTACAACTCGTGCAATTATTCTGTGTAAATAACTGATAGTTATGTTAAACCTATCTGCAACATCCCTAAAACTTGCTGTTTGATGACCGATGAACCACAAAAAGATCAGAACCTGTAAGTTATACAAACATTATAACGTGACGAATGTATAATTCAAATTAAATAAAAAAAGAATCAGTGTGCAACGTGTATTATCATGGAGAAAAGACTCAATGGAAGTTGCCCAGAGCTGTTTTGAGTGAAGCCAAGCGCCGAATTATAAGTGGGCGTAACCTGGTGTAATGTGTATGCGGCAGAGCCGTTTTCGTCATCCCTTATAAACTATCTGGATGACCACCTTGTTGTGTAGCGACTTGCGTTATTGACAGAGCCCCGGAGCTCCAGATTCGATTCACGGCTCTGCAAAGAAACCTTAATTCTGGTGTGAGGGCTGGAACGAGGTATACTCAGTCTCGTGAGGCAAAACTAAGAAAAGGAGGGTTTGATTCCCACCCCAGCCATCCTGAAAGTGGTTTTCAGTGGCTTCGCACTTCTACTCCAAGCAGATGCTGGGATAGTTCACACCTTAAGGCCACGGCCACCTCCTTCCGAATCCCATCCCCAATTTACAAATACACACACTAATACAACTATCACAATAACAAAGGTTAGCACACAAATTCCACACACACACACACCAAATACACGGGGCTATATGACCACGATGTCGCAGCCCCTAATATAAACTATTCAGGATTATTGAACTTAGTTCACTCATTATTATGCTCAAAACACATTTTATAATATGCTTGCAGTCATGCATTATTATACCACCGAAGTTTCAGCTGTATTTTGTACAGTTGGGGAGTGCTTACCTGATAAGTACCCCATAATTTAAAATACTTACATGAATAACTTTTTAGCTTTTGATAATATTCACTGCTACAATATACACCAACATAATTGATACACATATTCAGGAAATATATCTTTCTTTTTCATAATATTATTCTAAAATGAATATTTATTTTTACTTCTGTTGGGCAAAAATTATTCTCTTAAATGAGAAGTATGCTTGATACACAAAACATCTTTGTGTATATTGTTTATATTAGTACAATACACAATCATGCAAAATTTCATTGAGATATATTGACTAGTATTTGAGATTTCATGTAAACGCTGTGCGAAAATAAAGGTTTCGGAAAACAGGCTTCAAACTTACCTAAGGGTAGAATTTAAAGAGACAACTTAAGCGACCGCAACTAACATTTGGGGGAAGTATTGAAGATATTTTAATTTTGTTTTCACCAAATGGAAAATATAAGATTAGTCATTCAAATAATTTATTAATTTCTTTCGCCCTGAAAGGTGTACCTCCCCCCCCCCCCCCATTAAAAAGGAACAAACCATTTGATTGCAGCTCAAAGGGGGTCTACTGTTTGACTTCAACAACTTGCACCAGTTAGTGCAGTGGAGGCAACTCCCTCCGATTCTTTTCTCCACGTGTATTATAGAGTATTGCCAACCTGATTAAGAGCTGAAATTTTTCTTATTGCCCGGAGTGCCTCTTATACTGCTGACTTCCTTCATACTGCTGAGCAATATTCTGAACAGTTCCTTGTGAAACCCGAAAATGTTGCAGGAACGAATCATCTTCATACTGAGGAACTGTTTGTTCTAAAATAAAGTTGCATATTCACAATAATATATAGTAAAACAGATTAAATAATAATAATAATAAATAATAATAATAATATAGAAGGATACTTGAACGGCTATAATTATATTATTATTATTATTATTATTATCATCAACAAATTGCTTATTACCTAAATAATTCTCGTTCTTCCTTCTTAATACATTCCATTCTACATCATCATCGTCTTCATCAGCACTTGAACATAATAGAGGTCGCTGTCACCTTCGAAATCACTCATTTTAATAACACAACATGAACTACCTAAGTGTATTTTGAAAAGAGCGCGCTAGAGTTATGTTTCTTCTTTCCCATTCAACAACGGAAGCAGCTGTGAAGATGGCTTGAGTGCATGATCAGAACTCCCAGTTCCTGCTCTTGACTGAGAACTGATTTCACTCGTTGCGAACGAGTTCCAGATCATGTTGGAACAGAGCAAATAGAGAAGTAGCAGTTCAGAACTCGTTCGTGAAGTTTGTTGGAACAGTTCCTGCGCTACTGCGCAGGTGTCGACAGTTCTCGAACAATACTTCGCTGTGTTGGAACAAGACCATGCATATTTACCAGCCTTCACCTACTTTAATTCAACCAGTGCAACCAAAGTCAATTACAATCCCAAATGAAACATACATAATCCAAATTACTCCCAAAAGAAAATGATGAAATACACTATCACAAAAATAATAAAACAACAACATTTGACAGGTACAAAATCACTTACTTATTACAATTAAACACTTTGGAAAAATGACCCAAGGCAATCAACTAGGTTAAAGAAACTCACAAGAAAATTTAAGAACAATCCCTTAAATAAAACAATAACTCAACCACGCTCTAAAGCCAGTCATGTACCCCCTTAAAGGAAAGATACATTTGTTGCACTCCCACCCAACTCACAATACTGCTGCTACCTAAAGAAGTAGGGAGGGAAGCAACCGGGTCAAAGCCCTTTGATGGAAAGGAACCCGTGCCCAGAAGTCCGGAATATCTAAATTAAATAACCTGGTAAATAAATACGTATACTACAGTATAATTAAAATAGAATTTAATAAGAACGAGAATGGGTCAACAATACACAAACACAATGATAATACTTATAACGCGGCAAGTTAGACCTGGCCTGTCATGGCGGAGTCTCGTCAAGGAGGGGAAGTGGTGGGATCACTACAGTACAGCCGTCGAGTGTCCGGCTCTGATATTTCTCATGAGGGAGGGAGACAGCGTTGCCGGTTGTGTACCGTGAAATATTAAACAGCGTGGACTACATAAAATATTACACATGTTTTTAAATGAATTCTGACGAACCGCTGACCATATTACTAAAGTAATATAATTACACACAGTTAACCGGTAAGTGTGCACACACAAGACAATAAAACAAAAAACCTGTACTAGCACAAAGAGCAACAGAAGAGAGCCCTTGCAACATCGAGCTAAATTTTAAGGACCACTTACCGGGAAAGCCGCTGATTGGTACAGGTGACAACATTCTTTATGACAGTAAGCGACTTCGCCAACATAGGCGGAATTCCACTGCAATCGAAGAATTTAGGTTTTGTAACCGCAAAAGTCGGAATAACAAAATGATGCATAAAATTGGAAATAGGGTGTGGGACTTCCACGTTACATAGTGAAGACTGTGAGTTTGCATTCACAAATTCTCATAGTGTGTTTCTTTTGTTTTTGTATTTCTCATAGTGTTCTTCTTTTGTTTTTGTATACCGTACAAGTCAAATGTACTTTTTTGAATATAACCGTCTGTTTCCGGTTGTGACCAATGGATGTCGGTGTTTGTTTCTTCTCCCATCAATTTGGAGTTTAGGACTGTATTAAGTAAACCCTTTTTTTGCTAATTATTTTATGACAGGTTATGAGCCCAGTTAAACGCTTATTGCTGTTAATGTGTGGACTTTGTGATGGGAGAATGTCGTTTGTTAAAAGGTGTTGATATGTGCGGCGCACATGTGGACAGTTAAGTGTGCATTCAAGATAGTTTTTGGTGAATTTTGTGGACGATTTTTCTATTGTGAGGACTATTTGTACGCTTTTTTTAAAGTTACATACTAACATGGATTCAGCTACGGGAAGCAGCGAGCGAGTAGTTGCAATAGTGAGGTTACAGGACGACAATTGGGAAGCGTGGAGCACCCGAACAAAGGCATTGCTTCAAACAAGGCGTCTGTGGGACGCGGTTCAAGGTTTCCCACGAAAGACCGATACAGGAGAGGTAGAAGATACACCCGTTGAAGAGTACTCCGAGGCCCAACTGGGCAAAGATCAAGACGCGAAAAACTTGCTCATAGGTTTGGTCACCGACCCTTTCCTAGGTGATATCAAAGATGCGGAGACAGCTAAGGAAGCATGGCAGAATCTTCTGACTTCATGTAGCGATACCGGAGTCCTTCAAATTGTGACGATGTTAGAAGAATTGTGTCTTTTTAAGAAAACTAGTGACATTAGCATGCGAACATTTGTTGATAAAGTGCTTACTTGGTGTGCACGGTTGGACGATGTAGGTATAAAATTTACGGATAAGGCCAAAGCTGCTTTTATTCTCAGAGGACTGGAAAAGCGGGAGTACGAAAATTTGATACGTTCATTGGAAAGCAATGAAGAAAACTTAAGTGTAAAGGTAGTGCGAGCCAAACTTTTGTTGGAGGAGAGAAAGAACAAGTTGGACAAACTAAAGATGGAGCGAGAACAGGAGACTTATGCAAGGCTGAAGAAGGAAGAATCTGAGGGTGAAAGCGTGAAGGCAATGGTGGCAGCCATGCGCTTAAATTCCAAGGGGGTCGTCAACAGCAGCAAAAGTGTCAACAAGCCAACAGGTAGTGGTGGATTCATGTGCTACAAGTGCCAAGAACAGGGGCATATTGCGAAGTTCTGTGATTTAGTTCATGAAGCAAGAAAGAAAGGTTCAGTTTTGTGTTTTAATTGTGCCAAGATAGGTCATACTTCCCGGAATTGTAGTAATGGACGCAAGGAAAATGTTAAGGTTAAGAATCGTGAGGTTATTGCTACGGTAAAGGACGATGAGGCGGCAAACGAATGTGTTCAGGTTAATGCTAGTAGTGTTAAGGTAAAGGCTTATGTGACAACTGAAAGCAAGGATGATGCATCTGATTGTGTATGCAGGTGGTATGTAGATTCAGGAGCCACTGAGCACCTGACACCTTATAAGGATATTCTGTATGATTACACCCCAAAGGTTTCTGGTAGTGTAGACACAGCTGATGGATCCGTAGTTAGTGTATGTGGTATGGGAAGTGTGCTTATGAAGCTATCTGACAAGTGTGGAGGTTCTTTTCTGAAACTGAAAAGAGTGTTGTATGTCCCAGGTCTTCAAGACAATTTAATATCTGTAGGTCAATTTGACAGGAAAGGTGCAGTCGTAACCATTAAAGATAGCGAAGTTGTATTGTCAGATCATGAGGGTATATTCCTTACGGCTGAGGCTGTTGGAAATATGTATGAGGTAAATTGTGATCATTTTATGGTAGAACAAGGGAAAGAATTTGCTTGTAATGACGAGGTGGAGGTTGTGTATGCTAAGAGCAACAAAGCTGTAACTAGCGGAATATGGCATCAGCGTTTTGGCCATGCTCTGAACATTCCAGATCGTGATTTTATACCCAACGAAAAGAATCTTGATTGTGATACTTGTAAACAAGGTAAAATGAAAAGACTTAAATTTAATGAAAGAGATCATGTATCTCAGAAGCCATTAGATGTTGTGTTCTCTGATGTATGCCAGCTAGAGCACCCATCGATTGGAGGTAGCAAGTATTTTATTACATTTACTGATGATTGTACCAGATTCTCATATGTAAGGTTCCTTAAGCATAAGAGTGATGCATTTAATGAGTTTCTCAAGGTTAAGGCCCTAATGGAGACAGCTCAAGGGACCAAGTTGAAATCTTTCCATTCAGACAACGGTGGAGAGTATTTAAGTACAGAGTTTTGTAACTATCTTGAAAAGGAAGGTATTGTTCGTAGGTTAACAATGGCTTACTCTCCCCAACAGAATGGCGTTGCTGAACGCCTCAACCAGCAACTTCTCACCACTAGTAGGTGCATGCTCATTCAGTCAGGCATGCCAGTTCAATTTTGGGGGGAAGCCATCAGCACAGCCTGCTATATAAAGAATAGGTGTGTGTCATCAACTGTAAAGAACATCCCATTTGAACTGTGGACGAGTAGAAAGTTGTCAGACCAGGAATTGCTTATGTTAAAATCATTTGGTTGTAAAGTTTGGATCCATAAACGTAATGTGGAAAAGTTAGTGCCAAGGGCAAATGTTGGTGCAATGCTAGGGTACCCCGATGACTCGAGGGGCTACCGTGTATGGGACATCGATAAGAAATGTGTCATTAAATCCAGGAATGTAGAATTTGTTGAAGATGCATTTCCGTTTTCTGTAAAAGCCCAGGAAAAACCTGTAACTCAGATAGATTGTGAACCTAGAACAGTTGGAGAAGTGTTTGTCGAGCAGAAAGATTGTGGAGGTGACGTGTTTGAACACGAAGTAGCCGAATCAGGAAATGAAAATTCTGTAACATGTGATAGTGATGCCTCTTTGTCAGATTCTGATGTCGTAATAGACTCTCCATTACAGCCTGAACACACAGTATTACGCAGGTCGAGTAGAGAGAGAAAACGTCCCAGTAAGTGTGTGTGTTGTAATGAAGTCAAGGTCAGATGTCGCATTGTCATGTTGAGGTCAGAATATAACGATCCGGTGTCTTTTCAAGAAGCCACCTCACGAGATGACAAAGATAAATGGTTTGAAGCAATGAACCAAGAGATTGCCCTCTTGGAAAAACATAATGTGTGGACACTTGCAGAAGATTCAGGTGGCAAGACTGTCATAGGCACCAAATGGGTGTATAAAACTAAACGAAACCAAGAAGGTGAAGTACTTAGGTATAGAGCACGTTTAGTAGCTCAAGGTTTTAGTCAGATAATGGGTACTGATTTCCTTGAATCCTTCAGTCCTGTGGTAAAAAGGAAAACTATTAGGACCCTTATAGCCATAGGAGTAGAGCGTGAATGGGATAATTGTCACTTGGACATTGTATCGGCATACCTTAATAGCAAAATTAAGGAAACTGTATTTGTAAATCAACCAGAAGGTTTTCGCAGTGTAGAATACCCAGAACATGTGCTAAAACTCAACAAGAGTATTTACGGTTTATATCAAGCTGGTAAAGATTGGCACAATTGTATCACCGCACAGCTTGTCAAGCTTGGCTTAAATCAAAGCAAATGTGATCCATGTCTGTATTTTAGTCTGTATGTTGCCCTTTGCTACCATACAAGGAATGATATGCAAATGTTTGTTGTTAGTGTAAGGCTAGTTATGTATTTTTTTTTTGTTTTAAGTTTTTTTTGTGCAATTTGTGAATGGGGGGAAGTGTGAGTTTGCATTCACAAATTCTCATAGTGTGTTTCTTTTGTTTTTGTATTTCTCATAGTGTTCTTCTTTTGTTTTTGTATACCGCACAAGTCAAATGTACTTTTTTGAATATAACCGTCTGTTTCCGGTTGTGACCAATGGATGTCGGCGTTTGTTTCTTCTCCCATCAATTTGGAGCTTAGGACTGTATTTAGTAAACCCTTTTTTTTGCTATTTATTTTATGACAAAGACGCTAGAAAAGAATACACTGATGGAAAGTTTCAAGCTTCTACTAACTGCTTCTCACAGCCATAGGTTGGTTATATTGTTCTCTTTACCCCTCTTCTCCCACCATCACCAAACGTCAGAGCCGCGGACGCATTTTTTTTTCAGCCCGAGCCTAGCCAAGTATGTATTTCCGAGCCTCTTATTGGCTGTTATGTCAAGCCATTCTCCTGGTTCCGAATCGAGAAGGTAGATATTAGCAGGGGTCACATCCGATCAAACATGGAGGAAGGTTATCGAGTGAGATGTGGATAATATTCGATGTTAAATTGGATTATTAGCGTGAAACCGGCATGAAACTTGCTTTAATCAAGTTTAAAACAACCCACCCAGCAAATGAATGCGTTCCAATCAACATTTTAAAGTCTAAGTGAAATCATTCGATATTTAACCACATGTATTAAGACGTAAGCTAATATACTGAACAAGCTAGCGCACATGTGCACAAGTGGTATCGAGCGAGCTTGGCCCTAGGGCATGAATTTTTACTTCTTTTGAATTATTTTATAATATCCTCCCTACCTTTTACAGCATGTTTTATGCCATGTTTTATTGAAATTATCTGTATGGGTGATTGAAATTAATAAACATTGTTAGGCGGAATTCTTCCCTATTCTCACTTGAATTTATATTCCTCTGCTTACTGTTCAACGTGGCTAGCGTTCTTGGCTGTCTCACCAGAGATCCGGGTTCGATTCCCAGCTCTGTCGAGAAATTTCAATTCTGATGTGAGGGCTGCAACGGGGTACACTTGGCCTCATGAGCCAAAACTGAGTAGATGTGGGTCCAATTCCCACCTCAGCGATCTTGGAAGTGATTTTCCATAGTTGTCCACTTCTACTCCAGACAAATGACGAAATTGTTCATAACAAAGGCACGACCGCCTCCTTGCGAATCCTCACCTGAATATCAAATACTCACCATACTACAGACACCACAAAAACACAGGTTATCAGAGAAATGTATTTATTTATTTATTTACAAGTAGGTGGGGGCTCAATGACCACCATGTCCAATTTCCTCAAATGAACAAGAGCAACATAAGCGTCACCTTCTGCAGTGGTCAAGCTGCTTGCCTCACCAAGGTGGCCCGGGTTCTATTCCCAGCTCTGCCGAGAAATTTCAATTCAGGTGTGAGGACTGCAACGGGGTACATTCTGCCTCGTAAGCCAAAACTGAGTAGAGGTTGGTTCGATTCCCACCTCAGCGATCTTGGAAGTGATTTTCCATAGTTTTCCACTTCTACTCCAGACAAATGCCGAAATTGTTCATAACAATGCCACGACCGCCTCCTTGCGAATCCTCACCTGAATATCAAATACTCACCATACTACAGACATCACAATAACACAGGTTATCACAGAAATGTATTTATTTATTTATTTATTTATTTATTTATTTATTTATTTATTTATTTATTTATTTATTTATTTATTTATTTATTTATTTATTTATTTATTTATTTATTTATTTATTTATTTACAAGTAGGTGGGCTCAATGACCACCATGTCCAATTTGCTCAAATGAACAAGAGCAACATCAGCGTCAACTTCATCTTGCCTCTCCCCAAGGTGGACAGGGTTCGATTCCCGGTCAATTCACGTGAGATTTACGAAGGGAATTATCACGTTCTGAGTTTTGGTTTCTAACTAAATTGGAGGTACCGTGTCTAATGATCGTGAGATTGTGTGTTTCAGTCTTCAGTCTTTTGACAGGTTTGATGCAGCCCTCCATGCCTCCCTGTCCTGAGTTAATCTTTTCATCTCTACATAGCTACCACACCCTACATCCGAGGCAATCTGTTTAACATATTCTAAACTTGGTCTACCCGTACAGTTCTCGGCCCTTCCTTCCATAACTAAGCTTGATATTTCTTGGTGTCTTAGTATGTGTCCTACCAACCTATCTCTTCTCTTCATTAGCAGTCGCCAGAAACATCTCTCCTTCCACTCGTCGTAATACCTCTTTGTTTGTAACCCTATCTACCCATCTGATATTCATCATTCTCCTGTAACACCATATTTCAAACGCTTCAATTCTCCTCTTTTCTGCTGCACCAATAGTCCAAGTTTGACTTCCATACAGTGCCACGCTCCAGACAAAGGCTTTCAAAAATGACTCCCTAATACCTAAATCTATATTCGATGCCAACAGATTCCTTTTTTGTAGAAATGCTTTCCTTGCCTGAGCCAACCTACTATTTTTGTCCTCTTTGCTTCGTCCATCACTGGTTATTTTGCTTCCTAAGTAACAGAAGTCTGCTACTTCCTTTAGCTTTTCACCTGTCAATTTGATGTCCATAGAGGTTTCTGATTTATTTCGGCTGCGTTCCAATATTTTTTGTTTTATATTTTATTAACTTTCATCATGAACTCTTTCCTCAAGACGGAGTCCATACCATTCAAGAACTTATCCAAATCCTCAGGCGTGTCGGTCAAGATGACGAGGCTATAAGCAAATCTCAGAGTTGAAGTTATGTCTCCTTGAATCTGCACTCCCAATTTAAATGTTTCACCAATTTCCTTCATTGTTTTTTGAATGTAAAGATTGAAAAGTATGGGTGATAAGTTGCAGCCTTGCCTTTGTTATGAACAATTTCGGCATTTGTCTGGAGTAGAAGTGGAAAACTATGGAAAATCACTCCCAAGATGGCTGAGGTGGGAATCCGCCTAAAAATGTTTATTATTTCAATCTCCCATACAGATAATTTCAATAAAACAAGGTATAAAACATGCTGTAAAAAGCATGGAGGATTTAATAAAATAATCCAAAAGAAGTAAAAATTTCTGCCACAGAGCGGTCTTGAAGCCCGCACTATACCACTTGTACACATCTGCTCCCGCAGATAAGCATATTATCTGTTGTGTTGGCAGTAAGCACAAGAGTGTAGTGCAGTATCTTTGACATAGTCTTTGATATCAGTGAAGTTCAGTGTCAAAACAATATGGTGTGTATCGTGTGAATTGTGAACCTTTCCACAACAAATAATAAAATATGCATTCTAGAGGAGTCTATGTGATTTATTAAGAAGTGAACCTAACATTTTATGGCGACCAGTGACACGATTCATTCATAGTAAAAGGCTCCCGTGAAGAAAGAAGATGGAAAGACTCGCTAAAGAAAGAACCGTAAAGCGGCGGTTATTTACGCGCTCACACGATCAACTAATGGCGTTGTTAGAAGATGATCAAACTGAAACGGAAAAAGTGCAAGTGCAACTTGAAATCCTTCAAGAAAAGTATGATGATATCTCTAATTTAGATGGATTAATATTTCAACAGATGATAGACGACGAGTGTGAGGATGACGAAATAGAAACGGAATGTGAATCAGCTGATGATTACAAACACAAATTCCTTAGCTGTAGAACAAAAGCAACACGTTTTATGAATCCCGTTGTTTCCATTACCCCTCCACAAAGTGCAGTGAATGACAATGTTTGTGATAAAAAGAAATATAGACTTCCAAGAATAGAATTTAAGAAATTTTCTGGTGAAATAATTGATTGGTTATATTTTTGGAGCCAGTTCCGTAAAATTCACGAGGATGAGGACATTGGGAAGGAAGATAAATTCCAATATTTAATTCAGGCTATGACAGAAGGTTCCAGAGCATATGAATTAGTTACTAGTTTTCCACCCACTGCCGAGAATTATGACAAAGCTATAGAGAGTCTTCAAGCTCGATTTGGTAGAGAGGACTTGCAGGTGGAAGTTTATGTTCGTGAATTGCTCAAACTAGTATTGACGAATGCAGTCAATTCCAAAGAAAGGCCAACACTGAGTAGCTTGTATGATAAATTAGAGTCACATCTCAGATCGCTGGAAAGTTTAGGCGTTACTACAGAAAAATGTACTGCAATGCTGTATCCCCTAATTGAATCATCTTTGCCAGAAGACCTATTAAGAGCATGGCAGAGGAATACTTCCTTCAGGTGTGATTCCGTATCCAAAGATCGTTTGCAGCAGCTTATGGCTTTTCTTCAAAATGAAGTAGTAAGTGAAGAAAGAATTTCATTGGCTATGAAAGGGTTTAGTATTAGCACATCCCAAGGATCTAAGATTAAGGGAGACAAGAAACCAAGGGATGTCATTGAACCAAATATACCTACTGCTTCTGCTTTGTTTGCTGATGTTTCTAAGAGACAGGAGTGTATTTTTTGTCTTAAACCTCATTCGAGCCCAGAGTGCATTAAAGCTCAAAAAATGACTGTAGGGGAGAAAAGGAAAATCTTAACTGATAAACACTGTTGCTTCAATTGTTTAAAGAAGGGCCATGCAAGTAGAGCTTGTAAATCGATTGTCAGGTGCATTGTTTGTGGTGGTAAACATGTGGTATTAATGTGTTATAAGCTCTGTGACAAAGAAAATGAAAGTGTGTCCAAACAGAATTACGAGGGAGACAGGAATTTGGTTCACCAGGATGGCAATAATGTGGATAAGGCTTTAGCTAATGTGTCTTGTTCTCATGAGGTGTACTTGCAAACCCTGGCAGTTGTCGTTAAAGGAAAGGGTAAACAAAAAACTGTACGAGCTGTCATTGATACTGGGTCTACTAAATCCTACATTGCACGTGACCTAGCCGAAGAAATGGGGTATCAGTCAATCAGGAAGGAAACGTTAATACATTCCTTGTTTGGTGGAGTACGTTCTCGAGAAGCAAACCACGACTGTTACAGAATAAGTTTAAAGCGATTGGAGGGAAACTATTCCAAGGAGCTGGAAGTTTTAAGCCAAGAGATAATTTGTGAAGATGTCCCATATATTAAGAATGGTTCTTGGAGTGAGGAGATAAGGGATCTGAAAATATGTTTAACTGATGTACGAGAGAGAGGGCCTGTGCAGATTCTGATTGGGGCCGATAAGGCGGGTGAACTGCTCACTGGGAGGAAACATCAACTAAAATGTGGCCTAGTTTTGGTGGAGACTTCCCTAGGGTGGACACTAATGGGAAAAGTCATAGGTAACAAGGCCCAAAGGGATTCGGCATCATTATTAGTGTCATCATTGTTTTCCCAACATACAAGAATTTCTGATCTCTGGGACTTAGAAATTCTTGGAATTACTGACCCTGTTGTGAAAGAATCTATCGTCGAGAGGAATGAGCGTGTTAGAAATAACTTCCTTGAGACTGCACGACTAAATAAAGATAACAGATATGAAGTGTGTCTGCCTTGGAGTGAACAACATCCACCTCTCCCTGACAACAGAGAAATTGCTCAGCACAGATTAGAAATCACTACAAAGAAACTACAAACTGAACAACATTATCAGGAGTACGATAATGTCTTACGAAGTTGGTTGGAGCAAGGAATCATCGAGAGGGTACCTGAAGAAGAACTGAAGAATAGTGGACACTATCTACCTCGCCGACCTGTCTTCAAAGAAAACAGCACCACCAAGATCAGGCCTGTTTTTGATGCCTCGGCGAAGCAGAGAAACGCTCCATCTCTGAACGAATGTATTGAAAAAGGGCCTAACTTCATAGAGTTGATCCCTAGTTCGCTACTGAAGTTCAGAGAAAATCAGATCGGTGTGACGGCCGATGTAGAAAAAGCATTTCTTCAAATAAGTGTCAATCCTAGAGACCGTGATTTTCTGAGATTCCTTTGGTGGGAGGAGGAAAGTACAGGGAAGGTAGAAGTGTTCCGTCACAATAGAGTTGTCTTTGGACTTGCATGTTCTCCGTTCCTATTGTCGGCAACCATCAAACTCCACTTGAACGAGTTGAAGAGACAAACAGTCGATAATAGTTCCTACTCAACTTCAACAATAGAAAGATTGGAAGAATGTTTTTATGTGGATAACTGTGCTATTAGTGTTAACAACAGAAATGACCTTCATTCATTCATGCGAGAGGCAAGCATAATAATGGATAAGGCATCTTTCAATCTCCGAGGGTGGGAGTATTCTCAGGATGGTACAGCTGAAAATCTTACTCATGTGCTAGGGCTCATTTGGAATAAAGGAGAAGATACCATTGAACTGAATCTAACTCATGTTAACGATTTCAAATATGATGTAATCACCAAAAGAGCTATACTAGGAGCTGCACATAAGGTGTTTGACCCTATTGGCTTCTCATGTCCGGTATTTCTCTGTCCAAAATTAATCTTGCAAGAACTATGGGCCACTGACTTGGGTTGGGACACCAGAGTAGACAAAACAACAAAGAGAAGATTCATGAAGTGGTTGGCAGAACTACCTCAGCTGTCTGAGATTAAGATTCCTAGATGTTTGATCGGTAGTGTCCAGTCGGTTGAAGATATATCTCTTCACGTGTTCTGCGACGCCAGTCAAACTGCGTATGCTGCAGTTATATTCTTGCGAATACAGAGGGTTGACAATATAGAGCTACGATTTGTACAAGCCAAGACAAGAGGGGCACCCAAGAAGAGTATCACCATACCACGCCTGGAATTATTAGCAGCTACAATAGGGGTTCGACTAGTGACGTCAGTACTGCCAACATTAACTGCAAAAGAAATCGTTACTTATTATTGGAGTGACTCGTCGACTGTGTTGTCCTGGATCAAGTTAGACGAACCTTGGGGGACCTTCGTGTGGAACAGAGTACAAGAAATTCGAAGACTGTCCAGAATAGAACAGTGGCGGCATGTTCCAGGAACCATGAATCCGGCTGACCTGGCATCAAGGGGATGTAGCACAAAACAGTTACTTCAACAGAGATGGTGGGAAGGGCCAAAATGGCTAAAACAATCTACTACACAATGGCCTAGCCCCGAAATTTCAACAAACGATGATGAAGTCTTCCAAGAAAGAAAAAAGAAAGTCAACACTATGACGGTGTTAGAAGACAAGTCCAATACCCAAGAATGGCACCTTGACTATTTCTCAAGTTTCCGTAGAACAGTTCGTATGATAGGATGGATCTTGAGGTTTCTGTATAATTGTCGACAGGAAAATAATAGAAGAACTACCGAACTATCCATTGAAGAAACCACAGAAGCAGAAAAAGGCGTGATGAAGTTCATACAAAAGGAGTGTTTTGTTGGTGAAAAGGATGAAAGATTCAACTCACTATGTGTTTTCATGGATGATGAGGGAGTGATGAGACTGATAACAAAAATTATATCGCGCAAAGATGATTATGCTTTCCGTTGTCCTGCTATCCTTCCTGCGAAGCATACAGCAGTTCACGCTCTCATTAGGGAGAAGCACAAAGACTTATGTCATGCTGGAACCCAGATTCTGCTCAGCGGGCTCAGACAGAAATATTGGATCCTTGGAGGAAGGAGAACGGTGAAGGGTGCAATTAAGACGTGTGTTGTCTGCAGGAGGTACCATGGAAAACATCTTGAAGCAGAACAAACTCATCTCCCCATAGACAGAGTAAGAGAAGCCTCAATTTTTGAAATAACAGGGGTCGACTTTGCCGGGTCTCTGATTTTGAAAGGTGGAGAGAAAGCCTGGGTCTGTCTGTTCACGTGTGCAGTTTTTCGTGCAGTACACCTGGAGCTAGTAACATCCTTGGCTACTGCAACATTCCTCGAAGCTTTTCGGCGCTTCGTGTCCAGACGTGGAAGGCCAATGGTTGTCTATAGTGACAAAGGGACAAACTTTCAAGGCACCTGCAATATGTTGGAGACAATTCAGTGGGATAAAATTGCTGAATATAGTTCTGTACACCAAATAAAATGGAAATTCAATCCTCCCACTGCAGCATGGTGGGGAGGATGGTGGGAGAGGCTGATTGGTGTCCTCAAACAAATGCTCAGGAAAGTTCTGGGAAAGTCATGTCTGTCGTACCAAGAAATGATGACTGTTCTGTGTGACATTGAAGCTGTCATGAATTCACGACCACTTACTTACCTGTCCAATGATGGAGAAGACTTGATGGCTATCACCCCTGCAATGTTCCTACAGGAAGTCAAGGAGATTGGAATGCCCGATATCGACATGATAGAGGACATAAAACTTGACAGAAGATTCAGGTACAGACAGAAAGTAAAGGAAACATTAAGGGTAAGATTCAAGAATGAATATCTTGGACAGCTAATACAGAAGAACCACATTAGGAAAAGTCAGCACAAACCCTGCGTAGGTGAAGTAGTACTGGTAGCCAGTGACAACACGAAGAGACTAGACTTGCCGCTGGCAAGAGTGACGGAGGTCATCCCTGGCAAAGGTGGTGTCGTGAGAGTTGTTCGCTTGGTGCCTACAAAAGGAGAGCTACTCAGGCCAGTACAGAGGGTGTATCCACTTGAAGTGACATCTGGAGAAGATCATGCTTTAAGACTGCAAGTTGAGCGGAATGAAAATGAGAAGAAGGAGAAAAATCCAAAAACGGTTAAACCATCTACTAATACTTCTGATCTCATCAAAACCAGTAGTGGGAGAGTGGTGGTTAAACCAAAGATATATTTTGAGTGACTTATTTATTTCTGTGTTCATTTATTTTGTGAAAATATATGTGTTATGTTATTTTATTGTTTTGTTGAGTTGTTTCCACAACTCAAGGTGGGAGAATGTTGTGTTGGCAGTAAGCACAAGAGTGTAGTGCAGTATCTTTGACATAGTCTTTGATATCAGTGAAGTTCAGTGTCAAAACAATATGGTGTGTATCGTGTGAATTGTGAACCTTTCCACAACAAATAATAAAATATGCATTCTAGAGGAGTCTATGTGATTTATTAAGAAGTGAACCTAACATTATCATATGTCTTAATACATGTGGTTAAATATCGAATGATTTCACTTAGACTTTAAAATGTTGATTGGAACGCATTCAGTTGCTGCGTGGGTAGTTTTAAACTTAATCTAAAGCAAGTTTCATGCCTGTTTCACGCTAATAATGCAATTCAACATCAAATATTATCCACATCTTACTCGATAACCTTCCTCCTTGTTTGATCGGATGTGACCCCTGCTACTACCTACCGTCTCGATTCGGAACCAGGAGAATGGCTTGACATAACAGCCTATAAGAGACTCGGAAATACATACCGTGGCTAGGCTCGGGCTGAAAAAAAATTATGCGAGCCGGACACGCAGCGGCTGGACTGTAGGCGCGCGATTTCCCCTCTTTGCTGTAACAGCTGTTTGGAGCTGCACGTTGCTCGTCGTGTTTATGTTAATGTTATGCAAGCGTAAAGTATCAAAAAGGAGTAAACCTTCAGACTTTCACGACCGGCGTTGAATTAGGAATCTCCGTTATGCTAATGTGTAACCGAATTTATTCAGTTACAGTAGCTCACCCTCGGGTTTTGTGCCTTGTGCAGTTAGTTTGGGATATTTTATTCGTATCTTATTATATTGGGTTAACGTGGGGTTGCAGAGGTGATTTTTATTGTGCCTGTGTGTTTTTGTGGACGGATTCATCTTTGGATGGTCCGGACAACCTAGGATCACTGTTTATTAATTATAGGTTTTTGGATATTTGATATTATAAAATACGGGGTTTTGCGATTTATTACGTTTTGGGAATAAGGATATAAGACTGTATTAAGTAGAAGCATTATTTCATTTTGGTTTGGGGTTAATTGCTCATTTTTGACCTAGTAATGTTAAATGTTAGATTCGTGGCTGTACTATAAAGGTACAATGTATTGGTATTTTCGAGTGCTGGATATGTGACATACCCGGAAAAGACAGGCAGTAATTCAGCTTGTGTGGGATTACCTAGGCTATTTATGGCATGAACTCCCATGAACTTCGCGTGAAGAAACTATTGTGTGACGTCAGTGTGGATTTCGACTGTCTGATGTTCTTGTGTTGACACGGATGTTCCGCTAGGAGCGGGCCACGCGCAAATTAGTTCCGGCAGAAACTTTGGGGTTATATAGAGCCCTGCGCCAGTGCATATAATGGCGTGTCTGGCATTCTGAGCTCGACTTATTGCTTTATCGGCAGAACACTGATCTACTGACGCCCAGGGTCATTTTACGTGACATGGTTTCCGTAACGAACAGTTAGAGATCGTCTTCTTGCTAGTACAGCGAAAGTCCTGTGTCTACTTGCATTTAGAGTCGTTATTACTCGATCATGGTATCGTAATACGAACGAGCAGTGACTAATTTTAGCTATCCACTGAGCTCTTACGGGCTATTGGAGGCTACGTACATTTCATGGGTCCATCCATACCATGGGCTGTTGGTAATAACTTACCACGCCTAAAGGATAATTCAGTCGTAAACATTTCATCGAAGTCATGCGAGAATGGAGACGTGAACGTGAATGAACCAGTCTTAACGTGTGTAGATATTTTGTGTACGGACGGTACAGTGTATATACGTAGGTGGCTGTTATGCCTGGCTTGATATGGCCGTAAGTGCTTTCTTGCTCTCAGAGCCTAAATTCAGTGGCAAGGTACTGTATAAAGTTTTAGCACGAGTGTATGAAGGGTATTTTGTGTTGTATATTGTGTATATATGTGTATAGTACAGCCAATAGATTATCTCTTTAAAATTCATGTGTGTTTATATTCCTGTCTTGCACGAACCTGGTACATCAGCAAACGCATGCCAAATGCCCTACGCCTGGGATATGGAGTTTCATAGTCGGGGCAGCAGTTATGTATCGTATTTTATCCTATTTTATTCAGGAAGACCCATATGGTCGACCTTGGCGCCCATTCAAAGTCGGGAGTAATGTTAAAATCACTTGTGGCCTGTAGTTAAAGGCAGTAAATTCAGTAGGTTTGTGTTAATGAGGGTAGTTAATTGTAAATCAACTCCAGCGAGGAGGTAAGAGTGTTTCAGTGGCGCCCAACGTGGGGCCTTAGACATGCTGATGTGTACCAGGACACAGGAATTAAACTGTAGGCATATTTTCACAAATTCACATATTTCAATTAGGGATGGCTACGTTAGATCCAGGATGCAATTCTGCTTTGTTGGGGGACAGTGCTGGTGAGCGGCAGAATCAGGCAGGGGCTGATAGGCAATTTGCTGTAGGCATGGGGGAACACAGTAGAGTCAGGGGAGATTTGCCAGGGAAGGGGGGAAATGAATTAAGTATGATGGACATGTTGGAGAAGCTCCTGTTTCGTAGTAACAGTTCCGAGGAGAGGATAACCAGTCAGATGGCCTCCCAGATGACTAGTTTTAAAAAGGAAATGTCAGCAAAGATAGGTGAGGTGAAGGAAAGATTGTCAGAAATTATCCCCGACAGCCATGTTAGTAGCCAGATTAGTGAAGTCAGTGTAGAAGTCACTAATCTGGAAACTAAGCTAGGTAATGAGATTGATGTTCAGGAAGATAGCATAGACTCGGAAGAAGATAAGTTGGATGCTCAACAAGTGATGTTGGCAGGGGAGATTTCTAGCCAGGCACTCTTGACTAGCTAGAAATTTCCCAGGGTAGATAGGTTGGGAGAGCAGAAAGAGGAAATTGTAGGCATCATGGAAGAGAACGTTGTGGTTAGTGATGCGAGTGCTGGTAGAGTGGAGAAGGATGAGAGTGCTAAAGTTAGTGGGGAGAGTGCTGGGAGAGTGGAGATTCTTGAGAGTGCTGAAGTTAGTGAGGAGAGTGGTGAGGTAGTGGAGATAGATGAGCGAGTCGAGATTAGTTTGCTAGGGAATGGTATGAAGAAGGTAGATGACGATATTAGCCAGGTTAGCGAGATAGTGACTAGTATGGAGGAAGATACTGTAGGTAGAATTCTACGTGGTAAACATTTGGAACTAGGAGGGAGTGAAAATCTTGTTACGAAGTTAGTATGTAATTTCTCTGATGACATTAGGACTGCAGTGTGCGTGCAGAAGATAGTCGCTATTACAGGCATAGAGAAGTCACTTGGAAGGTTAGGTACCTTGAGAAAGACAGGTAGGCAACGTCAGAGAAATGGGGGTAATCGAAGGGAAGGAAATTATAATCAGAGGAGAGAGAAGAACTGGGATCCAGGTAGAGGAGATAGGTACATGTGGTATGAAGATCATGGGAGAGGAAGAAATAACCATGAGTGTCAGAGGTACGGGAAAAACAATCAACCGGGGAACAGACCACGTGAGGTAGAGCAGGCAAATAGGGGGCGTGCCATGGAAAGGCAGGTTGAGAGAAGCAATAGGCCAGGAAGTTTAAACTTCCCCAGGACTCACTATATGGAGCAGGGGGAGAGTCCTTGCATAGTATTCCTGCTCACGCTCTGGAAGAAAAACATAATGTAGAGTATAATGTCAATGTAGGATCTGATAGGTTAGGAGACCAGAGCTGTAGATTAGATTACAGTAAGGCGCAAGTGAAGTTTGGGTGGAGTGAGCAACAGGATTGGGTTAGGTTAGATTATCAGGTTGGTGGTAGAGATTTTGTTAGTGTCGTTGGATGCATTCAGGTGATTAAAGAGGTTTCTGAGGAGGAAGAATTAGGTGTCGGCATGGTATCAAGTTGTATTTTGGTCATGAGAGATGATCATGTGTCGAGTGATGTGGATCACTGTTGTTTCTGGATCATGGGAGATGATCATGTGTCGAGTGATGTTGATCACTGTTGTTTCTGGGTCATGGGAGATGATCGTGAGTTGAGTGATGATGATCACTGTGTGGAGGCAGTTGTTAAAGATACCATGTTGGACGAGGGTCAGAAGTCAGAGGTGTTTGACGTTCTGAGGGAACACAGGGTGGTGTTCTCGGTGAAACCTGGATGTACTCACGGTTACGGGCAGAGTTTTGACATCGCAGATAGGTCTAGCTTGAGCGGTCCTAGGTACCCTATAGCTCATTCTTACATGGAGGGTGTTGTTGAGGTGATTGGTCAGATGCTGTATGAGGTTATATTTGAGATTAGTAACAGTCAGTCTGTTAGTCTTCTTGTGGTGGTGACCATGTGGTATGGTACCATTAGGTTATGTTTGGAGGTCGTGGCAGTTAGTAGTTTGCAGGGAGGATTTCTTTTTGTGTGTCTCGCAGGATTTTGGGATTTTCAACAGGGAAAGCTGTACCCTAAGAGATTAAATAAATTGAGAATTATTGTAATTGTAGGTAAGATACTTTTGAAACAGCAGGGAAGGGAGGGGGTAAAAATTAAGATAGGTGATCTGGTGTTGTTGCGAGCTGAGCATCTGCTGTCGGTAGAGCAGAGTTGCATTCATGAGGTTTTTCATTCCGGTCCATTTGCTATTGACGTCCGAAACGGGGGAGGAGCTTACGGTCAGCTGTTTGCAATATGGCGGCGATATAGTGACGTGAAGTAATTGGGTGTGCGTTTGTTATGGCTTCTAATTTATGGTGGCAAAATACTACATATTTTCTGTCATTGATAGAAATATTTTTATAATCAATTTAAATGCAGTGCCTAATTACTACCAGTTAAAAATATTACCCACATGTAGATAGTTAATTTACTGTCTGCTGTTACATATATGAAGCCTGTACTTGGGAGCCTAGCGGTATCGATGTTTTTATTAATTTCACAATATATATATCTCACATAACACAAAGGACGACTCCCTGATAATAAATTGAATCCAGCAACCCTAAATTTGCATGAATGTTTTGGGTTCAAAGAAGCGTTACTTGGGATGCTCAAATCATACTTCAATATTGCAAATATTGACCTACATACTTGCTGTTCAAAGGCAAGAATATTAATTTATTAATCTCTTGCCACAGGCAAATTAAAATGGAGGCATCCTCTTTATCAATATATTTAATTAAATATTTAAAATACAGATATTTAACAAAGCTGGAGTCTCCATTTGAACTTGTCATAAGCAAGCGGAACAGATTAAAAACTACACTTTAAGCTAAACCAAATTCACTCCTCAGCTCGACATAAACCATTATACCAATTAAAACCTATACAAAACATACTCTCCTTACTATTGTACAACTTTCAAACCAACTATTCGCACTCAAAACTGAAAAACCCTGAAATGGGAACTAATTAAAATTAGAATAGCCTAGGCCGATCCGGTCTCCTGCTACATTACCGCATATGTATACTTAACATCACTATAACTTTAAAATTACGACTAAATGACCTATCTGCCTGAGTAGTATAGGTGTTACCAGCCTGTGATGATGGGTCACCAAACCGATACTTAAAACTAAGATTTTACATTTTAATTAACTAAATTCAACAGTAGGGAGATCATAGCCAAAAACACAATTTAAGCCAAATCATACTTCAATGACCTACATACTTGCTGTTCAAAGGCAAGACTATAAATTCTCTGGCAAATTAAGGCTATGAACAGCATTTTTCTTAAGTTTTCTAACCATTCGGCTATTGTCAATCGGAAGAACCCCTAAAATAAGTTTACGAAGAGCGGATTACATTCTATGTACCGGTACGGCACAGAAGTAATAGGCTACAAGTTTATCAGTATTTTTGAAGTAGCTAAATCCATGTGAATACAAATTAGAGACAATAACTATCAATAATCAACAGTACCGGTGGAAAGAAGTCGTCTTCACAAAAATGCAGACTGCACACTGTCATGTAACATGTAACACGTTTTCCAATTGACAGCGCCGAAGCCCATCTTTCTCTCTGAACTTTTTGTACGGAAAAGTAGTGAAGATATTTCGTACCCGTTTTATACGATTTGCAACCGTATACAAAGCAGTACTTCCTCGAATTTGACAAATTTCTTTCTGTTTCCATCACGACGTCAATGCTTCACCATCTAAATAAACCTCACCAGTCACAATGTTACAGCTTCAACATTCTACCGTGTGGCTGCGCCATCCAACTTTTCTGACGTCAATAGACCGCAGGGTAGGTGCATGTGCCTACAGTTTGATTACCAACGATGACATGGTCCTAGGTACATATAACGTTGCTTACCTCAAGCTATATGTCACCTAGAGATCTTGCTCACGATGACAAGACAGGAGTACTAGTGTATTTGTGTGAGGGACAAGGATAAATCTATAGCCTTGTAGTTTAGAGATTGCTCCTTGTAGGGGCGTTTGTAACCGAATTTATTCAGTTTCAGTAGCTCACCCTCGGGTTTTGTGCCTTGTGCAGTTAGTTTGGGGTATTTTATTCGTATCTTATTATATTGGGTTAACGTGGGGTTGCAGAGGTGATTTTTATTGTGCCTGTGTGTTTTTGTGGACGGATTCATCTTTGGATGGTCCGGACAACCTAGGATCACTGTTTATTAATTATCGGTTTTTGGATATTTGATATTATAAAATACGGGGTTTTGTGATTTATTACGTTTTGGGAATAAGGATATAAGACTGTATTAAGTAGAAGCATTATTTCATTTTGGTTTGGGGTTAATTGCTTCATTTTTGACTTAGTAATGTTAAATGTTAGATTCGTGGCTGTACTATAAAGGTACAATGTATTGGTATTTTCGAGTGCTGGATATGTGACATACCCGGAAAAGACAGGCAGTAATTCAGCTTGTGTGGGATTACCTAGGCTATTTATGGCATGAACTCCCATGAACTTCGCGTGAAGAAACTATTGTGTGACGTCAGTGTGGATTTCGACTGTCTGATGTTCTTGTGTTGACACGGATGTTCCGCTAGGAGCGGGCCACGCGCAAATTAGTTCCGGCAGAAACTTTGGGGTTATATAGAGCCCTGCGCCAGTGCATATAATGGCGTGTCTGGCATTCTGAGCTCGACTTATTGCTTTATCGGCAGAACACTGATCTACTGACGCCCAGGGTCATTTTACGTGACATGGTTTCCGTAACGAACAGTTAGAGATCGTCTTCTTGCTAGTACAGCGAAAGTCCTGTGTCTACTTGCATTTAGAGTCGTTATTACTCGATCATGGTATCGTAATACGAACGAGCAGTGACTAATTTTAGCTATCCACTGAGCTCTTACGGGCTATTGGAGGCTACGTACATTTCATGGGTCCATCCATACCATGGGCTGTTGGTAATAACTTACCACGCCTAAAGGATAATTCAGTCGTAAACATTTCATCGAAGTCATGCGAGAATGGAGACGTGAACGTGAATGAACCAGTCTTAACGTGTGTAGATATTTTGTGTACGGACGGTACAGTGTATATACGTAGGTGGCTGTTATGCCTGGCTTGATATGGCCGTAAGTGCTTTCTTGCTCTCAGAGCCTAAATTCAGTGGCAAGGTACTGTATAAAGTTTTAGCACGAGTGTATGAAGGGTATTTTGTGTTGTATATTGTGTATATATGTGTATAGTACAGCCAATAGATTATCTCTTTAAAATTCATGTGTGTTTATATTCCTGTCTTGCATGAACCTGGTACATCAGCAAACGCATGCCAAATGCCCTACGCCTGGGATATGGAGTTTTATAGTCGGGGCAGCAGTTATGTATCGTATTTTATCCTAATTTATTCAGGAAGACCCATATGGTCGACCTTGGCGCCCATTCAAAGTCGGGAGTAATGTTAAAATCACTTGTGGCCTGTAGTTAAAGGCAGTAAATTCAGTAGGTTTGTGTTAATGAGGGTAGTTAATTGTAAATCAACTCCAGCGAGGAGGTAAGAGTGTTTCAAATGTAACCTGTGAACATGCTGAACCCAGTCTTCAGCGAAACGTCAGGACGACAAAATATCCTTAGAACACGGCCTATAAGCCCGCGAAACGGAGATTCCTATATCAAAAAAGTCCTCTCGGCACGCCGGAAGGCGGAGGTAGATTTCACCGGACAAACTTGGAGATAGGCGAAAATAGGCAGAATATGCAGGTTTTCGTAGAAGGATCAGACCTCATTTATCGCGTGAAAGTATTTTATAATTGGAGATTAATTAACTTTGTTTGTCTTCATTTTAAACATATTTTAAACATTTTATTGTCTTACGGGGACGGTAACCTTCTTATAATTTGGAGTCCATTTTTAGCCTATTTTCAATTTTGAAAAAATAGGCTTATGAGATCACCTTTTGTCCGTGTGTGTGTGTGTGAGGTGTGGGTGTGTGTCCCCCCCTAATAAAATCTAAACGGCTGGAGCGATTTCAGTGAAACTCGGTAAGTTCATAGCACTATTACCGGCGACGTCGACCGTGCCCATCGAATTTTGTTACGTCTCACCAATCCAACATGGCGGCTGTGCGAAATATTTCACTCGCATTCAGTATCTCTGAAACTATAACGGATATCGCCCTGAAATTGTGTACGGTGATAAAGGGTACTACTAGAAGTTCACCTATGAAACTTTCAAAAACCTGGTTACTACATAACCAACATGGCGGCCAAGCGAAGTGGAGACTTTTAAATAGACTTTTCTCGCGATTTAACTATCCAAACGTAATGAAACTTGGTACAGCAAATATTTATACACATTGCAATGCACTGGAATCTAATTTAGTTCAATTGTTTACATAACCTCAAAATGGCGCCTGTGCGAAATATTTCACTGACATTCTATATCCCCGAAACTATTACAGATATCACCCTGCAATTTTGTACGGTGATAAAGGGTACTGATACAAGTTTACCTATGTATAATTCATAAACCAGTAAAGTACAAAACGAACATGGCGACCAAGCGAATTTGAAATATTTTAATAGACTTTTCTCGTGAGTTAACTCTCTGAGCGCAGTGAAATGTGGTACAGTAAATGATTTTGCAGATTGTAATGTACTGCCATCTAATTTAATTCAATTGTTTACATAACCTCAAGATGGCGGCTGTGTGAAATTTTAAAATTAAGTTTTTATTTCTTGTGTCGTAATCATGCGATCGAAGTGAAAGTTTGAATAATGAACCTAGGCAATAAGTGACCTTGAATGGTACATAACTCGATGGCCTATACATATAACAATCCTAAATGGCGAGCTTCCGAAATATTTAGACGGTTCTCAATATATATGAATCTTTTACAGCAACCAAACTGAAATTTTTATGTTCATAGAGACTATGAACATATGTTCACCTATAGGACTTTCAGTAACCTCGTGAGCACGAATCCAACATGGCGGCGACGCGAAGTATAAATATTTAAATGGACGTTTCTCGCGAATTAACTATCCGAGTGCCGTGAAACGTTGCACGTTTTAAATGCTTACACAAATGTTGATCCACTGGCATCTAATTTATTTCAATTGTTTGCATAATCACAAGATGGCTGCTGTGCGTAATTTTAAAATCTCGTTTTTATTACTTCTTGTGTTCTTATCATGCGATTGAAGTTTGAATACCACACTTACACAATAATCTTAATATAATAGTACAAAAATAAAAATCCAACCTGGCGACCGTCTGAAATATTTAGACGGTTCTCAATATCTACGAATCTGTTACAGCAATTAAACTGAAATTTTGTATGTTGATAGAGGCAATTAACATGAGCAGGATATATGAAAATAGGCTGTACAGTTCTTCACGGAACTACTTGTTATACTTGTGGTCACACTGTCGTTATGCAAGGTTTCGACACTGATGTGTAACTATGTAACGGTCTGTTACTTCTTCACGGAAAATTATATCTCCCGCAGAGATGTTGGATGGTTCCTCAGTTTAGGGGCTGCGACAACGCGGTCATATAACCCCGTGTACTTTGGGTGAGTGTAGAATCTGTCTGATAAACGGTGTGAATTGTGATGGCTGTATTAGTCTGTAATTCAGGTAAGGAATGCAGACGCTAAATTTCAAGCAGTAGTTCCTAATGTTGCTACCAGATACTAACTTCAACGACACCCAGCTGTGAACTTGGTTACTGGATGCCACCTCAATCAGCAACTCGCAACGAACGTTGGAACTTCCCCTCCAAAGGAAAGCTTACTGAGGGATTTTTAGCGCTCTTAGAAAATCCGACGACTTTGGCCGGCTTTGAACCCGCGACCTTGGGCATAGAAGTTCAGCATGCTACCAGTTACGTCACCGAAGCCGCTTCACACGTAGTCAGATGTAAATCTGAATCTGATCTCGCGCAAGTGCGTTGTCATGGCAACGTCTGATGGCTCATCCCTCATCAATTTAGTAGTGTTGCCATGTCAACCACTGATAGCTCTTGGCATTTTCTTATAATTCCGAAATCATTTTTCTCATCCCTTGGCGCAATGGTGGCTCATATCAAAAATTCTTTCAGACAAACGTTTTAGGTAATTATTAGGGGAATATTGTCCATTTTGTACGGTTTTGATATTGTGCCTATTAACAGAGATATGATTAATGTTTCCCGAAAAAAACACTTTTTCCCACCCCTTTGGTCAATGGTTGGCGCTATCAAAAAACGTTTCAAACATAAATTTCTGAGCTTGATCCGACACATAGTATGAACTTTGAACGGATTCGATATTTCACATATTAAGAGAGTTATAGCAATATTTCATTTTTTCGAAAAAATAAAAGTCCCCCATTTTCATCCCCTTCGACCGATTTAGCCCAGTAACGAACTCGTTCGAGATTTTATGGGTATACATATTCGGTAAAAAATTCAAAGTGATTGGTGCAAAATTACGGCAGTTATCGTGTCCACAAGAAACTGATATACATATATACATATATTACATAAATTATATATAAACTTTTGAACTGACGGTGGTTTTGGGGTCTGGGGGATGTGAAACGCGAAGATATGTCGAAATTTTCCGGAAATCGAAACATGGTACCCATTGCAATAGTTAGCTTTCTAATGAAATCTACCTAAAATACTGCCGTCAACGACGCCTAGCTGTGAACTTGGCTACTAGATGCCACCTCAATCAGCAACTCGCAACGAACGTTGGAACTTCCCCTCCGAAGGAAAGCAAACTCAGGTTTTTTAGCGCTCTTAGTAAATCCGACGACTTCAGCCGGGCTTGAACCCGCGACCTTGGGCATAGAAATTCAGCATGCTACCAGTTTCGATACCGAAGTCGCTTCCCACTGACATAATGAAAACTGAATGTGATCTCGTGCAGTGGCGTTGTCATAGCAACTGCTGATGGTCATCCCTTATCAATTAAAAGTAAAGTTGTCATGGCAACCTCTCTTGGCACTTGGCATTTTCTTATAATTTAAATCATTTTGTTCACCCCGTGGCGTAATGGTGGGTCATATCAAAAATTCTTTCAGACAAAAGTTTTAGGTAATTATTGGAGGAATATTGTCCATTTTGTGCGGTTTTGATATTGTGCCTATTAACAGAGATATGATTAATGTTTCCCGAAAAACCCACTTTTTCCCACCCCTTTGGTCAATGGTTGGTGCTATCAAAAAACTTACTTGACATAAATTTTTGGCACTTATCCGACACATATTATGAACTTTGAAGGGATTCGATATTTCATGTATTAAGAGAGTTATAGCGATATTTCACTTTTTCGGAAAAAGCCCCCCATTTTTACCCCCTTTGACCGATTTTGCCCATTAACGAACTCGACCGAGATTTTATAGGGATACATATTATGTAAAAAATTCAAAGTGATTGGTGCAAAATTACGGCAGTTATCGTGTCCACAAGAAACTGATATATATATAGATACATATATACATAAATTATATATAAACTTTTGAACTGACGGTGGTTTTGGGGTCTGGGGGATGTGAAACGCGAAGATATGTCGAAATTTTCCGGAAGTCGAAACATGGGACCCATTGCAATAGTTAGCTTTCTAAAGAAATCTACCTAAAAGGAGCATTCTCCGTGACATAGCATGCTCTCATGCTATTCAATACATGTTGTGCAAACGAGTATAAAGTGGAAGTCACACAGGGAAAATAATGGAATAAATAAAATAAATAAATAAATAAATAAAGAAATAAATAAAAATATTCAATAATAATAATAAATCTAATAAAAATAAAATAAAAATAAATAAAACAATAGAAGTAATATGTATAGGCCTACCTTAAATATCTTCAGATGAGCTTCCGCTGTCCTCGGAACTCGACTCAGAACTAGAATCATCGCCACGCAGCTGAATTATGATATTGTCAATTGCGCCGTCCATCAACCCATCATGTTGCCAGTATTCTTCTTCTATTTTGCGCACGTGGGATCAACAACCTTGCCATTGTTCTGATGAATACTTAGACAAAACGTCAAGAAGAAAGGCTTTTTTCTCTTCTAAGCTAGTTGAAAGACAATCACGACCAAGAGTAGGCTTGACGTAACCCCATACTAGCCCGATAGGGTTCAAATCTGGATGGTACGGAGGCAGACGCAGTACATCATGACCCTCTTGTCTGATTATGTCATCTACTACGAAGTGCTTCTCATCTGAAACAACCTTTACTAGTCCGAGAAGCTGCGGTTTTGTCATTTTAGACTCATAAACAAATCCATGGTTCTTCAACCATTCCCGTATATCTTCCTTCAGAGTGACAGAAGTCGGCTTCTTATCCCTCTGTACACTGTGGTATGATGCGTTGTCAGGCACAACAACTGACCCTTCGGGAAGGTTGGACAGCAAACGCTCCCGAAGCCATCGCGAGAAAATATCAAAATTCATATCCCCATGATAATCCCCACTTCTTGTCTGGGACTTAAACACTAACAGAGCACCGGGAACAAAACCAGATTCGCTTCCTGCGTGAACAATTATTAACCGAGGACCCTTGGACACCGGGACCGTTGCACTAGTCTCTCCAGACTGCCAACAATATGTAGTTGTGTGAGTTGAATGAAGGTAAGTTTCATCCAGGTAGATTATTGCCCTGCCTTCATTCCGAAACTGCCTGAGAGTTCTAAGATAATTTGCTCTCCATGCTGCGATCTCGGGGTTTTCTATTAAAATTCTCCTATTGCTTTGGCTTTTCCTCCATCTGAAGCCTATTTCCCGAATCTTCATTCGAAGATATTCTCTGCTACACTCCAGTACCCCATCATTTCCCAAGGCGATCAGTAATTTTCTGATAGACGGACATTTTTTACGGTATAAAATTCTTGTATTTTTCTGCGTATTACAGCTGCCGTAAAACTATCGAACTCAACACGTTTCTTCCGAGGGTTTCTTCTTTTCTTCAGTGACACAAACTTTGCAGATCCTGCAGAAGCTGATTTGCTTTTCTTTAATATTCTCTTCACAGTGGACTCTGATTTACCAGTAGCCTCATTAGTTGCAGCAACAATATTATAATTTAAATTGTATTTCTCTTTATTTTTCCTTTAGAACAGAGCAACAATGTTTATTATTTCTGCACTTTTGCGTTAACACACAGGGAATTCAGCGAGTCATTTGTAGTTGAGAGCTGAGAATGAAATATCAACGGAAACAAGTATATATTTAAAGAGATGACTATTAGCAATTGCACAACACGCGGGTCACCAAAACTATTTCATTCTGTGTTTAAACCACTGTTTTCGCTAGAGTTTCAGTCTGTTAAAGATCAAAGGCAGACCCAGTGATTATTAACCCATTCAGGATTGCAATGGAACAAGGGAGCTATTCCCTATAAATACTTAGCTATGTTATTAAACGCTCATTTTTACATAGCTACAATTGTATTTGTCAAAGGAATTGAAAAATGCAAATGGCTTTACCCGTTTCTACCCCTATGTGTGGATCTTATGGATTTGGGCTGTCCTTTACTGCATACACTTTTTCAAGAAAAAGGACTTTTAATGAAAAAACATTAAGCCGTTTTCCATGTATGGAATCTGTTTGATTGGCTAACGAGAAATGCATGTTGTGACGTCATGAACAAGATATTACTTGTTTCTGCCAACAGTGTGATGATCACTAGTGAGTGATATACTGTCTAGAGAGAATCATGTCTGTGTCTGTGGCGATTGGATTTTTTTTTATGTGTAAAAATAAATTAAGCAGTTTCACAAAAGAGGAATTAAATGCTTTACCTAAATCATTTATTTTTATGAGGCTGCAAATGCTGTTAAGGAAATACATACATACATATAATATACATAAATGTTTCAACATTTATTCTTATTGGAGCGCAGCAGATAACTGGTAAGTGTAATCCTGGTTCAATTCCCGATTAATGCTTGTCCTGTGGTTGGCATTTCACATTTCCTATTTCCAGACCCACACCCTGTCAATGTCATGTCTAGGGGACGGATTTATATGACCTAAAAATGTATGAAATATGTATGCATTTATGACCTAAAACATAAAAATTCAAAATATGACGTTACATAGAAACACTTTTATTACGATTGCTACAGGTTGCAATTAACTAAGAGTTAAAATAGTTTTAATTCTTCGAAATCTTTAATCCAAAATCAACTAAAATTATGAATATGTCATGAACTCACGGACTCTGTGGAAGACATAAAAACTACAGTTACTTTCACGGTTCAATATTCAATCAGTTTTAATTTATACACAAAACATTTGTTATTTGAATGAAACTTTCATACCTGATCTAGTCTCCATTATTCTGATTGTTGCAATTTATGACCACATGCATATTAAGATTGTTGAATGAGAATCCCATCCTGTTGTCGCTGAGTATCGTCTTGTAACGAGAAAAACTTCTTTCGACATCACACGATGTAACGGGAGCGTACTTGAAAGGAGTTAAATCACTTGGAGAAAATTCCAGGAAATCTGCTGATGAAGGGGTTCCACAAAGAATGTCACTTATTCCACGCAGGTACACAAGTCCGCTATTTTTTCCAGTACATTTTCTATTTTTCTACAAACCCTAGATGATATTGTTCCTTTCGCATGCTTTAATTCCTGTTCAATGCACTTTACAACATCCAGTGCATCGCTTAATTCTGCACCTGAAACTTCCAGTTGCGTGATTGCTCCAGATAAAGAACTAAAATTTGACTTTATGTAAACCAGGTCCGTTTTTAATGTAGAACTTGAAAATAAATCTTGATTGATTTTTATGGAGGACGATTCCGCAGGATCAAAAGACTTCACGATCTTCTCCACGACATCTAAGTTGTTGCAATAGTAGGCCTACACTGCGGCATCAAGACAAGTCCCAAATTGGGTAGATTATTGGCTGAGGAATAACCTAACCACCAAGGGAAGATGATAAAGAAAATGAGGTGGGTTTCGGACTGGAGAAAAGGGATAGAAAGATAGGAGGAGAGTTCCACAAAAGTTGTAAATTTAACCTTAAATACACTCAAGGGCGGTTGCCACCGCAAATCCGCTCTCTGATACCTAAAGTGGGTAAGGACCTGGTCGAAGCTGACGGGAACCGCAGCTAGGACTTGGGCGGTTTGCCAGAGAAAGGCTTTAGCATATTCCCTCTCAAGCATGCATATGCCTACTATGGGGAAGGGTGATGGTCTGGCAAGACTGAGAGTAACAGATTTATTGTATGTCTGTTCAAAGAAATTCGTTTTTGCAAAGTAATTCGAAGAATGCCAATAATTTGAATCAGGTTTGGTATTTCCAGTTTTCGAAGTTATAGAGTTCCTGAAAAAGCGACCAAGTGCTTCCAAGAAGGATAATGATAAAGGAATTATGCCTTTGGGAATAAATTTGGGAAATGAACCAATAGTTGCATTTAGAAATGGCTAAGCTTTTACTCAGCAAGGAGCCGGCTAAAAGTTTAGACAAAGAGAAACACTTATTTTCTGGAAAACCAACCATAAGTTTTCGGAGAGGATCTCCACAAGCAGGTAGCTGGCGTAGCGAGCTTTACTTGCCTTACTGGCCAGTTAGAATTAGCTATTAAAGCTAAGAGAAACTTTAACGAGATTACCACTAAGAGTTCTTGCTCAAATGCAACGAGTGGTGAAAGCCCTATCAATAGATTTAATGGCATTGAGTAGGAAGAGCCAAGGAAGACAGGATCTTGCCTAACCGTTGTATTAGAGAAATGATGAGTCGAAAAGGAAAGTTTGAATTTATTTAACAATGCAAAAAAGTCTAATAAATTTGACAAGTATATAGTTTCAATTTTTAGTAACAATTTGGGGTCGCAGACCTCCTAACATTTAAAGTTTGCTCCAGGCAATTAACAATTTATTAGGTTTCAAACCTTTATAAAATCCTAGCAAGGATTTAAAATAGCGAAGATAAAAATTCAAAATTTAAAGACAATTAAGGTAATTAAAGTTTAACAATAAATAGAGTACAAGGTGTGTACTATAAGAAATTTCTGAGGAAACATTCTAGAGAAAGTAACCACTTCGAAAATAACAATAAGAAAAACATGAAGAATAAGATAGAAGTTCCTATAACTTCTTATATTTGTGCAGAATTACTTTTATAACAATTATACAAAAGAGGGCAGGTCACTTACTGTGAAACCTGAAGAGAAAGTCAAAAGGAAGGTTCTAGACTTCCTATATTTAATTAGGAATCACGAGACTAATGGGGCAAGTTTCCCTATCGTAAAACCTAGAAATAACTCACTCCTGAGTTGAAAGAATTGTATTCCCTGATTATAAGGGAGAAACAATGTAAGCTTGAACCGTGTATAAAACACGTGGTTATTCAGAAATTAATTGATGATAAACAAGCAAGATGGAAGGGCACTTCGTTAGAGTGACACCTCATTGAAAATGATCTAGATTTACAATTTTATTAATATGGTTTGTTAGTAGAAGGTTTAGGAAAGATCAATTGGGATTTAGGATAAATGTTCATGGCCTTATTTATGGTAATCGGACGATCGCGACGTGGTAGAAATGTTGAACGAGCACTAGTTCTCACTATAGTTTGTTGAATGGATGAAAGTTCACTGTAGTAACACGAAAGTTTATGGGAAAGAAAGTTATTGCAATGATGAAAAATAACTGGTTGCACTAGGTAGGCGAGAGTCTATTGCTTGAGAAAGTTGTGAATTACAATTAAATTCGCAATAGAACATTCCAACGGTGGAAGAAAATTTAGCTATTGCAGTAATTTATAAGGAAGATTCCTCATTTTAAATAGTATTCCCACAAGTGAGTGAAAAGTACATGACGGCAAGACTTGTAGATAAAGTACAGGATCTGGAAGGTTCCAGAACGATCCTAATAGAAGAATGGAGCCAAAGTTAATCCTGCGGAGGAACTAGCTTGGTATTTTATAGACAGCGGGTATTAGATAATATCCCACGTGGTGAGAAGATTTCTCATTTAAATAGCTTAAGAAAAGCTACTTTCTATTAAGGTTGGCTTAGACAGACAAAAGCCCAACATGGCAAATCCCGCGAAGAATGAATTACCGCCCCAAATAAGTAATCTCACGCTGTCTATAAAATGATCATTGAAGTATGTAGAATTAAAACCGATGAAGAAGAGGTTAAAAACTTAAGTCTGTACTTATCTTGGTTGCATGTCGAAGGTGAAGTTCCCTTTGACGAATACTTAATGTGCCAAAATGGCGTAGAATATAGAGAGTGCCTCTTGGTTTGAGGAGACTGGCTCTGGTTGAGCCTTGACTGACCAAGTCAACTGCCGACTAACAAGTGAGACCCACTCAGCGAAGCGCGGAGGGTCCAAGGAAGGAAAAAGAGTGGGGGAAGGAGACAAAAGGAAAACATATAAGCATGGCCAATATTGTAAACTTAAATTCTCTTGAGGAAATGGTCTTCAAAGAGTTGATAGCAGGCGATACTAGCGCAGCATGGTGAGTGAAAAAGTAGACGAAGTTCTCTTGATCAAGGAGATGATAGCTGGCGATGGCAACGAGATCTGGTGGCCAGATGGAAAAGGAAGTCCTCTTGCACCAGGAAGAATTGAGGAGCTTCTGAGATTCGCTGCTAGATGACGCTAGGTGGGTCATGGAAGATATATATCTAGAACAGACTCACAAAGAACATAAGAGACATGACCAACAAAGAGAAAATAGAAGATCACTGTTGGTGTTTGATAAAGAGGAAGGAATGAACAAGCAAAGAGCATTAAAAATTTATATTCTCTCGTACCGTGTATTCCAAGAATACACCACCCATCGCGTTATAACTGGCTGGGGAGGTAGAGGTAGTGAAGGTGCTTCTCCTTGAAATTTCTGAACGCGAAGTGGAGCTTTGACAAACACTTTCTTACAATTCGATATTAATTTATCAACCTCAGGGTAGCTACTTCTAACTTCTACAGCTGCCCTATGCAAGGCATGTGCAAGACATGTCACATGTATCATTTTCGGGTATAGCATTTTAAGTCCCTGGGCTGCCTTCACCATATACGGAGCAGCGTCATTTACAAATAGAAAAATGAGCTCTCTCTTTGCTTCGTTTGGCGACAACAGATTCATTGAATTGTCGAAGAGAACTGCAATGGTGGAATGGTTTGTTTTCTCTAGCACTTCACATGCCAGGAGGAACGTATCTCCAGGCCGGTCTTCCTTCAGCGTGCCAACGATCACATTTGCTACATATATTCCAGAAACATCTGTGGTCTCGTCTATTGAAACCCATATCTTACTGTCTCCCACACCTCGCCTTATTATATCTAATATCTCTTCATAACAAGAGGTCAGATAGTCCTTCCTGAGAGTAGATTCGTTGGGAACAGGATGCTTTGTATATTTTTCATGAAACTGTCTGAAGCTTCGGCTATTAAGTTTCTTAAAAGGAATATTAGACGAAGCCATCATCTTGCAGAGATCTTGTAAAAATTGTGAACACTGTGAACTTGATGTCGGGGTTTCGAATAGCAGACGTTGCATATTTTCGAGTGCAGAATATCTAGTTATACAATTCTTATGTTTTGAAGTATTACAGTGTTGTATCACAGAGAAACGTTTTTCGGCAGTACCTTTTACCTCACGCAATTTACAGAATAATATCACTCTATCCGTACTGAATATGTTTTCACCGAATTCGCGAACAAAACTTCGCAACTTCCCACAAATTGAGACTTTCGTTTTGGGCATATTGAAAGGAACTGAATGACTGAAACTCCCTAATGAGTGACCAAGGTCATTCAGTGTGTTGAAGGTAGAAGGGGGAAGGGCGAAGGAGAGAGATAAGAACGATGACAGATGAGCCGTTGAAAGCCCAAGTGGTGTAACTCCTCTCGGAATAACAGGCAAGTCTAACCTTTGTGGCTGACCGACGCAATGCTCACTTCCAATGCTTCACATACACTGGCCCTGAGCTATGCCTGCTTGCCATAAGGTTTAGACTTCCCTGTAATTCCGAGAGGAGTTACACCACTTGGGCTCTCAATGGCTCAAATAACTGCGGAATTACCTTTGCTTCCGTGTAAACAATAGCCCGGTTTCCAGAAATTGACCCAGCTTGCAAACAATAGCTCCTACCTGTTATAAAGATTCCATACACTACTTTAGAATGGTTCTTCAGTAGTATATTCCAGTCTATCCTGAACAATAAATTCTAGAGCAAATTTGGTTTTTTACAAAACGAAATTCAAATGAATATTACCAAAATATGCCGTTTATAATGATATTTTGTTCAAAATATGCCATAAAACTTAGGAAAGCCTAAATATGCATTTATATGCCCAATACAATCTGTTTAATTTTGATTATCATGCTTGGAAACGTGTTGAAAATACAAGACTCTAAGATATAATGTTAAGGGGAAAAATATGAGTTGTCATAGAAATCCTCCCCCTTATAGCTCGGCGGCCATCCTTACACTTTTTTTTTCAATCACAGTCGTGCCGTAGAGCCTCTGCGGCTTAGGCAGCTGTATGCTCGTCTCTCACCGCTGGGTCTGTGGTTCAAATCCCAGTCACTCCATATGAGATTTGTGCTGAACAAAAGCAGAGACAGACAGGTTTTTTTTCCCTCTAGCTACTCCAGTTTTCACTATCACAATTTCATTCTAGCAACACTCTCCTCAATCATTTTATTTCATTGGCCATTCATTTAATCATTACCCCAGGGGAGTGCGACAGCCTTCAGCCGCCTCGACACTTTCATATCCTCATCGCCAAATGGAATGATTCATTCATTCCATTCCCAAACCTCAATTAGTAAAGCAACACTTTCCACTATCATTTCATTTCATCTATTATTCATTTAATCATTTCCCCAGGAAAGTGCGACAGGCTTTAGTCGCCGGCACAGTTTCATATCCTCGTCGCTAAATGGGGTGGTTCATTCATTCCATTCCCTGGTCCTTTAGTCGAGCAACACTTTTCCACTATCATTTTATTTCATCTGTCATTCATTTAATCAATTTCTCAGTAAAGTGCGACAGGCTTTAGCAGTCGGTACTGTTCCAAATCCTCATCGCTAAATGAGGGATTCATTCATTCCAATCCCTAACCAGCTCGGCCGACTGAAAGCAGGCTGTGGATTCATCATTTTTCAATCACGCCTTTACCAAGCATGAGTTGAACCATTACATACAGCTCTGCAACATCACAGTCATGCTTTCACCAAGCATAAACAAACCACCGCATAAGCCTCTGCAATTCATGATTCATGAAATATCAATGAATGCATTGTCAAGCATGGCCACCGCATAAGCCTCTACGATCCATGATTCATCAAATAGCGATGAAGGCATTGGCAAGTATTGTAACGTGTTTTTCGAGGGGATTTTACGCCACTGGCGTAAGTCAGTAGAAAGCCATTCTGTATTTATTTACGCGGCAAATTGTTCAGCCAAGAGAAGTTTTCATGTAACTTATTATTATTATTAACTTATTATTATTATTAATTTTTTGGAGCATTTTCTTATAAAATTATAAGCATACAGATAGATTTTCTATGTTATAGAAAACACTATCAAGCAAATTGTTACGATCAACATTAGCGTAGAAAGTTATATGATTACGGAATTTTACGGAGTTTGTCAGTTAGGGTATTATGAGAGAGATGACTCATTGGGAATTCGGCTACAGGCTTAATCTTGTCAAGAAGTATGACGCAAGCCTAGGTTGCAGTGTCAGGAAAAGGCGAATTGGCCTGGACCGGCAAACGACATCCTCCTCCCGCCGAGTGCAATGAGCCAGAGGAGGGTAGTAGCAAGTGAGGGGTCAGCCAATCAGTGGAGACCGGGCGACTTGAAGACGGCTCCGGAGAGGGGATGTGACGAGTGCATATAGTGTTTGCGCGCCGTGGAGAGGAGGCCTTTCGTTGTAAAATTTAACCAGTGTGGTTGCACGAGTGAGTGGCTCCGTGTTCAGTGGAGGACTATCTTTGTAAAACTTAACCAGTGTGGTTGTACGAGTGTTTGGTTCCGATGTTCGGACCATAAAGTGATTACATCTACGAGTATATCATCAACTAACGAAGAAGATGACGACGTCCAGGAGACAATGGGAAGCTCTCTTCATCATCCAGTATGAGGGAAATGCTTCGGCAATTTCCAGCGGTAAGCGCGAATGACGCAGAACTACGCAATCTCTCGTTTCTCTTTGTTTTATATTCAGTATTCAGTAACTTCATAGCACGGGAATAAGAATAAAATCAGTAATTTATCCGAATCCGTTTTCACGTAATTTTCTAGCGGTAATATTCAAATCGCAAAGCTCCAATTTAAATTTTAAACTTATTATTATTATTAATTCTGCAAAACTTGTTTTATATAATAAATTCATTTCTTTTACCATGCAATCTTTGCTTTCAGTAGGTAGCATTAGATATAGACCAATTCCTTCTCCTGATACAATTGTTTGTTGGGTTAATGATCAAATCATACCACGATCTGAGTGAATAGATTCTTGAAGGTGTTCTACTAGAGCTAGACGTTGTTAAATATAAATTTAGATTTCAACATAGCGTTGAGGTCTTGGCGCCCATTAAAACAACATATCTTAGTAAGGAAATAACGTTTCATTTGTCATCCCAACAGTGAGGGCTATAGAAACCATTACATTTGTACGCTCAACGTGGAGCAAAGCGAAAACCATTACAATTGCCGCCGACAACTTGGGGCTGAAAACCTAATAACATTTGTGGAAGGAGAAGGGTATATATTTCTGTGCCTGTATTTTGGGGTGTTATTTGTCTTTATCAGTGTATATCATTATGGGGGATGAGAAAGAAAAACAGATGAAGTTACGTAGTGGTCATCAACTGGAGAGTGATGATACGAGCAGTATGTCGAGTGATGGTAGTACCGGGGTAGCGGAGGTAAATCCCGATACTGAAACAGGGAGTGTAGGCGGCCAACCAGAATTAAAAACTTTACTTCTCGAGTTCATGTTTCAGAACAAAGTTAGTAGTGATGCCTTAAATAAAAAATTAGAACAAAACAACGCTAAACTCGAGCAAAATAATGCGAAACTAGAACAAAACAGTAGGGAAAATAAAGAAAGTACAGACGCTTTAAATGCTAAACTGGAACAAAACAATGCTAAACTAGAACAAAACAGTAGGGAAAATAGAGAGAGTACTGAAACTTTAAATGCTAAATTAGAACAAAACAGTAAACAAATGAGCAATAAATTAAATGAGAAATTTGAAGAGAACAATCTAAAACTAGATAAGAAATTAGAGCAGATTAGAGGAGAGATCAGGGGGGTGATGGAAGAGAAGGCTAAAGAGATTATTGCAGATGTAGACAGAAAATTAGGGAAAGTACAGGAGGAGTTAGAAATTAGAATCAGTACACAGGCTGAAAATTTAAAAGAACTAGTGCAACTGGAAACACAGCAGGTCAAAAAGCAATTGGGGGAGAAATTGACAAAATTCAGGTAGCAACTAAATAGGTTAAAGAACAGCTGGGGGGTAGAAATGAGAAAGTCCACTCGCAATTAGTTGCAGAAGTAAATGATTTAAGAGAGAGTAATAAAGAGAGCATTAGCAAGATTGAGGAGAAACAAGCAAAGCTATATGATAAAGTAGAAGAATCAGAAGGAAACATTAAATTAACAGTAAACAGTATTGAGAGGAAGGCTGAGGAGAAAATCGCAGAATTAGAATTAAAATTAAAAGCTAGGATAAGGCAAGAAAATGGTCAGAATAGGCCTGTTTTTGTCAATAGCACACACAGGGAGGTAGAACTGGGTAAGTTCAGCAATCGACAGGGGTGCCCAATGGAGTTCATGAATACTATAGAAAATAAATTCGGGGAGAGGTTGGAAAATGGTAGTATTGAGTGGTGCCAGGTAGTTGAAATTTTAGAACAAGTGTTTGTGGGGGAAACGAGGAATTGGTTTGCTGTCTACAGAGACAAGTTTACTGATATTAATGATTTTAAAATGAAATTCTGTGAAAAGTTCTGGAATGAGGTTATTCAGTCGCAGCATCGTGAGGGAGTAGTGTGTGGTAAATATAACCCTAAAAGAAGCTCCACCATGACCGAATACTTTTTAGGGCAGGTATTAGTGTGAAAATATCTGGATGGCTTGAAGGAGGAAAGTGATGTGGTGAGGTTGCTACTTAGGCACTTTCCCTATAGGATCAATGTATCCAGAATGTAAAGACAATATCACAAGTAGAAAATTTGTTAAGCACATTTGATGCACTAGGGAGAGGGGGTTATGATGACAATTTCAATCGGAACCAGGGTAATAATAATAATAGGCCTAATGAAGCCAGGCATCAGGAAGTTCAAGGGCACGGTGAATAAGGGGCCAACGCTCAAAATAGAAATAATAATAATAATCAACTAAATCGGAACAGAGGAAATGGCTATGGTAATCAGTATCAAGGGAGGAACAATGATTTCAGGGGAAATCAAAGGAGGAACAATGATTACAGGGGAAATCAAGGGAGAAATAATGATTTCAGGGGAAATCAAGGGAGAAATTATAATGACAATAATTACAACCAGAATAGGGGTCAAGGAAGAGGACAGCCTAGTGGTAGTAATATACAGCCAAACAATGACAACACAGCCCGGAACAACCAGACCAGTGCCGTAGTTAGTAGTACTACAGCCAGCTGTAGCGGTTCTTTAAACGCGAACCAGGCTGCGAAGTAAGGTCAGAATCTCAGTCTGTAGCATGCCCTGTCCATACAATTACACAGGAACCCTATGACCTAAATGTAAGAAATGAATTATTACATGAAATAAATGATGAAGGTATTATTCAGGAAGTGGTTAGTAAGAGCCCCATAGTTAAATTTAACGTGTCCGAGGCGTATACAGATGTTTTAATTGATAGTGGTTGTATGAAGAGTTGCATAAGCAGTGCATTTTATGATAAAATGAAAGGAACTGGAGTAAATTTTGAGGAGATGCCAATTAAAAGCATTTTTGTTATCACAGCTGTTGGGAAGAGGTCTAAAGTAATTTCTAAGCAAGTTTTAGTAGACATTAAAATTAATAATCATATAGAAAAGCAGATTTGTCTTGTAATTCCAAATTTAATATTCAGTATAAATTTAAATTAAAAATACACACGGCATTAGCCCAAAAGAATGAATTATTTATATAATAATCCGGGCCGTGAAAGCCTTAATATGAAAATTAATATTCAGTGTTATCTTGGGTTCAGAGTGGCTAAGTAGAGTGTCTGGTAACTTATGTTATGATGTAGGGAGTTTGAAATTTAAATGGGGAAATTCTGAAGTAGAAGTACCGTAGCGTTCAATGACCATATTCAGAGAAGTAGTTTTGTAGGTGTGATTTGTGAGCGGGGTTCTCCATGTTTTGTGGGCAGTGTGATTACGAACGGTAGTCTAGAGGACTCGTTACGTGATGCTGCATTTCAGGGAAATATAGAGGTGGAACAATGTGTTCGGCTCTATGATGTGTTATTGTGTAATAGGATAGTTTTTGAGGATCGCATTGGTATGGCCAATTGCTATACACATTCATTGAACGTTATTGATAGGTCAGTATTCACAGGACATAGATATCCTGTACCTTTCGCTTATCAGAGTGCAGTTGAGGCACAAATTAACCAGATGCTTGAAGATGGGATTTTTGAGCACTCTTACAGTCCATATGTTAATTCTTTGATCACGGTACCCAAGACCGACGGCACAGTTCGTATTTGTTTAGACGCTCGTTTGGTTAACAGTAGAATTAGTTCAGATCAGCTGAAATCTATGTCAATAGAGGAATTAATGCAAACATTTGAGGGGAAGAAGTATTTCACTTGCGTAGATTTGAGTTCCAGTTTTTGGCAAGTGCCACTTATGTACGAAGATAGACCATTTAGAGCTTTTAGTCATAAATATAACCTTTATCAATTTTGCAGGGTACCTTATGGGTTAAAGAGTAGTTCAGCAGCTTTAATTAGGGCTTTAAACATCGCATTAGGGGATGACACAGGAGCGTTTGTAACCATTTACATTGATGATATGGTAATTAGTTCACGCAGTTTTGAGGAGCATCTACGTCATTTAGATATAGTTTTTCAGAAGTTAGATAAGGCAGGGTTCACATTGAAGCTGTCTAAGTCGTCATTCTGTCAGTCAGAAGTGACATTTTTAGGTCATAGAGTGTCGAGTAGAGGTGTGACACCAGAGGAAAGTAGGGATAGCATGTGTGGACAGTAGCAACAGGGCATTGTTACAGACACTGAGAAATAAGTAGGTAGAGTAACGTGATGACGTTAATTTAAGGGAGCCACTTGCAAGGTTGGAAGCAGGTGACGTAGTAACATTTATAGTTTCCAAACGTATTGGCAAAACAGCATATGTGCTGGAGAATAGTGAGGGAAACAGATTATACGGGACGTATAATATACATAGTCTACGAAAGTATGTGTCATAAAGTAAGTGCGTTTAGCTGGCGAGCCAGCCTATCAAATGAGTAAGTGTGGTATTTGGTGCGTGGAGGATATGGTCTTCCAGGCAGGCGTATCAGAAGTCACACAGGGGGGGGGTATTATGTAAGTAATTGAGAGTTTTCAGGTACAGGGAAATATGACGGGATTGTCGGATGCTCTTGAGCATTAAAATGTCTCGATACACCAAGGCCAGAATTTGGTAGCGCTGGTGAATTCCCATTTGTCTCCAAGAGATGGGTGAGCGCTTGGACAGGGTATTTTTGCTTAAGGCGTCCACGAGACAAAAGATGGGCCATCAGAAGGCGAGACAGTCCTTCATGAAACTCATACATAACAGCACACGTGATTTCTGTTTACGGCCTCGCCATGTAAGGTTTGTAAGTGTGTAATTTAAGGTAATTTGTACTATGGTATTATTTGTGTGAGGAGAACTGGTCTGTGTTGAGACCTAGTATTAAGTAGAATATGGTCTACGGGAACTTAAGAAGACAGGGCGATTACGGCACAGAAATATTTGGTGTTATATGTGATGCGCATTTACTGTTTTTTTTTCAGAAGTTAATATTAATTTCGTCTGTTATAAAGAGAGATTAAGTATTATGGTCGCGATGCGCTGCCACAATAGTGTGATCGTGTGCTCAGTGATAAGAGAGATTAAATTTCACCATAAGGAAGGAACCTCCAGTGAAATTAGGAAGTTCTTTGGAGATATACATATATCAGAACACCTTGATGCGTGTGATGTGGCATCTTATATACATAGTGCTTACACAGTAATTATGTCTATTCTTCCAACATAGAGAAATTTGAGAGGCGGAAATATCCGTGGAACATTGTTCTATATGAAAAACATTGGACTGGTTGCAAAGTGCAATCCATAGTGACAACAAACTTTGACGCAAAGTGCGTAAAGAAAAATTATGAGTGTATATATATATGTAATTTAGGGTGATTTCATTTATGTAATATGTATTTTGGATGGGGATTGTTAACGTGTCTGGGATAATCGGATAATGGACCGTCGTCACGGTAAATCATCCGATGATCCGAGGCGAATATGTAACTGTTTATCGAGGGGATTTTACGCCACTGGCATAAGTCAGTAGAAAGCCATTCTATATTTATTTACGCGGCAAATTGTTCAGCCAAGAGAAGTTTTCATGTAACTTATTATTATTAACTTATTATTATTATTAATTTTTTGGAGCATTTTCTTATAAAATTATAAGCATACAGATAGGTTTTCTATCTTATAGAAAACACTATCAAGCAAATTGTTACGATCAACATTAGCGTAGAAAATTATATGATTACGGAATTTTACGGAGTTTCTCAGTTAGGGTATTAAGAGAGAGATGACTCATTGGGAATTCGGCTACAGGCTTAATCTTGTCAAGAAGTATGACGCAAGCCGGGGTTGCAGCGTCAGGAAAAGGCGAATTGGCCTGGACCGGCAAACGACATCCTCCTCCCGCCGAATGTAATGAGCCAGAGGAGGGGAGTAGCAAGTGAGGGGTCAGCCAATCAGTGGAGACCGGGCGACTTGAAGACGGCTCCGGAGAGGGGATGTGACGAGTGCATATAGTGTTTGCGCGCCGTGGAAAGGAGGCCTTTCGTTGTAAAATTTAACCAGTGTGGTTGCACGAGTGAGTGGCTCCGATGTTCAGTGGAGGACTATCTTTGTAAAACTTAACCAGTGTGGTTGTACGAGTGTTTGGCTCCGATGTTCGGACCATAAAGTGATTACATCTACGAGTATATCATCAACTAACGAAGAAGATGACGACGTCCAGGAGACAATGGGAAGCTCTCTTCATCATCCAGTATGAGGGAAATACTTCGGCAATTTCCAGCGGTAAGCGCGAATGACGCAGAACTACGCAATCTCTCGTTTCTCTTTGTTTTATATTCAGTATTCAGTAACTTCATAGCTTGGGAATAAGAATAAAATCAGTAATTTATCCGAATCCGTTTTCACGTAATTTTCTAGCGGTAATATTCAAATCGCAAAGCTCCAATTTAAAGTTTAAACTTATTATTATTATTAATTTTGCAAAACTTGTTTTATATAATAAATTCATTTCTTTTACCATGCAATCTTTGCTTTCAGTAGGTAGCATTAGATATAGACCAATTCCTTCTCCTGATACAATTGTTTGTTGGGTTAATGATCAAATCATACCACGATCTGAGTGAATAGATTCTTGAAGGTGTTCTACTAGAGCTAGACGTTGTTAAATATAAATTTAGATTTCAACATAGCGTTGAGGTCTTGGCGCCCGTTAAAACAACATATCTTAGTAAGGAAATAACGTTTCATTTGTCATCCCAACAGTGAGGGCTATAGAAACCATTACATTTGTACGCTCAACGTGGCGCAAAGCGAAACCATTACAGTATGGTCACCGCATAAGCCTCTGCGATCCATGATTCCTGAAATAGCTACAAGTCCCTAGCCTTATTCGTTCGCGAGATATTTGCAAAAGTGCAATTAGGCTTTTTTAACAAAAATTGAAAATACATTCAAAAAGGGGATGTCATTCCAAGTCCAACGACCCCTCATACAAGTCCTTAGCATTATTGGTTCATGAGATATGAAAAGCGCATGACCTATTAGTTTTCCATCTTTTGGTTAAATTCTTAAAAAAACACTCATTCATAAATCTTTATTCAAAAAGCCTGCCCTCTTACAAAATCCCCAATTGCGCATGCGTATAAACAAAAACAAACATGTTAATTCATTGTGGCATTCCACCCATCGCATATTGTTCATATGAAAAAACTTTTAATTTCATATTAGCACTCAACCTCCCACATGTCGCACTTGAAAAAAAAAACAACAAAAGTGTCGTTTGGCCCTTTGTCAAAATTCCAAAAATAGTTTCAAAAAGGGGGCGTCACCCCGAGTCATTTGTCATCTCGTACACGTCCCTACCTTTATTAGTTTACAAGATATAACAAAAATCTAAAAATCGTGGTTTTACCCCAACAAGGCTGTTTCCTTCATTCTCAAAACTTAAACCTATTACGAACATCAAAAGGGCTTCGAGACAAGAGATTTAACACGTCACACGTCCATATCCGACCATGCGTTCGTGAGGTATCGGCAAACTTCGTAGGAAAGTAGGCGACTATCTAGCTCTCCCCTCACCTCTAAAACCCCTTCTTAAAAATCATTTTTCAAAAAGCCCACCCTCTTACAAAATCACCAAGTGCGCATGCGTAAAAACAAAGAAACAAAAATGTGAATTCATTATGGCGTCAACTCGTTGACATGTCGTTTATGTGGAACAACGTTTAATTTCATACTAGCATTCAAACTCCCACATGTCGCACTTGGAAAGCGAGATTTTCGAAAAAAATATAATTTCACCCCCTAGTAGGGGTATGTTTTATTTTGGGGTGGAAATATGTTGTCCATTGGAAAGGGGGTGTCAGCCCGAGTTTAACGACACCTCATTCGTCAAAATCCGACCATGCGTTCGGGAGATATCGGCTTTTCCCCTGAATGTGTGGCGTGTTAGTATGTGACGTCAGCAGGAAAGTAGGCTATGAGTCAACATTTTGAAACGTTTTGCTCACACCTCATAGGTTAGGTTAGGTTAGGCTAGGTTAAGTTAAGCTATGGCCGCCATCTTGTGACATCTCCAGGAAAGTAGGCTAAGGGTTAACATTTTAGAACTTTTTGATCACACCTCCTTGTGATGTCACCAAGAAAGTAGGCTATGGGTCAACATTTTGGAATTTTTTGATCACACCTCGTTGTGACGTCACCAGGAAAGTAGGCTATGGGTCAACATTTTGGAACCTTTTTATCACACCTCGTTGTGACGTCACCAGTGGCCGCCATCTTGTGACTTCATGGCCGCCATCTTGTGACGTCACCAGGAAAGTAGGCTATCATCTAGGAACTGTACAGCCCCCCTACCTACCGTATTTTAAACCTTCAGCGGAAAGCAATACCCATTTACTCAGTGGTGTACGCAAGTTTTCTTTCTAGGGGGAGGGGTTCATTCATAGTTATGCACATTTTTAAAATTATATTTCGATTACGGTATTGTTCATGAAAATCAATAATTAAATAAACATTCTCATTGCACGAAAACTATTTTCATTGTATTCTCTAGTACAATAAACAAGATTGCAAATACTATTAAAATATGCAAAATAAATAAATAATATGGTAAACAGTAACTAAATAAACTGAAATGATGTATTGGTATCAACATGTCCATACTTGACTGTTTATAATATTGATATTACGAGTGAAAACAATAAAGTTTTGCTCTCCATGCTCTTACGGTCAGTACTACTGACTTCAAAATCTGTCTATCATAATGGCTTAATCTGCATACAGTCCTTACAATCAACTAAATAAATGTATCGTACACGGCAAACGAAGTTGGCTCCGTTTGAGTAAAGAAACTTCACTGGCGGTAGTGTAAAACATTTAACAGGTGATTCTCGTAGATAGGACAATAAAGATTCAAGATAAACAAACATATTTTGGGGGAGGGGTTTAAACCCTAACGCCCCCCCCCCCCCCCACTCGGTACACCGCTGTATTTACCGGTACTCTGTGAAGACACCCATAGTTTATATTGGAAGATCCCTGGCTAGAGAAATGGTGAATTAAGATTTTTGTTTATAAATGTTTTTTTTTTTTTTTTTTTTTTTTCGTGTAGCCTCCTGAGAGGCCGAGTGCAGGTCTTTCTAGTCGACGCCCGTGGGCGACCTGCGCGTCGGGATGAGAGATGGAATGGATGAAGATGAATGAAACTGGGCAAGGATGTGGAAGGAAGCGGCCGTGGCCTGTCAGAAGGTACTGTCCCAGCATTTGCCTGGTGTTGAAAATGGGAAACCACGGAAAACCATTTCAAGGACAGCCGACGGTGGGGCTCGAACCCACGCGTCTACCGAGTCAGCAGAGCTTGGCCCCTTGACCCAACGCTGCGCTTTAGCGCGCGTAGCCACTACCGTCGGTTTTATAAATGTTATCATGTTAGAATATACGGTATGTATGTGGCATATGCCAAATATGAATATTGTTCGTAGGCCTATATGTCATGACTCTGATGGATAATAAGCAAGTAATAATCAAATAAACGCAAGTTCACAGAAGTCCAGGATTTAAACTTTTTTGGTAAAGTGATCAGATGGCAGACAGCTACTAAATTGTTAAGTACCTGGGAGTCACGCTACATCGCCGTCTCACTATCGCTCAGGAGGTAACTAAGCGCGCTAACCAAGCGAAGGCTACCCTAGCACTGCTTTGGCCTCTACTCCGGCCACAGAGCTCTCTAGATGCCTTTAGCAAGTTCCTCACATACAGCACAATGGTATGATCTGTAATGGAATATGCCTGTCCAGCATGGGGGTTCGCAGCCCCCCGCTTCGCTCAACAAAGTGCAGGTTATACAGAACCAAGCATTATGCACGATATCAGGTGCCCCATGGTACCGTACGCGCGTAATATTACATTACACGGACTATCACCTAAAGACTACCGTATCAGTCAGAGGATTAAGAAGCAGGCAGGAAAATTATGCAACACAGATACACACAGCACCGACCCTTTTATAAACAGGTTAGGCGACTACCACGTCACGTGGTGGCGTCAGATACGCCCCCGAATGATAATAGAACATACTTTATCTCTTCACCCCACAACTACTACAGCTACCGTGCCGTAATACTTTACGTTCTTTCTAAAACCTAAATTTCATACTTTGAACTACTTCTCTTTTTATTCGAAGTGCAATGAAACGGCACGATTTCAACTCCAGCTGACTGGCGGGGTGGGGGGTTACGGAAGTAGGGGATATGGCCTTGAGCGTTTAGGCAAGTGGAACTTTCAGATGCCATGGAGCGTTGGACGGGTGCGCAACGTGCGTTTGCTGTGAAGGCATATTACAAAAACACGGATAGTGTGGTTTGTGCTCAGCGCGCTTTCCGTCGTGAGTTCAATCTACCGCCACGCGCTCCCGTGCCGTCAAGGAAAGCTATCCTCCTTTGGGTGAATAACTTTGAAGCCACTGCTAGCACGACAAAGAAAATCGGTGGTAGTGAAAAAACAGTCCGGATCCCAGAGAATATTGATCGTGTGCGCGAAGCATTGCAACGAAATCCTCGAAAATCAGCGAGACGTGGGTAGATTATAAGCTTAGGAATAACCCACCCACCAAGGGAAGATGATTAAAAAAAAGGAAGTAGGTTTTGGATTGAAAAAAAAGGATGGAAAATGGGAGGAGAGTCCCACAAAATTAATAAGTTTAACTTTAAATACCTTTAGAGGCAGTTGCCACTGAAAATTAACTCTTTGATACCTAAAGTAGGTACGAGCTTGGTCGAAGCTAACGGGAACCGCAGCCGGGACTTGGGCGATTTGCAAGAGAGAGGCTTTAGTGTATTTCCTCCCAAGCATGTATGAAACTACTATAGGGAAGGGTGATGGTCTGGCAAGACTGATAGTAACAAATTTACTGTATGTCTTCTCAAAGAAATTAGGTTTTACAAAATAATTCGAAGAATGCCAATGATTTAACTCAGGTTTGGTATTTTCAATTTCCAAAATTATGGAGTTCCGGTAAAGGCGACCAAGTGTCTCTAAGAAGGAAAATGATAAAAGATTATGCCTTATGGAGTAATCTTGGTAAATGAACCAATGGTTGCATTGGAAAATGGCTTAGCTTTTACTCAGCGAGGAGCCGGCTAAAAGTTTAGACAAAAAGAAACACTTATCTTTTAGAAAACTGACCATAAGTTTTCGGAGAGGGTCTCCACAAGCAGGTAGCTGGCTTAGCGAGCTTTACTTGCCTTACTGGCCAATTAGAATTAGCTATTAAAGCTAAAAAGAACTTTAGTGAGGTGAAAATTAAGAGTTCTTGCTCAAATGCAACAAATGGTGAAAGCCCTATTAATGATTTTAATGTCATTGAGTGAGGAGAGTCAAGGAAGACAGGATTTTGCCTAAACTTTGTATTCGTAAATGAAAAAGCGAAAGGAAACGCTTCATTTATTTTACAATTCAAAGAAGTTTGAGGAAATTAACAATTATGTAATATAATTTTGACAAACATAGTTCATTTAAACTTTTTTAAGAAATGGGGTCGCAGACCTCCTCACATTAAACGATTGCTCCAGGCAACTGACAATTTATGAGGTTTGAAACCTTACATGTTTTTAAAATCTTTATAAGAAAATAAAAAGACATGTGTAGTAATTAAAGTTTAAACATTTAAATTTAGTACAAAGAGTGTACTTTAAGAAATTCTTGAGAGAATGTTCTAGAGAAAGTGACAACTTCGAAAATAACAATAAGAAAAACATGAAGAATAAGATGGAATTTCTAAAACTTCTTATATTTATACAGAAATAATGTTGGTTATTATGCAAATAAGGGCAGGTCACTTACTGTGAAACCTGAAGAAAGTTAAAAGGAAGGTTCTAGACTTCCCAAGTTTGAGTAGGAATCACTAGCCAAATGGGACAGTTTCCATTTCGTGAAACCTGAACATGACTCGCTCAAGAGTTTAAAGAATTGTTTTCCCTGATTATAGGAAAGGAACGATGTGAATTTGAAACTTGTATCACACAAGCAATAATGCAGAATTTAATTAATGTTAAACTAGCAAAGTTGGAAGGGCACTTCGTGAGTGACACCTTATAGAAAAGTTACAATTTTATTAATATTGGTTGTTAGTAGAAGGTTGAGGAAAGATCATTGGGATATAGGATCAATGTTCATGGCCGTATTTAATGTAAACGGACGATCGCGACGCGGTAGAAACTTGGAGCAAGCACTGGTTATCACTGTAGTCTATAAAGATGGATGCAAAGTTCACTATAGAAACACTAAAGTTTATGAGAAAGAAAGTTATTGCAATTATGGAAATAACTGATTGCACTATATAGGTGAGAGTCTATTTCTTGAAAAAGTTGTGATTTACAATTAAATGTACCATAAAACATTCCAGTGGTTCCAGCGGTGGAAGAAAGTTAGCTATTGCAACAATTTGTAAGGAAGATTCCTCATTTTAAATATTATTGTCACAAGTGAGTGAAAAATACCTGACGGCAAGACTCGCAGATAGAGTACAAGATCTCGAAGGATCCAGAACGACCTTAGTAGAAAAATGGGGTTGAGAAAATCCAACGGAGGAACTAGCTTGATGAATTATAGACAGCGGGTATTAGGTAATATCCCACGTAGTGAGAGGATTTCTCATTTGAATAGCTTAAGAAAAGCTCTTTTTTAGTAAGGTTGGCTTATACAAGCGAAAGCTCAACATGGCAAATCCCACGAAGAATGATTTTTGCCCCAAAATAAATAATTTCACACTGTCTATAAAAGAATCATTAAAAGCACGTGGAAGTTAAAACCATGAAGATGAGGTTAAAACTTTTAAAATGGTACTTATCTTGATTTCATGTTGAAGGCGAAGTTTCCCTGGATGACAACTACCTTGCCAACATGGCGTAGAAGAGAGTGTGCCTCTTGGTTTGAGGAGACTAGCTCGAGAGGAGCTTTAACTGATCGAGTCAACTGCCGACTGAGAAGTGAGACCTGCTCAACGGAGCACGGAGGGTCCAAGGAAGGGGAAAAGAGTGGGGGGTAGGAGACAAAAGGAGAACATATAAACATTGCCAATGTTACAACAAAAAATGATCTTCTCTTGCTGAGTTGGTCTTCAAAGAGTTGATAACAGATGATACTAGCGCAGCATGGTGAGTAAAGAAGTAGACGTAGTCCTCTTGCTCAAGGAGAAAATAGCTGGCGATGGTAACAGGATCTGGTGGCCAAATGGATAAGTAAGTCCTCTAGCACCAGGAAGAATAGAGGAGCTTCAGAGATTCGCTGCGAGATGACGCTAGGTGGGTCACAGAAGTTATATATCTAGAACAGACTTATGAAGACATAAGAGATTTGCCCATCAAGGAGAAAACAGAAGATCACTGTTGGTGTTTGACAAAGAGGAAGGAAGAAATGAACATGCAAGGAGCAATAAAAATTATATCTCAGGTACCGTGTATTCAAAGAATACACCAAGACGTCACAGCGCTGAACTTGGTCTCAGCAATCGATCGGTGAGACGGATTTTAAAGAACAACCTACACTATCATCCCTACAAGATACAGATAGTGCAAACCCTACAACCTCATGATTACAATAATCGCATAAGCCTTTGCCGAACGATGCTTAATGTTCCTGGAAGAAATGAAGAAAGAGTGCACAACATGAGGATGAGTGATGAAGCCCACTTTCATCTAGGTGGCTACGTGAACAAGCAGAACATCCGGTATTGGTCCGAACATAACCCATAAGAACTTCATGAAAAACCTCTCCATTCTGAAAAAGTAACAGTGTGGTGTGCAATGTCATCTCGTGCAATCGTGGGACCCTATTTTTTTGAAGATGAACAAGGCAACACGGTGACGGTAAACTCTCAAGGTTATTCTGACATGTTGGTAACGTTTGGTCTGCCTGAAATCGACCAGTCTCATCCAAATGAAGAAACACTCTACCAGCAAGATGGTGCAACAAGCCATCCTGCTAATGTTTCTAAGGATTTACGGGAACTCGCATTTCCTGGACGCCTTATCAGCAAGAATGGTGATATCCCTTGGCCTGCCCGTTCACCAGACTTGACAGCTCCAGATTTCTTTCTTTGGGGCTATTTTAAGTCCAAAGTCTTCCAGGAAATCCACCAAGAACAAAAGAAGACCTGAAGGAACGAATTCGGCAGGAAATTAACAACATTACGTTGCAGATGCTACATAACGTCATGGGTGGATTTCGTCTCAGACTCCGACAATGCGTGCAAAACCAAGGACGCCATCTTACTGGCACTGTATTCAAAAAATAATAAGGTTTTATGGTTAAACATTAATTTCCACTCGTGTACTTAAGATGTATGTTAAAACAATTATCCTCTTTTTCTAAATAAATTATTTGTGGGTTTTCAAAATCGTGCCGTTTCATTGCCTCACCCTGCATTTCGCAGACCTTAGTGCACCTAGCCACCCACATCCTGGGTATTCCATCACCCAACAACCACCAACTAGACTAAATAGATAAAATTCCAAAGACCTCCGGGCCAAATTGCTAAATTTAAACGAGTGGGTTCTGTCTGTCTGTCCACTATTTCATAAAAGCTTCCTCGTGTGCTCGTATTTGCTCGGATGTGATGACGATGACAAACAGAATATGATATAGTAATCCGTGAGTAAGAATAAAGAGTACCTGATGTTTGTTTAATCGTCTTACGTTCAAAAATGATCCAATAGAACGGGCGAGTAGACTGCCTCATTTTGAAGAGCTTGAAGACACGTTATCATGTTACAATATACTGTATGAATTTGGCACGTGCCAAATATGAAATATGATGGCGAATAAACTTTGAGAAGATAAATCAGCGTGAACATCGTTCTTGTTGTAAATATGGTCTAAAATATCATAACATACAGTCCCGAGCTTCCCCGGTGAAGAGGACTACCGGTATTTGTGTTAGAATGTACACTTAAATTAGTGTCATTCTGTGTCAATGAGAAACTCTAATAAGACTGTTTTTCTGTATTGTGCTGTCTAAAATACTCGGATCAATTTTTCTGAATGTGGCAACATACAGTTCAATTAATGTATGGTTATTAAACAAAAGCATTATTATGTTTATTTATTCTAATATTTGTCAAAGACATCTGCGAATTTTGTTTATTGCAACAAAGAAATGTAAAGAAATGTTTATAACATGTTAAAGAAAGTTTGTCATTTCTAATTGGCCACTCTGCACGCGACTTAAGTGAACTGACCAACAAGTGGCGTCTTCACGTTATTAATAATGTTTATAACAATTTAATTTCGCTTTTTAAAATTAAGGGTTATTATAAATGCCAAAATAATAGACGGCCTTGTCTATTTGAGATGTTTATATTTGTTTTAAATTTATCAATCACATTCCTTCTACTTTTTCTTAATCTATATTGAACCCTTGCAAAGAAGCTTATGAGACTCAGTTTCGGGGGGTGTAACAGTACATATCGTAAGTTGTTGTTAAAGCGCTTCATTAACATGCAGGGTAACATATAACAAAATAACATGCAGGAAAAAGTGAAGCCAGGGTTAAAAACAAATGAATTTAATAAACAGATCAGCTATTTACAACAAGAATTAACAAAACAAACTCCCATATGACTCCTACTGAATAAAAAAGTATGCCAAAACTAGGCCAAATCTCTGGAGAGATTAATACTTGGACCAAATGTCCCAAAGAAAAATCAACAAAAGTGACAATTTATGCGCGTGTGCTGTTCTACATGCTTCACGATGAGTACAGTCGAATGCATGATTCGCCAACATCCAGAATAAACTTTCAGACGACGAATCCACATTGCTTAGAGCTAGACAGACGCGGGGAACAACTATACAACACTTAAAACTAAACCGACACTTCCTATACTTAAAATAAACAACACAATAATTTCCGCATGAAATTGGAATCAAAACTGCCGTAGCAAAAATATTACTGCCTAAAATTAGGACTTCTCACACAAATCAACACAAGTAAGTTAACACGTGACCAATAAAAGAAATACACATATGACCGCCGTCATTTTTACAAGTACACTACCACTACACCACACAGGCGTCACATACTAAATTACATGAATCGAGTCATAAACAAATCAATAGGGTCAAAGCCAACATTTACATTATTAACACAACATCCTATCCATACAACATGCAAGAATCCGTCACACACATGGCGAACTCCCCAATTAATTATGGTTCAAAATAACCATCACAAAGAACAGGTTTGCTACTTGAAAGCTTAAAGGGGCCAGTCAGAACATAGGACTGCCTAACAAATATAAGTCACCAGGCAAGACGGGCGATTCGTGGAAATCTGCATATCTGTCAACCCACGTGTCAAAATGACCTCGACCTCCCAAGGCGCGGGATCGAATCTCGAAGAAGCGTGCCCCAAAGCACAATAATACATGTGTGTGTGTCAGAACAAAATATCCCGGCATTTCCCCTAGGAAATCCAAGAATCACCATATGGACAAGGAACAGCGGTCTCCCTGGAGCACCCTGCCTTTCCATCAAAAACACAACAACAACAAAAATGAGGGCGGTAGGACCTCTACCCCTCTTCACGTAGAATCAACACACACCTGACACAATAACACACACAGAATCACACGTATGGGTTTGACAGACCCTGAAATAAAATGACATAAATATTTTCCACTCGCTGGCGCCTCCGTTCTACGCCGTGACTAATTAACCTGAAAAGGACTCAAAAAATCTATCAAATTAGAACTAAGGTGTTCTACAATTACATCTTAACTTGCTGCACTCGGCAACCCTAATATGAATAATAACCTGTTCAGCAAACATCTTACAGTAATTACCTCCCTTTCCTATCAAAAATATGAACTTTAATAAAGCACCACTTATCGAATGTAACGGGTTCCGCATTTGCATGGATAAAAATCACGTACACGCGCCGTGTACATTAAATATGACTCCAAAGAAAAATAATTACACATCAAACACCTTGGCCACGTGCCAACGTACATTTAAAACAATTAGTGTCGGTAAGAAAAAAAACACTCTAAAACAAGAGAAAGACTAAAATTAACTATTTACAAAGTTCCCCCGCCAATCTAACTACATAATTGAATAATCAATTGTTGTACATCACCGTCTCAGCTTGTAGAACATATGACCTCCATCTCAGCCCATTTCCCTATGGGAAAGTTAGCACTCCATAGTCGTCTTCGTAGAAGCGTCGGACATCACTCCGGCTCCTGACCACACGTCGGACATCTTGGTGTAGTCGCTTTGGAAGAAAAGTTCAATGTTATTATAATTTGACTTGGCCTTAATCGCTTGTGAGATACTAAATTCGCCCACAAATAGTCCTATGCGATTAATCACGAAGACTTTCCCTACTCTTGCTCACACACGCACGATACACACATGAAAAATACAATAAAAATTTACAAGAAATATACACTTCGAGTCCATCGTCACTGGCTCGATAATACAAGTTTTAAAGTCTGACTGACTCACAGTCGCTATCTCGCTCGGTAATCTCTACTGCTCTGCTTGACCTTCGCTCGGGCTAGAGCGCTAATTAGATTGTTACTCAAGCCTTGCCCCCTGAGAGCTGAAATAGTTGTCTTTAAGATAATATTCAAGTTATAAATCACCACGCAAACTGGCGTGAAATTAGCTCGCAGAGCTCACAAAGTATTAGACTTCAAATAATGTTAGAACCTTAAAAATCGCTACACAAACTGATGTGAAATTAGCTCATCAGAGCTCACAAATAAAATGACTTCGAATAATATTAGAGCGTTAAAATCATTACGCAAACTGGCGTGAAGTTAGCTCCTCAGAGCTCCAAACAAAAAGACTTCAAACTATATCAGAGCGTTAAAATCATTACACAAACTGGCGTGAAGTTAGCCAACAGAGCTCCAAAACGAATAGACATCGAACGGCGTCTCGTCGATCAATTTATTAGAAACTGACAGGGGGATGAAGAGTGGGGTGAATTAAGAAAAAAATTCCAGAGTTTTCATCTCACACACACGGGACTAGTGTCAATCTTCATCAAATAATTCAAACGTCTCAGCGCACTCATGCGGAGGTAATTCTGATCGGCGGTTCTTTAGTTAATCAATTCCGCGCGCTTTTTACCACTGACGCCATCCATCGCGTGATCTTGGCGTGGTCTCTCCTGATTGGGTGATTCAACCGTAGGTCGGTTGCAAGAAACTCGTGACCATCCCTTTATGATTCCAATTCTGGTGCAAGTTGTTACACAATCTGGCCTTGAACTCAGATAACCAGGCCGTTTTCAAGAATAGCTACCACTTGCTACTTCTGTGGCAATCATTGCGACACGCTACCTTGCCTTTATCCTCAACAACTTCCACAAGTACTGCCTGGGCTGCAGTAATAATAATAATAAATTATGAATACTTATTTATCGTAGATTAATAAGGGTTCATTTATCCTCAGCAAGGTTTTGAAATTCGAAGCAAGCGATTGATTTGGATTTCAAAAACAATATCCACAGTAGTAACAACAACATATCTTTAGTATCTCGCTCAGCTGCTCGGGTGTACACTTCACTGACCCAATTAGTGTGCGCTCTCCCTCGCCGGAATGTCATTCATACTTCTTGCTAGACCTCCCCTTCTCCTCACGTGATTGCCACTCCTGTCGTCTCAGCTGCTCGTTGTTTACAAACAAAGCGCGCTCTCTCTCAAGTACTCCACGGCCACGTATATTTGAGTGTTGGCTCTCAAAATAAAATTCTGCAGTAAATGTTCTGCACACATCATCCTTCTTATTCATCAAATGGTTCTCTTCTGTAATATGGTTTTAAGTTGGCGCTATTAAAAACAGATTTAGCCCCAGTGCTCACTTCTTCAAGCCTGTAAGCATTGTTACCCAGATTCTTAATGACACGGAACGGGCCAATAAATTTTGGACAGAATTTTGCAAAGACTTTGTTTTTGGGATCAGATATCGGTGGTCTGCGAACCAGCACTAACTCTTGTTCTTGTAATTCCCGGTGAAACTTCTTTCCTCTGTACCTTCTCAGTCTTCGGTCCGCTTGGTTCCTCATGTGCTCTCTCGATCGCTGAATTCGCAACTCATGCGCTAATAGTGGATCCCTTGGACATGGAATAATTTTGTCCCACGATCTCTCCGGCAACCTGTTGTGGTGTACAATTAGTGGGACTTGACCCGTCGACTCGTGCTTAGTGGTGTTCATGCACATCTCAATATCTCCTACTTTGTCAACCCATTTATTGTGATCGTTAGGAATCATTACTCTGTAGTACTTGGCAACACAGCGAATCGTTCTCTCGCTCGGATTCCCACAAGGATGACGAATGCTTGAAAATATATGTTTTATTCCTAGGCTCTCTAGACCTTGCCTAAAAATATTGCTCGTGAAATAAGTACCATGGTCTGATAAAATGGATTCCGGCTTCCCAAGCATCGGAATAACTTTGTTCTGAATTCTACTGAGGACTTGTTTTGATGTCGTCTTCTGGATTGGACATAACACTACCATCTTTGAAAATACATCGACACACACCAGAAGGTGTCGGCATCCACGCTTCCCTTTGACCAGAGGGCCAAAACAGTCGATAGCGAGCATCTCGCATGGTTTTTTAGGTAATAGTGGTCTTGGAGGTTGTTTCATAATGAAGTTGTTCGGTTTAGTGCGCTGGCATGCGTCACAAGTTCTTATCTCTGATCACCTCATTAGTGCATTCTTCAACGACCCAAGTATTCGCCTCTCTCTCTAGTGGACTCTCTTCCATGTTTAAACCCACGTGATTCAACCCCTCAACTTGTTTGAAACTTACAGTGTTGTTATGTAAGTCAATTACAGCATGAAAATCACAGATAAAGTTGGCTCCCAAAAGGATGTTATAATTCATCTTCGGTATGACAATGAATGTTTGCGAAAATGTGTGGTTCAATATTTCCAGATCTAAATATGCTTGCTGTTTACAATTGATGGTCTTGTCAGGAATAACCCCTCTGACTTTCATTAACGGTACAGGCATAATTGGAACAGTTTGTTTTCTTCCGATTTCTTTTACCAATACTTCAGTGACTAAGCTCACCTGGCTACCTGTGTCAATTAAACATCTCACCCTCATACCTCCAATATGTGCGTAAATAATTGGCAATTGTCTGATGACATTTTCTCGGTCTTTCACCACTTCCTCCAGGCAATCGTCCGGGAATGCTACCCACTCTTCTATATTAGCCACAATCATCTCTTCTCGCTCCCTGGCGTCCTCCATTTTCAGGCTATCAGGTTTTAGTTCATTTGAAGTTTTTTTTTTATCCCGGGACCCATACGTTGTGTTCCGCCGGTTGTCCTCGCGCCTCTCCTGCTGCCTCAATAAACTTTCTGCCCCCTCTCCTTGATGATTGTCTGGGCTCTGTCTATTCGCCATCGCGCGCCCCCACTTCTCCTTCTCCGTCTCTTCGGCGTTTAATTGATCTAAGTACTTTTGAGACTCGACATACCGCTCATCCCAATTGTTGCGATAGTCTCCCCTATTTTCTTGGCGATAGTTCCTCGCGTTGTTCCACCAGCCATCTCCATTTCTTTGGTAAGGTCTACCCTGCCTTTGATTTCCCCTCCAATTGGTGTATTCCCGCTGGTACGTCCATTGATTTTGCTGGTTTGGATTGTTTTGGTTATATCTATCTCGGTGATTTTGAAAATTTCGATGATTCTGGTTGAATTGGTTCCGGCCATCAAAGTCTTGCCTTCTCGGTGTAAACTGCGTTCCTGTGGATTGAGTTTTCGTTTGGTTCCCCTGGCTGTGACTATTTTGGTGTCCCTGAACCACTTCTGCCGTGTTGACACATTCCATATTTCTCCTTCCTGTCTGTGGACTCACCATACTTGTCTCGTCAAGGTTTCGGAATAATTCTTCGGCCTGCACTGCAGTCTTAATATTTCCGGCTACTAACAGCTGTTGAATGTTCATAGGAAGTTGTTTCCCGATGGTTAGAACCATATTTTGTTCGCTAGGGGGTCGTCAAAATCGCGGAATTTCACCAGCTGTTGGCTAAAGAATTCTGAAAATCTGGTCGGATGCGTGCTGTGTTATTTTCGAGTATATAGGTCCATTCTTAATCCCTGCTGTAAAGAAGGACTCCAGAACTTCTTTAAAAACGCTTCTCTGAATTGAGCCATGTCGGTGAATGTATATTTAAAGCTTAAAAACCAGGTTAAGCTTGGTCCCTCTAAAAACTTCTCCACGAGTCGCAACTGTTTTTTGGGACTGATATGCTGATCATTAAAATAGTCAGTCAACTGACGTAAAAAGTATTTGGGAGTGGTTCCTGAGTGCTCCCTGAATTTATCGGGTTTGAAATCATTTCCCCTAATGACTTGAATTACTTGGGCGGGTGCCAAGTTTGGTTGTGGTGTGGAGGTCTCTCCCCTGTACTGTTGGAATGCGTTGCTCGTTAATTTGGGACTTTGACTTCGGCTGTTATCCTCAGCCAACATCAAGCCCACGGACTTCCAATGCTTCCCTGCTTGTCTGCCGTATTTTCAGCCGAACATAATGTAGCATTCTCTAATGATCTAATTTCATTTTTAATTATCGAATCTGAGTGTTCTTGTAGTTTAGATTTTACGTTTTCCTCCAAAGCCTGCATTCTCGAATTGTATTCCCCTAAGCGTTTTAAAATTGTCAGCCTGTCTTCTTTATTTGCGTTTGCCTGCTGTTCCCAATCTCTTCGGATCTTGCTCTTCTAACTGCTAATTTTCTCTTCGCTCCTTTCCTGATTCTTTTCTAGCTCTTCTCGTATCTGTTCTTGTGTTTTGACTAATTGTTCTTCCAGATTATCCCGATTTTTAATGAGCAGTTCTCCTACCTCTTCTCTTATGACCTGCTGGGTTTTAATTAATTGGTCTTCCAGATTATCCCGATTTTTAATGAGCTGTTCTCCTACCTCTTCTCTCATGATCTGCTGGGTTTTACTTAATTGGTCCTCTAAGTTTTCACGCAATTGCATACGTTCTGTTTCGGTCTTGACCTCAAGTTTATCGATTTCTTTGATTAATTCAAGTACGTTGCTGTCGACTGAATTAATTTGTTGCTGTAATTTATCTTGTGTGCTCTTTATTCCCGCTGTGTTGTTGACACATGCCGCCTCGATTTGCTTTAATTTATCGGCCACCATTTCATCAAATTGTATGAGTTTATTGTCAAACTTCGCCTCCAACTTTTTAATTTCACCTAATTGTTTGACGTTATTCTCCGCAACCTCACCTGCCAGTTTCTCTACTTCCCTAACACTTTGATTTATGTCGTTAGTGATCTTCTCTAATTGCTCTGTTTGTGTTACCGCCTGTTCTGATAATTTGTGATTTAATTCGTGAAATTGTTTATCAGTGTCCAATTTCTGGACCTGTAATTGGACCGAAATATTACCGCTCATGTCGTGTAACTGTTTTTCACTGTTCTTTAATTGTTCTTCCGTTTTCGCGGACATCTGCACTAACTGTTCTTCCGTTTTCGCGGACATCTGCTCTAATTGTTTATCATTATGCTCACGCTGACTTTCTAATAGTTTATTTAATTGTTTATCATTGTCTTCGCTTATTTCCTCCTTCATGTTCTTTAACTGTTCTTCCGTTTTCGCGGACATTTGGATCGACATCTGTTCCAACAATCCCTTAATTTCCTCAACACTCGCCATTTCACAATACACAAATATAATCAGAGAAAAACAGGGTCATGCACCGAGATTTCAGTCATACACACGCATACATGTCATAACATTTAAATATTACTGATTCTAATTTAATAAAAATGTCAGTAACCAAAATTTACTGAATAAATTACTCTTTTTTCCAAACAACAAAATAACTCCCTAGTGATCTGCTTTTAAATTCCTAACCAACAGAATTTACGAACGACACTCATTAACCAAAGTTAATTAAATGTCAAATATAAGGCAACAACTTCCTGCTTTGACTGAGTTCAATAATATGCAAATTTTCTAATTTTAATGCCGGGCACCAGAACAAGTTAATAACAAATACAATATCAAATTCTAACCTTGTTCAATATCTCTAACTTTAGGAACTCAGTGATTTTACTAATGCACATGGCGGTACAACATCGCCTCAATTTACTGAATTTACTTTGCCCGCTTGACGTGGCATTATTTCTCAACGAAATAAATATGAGATCAGCGAAGCAAGAACAACAACAGTCCCACTTGGGCAGCCATTTTTGTTTTATGAACCCTTGCAAAGAAGCTTATGAGACTCAGTTTCCGGGGGTGTAACAGTCCATATCGTAAGTTGTTGTTAAAGCGCTTCATTAACATGCAGGGTAACATATAACAAAATAACATGCAGGAAAAAGTGAAGCCAGGGTTAAAAACAAATGTATTTAATAAACAGATCAGCTATTTACAACAAGAATTAACAAAACAAACTCCCATATGACTCCCACTGAATAAAAAAAAGTATGCCAAAACTAGGCCAAATCTCTGGAGAGATTAATACATGGACCAAATGCCCCAAAGAAAAATCAACAAAAGTGACAATGTATGCGCGTGTGCTGTTCTACATGCTTCACGATGAGTACAATCGAATGCATGATTCGTCAACATCCAGAATAAACTTTCAGACGACGAATCCACATTGCTTAGAGCTAGACAGACGTGGGGAACAACTATACAACACTTAAAACTAAACCGACACTTCCTATACTTAAAATAAACAACACAATAATTTCCGCATGAAATTGGAATCAAAACTGCCGTAGCAAAAATATTACTGCCTAAAATTAGGACTTCTCACACAAATCAACACAAGTAAGTTAACACGTGACCAATAAAAGAAATACACATATGACCGCCGTCATTTTTACAAGTACACTACCACTACACCACACAGGCGTCACATACTAAATTACATGAATCGAGTCATAAACAAATCAATAGGGTCAAAGCCAACATTTACATTATTAACACAACATCCTATCCATACAACATGCAAGAATCCGTCACACACATGGCGAACTCCCCAATTAATTATGGTTCAAAATAACCATCACAAAGAACAGGTTTGCTACTTGAAAGCTTAAAGGGGCCAGTCGGAACATAGGACTGCCTAACAAATATAAGTCACCAGGCAAGACGGGCGATTCGTGGAAATCTGCATATCTGTCAACCCACGTGTCAAAATGACCTCGACCTCCCAAGGCACGGGATCGAATCTCGAAGAAGCGTGCCCCAAAGCACAATAATACATGTGTGTGTGTCAGAACAAAATATCCCGGCATTTCCCCTAGGAAATCCAAGAATCACCATATGGACAAGGAACAGCGGTCTCCCTCTAGCACCCTGCCTTTCCATCAAAAACACAACAACAACAAAAATGAGGGCGGTAGGACCTCTACCCCTCTTCACGTAGAATCAACACACACCTGACACAATAACACACACAGAATCACACGTATGGGTTTGACAGACCCTGAAATAAAATGACATAAATATTTTCCACTCGCTGGCGCCTCCGTTCTACGCCGTGACTAATTAACCTGAAAAGGACTCAAAAAAATCTATCAAATTAGAACTAAGGTGTTCTACAATTACATCTTAAATTGCTGCACTCGGCAACCCTAATATGAATAATAACCTGTTCAGCAAACATCTTACAGTAATTACCTCCCTTTCCTATCAAAAATATGAACTTTAATAAAGCACCACTTATCGAATGTAACGGGTTCCGCATTTACATGGATAAAAATCACGTACACGCGCCGTATACATTAAATATGACTCCAAAGAAAAATAATTACACAACAAACACCTTGGCCACGTGCCAACGTACATTTAAAACAATTAGTGTCGGTAAGAAAAAAACGCTCTAAAACAAGAAAAAGACTAAAATTAACTATTTACAAAGTTCCCCCGCCAATCTAACTACATAATTGAATAATCAATTGTTGTACATCACCGTCTCAGCTTGTAGAACATATGACCTCCATCTCAGCCCATTTCCCTATGGGAAAGTTAGCACTCCATAGTCGTCTTCGTAGAAGCGTCGGACATCACTCCGGCTCCTGACCACACGTCGGACATCTTGGTGTAGTCGCTTTGGAAGAAAAGTTCAATGTTATTATAATTTGACCTGGCTATAATCGCTTGTGAGTTACTAAATTCGCCCACAAATAGTCCTATGCGATTAATCACGAAGACGTTCCCTACTCTTGCTCACACACGCACGATACACACATGAAAAGTACAATAAAAATTTACAAGAAATATACACTTCGAGTCCATCGTCACTGGCTCGATAATACAAGTTTTAAAGTCTGACTGACTCACAGTCGCTATCTCGCTCGGTAATCTCTACTGCTCTGCTTGACCTTCGCTCGGGCTAGAGCGCTAATTAGAATGTTACTCAAGTCTTGCCCCCTAAGAGCTGAAATAGTTGTCTTTAAGATAATATTCAAGTTATAAATCACCACGCAAACTGGCGTGAAATTAGCTCGCAGAGCTCACAAAGTATTAGACTTCAAATAATGTTAGAGCTTTAAAAATCGCTACACAAACTGATGTGAAATTAGCTCATCAGAGCTCACAAATAAAATGACTTCGAATAATATTAGAGCGTTAAAATCATTACACAAATTGGCGTGAAGTTAGCTCCTCAGAGCGCCAAACAAAAAGACTTCAAACTATATCAGAGCGTTAAAATCATTACACAAACTGGCGTGAAGTTAGCTCACAGAGCTCCAAAACGAATAGACATCGAACGGCGTCTCGTCGATCAATTTATTAGAAACTGACAGGGGGATGAAGAGTGGGGTGAATTAAGAAAAAAATTCCAGAGTTTTCATCTCACACACACGGGACTAGTGTCAATCTTCATCAAATAATTCAAACGTCTCAGCGCACTCATGCGGAGGTAATTCTGATCGGCGGTTCTTTAGATAATCAATTCCGCGCGCTTTTTACCACTGACGCCATCCATCGCGTGATCTTGGCGTGGTCTCTCCTGATTGGGTGATTCAACCGTAGGTCGGTTGCAAGAAACTCGTGACCATCCCTTTATGATTCCAATTCTGGCGCAAGTTGTTACACAATCTGGCCTTGAACTCAGATTACCAGGCCGTTTTCAAGAATAGCTACCACTTGCTACTTCTGTGGCAATCATTGCGACACGCTACCTTGCCTTTATCCTCATCAACTTCCACAAGTACTGCCTGGGCTGCAGTAATAATAATAAATTATGAATACTTATTTATCGTAGATTAATAAGGGTTCAATATATATAAAAATCAATGTTACGTGATAGTATGTATGTGGGTGTGTGGGTGTGTATGTCTCCTGTGAGTTCATACACCACCCATCCGATTGCGCTAAAACTTGGGTGAGTTGTTGATTACTCTCCAAGGAAGGTTTCTGGCTGAGTAAATTCATTTTACAATAGGCAGCGCACGAGTAGATTCAACAAATGAGCGACGACGCGCGAAGCATTTCGACACAGTCCCGTATTTGTTGGTAAACCTTTCATCAGATTGCGATGAAACTTGGGTGAGAAGTTGTTTCCACTCCAGGGAAGGTTTCTAACTTAGTAAATATATTTCACAGTAGATAGCGCACGAGTAGATTCAACAAATGAGGGACAACACGCAAAGCGTTTCAACAAAGTCCCGTATGCATTCACATACCATTCGTTCGATAGCTATGAAACTTGGGTTAGATGTTGTGTATACTTCAGGGAAGGTTTCTGGCTTAGTAAATCCTCTTTACAATAGGCAGCGCGCGAGTAGATTCAACAAATGACCCATGACGCACGAAGCGTTTCAACAAAGTCACGTATGCGTTCATATACCATTAGTCCGATAGCGATGAAACTTGGGTGAGATGTTGTGTATACTCCAGGAAAGGTGTCTGGCTTAGTAAATCTACTTTACAATAGGCAGCGCACAATTAGATTCAACAAATGAGTACGACGCGCGAAGCGTTTCAACAAAGTTCCATATGCGTTCATATACCATTCGTCCGATAGCGATGAAACTTTGGTGAGATGTTGTGTACACTCCAGGGAAGGTTTCTGGCTTAGTAAATCCATTTAACAATTGATAGCGCACGTGTAGATTCAAAAAATGAGCGACGACGCGCGAAGCGTTTCAACAAAGTCCCGTATGTGTTCAAATACCGTTCGTACGATAGCAATGAAACTTGGGTGAGATATTGTGTACACTCACGTGAAGGTTTCTAAATTAGTAAATACATTTCACAGTAGATAGCGCACGAGTAGCTTCAACTAATGAGTGACGACACGCAAAGCGTTTCAAGAAAGTCCCGTATGCATTCATATACCATTCGTCCGATAGCTATTAAACTTGGGTTAGATGTTGTGTACACTTCAGGGAAGGTTTCTGGCTTAGTAAATCCACTTTACAATAGGCAGCGCGCGAGTAGATTCGACAAATGAGCTACGACGCGCGAAGCGTTTCAACAAAGCCACGAATGCGTTCATATACCATTCGTCCGATAGCGATGAAACTAGGGTGAGATGTTGTGTACACTCCAGAGAGGATGTCTGGCTTAGTAAATCTACTTTACAATAGGCAGCGCACGAGTAGATTACACAAGAGATTGACGTCACGCGAATCGTTTCAACAAAGTCCCGTATAAGGTCATATACCATTCGTCCGATAGCCATGAAACTTGGGTGAGATATTGAGTACACTCTAAGGAAGGATTCTGGCTTAGTATATCCACTTTACAATAGGTAGCGCACGAGTAGATTCAACAAATGAGCTACCTCGCGCACACCGTTTCAACAAAGCCCCGTATGTGCTCATATACCATTCGTCCGATAGCAATGAAACTTGGGTGAGTAAATACATTTCGCAGTAGATAGCGCACGAGTAGATTCAACAAATGAGTGACGACACGCAAAACGTTTCAAGAAAGTCCCGTATGCATTCATATACCATTCGACCGATAGCTATGAAACTTGTGTAAGATGATGTGTATACTTTTGGGAAGGTTTCTGGCTGAGTAAATCCACTTTACAATAGGCAGCGCACGTGTAGATTCAACAAATGAGCTACGTCGCGCGAAGCGTTTCAACAAAGTCACGTATGCGTTCATATACCATTCGTCCGATAGCGACGAAACTTGGGTGAGATATTGAGTACACTCTAAGGAAGGATTCTGGCTTAGCAAATATACTTTACAATAGGTAGCGCACGAGTAGATTCAACAAAAGAGTGACGGCGCACAATCCGTTTCAACAAAGTTCCATCTGCGTTCATATACCATTCATCCGATTGTGATGAAACTAGGGTGAGTTGTTGTGCACACTCCAGGGAAGGTTTCTGACTTAGTAAATCCATTATACAATAGGTAGCGCGCGAGTTGATTCAACAAATGAGTGACGGCGCGCGAATCGTTTAAACAAAATCCCGTATGCGTTCATATGCCATTCATCCGATTGCAATGAAACTTTGATGATTTGCTGTGTATACGCCAGGTAAGGTTTTTGACTTAGCAAATCCATTTTACAATAGGTAGCGCACGAGTAGATGCAACAAATGAGTGACGACGCGTGAAGTGTTTCAGCAAAGTTCCATCGGCGTTCATATACCATTCATCCGATTGCGAAGAAACTTTATTGAGTTGTTGCTCACGCTCCCACAAATGTTTCAAAATTAGTAAATCCATTTTACGATAGCTTAGAGGCAGTTAACGGAAATTGAAGAAAACATTGTGTATCCAAAAGCACTTCAAGAAACCAAATTACAATGCCAACACTTTCTTTGATTGGCATTGCAACGCATGCCGGGTACAGCTTGTATTTCACAAATTTCAATTTACTGTTTCATCCGGATGTACCAACTTGTAGTGAGAAAATTTTCTACCAATGGTCAATATTTTCTCGCCGATTAAACTCTTATGAACTGATTCAAGATATTTCTTATTTTATGATACAGTTTTGTATCATGCGTGAAATAAAATAGATATAGTTTCTTTACCGCCATCGAAAGCACCGTGTTCGATTTTTATTGACGCATATGTTGGGGGGGATATTCGTTCGTGGAACTGTTGGTGACACTGCTTCGTATAGATTGAAAATAGTGGTGTTTTACTCTTGCTAGCATGTTCGTGTAATGTATATGCTTGAGCGTTTTGAAGTTTACGAGCTGCAATTTGATATATACTTGACACTAACACTAGCCATGGCTGACTTTTTTAAGCCCGGAACTCTTACGGGTAAAGTAACTTCGAATTCGTATGTTTATGAATTAATTGCAGTAATGTTTAGGTTTTTGTTATTCCTAACCTAACTACGTGTTCATTATCGTTGGCGGCAATGCATGTAAGCACTAAGGAAATGATTAAAGATTATATTTGAACCTTTTTCCTATTTTTTATTTAAATGTATGTAATAAAATTTAGCTTCAGATGTAGGTCCTCTTCGGTTGCTGCTTTCGGAGTTACGTCGTGATAAGTGTACTAAATTTCTGTGATATGCGGTAATGATAAATACTAAGTTATAACAGGATCTTTGAAATCAGAATTTTAAAGTAACTCTCGTTGAACACATGAATGAAAATCGTGGAATTGGTGACTTTTCACCCTTCAGACACACAGAATATACCTATTTCCTGTGCTTGAATTATAGCATTTGTCACAAGTTGCAGGGGAATCTTCATCCATACTGCAATTTTTATCTCCTTATACATTTCGTCAGCAAATTATCTGGCATATTTAACTGTGGGCTAAGAGACACAATATACCTATTTCCTGTGCTTGAATTATAGCATTTGTCACGAGTAAACACCTTTGCAGGGGAATCTTCATATATACTGTAATTTTTATCTCCTTATACATTTCGTCAGTACATTATCCGGTATATTTAACTGTGGGCTGAGTGGGAGTTTGTGTATGTTCTCCAAAGGTGTGTTTCAAATAGTGACTGCAATGCAATGCAGTTGGATTTTAAGGAATGGGTCCTTTGGCAGTTTGTTATGCCTGATGCATTTTATTTCTGATTATTAGAGGGCATTAGTTATAGGCAGTTTAATAGATATTGATTGTATTAGAGTGATGAACTACATAAGGGCACTACATTTCTGTGATAGAAGGGTAAATTCTATAACATCATCTTTGAATTCAGGATGTTAAAATAAACTTTCTTCAGCATGGAACATGTGAGCCTCTGGGTTCCCCCTTGCCCCTCAGTTCTTTGTTACAGGATGCACAGCTATTAGCTGTAGGACTGCTTCAACTACCCTTCGTAAACCAACAAGGAGTGAGTTCATTCAGCGTTGCCAAGTATTGTATTGTTGCTGTTCCACTACTAGCTGCTGTAGGGTAAACTTCATAAGGCAAATATTGTAACTTGACCACAGACTTCTTTTGTGTTGGAAATATTCTAAACTATTGGCAGTTTGAGAAAGTGAATCACTACAACTCCTGCTCTCCATATGATCTCCATCCTGCATGCACGGCATGCGCCGACACTGTCGGCAGCTTTGGGTCATAAATCGACAGATTGAGTTGCCGTGCTATAAGAGGAGGTTACATATATAGATGAAATTCATTGAATAGTATTGTTATTTCATAGCCATAGTACAGTAATTGTTATAGGGAAATGCCAGATTGAGGACAGTTTCTTGCAGAAATTCAGGACACATTTAGGCCTACTGTTGATTGTTTGCTGAAACAATTGTTAGTTTGACTTACAAGATTATAAATCATTAAGATTAACATTTCTTTTGACTTACGAGATGATAAAGCATCAAGATTAACATTTCTATAGTAGCCTAGTTAATACTAAATGTCATTAATTGTCAACATGTTGAATCTTTGGGTTCATGCAGTGCCAATAGCTTTTAAAATGAGTAATATTTGGTGGATTTCATGCTGCACCTTGTCGAGAGAGAATGCGAGTAGTTGTTAACAATGGAAAGAAGCTGAATGTTGGTTCTGACTGTTTTTTATTTGACAAGATGAGGCATTATTTAGATGGATTTGGAAGAAAATATGATGAAAGACGAGAGAGTGGAGAATAACCTTCCAATATTGACAACCAAGTATTGCTAAGCTGGTAGCTGATATCCTGATTGAGTTATTGGGTTTCTTTCATATTTCTACTGCTTTTCGTATGAGGACTGATAATGTTTCATATGTATAAGGACTTGAACATGCCTCATGGACTCATGAGTGCCCGTGCACATATGCTCCTCTGTAAGTATAAGGGATTTCGTATATACAAGGATTGAGACAATTTACTGTTGTTCAAGCACACACATTGCCTAATTTTTTATGCACTGTGTCAAACTCAATTTTTTTATAGGCTAGTACTAATGGAGAATCTTCCCAATAGGGTCCGTGATATTGTGAATATAATTATGGAAGATGGCATTGTTCTCCTCATATCTTCTCTCGGAGATGGAAGCTTGTTCGTCCTCTTAGGATGCAAGGCTCTTGAAATCATCAAGTCACTTATACCATTACCCTTGAATGCTGTTCTCGGTGCATCCATTCACCTGTTGGAGAGTGGTATAGATCGTGATATGTTACACTACAAAGTTCCCCTTGACACAAAATGGCGGCATCCATGAAGTCATGGACGACACTAAAGGTTTAAACGATGCACCTCGTTAAAGTCTGTGTGTTAATAAAGCATTACATACTAACACAAACCTAAACTGGGGCTTATTCTCAGACTCCCTCGCTTATAGTGCAAGCAGTAATTTTTGTCCAGACAGTGGTCTAATCTAGCAGCGGCCAATGGTTTTACCCCAACGGTCGTCTCACCTAGTAGCAAGCAATGGTTTCTCCCAGACAGTCATCTAACCTAGTAGCAACCAATGGTTATGCCCCAACCGTCGTCTCACCTAGTAGCAAGCCTTGGTTATTAAAACTACAGAACAGGAGACCAAGCCGTCGTAACTTTCAACAAGGTATATTACTGAAAATATAGTATTTATGATTGACAAACCTTTCTCGGAGATGTTGGGAGTCGTTTTACTTTCTCAATTGCCACTGCTGCACCGGAATAATTCCTTTTAATTGATTATTTACGAAAATAATGCTTTTAGCATTGTCTTCATTTCACTATGGACGCCATCTTGGACACTACGTCATACGTCATGTGACACCCGAAAAACGAACATCTGAGTACGTTACCAACATGTCCAATACAAAATTCACCATATGACACGTAAAATTTGAAATTGTTACAAATTTCCACTAAGTTAAGCACTGTCTTGCGGAAAATTACTGCTAGTACCACAAGCAAGGGGGTCTGGGGCGTAAGCCCCAGGTTAGGTCTGTTTTTGTATGTAAAACATTAAAAAAACATAAATAAACACTGACAATTGGTGCAATTTTTCATTACATTACTTTATCGACACTCTTTTGTTTACTCGTTCTATACCCGATGTGAAATAGTACCAAATGCGTGGGGTTGGCATTCCTGACTTAGTAAGCAAGATGGCTACAAAAGACTTCATTTCTGCTATATAAGTCGTGTATCTATTTGGGATGGCTGGGTGGGTTTATGGCAGCGGACGAGTCAACATCTGTTATTTTAACATCTCCGGATACCATTACTAAAGGTACTTCGGCAAATTTCATTACCTAAATTTTTTTATACCTTTGGTCTCCTGTTCTGTTTCACCCAGACCGTTGTCTAACCTAGTAGCAACCAATGGCTTTGTCTCACCTTGGTGCAGTGCAAGTTTCACCCAGACCGTTGTCTAACCTAGTAGCAACCAATGGCTTTGTCTCACCTTGGTGCAGTGCAAGTTTTCAATTAAATTGAACAAAAAGTAATTTATGAACATTTGTAACTTACGACCAAACCTTGCACTTGAACACATGACTGCATCCGCATATAACGATGCACGGTTTGAAACCTCATACAGCTGAGTAATATGGCAGCAATTCAAGCCACAACAGCATAACTCCACAAACGCAACAAACTAACATCAACGTCCGCATGCCATCTGTGGTACCACCGACTACACAAATAAATCCCCCTAGGCACACATGTACCGGTTGTTGTGTATTTACATGAACATTCTAGAAAGTGCTATGTTAACATGAACATTCTAGTCAGTGTTGTGTATTTAGGCTACTTGAGTTAACACGAACATTCTAGTCACTATGCCCAGAACATTCCAATCTGGAACATTCGATTCTGGAACTTTCCAGCTACTATGTATATATGCACCCGCGGACTGTAGACGACAGTTCCGCTCAAGTTCACATTGTGTATCGTTGTGTATCGACTAGTGTTTAATAAACCGTTGTGTTATATTAACAAGTGTATGTTATTTATCTTGTATCTCCCACGACATCACAGTGGTGCCAGAAGTGGGATAAGATAAATAACGTTGTGAAACTGAGTGACTTTCTAACCTCAACGCAAGTGTTGCACCGAACGACGTTCATCGCAGTGCGTGTTGGAAACTAAACCGAGTGAGCTTTCTAACCTCAACGCAAGTGTTTGCACCGAACTAAGTTCATCGCAAGTGCGTGTTAGATATACTGTTCTCCACTCATCTTCACCTTGCCGGACTTAACCTCTGAGCAACTCCAACAATTCTCGGCAATCATCGCCGACGCTATCCGATAGGCAAGTTCAACAACGTCATCATCGCAGCCTCGACCCCCACAATTCACAATGCAACCGTATCGTACAACGGACGGGACGACTGTAGCCGACTATTTCACTCGCTTTACCTGGGTGCTCAACTTGAGCAAGGTACCCGCGGATCAACACGCACATTTTGCACGGGTTTACATGGGATCTGAACTCAATGATGCCCTGAAGATCCTGGTGAGTCCTAATGATCCGAAACTCTGTCATACAACGAGATTCAATCTAAGCTGAAAGGCCACTTTGACGCCACACGCAACAAGTTTGCTGAGAGCATCAAATTTCGCAGTGTAATGCAGAAGCAAGGAGAAACCACGCTAGCTTCACCTTAAGACTGCGGCAGGCTGCAACGTTTTGTGAGTATGGCACATTTCTTGATCGCATGTTAATTGAACAAATGCTCGCAGGTTTGGAATCACGAGCAATGTGCGACGAGATTATTGCAAAACAACCAGAGAACTTCACCGCAGCATATGAAATCGCGCACGCACCTGAAGCTACTCGCATTACCACCGACAAGGTCAAAACAGCTGCCTCTAAGTCTGAATCAACCAATCGGATTGGATACGAGAGGCCCCTGTCCAGGAAGAACATCAACCAGCAGCCGCCACGCAGCAAGTCAGCTCATCGAAGTCAAGGGTCTTACAACCTAACCAGACAGCACCAATGGCCACACCAGGCAAACCAGAGTGCATCCCAGGACAACCAATCAAGATGTGCAGGGTGCGGTGAAGCTCACCCTCGTAGTCAGTGTAGGTTCCTGAACGCAGAGTGCCTGAAGTGTGGCAAGAAAGGTCACATCAGAAAAGTTTGCCGATCGAAATCGAGGAAACATCGAACAACAAACCATGTGACCAAAGAAGAGCTTCCAGCAGAAAACCTCGACGTTGTGGACTACCTCAGCAAAATCGAGGTCATCGGATCGGTCAACGCAGCACCTGAGCCACTGGTTGATGTCTACATAGTGGGAACCACCGTCAAAATGGAACTCGACACCGGCGCCCCCTGCTCAACCTCGAACAAATCAAAGCTAAGTATGATCAAACCAGGTTTTGTGTTGCAGAGAAACGATCGTAACTGGCCATCCGATTAAATGCATTGGCAAAACGTCAGTGTGCACCACCATCGGAACCACAACCAGGAACCTGAATCTCTACGTGGTTGACGATGAAGTCGAATCGCTCTTTGGCCGAGAGTGGATTTCTGAGTTTGTACGGGAGATCGACTTTGGTCACCTCTTCGCAAAACCCGACCCAATCCACAAGCTCTCAGACAAGCAGGCTCTGACCTTGGAACAACAGAAGCAGCTCGACAACATTCTATCTCGTTACCAGGATGTGTTCAGCGACACCCCCGGGAAGATCTCAGGTCCCCCAGCGAAGATGCACCTGAAGGCTGGAGCCACACCTGTTTTCGCCAGAGCTCGAGACGTACCAGTTGCCCTCCGCGATGCCTATGCCAAGGAAATCGACAAGAAAATTGCATCTGGCTTCTACAAAAGAGTGGACTACTCTGAGTGGGCATCGACGACGCACATCGTCGCCAAGAAGAACGGCAAACTGAGGATCACAGGCAACTACAAGCCTACTCTCAACCCGCGGATCATCATCGATGAACATCCGATTCCCAAGGTGGAACATCTGTTCAACCGAATGCACGGCGCCACTCTCTTCTGCCATCTGGATATCTCCGACGCGTACACTCATCTCGAGGTCGATGATGAGTTCAGCCATGCTCTCACGCTTAATACACCAACTCACGGTCTGATCCGCCCAACGCGAGCAGTATATGGAGCAGCTAACATCCCCGCTATCTGGCAGCAGCGAATGGACACAGTCCTGCATGGTCTCCCAAACGTCGTAAGATTTTTCGATGACAGTATAGTTTTTGCTGATAGCTTTGAAAATCTGTTGCAGGCCCTCAGCACCACTCTGGAACGGTTTCGGCAACACAACCTCAAGCTCAACCGAGCCAAATGCGTTTTCGTTCAAACTTCTCTGGAAGCCCTTGGCCACAAAATCGATGCGTCAGGCATCCACAAGTCGGATGCACACATCCGAGCTGTACGTGATGCACCGAAACCAACTTCACCAGAAGAACTCCATCTGTTTCTTGGTAAAGCAACCTACTACAGTTCGTTCATCCCCGATTTGTCCACCAGAGACAGACCACTCAGAGACATGCTGCTCAAGGACTCTCTCCTCTGGACACCAGAAGGCGACAGGGCATACAAAGACATCAAGAACGCCCTAACCTCGCCCCAGGTACTCATGCAGTATGACCCAGCGTTACCACTCCTGTTGGCCACGGACGCCAGCAAGACCGGCCTGGGCGCAGTATTGTCACACCGGCTCAGCAACGGGCAAGAACGTCCAATTGCTTACGCCAGTCGAACAATGACAGCAACGGAACAAAGGTACCCTCATCTCAGCAAGAGACTCAACTTGACCAGGCCACGTCGAGGTCACCGCACAACTGACCAGGTCACAGCGCAACCGACCAAGTCACCGCGCAACCGACCAAGCCACCACGCAACCAACCAGGTCACCGCGCAACCAAACAAGTCACCGCGCAACCGACCAAGTCACCGCGCAACCTACCAAGCCACCGCACAACCGACCAAGCTACCGAGCCTGAGACGAGTTCGCTTCACCGAGACACCAGCAACAGCCCAAACACCACCAGCCACTCCAGCTACACCTGTAGACAGGGCACCGCCTATTTCGCAAACCCCTTTTATTCCCCGCAGGAGTACTCGCCAGTGCTGACCACCGTTGAGATTCTCTCCTGATTCCTAAATCATCCATTTGAAAGAGGGAGGAAATGTTGTGTATTTACATGAACATTCTAGAAAGTGCTATGTTAACATGAACATTCTAGTCAGTGTTGTGTATTTAGGCTACTTGAGTTAACACGAACATTCTAGTCACTATGCCCAGAACATTCCAATCTGGAACATTCGATTCTGGAACTTTCCAGCTACTATGTATATATGCACCCGCAGACTGTAGACGACAGTTCCGCTCAAGTTAGTTCACATTGTGTATCGTTGTGTATTGACTAGTGTTTAATAAACCGTTGTGTTGTATTAACAAGTGTATGTTATTTATCTTGTATCTCCCACGACATAACACCGGTATTGCAAATTCTGTCATTTTTTGTTGTGAAGATTTTTAATATCCTACCTTGGTTTTGGGTAGTGGTGCGAGTCTGCATGTAAATTGTGGTTGGTGTGGTGGGTTTTCTGTACATGGAATGGCGCAACGTACCATATAAATATTCAGTCATTTATTGCATTTAGACCGACCTTGCCGTATGGAAGTGAGACTGGGTAGACCCAGGATATCTCATACATGAGCTGGAGATAATAGATATGAGGGTAGCATGCTAGGACAAATAGGTGGGAACAATGGCAGGAGGGTACTCATAGTGAAGAGATAAAAGTTAAGTTAGAAATGAACATGTTAGATGAAGCTATTCGTATGAGTCGACTCAGATGATGGAGTCATTTGATAAGAATGGGGGAGGAAAGATTACTGAAGAGGTTAGATCGGCTATAGAGTGTAAGAGGAGCAGAGGTTGACCTAGAAGGCGATGATTAGATCCAGTGTTGACAATTCCAAGTTGAGGGACATAGAATCAGAGGTGCTAATTGCTAATAGGGGATCATGGAGGAGACGTGTTAGCAAGCAGTCTTGCAGACTAGACGGGACACTAAAAGGCAAAACAACAATAATGTTATTGGTTTTACGTCCCTTTTTACTACTCTGGCTTTTAGAGACGTTAGGGTGCTAGAATTTTGCCCCGAAGGGGATCTTTAACGTGCTAGTAAATCTACTGATACGGCTCCGTCGCATTTGTGCACCTTCAAATGCCAGCTGACTGTGCCAGGATAAAAGGCAAAACAACCTCAAATCTATATACTGTATATTGCATTCTTTCTTCGTCCAGTTTTGAATGTGCTGCTGTGTTGACATTAAAGGGCTGTAGAGACCTTATTGTATGGACTAGAGGCAATTCAGGTATTGAATTAAGAGTGCCACTGTAGTTGATTCCACTAGTGTTTATTGTCTAGTGGGGTGAAGGGGGAATCTCTGTTCCAATACAAGTTCAGCGCAAACAATGTTTAGTTCTTAACTTGGCTGGTGGCAAAATATCTTAAACGGGCAGTAAGAAAGAATGTGGATAATTCTGAGGGTGATAGCCCAATACAAATTTTTATCCAGTATTATTTAAGGTTCCCAGTAATGTAGAAAGATATTTCTCACATGAGTTTTTATTTGCAATACTGTATAGCCTAGTACTTCTATGTACATTCACATTAAAAGAAAGTATGATAGAGTGTATGCCCACAGTATTCTATAGTATAGAATTAATTTACTTTTAATAATGTTCATAATGAGCAGTTTAGGGGAAAATCTTAGTAATCCATAATTTATTTTAAATTTAAATACAGTATAGAACTGTACTGTATAATATACTATAGTAGAAAGAAAAGAAAAAGGTGGTCAGTTTAACACGGAAGGCATGATAATCAAAGTCTGGGATCTGATGTACTGCGCTTCGTGTTACAGTATAACCATTCATTCAAATATTTGCCTATTTTCCACTTCCTCCAGAAATCTGGGGTGTAGCTCGAGGGTTTCAAGAGTATCTGCTACCTAGATATCAGGGTTCAGCCGCTATCACAAAAAGTTAATTTTTATTGATGAAAATCCACACAAATAAATCTAAATAAATACATATTTAAAAATAAAGAATTGTGGATTTAATTATTTCAGGCATTTTTCAGCGAGAGGCAAATAACTTTTAATTTACAGACAGTGTCATTTTTTACAAGTCAAGTAGCCTGCCTATTAGAAGAGAATGGCTGAGTCTTGCTTCTCTATAATCACAGTAGTTAGCCCTTAGTATAATCTTATTGCATGATTCAGAGACATTGGGTCAACCAGCTGTAAACTGAAATTGTTCTGTTAACTCTGATGATCTGTGCTCATGGACAAGGACCAAACATTCCAAGACAGATTAAAATGAGCTGCTTTTGATATATTGAACACTTTTGCAACAGAGTAGAAAACCATGTGTTAACCACAAATATTTTTTTATATTTCTTTTTTATGTTGCATTGCATGCATTAATGCAACATAGAGCTCAAAGCCTTGGGTTCAGGCAATTTCCCGACTTGTTGGACAATGGGTTCAAACTCAAGGTTTCCCATTTTCAAACTCCATGCAAATGCTGGGTTGGTATATTTCAACAGGCCAGGGTCACTTCCTTCCAGCTCAGCTCCATGCTCATTAAGTCCTCTGATGAGGCTGGAGCCAGAAAAGGCTTCCAGTCATAAAAACTATTTGCCAGATAGAGACTCAACTCACCTCATCTCCAATCCCATAAAAATAGAAATAATAATATAGGGTACAAATACTGTAGCCTACATACACAAATACCTGTTCCTTTTATGGTCAGAAAATCTCCAGGGATGTAATTGAATTCTGGCGAAGGTCAGTTCTGTTTCTAGTTGAACAGAAGGGGAGAAAGTCATGTGCAAAGTGATCTATCCTACGTCAATGCTCATTTTCTTCCTTGTCAGGAGCTGTCTCATCCCCATAGTTATCCAGGTCGTTACTGCAACCTCCATTACGGACTGTACGCCAGTCACATCCAAGACAGGCAATGCCTTCTTCTGGTTTAACCATAACAATATTTCAAAAGAACCTTTAATTCAAGACCGTGGGGTGGCATTGTAGACCTGAATGGGCGGGAATCTGACTTGACCTGCTCTCTTTATACCTTGTGATGTGGTGTAAAATCGAGGTTATCTGCTGCTCTTTTTATTCTCTATATGTATTTTTTTTTCTGTTTTGTTAATTAAGACTTCCCTATTTGATTTAATTGAATTTGAAGGACATATTTATTACAGATAGCAGTGATGAAGATGGTAGCTCTGACACAGGGGCTCCACCACCTGCCAAACGACCAAAGTCGCTGTTTACCCTTCCAGGAACAAGTTCAGATTCACAAGGTAAGAAGAATCTGTAAATAAAATTTTGCATCTCTCATCCACACACAACACAGGCACCATGCTTTAACTGCAAAGGAAACAGGCATTTAACCCTCCTTCGGGCACATCGCATCTGAGAGATGAACAAGCCATGCTTTGTTTACTGGTCGGAGGTGGGGGAACTGGTAGAGCCAGTCGTCCTTCTATCTTCCTATCTCCCTGCTCCCTCTCAGCCAGTGTGTTGCTAACTGAGATCGGGCACGGTTCTGAGTTACAGTGAGCGATTACATCTCTCAGATGTATTTTGCTCCCTATGTGAACCACGTGGTTTCTCTCACAAGTATGGCAAGTTGTGAGCCTGGTTTGGACTTGAATGACCCAAAAGTTGTTGTGGAAGTTCAGCAAATGTTACTTTTCGACACAGTACGATAAATGTTTATATTGCAGACTGCATTTTGTATATGCTTATGTAAAAATGTGTAGGACTTCCACAATATTTTAATCATCTGTATATCCTTGATGAATATTGTATATTATTTTCAAACATGTGAATAAATGCCGTAAATTTATCAGTAATACAATGCATAAGACAAAACAAAACCAAAATTTGAAATACAATGTCACACAAGCTTTATCAAAATTTACATCTCACAGATGCATTGCGCCCGTTCATATCTCGGATGCAATGCGCCCGACGGAGGGTCAAAACAAACCTTCAGCAAATAAAGAGGATAGTAATACAATATCAGTTTCAATGAGAATAGTGAGCTAGAAAAGAAGTTACTATAATTTAATAAAATAGAGTGACATATCACTAACGGTAGTTATTCGAGTTGAAGGGCATAAGAGAGAAGCTGGTATTCAGAATCCTGTAAGGCAAGGCTGCAATTTATCACCCATACGTTTCAAGTTAAACATTGAACAAGCATCGAAGGAAATTAGAGAAAAAATTAAAGCAGCAGTAAAGATTCAAGGAGAAATAATTACAACTCTGAGATCTGCTGATAACATTGTCATCTTAGCCGATTCACCATGCGATTTGAATGAGGTTTTAAATGGTATGGACTCTGCCTTGAGGACAGAATTCATGATGAAAATCAATAAATGTGAAAAAAAACAAAGAAATGGAATGCAGCCAAAAGAAATCAGTAACTCCTATTGACATCAAATTGGCAAGTGAAAAGCTAAAGGAAGTAGGAGACTTCTGCTACTTAGGAAGCTAAATAACAAGTGATGGACGAAGCAACGAGGATATTATATCAAGTAGGTTGGGTCAGACAAGAAAAGCATTTCTACAGAAAAGGAATTGTTGACATTGAATATAGATTTAGGTATTAGGAAGTCATTTTTGGAATCCTTTGTCTGGAGCGTGGCACTCTATGGAATAGACACTTGGACTGTTGGTGCAGCAGAAAAGAGGAGAATAGAAGTATTTGTAATGTGTTACAGGAGAATGATGATCAGTTGGGTACATAGAGTAACAAATGAAGAGGTACTAAGACGAGTGGGAGAGGAGAGTTGTTACTGGCGACTGCTAATGAAGAGAAGAGATAGGTTGGTATGACACATACTAAGACACCCAGGAATAGCAAACTTAGTTATGGAAGGAAGGGTCGAGGACATGAACTGTAGGGGTAGACCAAGATTAGAGTACCGGTATGTTAAACAGATTTGCCTCGGATGTAGGGTGTGGTAGTTATGTAGAGATGAAACGATTAGCTCAGGACAGGGAGTCTTGGAGAATTGCATCAAACCAGTCAAAGGCTGAAGACTGAAGTAAGAACAATAACAACTACAAATTGTTCCATAGACTGGAGTAAGAGAGCTTTTTGAAGTTTAGTTTCATGTGGGTGGGCGAGTCTGTTGTGTTCTAGGAGTACTGCTTTGATTGTCTACTCAGCTAGTAACTATTTGACTGCAGTAGCGTAGCGTCAGGATAGACAAGGTAGACACTGTCTATCCAAATTTACGTAACAAATTACAGGTTATCATCATCATCATCATTTCCCCTTATCCAGCTCCTGCCGGGTCGGGGTATTTATGGCACTTTCCTCTTTCCTTCCACCATTTTTCTTCCACGATCTTGTCCCAGTCCAGATTTCTTTTTCTTACGCTGTTCTTCACTGAATCAATCCACCTTGTTCTAGGTCTTCCTCTTGCTCTCTTACCCTTGCACTTCGCCTCCAGCATCTGTCTTGGTATTCTATTTTCCTCCATCCTCTTTACATGTCCAAACCACCTTAGTTTATTCTTCTCAATTCTATCATTTAGTTTTTCCATCCCAACTTCCTTCCTAACATCTTCATTCCTCACTCTGTCTTTCCTTGTCTTTCCTATCATACTTCTTAGGAATTTCATTTCACTGGCTTGGATTCTGCTCACTTGCCTGCTTGTCAGGGTCCAAGTCTCAGCTGCATAATTTAATATGGGAACATAGTACACTTTATACATTACCTCCTTGCTTTTCCTTGGTACTTCCTTATCCCAAACAAGTTTTCTTACACTTTGATAGAATGCATTGCTCTGCTGTACTCTCCTGCCAATCTCCATGTCCAACCTACCAGTTTGCATCAATTCACTTCCTAGGTATTTGAACGTGTCCACAATTTCCAAACTCTGACTTCCAATTTTCACAGTGCCCTTTCCTTGTCTTTCCCCTCTTGTCATCACCATGGTCTTGCTTTTCTCTATACTGATTTTCAGGCCATACTTCTGAATATTTTCGTTCAGTGCATCTAGTTGTTTTTGCACTTCTTCGGTGTTCCTTCCCCAGACCACAATATCATGTGCAAATAACAGTAACTTCATTTCTTTATGTCCATATGCTTCCTTTGTTTCCTTTACAATTTCATCCATCACCATTATGAACAAGAGAGGTGACAGCACACTCCCCTGTCTTAGTCCAGTCTTGTTCCTAAACCAATCTGTCTTTCCAACTGGGGTCAGTACCCTGCTAACACAGTTGTTGTACATTGCTTGCACCATTTCCATCATTTCTCTTCCCAGTCTCTTCTTAACCATGGTTTCCCATACCTTCTCTCTGGGGACACTATCATATGCCTTTTCTAGATCTATGAAAGTCATGATCAAATCCTCTCCATATTCCCAGTTCTTTTCCATCACCTGCCTCAAGCTAAAGATTGGGTCCACTGTGGATCTTCCACTCCTGAAGCCACACTGTTCCTCTTGCAACTCTCCTTCCACCTTTCTTCTCATTCTTCTTTCTAATATCCTTTCCAGTATTAGCCTACTTTCGATTTTTGCAAAAAAATGAAAGTAGACTTATGAGATGAACACAGGGCGAAAAAAGTGTGTCTGTATGTGTGTGTGTGAGTCTGTGTGTGTGTGTATGTGTGTGTGTGAGTCTGTGTGTGTGTCTGTGTGTGTGTGTGTGTGAGTGTGTGTACTCTGAATGTCTGTCCCCCCCTATCAATTCGAACACGGTGAAACCGAATTGAACGAAATTTGGTACAGAGGTAGAACAAGCAAAGGGCACCTCAGTGTCATGTTTTATATCGCCGCCATCTTTACTAAAACTGAATGGCGGCCACTCAAACGTTCAAAACGTAAAATCAAATAACGACTAACCAAATCATCCGATCTCTACCAAATTTGGTAACAACATACCTTCGTATAGGATGCGTCTTGTGACCAAACTACAAGGTCGTCTGCCATACCATTTCAGGATGGCGGCCGTGCGAATTATGCAAACTTTATAATCCATATCATGGGACCCACCAGTTCCGATTATCGAGCCAAGAATCGTTTTAACTGTTCTAAAGGAAGAGGCACGTTCGAAATTAAAAGTTTATTTTGTAATACTATAGTGCAGACGTGATTTTAAAAAGCTGAGCCGATTCAGTAATAAGACAAGATGGCAGCGGATATCTTGTGCCTGACTTATATTTCACTAATTTGAGTATTGCATGCAATATAGCGTACTGATACAAAATAAATAAACTTTGTATGAAATGCTTTATATATAAATAATATACTCCAGTGATGAAATCGTTTAGTATAAATCATTATTCCCGGTCAATGCATGTGAGATTTTCGAAGTGAAATGCCATGTCCTGTGGTTCGGATTCCACGTAAAAAGGAGGTCCCGTGGCTCATGATCTCAAGATTAACGGTCACGTTAAACTACAAGCTTCCTTTCCTTTTTTTTTATAAATCATTATTTGCTAACAAGTTCTATGTAAGTCATTTTATATAGAACGATATTCGTTGACACAATTAGCTCAGTGGTAGAGCGTTAGCCTATCGGTCAAATGCCTATGGTTCAAACCCGGTCAGAGCTAGGTTTTTTGCTTGAAATGTTATATGTTTATTGTTTTGTAATGACTCAGACGTTTTAAAATTAAGCGTTATATTGTGCATATTATGGTGTAAAATATATATTTAATTAAAACATAATTCGCCAGCAGATTTACTCGAGACATCTAAGTGCCAAAAAGGTAACTGCACGCCGACCTACTTATTAACTTCCAGATTTTATTGAAAAGTTTCTTCTTCTGGCCGCTAGAATGCACTCGCTCTGTTAGGATTATATTGTTCGATATTTCACCACTAGATGTCACGACTAGTCTACGTGGGGCTCCATTGATTACTATACCATTGGCATTCTATGCGCATCGAATTTGAAGAATGACAAGATGATACTACGATACATTTTTACTTTTTATTTTAAAGGGTTTGTAACAGCCTATTTTGCGTTACTTGAAAATGTTATTTGAAGTAAAGAACAAAACGATTTCACATAGTAACTGAATTCAAGCCGTTGGTGTTAGTTCAGGTTATTAATTACTACTTTTATTTCAGGCAAATAGCAATCGAAAATATTCACATAGTTTGTGTACACACGTCTCTGTAGGGTCATGGAAAGATTTGTTAATTCAATTAGGGTTGTGAAAGCCATGCACAACCAGACGTGTAAAGACATGCCTCAACTCAAAGTTGGATGTTGCCCACGGCAGGTCGTATATGTAATAATAATAATAATAATAATAATGTTATTGGTTTTACATCCCTTTTAACTACTGCTGCTTTTAGAGACACCGGGGTGCCGGAATTTTGGCGGCTCCCTCGCATTTGTGCACCCTCAAATGCCAGCTGACTGCGCCAGGATACGAACCTGCAACCTAGGGCCCAGCAAGCGAGAACGTTACCGCTGAGCCACGCAGCCAGTCCGGTCGATTATGTCTCCAGATCCATAACATTCTTGATATACTTCTTATCTTTCTTTCCTCAATGATGGTAGCAGTTTTTATCTAGGTTGTGGCGTTTGGTAGAGGTAAATCGTTTCTAAGTTCTTCAACAAAGAATAGTTCTATTATACTCTTTGATAATAACAACGAGTTATAACTATACTCATACATTTAGGAGAAAGTAGGCTATATGTTCTTTACTGAACATCTTGTTTTTACTATCTGTGATATGAGGGTGATCCCTCTATAGTTATCACACACCTTCTTGTCCCCCTTCTTAAACACTGGTATTATTAGCCCTTTCTCCCAGTCTTCTGGTACACATTTCCGTTTCCACACACACTTTAGCAGTCGATACAGCCATTGCATACCAACATGTCCAGCAGCCTTAATCATTTCTACACTAATTTCATCCACCCCTGTTGCTTTTCCCATCTTCATTTTCTGTACTGCTAATTCCACCTCCAGCATTGTTAAATCATCTTCTGTTATAGAGTCGTCAGGTTGTGTCACTTCCATCTCACCAGTACAATTGCTCACATTCAATAGCTTATCGAAATACTCCTTCCATCGTCCCTTTATCTCTTCTGGGTGTGTTAACAACTCTCCATCTTCCTTTTTCACTAGCTTTGTAGTAACTCTTTCTTTCCTCTTACTTCTTAGAAGCCCATACAGCATCCTTTTACTGCCACTTACATCTGTTTCCATTCTTCGTGTAAATTCTTCCCAGGTTATATTATTATTTATTGTAATGTTGTTTTTCTTCCAAGTTAATAAGCCATAATAGTAATATTCATGATTTAAAAGATTCAGCGCTTGCATCCTGCGTACGAACAACGAGGCAGATAGACACTTTGAGGATGTCTCCCTTGCCTTCTAATTAAAGCGTGCACGCGCCGCCATCCCCTCCATGCCTCTCCACACTGCCTGCCGTGAACATAGTAGACAGGTCTTCTACCAATCACAGCCCAGCAAAGTTACCCGCCGAGGCAACACGTTCAAATACAGCCATTCACAGCACTTTCCATTAACGCATTTCATACAAATACTTAAACCATTAATATACACATCTGAGGCTATTATTATTATTAATTTCAAAACCCACAACCTACTCAAGGTCTATAAATTTTCATACTTCCAAAACCAGCGTACATGAGGCCTTTCTCACTTCATATAACTAATTAACTACAATTTCAAACCATTTTCAACTACCACTTTTATTATTATTATTACTACCAACTGAAGCTGCTGACGAGCGAACGAACAAATATCATATATTGCCGCTGCGAATCTGATGGTCATCAGCCCTAGCAGCAGACCCAAAGTCAGCATTTGCAGCTCAACAGGCAAATTAGGCATCATTTCAAGTTCTAAAATACTGAAAAATATATTTATCTAAATCAACCAACTTATAAATTTCAATCTACTTTAAATCACAAACTCTATCTCCTTCATATCTAATGAGGCGATAGAGTTTATTTTCAACCAATTCATTTATTATTCACAAAAGGGTAAAAGGAGCACCTCTAGGAGCACTAGTCCCTGGCACCATCCCATGGGCGCTTGGTCGCGCTTCGCGCGCTAGTGGATAATACTGCCCAAGAACTTGACTTGACATGTCTTTTCTTTGGCGATGTGGTGAACGTTTCATGATTCTGTATTTACCGTGCCTTAGTTTCTAGTTATTTTAACGATGGAAAGTGATGAGCTATTACTTGACATGAACAGTGTAACATTTGATTCTGTAAGATTTCTTCATAGTATCACTATCATCGTTAACATTTGAACAAAAGTTGAAACTAAAATAAATCACCCTCAGTTGGATTTGTCCCAAAGAGATGGCAAAGTTGCAAGAAAATTTAAAAGTAGTTGCCATTCGAAATATAGATGGTTATGTGGTTAGCACACAAAGTACCGACTGAATTGAGCATTGTTTAGTGGAAACAACGCGATTAGCAGCTGTGAAATATAGTGAAAATGTAACTCGAAATAGGCGAATAGTGGGTCGCCTAATAGATGGTGTGCCATCTCGGGCGGCAAGAACTTGCCTTTAGAGGCCACAGACATGACCACGAATCTGATGACTCGGTAGATGCGTGGGTTCGAGCCCCACCGTCGGCCATCCTTGAAATGGTTTTTCGTGGTTTCCCCCATTTTCAACACTAGGCAAATGCTGGGACGGTACCTTCTCACAGGCCACGGCCGCTTCCTTCCACATCCTTGCCCAGTTTCATCCATCTTCAACCATTCCATCTCTCATCCCGGCATGCAGGTCGCCCACGGGCGTTGACTAGAAATACCTGCACTCGGCCTCTCAGGAGGCTACACGACAAAAAAAGCACACAAAGTCACTTCATTGTTATTCCTGTTTGATATTTGGGGGCGAAGAACCATGGATCCGTACGGGTATCACAACAATAAAACAAATTGAGGCAAAACTTTAAAACATTCAGGGACCAGGAAACATATTAATAATGCAGAGATGTTTCACATGCTAGCAGGAAATAGAATTGAGCATTGTTTAGTGGAAACAACGCGATTATACTCCGTATTTCAAAAGAATGAATGTGATGGAAATGGCGGGAGCTTGAAACAGCTGACCGCCGCGGGCTCCTATTGGCTGGATTTTGACAACTATTACCATATGTTGCCAGCTTACTGTTATTCATTCAGTCGGAGTTTGTTTCATTGCCATCATTTTGTTTACTTTAAGCATCGAGTCAATAAGTTGTAAATAGTACCGCAGGAAGAACGTGGGAAAATGCTGGAAGTACAGCTGCAGACCGCGCGCGCCAACCTGTAACGGCGGGCTATCGTTCATTTCTACATCAAACTATTTTCATGGTTAGCCTTGTTTGTTCAATTCAAATTTAAATATACTTAATTTAGAATACATGTGTGACGTACAAAATAGGCTATGTACATTTAGTTTTAATGTTTACGTATCCAGTAATGTTTCATTGCATGCCATAGTGTTCAAATTAACGCTTGTCATTAAATAACCTACAAATCGACAATGTAAAATCACTGCAATAATATCGCCACAGAACAGCTTGTTTGTGTGCTTGGTGCTAAATACTTTACCTTGACATTACGTATGTGGATGCTATTATTAACCGTACAGAGTCGCGATACAGTGAGTGAGTGAGTGTGCTTGGTATTATCATGATGTTAATTCTGCGTTCTGTGTTAACTGCTGTAAACTACGAACGACCGTCACCCAAACTCTTGTTTCATCTTGAAGGATATAATCATTGCATGGTGAGTGTTGATATATTTATCATCAGATTACTTTGTGTTTGTATTTTGTATTATATTTGTATAGCTGTCGAGTGTTTGGCCTCTTTCTCGTATTTATTGAATAACGGTGACAAAGGTAGCATAGCTTCGGTGTGTTATTTATTTATTTTATACCGTATTTCTCTATTTGAATGTCCTCGGCGTTGACTCAGGATCGACATTTGCATTATATTGCGCATAATAGTACCGAAATAATATCCGAAGTGTAGCCCTGTGTATTATTCGAATCAGCTGTTCTACATCAACTATAAAAACTTGGCAACACAGCTCAGCTGTTCCAAGCTCCCGCCATTTCCTTCACGTTCATTCTTTTGAAATACAGAGTATAGCAGCTGTGAAATATAGTGAAAATGTAACTCGAAATAGGCGAATGGTGGGTCGCCTAATAAATGGTGTGCCATCTTGGGCGGCAAGAACTTGCCTTTGGAGGCCACAGAGATGACCACGAATCTCTTAATAAGGGCAATTATTTAGAAACCCTCGATTTGCTGGCAATAGAAGAATCATTTATGAAAGAAGGCAGCTCTGTTTTTGAAGGTACATCTGCAGACATCCAAAATAATTTATTGCAATCTGTCACTAATGCAGTAAGGGAAAGGATTGCAGAAGAGCTTTCGTCATGTGAATTTGTGGCCTACTGACGTGTCCTTCAAAGCTCTTAATTAAGTGTAATAATTGTGCGATATGTCTGTAACTCGAGAGTTGAGAAATATTTGTAGGTTTCTTCGATGTATCATTAGATATAAGTGCACAGGGTTCGGCAATACACACATAATTTTCGATCTGGAAGAATATAAAATATATAAGAAAATAGTCCACCCCTTAAAATCTCAACACCTAACTAACTAGACTTATGCTGGAGCTACTGTCATGTCGGGTAGCAACAATGTTCTTCAAGCAATTATCAGACAGCATTGTCCCATGGCATTATTTGTACATTGTTACGCTCATCCATTAAACTTAGTTCTTTTACATGGGGCCAAGAGAATAGGTAGTATGTAAGATTTAAGTTAAAAATTTAAACATTTTCTTTAAAATGTGTTACTGCAGTTTTTCTTTTTATTTGTGTTTACCCATTTATTTTCCTCACACTACGCTACTGTTTGACTGTTTCCCCTAGCTGCTTCTTTCTTGTAGTAATGCAAAGGCACAGATTCACTTTTAAAACAACGTGGTGATTGAGATGCTCCATTATTAACAATTTTGGTTTATGATATCTGTTTTTGTTATTTAGCTCAAACAATGACAGTTATTCATTCTTTAGAATTTGCATGTTATTCTTGCTGCATCAAAAATGCATGGGGTGGTTAACATTTTCAGCTTAGTCCCATTTTATTCACATCATAAATTTTCCTTAGGTTCTGAGGTTTCCTTTCTACAAACAATTGAGGCGCTGGGTGCAATAACCACTTAAGTCGACTTAAGTCGTTTTTCCGGCGAACGCAGTTTTGTAATCCCCAATGTGTTCTTCATCTATCCTCCAAATATTATTTAGTTAAGTCAACTCTAGATGGCAGGAGCTTGCATTATATACAGCTGTGTAGCAAGTCGTTCTTCCGGTGAACAGCTTGGCCAACTTAGGCGCTTCGAGCTCCGGTATCGCACACGTGCGGGAATCAGTGAGTGTTGTCTTGTAACTGTTGCGTGTGGTTTTGTTATTGTTATTCTGTAAAGATGTGTGATCAGTCAGATGATAGTAAACATGAGAAGTTAAATGAAGGATCGGATTTGGAAATGCAGAATAAAGGAAAGAAGAGATCACTTTAGCGAGACTCTTGGAAACGCGTGCAGAACAAAACCAAGAGGAATCGTGGTGATAGCTATATGAGTTCTAGTGGCAAGAAGTTTCCAAGAAAGTATTTAGTTACACTGAAAATTGTTGCAAGAGAAACTGCCACTCATTTTTCCCCAAAGAAAATCACTGGAGAATGCAGCTTCACTTAAGCACATTTTAGAGAAAGTGACTGTTGTGGAAGAATGTAAACTGAAAAGTGAAATCAGTGAGGCTGAGGAAACCATTGAATGTCCATAAACTCCTGTTGCTTTATTATTATTATTATTATTATTTAAATACAGTTTTACTTCACTTAGTCTATCCTATCAAGGCAATGCCGGTGTATATCTATTCATTTAATAATTATTTTCTGATTGAAATTGGGTAAACAGAACGAGAGTTCATGCATGAATGTAACCATTCTAAGCCTTGTCTGCATATCCGTTTGCATTTAAATGTACTAATTACACAGGATTATAAAAAATGGCTGTGTTTGGACACCTTTTTATTTCTTTTTAGGTAAAATAAATGCAGTGATACTTTCAAAAGTGCCTTATTAAAAGAATAGTTTCAAAATTACGTTTTTGGTGTTAATTTTATATATACTGTATATATATTATAATTTTATTATAAAAATATATTTATTGTGCAGTACACGGTAGCTTTCTTTTTCGAATTAAATAAATTTGAACGAATCTACTATCCATAAATGGTAATTTAAAATGCTGATTGTCAGTCTCTGCAATAACGACTTAAGTCAATCCATATTGAAATTAAAATATTTAAGAACTGGTAAAGTTTAAATTCACAGTGACATTGATATATTGTTAAGGACTATCTTTAAATGGTGTGTATAAATCAACATATCCAGCAATGAAAAACTCAGACATTTACAGTATTTCAAAACTTTAGGAGTGATTTTCTCAAAACAGTATTTTCAGACTTAAGTTGTTATTGCACCCATCGCCTCAATTTTAATTTTTCAGTGCTTTGCCAGCTTCCTGTTGGCACTAAGCTGTTCACCATGAATTTAACATTTTTTTTATAGGCCTACTGCAGTATTTCTTAAATCACATAAGCTAGCCAGAAGTAGTTTTGAAATCTTTTTTGAAACTGTGATGTGGAAAGATTGATTTAGCACAAATGGTCATAATAGTGTGATATTTTTAGGGTGGCCATAAATGTTTTGGCCTAGACAGGGACATCGTAGAACCTGGGGTGGGGTGTGCCCCTTGTGATGTCCGAAAACCTATAGCCTTACTCCATGGAAGTGGGTTTGTGAAATCAAAACTAAGATTATTTTTCTTCATATTTATTACTCACATGGTTAAAAACTTGTAAATCTTAATAACTTCGTGTTCCTTAATACCTACTTAAACTAACAAACAATGGCTTGGCTGAACAACAGAAATCTTCTTATATTTATTACTCCCACGTATCAAAAAACCTATTATTAATTAGGACAGATGTATTTTCCTTGATACCTACTTACCCTAACATCCTAACATCTAACAAACAATATTGTGTAGGCTTTCAATAGATTTCTTTTTCTTTTTTGGACAAAATTACATTTAATTTTAATCAAATAAATTAAATAAACATTTGTTAATATTAATGGCAGGCTAAACGTGGAAGGTGTGTTTAATTTTAATCATCTGCCTGTTCATCAGATTCTTTTTCTTTATCATACCAAAAGTATTTTTGGAAACTACTTATCTTTCTCAATACTTCTTTGTTTTTTAACCCTCCGTCAGGCGCAATGTGTTTCGATACACGAACGGGCACAATGCATCTGTGACATGCAGAAATTTGTGATGACCATTCAGCCGTTTTGAAATTTTATTTCTTTCGTTTTTGTTATAATAGAGTTGGATGGTTTTGAATATTTTATTTATATTTAACAACTATAGGCATTGTTTAAATACAATTTAAATTGAAATACACACAAAAATGTCACTGATCATTTAATCACAGTACCGTAATTTGAAAGTTACAAAAAGTAAGAGACATTAAGTGAAAACCAATCATAATATGACTATTTGTAATAACAATAATGGTATTTATGACACTAAGTGAAAGTTTGATGCTTTTCAGTCGGTCAACACGATTGTACCCAAAGTTATTCCCTAATCCTGAAAAAAAATTACATGAGATTAATCATGTAGATTTCCGTCAGTAACAACTGCTGAACTTCAGCAATAACTGCTGGGTTTGAGAAGTCTAAACGGGACTCCTAGCTTGACAAATTTCGATGAAATCTTCGCAACACACTCGGATTGGAATGTAACACAATAGGGTGCAATACATCTGAGAGATGCAATCAGTCAACAATGGAACACAACTTCACCCATTCTTGCTTATCAGCACACTGACTAGCAAGGAGGAGGGAGCTAGTAAGACACATGGACGGTGAAGCTTTCTGGTCCCCTCACTATGAAACAGCAGAAGATCACAAAGCGTGTGCATCTCTCAGATGCATTGCGCCCGACTGAGGGTTAAGAGCATCTCGTAAAACTGGGCACAAGTGTATTTAAAATTCACTCGAACCATCAACATTGAACTCCTTGTCATTACATCAAGTCGTTATTTCTCAGACGACCACAAGTTGTTCATGATGGAAGAAACTCTTTCTACGGGGGGCACTGGTTCCTGGCAAACACATAGCAAATTCAACAACTTTCAAAATAGCATCATATGCAATGTCCTCACTACGAAGCCTTGCAAATATTTGCTTCCATCTCTCTTCAACAGGAGTTTTTATCTTGGTTCCGTCCACTCTGTTCCATTCCTTTATGTTTTCAAACACAATCTCTTTAACACACTGCCACTGGTTAAAGAGTTTGGTTTCTTCGTCTTGATCTTCAGATATTTCCTTGATCTGTCTGTCATTAAAATTTGGTAGGCTGGTCTGGATATCACTCCATGGTGGAACTGTTTGTAGTAAAATCCATTGCTTGTTATGTATGCCTCTGAAGCTCAATTCCCATTTGTCTAAATAGTCAACACAAGTTTTGTAATCACTGTTGCTGTAAAGCACTGGACATTTAGTTCTCGTTCTCCTTCTTCCTGTAAGTTTAATATCAGTGTTTTCACATTAGTAGGAATAAATCCCTCTTCCTCTCTAGATTTCATCACACTTTTGAGTGAGTGTACGCGTCAAGCAACTTCAGTAGCGGAGATATTATCCTTCTCTATCTTCAAAACGGTATCTTCAAAAGTCTGGCTGCGTAGCTCAGGGGTAACGTTCTCGCTTGCTGAGCCCAAGGCTGCAGGTTCGAAACCTGGCGCAGTCAGCTGGCATTTGAGGGTGCGCAAATGCGAGGGAGCCGTGTCAGTACATTTACTGGCACGTTAAAGATCCCCTTCGGGGCAAAATTCCGGCACCCCGGCGTCTCTAAAAGCCAGGATAGTTAAAAGGGACGTAAAACCAATAACATTATTATTATTATGTATCTTCAAAAGTTGAAATCCGGGATGTCGCAATTATCAGCCATGGCTTAAAACATGGATTTTTCAAAAAGTTGGCTTAGAAAGGAAGGGCATTTTTCCTGGGAAAGAAAGTAGGACTTCAGGCCTTCCAACTATCTTCAGAATCCCTGTAATAGCTGGGCCAAGAGACAGAAAACGAATGTTTCCGTGCTCTAATATTCTACCTCTGCGAAATCACAAAATTCTTTCAGTTGCTCAGTTCTGACGGTATATATGTGGAAGTATTTACGAGGGCTATTCCAAAACTAAGGTCCGGTTAAAAAAAAAAAAAACATCCAAAATCAAACTTGTTTCCAAAACAATTGTTTTATTGACATTCCTTACATCTTTCTCTATTTTTCTACATAATTTCCATACTTATTTACACATTTGTCACATCGTTCCACAAGCTTTTGAATGTCTAAGTCGTAGAACTCGGCCGCCTGCGAAGCTAACCAGTCTTTAACATCTTCTTTCACTTCATCATCTGTGTCGAAGCGCTTGCCGCCAAGAAACTCCTTTAGGTAGCGGAACAGGTGGAAATCACTTGGTGCCAAGTCCGGGCTGTACGGAGGGTGGTCCATCTGTTTCCAACCAAATTTCTTGATTCGAGTTTGCGTGTCATTCGCAGTATGGGGTCTGGCATTGTCATGCAAGAACAACACTCCAGACGACAAAAGACCACGTCGCTTATTCTGGATTGCACGTCGAAGTTTAGTCAGGGTAGCGCAGTAGGCGGCTTTATTGATCATTGTCCCTGAAATAGTAAATCGTCGATCTTCATGAATTTTGACGTCAACCGCATGAACCAACTCGTCTCAACTCACTGATGGTCTGCCAGAGCGGGGTTCTTCGTGCACATTTTCCCGTCCTTCATTAAAGGTTCGCACCCACTTGCGCACTTTACTGTCACTCATTATGTTAGGACCGTACACTTCAGTAATCTGCCGATGAATTTCAGCCGCAGAAATGTTCCTTGCAGACAGAAACCGTATCACTGCCCTTACTTCACAATCGGCGGGCTGATTAATTGTCTTAAACATTGTAAACTGACACTATCAGCAGCACACAGCAACAGTAACAACGCTACTGGGGCATGCCAGGAGTCAGCGCGCATGCGTGTTTTGCCCTTGGCGCCTTTTTCAAATATTTACGGCGAATCTGACCTTACTTTTGGAATTACCCTCGTATATACGTTAACTGCGAAGCATTCAATATCAAATGGCAGACAATCTACGGCTGTTTGATTACAGTTGTGGACTATGTGGGCACCGCACCCTACTCCGATTATTTCTTTCTCTAAACTATGTTGGAGATGTTGCCTCACATTATTTTTTCCTTTTCTAGCGGCCCTGCCAAAATTTGTATTAGTGTTGTCAGCACTCATAGCTACTAATTTTTCTTTAAGTTTTTTGGATTTTTATTAGTTCCTCAAGCAATTTGCTCTGGGTATCAGATTGTCCGTTAGGAAGCGAAGAAAAGGAAATCATTTTAACGTGGACTCCAGTTAGTGGCAAAAAATAACGAACAAGTACAGGAAAACATTTTTCTGCCTTTTTTGTTCGATGCGTCTATGCTGAGAGAAACAGACCCACAGGAACTCAATTCTTTGTCCACTTCATTAATGGCTAGTGGAGCCAAGACATTACACACGATTCCCTCACTTTTGGTCTTTCCGGAAGAATATTTTGGCTCGTAAAGCTTTTTAATGAATTTGGAAAGACAGTCATCTGACCTAAAACTGTGTCCATGAACAACTGCATGGTAGGCGAACATGCCTTCTTGTGCAGAGATTTTATCATCGGTGTCCTTTTTTAAGATAAAATGTTCTAAATTAGAAGAAGTGCTGACAGCTTTCTCAGCATCTTTATGTTTTTTCGTTTTTGAGTGTTTTGTAATATCATTTCTTCCCCCATGAGCGACAGATAAATGGACACCAAGGGTTTTACATACTACTTTTGATCTGTCGGCGGTAGAAATGTCAGTTTTAATAAACTTAAATTTTCTCTCCAAATCATCATTGAAAACACATAACCGTTTTTGCTGTTTTGAGAGAGACATTATTCACAACACATACACCAAGAAATGACGACACGTTTTCCTCGAACAGATGAAATGTACACTAAAACTGAGCAACCGTGCGACCGTATTCACCAAATAGAGAGAAAGAAAATGCACAGTACATCCTCTCACCAATAGATCAGATTGGCGACTGGCACTGCACTGGCTCTGGCTGGCGCGAGAGCGCGCTGCATCAGTTACAATGGGTACAATCAGCAAGAAAAGCTCAACATTCATCGCGAAGTACAGTCGATACAAGCAAACATGCATCAAGTAGCACAGAAACAATGAATTTTCGTGCACTTTTTTAAACTGTACTACAGTTTTTTCAAGCTTTTACGAATTGCCATGAAACTATTGATAAATTAGTCTTTGCTAGTAAAAATATTTATTTTTTAAATTTTTGCACGAAACTGGGACATTGTAGGGAATTTTTGGAAACCGATGGGAAGCCCTCAAAAGCAGACTAAACCGGGACGTATGGCGACCCTACAGTAGATATCTTCCACTTATATATTTGACTTATTCTGGATTTCCTTAGTTTGGATGTTTTCGTTAACCTTCTTGGTAAATAATCGCATTTAACATTACATTCAATTAGTGTTCCCTTTATTTATTTTATTTCTTATTTAATTAACACGTTAGACCAAGTGTTGACTGATTATTGTGTTGGAAGCCATTTTCCAGCGTTGCCTTAGTAGACAAAATTTTAAGTGGTTTTCAGTCAACACGATTGTACCCAATTGTTATGGGTGTTATTTGGTTCCATAATTCTTAAAATAAAATAAAAAATTATATTAATACATTTACTTGGATTACTAGTTCTGACTGTCAAACGATCACCATCAGGTCCCTTACACTCAGGCTTTAAATCTATGTCTATGATTATGTGGGTGAATATATTTACTATATATGACAGAATCCTAAATATGCAGTTTCCTTGAATTGAAAATTCATCAGTATTCTTCATTATATGTTATTTGCTAACGACGTGATGATTGGCGATTGACATTACAGCATCTGATGATCTGCTGATGCTGCCAACTTTCATTTACATAATTGATTGTCAGCTTCAGTGTTTGTGGCGACAGTGAATGCAATAGCTAGAAAATTACTGTAGATCATCATATTTGTAGTGATGGGGGAGATATGGTAAGGTTTTCTTTGTCCTTGGTAACACATAATTTATCACAGCTATCTTGGACTTAAAAAGTTGTGTTCACCACATTAAAGACATTTCTCACTTGGCACTACTGTTTCTACCCAGCACTTAAATTGAGAGCATTTTGGTGCTTGGCTTTACAGCTCTGCATGGATGGTAGTGGAGAAAGTACACCCTATAGTGGGTGAAAGTTCTTTCCTTCTTAAATTTTGGAGCAGGGAATAGGGTGATCAGGCATTCTGATTTTAACAGGATAGTCCCATTTTGACTCCATGATAATGCTTTTCTATGAAATTAAGCTTTAGACCCTGCAGCAAAGCCATGCTTGTTAAGTTGTGCACCATGATGGCAAGGGGGAGCTGGAAGTACAGAGATTAAAGGTGTGGGCTTATCCTGGGCTTTCCACACTCCCTACAGGTGAATGTCAGGATGGTACCTTGTTTCAGTTCTAGGTCACCAACCCCAATAAAAAATGGAAGGACAGAAGAGTAGAAATGTGAAACGTTCTAAGTGCCATTTTCTTAATTTTACGGGAGAAGGCAAAAATTATCTCTGTTTGCATTTAATTTATTGCATCAAAAAATACTTACATAAGCAGTTTCCTACCGCAAAATTCATTTGTATAACAAATCTTTGCCAAAAATACAAGAAACAAATAATAACAACAAGAACATTCTATGTGCCATATGATGAAAGAGTCGGTTACAAGTGCCATTCAACCTGTTGTTACATTTTATTTAAGGGTTTAGAAGGATATAATAATCAAAATTACATAAATGATTAGCAGGACCATATTGTATTAAACACAAAATATGGTATTTTATTAAGGGGAAAAGTACAAAAATGTATTTTGTTTAAGAAGAAATGACTATCAATCTTCACATTCTCTCCTGACAACTGACAGTTTTTTAATTCTTACACAGGGGTTGTAGTTAATGTCTCATAAAACTCTCTGTGCTCTTCCGCATACAATTTCCCGCTCTCAACACACACAACAAAATTCATTAAAAAAGATGCATGGCACTTAGAACAGCGCTATCTGTTACAGATTCTTTGAACTACTAAGACTGTGTATTGGCATTTAGAACACGACTAGTTATATGCTCCTGGGCACATAGAACGTACTTGTGAAATAAAACAAATTTTTAACAAAATGACACTTAGAACATTTGACATTTCCACTCTGTTGAATGAATACAAGGTAGTGTGACATTTTTAAATTATTCCAGTACAGTCATAGTGGTAGTTGACATAAGTTCCTTACATAGTTATAGGTGTGTTTGCACTTCTGGAATTCTCATAACAAACCATATAACTTTGGCACATGCATTCTTCTTTCTGTATTGACTTAATATTTATTTCTCTGGTCATGTTTTAGCTCAGTCTTCAGACCGTGGTAGCACAGATCACAGTCTCCCTGATGAAGATTTTTCAAGTCCACTGAGCGATGATGATAATAATCGAATGAGAAAGATGGTGAAGGAAAATAAACCAAAGACTTTTATCGACAACAAAGCTCAGAAAATGATGGTTTGTATATGTGTGTATTTTCATTATTGATTGATAAAGGTAAACTTATTTTCATTAACATGTACTTACATATAACACAAATATTTTCAGGAACGGATGGGTTATCGAGCTGGAAAAGGACTGGGTAAAAATGCGCAGGGAAGAGTGGACCCTATTGAATTGTCCCGACAGCGGGGTAGGAGAGGTTTGGGTTTGCATATACCTGGACTGGAAGCTGCAGAGCTAGAATGGGATTCCAGCTTGGAGGTAAAGTTTTAGTTATTAGGTTCTTGTAATTTAGAATATGAAGAAATGAACTCAAATGTCGGAGGCACAGATAGTTGTTTCCTCTGAATGTAACTTGTGGACGTTTGTAATTATGAAATGATTATATCTGCTGTGTTCACTTACGTTTTCACATTCCCACAATTTTCATAGCCTAATATTCTTTACAAAATTTAGGGAAATTATAATATATACATGTGATTTTTTAAAATTCGGACCCTTTTTCTGAAGCTGATCTCTTGGATCTTTATTTACTCTTCTTTTTGGGTACTTATTTTTCTTACAATATTTTCAGTGTTTGGTTGGGAAAGTTGGAATTTTGGAAAGTATCTGTTTCTGATAAATTATATCAAGTGCTCCAAATTTAAATGTTTTAAGCTTTACTCAGTGATTCTTTATCTTATCTTCCATATAGTGGCAAATTTGAAAACAAAAAATCTCCTCTTAATTCATAGTGAACGCCTTAAATGAAACATTTTTTTTGTGGCAGGCCTCCAGAAACACTCTCATAGGTCTCTAGTTCTCAAGCCAGCTATTGAAATGGCAGAATAGGATGTCACAAAATTAGAAACAAGTATCCAAGAAGTGTATACCAGTATTGTGTTCCAGCAATTTATTCTCCATTGTATAGTACAACACTATCATGTATATGAAATAACTAATTTTATATTACTTATACTATTTTAATAGGTGGTGTCTGTGAAGGAAACAGTGGCATGGCTTTCAGAAGAAGACCACAAACCTCTCTCGGATAAAGAACTCAGTCATTGGGCTAAAGATGGACCTCGGAAGCTTACACTTGATGATGAAAACGAGTTCTGTGACCCAAACATATTGAGAAATGTGTTGAGTTCAAAGGTAAGTTGATAAAATAACCAAAACGGCATGATATTTTTCCCCTGTTCAACTCAATTTGCTTTTGCGTAATTTATGAGTAGGGGTGTTTGAAAATAGTTTTATATCTTGCTAGAATTAATGTACAGTGGAACGTCGTTCATCCGGACTAATTGGGACCTAAAGTATTCCGGATAACGATTTTTCCGGATAATCGAAAATGTGTTTATTTCATAGTACAACCATACTATAATAGCAGTATAAGCTTCTCCATGAGTTGGTCTTTCTTCATCTTTCTCATCTAGGCTTTCATCCTTTTCGTCTTCCCCACTTACTTCTTGCACTAGAGAAGCAAGATTTGAAACCTGAGTCACTGTCACTTTTCAAACAAAGCTTGTGCGTCTTCTCTATCACAGTCGGAAAATCCAGCAACTTGGGGGAATAACTCATTTGTCACTGCATCCAAATCTTCATCAACAGTCCGTGGTCCTAACGGTCTCTTGTTCTCCAACCAATTTATGCAATGCATTTCGAAGATTCTGTGGTGTTAAAGTGTTCCAGCCATCAGCTATCAAGTACAGGCCGGACGTTTGTTTTAGACGATTGCCCTTGACCTTGAAGCCTGTGGGTGAGCCTACACACACTCACTCTCTCACCCTATCGCTTTACACTTGTCACCACCGATCTGATGTAATGGAATTCCAGACTTAGCAGACAGTACAGTCCACGCCGAAGTATTGTGTGACGCGGAAGTACAAGTTACATAGTTACGAACAGAACACCATTATATTTGCCAATGACTGTACTTCAGGAGTAGTGTGAAAGAGCGTTGTCAATCATCGGACCGCTTGAGGCAGCTGATAACAACACAGGTACTGTAGTAACTCGCCTCCAGGCTTCCATTAGGATTTTTCACTCGTCTAAAACAAACGTCCGGCCTGTAACAGTAGTCCTTAAGAGAAGGCCTTTTTGTAAGAGATATCACTCTCTCCTCATCTTCTGCCAACAGAAAACAACGTAAAACTTCCTTCTTGTACATCCGCTTAAGCTTTCTTTTCTTTTTTGCTCGTCCGGATAGTTGACGTTCCGGTTGTTCGACCTCCGGATAAACGACATTCTACTGTAGATGTAAAAGGTAGTGTTTTTATTCATTGCCGAAAATTAACACGTTTCGGTACCCGGTTTTATATCGTGACTACCATATTGATCTTAAATATGATGAATATACAATACAGTGTACTCCCAATTTTCGCGTGCGGATAATTAATTTGCAGTTAATTCGCGGGGCTCTAAGAGTATTTTTTAAATACCGTATTGCAGTTAATTCGCGGGGCTCTAAGAGTATTTTTTAAATACCGTATTGCAGTTAATTTGCGGGTCTCTAAGAGTATTTTTTAAAATGCCGTAGACATTCTCACAGCAGCTAGTCATCACACGAAGTAAATAATCTCTCCATCGTTTAAAAGAATTTTGATGCGACGCGATGCATGGAGACGAAATCATTGAGATTCGAGAAGACTGAACTGAGTTTCTCTTCTCTGCGATGGAACAGTTGGCCTACTTGCGCAATCTTACGTACGAGCATGTTGCCGCGTGTGGTATAGCACAGATTTCCTTTATCTTCCAGGGTGTCGAACGATACGGGAAATACAGGATGTGCAGGAAATATACGGAAATTTTAGTGACCCGGGAATAATGCGGGATATATACGGGATTTTCCTATTTGATCCGGGAATCTTGAAAGGTCTCATAATGCCCGACTTCTTAGCCTCCGAACGCTCGGTAGATTCCTGCCCCTCGCCTTCTATTTCGCCTGCAGACTGTCCCGCTGCACGCATTTTGTGGCACCGCTGCTTAGAGGGGTGATAGCCCAGCCCACGACGTGGCAGCATTGAATGCGACTGGTGTGCCTGGCAGATCGCTGGCCGTAACCCATCTGCGCGGAGCTACTCGCGACGCGCTCGTTGCTAGACAATGACGGAAGGAATTTTTATACACCGAGGAGACCAGTTATTTTTATGCAGAGCTGTAATTTTTATGTCAATGGGTACGTTTGCAAAGCTCAATGTTGAGGGGAAAGATGTTCACCTGAAGTAGCAACCTTAATCCTACTTCGCCTACATCGCCGTCCGTCACTTTAACAAGATTTCTGCTGTTCCTACGGCTTCGAGGCCGAGGCTGGGTACATGGGAGCAATGCTGGAAGGTACTGTTTTGCGATGTTACACATACAAAACAACACAGCTCTCGGCCGTTTGACAGGTTTCACTTTATCCTTGTGGTCGAATGTATATAGCTCGTCAAACAATATGTTACGCAATCGGTGCCGTTCGTGGTCCGTTTGACGAGATTCCCGTTATCTCGGTCAGACACTGCGACATATTGCAATGTTACGCAATCAGCGCCGTCTAACGAGATTCCCATTGTTCTTGCGGTTGGGCATGGATGTATATCACTATGTTGCGCAATCGTTGCCGCTCGCCGTCCGTTTGACAAGATCTCGGTTCTCGCGGTCAGTTACGGAGAAATGCCGCTATGTACGTTATCGACGCCGCTCTCGGCCATTTGGCAAGAATCCCGTTGGCCTAGTGAAGTGGAAGGTGGCGAGTTCGCTGTTGGGCATGATCGAGTGAGGCGATTGAAAGTGGGTTGACTTAATTCTCGCAATTTCTGCTCCGTGGTCACGAGTTTACGTTGGAGCGCGGGCTGACTTTGGGGAAGTCGTGAGTACGGTACGCAATTGGATGCAATCGGCACCGTTCGTGTATGACAAGATTGCCGTGACTTTCATGATCACAAGTTATACTTCATCGTAATCTGGATAGTCTCTGATGTGGATAATGACCAATCCAGATGGACTTCATTTGTCTCTAGTACGTGTTTAGACGTCTGATCATGAGACAACATACTGTCACTATGCAGTTACACTTACGCTTGAAAAACGTGGTTTGTGCTTTAAGATTAGTTTTTCACCCCTTTTGTATGCGAATTCTAGTCTCAGACAGATCTAAAATATACCTGAATTTGGTCGATTTTCGTTCGGGAAATACGGGAAATATACGTGAATTTAAAAACCGGTCACCACTCGACACCATGTCTTCGAAGCCCAAGCAATACAAGAGGAAAGCACTTTCACTCAGAACCTACCCTCCCTTTCCCAACAGCTACGCCCCAAGGTCGCTGATCTGTGAGTTGTGAAGGGTGAATGCGTGGACAGCGCATTGTAAACAGCGATTGTTGCCTAATGGCGCAAACCTGCGCAACACCGAGAACGTGTTTGTTGGGTGCTCTTCATGCAGTCAACAAGTCATCATCATCATCTTGCACAGTTTCCAGCCACTGGCCGGGTCTGTTTGGAACACAAGCCTCTCCAACGTCTTCTGTCTTCCCACCATCTCTCAGCCTCCACCCTTGTCCAGTCTTCTCCTCTCTTCTTCACGCTTTCTTCCACCCCCTTCAGCCACCTATCTCTCGGTCTCTTTCCTTCTCACTTCGTCTCGTGTATCCTCCTGGGTATCCTCTTCTCCATCCGTTTTACATTTCCATACCATCTAAGTCTAGATTTCTCTATGCCATCCTGTAATGGTTCCTCCTTCATTAATTCTCTGGTCCTCTCATTTCTTATTCTGTCCATCTTTGTAGCTCCAATACTGCTTCTCAAGAACCTCATCTCACTGGCCTGTATTTTGCTCTTCTCCCTTCCTTTCATAACCCAGGTCTCCGAGGCATACGTCAGGATAGGGACATAGTACGTCCGATATATGATCTTTTTGCTGTTCTGAGGGACATCCTTGCTCCATAACATGCTTCTCACACTCCTCCGGAATGCTTCTGCCTGTCTCCCCCGCTCATTTAATTCTCTATTGTTTCTTCCATCATCTTGTATCAGGCTTCCCAGATACTTGAAACTCTCCACTTTCTTCAGCTGTTCCCCACCAATTGTTATTCCCGTTGTGGTTCTTTCCTTCTTCCTTGTTCTGATCACCATCTCACTCTTATTTATGCTTAATTTTATCCCATATCCTTGTATTATTCCTTCCCACACGTCCAACTGTTCCTGTACCTCCTCCTCCTTGTTTCCCCAAATCATCAAATCATCTGCAAACACCATTGCTTTCATCTTTCCTTCCCCAATTACTTGTGCCACTCGGGTCATTATGTCATCCATCACCACAATGAAAAGTAACAGTGACATTGCACTTCCTTGTTTCAAGCCGTTTCTCTGTTCCAACCAGTCCGATCTCTCTCCTCCCACTTTCACACAGCTCACACTTCCCTTGTACATCTCCTTTATCCTCCTTATAGTCCATTTTTCTACTCCTCGATCCTCCAGGGATTTCCATACTTAGTTTCTGCATACACTGTCATATGCTTTCTCAATGTTCAGGAAGGCCATCAGTAGATCTGTTCCAAACTCATAGTGCTGTTCTTGTAACTGCCTTACAGCAAAAATCAAATCCACTGTGGACCTTTCTGCTCTGAAGCCATGTTGTTCTTCCCTCATCCCTCCTTCTATCCTTGTCCTAATTCTCTTTTCCAAAACTTTCTCGAAGATCTTTGCACAATGACTCATCAGTGTTATTCCCCGATAGTTTCTGCAATCTGTTCTACTACCTTTTTTGAAGATCGGGACAATTATTCCTTTTTTCCAGTCCTCTGGGGTCTTCCTTTCCTTCCATGCTGTACTCATCACTCGGTACAACCACTGTATCCCCACCTCTCCTGCTGCTCCCACCATCTCCACACTCAACTCATCCACACCTGGTGCCTTCCCTCCTTTCATCTTGTTCACTGCATCTTCCACTTCTTTCCATGTTAAGTCCTTTTCTGTTTGCAGTTCATCTTCCTCTTCCCCGATTTCTTCCTCCTCATCATCTTTTCCATTTGGGTTCAGAAGTTCTTCAAAATATTCTTTCCACATTTTCTTCAGTTCTTCCCTATTTTCTATCTCTTGTCCCCTTTTGTTCACCATTCTAACATAATCCGTAGGATCCTTCCGCCTCTTGTTTTTTACCATCCCATACAGGACCTTTTTTGTACCTTCACTATCCTCCTTCATGGTCTTTGTCCACTCTTCCATCCACTTTCTTCTCTCCTCAGCCACTACTCTCTTTGCCTCCTTCTTTCTTTCCTGGTACTCTTCCCTTGTCTGTACCGTCCTATTTTGTTACCACCTCCTCAAGGCTCTATTCATTTCCCTTACTATATCTTTTGTTTTCTCATTCCACCATGGTGTTTCCTTCCACCTCTTCTTACTACTTGTCCTCACACATACTGCTTCTGCTGGACCTACTAGTGTCTTCTTAAATCTAGCCCATTCCTCTTCCACCCCTTTTTCTTCATCTGTTGGAATTCCTTCCTTTACCATATTGAGGTACTCGACCCTTCTATCTCCTTCTTTCTGTTTCCATATCCTTATACGTCTTTTCTGGTTCTCAGTCCCTTTCTTCTCCTTAGTCCATCTCAGGTTCATGGGGGGGAAAATACTGCTACTACACTCGCACAAAAGCAAGCGTTTACTGACTTCTGTGACGACGATACTTCGAACGGGCAAGTTAGACGTCGATAAAGACGATTATGATTTAAGACATAAGAGCAAAGAAGAAATTGCACGGAATTTGACTGTTGGTGAGGGAAAGGGAGATCCAGTAGATATCGAGTGCGGGAGTGATGCAACAGAAATCCCGAAAGTTTCCCACAGTTAAGCTAGTGTCTCCTAGTCACAGTTATCTCTTATATAGAAAAACAAGACCCCCAGGGGCTCACAACTTGTGGGATGTGGGTCGGCAACCATGGGACCCCAGCTGAGTCTGGCATTGCTTCCACTTACTTGTGGCTGGCTCCTTTCAGTTATGTTTCCTGTCGGCCTCTCTTGGTCAACACTCGTTCTCTTCCGACCCCGTCGGTAGTAGGGTATCCAAGGCCTAGGGAGTCTTTCAATTTCCCGCCTTAATTGGCCCTTGTCTACCTTTGGGTGTGGCGAACCTATCGTACAAATAGCCTAAATAGCATAGTGTGTGAGTCGAGACCACGGATGGAGGTTCTTGATTCGCGCTCCGACCCAGATCACTGGAACTGGGAAATGAAGAAGAGGAATATAGAAAAACAAGATGAATTTTTGTTCTCATATAAAGTTTTCTTTGGAAGTGTTTTTTTTTTTTTTAGATATTAATGTAGGCTGTCTCCTCTCTTGTTCATAATGGTGATGGATGAAATTGTAAAGGAAACAAAGGAAGCATATGGACATAAAGAAATGAAGTTACTGTTATTTGCACATGATATTGTGGTCTGGGGAAGGAACACCGAAGAAGTGCAAAAACAACTAGATGCACTGAACGAAAATATTCAGAAGTACGGCCTGAAAATCAGTATAGAGAAAAGCAAGACCATGGTGATGACAAGAGGGGAAAGACAAGGAAAGGGCACTGTGAAAATTGGAAGTCAGAGTTTGGAAATTGTGGACAAGTTCAAATACCTAGGAAGTGAATTGATGCAAACTGGTAGGTTGGACATGGAGATTGGCAGGAGAGTACAGCAGAGCAATGCATTCTATCGAAGTGTAAGAAAACTTGTTTGGGATAAGGAAGTACCAAGGAAAATCAAGGAGGTAATGTATAAAGTGTACTATGTACCCATATTAACTTATGCAGCTGAAACTTGGACCCTGACAAGCAGGCAACAGAGTAGAATCCAAGCCAGTGAAATGAAATTCCTAAGAAGTATGATAGGAAAGACAGAGTGAGGAATGAAGATGTTAGGAAGGAAGTTGGGATGGAAAAACTAAATGATAGAATTGAGAAGAATAAACTAAGGTGGTTTGGACATGTAAAGAGGATGGAGGAAAATAGAATACCAAGACAGATGCTGGAGGCGAAGTGCAAGGGTAAGAGAGCAAGAGGAAGACCTAGAACAAAGTGGATTGATTCAGTGAAGAACAGTGTAAGAAAAAGAAATCTGGACTGGGACAAGATCGTGGAAGAAGAATGGTGGAAGGAAAGTGGAGAAGTGCCATAAATACCCCGACCCGGCAGGAGCTGGATAAGGGGAAATGATGATGATGATGATGATGAATGTAGGCATAATCCAGATAGGCCTGCCTCTAGCCTCTTACAAAACATTATAATGGAAGTGTTATAATTATTATTTTGTGTGTTCACAAATACAAACCTATTTCAATATTTTAACCAATAGTTTTGTTTTTACTAGGCTTAAGCTTAACGAAAATAAATGCTGATAATTCGAGGTTTTCGATAATTCGCGGAAGTTCGTGCATTATTACCGTGAATTAATGAGAGTGCATTGTATCCAGTAATATCATTACAGACGTGGTCATATTATTTGAATTCTATGTTCACCCCTTATTAAACTCATTTCCAACGGTATTGGGGATGAGATGCGATGAACCATGTGGCTGATAGTTTCTGCGGCCGGATGCCCTTCCTGACACCAACCTCGGGAGAGGAGTTAATGAGAGATGAAATGAATGAAGATGGATGAAAGTTCAATTTCAAGTAGTTTGAACTTTGGCTACAAGACACCACCAATCTAGCGGCGAAAGTTGGCACTTGATAGAGGGTTACCTAACTAGCCAAATATAATCCACAAATTTTGCTACATACCACCAATTGCAGTGTTAGGTTCTTTTACATGCCATAAATCTATGAAGGAAGGCATACTGAAGGATTTAAACACTCCTAAAAATCCGATGACTTTGGCCAGGTTTGAACCAACGACCTTGGGCATAGCAGTTCAGCATGCTACTTACTTCGCCACTGAAGCCGTCATATTATTCGAATAATGTGATATACTAGTTTTCCACAGTAGGAATTAATTTTGAAGGAGTTTGGTAATAATTAATATCGTATGGCCTTGGATGCCGGGTGCAAGCTTTGTTATTTGATACCCAGAGGGTAGCTTGCATGTCGAATTTCGTTGTTCCTTGGCTATGAAAGTCAAGGAGGTTAGATGTTGGATGTCTAAGCTCCTTGAACACTATAGCGCTTTCTAGTAGAGAAATGAGGAACTTTGTGTTGGCGGAAACTCCCGAGATTAATTTTGCCATTATGGACTCGGCCTACTGAATTCAAATGGGTTCTTTGACATGCCAACATCGTATGGCATGCATGTCGTATTTTTGCCACCTTTCAAAAAAAAAATCACTTACCACGGCCAGGAGCGAACCTGCAATCTTGGGGTTGGTAGACCGACACGCTATCCACTCACCCACCGTGGAAAGCTAGTTTGGTAATGATTCATTTTCATACCAGCATGAAATAGTATATGGATATGGGATGAAGTTTAGCATAAGCAAAAGCGAGTGGATGATCACAACCAGGAAGAAGGAGAGAGTCACAACGGGTATAACAATTGGTGGGGAAGAATTGAGGAAAGTAGAGAGTTTCAAGTATCTGGGAAGCATGATAGAGCTCAGCAACTCCAACTGAAACCCCGGAAAAATGCGAACTACGAGCTCGCTGTCCTCTCTCTCACACTGGCTGATGCAGCTAGCGCTCACACAGGGTCGCACTTCAAGTTGCTGAGCTATACAAGAAAATGGAAGAAATGTCAGAGAAATAAATGAGCGGGGGAGGCAAGCAGAATTATTCAGGAAAAGTGTTAGGAGCCTGGTATGTAGTAAGGATGTCCCTCAAAACAGCAAAAGGGTTATATATAGGACGTACTACGTTTCAATCCTGATGTATGCCTCAGAGACCTGGGTTATGAAAGTAAGGGAGCGAAGCAGAGTACAGGCTAGTGAGATTAAATTCTTGAGAAACAGTATTGGAGTGACAAGGTGGACAGGTTAAGAAATGAGAAGATCAGAGAATTAGTCAAGGAGGGAGCATTGCAGGATAGGATAGAGGAATCAAGGCTGAAATAGTATGGGCATGTTAAGCGAATGGATGGGAGGAGTATACCCAGGAAGATACACGAGATGAAAATAGAGGGAAAAGGACCAAGAGGAAGGCCAAGAGATAAGTGGCTGACAGGTTTGGAGGACTGCGTGCAAAAGAAAGGAGATGACTGGACCAAGGTGGTGACGGAGAGATGGTGGAAGGACAGAAGACGATGGAGAGGCTTATGTTCCAAACGGACCTGGCCAGTGGCTGGAAACTGTGCAAGATGATGATATCTTTAAATAGATGAATTGCTTTTATTTGTATATTTGAGGTACATTTAAACCACAAAAGTTGGTGATACATCAAAACAATTACGGTAAATTAGAAGTGAGGTGTCCTGCCGTATAATCGCTCACAACTGATTATGGTATTGGATTATAAATATTTATATATAGTCAGTGTTGCTAGTTATTAAACTATCTTATACAATACATTGCTTCCTTTCTAAAATGAAAAAAAAAAAAATGAAAAAAAAGATTTTGGGGGAGGAAATGTGATAATTTTTTTCTTTTACAAAACAATGGGGTAGAACGAAGCTCCTTTGGCTCAAAATATTTCTATAAAATTTCGATCCATGTTAAATATGGACATTTCATACTCATCAGTAACTAAAATCATATTTATGAAAACACAAATTACATTCTTAATTAATTAATTAATTGGCTCAGCGGTAATGTTCTCACCTGCTGTGCCCAGGCTTGCAGGATCGAATCCCGGTGCAGTCGGTTGGCATTTGAGGGTGCGGCGCAAATGCAAGAGAGCCGTGTCAGTAGATTTACTGGCAAGTTAAAGATCCCTTTCAGGGCAATATTCCGGCACCCCGGTGTCTCTAAAAGCCACAGTTGTTAAAAGGGGCGTAATAGCCTATGATGGAGCTTTTTGAGGATCCAACCAACCTCCGGGTTGACTACCTAACAGACAGCAAAACCAATAGTATTATTATTATTAAATTTTTAATTAGGGTTATAAATACTGTAGTTAATGAATTGAAAATTGTATTTTAATTCTAACGATTTGGCCACGGCTGTATATTGTAGTATTGATTTACACAACTTGTATTCTGATTACCATATAGGTCAGTAGTAGGAAAATGGCCAGCTCATAAATTAACAAACAGGAATGGTCAGAGGTTAATTGAACTGTGTACAGACCATGGATTTATTTTGGAAACTACCAGATTTAAGAGGCGACCACACAAATTAATGACCTGGAAATGTCCTAATATAGAATTGGGGGAATTCCAAATCGATCATGTTGCCATGGATAAAAATTATCATAAGGAAATTTATAATGTCAAAGTTTTCCATGGAGTGGACATTGATTCAGATCATTACATATCCAAAATAAAAATAAATTTAACACCTAAGAGAAAGCGTAAGCCTGCCCAATCCAATAGGAAGAAAAATTATGACCCCACTTATTTAATGAACAATAAAGTATACTTGGAGAGATCTAAAACACAACTAAGTGATGACTTAGAGGTGATGATTAATAAATTGAAATCAGTAGCTGAAGAACTTGCTCCCATTAAAAGGAGGAAGAAACATGCTTGGTGGAACGAGGAGTGCGATAAGGCAATTCAAATGAGGCACAAAGCATGGTTAAATGATCAACAAAGAAAAACCGACGAATCCAGAACAGAACTAACTAATGCTAGAAGACAAGCAGCTAAAGAAATTCGAACAATTAAAAGGAATCATCAGAATGAAATGCTCAGAACAATAGATGAATCATTCAAGCAACATAAAACGAGGGATTATTTATTACAAGACGTTTAAACTGTATCGGTCTAAGTATACCCCACCTACACTTATGCTGAGAAATGAAAATGGAAAAATGGCACATAACAACCAAGACAATGCAAATATCTTGGCAGTCTACTTCAAAAACTTACTCAACTGCGAAGACCCAAGAGAAAATCTGGAGTTTTACCCCAAACCTAAAATCAAAACACCACTAGAAAAGGTTATTCCACCAAAATATGAGGAAGTGATCAAAGTCATTAACTTGCTCAAGAACTATAAAGCAGCAGGAGAAAATCAGTTGGTTGCAGAATTATGGAAGAATGCAAATGATCAAACTCTCCGAAACTTACATAAACGTATTATTGACATACGGAACTCTGAAAAAATGCCTGAGGAATGGAACACAGCAATAATCCACCCCCTACACAAGAAAGGTGATAGGTCAGATCCCAATAATTATAGAGGAATATCCCTTGTTGATGTCACATATAAGATATTTTCAAAAATTCTTCACTCAAGAATACAGGAACAACTGGCCCAAGAACTTGGAGAGTACCAAGGAGGATTTCGGCCAGGCAGAAGTTGTCCAGATCAAATCATCAGTCTTAAGTGGATTATGAAGCATCACAGAGCTCTAAGTAAGAACCTAGTCATCACTTTTGTTGACTTCAGAAAAGCTTATGACAGTATTCATCGGAAGTCATTACTGAGTACTCTTCAAGAATTTGGTGTTCACAGGAAATTGATCAACCTTATTGGAATGACTCTCAAGAATACAAAAGCAAAAGTTAAATTTAGAGGAGAATTGTCAAAACCATTTACAATCACAACCGGCCTTCGGCAGAGGGATGGTCTCTCACCTATTTTGTTTAATTGTGTTTTGGAGAAGGTCATGAGAGAATGGAGAAAGAAATGCCAACCACACATCAAGATTGGTAGAAATATTAAACTAAACTGCCTGGCATTTGCAGACGATCTTGCACTACTGGCAAATGATGTGGAAGAGGCTAAAGTCCAAATTGAACAACTGGAAAACATTGCAGCAAAAGTGGGATTACAAATTTCATTTGAAAAGACAGAGATTATGCCAACCTTCGAGGTGGACACCCCTGTCATTCAACTAAATGATAACAAACAAATTAAGGTTGTAAAAAAGTTCAAGAATCTTGGGGAAACTATAACTTGGAACCTAAATGAGAAAGCCGCAATAGAGTACAGAACAACAAAACTGAGACGAGCACGAGTCACATGGTCAACTTATAACAAGAAATCCCTCTCGATGAACGCCAAATTCAAACATTATGGTTCAGTAGTTAAACCTGAAGCAACTTATGCAAGTGAAACCCTGTTTAAGATGAATACCAAAAGCAACAACAGATAAAATCCCAAAAATAGACAGAAGGATCATCAGGACAATCATCAATAAAAAACATCAAGTAAATGGACAATGGAGACTGCTGCCTAATGAAATAGTATATCGGGAAAATGAATCAATTGTGGATACAATGCGAAAAAGGAGAATTGCGTTTTTCAGCCACATAGTAAGACTACCAGACACCAGACTACTGAAACAATTATTCAATTTATTTTGGAAAAGTAAAACCAAGAACAACTGGTTCGTTGAGGTCCAGAATGATTTAGACGAGCTAAATATTACAATGAAACAAATTGCAGAGAGAAAAGAGAAGAGGATTCTGAGAAGTAGGGGTACAAGATTGAAATTAAAAACAGTCAAACGAAAACAGTACACCATTACAAATGAAGAGAGGGCGGCCAGGTCGGAGAGATTAAAGAAGCTCTGGAAGGAGAAGAGGAAGTTGAGAAGCCATTATAACTAATATTGTAAAGACTGTAGTGTATATGGATTGATTTAAGTGCTCCAATGTGGGCGTAAACTATGTAAATAAATACATAAATAAATAGGTCAGAATATAGCGCAATGTTTTTTTTTCCGAAAATATAATCTTAAAAACAGTACTCGTGTTATTTTCACAGTCTTGCATTTTAAATGGCACCCGAATGTAGACCAGCTGCAATACAACTCCCGCGCATCGGTGCCGCACCAGCCCTACGTGACTGAACTCTTATCAGCTGTCTGCTAGTTCAGCTTTAGTCTTGAACAAGATAAGAAGTACTTGAAGTATGAAGAAATTAAGCCTGCTGATCACGTGGAAAAGAAAGGTTCTCCTGCCTTTCAAATCAACAAGGGATTGTGAAGGAGCTACGACATAAACTTCAAAACCATGGTGGCGAACGAGGCTATTCAAATAAATAATGTAAGAGCTGCACAGAAATATGGCGTTTCCTAAGTGAACATTAGACTATGGAGAAAATAACTAGACTAATACAAATCGGCAAATACAACTCGTAAAGCATTCCGAGGACCTAACAAGTCCCTTGTTCTGAAGAACTTGGAAATCATGTTGTGCTGTACATTCAAGAAAAACGCTCTGAAGGGTTCCTGATTTCACTTGAAACTATAAATTTCAAGGCAATTGAGTGCCGGGAAAAATAGAATTGAATTCTCTTTGAACGACTGACTGACGTAGAGATATCAAACAAAGCAATGGGATTGACTGAAAACGAAGAAGTGGATGACTCATGAAACTGTTTTGCAGCATGTAGACGGATTGCTTCAATATTTGGAAGAACAAGACGACGGTGCACAACTGGCAGAAAGACTCCTGTTAAGGAAAGCATAATCTAGAATAAAGAAACGGTGTTTCCAAACCAAGAAGCAAAAACTAGTGACTGATTTTTTAAAAAAGGTGTAACTGAATATTTTCTGTGTACTGTTCTGTTTTACTGTTTTTGTTTTGTTTTAAAAATTTAAAGTTTTTGTGTTTACTGTTCTTTATTTAGTGATTTACACGTAGAGTTTTTATGCTTAAGTGCATTATGTTTTTTCCACGTTATCCGCAATGTTTTTTGAGTATTTTTATTTTCTCCGCGATTTTTGCTGTCCGTGGTGCCCTTGCCGATTCCGCAGATAATCGGGGCTTTACTGTACTTCAAAAAATCTGCCTAGTTGAAACAGGTTTGCCTGTGTTTCGCCCCAATCTACCATTGGGTTCATCAGTTGCTGGCTAGTATAGTGATTAAAAACACTTATCTACTATATATTTGTCAAATACCACACTCTCACTCACTCACTGACTCATTCATTCATCACGAAATCTCAGAAACCACCGAACGGATTGGAATAAAATTTGGTATGCCGCTTCCTTAAGGGCTGCAAACGCCCACTAAGAAAGGATTTTTGGATATTCAGGTTCCAAAGGGGTGTTGAGGGGGTAGACCTGCATTTCATTGAATAGCAATATCTCCCGATTGGTTTCATTGGGGGATGTGATACTCGGCATATAAACTCATCATTAAAAATAAGAAGACACGTGTCCGAGGGTTTTTCGATGTGGTGTATATTATGAGGTGAAAGGGGGGAAAAGAGGGGGTTGACGGATTCCTAACGGAGGGTGTATCTCTTAAACGACATAGGCGAGGAGTTTGAAACTCGGGGGGAAAAAATCGGCATAAAAAATAAGTAAATAAGTGTTCGACCGTTTTTTCATAAATCCAATTTAAGGGGCCCATGGGGAGGGGTGAAATTCTGGGGGGAAAAAACAGGAAAGAAAGTGTCTTAACTGATTGACTGACTGACTCACTCATCAAACTCAGGGGGGGGGGGAACTGCTTAAAAATAAGTAAATAGCTGTTCGACAGTTTTTTTTTTCATAAATCAAATTTAAGGGGTTCATGGGGAGGGGTGAAATTCTGAAAAAAGAAAATTGAAAGAAAATGTCCTGACTGACTCACATTTCGTATCCAGCTTCCTCAAGGGCCGCAAGTGCCCACTAAGGAAGGATTTTTGGATATTCAGGTTCTAAAGGGTGTTAAGGGGGTAGACCTGCATTTCATTGAATAGCAATATCTCCCGATTGGTTTCATTGGGGGATGTGATACTCGGCATATAAACTCATCATTAAAAATAAGAAGACACGTGTCCGAGGGTTTTTCGATGTGGTGTATATTATGAGGTGAAAGGGGGGGAAAAGAGGGGGTTGAAGGATTCCTAACGGAGCGTGTATCTCTTAAACGACATATGCGTGGAATTTGAAACTCAGGGGGAAAAAATCAGCATAAAAAATATGTAAATAGGTGTTTGACCGTTTTTTCATAAATCCAATTTTAGGGGCCCCTGGGGAGGGGTGAAATTCGGGGGGGGGGGGGGAACAGGAAAGAAAGTGTCTTAATTGATTGACTGACTCACTCACTCATCAAACTCACGGGGGGAAAACTGCTTAAAAATAAGTATATAGCTGTTCGACAGGTTTTTCATCAATCAAATTTAAGGAGTTCATGGGGAGGGGTGAAATTCTGAAAAAAGAAAATAGAAAGAAAATGTCCTGACTCACTCACTCACACATCATCGCCCAGCCGAAATTATTGAAGTTTGAAACATGACAGTTTGGGGATATGTTCATTGTATGTCAAAACCGTCTACTAAGGGAGGATTTTCGGATATTCAGGTTTAAAGGGATCTTAAGGGGGTTAAACCTGCATTTCATTGAATAACAATATCCCCGATTGGTTTCATTGGGGGATGTGATACATGGCATATAATCTCACCATTAAAAATAAGAAGACACGTGTTTGGGGGTTTTTCGATGTGGTGTATATTATGAGGTGAAAGGTGGGGGGGTTGAAGAATTCCTAACGGAGCGTGTATCTCTTTAACGACATAGGCGAGGAGTTTGAAACTCAGCGGAAAAAAATCAGCTTAAAAAATAAGTAAATCGGTGTTCGACCGTTTTTTCATAAATTTCATCTATCTACTATATATTTGTTAAATACCACTCACTCACTCACTCACTCACTCACTCACTCACTCACTCACTGACTCATTCATCACGAAATCTCAGAAACCACCAAACGGATTGGAATGAAATTTGGTATGCCGCTTCCTCAAGGGCCGCAAATGCTCACTAAGAAAGGATTTTTGGATATTCAGGTTCTAAAGGGGTGTTAAGGGGGTAGACCTGCATTTCATTGAATAGCAATAACTCCCGATTGGTTTCATTGGGGGATGTGATACTCGGCATATAAACTCATCATTAAAAATAAGAAGACACGTGTCCGAGGGTTTTTTGATGTGGTGTATATTATGAGGTGAAAGGGGTAAAAGTGGGGGTTGAACGATTCCTAACGGAGGGTGTATCTCTTAAACGACGTAGGCGAGGAGTTTGAAACTCAGGGGGGGGAAAATCAGCATAAAAAATAAGTAAATAGGTGTTCGACCGTTTTTTCATAAATCTAATTTATGGGGCCCATGGGGAGGGGTGAAATTCTGGGGGGGGGGGGGGGGGAAACAGGAAAGAAAGTGTCCTAATTGATTGACTGACTGACTCGCTCATCAAACTCAGGGGGAAAAAAATGCTTAAAAATAAGTAAATAGCTGTTCGACATTTTTTTTTTTTTTTTTCATAAATCAAATTTGAGGGGTTCATGGGGAGGGATGAAATTCTGAAAAAAGAAAATTGAAAGAAAAATGTCCTCCCTCACTCACTCACTCACTCATCATCGCCCAGCCAAAATGGAATTAAATTTGGTATGCAGCTTCCTCAAGCGCCACGAACGCCCACTAAGGAAGGATTTTTGGATATTCAGGTTCTAAAGGGGTGTTAAGGGGTAGACCTGAATTTCATTGAATAGCAATATCTCCCGATTGGTTTCATTGGGGGATGTGATACTCGGCATATAAACTCATCATTTAAAATAAGAAGACACGTGTCTGAGGGTTTTTCGATGTGGTGTATATTATTGATTGATTGATTTTATTTGCATGGCTACACTTAGAGCTTAAGAGCTCCTTTACAGTAGCACCCTACATAAAATAAGGTTAGGGCTTATACAAATAAAATATTTCACTTACATTCACAATATAAATAATAATAGTCTAACAATAGTAACAAAAAGACAGTAATAATACAACAATAATAATAATAATAATAATATTAATAATGATGATGGAAAGGTTATTTACAAAAGAGAGCATACAGACACAGTATCAGCCCGAAAAGCAAACATCATATACTGTACAAAAAAAGCTATTAAATTAGACAGGTTGTCAGCTATTGTCCTGATGTTATAATTGAACTAAAAAAAAAAAGTATTTTAACATAATGCAGTAATCAGATGTGAGAGGTATACTGCTCCAAGAAGCAGGATGAAAGATGTATTTTGAAAGCTGCAGTGCTTGCAATGTTGACGAACTTATATAAATCGAAGGTGTTGAAGAGGCGTGAGGCGGTGCAAACTAAAGATTTATTGAACTTCATGGTTCGGTGTATAGGAATCTGGAGTGTTAATTTTGTGTATCTATTTTCTCGATTATGAACAGAATGCATTGGTGTAAAGGCATTGTAGAGATATAACGGGGTCTTGTTATGTAATATTTTATGTGTCAGAATGGCAACTGATAGCTGCCTGCGCTCGTGGAGTTTCAGCCATTTCAGCTGCACATAGTAAGGTGTGATATGTTCATCTCGCCTTACATCCAGAATGTACCGAACACATGCATTCTGGACTCTTTGTAATTTGATGTTCTGTGTTTCTGGTAAATCATTGTATACAGCAGAGCCATAATCAATGATTGGAAAAATGAGAGTTTGCACGAAGAGCTTACGTATGTTAGGAGGGGTGTAAGAAACAGTTCTTTTCAGGAGATGCATAGTTGATACAGCCTTCCTTACCACATTAGACGTATGCTCTGCCCACGACAGTGTTCTATCAAATATCACTCCAAGATTATTGACAGTGTTGCTATATTTAATATTATTATCTAGTATCTTGATGGGTGGTAGTGAATTAAAATCTACTGAATTTAGAAGTTTTGTATATCCAATGGATATAAGTTGTGTTTTAGATATGTTCAAGTTAAGATTATGATTTAGGGCCCATTCACAAAGCCTGTCAATGTCTTCATTAAACAGATTTATACGATCACATGCAGTGCTAGGCGTGAGGTGAAAATAGGCTTGGAGGTCATCAGCGTATATATGAAAAGAACTATTTCGGAATTCATTCGAAACATCGTTTATATATATCGAGAAGCATAGTGGACTTAAGACAGATCCCTGAGGTACTCCACTTTCTACCGATTTCCAGTCTGAGGAGGAGCCATCCGCGAGGACCACTCTCTGTGTACGCATGGAAAGGTATGATTTGAACCAGGAAAGAGCACTCTGAGAGAAGCCAAAAGATTTCAGCTTTGCAAGAAGTATATTGTGATTCACACAGTCAAAAGCCTTACTGAAATCGAAAAGACATAAGAGTGTAAGCTGACGCTTGTCCATAGCTGAGCGTATATCATCGCTGACCTTTAACAATGCAGTGGTGGTACTATGCCCCTTTTTGAACCCAGATTGGTAAGGATTGAATATATTAAATTTAGTTAGGTATTCACATACTTGTTCATGAACAAGTTTCTCAAGCGCTTTACTAAGGGCACAAAGGATATTTATTGGTCTTAAGTCACTACAACTAGTGGGGTTTTTATTTTTTGGTACTGGACGTATGTTAGCACACTTCCAAAGAGACGGGTATACTCCAGTTTGTAGAGAGAAATTAAATAGATGGATAATTGGGGGTAGAAATACTTCAAGACAGTTAGAAATAAGAGAAATTGGGATGCTATCAGGGCCTCTTGCTTTTGTACGAATTGATTTGATGGCTTTCACAATCTGGTGTGGGTCAACATACATAAAGAAAAATTTTTCATGGGCAGGGGGAGGGATGGATGTGTATTTCATGACGGTCTCTGATACTCTTAATACATCACCAATTGACGCAACATTTGAGTGATGTTCGTTTAATTGTGATGCAGAGACAGGCATCTCAACATCAGTGACTGAACTGGCACCAACTCCCAATGATTTTGCAGCACGCCATCTGGCGGAGGTGGTTTTGCAGTCACCAAAGAGGTTGTACATATATTTCACTTTTGTGTTCCTAATTGTTTGTTTTGTCTTCATCATCAACATTTCCCCTTATCCAGCTCCTGCCGGGTCGGGGTATTTATGGCACTTCTCCACTTTCCTCTTTCCTTCCACCATTCTTCTTCCACGATCTTGTCCCAGTCCAGATTTCTTTTTCTTATGCTGTTCTTCACTGAATCAATCCACCTTGTTCTAGGTCTTCCTCTTGCTCTCTTACCCTTGCACTTTGCCTCCAGCATCTGTCTTGGTATTCTATTTTCATCCATCCTCTTTACATGTCCAAACCACCTTAGTTTATTCTTCTCAATTCTCTCATTTAGTTTCCCCATCCCAACTTCCTTCCTAACATCTTCATTCCTCACTCTGTCTTTCCTTGTCTTTCCTATCATACTTCTTAGGAATTTCATTTCACTGGCTTGGATTCTGCTCTCTTGCCTGCTTGTCAGGGTCCAAGTCTCAGCTGCATAAGTTAATATGGGAACATAGTACACTTTATACATTACCTCCTTGCTTTTCCTTGGTACTTCCTTATCCCAAACAAGTTTTCTTACACTTTGATAGAATGCATTGCTCTGCTGTACTCTCCTGCCAATCTCCATGTCCAACCTACCAGTTTGCATCAATTCACTTCCTAGGTATTTGAACGTGTCCACAATTTCCAAACTCTGACTTCCAATTTTCACAGTGCCCTTTCCTTGTCTTTCCCCTCTTGTCATCACCATGGTCTTGCTTTTCTCTATACTGATTTTCAGGCCATACTTCTGAATATTTTCGTTCAGTGCATCTAGTTGTTTTTGCACTTCTTCGGTGTTCCTTCCCCAGACCACAATATCATGTGCAAATAACAGTAACTTCATTTCTTTATGTCCATATGCTTCCTTTGTTTCCTTTACAATTTCATCCATCACCATTATGAACAAGAGAGGTGACAGCACACTCCCCTGTCTTAGTCCAGTCTTGTTCCTAAACCAATCTGTCTTTCCAACTGGGGTCAGTACCCTGCTAACACAGTTGTTGTACATTGCTTGCACCATTTCCAACATTTCTCTTCCCAGTCTCTTCTTAACCATGGTTTCCCATACCTTCTCTCTGGGGACACTATCATATGCCTTTTCTAGATCTATGAAAGTCTTGATCAAATCCTCTCCATATTCCCAGTTCTTTTCCATCACCTGCCTCAAGCTAAAGATTGGGTCCACTGTGGATCTTCCACTCCTGAAGCCACACTGTTCCTCTTGCAACTCTCCTTCCACCTTTCTTCTCATTCTTCTTTCTAATATCCTTTCCAGTATTTTTACTATCTGTGATATGAGGGTGATCCCTCTATAGTTATGTTGTTGTTTTGTCTTATTACGCAGAATTCTATACTCTTCATAGTCAATGGTAAGTTTAGATTTAATAAATGTTCTACGTGCTTTATCACGTTTCTTTAAAAGCGTTTTGATTTCTTTACTGATCCACGGAGCAGAACTATGTTTTATATCCACTTTCTTTTGCGGTGCATGCATATCATAGAGTTTATTTACACAATCATTAAATAGATTCACTTTCTCATCTATGTCAGTTGATTGGTAGAAATTCTGCCAAGGGAGTAATTCTGCGTCCGTTTTAAAATCATTTAAATTAAATTTGCTGAAGTCACGTACAAAGATTGATTTTGGTCGAAGTTTCGGGGTAGATAAAGAAAACACTGCATACAGGAGATCATGGGCTGAGAATCCAGCAGCTGGTTCTTGTCCGTAGTCAACAACGAGGTCATTACAGTTTGAAGAGATAATATCGAGAGAGCTGTCACAAGTAGCTGTGTGAAATGTATCGAATGGTAAACATTCAACATTACAGGAACAGTGCACATCACATACCTGTTCAGTTTCAAAAGCTCCACTACCAAACCGAGCATTGACGTCCCCAACAATAAAATCATGTTTATAATCGAGAATGAACCTGTACATGTCATTCAGAAAAATATCTAGGTAGCCAGCTTTCGGTGGACGGTACACACAAGCAAAGAGAATTTTAGTTTCGGTAAGAGAAATGTCAAGTATAATGTATTCAGGCCTCTTATTATATTCACCAGGAGACTGACTTAGCATGCTATACTTTATGCTATCCCTAAGGTAAACAGCAACACCACCTCCACCTACGGTTAATCTGTCATTTCTAATGACTTTATAGCCAGTGAGAAAGACAGCAGCATTTGGAATTGAGGGCTTGAAAAAGGACTCACTTACTGCAATTATGTCAAAAGACGAACCACCAAAGACGTGACAAAATTCAGAATAGTGAGAGGAGTCAACTAATGATTGAGCATTGATATGAGCAATTTTTAGGCAGTTTGTGTTTTTCAGGCTGATAGCGGAAAGTATGTCTGATAGACTATGGTCAGATACAACCATAGGTACAAGTTAAAAGATCTTGTAAAGTAGTGAAAGGCATTGCCTAGTCACTGAGAAGAGAAATTAGTACAGTGACCGTTATATGTCGTCATTCATAATCTACAATAGCACAAACTACAACACAATTTAGAAGCTAAAGAAAAAGTTAAGTTATGACAGATGGCACATAAATATATGAGTTAAATAATGACACAGTGAAACACACTGCAATCTTCGGTAACATTTTGGAAATACACAGTCATGTCATCAGATCTGTCTAGAATTGTGCTAGGCATAGTTTAAAGTCACTTGTCACTCACCAACCAACACACCCTGAAAATGCCATTAAGGTTTTATATCTCAAGACATAGTGTACGTTATAGCTATATAGACTATACATTTAATTTAACATTTGTGATAGGTTGAATTAAAAAACAAACAAAAAAAAAAAAAGGAAATACGGATAAAATGAAATTAAAGTTGAATGTGGTTTAAAGCAGGCCTACTAGTCTCCAGCTTGTACCCAATATAGGTCTACTTACTGAACAAAAAATGTATTCACATTGCATGATGCAAGGATAGACAGGAAATGTTAATCTGAAAACATAACAGTGATGGTTACAGGTGGCAGCTGAAGAACTATTATTTATAATAATTACCATCCATTGGGGTTAATCTCACTAAATGTCTGTCAGAGGAGAGAGAGAGGACTCTTGCCATTAAATCAACTGCGAACTGGGTTAACTTTGTTTTGCCTGATCTGTATGACAATATCTATGTCATGCAGTAGCCTATAGCTCACACTCACCATTAACATTAACAACGTGTATAGGAGAAGAAAGATGGGTTTGGGCTGGGAGCGAAAGGTGAAAGCAAGTAAGTAAAGACGCAAGTAGTGTTTAAAGCTGATTAATTGTTGGAAAAGGTTTGGTACTGGTAGGCTACCTAAGAGAGAAGCTTAATATTTATAAAAAATCATTTTGCCAACCTGTTCAATAAGGGAAGGAAGCTTGGAACTAATAGCAAGCAGTATAGCCCAGTATTGGTGTCTATTTGGTAAAGGCAGATTTACAAACGTAATAGAATTTAGCAGACAATTTTCTAAATGCTGTTGCCTAAGAGGAATGTGGTATTTCTTAAATTTAAGTTTCACAGCCTTACTTGCTTTCGAGCAATAGATACCGGTATTATGGTATACAGTTGGTACAATCAATTGGTTAAAGTTAAAATTACAATAGTAAGGGATATAACACTGATCACACTAACTTAGATCAATCTGAGGTCATTGAAATTAGTCAGCCTGTGATGAATACCTCGGCTAACTGCAAAGATGACGCCATTATTGGACCAACAACGTTTAACTCCCACCTTGTCGATTGTTTTGTGGAGCAATTCCAACCGTAACTTGGTTAGGTCTTCCCTAATTACAGTCCCAGTTCCCTTCAATTTCTTCTTCGCCTGAAAGAGCGCATTCCGCTTGGCAAAGGAGACAAATTTACATATGATGGGGCGTGGCTTCTGGGTGTTTCTTGAGCCTACCCTATGGGTCCTGTCAATGTCCTCAATTTTTATATTTACTCCTAGCTGTTCTGCCAAGTTAAGGACGAGCTGATCAGTCGATTCGCCATCCTTTTCTTCCATGCCAAACACCCGGATACAATTCCGTCGGGAGTATTGCTCCATTGTATCAGTCCTTTCACGCAGTTCCTCTTTCAGTGATTGCACTTCCTCGCTGGCCTTGATTTTCTTTTCCATATCATCTATCACCTTAGTGTTGAAATCAATGGATGCTTTGAGACCCTCTATTACTTTTGAGGTGATCTCATCAACAAGCCTTGACAAGGAGGAGGGTTGGCTAACCAAGTCATTTACGATTTTTAGCACTAATGTTGACAAGTTGCCATGTTCATCAGTGCTGCCCTCTGTGTGGTTAATGCCAGCATTTCCCATCTTTGTCGAGGGAGAGCGCTGACAGTCTTCCTGCACCTGTTGGCGATTCTGCGCATTACGCTTCGTGTTTTTATTTTTCCCTCCAGACATTGTATAACCTAAAATTGAGTTCTACTATGTATAAATGTAGGTTTTTTTTTTTTTTTTGTAGCATATGGCTTTTAGTGCCGGGAGTGTCCGAGGACATGTTCGGCTCGCCAGTTTTGTAGCTGCTTCCAGACGGACACCCAATGGGTGAGCTACAAGTACCGTTGGGGAGGAATGTTGGATGGGAGGGTCGAGGAGTTGGAAGGTAGCGGCTGTGGCCTATAGTTAGGGACCAACCCCGGCATTTGCCTGGATGGAAGATGGGAAACCACAGAAGACCATCTTCAAGGTTGCCGGCGGGGGGATTCGAACCTCCTCGCCTCCCGGATGTGAGCGACTGCCAACAGTCATGCCGCAACGACCTCGGCTAACTCACCCGGTATAAATGTAGATGATTAAGGGTTTTAGAGTATATTTGGCAGCCCGATTTCTTTTGACGACTGATGTACAGTAATTTCACTCACCGGATTGTTGGTTTAAATGGACACACGATCGCGAGAACACGTTAAAAATACACTACACTTCTAAGCGACACAACTCTGTGACTTCAGTCCGCCATGACACACGAGGGTAGGTGATGAGGTGAAAGGGGTGAAAATTAGGGGTTGAAGGATTCCTAATGGAGCGTGTAGCGCTTTAACGACATATGCAAGGAGTTTGAAACTCAGCTGAAATAAATCAGCTTAAAAAATAAGTAAATCGTTGTTAGTTTTTTCATAAATTTCATCTATCTATACTATATATTTGTCAAATAGCACTCACTCACTCATTCATTTTTCACAAAATCTCAGAAACCACCTAACGGATTGGAAGGAAATTTGGTATGCAGCTTCCTCAGAGGCCGTAGGTGCTCGCTAAGAAAGGTTTTCAAAAAATTCACTCGGGATCATGGTCAAACCGCGAAAACCACGATTATATGAAGCAATGCGGGCTGCAGCACGTCGCCCCTACCAGTCTTTTCAGGAAGTGAGCTTACTTTCATAACGTGCACGTCATTGTTGTCTGTGCTTCCGACCTTTACCCACTCTCTCTGTTCAAACAGTACTTCTATGTAATTTCTGTTTGTACTTTATAATTTCACCATGACTTTATAATCATCATATTGCATTATATATTAGCCTTTAGTTGACGTAACTGTAGAGTTCCTTTGTTTGTTGGATTAGGTACGGCGTTTTTCATTATTTCTTGGTAGTACATAGTTAGAGAGCAGAGTACAGGCAGCTGAGATGAGATTCCTGAGAAGTATGATCCAGAAAACGAGGAGAGACAGAGTGAGAAATGAAGATATACGGAAAGAACTGGGAGTACATAAACTAAATGACAAACTGGAGCAAAACAGATTGAGATGGTTTGGACATGTCAAACGGATGAATGAAGTTAGGCTACCAAGGCGAGCACTGGAACGACGGATGACAGGGAAGAGAGGGCGAGGAAGACCAAGAATGCGTTGGATGGACTCGGTGGAGGAGAGCATTAGAAAACGGAACCTGGATTGGAACACCGTGTCGGAAGAGGAATGGTGGAACGATAGAACAAAGTGGAGAGGAACCATATTTTCCCCCACCCAGTTTCAGCTGGAAAAGGTGAAAAGAAGAAGAAGACATAGTTATAATGAAAAGTAGGCTTTGGTAAAAGAAAATTACCTCTACCAAAGTTAATTTTGTTAAGTTAAGCTAGGTCTATTCCATTTATCAGGTATTTTTAAGTAGAGATTTGTTTTATGGTATTACGTTAGGAGAATATCCCTCAACGTCACAACAGCACTCAAGCACCTTTGAAGAAGACCGTGTCTGCCGCTAACTTTTACAGCTTCGGAATATTTGAGCTTGAGGGTGATAATTTTTATCTTTACTTATTTCGCAATCTTCTCAATCAGTTTCAGGTTGATATGTATGCGAAGATTGAGACAGAGAGACTACTTTGTATTTGCATCAATCAGAAAAAGTTGAGAAGTTAGGAATATGTGCACCTGAAGGACGCAATGAGTAAAGCTGTCAGCCGTTTGTCAGATATTGGTAAATGGTCGTCTTTCCCAGTCATATATTGGACCCAATTTCCAATTTCAACGCTCCATGTTGCCGTCATTATCTTCCACTACAGGAAAAATTTATATAACTAATGTTATGGCGGGATTCCAAATGTTATTGCGGGCGAAGCCGCGGCTAACAGCTAGTGTTATATATTTGCCAAATCAATACTAAAAACACTTAATTGTCTATATTTTATAGACTACAGTATGTGTACATGTTTCGAAACTCGTTGGTTTCTTCATAAGCACATTAATAGAACTTATCCTAAGTAGACTTAAACTAAGAAAATGGATATCCTTACATTAGGTTTTAAGAAATAATTAAGAAAAAAACATTAATAATCCTATGAAAATATCTATGAAAATTTGTATCATAGGCAATTACAGGTGTTATACAACAGTAATAATAGTCCTCGTTTGCCATATATCTTCTTCAAGATAACTGGTAAAAATCTTAATCCTTTGAAAAATATCTATGAAAATTTGTAATGTTCCTCATCTGGTAAACTTCCTTTTCAAAATAACTAGTAAAAGTTTTCTTCCTTTTCTTTTATTGGTTATTAGGTGTCCCGCTGAATATAAATAATAGTTTTCATTTGGTAAATAGTATCCTCAAAATAACTAGCGAAGTAAAGTAGTTGCCCAAATTTATTTCTTTATAACGTAGATGTACGTTGCATGTAGACAAACCTCCAGGAACCGACAACCTATAATCCTACTCAGAGCATCAAGTCTTTATTCATTATTATGTTCTTGAGTTCCGAAAGTTAATCATGTTGCTATTCCTGCAATTGTCTTTCATCTCTCTTATTATGAAAATGTATATCGAAATAGGCATTTCTTCAAGAACTGACAACCTACAAATATTATATCATGTTTTTATGCACCAATATGCAGCGGCATCTTGAATCGAGGAAAATCAAATGGAGTTAAAGTCGTTTAAGAACGTTGAAAATTGATAAAATAATTTTGTTTGACTATCCAAGCCTCATATGTTATTCTTCTTCTCCCCCTTGTTGAACATGTCGTGGATTAATGGTGTTTAAACCTTTTGATGCCAAGCTATTAATGGGTGGTTATGCTAAGAATGCCAAGCCAAGTTTAGTGAAATTACAAGAGTTTGATAAAAATTATCTCCTACCGATAATTATCAAGATTGAACGTTGAAATTTTTCTCTGTAGCAGGTAAACATATTTCTAACGTAATGGATGTTAACTAATTGATATTTCCCTTTATTTTGTTCTTTAAAAAAACTTAAAAATATTTTTGAAAAAAAATAAATAAATTGAAACTTGAATATAATGTTGACAGCCTCCACACTCTAAATACTATATTTTGTTATATACATGTTATTACTTATGGAATGATACATATATGTTCCAAATTTGGAGTAGTTCTATCAAATAGTTTTCGATTACGATTAATTTCTACAAAGACATGCGTATATACTGTAGTAGTCTTCGCATTGCACAATGTTATTTTACTTGCTACATTTGTGGTAACCTCTTCCCAATCACTGGTTGAGGTGTCACTTGATTAATCATCGGAATCTGAACCTGGTGAATCATTGTCGATATTGTCAGGCGTAAATCCTACCTGTGGCGAAGGTATTCCTCTATCTCGGCCTTGGCGTTGCTCTCGCGCGGGTAGCAGGCACGGCGGAATAAAATTGTCACTTTCGTCATCAGAATAAAAGTTGTCATCAGTCGAAAATTCACTCACACTCTTCACTCAGCGTTAAAACATTAGTTATTTCCTCTTGGTTCAAAGAGCTAGCCATATTCATCACCAAGTAACTTAATTAGCTCCAAGCAAGAACATAAACAATCACGACTTCAAAAGATAAAACACGCGCCAAGCCAGATGACTACAGCATGCTCAAAGAGTGCTTATTATTAATTCAATTGGAACACATCAATATATACAGGGTGAGAATGATTCCCGCATTGTATTGGTTACAACAGCAAAATCGCTGCATTACTGGAAACATTGCTAAATGTTTAGAAAAACGAGGCCGATAGATCGGCCCGTGGCACTTTTAGCAGAGGCTCCCTGGGCTGATAGATCGGCCCCCTGGCACTATAAGGGTTAATAACCTCAAAACATCCAACTTAGATCATCAAGTCTCCACTTCGCTGCTATGCTCTCAGTCTCGAATGTCAACTATACCGTGATATTCTTGTACGAATATTTAACTTAAATGTTAAAATATTTATTGGTCTTTTACAATGTTGAAATATGCGATCACAGTTCTTTCAATGAGTTGAAAGATGAAAAAACATAAGAAGAAAGGAAATTATCCAAGATGCCGTGCTGGCAAAAAACTTAAAAGAGAATTACTTTGAGTTGTCTTAATATCCGCTTTGGCATCGTTATAATAACATATTTGACCGCTGTGGCATTGTTATTTGTTAATGGATTATATGTAGAATCATTTTTGTTATATTTCTTGTGAATAGGCTGCATATCTACTATATAAAGCTCAAATACCACTCACTCACTCACTGATTCATTCATCATGAAATCTCAGAAACTACCAAACGGATTGGAATGAAATTTGGAATCCGCTTCCTCAAGGGCCGCAAACGCGCACTAAGAAAGGATTTTTGGATATTCAGGTTCTAAAGGGGTGTTAAGGGGGTAGACCTGCATTACATTGAATAGCAATATCCCCCGATTGGTTTCATAGGGAGATGTGTTACTCGGCATATAAACTCATCATTAAAAATAGAAGACACGTGTCCGAGGGTTTTTCGATGTGGTGTATATTATGAGGTGAAAGAGGGGAAAAGTGGGGGTTGAAGGATTCCTAACGGAGCGTGTATCTCTTTAACGACATAGGCGAGGAGTTTGAAACTCAGCGGAAAAAAATCAGCATAAAAAATAAGTAAATAGGTGTTGGACCGTTTTTTCATAAATCCAATTTAAGGGGCCCATGGGGACGGGTGAAATTCTGGGGGTAAAAAAAAACAAGAAAGAAAGTGTCATAACTGACTGACTCACTCACTCACTCACTCATCAAACTCAGGGGGAAAAAACTGCTTAAAAATAAGTAAATAGCTGTTAGACAGTTTTTTTTCTTTCATAAATCAAATTTAAGGGGTTCATGGGGAGGGGTGAAATTCTGAAAAAAGAAAATTGAAAGAAACATTGAATAGCAATATCTCCCTATTGGTTTCATTGGGGGATGTGATACTCGGCATATTAACTCATCATTAAAAGTAAGAAGACACGTGTCTGAGGGTTTTTCGATGCGGTGTATATTATAAGGTGAAAGGGGTGAAAAGTTGGGGTTGAAGGATTCCTAACGGAGAGTGTATCTCTTAAACGACATAGGCGAGGAGTTTGAAACTCAGCGGGAAAAAAATCAGCATAAAAAATAAGTAAATAGGTGTTTAATCGTTTTTTCATAAATCCAATTTAAGGGGCACATGGTGTAACGTGTTTTTCGAGGGTATTTTTACGCCACTGACATAAGTCAGTAGGAAGCCATTCTATATTTATTTATGCGGCAAATTGTTCAGCCAAGATAAGTTTTCATGTAACTTTTTTTTTTTGAGTCGTTTCGGCCATCAATGGACCACGATGTTCTTCACTCATATGATCACTGTAAAGCTTGTTTTCTTGTCTGCCAGTAGATCTTCATTCTTGACGAATGTTCAGCTCTCCTTTCTTCCGTCCACTTGCAGTGAGGGCGAGGCATCACAGATGTTAAAGGGTGCAGATTACTGGTTGATTTAACCGTCTTTCTGAACAGGTTCCTATCCCAAACCAGATCTTGATTGATTCGAGCTTCTGTTAGGTCCTTTTTAACTTGCATCGACCATTTACAATAGGAATTTTTTTTAGAGATTGATGAGTGTATTCGATATGAAAGTCGATGATGCTCCATCTGTTCCAAATGTCCAGAGAAAGACATTCTCCTTTTTCTCATCACACTCACCAAATCTTCTATATGTTCAAATAATTCATTGTTATGTCTTCTTCTGTAAGTACCATTATCATTAACAGGTCCTAATATTTTCCTTAGAATTTTCCGATCCTTAAGTTCTAATTTTCTCAATGGGCCTTTGTTTGTCATCTGTAAGCATTCTGCAGCATACAGTGCTGACGGCCTAATTACTGTGTTATAATGACAAAGTTTGACATTCCGGGACAAGCTTTTACTTTTGCAAATGTTTTTGCAGGTTTGAAAGGCACCTTCCAATTTGTTACATCTGCTCTCAATGGCAGCTATTTCTGAATTATTAGGGGAAATCCATTCGCCTAGGTATTTAAATTTTCGGACTTTTTTGATTTTTTGCAGACCAATCGTGATGAATTTTGAGGCATCTTTGACATTTGTGATAAAATTAGTTTTATGGAAGGCCACTTTAAGTCCAGTTTTAGCAGCTATGATTTGTAGTTTATTAAGTTGGTCAGTGGCCACTTCCATTGAATTAGCGAACAAAGCAATGTCATCTGCAAAAGCGAGACAGTTTATATTCAGGTCTTCTTTTTTATAACCAATTCGAATACCATAATTATTTGGTAAGATTGTTAACCATTCTCTTATAATTTTTTCCAAGACACAGTTGAACAGTATCGGTGATCCCAGATCACCTTGTCTACAGCCAGTCTTGATTGCAAAGGCTTCGGACAATTCACCACGAAATTTGACCTTAGAAATTGTGTTTTCTAAGCTTGCTTTGAACAAATTAATTGATTTATTGTCTAGGCCAAATTCACATAAGGTGTTAATTATTGTGTCTCTATGAATGCAATCATAAGCCTTTTGAAAGTCCACAAAAATCGCAACATAATGTTTTGATCGTACCGTACAGTAGGAAATTATGGTCTTAATGTTATGAATTTGTTCAGGACAGGATCTTGATTTCCTGAACCCAGCTTGATATTCCCCTAACTGACGGTCTAATATCGGTTCTGCTCTGTTCAGAAGAGCCCTTGCAAATATTTTGTACGTTACCGATACCAGTGAAATACCTCTATAATTATTTGGGTCGGATTTATCCCCTTTCTTATGTATAGGATGAATGATGGCAGAAGTCCAATCCTCCGGCAACTTTTCACTATGCCATATTTCTTCAATGGTTTTCTGGAGACAAATGATGGAGTCATTATCTGCATATTTCCATAATTCAGCCACAATACTATCTTCCCCAGAGGCCTTATTATTTTTTAGCGCCTTGACGATTTGTGTTATTTCTTCGACGGAGGGTGGTGAACTGTCGTGGTATGCAACGCTAGGATAGAAAGCAAGTTGTTCAGTAGGTATGTCCGTGTTCAAAAGGGTTTCAAAATATTCTCCAAAAGCTTTAGCACAGTCTTTATTATTGAGGTTAAGTTTACCATCAGATCCTCGGATGTGAAGAGTAGGTGCGACGTATTTGGACAGTTGGTGTTTAAAAGTTTGATAGAAATCCCTTGTTTTGTGCCTTTGAAAATCATCTTCAATTTGAATAATTTGTGATTTGTGGAAATTTCTTTTTGCCAATTTTAAAATTTTACAAGTTTCTTTCCTGATGCAGAGAAAGTTCTCAAGGTTCACATCGTCTTTCTTGTTATTCCACTTGATCCAAGCTTTTCTTCTTTCCTCTATTGCGTGATCACATTGACCGTTCCACCAAGGATGCTTGCGCGTTCTATCAAGAGGAATGGATTTCGAAACCGCAGTAACAATGGCGTTCCTTAAAGTAAACCATGTTCCATCTTTTGGTTTGTTGTGGAGTGTTTCCGCAAAAGTGTTGTTATTTGACTTCAGACCACCGATGTTGTACTTTTGCGTTTTCATTTCCTTTTCAACATTCGCTCTCTTGTTCCTAAACTGAATACCTTTCATTTTAATAAGGGACAGATAATGATCTGAGTCTATATTCGCATTACGCAGGACCTTCACATTTTGTAACTTATTATTATTATTAAGGTATTTTTTTGGAGCGTTTTTTAAAATAAAATTATAAGTATACAGATAGGTTTTCGATGTTATAGAAAACGCTATCAAGCGAATTATTACGAACAACATTATCACGGAAAATTTTATGATTACGGAATTTTACGGAGTTTTGTCAGTTAGGGTATTGTGAGAGAGATGAGTCACTGGGAATTCGGCTACAGGCTTACTCTTGTCGAGAAGCATGACGCAAGCGGGGTTGCTGCTTCAAGAAAAGGCGAAATGGCCTGGACCGGTAATCGACATCATCGCCGCGCCGAGTGTATTGACCCGGAGGTGGGGAAGATCGCGTGGTGGCTCAGCCAATCAGAGGAGAGCGGGCGACTGGAAGACGGCATCAGAGAGGGGATGTGACGAGTGCAAATATGGTTTGCGCACCGAGGAGGCAGGGCGACTATCTTTGTAAAACTTGACCGTTGTGGTTACAAGTGTGGTTGGTTCCGATGTGATCGGACCATAAATTATCATATCTACAAGTATCTCTTCAACTGACGAAGAAGATGACGACGTCCAGAAGGCTGTGGGAAGCTCTCTTCAGCATCCAGTACGAGGGAAATGCTACGGCAATTTCCAATGGTAAGCGCGAATGACTCAGAACTACATAATCTCTCGTTTCTTTGTTTCATATTCAGTATGTCAGTAACTTCATAGCTTGGGAATAATAGTAAAATCAGTAATTCATCCGACTCTGTTTTCACGTAATTCTCTAGCGGTAATATTCAAATCGTAACGCTCCAATTTAAAATTTATTATTATTATTATTAATTTTGCCATCCTTGTTTTTTTATATAATAAATTCATTTCTTTCAACCATGCAATCTTTGCTTTCAGTAGGTAGCATTAGATATAGACCAAATTCCTTCTCCTGATACAATTGTTAGTTGGGTTAATGATCAAATCATACCACGATCTGAGTGTAAAGATTCTTGAAGGTGTTCTACCAGAGCTAGGTGTTGTTAAATATAAATTTAGATTTCAACATAGCGTTGAGGTCTTGGCGCCCATTAATACAACATATCTTAGTCAGAGTAAACAATACATTTATATTTCAAAGTGCAAGGCACGGCTAGTATAAACATTACATTTGTACGCACAACGTTCACTAAAGGAAACAGTAACACTTGTCACCCAACAGTGAGGGCAATAGAAAACATTACAATGGGGAGGGGTGAAATTTTGGGGAGAAAAAAACAGGAAAGAAAGTGTCATAACTGATACTGACTGACTCACTCACCAAACTCAGGGGGAAAGAACTGCTTAAAAATAAGTAAATAGCTGTTCGTCAGTTTTTTTTTTCATAAATCAAATTTAAGGGGTTCATGGGGAGGGGTGAAATTCTGAAAAAAGAAAATTGAAAGAAACATTGAATAGCAATATCTCCCGATTGGTTTCATTGGGGGATGTGATAGTCGGCATATAAACTCATCATTAAAAATGAGAAGACACGTGTCTGAGGGTTTTTCGATGTGGTGTATATTATGAGGTGAAAGGGATGAAAAGTGGGGGTTGAAGGATTCCTAACGGAGCGTGTATCTCTTAAACGACATAAGCGAGGAGTTGCAAACTCAGCGGAAAAAATCAGCATAAAAAATAAGTAAATAGGTGTTTCACAGTTTTTTCATAAATCCAATTTAAGGGGCCCATGGGGAGGGGTGAAATTCTGTGGGGAAAAACGGGTAATATGTAAAATTATGCATGGCCTATGTTGTAGACAATAACACATTACATCCTTTTTGTCTCTTGCTATTTCAGCATACGACGAATACTTAGGGAGTTATTAATGATTTTGTACTTTTGGACGGAATTTTCTAAGTCCCAGGAATGACATAAAAATTGATTCGAATAAAATTTCAAAAAATAGCTTTTTTAATACTTTTATCATTTTTTTCACGTCTTTTAGGGTCCGAAACCAACATGAAATTTTGATGTTTTTTTTTTTCGTCCCATGCATTTTTGGTTCCAGGTGATAAAATTATTTTCCACTAGGACCCATGCTTATCTATCTATATAACTAATGTTATAACGGGATTCCAAATGTTATTGCGGGCGAAGTCGCGGGTAACAGCTAGTTGGTACATAAAAACATCGTATAAAATATTTGTAGGTTGTCAGTTCTTGAAGGAATGTCTATTCCGATATACATTTTCATAACAAGAGAGATAAAAGACAATTGCAGGAATAGCAACATGGTTAACTTTCGGAACTCAAGAACATAATAATGAATAAAGACTTGATGCTCTGAGTAGGATTATAGGTTGTCGGTTCCTGGAGGTTTGTCTACATGCGACGTACATCTCCGTTATAAAGAAATAAATTTGTGCAACTACTTTAAAAAACTTTGCTAGTTATTTTGAAGATACTATTTACCAAACGAAAACTATTATTAATATTCAGCAGGACACATAATAACCAATAAAAGAAAAGGAAGAAAATTTGTACTAGTTATTTTGAAGAGGAAGTTTACCAGATGAGGAACATTACAAATTTTCATAGATATTTTTCAAAGGATTAAGACTTTTACTAGTTATTTTGAAGGAGATAGCCTATATGGCAAACGAGGACTGTTATTATTGTTGGATAACACCTGTAATTGCCTATAATACAAATTTTCATTGATATTTTTTCTTAATTATTTCTTAAAACTTAATGTAAGGATATCCATTTTCTTAGTTTAAGTCTACTTAGGATAAGTTCTATTAATGTGCTGATGAAGAAACCAATGAGTTTCGAAACATGTACACATAGTGTATAAAATATAGACAATTAAGTGTTTTTAGTATTGTTTTGGCGAATATATAACATAAGTGTTTTTAATTATTCTATGAATATGGATTTACACAATTTGCTATTATGGCAAAAAAATTTCCTTATTAGTATAGTGATGCCATCGTTACTTCTTACTGGACGTTTTAGTGCTATGCTAGAACTATCTAGCGGCCAGAAGTGAAATCACTTCAACCAGCCAATCACAGGCAGCCATTCAAATCGATATATCACGACAAATCGTGACATCACGAACAAAACGGTGTTTTGCCGAGCATCAGTAATCTGTTAGTGTAGATACAGCGGGGTTTTGTTTTGACAAGTGTTGAGTTGTTACAGTGGAAAGGGTGATGTTAAGGCAAACTGGTTTTGCAATGTTTTGATGAACATGAGAGGTTAGGTACCGACTGAAGTGTTTTGGCAAGCAGATATTGTAATGTATTGTGAACACAAGTAATTGGGAAGAGTAGGAACTGAAGTATTGTCATAGGCATGTTCATCAAAGGAAAGCAAAATTTTTGTTTGACAAAAATGCATGGCATTCATAAAATGAGAAATGAAGAAAGTGGTGATATTTCTTGATTACAACATAATTTCAAATTAAATTTTGCATTATTTCACAATTTAGAAAAATGTTTTAATGGCATGAATTGTCTGCATAGACCAATATATTGACAGTAAAAGGCCTAAAAGTTTTGTTTAAAGTGCAAATCAGCAAAATTAACTCCCTCTACTTACAAGTTATAAATTAGAATTTGGCTTATTATTACTGGTAGAACTAGACGGCTATGTTCCTTGTGGCTTGTTTTGGCCATGCTACCTGTAATACAATAGCAATGAACTGAATGTGAGAACAGGCTTCCAATTCCTTGGGTTGATGTATCGAGAAAATTTTGACATTAAGGCAAGTATAATTCAGACAATCAAATTGTTGCAACACTCGGCTTCCAGACAACTGCAAAACTATTGGGCATTAGCTTTAATCTGGAATTGGATTTTCATGACCGTAACAATGATAGACCAGGCATTTTAATTTTCTATCTTCCTTCTACACTATTGCACTATTTGTGCTTCTCGTTTCCTAATAGCTCAAAGCCTTCATTTGTTAATTTGGAATATATTAACGATTAATATTTGGATGTTTATTAGTTTTAAAAAACGAATAAGAAGCTACCCAGTTTTTTAACAATTAAATTGTTAAGCCCAAGTTTGGGAGGAGCAGAGGAGAGATATCAAGGCAAAACAACCACACACCATCTTCAGCTTTTTTTAATGCTATCAATCCGCAGGCCTGACCAGAGGGAGGGGCAAACGGGGCTGTAGCCTTGGGGCCTGAACTTGCTGACGGACCCGCAAAAGTAGAAAAGCCCAGACTAGACAAATTTGCCAACAAATTTGACATTTAATGATATTCAATGTATCTGTCTCTAGTGAATATACTACAAAATACTATAAAGAGAACATGAGAAAGGTAATTTGTAAATAACCATTATCTTCATGTCTTCGCAGCCAGAGAAATAGTAAAATTTCCACTGTTTAAAGGGAGGAAAGTTTCTTAATAACCTTTCAACTCTACCTTATAGCCCCTAAGCTACATTATGAAAGTTTGCAAAGTTCTAATTTTAGTACATGAGATTGTGAAAGGCGTTAACTTGTTCTTGTCATGAGAGAAAGAGTAAAATGTTCGAACAAATACAACAGGAACGACAATGCAAATTTACATTGAATAATTAGTACGTTCCAAAGAAAGTACCGTATTTACTCGGCTATAAGACCCCCGTTTTTTCCTAAATTTTTAGTTCCGAATTTGAGGGGGTGGGGGCGGGGGACTATAGATGCGTACTTCGCAAAAATCCATTGTTTTGGGAAAGGGAGAGCGGAAAAATAAGCTATTTTATTTTGATGCTACATACAGTAGTACGATATATTTAATCTAAATAAACAAAGTTTGCATCTTTAATCAGCCCATTATGAGACTGACAGTACCTCATTTTCCCGGCTATCCCCCAATGACTTTCTCTACTATCCCTTGCTAAGCAAAAATCTTAGTATCAAAGAAATAGAATTAAATGGACAAAGTATCAGACATGAAAATGCAAACTTTATTTTTATTTGAACATAGGGAGGGAGAATGCATCAATTAGGGAATGCAGGATCACTTCTCACTAACATTTGTAAACACAACTGAACACGTATTATTCATATATTTCACATTCATATACCAATAACGTTTCACACACACAAACGCCTATGGTTATTGCAACAAATGAAATATGTTTAAAATAAAACTATGTAGACTGTCGTAAAAACAATCGAATCGCAACATAAATAATACTAAACAAAAGAATGCAGGCAAGATGAAACCATAACTTTTATTTGCGGATGGCGCTTCTACTCGGCCAATAGTGTGGCATCTTCTATTGGATATTGGATGAAGCCTACTGGCTACACTATTCGATATCCTGCCCAATCGCGTACGCGGTACCCAAAATGGCGGTCATATCGTCTGAATAACAAACTAGGCTAAATACCGTAACAAGGAAAATATTTTTGTCATAAAAGAGAATGAATTTCAGTTGTAATTATAATTTTTTTTAAGAATTCGTCAATTTCCAAGAATGTTGTATTTTGGCTCTCAATAATTAAGGAGGGGGTATACTATAAGCGATTTCCAAGAATTTTTTATTTTGGCTCTCGAAAATTAAGGGAGGTACTATGGGTGAGGGGGTCTTATAGCCTAGTAAATACGGTAAATTAAAACAAGATGTTCAGTAAAGAACATATAGCCTACTTTCTCCTAAATGTATGAGTATAGTTATAACTCGTTGTTATTATCAAAGAGTATAATAGAACTATTCTTTGTTGAAGACCTTAGAAACGATTTACCTCTACCAAACGCCACAACCTAGATAAAAACTGCTACCATCATTGAAGAAAGAAAGATAAGAAGTATATCAAGAATGTTATGGATCTGGAGACATAATCGACCGGACTGGCTGCGTGGCTCAGCGGTAACATTCTCGCTTGCTGGGCCCTAGGTTGCAGGTTCGTATCCTGGCGCAGTCAGCTGGCATTTGAGGGTGCACGAATGCGAGGGAGCCGTGTCAGTACATTTACTGGCACGTTAAAGATCCCCTTCGGGCCAACATTCCGGCACCCCGGTGTCTCTAAAAGCAGCAGTAGTTAAAAGGGATGTAAAACCAATAACATTATTATTATTATTATTATTACTATTATTATTATTACATATACGACCTGCCGTGGGCAACATCCAACTTTGAGTTGAGGCATGTCTTTACACGTCTGGTTGTGCATGGCTTTCACAACCCTAATTGAATTAACAAATCTTTCCATGACCCTACAGAGACGTGTGTATACAAACTATGTGGATATTTTCGATTGCTATTTGCCTGAAATAAAAGTAGTAATTAATAACCTGAACTAACACCAACGGCTTGAATTCAGTTACTATGTGAAATCGTTTTGTTCTTTACTTCAAATAACATTTTCAAGTAACGCAAAATAGGCTGTTACAAACCCTTTAAAATAAAAAGTAAAAATGTATCGTAGTATCATCTTGTCATTCTTCAAATTCGATGCGCATAGAATGCCAATGGTCATCATCATCATCTTGCACAGTTTCCAGCCACTGGCCGGGTCTGTTTGGAACACAAGCCTCTCCAACGTCTTCTGTCTTCCCACCATCTCTCAGCCTCCACCCTTGTCCAGTCTTCTCCTCTCTTCTTCACGCTTTCTTCCACCCCCTTCAGCCACCTGTCTCTCGGTCTTCCCCTCGGTCTCTTTCCTTCCCACTTCGTCTCATGTACTCTCCTGGGTATCCTCTTCTCCTCCATTCGTTTTACATGTCCATACCATCTAAGTCTAGATTTCTCTATACCATCCTGTAATGGTTCCTCCTTCATTAATTCTCTGGTCCTCTCATTTCTTATTCTGTCCATCTTTGTAGCTCCAATACTGCTTCTCAAGAACCTCATCTCACTGGCCTGTATTTTGCTCTTCTCCCTTCCTTTCATAACCCAGGTCTCCGAGGCATACGTCAGGATAGGGACATAGTACGTCCGATATATGATCTTTTTGCTGTTCTGAGGGACATCCTTGCTCCATAACATGCTTCTCACACTCCTCCGAAATGCTTCTGCCTGCCTCCCCCGCTCATTTATTTCTCTATCGTTTCTTCCATTATCTTGTATCAGGCTTCCCAGATACTTAAAACTCTCCACTTTCTTCAGCTGTTCCCCACCAATTGTTATTCCCGTTGTGGTTCTTTCCTTCTTCCTTGTTGTGATCACCATCTCACTCTTATTTATGCTAAATTTCATCCCATATCCCTGTATTATTCCTTCCCACACGTCCAACTGTTCCTGTACCTCCTCCTCCTTGTTTCCCCAAATCATCAAATCATCTGCAAACACCATTGCTTTCATCTTTCCGTCCCCAATTACTTGTGCCACTCGGGTCATTATGTCATCCATCACCACAATGAAAAGTAACGGTGACAGTGCACTTCCTTGTTTCAGGCCGTTTCTTTGTTCCAACCAGTCAGATCTCTCTCCTCCCACTTTCACACAGCTCACGCTTCCCTTGTACATCTCCTTTATCCTCTTTATAGTCCATTTCTCTACTCCTCTATCCTCCAGGGACTTCCATACTTTGTTTCTGCATACACTGTCATATGCTTTCTCAATGTCCAGGAAGGCCATCAGTAGATCTGTTCCATACTCATAGTGCTGTTCTTGTAACTGCCTTACAGCAAAAATCAAATCCACTGTGGACCTTCCTGCTCTGAAGCCATGTTGTTCTTCCCTCATCCCTCCTTCTATCCTTGTCCTAATTCTCTTTTCCAAAACTTTCTCGAAGATCTTTGCACAATGACTCATCAGTGTTATTCCCCGATAGTTTCTGCAATCTGTTCTACTACCTTTCTTGAAGATCGGGACAATGATTCCTTTTTTCCAGTCCTCTGGGGTCTTCCTTTCCTTCCATGCTGTCCTCATCACTCGGTACAGCCACTGTATCCCCACCTCTCCTGCTGCTCTCACCATCTCCACATAGTAATCAATGGAGCCCCACGTAGACTAGTCGTGACATCTAGGGGTGAAATATCGAACAATATAATCCTAACAGGGCGAGTGCATTCTAGCGGCCAGAAGAAGAAACTTTTCAATAAAATCTGGAAGTTAATAAGTAGGTCGCGTGCAGTTACCTTTTTGGCAGCTAGATGTCTCGAGTAAATCTGCTGGCGAATTATGTTTTAATTAAATATATATTTTACACCATAATATGCACAATATAACACTTAATTTTAAAACATCTGAGTCATTACAAAACAATAAACATATAACATTTCAAGTAAAAAACCTAGCTCTGATCGGGTTTGAACCATAGGCATTTGAGCGATAGGCTAACGCTCTACCACTGAGCTAATTGTGTCAACGAATATCGTTCTATATAAAATGACTTACATAGAACTTGTTAGCAAATAATGATTTATACTAAACGATTTCATCACTGGAGTATATTATTTATATATAAAGCATTTCATACAGAGTTTATTTATTTTGTATCAGTACGCTATATTGCATGCAATACTCAAATTAGTGAAATATAAGTCAGGCACAAGATATCCGCTGCCATCTTGTCTTATTACTGAATCGGCTCAGCTTTTTAAAATCACGTCTGCACTATAGTATTACAAAATAAACTTTTAATTTCGAACGTGCCTCTTCCTTTAGAACAGTTAAATCGATTCTCGGCTCGATAATCGGAACTGGTGGGTCCCATGATATGGATTATAAAGTTTGCATAATTCGCACGGCCGCCAATCTGAAATGGTATGGCGGACGATCATGTAGTTTGGTCACAAGACGCATCCTATATGAAGGTATGTTGTTACCAAATTTGGTAGAGATCGGATGATTTGGTTAATCGTTATTTGATTTTACGTTTTGAACGTTTGAGTGGCCGCCATTCATTTTTAGTAAAGATGGCGGCGATATAAAACATGACACTGAGGTGTCCTTTGCTAGTGCTACCTTTGTACCAAATTTCGTTCAATTCACATTCACAGTGTTCGAATTGATAGGGGGGACAGACATTCAGAGTACACACACTCACACACACACAGACACACACACACACAGACTCACACACACACATACACACACACAGACAGACACACTTTTTTCGCCCTGTGTTGATCTCATAAGTCTACTTTCATTTTTTGCAAAAATCGAAAGTAGGCTAAAAATCCACTATCTTTTTTAGGGGGCTTTAAAAATAAACATGCAAATCTGACATTTCCAGGATGTCACGGGACAGACAAATATGTAGGGACCTGTAAGTCCTAGTTCTAGGGCCCATACTCGCTCTCCATGGCCCTGCCATCCTGATCCTTCTAGTCTCACCAGAACTTATGTTGCTCAAAACAGTGTGATGTGGAGGGCATTCTTCAAAAAGAGTTGTTATTAATTCATTTTAGGGGCTTAGGACAATTTGTTCATGAGGTGGGGATGTGTTGAAATTATTCTGATAACCTGTGGGATGAATGTAGTAGTATGTATAGTAGTATTAGGGCAGGAATGTGGTAGCTGCCTCAGGACTTGAAATAAGTTACTATCCCGGCTTTTGCCTGGGGGGGAGTGTGGAAAACACTGTGGGAAAACCACCCTCAGGATAGTCGCTCTCAGCGTCAAGATTTGAACCTATGCAGCTGCTTGCATGGTCATGGTGCACGATTTGACTAGCAAGGCTACGCCACGGGAGTCTTAAATGAGATCTTGTAACTTTGTATAGAAATTCGCTGTTGTTTGAAGCAGTTTATTTTTATGTCTATTCTTAATTTATTTTTGGCTTCTATGTTATCACTCTTATCACTCTGTCCTTGATCTCTTCCAGAGCGTGTTCGATAAACTTGAACCTGAGGAAATGAGAAAAGCCCGCACTAGGTCTAATCCTTTTGAAACAATACGTGGAGCCATTTTCTTGAACAGAGCTGCTGTTAAAATGGCAAACATGGACAAAGTGTTTGATTTTATGTTCACTGATCCCAAGGATGAATTGGAGGTAAGACTACCAGTGGTAGGCTTCAGTAATTTCCTCTAATTTCCCATTTGTTGATTTTGTGTCTCTGAAAAAATGCAAATTTGTATTTTTCATGAGACTGGAGGCTCAGACTATGGAACCATGCATGCAATGCTCTCATACTTGACTGGCAGATGAATTAGCTATACTGTATTTAAACAACAGAATTGCTCTTCAGTTAGTCAACACAAGGGTGCCCAAATACACACATCAAAAAAAGTTTTGCATCACCTCGGTTCCCAGATCTCCGGCATATAGACGTTGACTGTGTATATTGTATCCAAGATACAGTCCCTTTGACTGTTCATAGATGTCACTAAAACTGCTCAAAGATGTAAACAACCATGCATGAGCAGGGCCTATTAGACGGAGGGGGTACGACAGCCGATCAGTTCCAGTCATTCCACCAGGACGAAGGTACGCTGCTCATGTTGTCTGTAGTTCTACCATGCCTAGAAGGTCAATACCGCAGTTCGATCGCGTCCGCATTGTTACTTTGTGTCAAGAAGGGCTCTCAACAAGGGAAGTTTCCAGGCGTCTCAGAGTGAACCAAAGCGATGTTGTTCGGACATGGAGGAGGTACAGAGATACAGGAACTGTCGATGACAGGCCTCGCTCAGGCCGCCCAAGGGCTACTACTGTAGTGGATGACCGCTACTTACGGATTGCCGCTCGGAGGAACCCTGACAGCAATGCCACCATGTTGAATAATGCGTTTCGTTCAGCCACAGGACGTCGTGTTTCAACTCAAACTGTGCGCAATAGGCTGCATGATGCGCAACTTCACTCCCGACGTCCATGGCGAGGACCAGCTTTGCAACCCCGACACCATGCAGCGCGGTACAGATGGGCCCAACAACATGCTGAATGGACCCCACGGAATTGGCATCACGTTCTCTTCACCGATGAGTGTTGCATATGCCTTCAACCAGACAATCGTCGGAGACGTGTTTGGAGGCACCCTGGTCAGGCTGAACGTCTTAGACACACTGTCCAGCGAGTGCAGCAAGGTGGTGGTTCCCTGATGTTTTGGGGTGGCATTATGTGGGGCCGACGTACGCCACTGGTGGTCATGGAAGGCTCCGAAACGGCTTTACGATACCTGAATGACATCCTCCGACCCATAGTGCAACCATATCGGCAGAATATTGGAGAGGCATTTGTCTTCATGGAGGACAATTCTCGACCTCATCGTGCACATCTTGTGAATGCGTTCCTTCAAGATAACGACATCGCTCGACTACAGTGGCCAGCATGTTCGCCAGACATGAACCCTATCGAACATGCCTGGGATATGTTGAAAAGGGCTGTTTATGGACGTCTTGACCCACCAACCACTCTGAGAGATTTACGCCGAATTGTCGTTGAGGAGTGGGACAATTTGGACCAACAGTGTCTTGATGAACTTGTGGATAGTATGCCACGGCGAATACAGGCATGCATCAATGCAAGAGGACGTGCTACTGGGTATTAGAGGTAGTGGTGTGTACTGCAATCTGGACCACAAATGCTGAAAGTCTAGCTGTATGATGGTACAACATGCAATGTGTGGGTCTCATGAGCAATAAAACGAGCTGAAATGTTGTTTGTGTTGATCTCTATTCCCTTTGTATTTAACGGTTCCGGAACTCTTGGAACCGAGGTGATGCAAAACTTTTTTTGATGTGTGTATATTGGGCGAAAGTGACGATTATTTTATCACCCTATTATGTGAAAGAAATGTTACATGAATTGTTTATACACTAACACACTTCTCTAACAAATGATGGGGGTTTAATTGGATGAGATGTTTCGCCCGTACAAATCACTGCTTAACTCACAATGCCACCCACAATCAGTTGTTGCCCTCCAACAACAACCCGCTAAAAGTACGGCTAACTCTTCAAAAGTGTGCCTCTACTGCTGATAAGTACTAAAGCATTAAGCACCCAACATTTTAATAAATTTTAATGTAAGTTGTTAATAAGTCCTTATGAATACTGTTATGTGCCACCCCCTAGGGGCACTTTTGTTAACTGGATTACGGTGAGAAGAAAGCACAACACAGGATGTTCCTTTAAAGAAATAATTAATTTTATTGTGGCCAGAAAGATACACTACTCATCAGCAAATACAAGCAATTGGAACCTTACTCCAGTTTCCTCAAGTCTCTTGCTTATAGGGAGCTCTTGCCCTCTTTCACTTGTCAACAGTTAATCTTCTCGCTAATGAGTCTGGTGGCCTTGACAGAACTACATGCAACTCTCCCCTATGTACACAAATTACAGTTACTTACGAAAACCTGCTACACGCTGCTTGGCTGTTCACGAGCTGGGAAACAATGTCACTGGGTTTCGTAACTCGCGTGGCACTTCACCACAATATCTCTGACGCTCAGTGAAATCACACTCACTCAAAACACAGGCAGTCCCCTGTATGCTTCTCACTTCCTCGCTGTCAAGAGAAACTGCTTCACTAGGGGTTTCGCAAGTCACCACACTTCTGTCGCTCAGGATAAACGCTCGCACTAGCTCGTAAAACACAACAACACTGCTTGACAGGTCGCTCTTATATAGGCAGGCCGGTGACTCAATAAATGCTTCTAGACCCATCCAGGGTTCACGGCTTCTCGAGGTTTCCTTCACTGGTTGAGTCACGAATATTCTGGACCATCCCTTTGTCCTAGTAGTCCTGTTGCATAAGGCGTACGCAATACACTGAGACAGGGCACAGCCCAGCCCTGGGGCAGTTGTGACTCATGCGGCGAGCGATTACACAAACTCACAGCCGTAACACCACCCCCTTCCTAAAAGGCTGATCGTCCCGATCAATCATTGGTCCGTCTGTGTCCCTCCGTAGGCTGCCAGGCGATCTCGATGCACGATCTTCATCTTCGCCCTCGGGCTCCGCTGGATCCTGTAGACGGCATCGTTGATCCGTTTCACGACTCGGTACGGGCCCTCCCAGGACTTCTGCAGTTTGGGTGACAGGCCTTTCTTCCGTAATAGGTTGAAGAGCCAGACCAGGTCGTCCTCGTGGAATCCGCCGGCATCCGTCTGCTGGTCGTATCGGGTCTTCATTCGGTCGGTCTCGATCCGCAGTTTCCTCCTCGCAAACGCGTGCACGTCCTCCAGTTGGTCGACCAGTTCTTGACAATACTGGCTTACTGGGACCGGATCATTCCCAGGTCGGCCGAAGGCAAGATCGACAGGTAGATGGAGCTCCCTCCCAAACATGGCCCGGGCTGGTGTGCACTCGGTGGCTTCATGCACGGCGGCGCGGTAGGCCAGGAGAAATAGTGGAAGATGTTTGTCCCAATCCCTCTGGTGCTCGCTGACGACTATTCGGAGATGGTTCTCGATGGTGCGATTGAATCGCTCTACCATCCCGTCGGACTGAGGGTGTAGCGGCGTTGTCCTTGTCTTCCGGATTCCCAGCAGCTGGCATAGGTTCTGGAACACCTGCGACTCGAAGTTCCTCCCTTGGTCGGAGTGCAGCTCCAGGGGTACTCCATACCGGCTGACGAATTCCTTCACCAGGGTCTCTGCAATCGTCGCGGCTTCTTGGTTAGGGAGCGCATACGCCTCCGGCCATTTGGTAAAGTAGTCGCTGATGACCAATATGTAGCGGTTCCCTGCCTCGCTCAACGGGAATGGCCCAGCAACATCGATGGTCGCCCACGTTGTAGGTCTTCAGTGGACCCCGCCGTCTTCGTCCTGGGCCCTTGCTGGCTGCGCAATCGTGGCACCTCGCGCAGTGGTTCTCTACGTCGGTTCGGCATCCGATCCAGTAGAACCGCTCTCTCAGCTTCTCCAGGGTCTTCTTTATCCCTAGGTGTCCACCAGATGATCCTCCATGGACTTCCTTCAGGACTTCCTCCGTCATAGCCTTTGGAACGACAACTTGTTCCCGAGATGTCTTCCCGTCGGTGCTCTCCCAGGCGCGGCAGATGAGGCCATCCCTTACAATCAGCGAGTCCCACTGCGCCCAGTAGGACTTAAACTTTGGGCTGCAGTCACTCACAATGTTCCACCCGGGTCTGGGGACACAGGCCCTCTTCCATTCGGCTATCAGTCCCAGGTCATCATCTTCTGCTTGTGCCCGCGTGAAAGATTCGCGGCTCCAGTTCCCTTGAAGTTCCACAGTAGTCCGTCGGCACTGTACCCCGGTGTTCTCCTCCCTTCGGGTACAGAAGGTGCAGTCTTCGGGGCACGGTATCGTGACGGCGTCGGCATTAGAATGCAGTTGGCCTTTCCTGTGCTGGATCTCGAAGTTGTACTGTTGAAGCCTCTCTAACCACCGCGCGAGTTGACCCTCGGGCTGTTTGAAGTTCAGGAGCCACCGCAGGGATGCATGGTCGGTCCTGATGAGAAATTCTTGCCCGTACAGGTACTTGTGGAAGTGTTCGATGGTCTTCACGATGGCGAGCAGTTCCTTCCTGGTGACGCAGTAGTTCCTCTCTGGCTTTGACAAGGCTTTGCTGAAGTAGACCACTACTCTCTCCTCTCCGTCCACTATTTGCGACAGGATTCCCCCTATACCAAAGTCGCTGGCATCGGTATCGACGATGAACCTTGTTCCAGGTCTGGGGTAGGCCAGAATAGGCGCGGTGCACAGAGCCTGCTTGAGTTGTTCGAAGGCACTGTGGCATTCTGCTGTCCATGTGAAGAGTTGGTCCTTCTCAGTCAGTCGATGCAGTGGTTTGGCGATGTCGGCGAATCCTCTCACGAAGCGACGGTAATGAGTGCAGAGTCCCAGGAAGCTTCGTAGTTGGGACTTGTCCTTCGGAACTGGCCACTCCCTCACAGCTGTGGTCTTTTCTGGGTCGGTGCGCACCCCTTCTTCGGAGACAATATGCCCAAGGTACTGGACCTGCTTCTGGAAGAGCTGACACTTCTTGGGGCTCAACTTCAGCTGGGCAGCCCATAGCTTCATCAAGATCTCCTTCAGGTTGCTGTAGTGCTCCTCGAAGCTTTTTCCCAGAACGATGATGTCGTCTAGGTAGACCAGGCAGGTCTTCCAGTGTAGTCCCCTCAGAATGGACTCCATTAGCCTTTCGAAGGTCGCAGTGGCGTTGCACAGACCGAATGGCATGACGGTGAACTGCCAGAGCCCGCTGCCCACAGAGAACGCCGTTTTCTCGCGGTCCTTAGGGTGGACCTCCACCTGCCAGTAGCCACTCTTCAAATCCAAGGTGGAGAACCATCTTGATCCTGATATGGTGTCCAGCGTGTCGTCGATCCGGGGTAGAGGGTAGCTGTCCTTCTTCGTGACGTCGTTCACCCGCCTGTAGTCTACGCAGAACCTGGTGGAACCGTCCTTCTTCTTCACTAGCACGACCGGAGAACTCCAAGGACTATGTGATGGCTCGATCACCCCTTGCTCCTTCATCTCTTCTACCATCCGGTCGACTTCGGCTTGCTTGGCGAGCGGGACACGTCGGAATGGGGCCCTAATCTCTGTGCTGGACCAAGCTTGTCCTACCGAAGTCTTTGCTCCCCACGGAGAAGACATCCTGGAATTCGCGTAGCAGGTCCTGAAGTTGGCGTGATTGCTCCTCGTCTAAATGGTCCTGGGATCCTTGGTACAGCTTCTGTAGTTCTTCTGGCAGGGCGCGTCTTCTTCGGTTGTCCATCTGCAGGTGTCCGTCCGTCGTGTCTGTGATGCGGGCAATCCAGGTAACGGGCTCGCAGACTCCTAGGTTGGTGTCCCGGTGAACCGTAATATCGTAGTAGTTCAGGTTGGACAGGCGGACGTACGGCCGAGGCGTCGTGTTGATGAGGGTCTTGGCAACTAGCAATCCTTTTGTCTGGATGTCCTCATATTTTGGCTCGATGACAGCCGCCACTCCCTCAGCAGTTCCGTCGACAATTACGGCGGCGCTGACCTCCGTCCTGGCAGGAACGATGACGTCCTCTCTCAGCCTTACTCGTCGTGCGGTAACGGCCTTGTGTGCTAGTTGTAAAGCAAGTTCCTCACCTCCGAAGTGCAGACTGTTGTTTTTTTTTTTTTTTTTTTTTTTTTTTTAATATACCAAGGACCCGTCAGCTAAGCTCCGGATGTACTGCAGCCTAAAGGCTTATTGTACTGCCCTGTGTACTCAGCACCAGTCCATTATCCCTGTGTCTTTAATAAGATGGTACAGTCCCATGATGGACTCTGTTTTGATTTCTTTTGGTTCAATTGTCGGTCTCCCAAAAAGATTGAATCTTCTGCGATCTAGAGCTTCGCAAGAGCAGATTATGTGATGGGCTGTCTCCGTTTCCTTCCCGCAAAGTCTGCAGTCTAGGTTTCCTTTGATTATGCCCATTTTGTTTAGGTGCTTTTTCACGGGAGCATGGCCCGTGAGAAGAGCCACTATGTATCTTACCTGGATTTTTTTACATTTGAGTAATTTTCCAGCTGTTTTCTTACATGGTTCATTGATGAACATTTTCCCATGTTTCATACCAGGGTTAGTTTTCCATCTATCCCTGTGTTCCTTTTTGATCCAGTCTTTAATAGCTTCTCTTATGGAGCATTTAGGTACTCCTAGAGCCGGCTCTGGTCCATAATAGATTGTTGCCGCTCCCTTCCGGGCGAGTTCATCGGCTTTTTCGTTTCCTTCAATGCCCTTGTGTCCTGGGACCCATATCAGTTTGACGCTGTTATGTTCCCCCAGTTTAGTTAGGGCATTAAGACATTCTTCCACCAGTCTTGAGTTCACTTTAGGGCTTTTTAAAGCCTTCAGTGCTGCCTGGCTGTCTGAGTATATAATAATCTTCTTATTTATATAAGATCTTTTCATATTTTCATATATGCATTGTAGTATTGCATAAACTTCTGCCTGGAATACCGTGGGATATTTTCCCAGGGGAAAGCTAATGCTTTTTCCTGGTCTCATTCCATATACTCCCGAGCCTGCCCCTGAGTCGTCTCTTGACCCGTCTGTGAACCAGATCAAAGTTTCCTCAGGATGCTCGGGTTTTGTTTTCCAAGAGTCTGTTTCAATTATTACTTCAAATGTTTTATTGAAGTTGTATTGTGTAGGAGTGTAGTCTGATCACATTTCAAGTATGGAATCTTCTACAATTTTTGTTATTGCTGATATTCCTGATTGTGAATCAGGAATATTTCCAGCTTTACCCTGTTTCAGCCTATGTAATGCCATCCTAGCTTCCCCTTTGATCAGAATGTCAAGAGGGGCCAGGTCTAGTAAGGCCTCCATAGCCGCTGTGGGGGTAGTTTTAAATGCTCCGGTAATTGCTAGGCAGACTTGTCTTTGAATTCTTCCCAGCTGTACCAGAGTTGTTTTATTTTGCACCTTGGTCCACCATACCAGTGCACCATATGTTATCGAGGGTCTCAGTACCCTAGTATACAACCAGTGTATCATCTTAGGTTTTAGTCCCCACGTATTTCCATACATCCTCCTCACAGTCATGAAGGAGGTTACAAATTTATTGTACATTTTGTTCAAATGCTGGTTCCAGGTCAACTTGGAGTCAAGAATTACTCCTAAGTATTTAACCTCTCCCTTCATTTTAATTTCTTCACCTTTTAGAAACAGGGAGTTAGTTTCCTTCGGATTTCTTCTTCTGGTGAATGGGACAATGGCTGTTTTGTGAGGGCTTATTTTAAGTCCCTCATTTTCTGTCCAATTATATACAACGTTAAGTGCCATTTGCATTCGTTCCTTAACGGTGTTAGCAAATTTTCCTTGAACTATAATGACGATGTCGTCAGCATAGCCAAAGATATTAAAGTCTAGCTGACTTACCTTTTTAAGCAGTCCATCCACAACGAGGTTCCACAGCAGAGGGGATAAGACCCCTCCCTGAGGACATCCCCCCGTAACCTTTGCAGACAGACTGCTTTCCATACATGTTGTGTGTATCACTCTGCTTTTAAGCATGGCTTCGATCCACCTGCAGGAGGTTTCATCTAGTCCTCGCCCTCGGGCAGCAGTGATCATTGATTTAAAGGAGGTATTGTCGAAGGCTCCTTCTATGTCCAGAAAAGCTCCCAACGCTACCTCCTTTTGTTCCAGAGTTTTTTCCAGTCTTTGTACTACTTGGAAAAGAGCTGTCTCTGTTGACATACCGGCTTGATAAGCATACTGGTTCCGGTGCAGAGGTCTCTCAGTCAATGCATCATCCGTTATGTGTCGGTCAAGCATTTTTTCTAGAGTTTTTAGAATAAAAGACATGAGTGTGAGAGGTCTGTAGGACTTAGCCCGGTCTATAACTTTCCCAGGTTTAGGTATGAATACCGCCCTACAGTGTCTCCACCCCATTGGTATATAACCTAGGGCTAAACTAGCTCTAAGTATTTTAATCATAATCCTTGCAAGCATTTGGAAGCCTTCTTGGAGCATGATGGGCATTATTCCATCACTTCCTGGGGATTTATACGGTTTAAATGAGAAGATTGCCCATTTTAGAGTTTCATAGTTAACCACCTTCCTAGCTGTTTCCCAGTCTCTCCTGTCAGTTTTCCAAGATGGAAACTCCAGTTCCAGGCTGCCCCAGCCTCCGGGAGGTTCTTCTATGATTTCCGACCCTGGGAAGTGTACATGAAATAGTTCTTCCATGGTCTCTTCCGCAGTTCGGGTGTATTCTCCATTATCTCTTTGGAGTGAGTTTATGCTGCTTCGGCTTTCTTTAGAGAGAATTCTTTGAAGTCTGGCACATTCCGGAGTCTCATCTATCTCCGTGCAGTACCTTCTCCAAGACTCTCTCTTTGCCAATCGTAAGGCTTTGTTGTAATCAGTAAGGGATCTCCTATATTCCTCCCATTTTCCTGATTTTTTAGCTGCGTTGAACAGTCTTCTTACCTGTTTTCTCTGGTCTGCTAGGTCTTTACTCCACCAGGGGATATTCCTGTTGGACTGCCTGGCTACCAGAGGGCAGGTTTCTTTGTAGGCTGAAATTATTGCTTCCTGTAATTGTTCTGCAACAATTTCAACTTCTTCTGTACTTTTGAAGTTTTTATTTATTACACTGAGATTCTGAACTAGTTCTCTTTTGAAGCTGCCCCAGTCAGTTCTCCGGGGATTTCTGTAATATTCTGTTTGTCGTTCTAATCCCGCCATGTCGAATATTATATATCTGTGGTCTGAACAACTTACTTCCTCAGATACATGCCATTCACTTACTCTACTCCCTATATAGGGGGTAGAAAAAGTTATGTCGATAACCTCCTTTCTGTTTTTAATAACAAAGGTTGGTTTATTTCCTTTATTCATTAAGTTCAAATTACGTTCCAGAATGAATTCTAACAAGGACTCACTTCTGGGGTTGTTGTTGGTGCTACCCCAGGCCAGGTTGTGTGAGTTGGCGTCGCATCCTAAAATTAGGTGTTCACCTTCTTTTTCACACCTTGCTACCAAGTCCATTACTTCCTTGGTAGGTGGTAACTGCTCATCGTCATAGGGAAGGTATGCGGATCCAAGGATGATTTTCCTTGGCCCTTCCTTTGAAGATGTCTGGATAGCTACTGTCGTGAGGTCTCTGGAACAGAAATCCATCAGCGGCAGTATCTTGATTCCTTTTTTGGCCAGTATACAGGTTCTGGGAGTCTGGTTTATCCGACTGAATATCAGTTCGCCTCCAACTCCTCCCAGTCCCTTTATTTTGCCTTTTACAGCCCAGGGTTCCTGAATGAGAGCCAGGTCACAGTCTCTCATCATCACACACAGTGCTGCCGAGGCAGCCCTGCTATGTTGAAGATTTATCTGGACCACTCTCATTCGCGCCCTTGGGTCTGGGTTTACCTTTTAATGGTTTAAAGGTTACCTGACTTAGGCCGCAGAAGACCTTAAATTGTTGGGCTTCTAGCTTTTCATACGAGTTGAGGTCCACCGAGAATGCCAAAGTTTGGCCTTTCTCGGTCACCTTTCGGCTCATAAGATGCCATTCACCTACCTCAAGTCCTGAATTCTGTGCCTTCAGTCTCTTTTTAATGGTTTCCACATCATTTGTTACTGGTACCCAGACTAGGACCCTTGGCCTCCTTGGAAGGTCTTTGGAGTCTACAACTTGTAACTCCAATCCCTCCCAAGGGCTGCCAAGTCTGCCTATAGCTCCGGATAACCAGTGTTTTGTTTGTTCATTCTCACAGGTCATCCAAAGGATACCCTGTGAGAATTTGTTATCTAGAAATTGTGGTGACACCTGTTCAGGGTTGTCATCCAACATTTCCAGAATTTTCCTTTTCACCAGTTCTGCTTTCTCCTGGTTAAGTTGTTGGTTTTTTGCCATTACGGCTACCTTGATACCTTTAGCAGCGTCCCTGTAGCTCAGAGGTTGAGATAGTTCATTCCTTCGATGCTTAGGTTCTCGCTGCTTTGGGGTGCTTGATTCAGAGCGTGGTCTTTTTTGAGTTGAGGTTGAGGTCTCTTTGCTCCTGAACGGTTTGTTCTCCGTCCAGGTCCCTTCTTTCTTCTTCCTTTCCCTCATTAGTTTCTTCCGTTGTGCTCCAGAGAGTTTCTTAAGTTTGATCCCAGTTCCTGACGTACCTGGTACTGCCACCTCTCCTGGAGTTGTTTCAGTCACCTCCATTGTGGAGTCTTCTGATGTTTACAAGTCTATGGACGAGTCCATTCCTTGTAATGTCTTGGTTGAGCTTTCGCTTGAGGTTGTTTCTTGGTTCTCCATTTGGGTCCCATGAGTATCGGAGAAATAAATAGTCCACTCAGACAGAGCTCCGGTTGTCCGAGCAAGGCTGTATTCTCAGGAAGGTCGCCCAGTTTCCCTGAGGCTCCGTTAAGGACACATCACCCATGTGCCATGCACCCCTTCGGCACGGATTAAGGCAAGCCACACTTAACACCTTGGGGTTGGGGAGGTGGTCCGCGATCTCTTATTCAATATATTCAGAGAAACACCTGTCCGGCTCGTCTGTGGTCAACTGTCGCTACCAGACAGGTGCCGGCTATCCGCCACCTGCCGACGCGTCACGATACCCGTTCAAGGTCCAGCGTTAGGGTTTGCAGGATGTTACTCCTTGCCAGGGACCCCCCGCTGAGGAGCAGAGTGTTGGTACTCAAGTCCAAGATGATGTTGTTCTGGTCCAGGAAGTCCAGTCCGATGATCACTTCGTTTGATACGTCAGCCACAAGCACTGGATGCTTCACCACCCGTCGACCAATGACGAGCTCCAGTGATGCTTCGCCATGTACCGGTGCGGTCTCTCCGGTCGCGGTTATTAGCTGGAGGTTCCTTTGTGTGGGTTGGACTCTCCACTTCGGGGTTGAAGATGGTCCTCGACGCTCCCGTGTCGATCAGCATGGGCCAGCTCACTCCGTTGACGACTCCGTCGACCATCAGGCTGCTATTGTCCCTCCGTAACTTCATCACACGCACTTGGACTGCCGGGGCTTGACGACTGTCACAAGCCAACCTTTGCCCCCCAAGGCTGGCTAATACTCGTTTCCCTGGGCCGCGCGGTTTTCAGACGACTGATTTCCCGTCGGATATCCTCGGCGGCGACGATCACCGCAGTCCTTGCTCAGGTGGCCTTTCTTACCGCAGGCCCAGCAGGTCGGTAGTCCTCTTCCGGGCCGCCTCTCCGGTTGTCTTCCGGCTGTGTCGTTGCTGGTGGTGCCGCGACTATCGAAGAAACGGCTTAGCGCCTCCATCAATTCGTCGGCCTGGTGCTTGGTCTCGTTGGTTTTTGCTGGTTCGTCGACGTCCACTTGACGCACACGCGCGTGCATTCTAGATGCCTGTTTTGCCGTCTCGAACTCAAGTGCGCGGCTCAGCGCATCTGCCAGGGTCTTATTGCGCGCGAGTCGCAGCGCCTGTTGAGTGTCCGAGTCCCGTAGTCCGTCGGTGAAGGTCTGCGTCGCAATCTGTTCCAGAAAGTCTGCCGGCGCTGTTGGATAGGCGAGCCTTACGAGGCGTGCGATGTCCATCTCGAACTCCTGCAGGGTTTCCGCGTTCTTCTGTACCCGGGTCCGGAGCTGCATCTGGTATGCCTGCTGAAGATGGCTATCTCCATATCGGGACTCCATATGGGCGATCAGTGAAGCGTAGTCCTGGGATCCAGTCGGGATGGCCTGAAGGACGTTAAGGGCGTCACCTCTCAGCGCTACAATGAGAGCTGTACCCTTTTCTGTGTTGTTCCAGTTATTTATGGAACAGGCCGCCTCGAACTGACGTAAGTAGGTGCTCCACGGGACCTTTCCGTCGAAGGTTGGGGGCGTCACTCTGCTATGTCCCGTTCCTGATATTCCCGGTGTAACGTGGGCGGGCGTTGGCGCAGCTCGGCAACTTCCCCTTGTAGAGCGTTGAATCTCGCTTCCATCCCCGTCAGCGGGCGTTGGCTCAGCTCAGCAATTTCCTTTTGTAAAGCGTTGAATTTCTCTTCCACCCCCATCAGTAGGCGTTGGCGCAGCTCAACAACTTCCTTTTGTAAGGCGTTGAATTTCTCCTCCACCCCCATCAGCGGGCGTTGGCGCAGCTCGGCAACTTCCACTTGTAAGACGTCGAACTTCTTTTCCACTGCCGTGACTTTCTCACGCAGACCCAGTTCTAATTTCTTCAGGTCCTGTGTCAACTTATTCTGACCGTCTTCCATCTTCTTCTGGCCGTCCTCTATACTCTTCAGGTCCTCCGCTAGCTTATTTTGACCATCTTCCATCTTCTTCTGGCCGTCTTCTAGTTTGGCAGTTAGGTCCTCGGCTAACTTATTTTGACCGTCTTCCATCTTCTTCTGGCCGTTCTAATTTGGCAGTTAGGTCCTTGGTTAAATTCTTCTGGCCGTCTTCCATCTTCTTCTGGCCGTCTTCCATCTTGGTTTCCATGCCACTTAACTTTTCTAGCAATGCTGCCAATTGCGCCTCCATTTTAGTTGTTTGTCTTGTAAAGGGCATGCACTTACAGGAAAATTAGAGAAAATGACCTGCTCGGGTTTTGAAACCAGGACCGTCTGGTGTTGTGCATGTGCTTGAGTTCGTAATCCCACTTCTGACACCAGTTGTTACGTGCCACCCCCTAGTGGCACTTTTGTTAACTGGATTACGGTGGGAAGAAAGCACAACACAGGTTATTCCTTTAAAGAAATAATTAATTTTATTGCGGCCAGTAAGATACACTACTCATCAGCAAATACAAGCAATTGGAACCTTACTCCAGTTTCCTCAAGTCTCTTGCTTATGGGGAGCTCTTGCCCTCTTTCACTTGTCAACAGTTAATCTTCTCGCTAATGAGTCTGGTGGCCTTGACAGAACTACATGCAACTCTCCCCTATGTACACAAATTACAGTTACTTACGAAAACCTACTACACGCTGCTTGGCTGTTCACGAGCTGGGAAACAATGTCACTGGGTTTCGTAACTCGCGCGGCACTTCACCACAATATCTCTGACGCTCAGTGAAATCACACTCGCTCAAAACACAGGCAGTCCCCTGTATGCTTCTCACTTCCTCGCTGTCAAGAGAAACTGCTTCACTAGGGGTTTCGCAAGTCACCACAAGTCTGTCGCTCAGGATAAACGCTCGCACTAGCTCGTAAAACACAACAACACTGCTGGACAGGCCGGTGACTCAATAAATGCTTCTAGACCCATCCAGGGTTCACGGCTTCTCGAGGTTTCCTTCACTGGATGAGTCACGAATATTCTGGACCATCCCTTTGTCCTAGTCGTCCTGTTGCATAAGGCGTAAGCAAGACACTGAGGCCCTGGGGCAGTTGTGACTCATGCGGCGAGCGATGACACAAACTCACAGCCGTAACAATACAATGTTATATTGACAATTATCCTGCTGAGGAGTCTCATAGATAAAGTCAAAACATGTACATATATTGATTCTTAATGAATTAAAGGACTAGGTGGATCTATATTGTTTTTAATTAAAAACGAAAAAAATCATACAGTATATGGTTGTGAAACATTGACCCTCAAGGCCAGTAAGTTTTGATGCATTCGATCTTTGGTGCTGGGGCAGAATGCTCCACATAAAATGGACTGAAAAGAGAACTAATATGTCCATTATTAAAGAACCAAGAAATCCTTCAGTTCTTTGTTCATATTGTTCGAAGAGATGGAGAAAACTTAGAAAAATTAATCATGGAAGGGAAGATTGAGGGCACGAGGCCAAGGGGGAGAGCAGCGAGCAGGAGGACCCAGTTAAGAAGATCACCGGTTTACCCCTCCAGCAGGCTTTAAGGAAAGCTGGTAACTAACCAGGATGGCGCCGATTAATTCATGGGGTCACGAAGCTCAGTATTGAGTAAAATGACTTGTGGTGATGATATAGTGTATGTCTCAAGAGATATTGTATATATTGTCAGCTTATAAGTGAAACACACTAAGTCAGAGGACAGTTCATGAGGAAATGAGCTGTATATAATGATACTCAAGGCTCATCTTCTCAAGAACGTGTTCTCTGACTTAGTGTGTTTAACTTGTAAGCCAATGATATATTCATAGCGAGCAGACAAATCGTCTCTCAATATTTCAGAATCCATGCAAGAAACAATTTTAAACATGCACACCAATATGCAAAATATAACTAAAATATTGTGGTCTAAATTATTAATACCAGTGTTCCCGATTAGGGTTAGATGACTTAACCTTTTAACTGCTATGTATTTTCAGATGAATCAACACCCCTGTGCTGACTTATTTTCACACATCTTAGCCCCATTCTCCACACTCCTGATAGTTCCATATATTACATATTACATTAGGTTACATTTTACACTTATGTACTCAAATATGTTTCCTTCAGGGGCATTCAAAGAGAATCATTTCAGGGGTGATAGTGGATTTTGATGTCAGTATGGACTGCCTTATGCAGCAACTGTTTAAACAGCCTCTCAGTAGGGTTGACAAATCAGAATTTCAGGAGGGATATATCCCCTATGCCCACTCCTGGGTACGGTAGATGTTTAGAAGCACCACTACTCGAACTACTACTTGGTCTGTTGTCAGCCATTACAGCGCACAGAAGCCAAACATAAGTCAAACTATGCCTTCTCTTTGAGCAAATGTATAGGGTAATTCTCATCACATAGAGATTAAAAATGCAAAGTAAATGGTTCTATGGATTATCACTAAAGAGCAGTTAAGTCTACTTTCAAATAATATCACCTCAAACGACTGGATTGTGGAACTAAAACGGCATACGCTTAGTGGCAAACTATATTGTCAATAGCACCACCGCTTGGTAGAATTCTTGAAGAACCTTTTCGTCAATAGCACTCCGAAGGTTAAGAGATATTTCACCCTTTAAAACAATAATCACCAGCAGAGTTATCAACATGGATTTGTGTATAATGATCATATTCTGAATAGATGAATAGGAGGTGTTGAATCTTCAATTTTAAGGAAAGTAGTTCTTCACAGAATTTTTATTGTAGATTTAATTACAATGGATTTATTGTACTCCACCCTACAGTTTGTTTGCATTCATTTGTCATAGTAAATTTTACTCTTACCCATCATTTTACTTTCCCTGAATTTTATCTTGGATGGGTTATTTGAGAAAATACTGTATAATGTTGGGGATGCTATTGACGTCCGAAACGGGGGAGGAGCTTACGGTCAGCTGTTTTCAATATGGCGGCGAGATAGTGACGAGAAGTAATTGGGTGTGCGTTTGTTATGGATTCTAATTTATGCTGGCAAAACACTACATATTTTCTTTCATTGATAGAAATATTTTTATAATCAATTTAAACGCAGTGCCTAATTACTACCAGTTAAAAATATTACCCACATGTAGATAGTTAATTTACTGTCTGCTGTTACATATATGAAGTCTGTACTTGGGAGCCTAGCAATATCGATGTTTTTATTAATTTCACAATATATATATATCGCACGTAACAAAAAGGACGACTCCCTGATAGTAAATTGAATCCAGCAAATCTGAATTTGCATGAATGTTTTGGGTTCAAAGAAGCGTTACTTGGGATGCTCAAATCATATTTCAATATTGCAAATATTGACCTACATACTTGCTGTTCAAAGGCAAGAATATAAATTTATTAATCTCTTTCCACAGGCAAGTTAAAATGGAGGCATCCTCTTTATAAATATATTTAATTAAATATTTAAAATACATATATTTAACAAAGCTGGAATCTCCATTTGAACTTGTCATAAGCAAACGGAACAGATCAAAAACTACACTTTAAGCCAAACCAAATTCACTCCTCAGCTCGACATAAACCATAATACCAATTAAAACCTATACAAAACATACTCTCCCTACTGTTATACAACTTTCAAACCAACTATTTGCACTCAAAACTGAAAAACCCTGAAATGGGAACCAATTAAAGTTAGAATAGCCTAGGCCGATCAGGTCTTCTGCTACATTACTGCATATGTATACTCAACATCACTATAACTTCCAAATTACGATTAAGTGACCTATCTGCCTGAGTAGTATAGGTGTTACCGGCCTGCCTGGGATGATGGGCCACCAAACCGGTACTTAAAACTAAGATTTTACATTTTAATTAACTAAATTCAACAGTAAGGAGATCATAGCCAAAACCACAATTTAAGCCAAATCATACTTCAATGACCTACATACTTGCTGTTCAAATGCAAGAATATAAATTCTCTGGCAAATTAAGGCTAGGAACAGCATTTTTCTTAAGTTTTCTAACCATTCGGCTATTGCCAATCGGAAGAACCCCTAAAATAAGTTTACGAAGAGCGGATTACATTCTATGTACGGCACAGAAGTAATAGGCTACAAGATTATCAGTATTTTTGATGTAGCTAAATGCATGTGAATACAAATTAGAGACAATAACTATCAATAATCAACAGTACCGGTGGGAAGAAGTCGTCTAATGCAGACTGCACACTGTCATGTAACATGTAACACGTTTTCCAATAGACAGCGCCGAAGCCCATCTTTCTCTCTGAACTTTTTGTACAGGAAAGTAGTGAAGAGATTTCGTACCCGTTTTATACGATTTGCAACCGTATACAGAGCAGGACCTCCTCTAATTTGACAAATTTCTTTCCGTTTCCATCACGACGTCAATGCTTCACCATGTAAAATAACCTCACCAGTCACAATGTTACAGCTTCAACATTCTACCGCGTGGCTGCGCCATCCAACTTTTCTGACGTCAATACTGTCTGCTGTGTTGAGGGGTGTGTGTGTTGATGTAGTTGTGAATTTTGATTTCTGCAAACTTTGGATAAGTACTGATTGGTTTCTATGATGACACAGATGAAAGTGGTTGGACCAAATGAGCTGCTGTACTTCGCAGATGTTTGTGCAGGCCCTGGAGGGTTCTCCGAGTATGTGTTGTGGAGGCGAAAATGGCATTGCAAAGGCTTTGGCTTCACACTTAAAGGGGAGAATGACTTTCGACTGAGTGAGTTCCATGCAGGACCATGCGAGACATTTGAGCCTCACTATGGTAGGTTCAGTGTAAGCAGTATAATCCTTTACATCAATGCTGTATTATGTTGACTTTAATACTTAATAGTAAATTTTTAATTTGAATTATAGTTTTGGGACAAAACAGTTTTTGTTTTGCCGAGAATTACATGAAGCGGAATCTTTTTCTTTTTAATCTTGCCCGTTCATATTGTAACCGAATTTATTCAGTTACAGTAGCTCACCCTCGGGTTTTCTGCCTTGTGCAGTTAGTTTGGGGTATTTTATTCGTATCTTATTATATTGGGTTAACGTGGGGTTGCAGAGGTGATTTTTATTGTGCCTGTGTGTGTTTTTGAGGACGGATTCATCTTTGGATGGTCCGCACCAACTAGGATCACTGTTTATTAATTATCGGTTTTTGGATATTTGATATTATAAAATACGGGGTTTTGCGATTTATTACGTTTTGGGAATAAGGATATAAGACTGGATTAAGTAGAAGCATTATTTCATTTTGGTTTGGGGTTAATGGCTTTATTTTGACCTAGTAATGTTAAATGTTAGATTTGTGGCTGTACTATAAAGGTACAATGAATTGGTATTTTCGAGTGCTGGAAATGTGACATACCCGGAAAAGACAGGCAGTAATTCGGCCTGTGTGGAAATACCTAGGCTATTTATGGCATGAACTCCCATGAACTTCGTGTGGAATACTACTGTGTGACGTCAGTGTGGATTTCGACTGTCTGATGTTCGTGTTGACACGGATGTTCCGCTAGGAGCGGGCCACGCACAAATTAGTTCCGGCAGAAACTTTGGGGTTATGTAGCCTTAAGCCAGTGCATATAATGGCGTGTCTGGTGTTCTGAGATCGTCTTATTGCTTTATCGGCAGAACACTGATCTACTAACGCCCAGGGTCGTTTTACGTGACATGGTTTCCGTAACGAACAGTTAGAGATCGTCTTCTTGCTTTTACAGCGAAAGTCCGTTGTCTACTTGCAGTTAGAGTCGTTATTACTTGATCATGGTATCGTAATACGAACGAGCAGTGACTAATGTTTAGCTATCCACTGAGCTCTTACGGGCTATTGGAGGCTACGTGCATTTCGTGGGTCCATCCATACCATGGGCTGTCGGTAATAACTTACCACGCCTAAAAGGATAATTCAGTCGTAAACATTTCATCGAAGTCATGCGAGAATGGAGACGTGAACGTGCAGTTCGAGAAGAAAGAAAGTAGAGTGAACCAGTCAAACGTGTGTAGATATTTTGTGTACGGACGGTACAGTGTATATACGTACGGTGAACCTGGTACATCAGCAAACGCATGCCAAATGCCCTACACCTGGGATATGGAGTTTCATAGTCGGGGCAACAGTTATGTACCGTATTTTATCCTATTTTATTCAGAAAGACCCATATGGTCAACCTTGGCGCCCATTCAAAGTCGGGAGTGATGTTAAAATCACTTGTGGCCTGTATTTAAAGGCAGTAAATTCTGTAGGTTTGTGGTAATGAGGATAGTTAATTGTAAATAAATTCTAGCGAGGAGTGGAGAGTGTTTCAGTACATGAAGCGGAATCTTTTTCTTTTTAATCTTGCCCGTTCATATATATATTTATTTAACATTAGTAACGGACACAGGGAATTTTGTACAAATCACTCAACAAGAGAATATCATATTTACTTGTATAACAAGAGCCTACCTGTACTGAACAAATATAAAACCTTCAGACCATCCTCCAATACAGCAAGAAATGAGCCAGAATATGTATAGTCACCTTCGTTGACTTCCAAAAGGCATGAGACTCCGTGGATAGAACCACTCTCTTCAGAATCGTTGGAGAACTCGGACTTTATGACAAAATCATTAGGTTGGTACAAGCCACTCTTTGCAGAGTAAAGTTTAGAGCGCAGGCTGTACAACAGGCTGACTTACAAGATCTTCAAAATAGTTACTGGATCCCTGTGGATAAAACAAGTTGAGATGGATCTTGCTGAACTTAATGTTCAGTAAGACACAATAAGTGACAGAAGTCGCTACCATTTGACAATTGAAATCAGACCTTTCCTCACATCCATCACAGAAGCTCACCACAATGCGTCCAGGAAATGGTCCGAGGAATGTTAGATAGAATTCAGTAGGAAAATGAACGAATACTGGGCCAAATGAAAAGCTCCAAGATTTCAGCACGAAAGCGGCTGCCCAACCCAATCCACCAAGAATACCAGAAGTTGCAGTCAACAAATACAGCTAAAATACAAGCACCGTGGTCCATACGTGGCCCAAACAACCAAAGAAGAAGATTAACAAAGACAATGGTTTTTTACAAGATACAGTATTCAAGAATAACTTTTAATAGTGTTTGTTTCCAAACATTCAACAGTGTTGTACTTACAATTCCGGAAAAACACTCAATTTTTTACAGAAAACTGGATACATAATATGGAGCTTTGCCGGCCCGTCTGACGGGCGAAGAGTGATTAGTCACCGCCAGATGACTAGCATTTGCCAATTATACAAGAGCGAGTCAGGAAGCCCCAAATGCCATTGCACTTATTACATACGGAGCTGGCAAGATGTCTTAGTTGAGATAATTATTACTTGTGGTGAAGTACTGTAGGCTATCTCATATTCCGTGAACATGGTTAGGTACAGAACATCAAATTTTTCTAATGGTAACTTATCTCCTCAAGAAGATGTCTTTCAGTAAAGGTGTGTTAGTATTGTGCAATTTTTACTTGTGAGGGATTCTCAAACAAAAGGTATACAGAAACAATCCGCATACTCTGGAGGCTCTCGAGAACGAAATAACTGCACTGATACCAAATATCAGTGAGGTTGAATTACAGTGAGTGTACCAAAACTTTCTACTTTGGTGAAATGTGTGTTTAGGAAATGAAGGACAGCATTTCCAGCAACTACTCTGAAGTACATGTAAGTAATTATGATTATTAAATAAGTGTGAGTGTATTCAACTAGTTGGGCGCTAAGCTGCTGCTAGCGACTTGCTCGACACCCTGCAATACACAGTGCCCCGGCCGTTACGCAGCAACAGCGAGGCCCCATTCTATAGGGAAGGCTCTCACTATATATATTTTAAAGTAACTAAGATCTTTCACAAGATAACTTTTGAGATGGACTTTGGTTGGTTGGTTCCTTAGTTTAGGGGCTGCGACAACGCGGTCATGTAGCCCCGTGTACTTTGGGTGTGTGTAGAATCTGTCTGATAACCGGTGTTAATTGTGATGACTGTATTAGTGTGTGTATCTGTATTTTTAATTCAAGTAAGGACTGCAACTTTGAATTTTTCAAATAGTTCCTACTTTTGCCGCCAAACGCCACCGTCAACGACTACTAGGCCTAGTTCAGAACTTAGCTACTAGACGCCACCGCAGTCGGCTCTTGGCAACGAACGTAGCAACCTAAGAGCGTTGTTTACATTCTTAACCTATACAATTTAGTTTCACACAGGTGTTATTAGTGGAAAGTTCTTTAACATGCCACAAATCTATGACATGGGCCCGCCGGCTTTACTTCCCCTCCGAAGGAAGGCATACTGAGGGATTTTTAACGCTCTTAAAAAATCCGACGGCTTCGGCCGGGTTTGAACCCGCTATCTTGGGCATAGAAGCTCGAGATGGACTTTGGTAACTTGAATGTTATCAAATGTTTTAGTAGTGTATTCTCATTCCCATTGCATATTTTAGATTTGGATGTTTTCATTCCACCACATTAATCATCTTTCTTTCATATGCTCATTGCCACCACTTTTCATAATCACTATTTCACCCAAAGAATGCTGAGTTTTTTATTTTATGAAGATTGTTCACTGATGAAGGTGAAAACAAAAGTCTGAAACAACTATTATGAAATTTAAAATATGATCTTGTGCACTAGGCTAGCCATTTTATTGTGACCTTATAAAAAAAAAAATTTTTTCTTTTACCTGTTAGCCACTAGGACAGATGGTGAGTTTTCAAGCTGGCAAAATGTATTCTTTTCAGTGAGGAAATCGAGGGAAAGCGCGGTGATCTTAACGGGATTACAAACGGTGACACACCATGGATGCTCACTAGATCAAAAGCGTTGCTTACCTGTTCTATGCTTGATGAGATTACCTTGAATATCACGAATGGTTGAATGAGGTACATAGAATAATTTTCCACCCATGACCTCATTCTTAATTCGAACAAAGAACTGCAGCAGGATTTGGGAAGCGAGGTACCAGTATCACTAAGATCAGGCGCTTTACTCGAACAATGGAAGAGGTAGGGGAAGGAGTTATGTGGAAAAGGTTGACACTGATACTTTTGTTCTCCATTTCGAAGGAGATGTTGCTCTGAAAAATAGGCGAAGATCATATTGTATAGGTGTGAGACCTTATAGTGCCCGAAATTTGAGTTTGATCATGTTTCTACCAGGCGCAGTGCTGAAGCTTGTGTACTGAGTGCGGCAAGAAGACTTGTGAAGGTGTGAGGTATGCCCTCACTGCCGTGTCCTAACTGCCTTGGAGAACACACTCTACGGTTGAGGCAGTGCTCTGAGAGTTAGAAGGTAGCAAAGATCCAGAAGATCAGGTTTATTAATAAGCTTTTACATCAAGATCTTCGAAAGAGGTGCTGTGATATGAATGCACCCGACTTCTGGTTTCATTTGTATTTTCATTGGCACCTCGCATCACACCTTGCAGTTTTGTTTCCCAGTGTAGTACCCTCAGCTTCTCTAACAGTATAATTTTAGAGTCCCCCGCAACTATCAATGGGACTCATGAGGCTAAGAAAGTTCTGGTACCTTCTTTGGTACCTTCTTTGACCCAACAAAAGAAGGCATCTGTCAAACCATCAAAACCAGCACCATTGGAGAAGAAAACTTCTTCTTCGAAGCTGTTGGCGCCTTCTCTAAATCCATCAAGGGACAATATTCGCCAACTAGCCCAAGCAAACTTACCCACCTGTGGTGGGGAAGAGTGAGACAGTTCGCCACTGCCTCTTTCGCCCTCCTACGAGTGGATTTTTTAATGCAGCAAAATCAATCCAATATCTACCAGTGGATTGATGCCAGAAACTGCAAATTCCATTGGCAAGATTTATCTCCTTAGTCCCTATGCTAGTGAGGAAACACCTGCAAGCAAGCTTTCTGTGTCTATCTGTGGGAGCATACCTGCTTCATCCTTGAGCAGAGCAGGTCATTACAAAAATTATTTAGTGTTGCCATTTGGACTACACTCGACCCATGTTCCTTTGTCTTTGGACGATGACGTGGAGATCAATGTGACCACTCCATTTGATGATGGGCACGTACAAAGGAGAAGAAAGGCTACTCTCAACTTTCTGAGCTAAATTTGTTAATTTCATCAATCACAGCACATCAACTATTGTCTGTCTTCAGAAATCCAGATTCCATCCTAGACACAACACTTCAATGTGAAGGATCAAGTGAGCCGAGTTTTAGTAGGTAGCGTCGGCACTGTTGTTCATTGTAGTCACTTTAGTGAAGCGGTCCTGTTGCATATCCCGAAGGCATTGCAGTTTGTACTTCCATCATCTGTAATGGCAACTGTATGTAATGTGTACATCCCACTGGATTATCAACTTGATTACAACCATTTGGCATTTCTATTGTCAGATTCAAAACTATAGATACTCTATGTACAAGTTTTCTGGGCTCGTAGGCCGTGGTCCAGGCAGGATATCTCCCGACTACAAGCCCGGAAAACTTGTACCTAGTTATGAATGCCAGCCGTGTAAGCCTAAGCTATTATGGATACTCTAGTTTAGAGCCCAATAGGAAATGAATGAGTAGGCCAATCTCAAATTGAATTATGTCAATATTTTGCTACATTCTGTGTTGAGAAGAAGTATATATGATTTGTCAACATTTTCTGCTCAAGATACCTAGATCGGAATAAAAATGTTGCCAATTTTTCAGCCTTATTCACACAAACCTCAGCTTTGAGATTTTACTGTATGCCTTCCTTAAGCAGAACGTTTAGGTTTAGTAAAAATATTCTGTTTAACTTAACTAAAGAAAACCTTTGAGACTGATTAAATGTGGTCATTTAAGTCTTGGGAGTAGACATGAAAGATGCATAACCATGTTCACAGGATTGTCAACACCTGTTTATAAAAGTTGTTTTGGCAGCAGTGTTAAGTCTCCTGTTGTGTTTTAATTTTTTACTAAGGGAGTGTTGGAAGTACTAAAATCCCAATATCAGTATTAAAGAAACAGAGAAACTTGACAACACACATTTTTTCAGAAACATTATAATTGAAAAAAAAAAAAAGGCTTCTGCCTGGCTATTTCAAGTTTGAGTTCAAGTGCTGTCGGTTGGTTGTGTAATGTGAGACGAGGGCACCTGAGCTATGCTGAAACGATCCAAAGGTTATGTTCTCATTATGCAATCAACAATATCAGGCGTGTGAGGGTGTGGTGGCGCAGTGTTCAAGCTGTTGGCCTCTCACCACGGCGGACCGGGTCAATGCATATGAGATTTTCAATGTGAAATTGCATGTCCTGTGTTTCGGATTCCACGTAAATAGGAGGTCCCGTGGCTCATGATCGCGAGATTAATGGTCACGTAAAACTACAAACTTTCTTCCTTTAATATCAGGTGTTGTGCAGCAACTCAAATTACCCTGAACTGCTGGTGTTATCGGTGCGGTGCTAGCTCCACAAGCGAGATGGAGAGAACGTGGAGGGCAGACGGGGAATTATATTAGTTCACTGATGCCAAGGTGCCAATTGTTAGAATAAAGCGGGTTGTGGTCAGGCTACAATGGAAGTTTACCTTATGACAGCTGTTGGTGAAATGCTAACAATACCGGGCTGTTCTTGACTCCGTGGACGAATTGATTCAAACTCTGTGAGATGTTTTAGAAATATTTTTTGAGGTTTCCCCATTTTCAAGGTCACAATTGCTTCCTACTAACTCCTTGCCAAGTTCCATTCATTTCTTTTCATAACTCGTCTTATGAGGTTAGAATCAAGAAGTGCATTTAACCATTAAACCACCTGGCAAATGGAAATTCAGTGCATGTCATCCCTGGCCCCCATTGAAACAGGAATAATGAGTAGGTCAACATACCGGTACATTTCATTATTTTGTTAATTATCCGTTGTATCTTCTTGTTTCGAATAACCCATTTGGAGGGTGCGATGAATCAACTTTGGCTATTGTCCATTGTTTTCAATTTCCTTTGTTTCAAATTTCCTTCATCCTTTTAGAGTGTTGAACTTTCTCCTCTTGAGTCCACTTTCTGCGAGTTTTTTGTTTGTTTCTTTCTTGAAATTCTGCCTTTTGAATAGCTTCTCTGAAAAGTGATCTGTTTGCTATTGTGTCTGTCTGAATTCTGGCATTTGTCAAATCTTTGTCAATTTCAATGAACCATGTGGGTTTGGATTTGTCACTATTCAGTAAGTTGAAGATCTGTTTAGTTAGTCTACTATTTTCCATTCTATAAATGTGCCCGAAAAACTGTATTCTTCTCTTTTTCATTACATCAGTTAATTTTTCACATTTCAAATACAGTATAACTCTCTATTTGGTCGAAACCTATATTCTGCGTTATTTTGTTTAGCTCCCAGTATTTTTCTCAGAATTCGTCTTTCAGTCTTCTCTAATTTGTCTATCTGTTGTATAGTATTTACCTAAGTTAATTAAATGTACGATTTACATTAATATTTTAAATGCTGTTTATTAGAAACACCAATATATCCAATCCTGAGCATGTTTGAATTAGTTACCGTGCTTATTAATTTTGAACCTGTTCAATTTTTATCATACCTGGTGACTAACTTTTAAATGGTACAAATTGCTAATTTTTAAATTCAAAATGCTATAAAATGCTATTTTTCAAAAGTAAATTGCTACAAAATCAATTTCAGAATGCTATTTTCTCGTATCTTTAGTCATTAACGTAGTGCATGTCCATTGTCACCTCTAGTGAGTGACACAGCTCGGAAGGCCACATGCCGGGTTTCAGGCCTACTTTAAGTAAAACAATGACCAGCTACTGAATTAACTTATCCTCATAGTGTTCAACCAATACATATTATAATAATATAAGTACTTCCTTTTACCATCAATTTAATCATAATAATAGGCTTTCACTTGCACAGTTACAAAAATGGGCAAGGTACTACTAGCACACTATATGGAAATAATTTATTGATTTCAGGTGTAGCGGGTGTGGATGGAACTGGTGATGTGTTTGACCCTGACAATATCCATGCCTTTAGACAGTTTGTTCTTGACCAGACTGATCATGGAGTGCATTTTATGATGGCTGATGGAGTAAGTGCTCAATTTCTCTGACAAGTATTGTTATTTGACTTATTAATAAACTTTTGTGTTGTGTGTGCATACTGGTACCAAGTATGTGGACTCATTAGTGGAAATCTGTTTTAAATAAACCTGGTTTTATGCCAAACTTATAAAATACAGTATTATACCTTTGTATCTAATCAGGATTTACAGTGGTTCTATTCTATTGCTAGAGGTATGAACGTCATTACACAAAAGGCCCTAAAAATGTGTACACTTCATTGTTCAAAATATCTGCTTAAAATCTTCATTGTTGACTTGATAGACGTGTCAAGGGATGGCTGAGATACATGATTAGGCTCAGAAGATCATGCATTTTCATTTAATTGACATACTTCAAAAATGTTTATGTATCTTTGCATGCTATGTTCTGTACTTGTATATTTTGACTACTCTTGACAATATGTACGAGGGGCGTATAATACCTATATAATGCAACACATTTCTTTTTCTAAAAGCAGGTTGGTTTTATTGAGGATTCAAATACACCATGTTATTCCCCAATCCTCTGGTACAATACCCTATTTTTCAACATAGTCTCCGTTCAATGCTATGGCCTTACGCCACCATAATGTTAGGGCCTGTATGCCTGCATGGTACCACTCAACTGGTCGATGTCGGAGCCAACGAACAGAATAACCCCTTCAGAGTCCCAGAAGACTGTAGCCATGACTTTACCAGCTGAGGGTATGGTTTTGAACTATTTCTTCGTGGGAGAGTTGGTGTGGCGCCACTCCATGGATTGCTGTTTTGTTTCCGGTTCGAAGTGATGAATCCATGTTTCATCACCTGCGACAATGTTTGACAAGAAATAGTCACCTTCAGCCTCATAACGAGCAAGCAATTCCACGCAGATGTTTCTTCTTTGCTCTTTATGGTCTTCCGTTAGGTGTCGAGGAACCCAGCGGAAACAAAGCTTTGAATACTCCAACTGGTCTCCGTAGACATTTTGCAAGCGCCCTTGATGCCCTGGTTTTCCGCCAAAAGATAGGCAGCCCTTCCATCATTGCTGCTTGCCTGCCTGCTTCGATCGCGTTAGCTCTCTGTTTGGTCCGCACCTCTGTCACAGGTGCCATTTTCAAGGCTAGTTATAGTGCTGCCACGTATCGGAAAGTAATGAAACTCTACGAGACATCGCGGGAATATTCAAAGATGTCCCAAACAAAATTTCAATTTTTAAAAACAGAAATTGGCAGAGAAAAAAAATGTGTGAATTATATATTGAACGCCCCTTGTATGTATTATTCCCATTACAATGCAGTCAGGGACAAGTGTTTACTAAATAGTGAATGGTTTTTATGGTTAGATGTCCTACCTAAAGCCAACCTAATTAGATGAGCTAATGGGAGACATAATGAATGGAACTGGGCATTATGTTGGAAGAAAGCAGCCACTGCTTCTTAGAAGATTACTCAGGATGTCATTGAGCAAGCAAAACAAAACTTAGTAAGGACCAGTTGTACAAACTCAGGTTAACCATTGGAATAGCTATACCTGGGCTATTTCTTCCTTGGTATATTTCCAAGGATGAGTTGTAAAACAAGATTTTATTCTGGGGCTAGTTATTCAGCGATTGACCGAGAGAATACGAGTAGTTACGTTGGCAACTAGTTGAGCTACTATATTCCCACTTCTTTGGAAACAGGCGAGAGTGGTGTAATTACAGTGCACTCCCGATAATTTGCGGGTCTCTAAGAGTATTTTTAAAGTAACTTATCATCCCGCTAAATAAAACATCTCTCCGTCGTTTAAAAGAATTTTAACGCGATACGATGCATGGAGACAAACTCATTGAGAATTGAGAACACTAACTGCGTTTCTCAGCGATGTAAAATTAGGTCTACTTGCGCACTGCTACCAGAATGTTGCCATCTTGGGAACATACAAGCATGTTGCCGAAGGGGATATCGTTTATCTTCAATGCTGAGACAGTGCCAAGTGGAATGCACTTTCACTCAGAACCTACCCTCCCTTTCCAACAGACACACCCCAAGGTCGCTGGCCTATGAGTTGTGAAGGGTAGATGCGCGGACAAGGTATTGTAAGCGATTATTGCCCGAAAGTGCAAACCTACGTGACGCCGAGTGCGTGCTTGTTAGATAATAATAATATCGTATGGCCTCTGGTGCCGGGTGCATGCTTTGTAATTTGACACCCAGAGGGTAGTTTGCATGTCGAATTTTGTTGTTCCTTGAATCACCATGAAAGTCATGGAGGTTAGATATCTAAGCTCCTTGAACACTATAGCGCTTTTTAGTAGAGAAATGAGGAACTTTGTGATGGCGGAAACTCCCGAGATTAATTTTGCCATTATGAACACCGTCTACTGAATTCAAATGGGTTCTTTTACATGCCAACATCGTTTGACATGCGTGTCGTATTTTTTCCGCCTTTCAAAAATCATTTACCACGGCCAGGAGCAAACCTGCAAACTTGGAGTTGGTACACCGACATGCTATCCACTCACCCACCGTGCCAAGCTTGCTTGTTGGATGATCTTCATGCAGTCAACACGCTACTTCACTTTGTCGGCTTCTGTGACGACGATATTTCGGACGGGTAAGGTGCACTACGATGGCATTAAGGCAAAACCTGGACGAATGTCAAGATGCAGACGAAAGTGACATGCTGTAATTGAGTAGTTAGACATCGATAAAGACGATTATGGTTTCAAACATTTTCATGCGAGGAGAATGTTGTACGGAACTCGACTGTCGGTGAGGAAAACGGAGATCTAGTGCAGGAGTGATCCAACGGAAATCTCGAAAGTTTCCCACAGCCAACCTAGTGTTTCTATAGTCACACTTATCTCTTATATAGAAAATCGAGATGAATATTCATTCTCATATATTGTTTTCTTCAGAAATATACTATCTAAAATCAGAAAAAATAAATGATCTAAGAAACAAAAAATGATGACAGTCTTTTTTCATAGATATTAATGTTGGCATAATCAATACACGCCTAGTCTACAGTAGTGTATTTTACAATGCAATGTAGCAAAGGATTATAATTATTTTTTTCGTGTTCATAAACTAGGCCTATATTTCAATATTTTAATCAATTGTTTTTTTTTTTTACTGGGCTTAAAAATCATAACTGTGGATAATTCGCGGAAGTTCGTGCATTAATTACCGCAAATTATCGGGAGTGCACTGTACTAAGAAGCAACTTGTACTGAAATAAAGTACGGCTCTACTTGAACGGACTCGTTTTTACCTCATAATATTAAGAATGGCTTTAAAATATAAACTGGGATCAAAATTATAATTTGTAGGTACATTATGAGTTTCAGCTGATAGTGAATAAGGTGTAATAACCTTATGGCATACAATAGCTATTACGGACACAGTCTGCACCACGAGATTGTGAAAGGTAGGAGCTCTCCATGCATCCTTTTCCTGAGCTAATCGTTTCATCTCTACATAGCTACCACACCTTACATCCAAGACAATCTGTCAAACATATTCTAACTTTGGTCTACTCCTTCATTTCTTGTCCTCGGCTCTTCCTTTCATGACTAAGTTTGCTATTCCTTAGTGTCTTAGTATGTGCCCTACCAACCTATCGCTTCTCCTCATTAGCAGTCGCCAGAAACATCTCTCCCACCTATATTAATACCTCTTCATTTGTTAGTCTATCCATCCATATGATCATCGTTCTCCTGTAACACCACATTTCATTTCAAGTGCTTCTATTCTGCTCCTTTCTGCTGCACCAACAGTCCAAATTTCACTTCCCTACAATGCCATGCTCCAGACAAAGGCTTTCAAAAATGACTTCCTAATACCTAAATCTATATTCGATGTCAACAGATTCCTTTTCTGTTTAAATGCTTTTCTTCCATAACACCCTCCATATTAATAGCACCCCATCGAATGATGGTTCGATTGCCTGTTCGTTTCTAAGGAGTCCCTGATTTGTCAGATGTTGTCGAGAATCAAATACTAGAATGCCAGTATGGATTCAGGAAGGGCAGGAGTACGTAGCACGCAATTACTTACCTATTACAGAAAATAGAAGACACCTGTCACTGAACTCCTAGGAGGACGCGGATTACAGTGGTTTGGACACGTCATGAGAATGGACAGAATAGAACTCTAACAATTATTTCGACAGAGAAGTGAGGGGGAGGAGACCGGTAGGAAGGCCATGAAATCGATGAATAGACACAGTGAAGTCTGAGGTCAACAAACGGAATGTGAAATGGGAAGACGTAGAAGAACACCAACTCTACTCTGACAGAAAGAAATGGTGAGCTATTGTATACCACACCCGGGACTCTTGAGCTGGAAAATGATGATGATAAGACACCCCGGAGGGTAACATTATGTAGTATTTGTAGACTAAAAGAAAACATTCGACCTCGACAACAGAAGGAAGCTTATCAAGAAACATAAAGGTTTCACTGGAAAAGACCACCCAATGGTGAGGATAACGGAAGATCTCCTAAAATATAACTACATAATATGTACTGTATAAACAACAGCGTGGAGACCTCGAAATGGAATACTAAAATGAATGGTATATTGCAGGGGGGCCCTTTCAGTCGAACACGATTTAACATATATTAAGCAGAAATAACGTGCAATTTTAAAACTTTACTCAGATGACATGGTGGTTGGATCCTCAGTAAGAACAGAAGTACCGGTACAAGAAGCAATTACTAAAATCGAGACGGTGCCAGGGTTAACGATGTCACTTTAAATCAAGAAAAAACGGTGCATATGACTTTCAGGAAGGGTAGAAAAGCAGCAGACAGCGACAAAATAATGCGTTCAGGCAACCCACTAGAGAGAGTTAACAAATTCAAATACCTAGGGGTTATGCTGCAGACAACAGCATCATCATACAGTCTTCACATACACGAAAGAATAGCGGCAGCAATCGGGGCAATGTACTACATTAAAAACATTGGGAAGCTGTCCACGAATATAAGCACGGTGATGGCGCTGTTCAGGAGTGCAATAACTCCGATCATCACATATGGTATACAGATCATCTTGGAATGGTTAAAATTATTGGAACTAACCAAAATCGAAAAGGTGCATTGTACATAAAATGATCTCTGGAAATGGGGAAAACAGCGCAATCTCGACTTGTTTTCAAGATGATGGGTGAAACATATTTCATTGTGGACATCAGGATCCAACACCAACAACCATCAACAGGACCATATGAAGAGTTCCTGAGGAACCAAAAGAAGAAGAGAGAGGAGATACAGCCAGAATTCTATAGCTCGCCTGCTATGGTGGAGAAGTACTGGGCTGGAGAGTGCCAGGAACAAAGACATGTATAAATTGCGTGTGTGTGATGTGCAGTGAGAGTTGTGACACATACCTCTTACTAACGTGCAAGAAAAGAACGAAGTGTTTCACAGACTACAGCCAGGACTAAGATTCAGTACTTTGCTCAAACAAGCGCACCTTCTTATTGCGCCCCCTTTAAGATCAATAAATACCGGTACATTATTATTAATAATATTTGAGGCCTTAGTGATGTAGTGATGAGCATTCTTGGTTACCATCTGGAAGGCCTGGGTTTGATTCTTGCTTCTACGAAGAAAATGTAATTCTTGTTTGACGTGTTGGAATAGTATACTGTATGTTGATTTCTTTTTTGTGCAGGGTTTTTCCGTAGATGGTCAAGAGAACATCCAAGAGATTTTGTCTAAGCAACTGTACCTGTGCCAATTCCTGGTGGCTCTCTGTATTGTGAGGATAGGTGAGAATACAATATTCTAAACTTAAATAATGCTGTAACACTAATATGATTTAAAATTGAAAATTGAATTTGTTTTGGCACATTTTATTTGGTATTTAGTATGCAGAATATCAAAAGATTTATTGATTCTTGTGTTGCATTACGCCCCTTTTCAGACAATATGCTATTGTTTTATACTTATTAATCCTATAATTCAAGTTTTTAATCCAAAAGACTATAATTCTGTGCCTGGATATGTTTCCTACACGTAGTCGACGTGACCATTCTTCATGTAAACACTGTCAACTATTCATGTAGATTTGTAAGGGACCAAAAAAACAAGTATGTACAGTGGAATCTCGTTAGCACGTTCTCGGTTACGACGTTTTCCCGCTTAGCGCGTTGATTTTCTCAAGTCCCAGTCCCAATTCTACAAAATACATGTTGATATATCCCCTTAATACGTTCTCTATTCCCGCTTACGACGATCAAATTTCCGTTGTACTATTTGTACGCGAACCGGATTTTATTCTTATTTCATTATAAAATTCGGCTTCTGGATAACACGACGCGATATTGCCTCATATTCTCTGATAGTTATTGACAGTGTAGATGATTTCATTGTGTTTGACGGCGTAGAATTGGCTATAGCAATGACGCAACACAGGTGACGTGTGTCTCTCCCGCTGCCCTTTCTCTCCTTTCTCAAGTCCCTATCCTACTAAATTCATGTTGATATATCCCCTTAATACGTTCTCTATTCCCGCTTACAACGATCAAATCTCCGTTGAACTATTTGTTAGTGAACCATATTTTATTCTTATTTCATTTTAAAATTCGGCTTCTGGAAAACACGACGCGATATTGCCTCATATTCTCTGATAGTTATTGACAGTGTAGATGATTTTATTGTGTTTGACGGCGTAGAAGTGGCTATAGCTATGACGCAACACAGGTGACGTGTCTCTCTCCCGCTGCCCTTCACCCCCTTCCCTTTGTTTATTTCTCACGTAGGCACATTATTGTCTTCGTGTTCCGCACTATTGTCTTCTAGTTCTTAGTGTTCACGTCCAGTTATGACCTATTTTATTGCGTGTTTCATAATGGATAAGAAGAAAGTACGGCAGATAACTAATGACGAGAAGATTAAATACATTCGAGAAGTGGACTGCAATCCTCACATGAAGCGTGTGGATATAGCGCGAAAGTAGAACATTCCTCCGTCTACACTGAACACGATTCTCGGCAAAAGGAAGGAAATTGAACGTGCATTTGAAGAAGGGGTGAGTGGCAAAAGGAAACGTGTGCGAGAGGGACAGTTTCCTGAACTAGAAAGCCCTTTATTGAAGTGGTTCAAGCAATCCCGTGCTTCAAACATATGCGTGCGCGGTCGCCGGCGATAGAGCCGTCACTGGCGGAGCGCGAGTGTGAGAATGTCCTTGCTGATCAAATATAAAGAAAGACCCTGTATTATATGTGTTTGGAAGCGGATGGGGAACATTTTCAGCATCTACTGTAAATCATGGCCAGTAAAACTGCATGGTAGGCTACTGATTTTAAGCACCGTATTCAGCCGTAGGCCTACATATGCGTGCACGGTCGCCGCCAACAGAGCCGTCACTGGCGGAGCGCGAGAGCGAGAATGTCCTTGATGATCAAATATAAAGAAAGACCCTGTATTATATGTGTTTGAAAGCGGATGAAGAACATTTTCAGCATCTACTGTAAATCATGGCCAGTCATCATCATCATCGGCTTTAACTCGAATCCGAGTATAAATCTTCTTCCTTCAGTCCAGTTTGTGGATGTGTTTACGGTGACTAAAGAGTCCAATCCTGGCATGGAACAAGCGACCACACAAGTCGCATAGTATTGCTGGAGGAGGACGTGGTTGGGCTGCTCGAAGTTTCCTAGCTTGACGCTTGGCCTCTTCATGTATGCGTCGATCCCTTTCAAACGTCTTTACAGAATCCGAGATGGTACGGCGCCAAGTTGAGCGGTTTTCAGCCAGCATGTCCCAGGTTTGTGGATCAAGACCTGTCAATTTCAGGGTCTGCTTAAATTGGTCCTTGTAGCGCCTCTTAGGACCACCATGAGGTCTGGTGCCATAGCATAACTCACCATATAGCATTTGACGAGGTAATCTCACATCATCCATCCGATGGACATGACCAATCCATCTAAATTGGTGACCTATTATGGATGATTCTATGCTGTTGATTTGAGCCTTTTCCAGAACAGCAATATTGGTAATGCGGTCTTCCCATTTAATCCTCAGGATTGATCGAAGTTTTTGTAGGTGAAAACGCTCAAGCTTCCTAAGATCACGTCGGTAAAGGGTCCACGTTTCACAGCCATACAACAATGTAGAAATGACTACTGCTTTGTACACCATAAGCTTTGTACTCATGGATAGATCTTTATTCATGAAGACCCGGTGCGCTAATCGTCCATATGCTGCATGGGCTGCGCCAATTCTCTTATCCACATCCTGCTCACAGGTACAGCTCACAGAAATGGTACTGCCCAGGTACGAGAAGTGGTCAACCTGTTCTAATGGCAAATTTGAAATGGAGATATTGAACTGAGGAAGAGGTGTGCCTGGTGAAGGTTGTGCCAAGACTTTAGTCTTATTGACATTTATGGTAAGACCAAAGCGATCACATGCACTTTTGTAACAGTTAACTGACTCTTGCAGCTCTTCTGGTGTGAGAGTTGGTGACGCAGCATCATCTGCATACAACATGTTAGTAACCTTAGTAACCTGAGTTTTCCTCAAGGAGCGGAGACGAGTTAGGTTGAAAAGCCCTCCATCAAAACGATACTTGATCTCCACACCTGGGATGTTTGTGGGTGAATCATAAAGCATTGCAGCCAAGTACAGCGCAAAAAGCGTTGGAGCCAGTACACATCCTTGTTTCAGTCCATGGGTAATGGGAAATTCATCGGACATCTTATTCTGATGGCAAACCTGACCTGTCATGCCATCATGGAGAGCTTTGATTAGATCTACAAAACGCTGAGGGCAACCAAACCGCTTCAGCACTGCCCACATGGCTGGTCTTGGAACCGAATCAAATGCCTTTTCCAAGTCATAAAAGACTAAGAAGAGTGGATTCTGTTGTTCTCTACATTTTTCTTGTAGCTGTCTCACACAGAAAATCAAGTCAATTGTGCTTCTGGAAGTTCTAAATCCGCATTGTGACTCTGGGAGGATCCTCTCAGAGATAACCTTGAGGCGGTTAAGTAGAATTCTTGCAAGAATCTTCCCCACAATTGATAGCAGTGATATACCACGGTAGTTGCCACAAACACTGCGATCACCCTTTTTAAAGATAGTGACGATAGTGGCATTCTTTAGGTCTCCAGGTACCTTTCTTGATTCCCAAATTCTGAGGATAAGGATGAAAATTCTTGATTTGAGGGAATGACCTCCGGCTTGAATTAGTTCCAGAGGGATGTTATCTGGGCCAGGTGCTTTTCTGGGTTTCAATTGGGTGAGAGCTGCACTGAATTCATGATAAGTAGGAGGTACTGCCAACCACAGTTGTTCAGGTTGTTGCGGCACATCACAGAGGAAGTCTTCAGCAGCTTCTGATGGACGATTTAGGAGATTGGAGAAGTGCTCCTTCCAGCGTTCCAAGATTTCTTGACTATCAGTAAAGGTAGTAGAATTATCAGCGCTTTTCAGTGTACCTGATGATGAGCGAGATGGTCCATATATTTCCTTGAGTACGGCATAGAAGTTCCTCAAGTCTCGAGCATCCGATAGTCTCTGCAGTTCCTGAGCCTTCTGTTGCCACCAAGTATTTTTAATCTGCCTTATCTGCGTCTGGCATTTACCCTTGAGTTCCAGTAGTTTATCTCTCTTTGTGTTGGAAGTTGGGTCTTGAAGATGGGCAAGATAGGCATTCCTTTTGCCATTGATGAGAGACAGAATTTCCTCATTGTTGTCATCAAACCAGTCTTGTCTTTTCCGCACTATAAAACCAATGGTTTCCTCAGCTGACTGTGTGATAATCTTCTGTAATGTGGCCCATTCTTGCTGAATATCATTTGTTACTGGGTTTTCTGATAACTGGGTGACGATCCTGTTTCCAAAATGTTTGTACATGGATTCATCCTGAAGTTTGGATGTATTAAATTTCTTTCTTGGCAAATTTTTGATGTTCCTAGGTGGTTTAGGTCTGATGGATATCCTGAGCTTACATATAAGAAGTTTATGATCTGTCCAACAATCGTCTATATTCCTTGCTGTTCTGGTAATAAGAGTGTCCTTCTTATCACATTGCCGGGTAATGATATAATCAAGAATGTGCCAATGTTTGGAACGAGGATGCATCCACGTGGTTTTGAAGCGGTCAGGTAGCCGGAACTGCGTGTTGGTAATGAAAAGTTCGTGTTCTGCACAAAGACCAAGAAGCAACAGTCCATTGGGATTACATTTTCCAAGTCCCTGTTTGCCCATCACATTATTCCATAGCCTGTGATCTTTCCCAACTCTGGCATTGAAGTCACCGAGGAGCAAGAGTTTATCTGCAGATGGTACCTTGGAGATGATTTCACTTAGCTGATTATAGAACTGAGCCTTTACTTCATCATCAGAATCTAAGGTAGGAGCATAGGCAGAGATGAGTGTCATAAAGGAACCTCCTGAGAGTGGTATGCGGAGAGTCATGAGCCTTTCGCTGATTGCAATGGGCGTAAGTTGGTGATAATTTACCAGTTTGGTCTTCACAGCGAAGCCCACACCATGAATACGACATTCACCCTCATCCTTTCCTTTCCAGAAGATGGTATATCCTGTTCCAGATTCAGTAATCTTGCCTTCAGCAGACAGCCTAGTTTCACTGAGAGCAGCAATGTCAACGTTGAGTCTTGATAACTCATGGGTTACGAGAGCTGACCTTCTCTCAGGTCTAATGTTATTGTCAAAATCAAGCAAGGTTCTGATGTTCCATGATCCAATAATCAAATTGTGACTCTTTACTGTTTTTGAGTTTCGACCGCATGAGGGGTGACCTGCTGAGTGCGGTTGCCCAGCCGGACCAAGATTGTGACTTCCGATGTTTAGCCCACCTTTTCTAGGGCCTTCCCCATGTGGGGTGGGCAGCGGTGATCCTAAATAGGCCTGCCCAAACACAGATGCAGGACCGAATTCCTGAGTAGTCACAGAGTCTCCGGAAGACGACCATCACACATCTGCTGCCAACGTGCAGGTCCGAACTAGGGGCTTCCAGTTACACCCATAACCTGCCCCCACCGTCCATATCCCATCGCCGTTGGACTTTGAAAAGTGACGTTCGGAAGAAGTGCCACTGGCGTGAATTTGTTTAGGGTGGATCTCAGCTTGCCAGGACGAGACCCACACACTATGATCTCTGAGCCTTATCCTGCGGCTCACAAAGAATGAGACATGCAGGACCGAACACAGAGACTGCAACGAACTGCCGCATACTCAAGTACTACTGAGGTGCGCCTTTACAGCCAGTCCGTCTGGCGTGGCCTCTTCCGCCTCTATGACCGTTGGGAGCCATGAGAGTGATTGGCTCCTCATCCGCTCATTTTGCCGTTGGGCCAAAACCTGCCCATCATAACTATGGACAATAGTTTGCCCTATTAAACCTGAGCAATAGGCTGCCCCTTCCGCCAACCACACTGTGCCAGAGTTCACATCTTTCACTGCAGTTACCGTTGAGGACTTCACCGTAACCCTGGCAAGGGACCCTAACAAGGTACTACCAGCCGGGCCAGCTGGACCAAGGTTTTTTAAAGAGGTGTTACTCCTCTATCACTCCCTACTTGATCATACTATATATATATATATACTGTAACACTGTATAACACTACACTAGGTGCTATTGCACCACACTGTAACACTCACCTGGTAGCAATACCAACACTGTATAACACTACACTAGGTGCTATTGCACCACACTGTAACACTCACCTGGTAGCAATACCAACACTGTATAACACTACACTAGGTGCTATTGCACCACACTGTGTCACTCCACTAGTAGTAATACCAACACTGTATAACCCCACACTAGGTGCTATTGCACCACACTGTAACACTCCACTAGTAGCAATACCAACACTGTATAACACTACACTAGGTGCTATTGCACCACACTGTGTCACTCCACTAGTAGTAATACCAACACTGTACAACACTACACTAGGTGCTATTGCACCACACTGTAACACTCCACTAGTAGTAATACCAACACTGTATAACCCCACACTAGGTGCTATTGCACCACACTGTAACACTCCACTAGTAGCAATACCAACACTGTATAACACTACACTAGGTGCTATTGCACCACACTGTGTCACTCCACTAGTAGTAATACCAACACTGTATAACCCCACACTAGGTGCTATTGCACCACACTGTAACACTCCACTAGTAGCAATACCAACACTGTATAACACTACACTAGGTGCTATTGCACCACACTGTAACACTCCACTAGTAGCAATACCTACACTGTATAACACTACACTAGGTGCTATTGCACCATACTGTAACACTCCACTAGTAGCAATACCAACACTGTATAACACTACACTAGGTGCTATTGCACCACACTGTAACACTCCACTAGTAGCAATACCAACACTGTATAACACTACACTAGGTGCTATTGCACCACGCTGTGTCACTCCACTAGTAGTAATACCAACACTGTATAACACTACACTAGGTGCTATTGCACCACACTGTAACACTCACCTGGTAGCAATACCAACACTGTATAACACTACACTAGGTGCTATTGCACCACGCTGTGTCACTCCACTAGTAGTAATACCAACACTGTATAACACTACACTAGGTGCTATTGCACCACACTGTAACACTCACCTGGTAGCAATACCAACACTGTATAACACTACACTAGGTGCTATTGCACCACGCTGTGTCACTCCACTAGTAGTAATACCAACACTGTATAACACTACACTAGGTGCTATTGCACCACACTGTAACACTCACCTGGTAGCAATACCAACACTGTATAACACTACACTAGGTGCTATTGCACCACGCTGTGTCACTCCATTAGTAGTAATACCAACACTGTATAACACTACACTAGGTGCTATTGCACCACACTGTAACACTCCACTGGTAGCAATACCAACACTGTATAACACTACACTAGGTGCTATTGCACCACACTGTAACACTCACCTGGTAGCAATACCAACACTGTATAACACTACACTAGGTGCTATTGCACCACACTGTAACACTCCACTAGTAGCAATACCAACACTGTATAACACTACACTATGTGCTATTGCACCACACTGTGTCACTCCACTAGTAGCAATACCAACACTGTATAACACTACACTAGGTGCTATTGCACCACACTGTAACACTCCACTAGTAGCAATACCAACACTGTATAACACTACACTAGGTGCTATTGCACCACACTGTAACACTCACCTGGTAGCAATACCAACACTGTATAACACTACACTAGGTGCTATTGCACCACACTGTGTCACTCCACTAGTAGCAATACCAACACTGTATAACACTACACTAGGTGCTATTGCACCACACTGTAACACTCCACTAGTAGCAATACCAACACTGTATAACACTACACTAGGTGCTATTGCACCACACTGTGACACTCCACTAGTAGCAATACCAACACTGTATAACACTACACTAGGTGCTATTGCACCACACTGTAACACTCACCTGGTAGCAATACCAACACTGTATAACACTACACTAGGTGCTATTGCACCACGCTGTAACACTCCACTAGTAGCAATACCAACACTGTATAACACTACACTATGTGCTATTGCACCACACTGTGTCACTCCACTAGTAGCAATACCAACACTGTATAACACTACACTAGGTGCTATTGCACCACACTGTAACACTCACCTGGTAGCAATACCAACACTGTATAACACTACACTAGGTGCTATTGCACCACACTGTGTCACTCCACTAGTAGCAATACCAACACTGTATAACACTACACTAGGTGCTATTGCACCACACTGTAACACTCCACTAGTAGCAATACCAACACTGTATAACACTACACTAGGTGCTATTGCACCACACTGTGACACTCCACTAGTAGCAATACCAACACTGTATAACACTACACTAGGTGCTATTGCACCACACTGTAACACTCACCTGGTAGCAATACCAACACTGTATAACACTACACTAGGTGCTATTGCACCACGCTGTAACACTCCACTAGTAGCAATACCAACACTGTATAACACTACACTAGGTGCTATTGCACCACACTGTGTCACTCCACTAGTAGCAATACCAACACTGTATAACACTACACTAGGTGCTATTGCACCACACTGTAACACTCACCTGGTAGCAATACCAACACTGTATAACACTACACTAGGTGCTATTGCACCACACTGTAACACTCCACTAGTAGCAATACCAACACTGTATAACACTACACTATGTGCTATTGCACCACACTGTGTCACTCCACTAGTAGCAATACCAACACTGTATAACACTACACTAGGTGCTATTGCACCACACTGTAACACTCCACTAGTAGCAATACCAACACTGTATAACACTACACTAGGTGCTATTGCACCACACTGTAACACTCACCTGGTAGCAATACCAACACTGTATAACACTACACTAGGTGCTATTGCACCACACTGTGTCACTCCACTAGTAGCAATACCAACACTGTATAACACTACACTAGGTGCTATTGCACCACACTGTAACACTCCACTAGTAGCAATACCAACACTGTATAACACTACACTAGGTGCTATTGCACCACACTGTAACACTCCACTAGTAGCAATACCAACACTGTATAACACTACACTAGGTGCTATTGCACCACACTGTGACACTCCACTAGTAGCAATACCAACACTGTATAACACTACACTAGGTGCTATTGCACCACACTGTAACACTCACCTGGTAGCAATACCAACACTGTATAACACTACACTAGGTGCTATTGCACCACGCTGTAACACTCCACTAGTAGCAATACCAACACTGTATAACACTACACTATGTGCTATTGCACCACACTGTGTCACTCCACTAGTAGCAATACCAACACTGTATAACACTACACTAGGTGCTATTGCACCACACTGTAACACTCCACTAGTAGCAATACCAACACTGTATAACACTACACTAGGTGCTATTGCACCACACTGTAACACTCCACTAGTAGCAATACCAACACTGTATAACACTACACTAGGTGCTATTGCACCACACTGTAACACTCACCTGGTAGCAATACCAACACTGTATAACACTACACTATGTGCTATTGCACCACACTGTGTCACTCCACTAGTAGCAATACCAACACTGTATAACACTACACTAGGTGCTATTGCACCACACTGTAACACTCACCTGGTAGCAATACCAACACTGTATAACACTACACTAGGTGCTATTGCACCACACTGTAACACTCCACTAGTAGCAATACCAACACTGTATAACACTACACTAGGTGCTATTGCACCACACTGTAACACTCCACTAGTAGCAATACCAACACTGTATAACACTACACTAGGTGCTATTGCACCACACTGTGTCACTCCACTAGTAGCAATACCAACACTGTATAACACTACACTAGGTGCTATTGCACCACACTGTAACACTCCACTAGTAGCAATACCAACACTGTATAACACTACACTAGGTGCTATTGCACCACGCTGTAACACTCCACTAGTAGCAATACCAACACTGTATAACACTACACTAGGTGCTATTGCACCACGCTGTGTCACTCCACTAGTAGCAATACCAACACTGTATAACACTACACTAGGTGCTATTGCACCACACTGTAACACTCCACTAGTAGCAATACCAACACTGTATAACACTACACTAGGTGCTATTGCACCACGCTGTGTCACTCCACTAGTAGCAATACCAACACTGTATAACACTACACTAGGTGCTATTGCACCACACTGTAACACTCCACTAGTAGCAATACCAACACTGTATAACACTACACTAGGTGCTATTGCACCACACTGTGTCACTCCACTAGTAGCAATACCAACACTGTATAACACTACACTAGGTGCTATTGCACCACACTGTAACACTCCACTAGTAGCAATACCAACACTGTATAACACTACACTAGGTGCTATTGCACCACGCTGTAACACTCCACTAGTAGCAATACCAACACTGTATAACACTACACTAGGTGCTATTGCACCACGCTGTGTCACTCCACTAGTAGCAATACCAACACTGTATAACACTACACTAGGTGCTATTGCACCACACTGTAACACTCCACTAGTAGCAATACCAACACTGTATAACACTACACTAGGTGCTATTGCACCACACTGTAACACTCACCTGGTAGCAATACCAACACTGTATAACACTACACTAGGTGCTATTGCACCACGCTGTGTCACTCCACTAGTAGTAATACCAACACTGTATAACACTACACTAGGTGCTATTGCACCACACTGTAACACTCACCTGGTAGCAATACCAACACTGTATAACACTACACTAGGTGCTATTGCACCACGCTGTGTCACTCCATTAGTAGTAATACCAACACTGTATAACACTACACTAGGTGCTATTGCACCACACTGTAACACTCACCTGGTAGCAATACCAACACTGTATAACACTACACTAGGTGCTATTGCACCACACTGTAACACTCCACTAGTAGCAATACCAACACTGTATAACACTACACTATGTGCTATTGCACCACACTGTGTCACTCCACTAGTAGCAATACCAACACTGTATAACACTACACTAGGTGCTATTGCACCACACTGTAACACTCCACTAGTAGCAATACCAACACTGTATAACACTACACTAGGTGCTATTGCACCACACTGTAACACTCACCTGGTAGCAATACCAACACTGTATAACACTACACTAGGTGCTATTGCACCACACTGTGTCACTCCACTAGTAGCAATACCAACACTGTATAACACTACACTAGGTGCTATTGCACCACACTGTAACACTCCACTAGTAGCAATACCAACACTGTATAACACTACACTAGGTGCTATTGCACCACACTGTAACACTCCACTAGTAGCAATACCAACACTGTATAACACTACACTAGGTGCTATTGCACCACACTGTGACACTCCACTAGTAGCAATACCAACACTGTATAACACTACACTAGGTGCTATTGCACCACACTGTAACACTCACCTGGTAGCAATACCAACACTGTATAACACTACACTAGGTGCTATTGCACCACGCTGTAACACTCCACTAGTAGCAATACCAACACTGTATAACACTACACTATGTGCTATTGCACCACACTGTGTCACTCCACTAGTAGCAATACCAACACTGTATAACACTACACTAGGTGCTATTGCACCACACTGTAACACTCCACTAGTAGCAATACCAACACTGTATAACACTACACTAGGTGCTATTGCACCACACTGTAACACTCCACTAGTAGCAATACCAACACTGTATAACACTACACTAGGTGCTATTGCACCACACTGTAACACTCACCTGGTAGCAATACCAACACTGTATAACACTACACTAGGTGCTATTGCACCACACTGTAACACTCCACTAGTAGCAATACCAACACTGTATAACACTACACTAGGTGCTATTGCACCACACTGTAACACTCCACTAGTAGCAATACCAACACTGTATAACACTACACTAGGTGCTATTGCACCACACTGTAACACTCCACTAGTAGCAATACCAACACTGTATAACACTACACTAGGTGCTATTGCACCACACTGTAACACTCCACTAGTAGCAATACCAACACTGTATAACACTACACTAGGTGCTATTGCACCACACTGTGTCACTCCACTAGTAGCAATACCAACACTGTATAACACCACACTAGGTGCTATTGCACCACACTGTAACACTCCACTAGTAGCAATACCAACACTGTATAACACTACACTAGGTGCTATTGCACCACACTGTAACACTCCACTAGTAGCAATACCAACACTGTATAACACTACACTAGGTGCTATTGCACCACACTGTAACACTCACCTGGTAGCAATACCAACACTGTATAACACTACACTAGGTGCTATTGCACCACACTGTAACACTCCACTAGTAGCAATACCAACACTGTATAACACTACACTAGGTGCTATTGCACCACACTGTAACACTCCACTAGTAGCAATACCAACACTGTATAACACTACACTAGGTGCTATTGCACCACACTGTAACACTCACCTGGTAGCAATACCAACACTGTATAACACTACACTAGGTGCTATTGCACCACACTGTGTCACTCCACTAGTAGCAATACCAACACTGTATAACACTACACTAGGTGCTATTGCACCACACTGTAACACTCCACTAGTAGCAATACCAACACTGTATAACACTACACTAGGTGCTATTGCACCACACTGTAACACTCACCTGGTAGCAATACCAACACTGTATAACACTACACTAGGTGCTATTGCACCACACTGTGTCACTCCACTAGTAGCAATACCAACACTGTATAACACTACACTAGGTGCTATTGCACCACACTGTAACACTCCACTAGTAGCAATACCAACACTGTATAACACTACACTAGGTGCTATTGCACCACACTGTAACACTCCACTAGTAGCAATACCAACACTGTATAACACTACACTAGGTGCTATTGCACCACACTGTGACACTCCACTAGTAGCAATACCAACACTGTATAACACTACACTAGGTGCTATTGCACCACACTGTAACACTCACCTGGTAGCAATACCAACACTGTATAACACTACACTAGGTGCTATTGCACCACGCTGTAACACTCCACTAGTAGCAATACCAACACTGTATAACACTACACTATGTGCTATTGCACCACACTGTGTCACTCCACTAGTAGCAATACCAACACTGTATAACACTACACTAGGTGCTATTGCACCACACTGTAACACTCCACTAGTAGCAATACCAACACTGTATAACACTACACTAGGTGCTATTGCACCACACTGTAACACTCCACTAGTAGCAATACCAACACTGTATAACACTACACTAGGTGCTATTGCACCACACTGTAACACTCCACTAGTAGCAATACCAACACTGTATAACACTACACTAGGTGCTATTGCACCACACTGTAACACTCACCTGGTAGCAATACCAACACTGTATAACACTACACTAGGTGCTATTGCACCACACTGTAACACTCCACTAGTAGCAATACCAACACTGTATAACACTACACTAGGTGCTATTGCACCACACTGTAACACTCCACTAGTAGCAATACCAACACTGTATAACACTACACTAGGTGCTATTGCACCACACTGTAACACTCCACTAGTAGCAATACCAACACTGTATAACACTACACTAGGTGCTATTGCACCACACTGTAACACTCCACTAGTAGCAATACCAACACTGTATAACACTACACTAGGTGCTATTGCACCACACTGTGTCACTCCACTAGTAGCAATACCAACACTGTATAACACTACACTAGGTGCTATTGCACCACACTGTAACACTCACCTGGTAGCAATACCAACACTGTATAACACTACACTATGTGCTATTGCACCACACTGTAACACTCACCTGGTAGCAATACCAACACTGTATAACACTACACTAGGTGCTATTGCACCACACTGTAACACTCCACTAGTAGCAATACCAACACTGTATAACACTACACTAGGTGCTATTGCACCACACTGTAACACTCCACTAGTAGCAATACCAACACTGTATAACACTACACTAGGTGCTATTGCACCACACTGTAACACTCCACTAGTAGCAATACCAACACTGTATAACACTACACTAGGTGCTATTGCACCACACTGTAACACTCACCTGGTAGCAATACCAACACTGTATAACACTACACTATGTGCTATTGCACCACACTGTGTCACTCCACTAGTAGCAATACCAACACTGTATAACACTACACTAGGTGCTATTGCACCACACTGTAACACTCACCTGGTAGCAATACCAACACTGTATAACACTACACTAGGTGCTATTGCACCACACTGTAACACTCCACTAGTAGCAATACCAACACTGTATAACCCCACACTAGGTGCTATTGCACCACACTGTAACACTCCACTAGTAGCAATACCAACACTGTATAACAGATAGATAGATAGATAGATAGATAGATTTTTATTAATTCCATTTGATCAAATACATGCATTCAATACATTTTTGATATAGGACACGTCAGAATTTACATGCATAAAATAAAAGAACTAACAGGTATATATTACTAAGATTAAAACTATTTATAACTTATTATAATAGCAAATCTTAATAGATACAATCTTATTGCACAACTATTTACACCTCACTCTATTATCATAATATGAAAACTTAATTCTATAAATACAACAACATACAGCTAGGTATTAAAATTAAATTAAAAAAGTAAAATATAGTTATAGATTCCATCACTCCTATACGCTAAAATATTCAACTACTGAGTAAAAACAATGGCACTGCAGATAAGCTTTCAACATTCTATCAAAGGTTTTTATTTTTGGGGCCAGTTTTATATACTGGGGTAGTTTATTGTATAATTTAACTCCAGTGTGAAAAGTTCCTTTTTGATATATGCTTGTGTGTGTGTGTGAAATATGAATGTTTTGATTTTGTCTTGTGTTATGCCTATGAACATCATTGTTTGTTTTAAGAAAAACATCTTTATTCATTAAATTCTTTTTAAAAAACATAATACTTTCAAAGATATATATGCAGGGCAGTGGGAGAATGTTTAAATCTTTAAACAGAGGTCTACATGATTCTCTAGAGTGTACATTTGCCATAATTCTAATCGCTCTCTTTTGTATCCTAAACGTGCTTAGTACATCTGGCGACATACCCCAAAATATGATCCCATATCTTAAGTATGAATGGAAATAAGCAAAATAAGTATTTCTTAATGTGTGCATGCTAGTGCAGGTTTTCAAAATACGTAACGCAAAGCACATCGAGTTCAGTTTAGTATTCAGATATTGTATATGTTTATTCCATTTCAAGTCTTGTTGTATCCATAGTCCTAAAAACTTTGTTTCTGATTTATTTTCTATTTGATGACCATTTAATGTTATATTGGGCATCGCAGGATTCCTATTCTGTATAGTGTGGAAATTTAGACATACTGTCTTTTTATAGTTTATTATGAGGCGATTATCTTGTGACCATTTGGTTAACTCTCCTGTAACGGAGTCAGCAGACTGCTGTATGACCTGTTTAGTTTCACCTTTTATTACGAGTGTTGTATCGTCCGCAAACAAAATTTCCTTATGTGAATGAACGTTCTGTGTTATATCATTGATATATAGAAGAAAGAGTAGTGGGCCCAAAACCGATCCCTGGGGTACTCCAAATTCAATAATTCCCTCATTGGACAATGTTTCATTAAGTAATTTGGTTCCATCATCCTTGTGTCTCAAGCTTACTATTTGTTTACGCCTTGTTAAGTAAGACTCTATCCATTTATTAGCTAGACCTCTAACACCATATTGATTTAGTTTGGTAAGGAGGATTTTATGGTCAACTACATCAAATGCTTTCGATAAATCCAAGAATAGGCCAGTTACATGTTCCTTATTGTCAATTAATTTCAGTATACTATTACTACATTCGTAAATTGCTGTCTGTGTAGATTTTTCCGTTCTAAATCCATGTTGTGAGTTTGACAATATTTTATTTTTTTCTATGAAACTTATCAGTCTCTTATACATAATTTTTTCCACAATTTTTGCAATACCAGTTGGTAAGGTAATAGGACGATAGTTATCTAATTCATCTTTTGAACCATTTTTGTGCACTGGAATTACTTTTGATAACTTCAAAATATCCGGGTAAGTTCCTGAGAGAATTGAACTGTTTATTAAGTGCGTAAGTGGATTTATTATATTTTCTGCACATTTCTTTAAAATTGCATCAGGGATGCCATCAATGCCAGCACAGAATTTATTTTTTAGCTCTTTTATAACTATTCTTACCTCTTCACTTGTGACATGATTTATAAATAAAGAATCACTGCATATATTTATTTTATTATTAGAATTTAGTGTATTTACCTGTGATTTATTTAATAATTTTTGCGGAATTTCCAGAAAATAGTCATTAAAAGTGTTTGCTATTTCCTCTGGATTATTAATCACTTTATTATTTCTGGTCAGTGTAATGTTCCTTTGTATTTTAGCAGATTTTCCAGTTTCTTTCTTTATTACAGACCACATAGCCCTGTTTTTATTAGATGATTGGGAAATAAAATTATCATTATGCATTTTCTTTGCTAGTCTTATTACCTTATTTAATATGCTAGTGTATTTTTTGTAGTATAAATTGAATTCAGGTGTTGTGTGGTATTGTTTATATAATTTGTGTAGAAATTTCTTTCTTTGACATGAATTTATAATCCCTGTTGTTATCCAATTGCTAGTTTTGTTATTTTGAACAGTTCTTCGTTTAAAGGGGAATGCTATTTCAAAATAGTGTTTTAGGGTACTGTTAAATGCATTAAATTTATCATTTACATTTTCTAGTTCATAAATTTCTGACCATGTTTCCTTATTTAATAAGTCATTGAAATATGTAACATTTGATTCAGTGAATGACCTGCACTTTGATTTTACTCCATTATCATTATTATTGATTACTTCGGATACTTCAAAACTCAGTATTTGTCCATGGTGGTCACTAAAACCCGGACAATAGACTTCTATTGAATGGTGATATTTATCTGTATTTATAAAAATTTGATCAGGAGTGGTTTTACTAAATTTTGTTATTCTTGTTGGTGTATTTACTGTAGGTTTCAGTCCATAGGAAATTAGTAACTGGTTTAATAATTCACAATTTCTATCAAGTTTTAAGAAATCCACATTTACATCCCCACAAATTATTATATCGAAATTTACTTTGCTCATGTTATTGAGTAACAATTCTAGTTTATCTATAAATAGAGGAAACTTTCCTGACGGAGAACGGTATACGCATACAATTATTAACTTAAACTGCTGAATTTTTACGGCAGAGAATTCAAAATCCTGTTCCATAATTAGATAATCATAAGCTGTTATCTGTTCATGATCTAAATTATTTCTTAAGAAGATGCAAGTACCACCATGGCTAATATTAGATCTAGAGTATTTACTAGCTTGTATAAACCCTGGGAATTGAATTAATTCGAGTTGTTCCTCTTTCAGCCAATGTTCTGAAATACATAGTGCTGAGATGTCTTTAAGTTCATTTTTAAGCATTAGATTTATGTAATCAATTTTATTATAAAGAGACTGGACATTCTGGTGGTAAATTTTAAATTTGTTACTTTTGCAAGCTTGTGTTGGTGATTTATTTACATTATTATTATCATAATTGTTATTATTATTGTTGCTAGACAAATCCGAAATACCATTGTTGCACTCCGTTAAATTTGACTTCAAAAGATGTGAATGCCAAACCTCACGTTTGGCTTCTTCTACCAGTTTCCCTGCTTCCACTCTAATGATATTACTGTTGAATTATTCTTACCATTTGAATTTACAATTTTGCAGATTTCATCACTAACTACACTACACTAGGTGCTATTGCACCACACTGTAACACTCACCTGGTAGCAATACCAACACTGTATAACACTACACTAGGTGCTATTGCACCACACTGTAACACTCCACTAGTAGCAATACCAACACTGTATAACACTACACTAGGTGCTATTGCACCACACTGTAACACTCCACTAGTAGCAATACCAACACTGTATAACCCCACACTAGGTGCTATTGCACCACACTGTAACACTCACCTGGTAGCAATACCAACACTGTATAACACTACACTAGGTGCTATTGCACCACACTGTGACACTCCACTAGTAGCAATACCAACACTGTATAACACTACACTAGGTGCTATTGCACCACACTGTAACACTCCACTAGTAGCAATACCTACACTGTATAACACTACACTAGGTGCTATTGCACCACACTGTAACACTCCACTAGTAGCAATACCAACACTGTATAACACTACACTAGGTGCTATTGCACCACACTGTGTCACTCCACTAGTAGTAATACCAACACTGTATAACACTACACTAGGTGCTATTGCACCACACTGTAACACTCCACTAGTAGCAATACCAACACTGTATAACACTACACTAGGTGCTATTGCACCACACTGTAACACTCACCTGGTAGCAATACCAACACTGTATAACACTACACTAGGTGCTATTGCACCACACTGTAACACTCCACTAGTAGAAATACCAACACTGTATAACACTACACTAGGTGCTATTGCACCACACTGTAACACTCCACTAGTAGCAATACCAACACTGTATAACACTACACTAGGTGCTATTGCACCACACTGTAACACTCACCTGGTAGCAATACCAACACTGTATAACACTACACTAGGTGCTATTGCACCACACTGTAACACTCCACTAGTAGCAATACCAACACTGTATAACACTACACTAGGTGCTATTGCACCACACTGTAACACTCCACTAGTAGCAATACCAACACTGTATAACACTACACTAGGTGCTATTGCACCACACTGTAACACTCCACTAGTAGCAATACCAACACTGTATAACACTACACTAGGTGCTATTGCACCACACTGTAACACTCCACTAGTAGCAATACCAACACTGTATAACACTACACTAGGTGCTATTGCACCACACTGTGTCACTCCACTAGTAGCAATACCAACACTGTATAACCCCACACTAGGTGCTATTGCACCACACTGTAACACTCCACTAGTAGCAATACCAACACTGTATAACACTACACTAGGTGCTATTGCACCACACTGTAACACTCCACTAGTAGCAATACCAACACTGTATAACACTACACTAGGTGCTATTGCACCACACTGTAACACTCCACTAGTAGCAATACCAACACTGTATAACACTACACTAGGTGCTATTGCACCACGCTGTAACACTCCACTAGTAGCAATACCAACACTGTATAACACTACACTAGGTGCTATTGCACCACACTGTAACACTCACCTGGTAGCAATACCAACACTGTATAACACTACACTAGGTGCTATTGCACCACACTGTAACACTCCACTGGTAGCAATACCAACACTGTATAACACTACACTATGTGCTATTGCACCACACTGTAACACTCACCTGGTAGCAATACCAACACTGTATAACACTACACTAGGTGCTATTGCACCACACTGTCACACTCCACTAGTAGCAATACCAACACTGTATAACACTACACTAGGTGCTATTGCACCACACTGTAACACTCCACTAGTAGCAATACCAACACTGTATAACACTACACTAGGTGCTATTGCACCACACTGTAACACTCCACTAGTAGCAATACCAACACTGTATAACACTACACTAGGTGCTATTGCACCACACTGTAACACTCCACTAGTAGCAATACCAACACTGTATAACACTACACTAGGTGCTATTGCACCACACTGTAACACTCCACTAGTAGCAATACCAACACTGTATAACACTACACTAGGTGCTATTGCACCACACTGTAACACTCACCTGGTAGCAATACCAACACTGTATAACACTACACTAGGTGCTATTGCACCACACTGTAACACTCCACTAGTAGCAATACCAACACTGTATAACCCCACACTAGGTGCTATTGCACCACACTGTAACACTCCACTAGTAGCAATACCAACACTGTATAACACTACACTAGGTGCTATTGCACCACACTGTAACACTCACCTGGTAGCAATACCAACACTGTATAACACTACACTAGGTGCTATTGCACCACACTGTAACACTCCACTAGTAGCAATACCAACACTGTATAACACTACACTATGTGCTATTGCACCACACTGTAACACTCACCTGGTAGCAATACCAACACTGTATAACACTACACTAGGTGCTATTGCACCACGCTGTAACACTCCACTAGTAGCAATACCAACACTGTATAACACTACACTAGGTGCTATTGCACCACACTGTAACACTCCACTAGTAGTAATACCAACACTGTATAACACTACACTAGGTGCTATTGCACCACACTGTAACACTCCACTAGTAGCAATACCAACACTGTATAACACTACACTAGGTGCTATTGCACCACACTGTAACACTCCACTAGTAGCAATACCAACACTGTATAACACTACACTAGGTGCTATTGCACCACACTGTAACACTCACCTGGTAGCAATACCAACACTGTATAACACTACACTAGGTGCTATTGCACCACACTGTAACACTCCACTAGTAGCAATACCAACACTGTATAACACTACACTAGGTGCTATTGCACCACACTGTAACACTCCACTAGTAGCAATACCAACACTGTATAACACTACACTAGGTGCTATTGCACCACACTGTAACACTCCACTAGTAGCAATACCAACACTGTATAACACTACACTAGGTGCTATTGCACCACACTGTAACACTCACCTGGTAGCAATACCAACACTGTATAACACTACACTAGGTGCTATTGCACCACACTGTAACACTCCACTAGTAGCAATACCAACACTGTATAACACTACACTAGGTGCTATTGCACCACACTGTAACACTCCACTAGTAGCAATACCAACACTGTATAACACTACACTAGGTGCTATTGCACCACACTGTAACACTCCACTAGTAGCAATACCAACACTGTATAACACTACACTAGGTGCTATTGCACCACACTGTAACACTCACCTGGTAGCAATACCAACACTGTATAACACTACACTAGGTGCTATTGCACCACACTGTAACACTCCACTAGTAGCAATACCAACACTGTATAACACTACACTAGGTGCTATTGCACCACACTGTAACACTCCACTAGTAGCAATACCAACACTGTATAACACTACACTAGGTGCTATTGCACCACACTGTAACACTCACCTGGTAGCAATACCAACACTGTATAACACTACACTAGGTGCTATTGCACCACACTGTAACACTCCACTAGTAGCAATACCAACACTGTATAACACTACACTAGGTGCTATTGCACCACACTGTGTCACTCCACTAGTAGTAATACCAACACTGTATAACACTACACTAGGTGCTATTGCACCACACTGTAACACTCCACTAGTAGCAATACCAACACTGTATAACACTACACTAGGTGCTATTGCACCACACTGTAACACTCCACTAGTAGCAATACCAACACTGTATAACACTACACTAGGTGCTATTGCACCACACTGTAACACTCCACTAGTAGCAATACCAACACTGTATAACACTACACTAGGTGCTATTGCACCACACTGTAACACTCACCTGGTAGCAATACCAACACTGTATAACACTACACTAGGTGCTATTGCACCACACTGTAACACTCCACTAGTAGCAATACCAACACTGTATAACACTACACTAGGTGCTATTGCACCACACTGTAACACTCACCTGGTAGCAATACCAACACTGTATAACACTACACTAGGTGCTATTGCACCACACTGTAACACTCCACTAGTAGCAATACCAACACTGTATAACACTACACTAGGTGCTATTGCACCACACTGTAACACTCCACTAGTAGCAATACCAACACTGTATAACACTACACTAGGTGCTATTGCACCACACTGTAACACTCCACTAGTAGCAATACCAACACTGTATAACACTACACTAGGTGCTATTGCACCACACTGTGTCACTCCACTAGTAGCAATACCAACACTGTATAACACTACACTAGGTGCTATTGCACCACACTGTAACACTCACCTGGTAGCAATACCAACACTGTATAACACTACACTATGTGCTATTGCACCACACTGTAACACTCCACTAGTAGCAATACCAACACTGTATAACACTACACTAGGTGCTATTGCACCACACTGTAACACTCCACTAGTAGCAATACCAACACTGTATAACACTACACTATGTGCTATTGCACCACACTGTAACACTCACCTGGTAGCAATACCAACACTGTATAACACTACACTAGGTGCTATTGCACCACACTGTGTCACTCCACTAGTAGCAATACCAACACTGTATAACACTACACTAGGTGCTATTGCACCACACTGTAACACTCCACTAGTAGCAATACCAACACTGTATAACACTACACTAGGTGCTATTGCACCACACTGTAACACTCCACTAGTAGCAATACCAACACTGTATAACACTACACTAGGTGCTATTGCACCACACTGTGTCACTCCACTAGTAGCAATACCAACACTGTATAACACTACACTAGGTGCTATTGCACCACACTGTAACACTCACCTGGTAGCAATACCAACACTGTATAACACTACACTAGGTGCTATTGCACCACACTGTAACACTCCACTAGTAGCAATACCAACACTGTATAACACTACACTAGGTGCTATTGCACCACACTGTGACACTCCACTAGTAGCAATACCAACACTGTATAACACTACACTATGTGCTATTGCACCACACTGTAACACTCCACTAGTAGCAATACCAACACTGTATAACACTACACTAGGTGCTATTGCACCACACTGTAACACTCACCTGGTAGCAATACCAACACTGTATAACACTACACTAGGTGCTATTGCACCACACTGTAACACTCCACTAGTAGCAATACCAACACTGTATAACACTACACTAGGTGCTATTGCACCACACTGTAACACTCCACTAGTAGCAATACCAACACTGTATAACACTACACTAGGTGCTATTGCACCACACTGTAACACTCCACTAGTAGCAATACCAACACTGTATAACACTACACTAGGTGCTATTGCACCACACTGTAACACTCACCTGGTAGCAATACCAACACTGTATAACACTACACTATGTGCTATTGCACCACACTGTAACACTCCACTAGTAGCAATACCAACACTGTATAACACTACACTAGGTGCTATTGCACCACACTGTAACACTCCACTAGTAGCAATACCAACACTGTATAACACTACACTAGGTGCTATTGCACCACACTGTAACACTCACCTGGTAGCAATACCAACACTGTATAACACTACACTAGGTGCTATTGCACCACACTGTAACACTCCACTAGTAGCAATACCAACACTGTATAACACTACACTAGGTGCTATTGCACCACACTGTAACACTCCACTAGTAGCAATACCAACACTGTATAACACTACACTAGGTGCTATTGCACCACACTGTAACACTCACCTGGTAGCAATACCAACACTGTATAACACTACACTAGGTGCTATTGCACCACACTGTAACACTCCACTAGTAGCAATACCAACACTGTATAACACTACACTAGGTGCTATTGCACCACACTGTGACACTCCACTAGTAGCAATACCAACACTGTATAACACTACACTAGGTGCTATTGCACCACACTGTAACACTCACCTGGTAGCAATACCAACACTGTATAACACTACACTAGGTGCTATTGCACCACACTGTAACACTCACCTGGTAGCAATACCAACACTGTATAACACTACACTAGGTGCTATTGCACCACACTGTAACACTCCACTAGTAGCAATACCAACACTGTATAACACTACACTAGGTGCTATTGCACCATACTGTAACACTCCACTAGTAGCAATACCAACACTGTATAACACTACACTATGTGCTATTGCACCACACTGTAACACTCACCTGGTAGCAATACCAACACTGTATAACACTACACTAGGTGCTATTGCACCACACTGTGACACTCCACTAGTAGCAATACCAACACTGTATAACACTACACTACGTGCTATTGCACCACACTGTAACACTCCACTAGTAGCAATACCAACACTGTATAACACTACACTAGGTGCTATTGCACCACACTGTAACACTCACCTGGTAGCAATACCAACACTGTATAACACTACACTAGGTGCTATTGCACCACACTGTAACACTCCACTAGTAGCAATACCAACACTGTATAACACTACACTAGGTGCTATTGCACCACACTGTAACACTCCACTAGTAGCAATACCAACACTGTATAACACTACACTAGGTGCTATTGCACCACACTGTAACACTCCACTAGTAGCAATACCAACACTGTATAACACTACACTAGGTGCTATTGCACCATACTGTAACACTCCACTAGTAGCAATACCAACACTGTATAACACTACACTAGGTGCTATTGCACCACGCTGTAACACTCCACTAGTAGCAATACCAACACTGTATAACACTACACTAGGTGCTATTGCACCACACTGTAACACTCCACTAGTAGCAATACCAACACTGTATAACACTACACTAGGTGCTATTGCACCACACTGTAACACTCACCTGGTAGCAATACCAACACTGTATAACACTACACTAGGTGCTATTGCACCACACTGTAACACTCCACTAGTAGCAATACCAACACTGTATAACACTACACTATGTGCTATTGCACCACACTGTAACACTCCACTAGTAGCAATACCAACACTGTATAACACTACACTAGGTGCTATTGCACCACACTGTAACACTCACCTGGTAGCAATACCAACACTTTATAACACTACACTAGGTGCTATTGCACCACACTGTGACACTCCACTAGTAGCAATACCAACACTGTATAACACTACACTAGGTGCTATTGCACCACACTGTAACACTCCACTAGTAGCAATACCAACACTGTATAACACTACACTAGGTGCTATTGCACCACACTGTAACACTCCACTAGTAGCAATACCAACACTGTATAACACTACACTAGGTGCTATTGCACCACACTGTAACACTCACCTGGTAGCAATACCAACACTGTATAACACTACACTAGGTGCTATTGCACCACACTGTGTCACTCCACTAGTAGCAATACCAACACTGTATAACACTACACTAGGTGCTATTGCACCACACTGTAACACTCCACTAGTAGCAATACCAACACTGTATAACACTACACTAGGTGCTATTGCACCACACTGTAACACTCACCTGGTAGCAATACCAACACTGTATAACACTACACTAGGTGCTATTGCACCACACTGTGTCACTCCACTAGTAGCAATACCAACACTGTATAACACTACACTAGGTGCTATTGCACCACACTGTAACACTCCACTAGTAGCAATACCAACACTGTATAACACTACACTAGGTGCTATTGCACCACACTGTAACACTCCACTAGTAGCAATACCAACACTGTATAACACTACACTAGGTGCTATTGCACCACACTGTGACACTCCACTAGTAGCAATACCAACACTGTATAACACTACACTAGGTGCTATTGCACCACACTGTAACACTCACCTGGTAGCAATACCAACACTGTATAACACTACACTAGGTGCTATTGCACCACGCTGTAACACTCCACTAGTAGCAATACCAACACTGTATAACACTACACTATGTGCTATTGCACCACACTGTGTCACTCCACTAGTAGCAATACCAACACTGTATAACACTACACTAGGTGCTATTGCACCACACTGTAACACTCCACTAGTAGCAATACCAACACTGTATAACACTACACTAGGTGCTATTGCACCACACTGTAACACTCCACTAGTAGCAATACCAACACTGTATAACACTACACTAGGTGCTATTGCACCACACTGTAACACTCACCTGGTAGCAATACCAACACTGTATAACACTACACTAGGTGCTATTGCACCACACTGTAACACTCCACTAGTAGCAATACCAACACTGTATAACACTACACTAGGTGCTATTGCACCACACTGTAACACTCCACTAGTAGCAATACCAACACTGTATAACACTACACTAGGTGCTATTGCACCACACTGTAACACTCCACTAGTAGCAATACCAACACTGTATAACACTACACTAGGTGCTATTGCACCACACTGTAACACTCCACTAGTAGCAATACCAACACTGTATAACACTACACTAGGTGCTATTGCACCACACTGTGTCACTCCACTAGTAGCAATACCAACACTGTATAACACTACACTAGGTGCTATTGCACCACACTGTAACACTCACCTGGTAGCAATACCAACACTGTATAACACTACACTAGGTGCTATTGCACCACACTGTAACACTCCACTAGTAGCAATACCTACACTGTATAACACTACACTAGGTGCTATTGCACCACACTGTAACACTCCACTAGTAGCAATACCAACACTGTATAACACTACACTATGTGCTATTGCACCACACTGTAACACTCCACTAGTAGCAATACCAACACTGTATAACACTACACTATGTGCTATTGCACCACACTGTAACACTCCACTAGTAGCAATACCAACACTGTATAACACTACACTAGGTGCTATTGCACCACACTGTAACACTCACCTGGTAGCAATACCAACACTGTATAACACTACACTAGGTGCTATTGCACCACACTGTAACACTCCACTGGTAGCAATACCAACACTGTATAACACTACACTATGTGCTATTGCACCACACTGTAACACTCACCTGGTAGCAATACCAACACTGTATAACACTACACTAGGTGCTATTGCACCACACTGTAACACTCCACTAGTAGCAATACCAACACTGTATAACACTACACTAGGTGCTATTGCACCACACTGTAACACTCCACTAGTAGCAATACCAACACTGTATAACACTACACTAGGTGCTATTGCACCACACTGTGACACTCCACTAGTAGCAATACCAACACTGTATAACACTACACTAGGTGCTATTGCACCACACTGTAACACTCCACTAGTAGCAATACCAACACTGTATAACCCCACACTAGGTGCTATTGCACCACACTGTAACACTCCACTAGTAGCAATACCAACACTGTATAACACTACACTATGTGCTATTGCACCACACTGTAACACTCACCTGGTAGCAATACCAACACTGTATAACACTACACTAGGTGCTATTGCACCACACTGTAACACTCCACTAGTAGCAATACCAACACTGTATAACCCCACACTAGGTGCTATTGCACCACACTGTAACACTCCACTAGTAGCAATACCAACACTGTATAACCCCACACTAGGTGCTATTGCACCACACTGTAACACTCACCTGGTAGCAATACCAACACTGTATAACACTACACTAGGTGCTATTGCACCACACTGTAACACTCACCTGGTAGCAATACCAACACTGTATAACACTACACTAGGTGCTATTGCACCACGCTGTAACACTCCACTAGTAGCAATACCAACACTGTATAACACTACACTATGTGCTATTGCACCACACTGTGTCACTCCACTAGTAGCAATACCAACACTGTATAACACTACACTAGGTGCTATTGCACCACACTGTAACACTCCACTAGTAGCAATACCAACACTGTATAACACTACACTAGGTGCTATTGCACCACACTGTAACACTCACCTGGTAGCAATACCAACACTGTATAACACTACACTAGGTGCTATTGCACCACGCTGTAACACTCCACTAGTAGCAATACCAACACTGTATAACACTACACTATGTGCTATTGCACCACACTGTGTCACTCCACTAGTAGCAATACCAACACTGTATAACACTACACTAGGTGCTATTGCACCACACTGTAACACTCCACTAGTAGCAATACCAACACTGTATAACACTACACTAGGTGCTATTGCACCACACTGTAACACTCCACTAGTAGCAATACCAACACTGTATAACACTACACTAGGTGCTATTGCACCACACTGTAACACTCACCTGGTAGCAATACCAACACTGTATAACACTACACTAGGTGCTATTGCACCACACTGTAACACTCCACTAGTAGCAATACCAACACTGTATAACACTACACTAGGTGCTATTGCACCACACTGTAACACTCCACTAGTAGCAATACCAACACTGTATAACACTACACTAGGTGCTATTGCACCACACTGTAACACTCCACTAGTAGCAATACCAACACTGTATAACACTACACTAGGTGCTATTGCACCACACTGTAACACTCCACTAGTAGCAATACCAACACTGTATAACACTACACTAGGTGCTATTGCACCACACTGTGTCACTCCACTAGTAGCAATACCAACACTGTATAACACTACACTAGGTGCTATTGCACCACACTGTAACACTCACCTGGTAGCAATACCAACACTGTATAACACTACACTAGGTGCTATTGCACCACACTGTAACACTCCACTAGTAGCAATACCAACACTGTATAACACTACACTAGGTGCTATTGCACCACACTGTAACACTCCACTAGTAGCAATACCAACACTGTATAACACTACACTAGGTGCTATTGCACCACACTGTAACACTCACCTGGTAGCAATACCAACACTGTATAACACTACACTAGGTGCTATTGCACCACACTGTAACACTCCACTGGTAGCAATACCAACACTGTATAACACTACACTAGGTGCTATTGCACCACACTGTAACACTCCACTAGTAGCAATACCAACACTGTATAACACTACACTAGGTGCTATTGCACCACACTGTAACACTCACCTGGTAGCAATACCAACACTGTATAACACTACACTAGGTGCTATTGCACCACACTGTGACACTCCACTAGTAGCAATACCAACACTGTATAACACTACACTAGGTGCTATTGCACCACACTGTAACACTCCACTAGTAGCAATACCAACACTGTATAACACTACACTAGGTGCTATTGCACCACACTGTAACACTCCACTAGTAGCAATACCAACACTGTATAACACTACACTAGGTGCTATTGCACCACACTGTAACACTCCACTAGTAGCAATACCAACACTGTATAACACTACACTAGGTGCTATTGCACCACACTGTAACACTCCACTAGTAGTAATACCAACACTGTATAACACTACACTAGGTGCTATTGCACCACACTGTAACACTCCACTAGTAGCAATACCAACACTGTATAACACTACACTAGGTGCTATTGCACCACACTGTAACACTCACCTGGTAGCAATACCAACACTGTATAACACTACACTAGGTGCTATTGCACCACACTGTAACACTCACCTGGTAGCAATACCAACACTGTATAACACTACACTAGGTGCTATTGCACCACACTGTAACACTCACCTGGTAGCAATACCAACACTGTATAACACTACACTAGGTGCTATTGCACCACACTGTAACACTCCACTAGTAGCAATACCAACACTGTATAACACTACACTAGGTGCTATTGCACCACACTGTAACACTCACCTGGTAGCAATACCAACACTGTATAACACTACACTAGGTGCTATTGCACCACACTGTAACACTCCACTAGTAGTAATACCAACACTGTATAACACTACACTAGGTGCTATTGCACCACACTGTAACACTCCACTAGTAGCAATACCAACACTGTATAACACTACACTAGGTGCTATTGCACCACACTGTAACACTCACCTGGTAGCAATACCAACACTGTATAACACTACACTAGGTGCTATTGCACCACGCTGTGTCACTCCACTAGTAGCAATACCAACACTGTATAACACTACACTAGGTGCTATTGCACCACACTGTAACACTCACCTGGTAGCAATACCAACACTGTATAACACTACACTAGGTGCTATTGCACCACGCTGTGTCACTCCACTAGTAGCAATACCAACACTGTATAACACTACACTAGGTGCTATTGCACCATACTGTAACACTCCACTAGTAGCAATACCAACACTGTATAACACTACACTAGGTGCTATTGCACCACACTGTAACACTCCACTAGTAGCAATACCAACACTGTATAACACTACACTAGGTGCTATTGCACCATACTGTAACACTCCACTAGTAGCAATACCAACACTGTATAACACTACACTAGGTGCTATTGCACCACACTGTAACACTCCACTAGTAGCAATACCAACACTGTATAACACTACACTAGGTGCTATTGCACCACACTGTAACACTCACCTGGTAGCAATACCAACACTGTATAACACTACACTAGGTGCTATTGCACCACACTGTAACACTCCACTAGTAGCAATACCAACACTGTATAACACTACACTAGGTGCTATTGCACCACACTGTAACACTCCACTAGTAGCAATACCAACACTGTATAACACTACACTAGGTGCTATTGCACCACACTGTAACACTCACCTGGTAGCAATACCAACACTGTATAACACTACACTAGGTGCTATTGCACCACACTGTAACACTCCACTGGTAGCAATACCAACACTGTATAACACTACACTATGTGCTATTGCACCACACTGTAACACTCACCTGGTAGCAATACCAACACTGTATAACACTACACTAGGTGCTATTGCACCACACTGTAACACTCCACTAGTAGCAATACCAACACTGTATAACACTACACTAGGTGCTATTGCACCATACTGTAACACTCCACTAGTAGCAATACCAACACTGTATAACACTACACTAGGTGCTATTGCACCACACTGTAACACTCCACTAGTAGCAATACCAACACTGTATAACACTACACTAGGTGCTATTGCACCACACTGTAACACTCACCTGGTAGCAATACCAACACTGTATAACACTACACTAGGTGCTATTGCACCACACTGTAACACTCCACTAGTAGCAATACCAACACTGTATAACACTACACTAGGTGCTATTGCACCACACTGTAACACTCCACTAGTAGCAATACCAACACTGTATAACACTACACTAGGTGCTATTGCACCACACTGTAACACTCACCTGGTAGCAATACCAACACTGTATAACACTACACTAGGTGCTATTGCACCACACTGTAACACTCCACTGGTAGCAATACCAACACTGTATAACACTACACTATGTGCTATTGCACCACACTGTAACACTCACCTGGTAGCAATACCAACACTGTATAACACTACACTAGGTGCTATTGCACCACACTGTAACACTCCACTAGTAGCAATACCAACACTGTATAACACTACACTAGGTGCTATTGCACCACACTGTAACACTCCACTAGTAGCAATACCAACACTGTATAACACTACACTATGTGCTATTGCACCACACTGTAACACTCCACTAGTAGCAATACCAACACTGTATAACACTACACTAGGTGCTATTGCACCACACTGTAACACTCCACTAGTAGCAATACCAACACTGTATAACACTACACTATGTGCTATTGCACCACACTGTAACACTCACCTGGTAGCAATACCAACACTGTATAACACTACACTAGGTGCTATTGCACCACACTGTAACACTCCACTAGTAGCAATACCAACACTGTATAACACTACACTAGGTGCTATTGCACCACACTGTAACACTCCACTAGTAGCAATACCAACACTGTATAACACTACACTAGGTGCTATTGCACCACACTGTAACACTCCACTAGTAGCAATACCAACACTGTATAACACTACACTATGTGCTATTGCACCACACTGTAACACTCACCTGGTAGCAATACCAACACTGTATAACACTACACTAGGTGCTATTGCACCACACTGTAACACTCCACTAGTAGCAATACCAACACTGTATAACACTACACTAGGTGCTATTGCACCACACTGTAACACTCCACTGGTAGCAATACCAACACTGTATAACACTACACTATGTGCTATTGCACCACACTGTAACACTCACCTGGTAGCAATACCAACACTGTATAACACTACACTAGGTGCTATTGCACCACACTGTAACACTCCACTAGTAGCAATACCAACACTGTATAACACTACACTAGGTGCTATTGCACCACACTGTAACACTCCACTAGTAGCAATACCAACACTGTATAACACTACACTATGTGCTATTGCACCACACTGTAACACTCCACTAGTAGCAATACCAACACTGTATAACACTACACTAGGTGCTATTGCACCACACTGTAACACTCACCTGGTAGCAATACCAACACTGTATAACACTACACTAGGTGCTATTGCACCACACTGTAACACTCACCTGGTAGCAATACCAACACTGTATAACACTACACTAGGTGCTATTGCACCACACTGTAACACTCCACTGGTAGCAATACCAACACTGTATAACACTACACTAGGTGCTATTGCACCACACTGTAACACTCCACTAGTAGCAATACCAACACTGTATAACACTACACTAGGTGCTATTGCACCACACTGTAACACTCACCTGGTAGCAATACCAACACTGTATAACACTACACTAGGTGCTATTGCACCACGCTGTAACACTCCACTAGTAGCAATACCAACACTGTATAACACTACACTAGGTGCTATTGCACCACACTGTAACACTCCACTAGTAGCAATACCAACACTGTATAACACTACACTATGTGCTATTGCACCACACTGTGTCACTCACCTGGTAGCAATACCAACACTGTATAACACTACACTAGGTGCTATTGCACCACACTGTAACACTCCACTAGTAGCAATACCAACACTGTATAACACTACACTAGGTGCTATTGCACCACACTGTGTCACTCCACTAGTAGCAATACCAACACTGTATAACACTACACTAGGTGCTATTGCACCACACTGTAACACTCACCTGGTAGCAATACCAACACTGTATAACCCCACACTAGGTGCTATTGCACCACACTGTAACACTCCACTAGTAGCAATACCAACACTGTATAACACTACACTAGGTGCTATTGCACCACACTGTAACACTCACCTGGTAGCAATACCAACACTGTATAACACTACACTAGGTGCTATTGCACCACACTGTAACACTCCACTAGTAGCAATACCAACACTGTATAACACTACACTAGGTGCTATTGCACCACACTGTAACACTCACCTGGTAGCAATACCAACACTGTATAACCCCACACTAGGTGCTATTGCACCACACTGTAACACTCCACTAGTAGCAATACCAACACTGTATAACACTACACTAGGTGCTATTGCACCACACTGTAACACTCACCTGGTAGCAATACCAACACTGTATAACACTACACTAGGTGCTATTGCACCACACTGTAACACTCCACTAGTAGCAATACCAACACTGTATAACACTACACTAGGTGCTATTGCACCACACTGTGTCACTCCACTAGTAGCAATACCTACACTGTATAACACTACACTAGGTGCTATTGCACCACACTGTAACACTCACCTGGTAGCAATACCAACACTGTATAACACTACACTAGGTGCTATTGCACCACACTGTAACACTCCACTGGTAGCAATACCAACACTGTATAACACTACACTAGGTGCTATTGCACCACACTGTAACACTCCACTAGTAGCAATACCAACACTGTATAACACTACACTAGGTGCTATTGCACCACACTGTAACACTCCACTAGTAGCAATACCAACACTGTATAACACTACACTAGGTGCTATTGCACCACACTGTAACACTCCACTAGTAGCAATACCAACACTGTATAACACTACACTAGGTGCTATTGCACCACACTGTAACACTCCACTAGTAGCAATACCAACACTGTATAACACTACACTATGTGCTATTGCACCACACTGTAACACTCACCTGGTAGCAATACCAACACTGTATAACACTACACTAGGTGCTATTGCACCACACTGTAACACTCACCTGGTAGCAATACCAACACTGTATAACACTACACTAGGTGCTATTGCACCACACTGTAACACTCCACTAGTAGCAATACCAACACTGTATAACACTACACTAGGTGCTATTGCACCACACTGTAACACTCCACTAGTAGCAATACCAACACTGTATAACACTACACTAGGTGCTATTGCACCACACTGTGACACTCCACTAGTAGCAATACCAACACTGTATAACACTACACTAGGTGCTATTGCACCACACTGTAACACTCCACTAGTAGCAATACCAACACTGTATAACCCCACACTAGGTGCTATTGCACCACACTGTAACACTCCACTAGTAGCAATACCAACACTGTATAACACTACACTATGTGCTATTGCACCACACTGTAACACTCACCTGGTAGCAATACCAACACTGTATAACACTACACTAGGTGCTATTGCACCACACTGTAACACTCCACTAGTAGCAATACCAACACTGTATAACCCCACACTAGGTGCTATTGCACCACACTGTAACACTCCACTAGTAGCAATACCAACACTGTATAACCCCACACTAGGTGCTATTGCACCACACTGTAACACTCACCTGGTAGCAATACCAACACTGTATAACACTACACTAGGTGCTATTGCACCACACTGTAACACTCCACTAGTAGCAATACCAACACTGTATAACACTACACTAGGTGCTATTGCACCACACTGTAACACTCACCTGGTAGCAATACCAACACTGTATAACACTACACTAGGTGCTATTGCACCACACTGTAACACTCCACTAGTAGCAATACCAACACTGTATAACACTACACTATGTGCTATTGCACCACACTGTAACACTCACCTGGTAGCAATACCAACACTGTATAACACTACACTAGGTGCTATTGCACCACACTGTAACACTCCACTAGTAGCAATACCAACACTGTATAACCCCACACTAGGTGCTATTGCACCACACTGTAACACTCCACTAGTAGCAATACCAACACTGTATAACCCCACACTAGGTGCTATTGCACCACACTGTGTCACTCCACTAGTAGCAATACCAACACTGTATAACACTACACTAGGTGCTATTGCACCACACTGTAACACTCACCTGGTAGCAATACCAACACTGTATAACACTACACTATGTGCTATTGCACCACACTGTGTCACTCCACTAGTAGCAATACCAACACTGTATAACACTACACTATGTGCTATTGCACCACACTGTGTCACTCCACTAGTAGCAATACCAACACTGTATAACCCCACACTAGGTGCTATTGCACCACACTGTAACACTCCACTAGTAGCAATACCTACACTGTATAACACTACACTAGGTGCTATTGCACCACACTGCCCCACTCCACTAGTAGCAATACCTACACTGTATAACACTACACTAGGTGCTATTGCACCACACTGTAACACTCCACTGGTAGCAATACCAACACTGTATAACACTACACTAGGTGCTATTGTACCACACTGTAACACTCCACTAGTAGCAATACCAACACTGTATAACACTACACTAGGTGCTATTGCACCACACTGTAACACTCCACTAGTAGCAATACCAACACTGTATAACACTACACTAGGTGCTATTGCACCACACTGTAACACTCCACTAGTAGCAATACCAACACTGTATAACACTACACTAGGTGCTATTGCACCACACTGCCCCACTCCACTAGTAGCAATACCAACACTGTATAACCCCACACTAGGTGCTATTGCACCACACTGTGTCACTCCACTAGTAGCAATACCAACACTGTATAACACTACACTAGGTGCTATTGCACCACACTGCCCCACTCCACTAGTAGCAATACCTACACTGTATAACACTACACTATGTGCTATTGCACCACACTGTGTCACTCCACTAGTAGCAATACCAACACTGTATAACACTACACTAGGTGCTATTGCACCACACTGTAACACTCCACTAGTAGCAATACCAACACTGTATAACCCCACACTAGGTGCTATTGCACCACACTGTAACACTCACCTGGTAGCAATACCAACACTGTATAACACTACACTAGGTGCTATTGCACCACACTGTAACACTCCACTAGTAGCAATACCAACACTGTATAACACTACACTAGGTGCTATTGCACCACACTGTAACACTCCACTAGTAGCAATACCAACACTGTATAACACTACACTAGGTGCTATTGCACCACACTGTAACACTCCACTAGTAGCAATACCAACACTGTATAACACTACACTAGGTGCTATTGCACCACACTGTAACACTCCACTAGTAGCAATACCAACACTGTATATCACTACACTAGGTGCTATTGCACCACACTGTAACACTCCACTAGTAGCAATACCAACACTGTATAACACTACACTAGGTGCTATTGCACCACACTGTAACACTCACCTGGTAGCAATACCAACACTGTATAACACTACACTAGGTGCTATTGCACCACACTGTAACACTCACCTGGTAGCAATACCAACACTGTATAACACTACACTATGTGCTATTGCACCACACTGTAACACTCCACTAGTAGCAATACCAACACTGTATAACCCCACACTAGGTGCTATTGCACCACACTGTAACACTCACCTGGTAGCAATACCAACACTGTATAACACTACACTAGGTGCTATTGCACCACACTGTAACACTCCACTAGTAGCAATACCAACACTGTATAACACTACACTAGGTGCTATTGCACCAGACTGTAACACTCACCTGGTAGCAATACCAACACTGTATAACACTACACTAGGTGCTATTGCACCACACTGTGACACTCCACTAGTAGCAATACCAACACTGTATAACACTACACTAGGTGCTATTGCACCACACTGTAACACTCCACTAGTAGCAATACCAACACTGTATAACACTACACTAGGTGCTATTGCACCACACTGTAACACTCACCTGGTAGCAATACCAACACTGTATAACACTACACTAGGTGCTATTGCACCACACTGTAACACTCCACTAGTAGCAATACCAACACTGTATAACACTACACTAGGTGCTATTGCACCACACTGTAACACTCACCTGGTAGCAATACCAACACTGTATAACACTACACTAGGTGCTATTGCACCACACTGTAACACTCCACTAGTAGCAATACCAACACTGTACAACACTACACTATGTGCTATTGCACCACACTGTAACACTCACCTGGTAGCAATACCAACACTGTATAACACTACACTAGGTGCTATTGCACCACACTGTAACACTCCACTAGTAGCAATACCAACACTGTATAACACTACACTAGGTGCTATTGCACCACACTGTAACACTCACCTGGTAGCAATACCAACACTGTATAACACTACACTAGGTGCTATTGCACCACACTGTAACACTCCACTAGTAGCAATACCAACACTGTACAACACTACACTATGTGCTATTGCACCACACTGTAACACTCACCTGGTAGCAATACCAACACTGTATAACACTACACTAGGTGCTATTGCACCACACTGTAACACTCCACTAGTAGCAATACCAACACTGTATAACACTACACTAGGTGCTATTGCACCACACTGTAACACTCCACTAGTAGCAATACCAACACTGTATAACACTACACTAGGTGCTATTGCACCACACTGTAACACTCACCTGGTAGCAATACCAACACTGTATAACACTACACTAGGTGCTATTGCACCACACTGTAACACTCCACTAGTAGCAATACCAACACTGTATAACACTACACTAGGTGCTATTGCACCACACTGTAACACTCCACTAGTAGCAATACCAACACTGTATAACACTACACTAGGTGCTATTGCACCACACTGTAACACTCACCTGGTAGCAATACCAACACTGTATAACACTACACTAGGTGCTATTGCACCACACTGTAACACTCCACTAGTAGCAATACCAACACTGTATAACACCACACTAGGTGCTATTGCACCACACTGTAACACTCCACTAGTAGCAATACCAACACTGTATAACACTACACTAGGTGCTATTGCACCACACTGTAACACTCACCTGGTAGCAATACCAACACTGTATAACACTACACTAGGTGCTATTGCACCACACTGTAACACTCCACTAGTAGCAATACCAACACTGTATAACATTACACTAGGTGCTATTGCACCACACTGTAACACTCCACTAGTAGCAATACCAACACTGTATAACACTACACTAGGTGCTATTGCACCACACTGTAACACTCCACTAGTAGCAATACCAACACTGTATAACACTACACTAGGTGCTATTGTACCACACTGTAACACTCCACTAGTAGCAATACCAACACTGTATAACACTACACTAGGTGCTATTGCACCACACTGTAACACTCCACTAGTAGCAATACCAACACTGTATAACACTACACTAGGTGCTATTGCACCACACTGTAACACTCCACTAGTAGCAATACCAACACTGTATAACACTACACTAGGTGCTATTGCACCACACTGTAACACTCACCTGGTAGCAATACCAACACTGTATAACACTACACTAGGTGCTATTGCACCACACTGTAACACTCACCTGGTAGCAATACCAACACTGTATAACACTACACTAGGTGCTATTGCACCACACTGTAACACTCCACTAGTAGCAATACCAACACTGTATAACACTACACTAGGTGCTATTGCACCACACTGTAACACTCACCTGGTAGCAATACCAACACTGTATAACACTACACTAGGTGCTATTGCACCACACTGTGACACTCCACTAGTAGCAATACCAACACTGTATAACACTACACTAGGTGCTATTGCACCACACTGTAACACTCCACTAGTAGCAATACCAACACTGTATAACACTACACTAGGTGCTATTGCACCACACTGTGTCACTCCACTAGTAGCAATACCAACACTGTATAACACTACACTATGTGCTATTGCACCACACTGTAACACTCCACTAGTAGCAATACCAACACTGTACAACACTACACTATGTGCTATTGCACCACACTGTAACACTCACCTGGTAGCAATACCAACACTGTATAACACTACACTAGGTGCTATTGCACCACACTGTAACACTCCACTAGTAGCAATACCAACACTGTATAACACTACACTAGGTGCTATTGCACCACACTGTAACACTCACCTGGTAGCAATACCAACACTGTATAACACTACACTAGGTGCTATTGCACCACACTGTGACACTCCACTAGTAGCAATACCAACACTGTATAACACTACACTAGGTGCTATTGCACCACACTGTAACACTCCACTAGTAGCAATACCAACACTGTATAACACTACACTAGGTGCTATTGCACCACACTGTGTCACTCCACTAGTAGCAATACCAACACTGTATAACACTACACTAGGTGCTATTGCACCACACTGTAACACTCACCTGGTAGCAATACCAACACTGTATAACACTACACTATGTGCTATTGCACCACACTGTAACACTCACCTGGTAGCAATACCAACACTGTATAACACTACACTAGGTGCTATTGCACCACACTGTAACACTCCACTGGTAGCAATACCAACACTGTATAACACTACACTAGGTGCTATTGCACCACACTGTAACACTCACCTGGTAGCAATACCAACACTGTATAACACTACACTAGGTGCTATTGCACCACACTGTAACACTCCACTAGTAGCAATACCAACACTGTATAACACTACACTAGGTGCTATTGCACCACACTGTAACACTCCACTAGTAGCAATAACAACACTGTATAACACTACACTAGGTGCTATTGCACCACACTGTAACACTCCACTAGTAGCAATACCAACACTGTATAACACTACACTAGGTGCTATTGCACCACACTGTAACACTCCACTAGTAGCAATACCAACACTGTATAACACTACACTAGGTGCTATTGCACCACACTGTAACACTCACCTGGTAGCAATACCAACACTGTATAACACTACACTAGGTGCTATTGCACCACACTGTAACACTCCACTAGTAGCAATACCAACACTGTATAAAACTACACTAGGTGCTATTGCACCACACTGTGTCACTCCACTAGTAGCAATACCAACACTGTATAACACTACACTAGGTGCTATTGCACCACACTGTAACACTCCACTAGTAGCAATACCAACACTGTATAACACTACACTAGGTGCTATTGCACCACACTGTAACACTCACCTGGTAGCAATACCAACACTGTATAACACTACACTAGGTGCTATTGCACCACACTGTAACACTCCACTGGTAGCAATACCAACACTGTATAACACTACACTAGGTGCTATTGCACCACACTGTAACACTCACCTGGTAGCAATACCAACACTGTATAACACTACACTAGGTGCTATTGCACCACACTGTAACACTCCACTGGTAGCAATACCAACACTGTATAACACTACACTAGGTGCTATTGCACCACACTGTAACACTCACCTGGTAGCAATACCAACACTGTATAACACTACACTAGGTGCTATTGCACCACACTGTAACACTCCACTAGTAGCAATACCAACACTGTATAACACTACACTAGGTGCTATTGCACCACACTGTAACACTCCACTAGTAGCAATACCAACACTGTATAACACTACACTAGGTGCTATTGCACCACACTGTGTCACTCCACTAGTAGCAATACCAACACTGTATAACACTACACTAGGTGCTATTGCACCACACTGTAACACTCCACTAGTAGCAATACCAACACTGTATAACACTACACTAGGTGCTATTGCACCACACTGTAACACTCCACTAGTAGCAATACCAACACTGTATAACACTACACTAGGAGCTATTGCACCACACTGTAACACTCACCTGGTAGCAATACCAACACTGTATAACACTACACTAGGTGCTATTGCACCACACTGTAACACTCCACTAGTAGCAATACCAACACTGTATAACACTACACTAGGTGCTATTGCACCACACTGTGTCACTCCACTAGTAGCAATACCAACACTGTATAACACTACACTAGGTGCTATTGCACCACACTGTAACACTCCACTAGTAGCAATACCAACACTGTATAACACTACACTAGGTGCTATTGCACCACACTGTAACACTCACCTGGTAGCAGTACCAACACTGTATAACACTACACTAGGTGCTATTGCACCACACTGTGTCACTCCACTAGTAGCAATACCAACACTGTATAACACTACACTAGGTGCTATTGCACCACACTGTAACACTCCACTAGTAGCAATACCAACACTGTATAACACTACACTAGGTGCTATTGCACCACACTGTAACACTCACCTGGTAGCAGTACCAACACTGTATAACACTACACTAGGTGCTATTGCACCACACTGTAACACTCACCTGGTAGCAATACCAACACTGTATAACACTACACTAGGTGCTATTGCACCACACTGTAACACTCCACTAGTAGCAATACCAACACTGTATAACACTACACTAGGTGCTATTGCACCACACTGTAACACTCCACTAGTAGCAATACCAACACTGTATAACACTACACTAGGTGCTATTGCACCACACTGTAACACTCACCTGGTAGCAATACCAACACTGTATAACACTACACTAGGTGCTATTGCACCACACTGTAACACTCCACTAGTAGCAATACCAACACTGTATAACACTACACTAGGTGCTATTGCACCACACTGTAACACTCCACTAGTAGCAATACCAACACTGTATAACACTACACTAGGTGCTATTGCACCACACTGTAACACTCCACTAGTAGCAATACCAACACTGTATAACACTACACTAGGTGCTATTGCACCACACTGTGTCACTCCACTAGTAGCAATACCAACACTGTATAACACTACACTAGGTGCTATTGCACCACACTGTAACACTCACCTGGTAGCAATACCAACACTGTATAACACTACACTAGGTGCTATTGCACCACACTGTAACACTCCACTAGTAGCAATACCAACACTGTATAACACTACACTAGGTGCTATTGCACCACACTGTAACACTCCACTAGTAGCAATACCAACACTGTATAACACTACACTAGGTGCTATTGCACCACACTGTAACACTCCACTAGTAGCAATACCAACACTGTATAACACTACACTAGGTGCTATTGCACCACACTGTGACACTCCACTAGTAGCAATACCAACACTGTATAACCCCACACTAGGTGCTATTGCACCACACTGTAACACTCCACTAGTAGCAATACCAACACTGTATAACACTACACTAGGTGCTATTGCACCACACTGTAACACTCCACTAGTAGCAATACCAACACTGTATAACACTACACTAGGTGCTATTGCACCACACTGTAACACTCCACTAGTAGCAATACCAACACTGTATAACACTACACTAGGTGCTATTGCACCACACTGTGTCACTCCACTAGTAGCAATACCAACACTGTATAACACTACACTAGGTGCTATTGCACCACACTGTAACACTCACCTGGTAGCAATACCAACACTGTATAACACTACACTAGGTGCTATTGCACCACACTGTAACACTCCACTAGTAGCAATACCAACACTGTATAACACTACACTAGGTGCTATTGCACCACACTGTAACACTCCACTAGTAGCAATACCAACACTGTATAACACTACACTAGGTGCTATTGCACCACACTGTAACACTCCACTAGTAGCAATACCAACACTGTATAACACTACACTAGGTGCTATTGCACCACACTGTGACACTCCACTAATAGCAATACCAACACTGTATAACCCCACACTAGGTGCTATTGCACCACACTGTAACACTCACCTGGTAGCAATACCAACACTGTATAACACTACACTAGGTGCTATTGCACCACACTGTAACACTCACCTGGTAGCAATACCAACACTGTATAACACTACACTAGGTGCTATTGCACCACACTGTGACACTCCACTAGTAGCAATACCAACACTGTATAACACTACACTAGGTGCTATTGCACCACACTGTAACACTCACCTGGTAGCAATACCAACACTGTATAACACTACACTAGGTGCTATTGCACCACACTGTGACACTCCACTAGTAGCAATACCAACACTGTATAACACTACACTAGGTGCTATTGCACCACACTGTAACACTCACCTGGTAGCAATACCAACACTGTATAACACTACACTAGGTGCTATTGCACCACACTGTAACACTCCACTAGTAGCAATACCAACACTGTATAACACTACACTAGGTGCTATTGCACCACACTGTAACACTCCACTAGTAGCAATACCAACACTGTATAACCCCACACTAGGTGCTATTGCACCACACTGTGTCACTCCACTAGTAGCAATACCAACACTGTATAACACTACACTAGGTGCTATTGCACCACACTGTAACACTCACCTGGTAGCAATACCAACACTGTATAACACTACACTAGGTGCTATTGCACCACACTGTAACACTCACCTGGTAGCAATACCAACACTGTATAACACTACACTATGTGCTATTGCACCACACTGTGTCACTCCACTAGTAGCAATACCAACACTGTATAACACTACACTAGGTGCTATTGCACCACACTGTAACACTCACCTGGTAGCAATACCAACACTGTATAACACTACACTATGTGCTATTGCACCACACTGTGTCACTCCACTAGTAGCAATACCAACACTGTATAACACTACACTAGGTGCTATTGCACCACACTGTAACACTCACCTGGTAGCAATACCAACACTGTATAACACTACACTAGGTGCTATTGCACCACACTGTAACACTCCACTAGTAGCAATACCAACACTGTATAACCCCACACTAGGTGCTATTGCACCACACTGTAACACTCCACTAGTAGCAATACCAACACTGTATAACACTACACTAGGTGCTATTGCACCACACTGTAACACTCCACTAGTAGCAATACCAACACTGTATAACACTACACTAGGTGCTATTGCACCACACTGTAACACTCCACTAGTAGCAATACCAACACTGTATAACACTACACTAGGTGCTATTGCACCACACTGTGACACTCCACTAGTAGCAATACCAACACTGTATAACACTACACTAGGTGCTATTGCACCACACTGTAACACTCCACTAGTAGCAATACCAACACTGTATAACACTACACTAGGTGCTATTGCACCACACTGTAACACTCACCTGGTAGCAATACCAACACTGTATAACACTACACTAGGTGCTATTGCACCACACTGTAACACTCCACTAGTAGCAATACCAACACTGTATAACACTACACTAGGTGCTATTGCACCACACTGTAACACTCCACTAGTAGCAATACCAACACTGTATAACCCCACACTAGGTGCTATTGCACCACACTGTAACACTCACCTGGTAGCAATACCAACACTGTATAACACTACACTAGGTGCTATTGCACCACACTGTGACACTCCACTAGTAGCAATACCAACACTGTATAACACTACACTAGGTGCTATTGCACCACACTGTAACACTCCACTAGTAGCAATACCTACACTGTATAACACTACACTAGGTGCTATTGCACCACACTGTAACACTCCACTAGTAGCAATACCAACACTGTATAACACTACACTAGGTGCTATTGCACCACACTGTGTCACTCCACTAGTAGTAATACCAACACTGTATAACACTACACTAGGTGCTATTGCACCACACTGTGACACTCCACTAGTAGCAATACCTACACTGTATAACACTACACTAGGAGCTATTGCACCACACTGTAACACTCACCTGGTAGCAATACCAACACTGTATAACACTACACTAGGTGCTATTGCACCACACTGTAACACTCCACTAGTAGCAATACCAACACTGTATAACACTACACTAGGTGCTATTGCACCACACTGTAACACTCACCTGGTAGCAATACCAACACTGTATAACACTACACTAGGTGCTATTGCACCACACTGTAACACTCCACTAGTAGAAATACCAACACTGTATAACACTACACTAGGTGCTATTGCACCACACTGTAACACTCCACTAGTAGCAATACCAACACTGTATAACACTACACTAGGTGCTATTGCACCACACTGTAACACTCCACTAGTAGCAATACCAACACTGTATAACACTACACTAGGTGCTATTGCACCACACTGTAACACTCACCTGGTAGCAATACCAACACTGTATAACACTACACTAGGTGCTATTGCACCACACTGTGACACTCCACTAGTAGCAATACCAACACTGTATAACACTACACTAGGTGCTATTGCACCACACTGTAACACTCCACTAGTAGCAATACCAACACTGTATAACACTACACTAGGTGCTATTGCACCACACTGTAACACTCCACTAGTAGCAATACCAACACTGTATAACACTACACTAGGTGCTATTGCACCACACTGTAACACTCCACTAGTAGCAATACCAACACTGTATAACACTACACTAGGTGCTATTGCACCACACTGTAACACTCCACTAGTAGCAATACCAACACTGTATAACACTACACTAGGTGCTATTGCACCACACTGTAACACTCCACTAGTAGCAATACCAACACTGTATAACACTACACTAGGTGCTATTGCACCACACTGTGTCACTCCACTAGTAGCAATACCAACACTGTATAACACTACACTAGGTGCTATTGCACCACACTGTAACACTCCACTAGTAGCAATACCAACACTGTATAACACTACACTAGGTGCTATTGCACCACACTGTAACACTCACCTGGTAGCAATACCAACACTGTATAACACTACACTAGGTGCTATTGCACCACACTGTAACACTCACCTGGTAGCAATACCAACACTGTATAACACTACACTAGGTGCTATTGCACCACACTGTAACACTCCACTAGTAGCAATACCAACACTGTATAACACTACACTATGTGCTATTGCACCACACTGTGTCACTCCACTAGTAGCAATACCAACACTGTATAACACTACACTAGGTGCTATTGCACCACACTGTAACACTCCACTAGTAGCAATACCAACACTGTATAACACTACACTAGGTGCTATTGCACCACACTGTAACACTCCACTAGTAGCAATACCAACACTGTATAACACTACACTAGGTGCTATTGCACCACACTGTAACACTCACCTGGTAGCAATACCAACACTGTATAACACTACACTAGGTGCTATTGCACCACACTGTAACACTCCACTAGTAGCAATACCAACACTGTATAACACTACACTAGGTGCTATTGCACCACACTGTAACACTCCACTAGTAGCAATACCAACACTGTATAACACTACACTAGGTGCTATTGCACCACACTGTAACACTCACCTGGTAGCAATACCAACACTGTATAACCCCACACTAGGTGCTATTGCACCATACTGTAACACTCCACTAGTAGCAATACCAACACTGTATAACACTACACTAGGTGCTATTGCACCACACTGTAACACTCCACTAGTAGCAATACCTACACTGTATAACACTACACTAGGTGCTATTGCACCACACTGTAACACTCACCTGGTAGCAATACCAACACTGTATAACACTACACTAGGTGCTATTGCACCACACTGTAACACTCCACTAGTAGCAATACCAACACTGTATAACACTACACTAGGTGCTATTGCACCACACTGTAACACTCACCTGGTAGCAATACCAACACTGTATAACACTACACTAGGTGCTATTGCACCACACTGTAACACTCCACTAGTAGCAATACCTACACTGTATAACACTACACTAGGTGCTATTGCACCACACTGTAACACTCACCTGGTAGCAATACCAACACTGTATAACACTACACTAGGTGCTATTGCACCACACTGTAACACTCCACTAGTAGCAATACCAACACTGTATAACACTACACTAGGTGCTATTGCACCACACTGTAACACTCACCTGGTAGCAATACCAACACTGTATAACACTACACTAGGTGCTATTGCACCACACTGTAACACTCCACTAGTAGCAATACCTACACTGTATAACACTACACTAGGTGCTATTGCACCACACTGTAACACTCACCTGGTAGCAATACCTACACTGTATAACACTACACTAGGTGCTATTGCACCACACTGTAACACTCCACTAGTAGCAATACCTACACTGTATAACACTACACTAGGTGCTATTGCACCACACTGTAACACTCCACTAGTAGCAATACCAACACTGTATAACACTACACTAGGTGCTATTGCACCACACTGTAACACTCCACTAATAGCAATACCAACACTGTATAACACTACACTAGGTGCTATTGCACCACACTGTAACACTCCACTAGTAGCAATACCAACACTGTATAACACTACACTAGGTGCTATTGCACCACACTGTAACACTCACCTGGTAGCAATACCAACACTGTATAACACTACACTAGGTGCTATTGCACCACACTGTAACACTCCACTAGTAGCAATACCAACACTGTATAACACTACACTAGGTGCTATTGCACCACACTGTAACACTCCACTAGTAGCAATACCAACACTGTATAACACTACACTAGGTGCTATTGCACCACACTGTAACACTCCACTAGTAGCAATACCAACACTGTATAACACTACACTAGGTGCTATTGCACCACACTGTAACACTCCACTAGTAGCAATACCAACACTGTATAACACTACACTAGGTGCTATTGCACCACACTGTAACACTCCACTAGTAGCAATACCAACACTGTATAACACTACACTAGGTGCTATTGCACCACGCTGTAACACTCCACTAGTAGCAATACCAACACTGTATAACACTACACTAGGTGCTATTGCACCACACTGTAACACTCACCTGGTAGCAATACCAACACTGTATAACACTACACTAGGTGCTATTGCACCACACTGTAACACTCACCTGGTAGCAATACCAACACTGTATAACCCCACACTAGGTGCTATTGCACCACACTGTAACACTCCACTAGTAGCAATACCAACACTGTATAACACTACACTAGGTGCTATTGCACCACACTGTGTCACTCCACTAGTAGCAATACCAACACTGTATAACACTACACTAGGTGCTATTGCACCACACTGTAACACTCCACTAGTAGCAATACCAACACTGTATAACACTACACTAGGTGCTATTGCACCACACTGTAACACTCACCTGGTAGCAATACCAACACTGTATAACACTACACTATGTGCTATTGCACCACACTGTAACACTCCACTAGTAGCAATACCAACACTGTATAACACTACACTAGGTGCTATTGCACCACGCTGTAACACTCCACTAGTAGCAATACCAACACTGTATAACACTACACTAGGTGCTATTGCACCACACTGTAACACTCACCTGGTAGCAATACCAACACTGTATAACACTACACTAGGTGCTATTGCACCACACTGTAACACTCCACTAGTAGCAATACCAACACTGTATAACACTACACTAGGTGCTATTGCACCACACTGTAACACTCACCTGGTAGCAATACCAACACTGTATAACACTACACTAGGTGCTATTGCACCATACTGTAACACTCCACTAGTAGCAATACCAACACTGTATAACACTACACTAGGTGCTATTGCACCACACTGTAACACTCCACTAGTAGCAATACCAACACTGTATAACACTACACTAGGTGCTATTGCACCACACTGTAACACTCCACTAGTAGCAATACCAACACTGTATAACACTACACTAGGTGCTATTGCACCACACTGTAACACTCCACTAGTAGCAATACCAACACTGTATAACACTACACTAGGTGCTATTGCACCACACTGTAACACTCACCTGGTAGCAATACCAACACTGTATAACACTACACTATGTGCTATTGCACCACACTGTGTCACTCCACTAGTAGCAATACCAACACTGTATAACACTACACTATGTGCTATTGCACCACACTGTAACACTCACCTGGTAGCAATACCAACACTGTATAACACTACACTATGTGCTATTGCACCACACTGTAACACTCCACTAGTAGCAATACCAACACTGTATAACACTACACTAGGTGCTATTGCACCACACTGTAACACTCCACTAGTAGCAATACCAACACTGTATAACACTACACTAGGTGCTATTGCACCACACTGTAACACTCCACTAGTAGCAATACCAACACTGTATAACACTACACTAGGTGCTATTGCACCACACTGTAACACTCCACTAGTAGCAATACCAACACTGTATAACACTACACTAGGTGCTATTGCACCACACTGTAACACTCCACTAGTAGCAATACCAACACTGTATAACACTACACTAGGTGCTATTGCACCACACTGTGACACTCCACTAGTAGCAATACCAACACTGTATAACACTACACTAGGTGCTATTGCACCACACTGTAACACTCCACTAGTAGCAATACCAACACTGTATAACACTACACTAGGTGCTATTGCACCACACTGTAACACTCACCTGGTAGCAATACCAACACTGTATAACACTACACTAGGTGCTATTGCACCACACTGTAACACTCCACTAGTAGCAATACCAACACTGTATAACACTACACTAGGTGCTATTGCACCACACTGTAACACTCCACTAGTAGTAATACCAACACTGTATAACACTACACTAGGTGCTATTGCACCACACTGTAACACTCCACTAGTAGCAATACCAACACTGTATAACACTACACTAGGTGCTATTGCACCACACTGTAACACTCCACTAGTAGCAATACCAACACTGTATAACACTACACTAGGTGCTATTGCACCACACTGTAACACTCACCTGGTAGCAATACCAACACTGTATAACACTACACTAGGTGCTATTGCACCATACTGTAACACTCCACTAGTAGCAATACCAACACTGTATAACCCCACACTAGGTGCTATTGCACCACACTGTAACACTCCACTAGTAGCAATACCAACACTGTATAACACTACACTAGGTGCTATTGCACCACACTGTAACACTCCACTAGTAGCAATACCAACACTGTATAACACTACACTAGGTGCTATTGCACCACACTGTAACACTCCACTAGTAGCAATACCAACACTGTATAACACTACACTAGGTGCTATTGCACCATACTGTAACATGGCCAGTAAAACTGCATGGTAGGCTACTGATTTTAAGCACCGTATTCTGCCGTAGGCCTACATATGCGTGCGTGGTCACCGGCAACTGAGCCGTCACTGGCGGAGTGCGAGAGCGAAAATGTCCTTGCTAAGCAAAAATAAAGACCCTGTATTACACTGTAGTGTAGAGGTACAGTAATTCATTTTTATGTTATTTATTGTGTATAAGTTACTGATAACCTAGGTTTATGTCGTGACTGTAGTAGTGCATACAATCACTTACTAAGGTCGGCGATTGAACGTCCATATATACGCCGCGTTCTTTCTTATACGTTGTAAATGCAGTATGGCGTTTTTCGGTAGTACGTTTTCCCGCATATGACGTCCAAATTTTTCAGTCCCCTGAAAAACGTACTAACGAGATTCCACTGTATTCAGAGAATGTAATCTTTATCACTTTATTTTCAAAAATATAATGAATAAATTATAATTGTGCATAATCTTGCAATCCAAACCTTTACAGCAGGGTGTAGATTTTGATGACCTATAAAGTTTTAAAAATTATCTATAAAATGACTTGCAAAAATCCAATACAGTGACCCAAAAACTTCAAAAAATAACCTATAAGTTTAAATGTAATTTTACAATCAATTTATTCATCGAGTTGATATAGCTACATTTATGTTGCTGACAAAGGCCTAATGTCAAGCCAGAAAGAAATGCAAACATAAACTTTCACTTCACATAGCTTATTTTGCAGAAAAGATTTTCACCATTGGTAGAAAATATATCCTTGCTGAATACCGAAATTATTTGTTTGGAATGTTGTTGTTGTTGTTGTTTGAGTCTTTAGTCTTTCGACTAGTTAGATGCAGCCCTCCATGCTTCCCTGTCCTGAGCTAATCGTTTCATCTCTACATAGCTACCACACCCTACATCCAAGGCAATCTTTTAAGCATATTCTAACCTTGGTCTACCCCTACTGTTCTCATCCTCGACCCTTCCTTCCATAACTAAGCTTGCTATTCCTGGGTGTCTTAGTACGGGTCCTACCAGCCTATCTCTTCTCTTCATTAGCAGTTGCCAGAAACATCTCTCCTCTCCCACTCGTCTTAATACCTCTTCATTTGTAACCCTATCTACCCATCTGATCTTCGTCTTTCTCCTGTAACACCACATTTCAAACGCTTCAATTCTCTTATTTTCTGCTGCACCAATAGTCCAAGTTTCACTTCCATAGAGCACCACGCTCCAGACAAAGGCTTTCAATAATGACTTCCTAATACCTAGGGACCGGAAAAATTCGCATTTGCGATAAATGCGAATTTTTGTAATATGTGTTAAACCATTTTTAAATAGTTTTAAGGTGTTCTGAAGCCCTGTGGTACCTAAATTCAAAATGCGACAAAATGCGAATTTTGACCAAAATGCGAAATTAGTACAAATATGCGATTTTGGTGCGAATTCTGCGAAAATGTGATATTTTAATGGCGAAAACCACATATTACGGCGAAATCATGAGAAATACTGCAAATATGACGCATATATTTTTCAACCGCTCTGATCGATATACCGTATTTGCTCGCGTATATCTCGCCCCCGCGTATATCTCGCACCCCATGTTTTTAATTGAAATTTCAGGGGGGAAAAGTACTCGCATATATCTTGCATTCATTACTGACACCGTCATATAAGTGACTGTAATAACCTTCAGGTAGAAACACGTTCGATTTAGCGCGCCACAACAGTCGTCATTGTCCAGGAACTTACCCGAAGCGATACTAACAGGAAGAGCGAGCAACAACGAGTTGGTCCGAACTTCGATACGAGCCGATTAGGGATCGAGGCGCCGCGTGCAAGCATACGGCGCAGCGTGAGTGTTAGCACGCTGTACATCGTTCGCCGCGTCTCCGGCCAAGATTGGCTAAATTCGCCGCCTTGAGACACGTTCGAATTAGCGATTAGCACGCCACAACAGTTCTGCAAGTAGGCCTACTGTTACATCGCAGAGAAACGCAATTCAGTCTTCTCGAATCTCAATGATTTCGTCTTTACGCATTGCTTCGCATCAGAGCTCGGCTGCGTGCAAGTATTCGGCGCAGCGTGAGTGTTAGCACGCTGTGCATCGTTCGCCGCGTCTTCGGCCACAGTTGGCTAAATTCGCCGCCTTGAGATACGTTCGAATTAGGGATTAGCGCGCCACAACAGTTGCGCAAGTAGGCCTACTGTTACATCGCAGGGAAACGCAGTTCAGTCTTCTCGAATCTCAATGATTTTGTCTTTACGCATTGCGTCGCATCAGAACTCGGCCGCGTGCTAGCATACGGCGCAGCGTGAGTGTTAGCACGCTGTACATCGTTCGACGCGTCTTCGGCCACGGTTGGCTAAATGCAATTCAAACCCAGATGAAAGAAAGTGAAAAATATGATATCATACTTGCATTAACTGCAGTTCAGAGTTCAGCATATTTGCTAAATACTGTTTTGTGGACCCCAACGAACAATGTAGATAGCGAGCGTGTGTTGTCCCATTACAACACAGTAGTTACAGACAGACGGTGCAATTTGAAAGAAAGCAATGCTGAACTACTGACAATGCTTTTGTTTGAGGACTATAACTGCACTTCATAACCTTGAAGTCGTTAAAATAATATTACAATGTGATGATTTTTAACTTTGTAAATAGATGCTAATTTTGAAGAAAATAGATGCTAATTTTGAAGAAAATAGATGCTAATTTTGAAACAAATAGATGCTAATTTTTCCGGTCCCTACTAATACCTAAATCTATATTCGATGTCAACAGATTCCTTTTCTGTAGAAATGCTTTCCTTGCCTGTGCTAACCTACTCTTTATATCCTCTTTGCTTCGTCCATCACTGGTTATTTTGCTTCCCAAGTAACAGAAGTCACCTACCTATTCATCTGCCAATTCGACATCCATAGGGATTTCTGATTTCTTTCGACTGCATTCCAATATTTGGAATGAGCGGCCCTAAATGGCTGTAACTTCGGCATTTTAAAATATACTTGAAATAACAATCGTAGCCGTCCACACAAATTTACTCAACACATGTATAGTTGCACAGAGGTACAGGGTCATTATCTATGTGCGCCCCGATAAACACAGCAAGCTAAGCCGGCTGTGACTGGCGCAGATCGCGGGCACGCGTACCCGGTTCAGCTGGTGGTTGGCGCGCACTTCCACACTTTTACCAAACCTGTTCAATAATGTGTACTTACAGTGCTCATAGGTGATGCTGAAAATGTCCTCCCTCTCTTGTAACATACACCCGACATCTTCTGATGAAAGAATGTCTGTCAACTCTTTTATTATTTACGGAGGCAGTTTCCTTGAATCGTTTAGCGAGCCTTCTAATTGTACTGGCATCAGGCACAGGTCTTCCTGGAAACTTGATTCGAAACTATCGTCTTGTTTTAAAACAAGATTTTCTGCTTTTCATTTACGAATTATGGATATACACACGTTCACGCAATGTGAGTTGGTGTCTAGGCATGACCAACAATCACAGTAATCACAATTCTCACTAAACATGCAACACTAACGTCTAAGCTTTGCAGATACACGTCCATATGAATGACAAAACACGTGTGAACTAACGATATGAGTCAGCAGAGCGCGCCAACCACCGGCTAAACCGCGTACACGCGCCCGTGATCTGCGTCAGTCACAGCCGACTTAGCTTGGCGTGTTTATCGGGGCGCACATAGATAATGACCCTGTACAAACAGACTGGCATTACTGGGTCTACTGTAGTCTGTCCTGCTACCCTTGCTTTCAACATTGCTCTCGGATCAGTTGCAAGCGCAGGTGTCTCCTGGAATGTCGATATTTCCAAGAAGTAAGGACTGAACAAAGTTACTTTACTCATCAGACCGACAATGAGCAGTGAAGATTCTCATGTCTCTGCATTCATCCTCACTTCAAGTTCCGTTAATATCCAATACCATACGCGAAAATGAATCAAACACCTTAAAAATATGAGATAATGACTCGTTAATTACAAAATAGTCTAATAAATTTTGGGAAAGGGAGAGAGTAAAAATAAGCTATTTTATTTTGATGCTACATAGTGCGATATATTTAATCAAAATAAACAAAGTTACCAACAATGATACACCACAACATCCGCACAGCGAGTTCCGCAAAGACAGAAGATGCTGCCATAAAGTGGTGGATGGGCATGGCCAATAGAACATGCAGGATGAATACAAAATGGCTACCTATAACACGTTCTTTGTTTCGAAATACACCACAGAGTGTAGACTGGCATGCGTTTGCCGGCCAGCCACTAACGTCTCGTCCTTACGTGAATGCGGCAGCACCGCACGTGTGGGTGGCTGGCCACCTGTCGCATAGCGTGAGTCATAGCCTGTACGCACAGAAGGAAAGGCAGAGACTTCTTTCTTGAACAAGGTTATGCCTTGTTAGCAACAGAGCTCGCATATGATTGAATGGTATGGCCCATCAGCCAACAATGATCCAACATCTGGTTAACGAGTTTATTCCATGATTATTGCCAACCACCTCTGAAAAGATATCACTCTTTCCTCGTTATAGCCCTACTGTGTTTGTTTGACAGAATATCTCAGAAGCCCAAGACAGATGGTGCTGCCGCCATCAGAATAAGGATAGTAAAGAATTCGTCAATTTCCAAGAATGTTGTATTTTGACTCTCAATAATTAAGGAGGGGTACTATAAGCGATTTCCGAGAATTTTGGCTCTCGAAAATTAAGTGGGGTACTATAGGCAAGGGGGTCCTATAGCCGAGTAAATACGGTAATAAATTAGTATTTCTACGTTCTGGGAACTATGATAGGGATTTTTTTATTAGTTAGCAAGGTTTGTGGTGAACCAATTGAAAGATTACATGTCATCAAAATCTATGCACTGTTGATCAGTACTACCTTCACCATCCTTACCATAAAACTTAAATCGCCTGGCCAGATGTCAAAATATAACGTGTTGCAATATTAATCCTCATCATTGAATTCCACACAATATCTAGCATTTAACTTTATTACACTCCTTATAACCAATAAGAATGACTGGAAAAGACCACCCGATTGTGAGGATAATGGAAGGTCTCTTAAAGTATAACTACATACTGTATGTATAAACAACAGCGTGGAGACTTCGAAATGGATTACTACAACGACTGGTATATTTCAGGGGGTCCCTACCCGTCCCACACTATTTAACATATTATATTCAACAGACGTAACGAAAATCATTCCTGAGGTCTCTAGTGCAACTTTAATACTTTATGCAGATGGCATGGTGATCGGGTTCCCAGTCAGGACAGAAGTACAAGAAGTAATTACCAAAATCGGCACTTGTAGTGCTTAGAGTATTTGACTTCTCTGATGAATGTTCTACTGTTGAAATGACAACTGTAACAAATGCACCCTGGTGGACCAGCAAATTTACTACAAAGCGAATGAACTACTCAAGAAATATTGGGAATGCATTGCATCATGAAAACAAAACTGTGTTAAATTGTGGTCAGTTCCAACTGAATACCTCTAGTAACACCTAAAAATTGTTTTCAATGTGCACCATTTATCATGAGAAAGAGAAGATACTGAATGCATTTTTAGGTTAATAACATCAAGAAACAGTAAGGAAACTGTCATGTGCCAAGTGACCCTAAAATATGTAAAATATTAAGGGCTGTTCAAGAAAATGAGAGACTTCTTTTTTTTTTCTCCATGTACTACTCTGGTTCAATTTTTACATGATCTTTTTGAAGTAATGCCCACCACTTCAGTGCACTTATGACAAGATTTCTTTCAATCCTCAAACATGTAGCATAGTCACTTTTTGTTATGTTATTGTTTTAAGGGGCCTAACATTTAGGTTACCAGCCTCTTTGTTATGTCTTTCAGAATTGCCTCGGGTCTCCTTAACTTTGCTTTTGAGCAGTCAAAACGATGGCCATGTAGCTTCTTTTTCAATTTGAGGAAGAGGAAACAATGACTCAGATAAGGGCTGTAGGAGGGATGTGGTAACAAGTAATGTCTAACTTGAGGAAAGGATCTCTGCTATCAGCAAACAGATGCAGCAATTCATGATATAAATCCCTTCGAACAGCCGTTTTCTCTACAGTAGGTAGGTGTGATACCGTCACAATCTCAAATCATGTGCAGGTGATCATTATAGAATGGTGAAAGCGCTACTTATTGAAATTTCCAAGGCAATTACATTCTGACTTGTACTGTTATCCATCGATCTTCATGAGCCACTGCATTGATGTAGACTTCTATCATTGCAGTTTCTGAAGCATCAGGTCCACCTTGCTTAACTGTTTAAATCTACCAGAAATCTTTCAAACCAGTAAAATGAGGCAGTAGATTGGTATGTTCACCATAGGCTTGTGTAAGCCTTTCACTAGCTATTGCATCTGTACATTCAAATGTATACTGTGTTTTGTTGCTACATACTGTTGCATTGTGTTTGTTTTGTCAGGCAAAACACAGGCAACACTCAAATAAAGGAGCATGTATGCTGCTGCCAACTATTGGTAGTACAGTGGGACTTGGATAATTCGAAGATTTGTGTCGGTCCCTTGGTCTTCAATTGCTAATTGAGAGTTCCACTATTCAATACAACTTTAGTTTTAGTTTTTACCCTAAATTATAGCCTACATGATACATGTTTCGGCATATTTATGCCTTCATCAGTCACTTTTTTGTTTACAAAAATATTTCAAACACATTTAACAAATCCTTTTACATTGGCTAAATATTTTGATATACACTACATGAAACTTTAGGTTGTCGTATGACTAATGTCTAATATAAAATTCTTAAAATGCAGTTTTTTACTAAAAAATCTGGAATAACATTCCTTTGTTTTTAAAGTTGTTGATGAGTAGCCTCCTCTGACTTAATGTTTCCCAAACTGTGGAAGACAAAACAAAATGAACCCCATTAGTAAAGTGTGTTGGAAAACGAAAGTCCTTCGACTCACCCTCGTATTTGGAAGACTGGAAACTTTCCAAGGTGCATATTACCAGATAACTGTTGTATTTTCGTACTGCCCCTTAAACCATTTGTTCTCTGTTTGATACACTGTTGAAGATTAAATAGAGTTATTATGCTGTGAATGAACAGTCCAAATTGTTTTAACGTTTGTTGCTGTGTCTGTGACAAAATAAATTGAATTACTTACCAAGTGTTGAGTTGTTCAACTTGTGTGCTATGTTGTGTGAGCAGTTTATTTACTTTTTTAATTGTAATGTACCTATCGCGGAGCCGATCTGATATACTGTCTTGTGTCTCAGCTGGGACTGCTTGCTTGCACTGTGCTTATCTGGCTTGCTATTTGTGTGGTGGGAGTGGGGGGTTGGCGTGTTCCATTAGCGTGGTGATGGTGTTTTGTGTTTATTGGTGTTTCTTTCCTTATTTTTGATATTGTGTTGAAAAATATATTGTCACTGTAGGTCAATTCGTTGATATTCTTTATAGGGTCTGTTTTTTGTCAATGTTGTTTGACTCCATATTGGAATCTTTTTTGTTAGGTCCGTATTGACAATAAGATTAACTGGTTTGTGACAAATAATGTCGAGGAACTCCGTCAATCAATACAATCTACTGTATTGTTAACAATTCTACACTTTTGGGTACATGTTTCAGGCTCTGGAAGCCCTTCTTCAGTCCTTTTATATCACACACTCATACAAAGATCACCAAGAATATCAACATGCAGTTCATCATATAAATGACATAAAAACTGCAAAATACACAATAAAACACTTAAAAAACTCATCGTTCATTGGAGTCATGTGTTATGTTATTAAAATGTCCCTTTAAAAAATACTTTGCTTGTTGCAGTGAACTTGAAAACTGTGCACTACGTCTGGGAAAAATTCAGTTGTTTCAATCTCTGTTGAATAAAATGGGCCTGGTGTCATGTGTTGAAGGAGATCCTCGGCTCATGTTGAAATAAAATTTTGTCCTTGAAATTGCCTGGCATTACATCGTCCAAACATAGGTATCTGTCCAAAAAGAAAAAAAAGGAAAAACTAAATCAATTTAAATTTACAAGATCTGACTCTAATAAAGTGAATAAAATGTAAAAAAGACGCTTACATCCAATGGCCGGATACCAAGAAATTGCAGTGAACTTACTGCCCATGCCCTTGCAATAAAGTGAAAATCTGCGAATGAGAAACCAATTAAAGAATATGAGAAATATTAAATACGCGCGTTCCGATACGGCATGTTACAGGCTTACCTTGTTCTCATCTGGACGGAGCTCACTGACTGAATTAAACGAGCTGTGTCCTAGGTCAAGGTAGTAAAGAGAGAGAGAGAGAGAGAGAGAGTGGGGAAGGAAGGTGGGGCTGCGTCACACGTGATGTCATTGATTACTCGCTACCTGTACGGGAGTCAAAATACACAGACAGAGAAGCGGACATTGCTGAATCCTCGTAAGGTGGTTTTTTGAGGTTTGCTTTGATTATGTGATCAGACAACATGTCGTATAAAACATTAGTTTCGAAATAAATGTCGTTGAGGTTTTCTCGTGGATTTGATCTCTGTGCCGTGTTTATTTCTATTTGCTCTAATATGTTCATCATTGTGCCTTTATTCTCGAAATGGAGAATGTGTAGATCGTTATCTATATCCGTAAAAGTGTGTCCTGCTTCTTGCATGTGGTTAGCGACTGCTGAAAACTTTTTTGTGTATTACCGCATTCAAATGTTCCCCATATCTCTTGGCAAAATTCCTTCCTGTTTGTCCAAAATAGTCTGCTTTGCAATCGTTGCATTTCAGGTTATAAATGCCTGATCTATTGAATTTACTGTCCTGATTAATTTATGTTGAATAAAAAATAAAATTCTGATTAGTATTGTTCGTTTTATAGACACGAACAATACTTATCAGAAAAGAATTTTTAATTCAACACAAATTAATCAGGACAGTCAATTCAATAGATTTATAAGCTGAAATGCAACTATTTCAAAGCCGACTATATTGGACAATCGGGAAGGAATTTTGCCACGAGATATGGGGAACATTTGAATGTGGTAAAACACAAAAAAGACACAATGATGAACATATTAGAGCAAAACACGGCACAGAGATCAAATCCAGGTGAAAACCTCAAGGACATTTATTTTGAAACTTATGTTTTATATGACATGTTGTCTGATTACATAATCAAAGCAAACCTCAAAAAACTACCTTAGAGATTTCAGCAATGTTCGCTTCTCTGTCCGTGTTTATGTTTATTTTGACTCCCGTACAGGGAGCGAGTATTCAATGACGTCACGCATAATGCAGCCCCACCTTCCTTCCCCTCTCTCTCCTTGCTACCTCTACCTAGGACACAGCTAGTTTCATTCAGTCAGTGAGCTCTGTCCAGATGAGAACAAGGTAAGCCTGTAACTCGCCGTTTTGGACTGCGCATATTTAATATTTTAAAATTTCCCATATTCTTTAATCGGTTTCTCATTCACAGATTTTCACTTTATTGCAAGGGCATGGGCAGTGAGTTTACCACAATTTCTTGGTCTCCAGCCGCTGGATGTAAGCGTCTTTTTGCCATTTTATTCACTTATGAGAGTCAGATCTTGTGGAATTTAATTGATTTAGTTTTTCCCTTTTTTCTTTTTGGACAGATACCTATATTTGGATGATGTAATGTCAGGCAATTTCAAGGACGCAATTTTATTTCAACATGAGCCGAGGATCCCTGTCAACACATGACACCAGGCCCATTTTATTCACCAGAGATTGAAACATCTGAATTTTTCCGAGACGTAGTGCACAGTTTTCAAGCTCACTGCAACAAACAATGTATTTTTTAAGGGACTTTTTAATAATATAACACATGACTCCAATGAACGATGAGTTTTTTAAGTGTTTTATTGTGTATTTTGCAGTTTTTATGTCATTTATATGATGAACTGCATGTTGATATTCTTGGTGATCTTTGTATGAGTGTGTGATATACAAGGACTGAAGAAGGGCTTCCAGAGCCTGAAACATGTACCCAAAAGTGTAGAATTGTTAATAATACAGTAGATTGTATTGATTGACAGACTTCCTCGACATTATTTGTCACAAAATAGTCTGTTTTTTTGCGTGATGTATTTCTATGCTTTTTAAAATGTTTAATTTTTTGCCTTAATTCTGTATAGGTACGATTTCTAGATCTTCGTCTATTGATTTGAAACTAAGCTTATTTTCCATCATATGGTTGGCCATGGCTGAATATTTATTATGTTAGCGTTAACGTGTTCGTGGTTTCTTACTTTAAAAGATCTGCGGTTTGTCCAAAATAGGTTGTTTTACATTCTTTACACGCTAATTTATATACTCCTGATTTGTTAAACTTAAGCCTCCGTGGCTTAGGCGGCAGCTCGCCGGCCTCTCACCGCTGGGTCCGTGGTTCAAATCCCGGTCACTCCATGTGAGATCTGTGCTGGACAAAACGGAGGCAGACAGGTTTTTCTCCGGGTACTCCGGTTTTCCCTGTCAAAATTTCATTCCAGCAACACTCTCCACTATCATTTCATTTCATCTGTCATTCATATAATCATTGCCCCAGAGGAGTGCGTCAGGCCTCGGCAGCCGGCACCGTTCATATCCTCGCCGCTAGATGGGGGCTTCATTCATTCCATTCCTGACCCGGTCGGAGACTGGAAGCAGGCTGTGGATTTTCATTTCATTTCTGATTTGTTAAACTTATTGGTTTTGTTTATGCTGTTGTGGTTAAACAAACTATTATTATTTTGTGTTTTGTAAGCATTTTTATATTGTATTCTTTGAGTGTGTTGGTTATTGTGTGTATTTCTGGATTGATATAGGTGAAACTGGCGTATTTTTTATGCTTTTTTTGTACTTTTTCTAATGTTGTTGAGAATTTGTTTTTTATTTTGTTTTTTATCCTGTTTATGTATTCTTGCTTGTAGCCATTTTTCATAGCAATGTTTCTTATGATGTGTAGTTCCTTATCTAAACTTTCTTGGCATAAGGGAATATTTAGTGCGCTGTTTAAGAGACTGTAAAATATGGCTTTTTCTGACATTCTGTTATCTGGTAATACGCACCTTGAAAATTTGCCAGTCTTCCAAATACGAGGGTGAGTCGAAGGACTAGAACTCGTTTTCCAACACGCTTTTCTAATGGGGTTCATTTTGTTTTGTCTTCCACAGTTTGGGAAACATTAAGTAGCAGTCATCAGAGGAGGCGACTCATCAACCATTTTAAAGACAAAGGAATGTTATTCCGGATTTTTTAATAAAACAACTGCATTTGAAGAATTTTATATTTGACATTAGTCATACGACAAACTAAAGTTTCATGTAACTTTTATTTTAAAAAATAGCCAATGCAAAACGATTTGTTAAATGTGTTTGAAATATTTTTGTAAACAACAATGACTGATGAAGGCATAACTATGCCGAAACATGTATCAGGTATAATTTAGGATAAAAACTAAAACTAAAGTTGTATTGAATAGTGGATCTCTCAATTAGCAATTGTAAATTTCAATACGGGCCAAAATGGTAATTATGACGAAAGTCATAGATATATATACACCCTTGATCTTCATAGCAAATTAACGGAATAAAATCGTGGGTAATTCGAAGTTTACCTTCCTTAATTAGAGGTTTTTGTACACGGGTACTAAAATATAAGTCAGAAGTTAGTGCAAAAGTTATGCACTATTTACTGCGGGAATAGTGAGAGTGACATTTTACCCCTTGTACCCTTATTGCATAGAGGTCATTGTCTAGTATGCAAGTATGCAAGTCATTCCTGAAAATCTTACTTACTGCTCCCCCCACCCCATGGTGTCGGTGTTTCCCATTTAGTTGTCACTTGAGACTCCTACGGTTACCGTGTTATTTGTGTTGTGAGAGTTTTGATAGCGAGTTTTCACCATGAGTATATTGTGCATTCAATACAAGAACTTAACCATTTCAGGTATTTATTGGACATAAAACCAAACCAAAAAGATGTAACTTCTCTAATTAGAATATTTGGATACATATACAATATGAGCATTATAATCATGAAGTTCTCAGATCTAGTCTTAAGTTGACATTCTTGTAGCTCAGATTATTCTTTTGTGTTCCAGGTGGCCACTTCGTGTGCAAGTTATTCGATCTGTTCACACCATTTAGTGTAGGACTCGTGTACCTGATGTATAAATCATTCCAACAAATAAGCATACATAAACCAAACACTAGTCGACCAGCCAACTCAGAAAGGTAATAAGAGCTTTTCAGTTCCTTTGTTGTGTTTCAGATCTCATTAACTGAATTATTGTATTTTTATTTATTTGCTAGCATACCTGTGTACCATCTCTTGATGAATGCAGTCATCATCATCATCATCTTACACAGTTTCCAGCCACTGGCCGGGTCTGTTTGGAACACAAGCCTCTCCAACGTCTTCTGTCTTCCCACCATCTCTCAGCTTCCACCCTTGTCCAGTCTTCTCCTCTCTTCTTCATGCTTTCTTCCACCCCCTTCAGCCACCTGTCTCTCGGTCTCTTTCCTTCCCACTTCGTCTCGTGTACTCTCTTGGGTATCCTCTTCTCCTCCATTCGTTTTACATGTCCATACCATCTAAGTCTAGATTTCTCTATACCATCCTGTAATGGTTCCTCCTTCATTAATTCTTTGGTCCTCTCATTTCTTATTCTGTCCATCTTAGTAGCTCCAATACTGCTTCTCAAGAACCTCATCTCACTGGCCTGTATTTTGCTCTTCTCCCTTCCTTTCATAACCCAGGTCTCCAAGGCATACGTCAGGATAGGGACATAGTACGTCCGATATATGATCTTTTTGCTGTTCTGAGGGACATCCTTGCTCCATAACATGCTTCTCACACTCCTCCGAAATGCTTCTGCCTGCCTCCCCCGCTCATTTATTTCTCTATCGTTTCTTCCATTATCTTGTATCAGGCTTCCCAGATACTTGAAACTCTCGACTTTCTTCAGCTGTTCCCCACCAATTGTTATTGCCGTTGTGGTTCTTTTCTTCTTCCTTGTTGTGATCACCATCTCACTCTTATTTATGCTAAATTTCATCCCATATCCTTGTATTATTCCTTCCCACACTTCCAACTGTTCCTGTACCTCCTCCTCCTTGTTTCCCCAAATCATCTGCAAACACCATTGCTTTCATCTTTCCTTCCCCAATTACTTGTGCCACTCGGGTCATTATGTCATCCATCACCACAATGAAAAGTAACGGTGACAGTGCACTTCCTTGTTTCAGGCCGTTTCTCTGTTCCAACCAGTCTGATCTCTCTCCTCCCACTTTCACACAGCTCACGCTTCCCTTGTACATCTCCTTTATCCTCTTTATAGTCCATTTCTCTACTCTTCTATCCTCCAGGGACTTTCATACTTTGTTTCTGCATACACTGTCATATGCTTTCTCAATGTCCAGGAAGGCCATCAATAGATCTGTTCCATACTCATAGTGCTGTTCTTGTAACTGCCTTACAGCAAAAATCAAATCCACTGTGGACCTTCCTGCTCTGAAGCCATGTAGTTCTTCCCTCATCCCTCCTTCTATCCTTGTCCTAAGTCTCTTTTCCAAAACTTTCTCGAAGATCTTTGCACAATGACTTATCTGTGTTATTCCCCGATAGTTTCTGCAATCTGTTCTACTAGCTTTCTTGAAGATCGGGACAATTACAGTGGAATCTCGTTAGCACGTTCTCGGTTATGACGTTTTCCCGCTTAGCGCGATGATTTTCTCAAGTCCCAGTCCCAATTCTACAAAATACATGTTGATATATCCCTTTAATACGTTCTCTATTCCCGCTTACGACGATCAAATTTCCGTTGTACTATTTGTACGCGAACCGGATTTTATTCTTATTTTATTATAAAATTCGGCTTCTGGAAAACACGACGCGATATTGCCTCATATTCTCTGATAGTTATTGACAGTGTAGATGATTTCATTGTGTTTGACGGCGTAGAAGTGGCTATAGCAATGACGCAACACAGGTGACGTGTGTCTCGCCCGCTGCCCTTTCTCTCCTTTCTCAAGTCCCTATCCTACTAAATTCATGTTGATATATCCCATTAATACGTTTTCTATTCCCGCTTACAACGATCAAATCTCCGTTGAACTATTTGTTAGTGAACCGTATTTTATTCTTATTTCATTTTAAAATTCGGCTTCTGGAAAACACGACGCGATATTGCCTCATATTCTCTGATAGTTATTGACAGTGTAGATGATTTTATTGTGTTTGACGGCGTAGAAGTGGCTATAGCTATGACGCAACACAGGTGACGTGTCTCTCTCCCGCTGCCCTTCACCCCCTTCCCTTTGTTTATTTCTCACGTAGGCACATTATTGTCTTTGTGTTCCGCACTATTGTCTTCTAGTTCTTAAGTGTTCACGTCTAGTTATGACCTATTTTATTGCGTGTTTCATAATGGATAAGAAGAAAGTACGGCAGATAACTAATGACGAGAAGATTAAATACATTCGAGACGTGGACTGCAATCCTCACATTAAGTGTGTGGATATAGAGCGAAAGTGGAACGTTCCTCCGTCTACACTGAACACGATTCTCGGCAAAAGGAAGGAAATTGAACGTGCATTTGAAGAAGGGGTGAGTGGCAAAAGGAAACGTGTGCGAGAGGGACAGTTTCCTGAACTAGAAAGCGCTTTATTGAGGTGGTTCAAGCAAGCACGTGCTTCAAACATATGCGTGCGCGGTCGCCGGCGATAGAGCCGTCACTGGCGGAGCGCGAGTGCCTGAATGTCCTTGCTGATCAAATATAAAGAAAGACCCTGTATTATATGTGTTTGGAAGCGGATGGGGAACATTTTCAGCATCTACTGTAAATCATGGCCAGTAAAACTGCATGGTAGGCTACTGATTTTAAGCACCGTATTCAGCCGTAGGCCTACATATGCGTGCGCGGTCGCCGCCAACAGAGCCGTCACTGGCGGAGCGCGAGAGCGAGAATGTCCTTGCTGATCAAATATAAAGAAAGACCCTGTATTATATGTGTTTGGAAGCGGATGGGGAACATTTTCAGCATCTACTGTAAATCATGGCCAGTAAAACTGCATGGTAGGCTACTGATTTTAAGCACCGTATTCTGCCGTAGGCTTACATATGCGTGCGCGGTCGCCGGCAACTGAGCCGTCACTGGCGGAGTGCGAGAGCGAAAATGTCCTTGCTAAGCAAAAATAAAGACCCTGTATTACACTGTAGTGTAGAGGTACAGTAATTCATTTTTATGTTATTTATTGCGTGTAAGTTACTGATAACCTATGTTTATGTCGTGACTGTAGTAGTGCATACAATCACTTACTAAGGTCGGCGATTGAACGTCCATATATACGCCGCGTTCTTTCTTATACGTTGTAAATGCAGTTTGGCGTTTTTCGGTAGTACGTTTTCCCGCATATGACGTCCAAATTTTTCAGTCCCTTGAAAAACGTACTAACGAGATTCCACTGTATTCCTTTTTTCCAGTCCTCTGGGGTCTTCCTTTCCTTCCATGCTGTCCTCATCACTCGGTACAACCACTGTATACCCACCTCTCCTGCTGCTCTCACCATCTCCAAACTCAACTCATCCACACCCGGTGCCTTCCCTCCTTTCATCTTGTTCACTGCATCTTCCACTTCTTTCCATGTTAAGTCCTTTTCTGTTTGCAGTTCATCTTCCTCCTCACCATCTTTTCCATTTGGGTTCAGAAGTTCTTCAAAATATTCTTTCCTCATTTTCTTCAGTTCTTCCCTATTTTCTATCTCTTGTCCCCCTTTGTTCACCATTCTAACATAATCCGTAGGATCCTTCCGTCTCTTATTTTTTACCATCCCATACAGGACCTTTTTTATACCTTCACTATCCTCCTTCATCATCTTTGTCCACTCTTCCATCCACTTTCTTCTCTCCTCAGCCACTACTCTCTTCGCCTCCTTCTTTCTTTCCTGCAGTACATTTGCATTTGTCTATTGGCACAGGCTAGAGAAAAATGTGGCTTTCCTCCGATGTCTCAGTCCCATTCATGACTGTGATTATATGGAAGCTATTGAGGTATGGGTGATGCTAGAGTAATGGCCTTCAGGACACAACTAGTGTCTGTGTGTACTGGGAAAGGTTCTTCTCATAGGGTCAGTGCTATTATTCTGATTCAGCGTGGAAAGCAATGGCAAACTACCTCACTCCTTATCTTGCCTAGTAGCCTCAATATAGTTCTGCTTTGAGGTTTTGTGGGTATCTACCGACGTAACCTATGGTATTATTATTACCTATGGCGGTACTTTTTGAGTATCCAACCCGCCTCTGGGCTGACTACCTAACAGAGCATAGATGAAAAGATGTGCTGTCAACTTTATTATAAATAAATAAAGCAAAGTACAGGCAATATTAATAAGCTGGTAAAGGAAAACTAAAAAGGAAGTGTGGCTTACACAATAGACACAATGTAGAATGGGACATGAATTTAACTATTTTGATTTATTCGGATCTATATTGATTACAACATCAAATTTGTTATACAAAAGTTATTTTAAAATGTTATGCTCAGTCAATACATAATTATTCTTATTTTAACTGACGTGTGTCCGCAAATTCTCTCCGTAGCGGCGAGCTACGTGGGTCTCGCCTTGTGGGACGTGTTACGTTGGCAATACATTCATGTCACTGTATACGCAGTCTCACCGCAGCACTTCTTCCATGTTGACCTTCAACTGGAGTGTGGGGAATCTCGGTGCATTATTGCTGACAGTGAGTGTCTGTGCATGACTGTTGACGCTGTAAGTTGTGTTCTTGTTAAGTTCTTGTGTAAGCTGAATTTAGAGGGAATGCCGACTACTGAAGAGCATGTGTTTTTAGTGTAAGAGGTTTTCCGTGCTGGTGGAAATTTTACAGAGCATGTGAGGCGGCAATTTAGTTTACGTTTTCTTGCTTCGAGGTGTCCACATCGTGACACTGTACGCAACTTACAGCATCAAGACTGTCATGCACAGGCACTCGCTGTCAGCAATAATGAACCAGGATTCCCCACACTACCACAACAGTTGAAGGTCAACACGGAACAAGTGCTCCGGTGAGACTGCTTATACTGCGACATCAATGTACTGCCAACCCAACATGTCCTGCAAGGCGAGACCCGCGTAGCTCGCCGCTGTGGAGAGAATTTGCGGACAGACTGTATTTGTTGTACGTGTCGGTCTGTCTGTCTAGTGTTGTGTGGGTCTTGTTTTTTATTCTATTGTCTGTGTTATGTAATTTAGTGTGAATCCATTTAGTAGTGCAATATGATAAATTGTATTTATTTCTTTTGTGCTTAGTTTTTGCATGAGAGTGGTTCATTTAATGCTCTATTGAAGGTGGAAGATTGCTTTTTGGAAGACTTGTTGTCCCGCACGATCTACCCTCCACAGGCTTGGGAGCCATTTCTCGGGGCATGCATGAAATGCCCCGCCGCCATTCCCGCCTTCAAGACCGCCCACCACTCTGCCCATTGGCGGGAAAAAAATTCAGTCCGGATACTTATTGGACCAACTCCGTACCTTTCCCAGAAAACTAGCCCTTGGGTTTGATTTATGATTTTGTTTGTCTCGAGAGGGTCAATGTGTATGTTAGCCAATATCCCAGAGGCCGATGATCCCATTGTTAGGCCATCCTGTTAATATGTATAGTTATTGAATGTGAAGAAACTGGAGTCTAGTTCAAAAGAAATGATCCACCTTAGTCCACTAAATTTGTTAAATTCTTCCTTATAACGTTTTTGTTATGGGAATATTTGAATACATGTCTCATAAGGGGAGGGGGGGACGCAACTTCATTTTGTTATGTAGCAGGGAAAAATATCCAACTAGTAAATTGTTTGGAAATTTAAGAACCTTATTCAAAATCAATGTTGTTACAGGGGCCATAAAATTTGAGCCTCAAATAGAGCTTAAAAGTAAAATTGACAAACATTATACTGAATAATTTACATTGTCTTAATGGTATAATAGTCAGGGCCAATGAAAATGAATGTTAATTGCAGGCAAACGTTATTTCAAGAAACATTAAATCGCGATTTCACTGTATATGTATTGACTGGTTTGACCATGCTTTTTATTAATATTGTAAGTCAATATGCATCCAGTTAGACGGAAAGGAGTTGTGGTTCAATTCATGTCATATTATACAAATGTCTTCAAGCAGCATACATGCACATCACACAATTCCTGACATCTTAAAATATCCCAGCTGGTGGGGATTGCCTGCTGGCACATGTAATGAAGTGTTAAACGACTACAGTAGTACATTAATTTAATTTTACTATGCAGATTCATTTTATTATGAACCTCGAGGAAGAAAATGTTATATATTGTGGATCTTGATAATTAATGGTTTCTCTCTCCAGATATATAATATGTAAGTGGAAACGAGACGATTGCAGTTCAATCATGGACTACATGTTCCGGATAAACCAACGAATTTGGAATCAAGGTTCTGATAAGAAAACAGATGTGATGGAAATTGTACCTCTTTCCATACTGAAGAACGATGATAATTTCTTCAACTATATAGTTACCTCTAATAACAGGTATGCTGTCATTGGAAATTGATATACTGTAATTCTAATTTACTAAGTTGGAGTTTCTGTGATAATGGGCACACAGAACAGTATTGGTTAGAGTCCTTCTCCTCTCCATAGTAGGAATAGGCATCCTTCAATTCACTACCCTGCTCTCCTATCCCTCATTCATGAGATTTTTTGCTTTTCATCATATACTAACATTGTTTTTAGAAAGTGTCTCTCCTGAAAATATATTTTGAGCAAGCTTATCAACTATTCAAAGTTCCCTAAATGATTAGCACTGCTGTTATTTGTGTTTCGAGGATGTTAACTTGGAGATAGAACTATTGGTTCGGTGCATAAGTTAGTAGCATTTTACGTGGCTCGACACCAGCGTGCTCCCCAAGGTTATATATCAGTTTCAGTTATTCCATTGTTAATAGCTATCTATTCGATTAGTTTATCTCTAATTATGCATACATTATAGATAGTTGGCATCGAATCATGGGGGAGTGTTAAGTGAATAAAGCTGAACATTCTATCACACTCTGCTTTTAGGAGTTCAACCGAGGATCGATTGCAGCAACAGTGGCAAAATTAATTTGTGCTGTAAATCGAGCTAACGCTATTGCTGAATGTACGGCAAGAAAAAGGTTTTCTCAGAGACGAGAAAACCAATTTAACTTTCAGTCAGGCTTTGAGAAAAATTGCTTAAAAGAGGATATATGTGCGAATCCACTTCAAACAATGCAGGAACTGGCAAAATAATGCATTCTATGAGTAAGATGCAAAATTTGGATACATGGGCTCCACATGTGAAAGTAGGGCAATCAAAAACCAACGTGTGTTAGTATGCACATCATTGCTTGCCTGTCCCCGTGACCTTGCATCTTCAGATTTTCACCTTTATTTCTCTCTATCTGCATGCAGGGGTGAGAAGTGTTTCCCAATGAAGCTGCTCTCACACTTGGATTTTTTCTGCTCAAAATCACTAGAGTTCTACAGGTGTGGGACCAAACTTCTCCCCCAACATTGGTAGGTCATTGACAATGTAGATAAGTACCGTATTGGTCCGAATATAACACGACCCTCAATTTTTCGAAATCATTTCCAAGAAATGCAGGCTACAAGCAATTTTTATTTACAAGACAATGAATGAATGACCTAAAATTTTACTGTTACATAAAAAACATGTTGAAAAATGTTAGGGCCTAGGCCTATGTTTTTTAACATTGTATGGGATAAGCACAAGCTCACATAGCCCTAGGCCAACAACAGTTCACCAGTGTGATCCCTAGTCAGAATCTTCACTAGAAGTTGATTTGTCCTCTTCAACAGGTTCAACTTCCCGCGACTTGTCATTTCCCGTCAATTAACAATGACCGAGTTACCGCCTTTATTGTGCACAGTCGCGTTTGAAGGCATATCGAAGTAGATCGGCATCTGGTCGGCATTTCCCATCTGTCCCAGGAATATTGTGCGATCCGATAACATAACGCTGAAATGACAACAACATTTTATTAAAATTGTTCGGCAAACATTGTGCGAGAGAAGTGCGCCGATGCTGTGACAAGCCCTGGCACCTCATCTTACGTTTACACCACCCAAGACTTGCTTTAAATACATTTCCTAAGATTCCCAATTCCCTTCCAACCTCAATAGCCTTGAAAGTTGTTGTTTCCCGTGAAATCAGGAATCCTTCGGCACTTTTTCCTTGAATGCACAACGCAACATGATTTTAAAGTTCTTCAAAACTTTTTTGTTAGGTCCTCGGAACGCTTTATGAGTTGTATATGCCGATTTGTGTTGGTTTAGTTTTTTTTTCTCAATAGTCTAATGTTTACTTCGGAAACGCCATATTTCTGTGCAGCTCTTATGTTATTCGTTTGAATAGCCTCATTCTCCACCATGGTTTTAAAGTTTACGTTGTTAATCCTTCGCAATCCCTTGCTTATTTGAAAGGCAAAAGAACCTTTCTTTTCCACGTGATCAGCAGTCTTCATTTCTTCATCTTGAGCCATTACATCTTCCCTTTCTTCATCACTCATTACTAGGGATAGAAATTTTTCAGTGATTTCAAAGTGAAGAAAGTGGTATTTGAAAGAGAAAAATTCGGTGGTTTCAATTACAGTTTTCATCATCATCATCATCTTGCACAGTTTCCAACCACTGGCCAGGTCTGTTTGGAACACAAGCCTCTCCAACGTCTTCTGTCTTCCCACCATCTCTCAGCGTCCACCCTTGTCCAGTCTTCTCCTCTCTTCTTCACGCTTTCTTCCACCCCCTTCAGCCACCTGTCTCTCGGTCTCTTTCCTTCCCACTTCGTCTCGTGTACTCTCCTGGGTATCCTCTTCTCCTCCATTCGTTTTACATGTCCATACCATCTAAGTCTAGATTTCTCTATACCATCCTGTAATGGTTCCTCCTTCATTAATTCTCTGGTCCTCTCATTTCTTATTCTGTCCATCTTTGTAGCTCCAATACTGCTTCTCAAGAACCTCATCTCACTGGCCTGTATTTTGCTCTTCTCCCTTCCTTTCATAACCCAGGTCTCCAAGGCATACGTCAGGATAGGGACATAGTATGTCCGAAATATGTTCTTTTTGCTGTTCTGAGGGACATCCTTGCTCCATAACATGCTTCTCACACTCCTCCGAAATGCTTCTGCCTGCCTCCCCCGCTCATTTATTTCTCTATCGTTTCTTCCATTATCTTGTATCAGGCTTCCCAGATACTTGAAACTCTCGACTTTCTTCAGCTGTTCCCCACCAATTGTTATTGCCGTTGTGGTTCTTTTCTTCTTCCTTGTTGTGATCACCATCTCACTCTTATTTATGCTAAATTTCATCCCATATCCTTGTATTATTCTTTCCCACACTTCCAACTGTTCCTGTACCTCCTCCTCCTTGTTTCCCCAAATCATCAAATCATCTGCAAACACCATTGCTTTCATCTTTCCTTCCCCAATTACTTGTGCCACTCGGGTCATTATGTCATCCATCACCACAATGAAAAGTAACGGTGACAGTGCACTTCCTTGTTTCAGGCCGTTTCTCTGTTCCAACCAGTCCGATCTCTCTCCTCCCACTTTCACACAGCTCACGCTTCCCTTGTACATCTCCTTTATCCTCTTTATAGTCCATTTCTCTACTCCTCTATCCTCCAGGGACTTCCATACTTTGTTTCTGCATACACTGTCATATGCTTTCTCAATGTCCAGGAAGGCCATCAGTAGATCTGTTCCATACTCATAGTGCTGGCAAAAATGGAACAATTACACTTTTAAGTATTTTAAAAATGATAAGTTTTAGGTGAGATATTTTATATAACATGCATTACTTTAACATGCATTAAATATTGAAATACTGTCTACTAACGACACATTTTACAGTTCATCATCATCATCATCTTGAGCAGTTTCCAACCGCTGGTCGGGTCTGCTTGGAACATAAGCCTCTCCATCGTTTCCTGTCCATCCACCATCTCTCGTCATTTACTGTGTCCCAGCACACTCCTCTTTCCTCCACACTCTTCTTAACTCCTTTTGTCCATCTGTCCCTTGGTCTTCCCCTTGGCCTCCTTCCCGTCATTTCCATTCCAAACATCTTCTTCGGTATCCTCTCCTCTTGCATCCTCCTCACATGTACATACCATTGTAGCCTAGATCGCTCTATTCTATTTTGCAATGGTTCCTCTCTTACCATCTCCCTGACTCTCTCTTCAACCTTCAAATTATACTTCAGTGAAAAGATTCAAATTCTCTTGTGACAAACGGTGACCCATATAACTTAACGTGCTAGTGTGAGCAAAAAAGAAAACTTTCACAGTCAGCGTTTGAACAGGGTATCCAAATGGTCTTCAACACAGATTCTGACAACTTTGGAAATGCAAATGTCATTCCTTACAAAACTCCAACAATGTATGTTGGTCCTGTCGTGCATCTGCTTCTTGATTAAAGTTTGCAGTTTGTTGTATCCTCACTTTCTTCCAGTGTTCCACAGAATGGCAACTTCTTAATTTTCTTTGCAAGATCCTCATTGATGTTCATTGGCACTATTTCTGCTGGATCAAACACACACATTTTGTAAAACTTGTTCCCAGGGTCTACAGATCTCTAGCTGATTAATTTTGTAAGAGCATGGGACCCAGCGTTTGCTAAAACTGAATGTATTTTCACTCTTATTGACACATTTCCACAACCCTCCAACAACTCCTTAATGTTGGTACCGTAATTTCCAGAAACAACAAGTTTAAGGCCTTGCTGAATTCTCCGTAGATATCCATCTAGAGGTGAACAGTTGGATAAGACTGGCCTTCTAATAAAGTGATGAGTTCAGTGATGTCTGTACCAAGTTCTTTGAACGTGGCCTGTAGACTACTTGAATCTCAAGTTTTTTGTCATGTGAGACATCTATAAGATGATGGCCACTTTTCAATACAAATTCATTTTATCTACCAGTCAGAAATGATACCTGTTTCGGCTGTTATCAGCCTTCATCAGTCATACACAATCACTTGTATGTTTACAAAATTGCACAAGTCAAATGGTGTCAATGCCGTAAAAACTGAGATAAAACTCTTTTAAGATAGGCTTTGAATCCGGGAGACACCCTTTGTCATACTTTATATACACTCGTGCTGATACACTTACCCCAGTAGAAATTTCCGCCTGATTAGCCCAACGAGTCACTTGCCTAAAATATGTGAATGTCTTTTTATGACTTGTTCCTCTACAATTTTCTGTCATCCTGCTAAAATAAGGGAGACGATATAACAACTGTGAAATGAAGCAATGAGAAATTCAAACTTCCATTATAAAACAACGTGTGATAAATACAAAAGTATTTACATGCCACTGTTGAATGTTTGTAACTCCAACATCGTAGGATAATAAATTGGGAGCTTGAATAGTCGCTATGTTGTGTTTGTCACATTCAGCTGAGTACTTACTGTACTCCCGCAGCATGCACTTCCTAACTGAGCTATGATCAGCTAGCTGGTGACACGTGGCCTGATGTTTGTGTGGAGTGAATGTTGTTGGAGGTGGGCGTCATTTGAGGGGAAGGAAGGAAGTTCATTGCTTGGGTTACTTTTACTTCTGATTTTGGTGATCGTATTAAACAAAATGTTGGCATTGTAAGTTATTATTATTAATCGTATGGCAATTACACATCACTTTTTGGAACACAGAGAAAATATAACCATAATTTACAAATTTACAGACATATTATTTACATAGTTTAACACATTTGCTGTAGAAAACAAAAAGTCAAAGTGGTTTCCAGGATATAAGTTCTGAGGGCACTCTTCAACTATATGCTTGATGGTCTGACACTGGAAGCCACACGTGCACTCTGGAGAGGTGATCTTTCCCCATTTGTATAGTAGATCACCACATCTCCCATGGTTGGTGCGTATCCTGTTCAGTGTACACCATGTCCTACGGGGCAGATCAAGTTCCCATGGATTGTTGTTACTATGGAGAAAACTATGTAGCTCTGGTGGAGTGTTTGTGTACCAATTTTCTGCCCAGGCTTCATGAAGATTGAAGTTATGGTCTGCCAGGTTGTTGGCTGTTCTGATTGCAGGGTGTCTGGAGCGGAGTCTATTGATTTGGATTGCAGGTATGTCCTCATGGATTGGCAGCTGTTGGTTGTTGCAGATTTTGTTAAATTCTCTCAGGAGGATATTCTTTCTTCTCAGCGTAGGAGGTGGAATACGGCTCAGGACAGGTAGCCAGAAAACTGGTGTGGACTTGATTGTACCAGTAATTATCCGCATAGTTTGGTTTAGTTGAACATCTACTAGCTTCGTGTGACTACTGTTTGGCCAAACAGGGCTGCAATATTCTGCTGCTGAGTATACAAGACCTAGGGCAGTTGATCGGAGGGTAGACGCAGTGGAACCCCATGTTGTACCACACAGTTTTTGTAGGATGTTATTTCTTGACCTCAATTTGGCTGCAGTGTTTGTTAGATGTTGTTTAAATGACAGTGTTCTGTCAAGTGTCACTCCAAGGTACTTTGGGTATTTGTTATGAATCACACGTTTTCCATCAAAATATATGTTTAGTTCATGGTTGGCTAGGATGTTGCTCAGATGAAAGCACGTGGATTCAGTTTTATTAGGGTTCGGTTGAAGTCCCCATTTACGGAAGTATTGAAACATTGCACATAAGTCCTTCGTTAATATTTCTTCAGTGGCCTCGATTTGTTTGTGTTGAGTTGCTAACACCCAATCATCAGCATAGCCGAACTTCCTGGACTGGGTGTCTGGCATATCTGCTATATAGAGACTGAATAATAGCGGAGCTAGGACTGAGCCTTGGGGTAGTCCGTTGTTAAGAGTCTTCTGGTCACTAACGGCATTCCCTATGGTTACCTGGAAAGGTCTATCAGTCAGCATGTTGTTCAGGAGTCTTGCTGTTCTTCTGCAGGGTATGACACGGAGAAACTTATTAACAATGCCCTGTCTCCACACAGTATCATAGGCGGAGGATAAATCAATAAATACAGCAGAGGTCTTTTGCTGTTTCTGGAATCCTGCCTCTATATAAGATGTAAATGAAAGAACTTGATCCACACAGCTTCGGTTTGGACGAAATCCAGCCTGTTCAACAGGAATATTTTCATGTAATTCATTATGTATTCTGTTATACAGCAGCCTCTCAAGTAGTTTGTACATCATGCTCAGAAGAGAAATAGGACGATAACTTTGGGCTTCGTTATTGGGTTTACCTGGTTTCAAGATACCAATGATCTTCGTCTGTTTCATTAGTCGAGGAATGGACCCTGTTTGTAAAATATTGGTGAAAAACTGGGCTAGCCATCTTTTAGCATACTCACCACAGTGCAGAAGGAATTCTGGGTGTATGCCATCAAGACCTGGGGCTTTACCTGATTTAATGTCTTTTAGAGCTGACGATATCTCTTCAGGGCTGAAAGGTATAGAATAAGAGCTATTATCTGGGCATTCTGATAACATGGTTCGCAGTTCTCGTTTTACTTGAATGGCATGGGGCCGGGAGATAGATGGCTTAGATATTGAGACAATGTGAGCAGCAACTTTGTTTGGTTTTATTAAGTTGTTATTTCGTGTTGTTCGATTTCCACCTCCCAAATTACGTAAGAGGGACCAGGCTTTCCTGCTTGAGTGTTTGAAGTCTAGATTTTCGACAGTGTCCAGCCATTTCTGTCGACGCGTGGCATCAAGGCTATGCAGCAGGTCATCTGCTATTTCTTGTTCTCCAGTAGAAAGGAAGTCCTCGTACATTTTTAAAAATCATAATAGTATTAACAAAGTCAACAAATTTAACATATCGGGGGTTAACTCATTGAGATTATTTATCAGGTCTGTTCTTAGGGCATTGAGAGTTACTATGTTTTCAAGTATATTTAATTTTTTGCCTTTGTTAAGTACGTGAACAATTTTTAAGTTCTCGCTTATGGAACTAAAACTCTGCTTTTTCTGGACCATGTGGTTAGCCATGGCCGAGAATTTGTTATATTTAACCGCATTTGTGTGTTCTAGGTATCTTATGTTAAAAGATCTGCCGGTTTGTCCAAAATACGTAGTATTGCAATCTTTGCAGCTCAATTTGTACACCCCCGATATGTTAAATTTGTTGACTTTGTTAATACTATTATGATTTTTAAAAATGTTGCTATTGTTGTTTTGTGTTTTGTATGCTATAATTATGTATATTATATTTTCTGATTGTGTTTGTTATTGTGTGTATTTTTGGGTTTACGTATGTTAAACTAGAGTATTTTTGGTTCTTCTTGTGTTTTTTTCTAGTGTTGTTGTAAACTTATTTTGTATTTTATTCTTGATTCTATATCTTGTTTATACCCATTATTTCTGGCGATCTTTCTTATGATTTATAGTTCCTTCTCTAAGTTTTCTTCACTTAGTGGGATTGTCAGTGCTCTGCCTATTACAGTCTCCTCAACAGAGCTACTCAACCACATGAGGCAGATGACCAAGATGTCCGAGCCCAAAAAATGAATTAACTGGAACAAAAATCTGACTCGGGTTTTAACTCGGCTCGTTAGTACTTTTGAAATGGTGCTGTCGACAGTGGCTAAGCTAGAGTTGCAATGTAAATCAAATCCATTTTACACATACCACATGGATGCTTACGAACATTTCTGTATATGACCGATCGCCTAGCAGCTACCACTACCAAGAAATCAGCATCAAAACAAAAAACACATCACGGGTCACAGCAGGTGACACCATTGTTAAGGCACGTATCTGTCAGCCCGGATGTACATGTTCAAGTCCATCCCCAGGTTAAGTTTTTTCTTTGATTGGAGCTCTCAAGCTCACCTCGAACCATGGGCAGAGTTAGCAATATCGTCCCGCAAAGCTCATTTGATTGCGCCCACGAAGCGTTCTGATTGGCCAAATTCAGCAGCTGATAAAATGACACCGGCGCGAGATATTGACTTATTTTTTTTTCAAATGATTTATGTATCATCAATCCTCTAATGCTCATATACCAGATTCAAATTCTTTCCATTCACCCTGTATAAGATAAAGGCCATTTGATAGCCAGAGTGCAGTAGGCTGATGATGGTGCAACCACAGATTACGGGGTGGAACTTCTACGTGGCTGAAGTACCAATGTCCAAGTCACTAACTCGAACAACACTTCCCTGTAGTGAACAAAACATTTGGTACACATATGATTCCCAATACAAAAACACTTGTAGAAATTGGTATATGATAATTAAATAGGATGTAATGAAACACTAAGCATAAAAATGAAACTACTCGTAAAATTGGTAGGCAAAATAATAATCTCCTCCAGTAGGATGCTACCCACTGGGCCACCATAACACTGGATTGCGATACCTACTGTACGTAACGCAACTTAATAAAATGGATAGTCCAGATACGGTATGTAATGCCGCCAAGCATTTGCCATTGTAAATTTCATACGAAATTTGTGTGTAACAACTGTACTGCTATTAACTCTTCCGCATTCAAACTCTCAGCTGATGGATGTGTGAAAACATTCAGCCGTATTAACCCAAGCTATGCACACTTCTTTTAAACGACATAAAAGACAGCCCAATAATGATATTAGCATGATATTCTGTAAAAATAGAATTTATAAATCACTTATCACTAAAAACTAGTGATGTCTCTAAACCACGGGTCGGCAACACGTTGATTGTGATCTACGTAGATCGCGAGTGCTTATTTAGTAGATCGCGTGAGTACTGAGAGTGCAGAAGAAAAATTATTGAATAAAATGGACAATTGTTTTTCGTAGCAGAGAAAATGCGTGTTCGTTCGAAACAAGTTTGATTTATTTATTTAACAATGTTGTATGTGTAGAACTAGTAGCAACATCTACCTTGAACCTCAGATTGTTTTTCTCGCATTAGTTCAAACAGCCACTACTTGCGCGCCACTTGTCTCTACACTGTTTCATTTATCTTTGTGCAATGTGTTGTATTGGTTCGGTACGTGTCTGGAGAAGGCGCTGAGTAATTTGAAAGAAAGCTTCTTCCAAATTAACAGGCGGTGAGTTTCGTGCCTCGTGCTGTTTATTGTGGTTACACTATTAACTTCTTTGGTGTCGTTACTGTGAACTGCTAACTTATGTGTTTTTATAGTGTGTGCACGAGATAGCTTGTGACTATATTCGAACGTGATCTTGTATCAAGAACATAATTGCGTACGTAGTGCAACGACAGTTTACGCATAATGAGTAGCGTATTAAAAAAAACGTAAAGTTCATAATTTTCATTCCAAATGGGAACATGAGTTTTTTGTAGCGGAAAGAAATGGCACATGTATTTGTTTATTGTGTCAAGCTACAATTGCATTCGTGAAAAAAGACAAACATCGAGAGACACTTCAAAAATATGAACCCATGTGTGAATGCAGAGTTTCCATTAAGCAGTGAAATGAGGAAAGAAAAAATCAAGAAACTTAAAAATCAGTTAAGTGTTCAGCAAAATATGTTCACTAAACCAGTGGATTGAAGTGTTGCTGCCACCCTTGCTTCGTATCGCGTTTCGAATGTATTGGCGAAACGGAGAAAACCCTTCGAAGACGGCGAATTCATATTTCGAGAAGCTGCTGATGAGTTGTTTAATAATTTCAAGAACAAGTCTGAAATAGTGGCTGCCATCGAATCGCTTCAACTTTCGTCAAGAACGGTCACAAGAAGAGTTGAAACCATGTCTCGTGATGTTTTCTCTCAATTGAAAACAGACTTGGAGGAGTGTTGTTATTTTTCATTGCAGTTAGACGAATCCATTGATGCAACAGGTACTGCACAGTTGGCAGTTTTTGTAAGGATGGTTTTTAATAACTTTACTGTCAAATAAGAACTTTTGAAAGTAATTTCTTTGAAAGGCCATACAAGATAGTGGGGAGGTTAAGACGAAAATCAATGGGGTACCGTTCATTTTTTGATAGAAGCATGAGACTTGGCACACTTATAGTTTGGACCCTAAACTTTCGATCTGAGATGATAGCCACTTCCGGAAGTCGCGCCGAGTGCCTGTTTTGCAAGGTTGCCTACCCACCCGGAGTGAACTATGAAATCTATGCTTAAGTCGATTATAAATGCCGTTTCTCATTTTCAAAATTTCGCCAATGTATTTCTTATGGACCCTCGCCTCTGTTGGGGACCGAGAATCAGACGACGCGGCTGATGAAACGAGATGCAGAAGTCCGCGTGACGTCACACGCTCCTAGTCTCTATGCAGCTTGACGCGGGTAAGCGATGGGACGCTACCGCCGTGTATTGTTGCGGTCAGTAACAGAAGCTTGGTGCTGGTGCTGTGTTGTTTTGCTGTGTTTGGGGAACTGATTTCTTGGAGATAATTGTGTGTCATTCATACTGTGCTCCGAAAATGCGAGGTTTATAAAGGACGTTAAAAATCTTGATAGTGTCTTTGTTGAACTAGGAAATCCTTTTTTGGAAGAAAGCTCGGATTTGTACAATATTGATAGCAATAATGCCCATTGAAGCACTGGGAGGAAAACAATACAAAGAATTTGTCGAGGAACGTCTTATCAGCGGGCGAAAAAAAAAACTGTTAAGACACCGTGAAGCAAAATAAATACCCTCTTTTTACGTCAGCTTCAAAAGCATCACCGACCAAGACAAAATAAACAAGAAGTTCCGTGACGAACTAAAGAGCCTACTTTTCTTAAAATTTAAGATTCATGCCAATGATTAATCTAAATGGATCTATCTAGAATAATGACGAAATTAAGTTGGTAATATCGAAATTTCTAATTAGTTCGAAATACTGTATACCTGGCATAATGTAGCCTAATAGAGAACTACAGTTGGCAGCCCTGGTGACTGAGTATATTCTTAGTTCCATCTCTTAGGTACAGAATACAAAATTTGGTTGAAGTCCAATGGATAGCATGGACGTTCCATGCAGTTAAACATTGCATCTAACAGCGCGCGTAAAATCATGTTGGCATCAATGACACACATGTATTGGTCAGAAATAATCTGAAATAATATGATCTATTGTTGTGTCAATTTAGAATGAAATCCATTAGTTAGTAGAGAAGTTACATGCATTTTAACATTGGACCTATCAGCAAGCTTATAATCATGTTGGCAGCACTGGCATAGGCCTATATTAGTTACTCCAAATTAATCTAGAATGCCAGGTACTATACGTGCGCCAAGTTTAGAGCTGTTGGCTTGCATACTTTCTGATATATTGATATTAGGGTAACAAAAATAGAGACAGTATTTATTAACAGTTGGCAGCCCTGGTTGCTCCTAAATAGTCATATCTGTTATGGTACACATAACACACACGAAATTTGGTTGAAATCCAAATGATAGTATAGAAGTTACGTGTATTTAAAGTTGGACCTCTCAGCAGGCTTAGAATCATGTTGTTAGCACTGACGTATATAAGTTACTCCAAATTAATATAGAATGTCAGGTACTATACGTGTGCATAGTTTAAAGCTGTCTGCTTGCATACTTTCTGATATATTGGTATTTGGATAAAAACAATAGGGAGTGCATTTATTAACAGTTGGCAGCCCCGGTGGCTCTTAAGAATATGCTCATTCATATCCGTGTATGTACACATAGTACATACGAAATTTGGTTGAATTCCAATTGATAGTGTAGAAGTTATATGCATTTAAAAATTGGACCTATCAGCAAGCTTATAATCATTTTGGCAACACTGCCTTGTATGGCCTCCTGGAAATTAAACTGCAATATTATTATCTATACGTGTGCCAATTTTGAAATAGCTCCCATTCATACCTTCCAGGATATCCAACATGGAGCTCAAATTTCAATTGCGATTTTTCAGCAGTTGGTAGCACTGACATCATCTTCAAATATGGCCGTGAGATATTCAGGTATAGATCTTTACTCCTACCAAATTTTGTTTCGATTGCTCCAGCCGTTTAGGAGTTGATAGGGGGACACACACACACAGCCAGACAGACAGAAGGACAGACAGACAGACACACATTTGCCCGATCTCATAAGTCTACTTTTTCCTCATTTTTGCAAAATGTGAAAAGTAGGCTAAAAATCGCCGCCTCAAAAACGACAGCATACTTTTCAGTAAATTAAGCTACAAGTGAGCACCGATTGGGAGACCTAGACAGTTTTTTCACACATGAAAACCAACCTACACCACCGTCTCTCTTCACAAACGGCGAACTAAGACCGGGCAAAAAATCAGATCTTTTGAAATGTTTGATGGCTGCAAGTCCAGATGGCTTCCACACCAGTGACGTACCCGCCATGCAAGCAAAAATTATCGATGGACCTGCCCTAGTCCATATGCTACATCCCGGACAGTCAAAAACGTTTCAGGAATATGCCGACAGCATTTTTATGCCATTCCTCAGGAAAGAACTTAATACTGTTCATCGCGTTGTTGATGTCATTTGGGCAAGTATATACAGGATAGTCGGAAAAAAACACACAAGGGCAGAACGGGCCGACGGAATACGCACGAGAGTCACAGCTGGAACACGCATTCCGAAAGGATGGCCCAACTTTCTGAGCAACTCCGAAAACAAATGCGAGTTGTTCCAATTCCTAAATACGCAAATACAAAAGATCACACAGGAGGGCAAAGAAATGTACAGTACACAACATCGCCTCATCGAGAAGATATGGATATGTTGTCTCCATGCAGGGTCATGATTCACATCGCGGATTGTGTTAGTCAGGGATACCGGGAAATTCTCATGCGAACTGTGGACACGAATGTCCTTGTATTGGCCGTGAGTATTGTACCTAAATTGACGGATATTGAAGAGCTCTGGGTCCACATTGGCACGGGAACGAACCACCAGATTGTAGCTGCCCATAAAATTGTCCAAGATTTAGGTAGGGACCCAAGTCTGTGACAAAACATATGTTATCGTGAAAAGGCAATGGTGACTAGAGGCTTTACTTGTTGCAGATCGTAACAAGGCTTTAAGTTTACCCCTATTTCACGCATTTTCTGGACGTGATACCGTTTCCTCGTTTTCCAACAAAGGTAAGAAGAGTGCCTTTGAAGCATGGACGGCTTATCCTGACGCCTCCCAAGGATTTTTGGCAGCTCAGGAGCACGATTTGGACAAAGCTTTACCTTATATGGAAAAGTTGGTAATCACTATGTATGACAGGTAGGAAAAAATTATTCATAATCGTTACCGATGCGTTTTTGTTGAACTTCGTCGTTAACACTTGTGTTTTATTGCATTGTATGTCGAATTCATTTGTCAACGTAAATGCCTGCCGAAAGGAACTTTTTACCAAGAAAAACCGATCTCTGGAGAGTATTCCTCCAACGCAGAATGCACTGGAGCAACACATCCGGCGTGCCATGGACCAGGGGTTTTATGTGTGGGGACAATCTCTGAGCCCCATCCAGGAACTACCCTCACCGTCAGATTGGGGCTTGGAAGAAAGTCCATCCTGATGGACACCGCAGTGGACGACTATCCCCATTGCAACTAAGGCTTGCTTAGAACTAATCCGTTGCGGGTGCAAAAGTTGTGCAACTAGGCCTCAGCAATGTGTATGCAGGAGGAGAGACTTGAAGTGCACAGAGCTGTGCTCGTGACGCAAAGTGCTAAGTAATATTTTCTGCTTATTTTCTATTTCCGTCTTTATTTTCTGGTGATGGCTGTCCACTTAATAGCTAAGAGATTATATTAATACTTTTTTTCCTTTTCTTGGAAGTTTGTTGAGCCTCCAAGATTAGCTTTGGTGAGCCTGATGCATAGGGCCACACACATTACAAAACATTTACTTCTGCCTTCCTATTCTTTGTTTTCTCATGCCTTGTTATTCTTCCTTTTTTGCTTTTTTGTAAGTTATCAAAATGATTTTTCATTTTTATTAAATAAATTAAAGCTTGAAGAATGTGGTGGCTTGTTTTTGCAGCTTTAGGAAGGATGCGTCTAGTAGGTAGGCAACCACGCCACAAATTTAAATCCATCCACTACAAATCGTGTTAACGTTTTCCAGGTGATTCTGAGTGCAAAAAATAATCATCGCGAAGCAAAACAGGCATTTGTAATCGACTTAAGGGTTGATTTCGTAGTTCACTCCGGGTGGGTAGGCAACCATGCAAAACAGGCACTCGGCGCGACTGCCGGAAGTGGCTACCATCTCAGAACAAAAGTGTAGGTTCCAAACTATAAGTGTGCCAAGTCTCGTGCTTCTATCAAAAAATTAACGGTGGTTTTACCTAACCTCCCCACTAAGAGGAGAAGATGTATTTTTTGCTGTGAAACAACTCATCTTGTCAGAGAAAATACCTATCCAAAAGCTTGTAAGCATTACCACAGATGGAGCCCCCTCTTTAAGAGGCTCTAAAAATGGTTTTCTTGCTCTGTGCCAAAGAGATGAAAGTTTTCCATAGTTTTTAACTTATCACTGTGTTTTACACCAGCAGTCTCTGTGTGGAAAGTTTTTAAATTTAAATGAAAATCATGAAAACTGTTGTGAAGATAGTGAACAAAATTAGGTCTCATTCTCTTCAAAGAAGACTTTTCAAAGATTTAGCAGACTAATTGGAACTGCAATATGGAGATTTACTTCTCCATACTGAAGTACGCTGGCTCAGTAAGGGAAAAGTACTTGAACGTTTCCACAAGGTTCTACCAGGTGTCAAACTGTTTCTGCAGGAAATAGAAGAGAATAGCCTGTTAGCTAATATTGAAGATCCTCTCTGGCTTATGCATTTTGCTTTTTTAGTTGACTTAACAGAATATCTTAACGAACTAAATTTGAAATTTCAGGGCAAGGACAAAGATATTGCTGAAATGATATCTGAAGTAAATTCTTTTACTGAAAAATTGTGTTTATGGAAGTCCTGCCTTAAGAGAGGTGAGTTAAGACACTTTCCAACTCTGAAGACCCAAGTAGAAGAATGTGAGATACCCTGTGATAGAGAATGTTATGTTAACATGATCTCCACTTTGAGGGATGATTTCAAAAATCGGTTTTCAGATTTTCAAAAGATTTCTGTGGTAACCCAGTTGGTAACTTTCCCTTGGGCTAACCATGAACTATTGAATGTATCTTCTTCCATTGAAAATGTTTTTGACATAGATGGGGCTGCTAACTTGAAATCATATCATTAAAAAATGATTGTATCTCAAAACTATTGCGGAACCTAAAAACTGTTGGTCTTTAATTCTTCAGGAGAAATATCCTGTGTTAGTTGATGTTGCACTTAAAATAAAGACCTTGTTTGCTTCTACTTACCTGTGTGAATCATTGTTTTCAAATATGAATTTTATTAAAAATAAATACAGAACAAGGTTGACTGACGAACACCTTGACTCGTGTATTCGACTAAGTGTAACAAGTTATACACCTACTATCAAAGACATTGTTAAACGAATATCTCCTCAAGTTTCACATTGAATGTAAATTTTTGTATTTTCAGCAAATAGTGAAGATGCAATAGTTTCATTGTTAAATATAGTTGTTTCACAGTATTAAAAAATTAAAAATGTAGCAATTACTATATTATTAAAAGAAGTAGATCACTTTGATACAGTGGTATGAAACAGTAGATCGCGAAGGTTTTGTGGTTGCCTACCCCTGCTCTAAACCATATGGTTTCAATGCTTAAAAATTAACACAGCAAAAGACAGTTACAAATCTCGGATTTGAATTATTTGGAGTAATTTTGGGAAATGGAATTCACATTCAATATTATTTAAATGATAAATTAGCAAATAAATATGTTTCTTATGATACTACTTAATTTCACTAAAAATCACCAATGGAAGAAGAGGAAAATACACGCAATTTTGCCACCAACCAGGATATAAACAGACTGTAAGCTAATGTTTCAGACTCTAGGAAGAAATATAAATATAAATTGTCAGTAGTTCCCGTGGAATATCAACATGAGTTAAATTTGTTTTCTTATTCCCTAAAAATTGTTGCTATCTGAGGTGTAAAAAACAACATAATCAATAATAATGGCCGGTAACGATGTATTGTTACCCTGACAGTTTTGTCACGAACAAGGAGTAACGATAGATCATCACCTTGATAGCCTAAGGGTTAAAATTATACATACATAGGTTTATTTATAAGTAGTTGGCATGAATCAGAAGATAGTCAGCCATTCCATCACTGGGGTGCTGGGTTCTGCTTGGCGGTTGAGAGTGGAACTTGCTAACTTTCATTACTTCAGCTTGCCCAGACGAATGACCTTGGTGAAATAAATATTCACAATTATTTTAAAACACTGATGACAGAATCAAGTAAAAAGTTGGGGCTCAATGGATAATGCATAACGTGCATGATATCTGAAGCCAACAAACGTCATCGTTGTAGCACAATTACTTGTCAAGATATTTCAATTTTTGTAAAATGTGAAATTTCTTCCCATTCATTTTAATATAAAAGATAACTTTATAAAATAGTGACACTCCATCTAATGCAAACGAATCAATGCAATTGGACACATTGCCAACGCAACAAAATATTTATATCAAATTTATATAATGAAATCAATAATATTAATAGCCTAAATCAAACTGTCAATAATATTGGTTACTAGACCTTGACCACTTCCTTTTAAATACTTTTTTGAACTGGCCTGAATATGCAGGGTTAAGGTACAGAGAGATGTCAAATCCTACAGACAACGTATACGATTTTCAATTAATGACTTAAAGTTAGGTTTTTTGCACAGAAATATTTAGATGCTTGTATTTGCTTTGTTATTATTAATAATATTTTAATTCATCCATTCAATCATATGCTGTACAGTGTACAATGATATAGGACACATCAAGATATTGCAGTTAATACTGACATTACCAACCCCGTGGCATCACAGCCCACGATGGGCTCATGGCCTACTAAGCGACCGCTGCTCAGCCATTTGACATACAGACTGCAGGGTGATGCATGGTTGGCACATGGGTCCTCTCAGTCGTTAATCTTGGTTTCAGTGACAGGGTCGCTGCCTCACTGTCAAACTGTTACTCATTGTCTTCACGCTAGTTTCTAAAATCCTTAACAGAACCGGGAATCGAACCCAGGGCCTCTGGTTGAGAGGCAGGCACACTACCCCAACACCACGGAGCCGGCATTCACAAGTCTAGCATATACATATAATCACTCATGAAAATGGAAGTTGCAATACAATGAATGAGTGATGCTGAACCTTCAGGATGTGTCCTCAATGTGCAGCAATGGAGTGCTGAGTTCCTTGAGGCATGGAGTGAGTAAGGCCCTGGATCACTTCGTGAGGAATTGTAAGAAACTTGCTGCACTGCACAGGTCATTTGTTCCAGATAGTGGCTAGCACTCTTGGCTGTCACCGTGGAGGCCCGAGTTCGATTCTAGGCTCTGCCAAGAAATTTAATTCTGTTCTGAGGACTGGAATGGGGTCCAGTCAGCCTCTTGAGGCAAAACTGAGGAGAAGTGGGTTCGATTCCCACCTCAGCTATCCTGGAAGTGGTTTTCCGAGGTTTCCTACTTCTACATCCAGGTGAATGCCGGGATGGTTCCTAACTGAAGGCCACAGCTGCCTCCTTCCTAATCCTCATCTGAATTACTACACACACTAATACAGCCATCTCAATAACACAGGTTATCAGACAAATTCCACACAAACCCAAGTACATGATGCTTCATGACCACGATGTCATGCAGCCCCTAAATGAATCAACAACATCAGTTGTTCCAGAGTTGAGGCAAGTTGGTTAGTTGTCAACCCATCATGTCCCACCCATGCTTAATAGAGCTGAGATCCTGGGATCTGGTGGCCCATTGTAAGGTTGTGATGTCTTGAGAGCTTCCCTGGAGTTGCATGCAGTGTAAATGTGGGCATTGTTCTGCTGAAACATCTCATTTGCAATGTTTGTCATCGTAGGGACTACCACTGGATCAAGTCAACATGGTAGCGACCAGTCATAACCCCTCAGTTGGTGATTTCTTATTAACCTTTTGAACTCCATTACCCTTTGCCTTAGCATATGCTTCTTGCTCCACTTCTAATTAATTTCTGCACTATGAACAGCAGTAGGAAGTGAACACTGCAAAACTAACACAAAATATAATTATGTTACATGAAATATATTTACAGTTAGAACACCTTGTAATCCTTGTAGTTTTTCATAGTTGGTACTTTTCTAAGATGAAGCAGACGCCATGTTTACATTCAATCTATATCATCAGTAAAACTGTCATAAATATTCGAGATTAAAAATTCAATACAATTCCCGCAAACTATAGTAAATAAGGTAAGGTGCTCTGTCGGAGACCACTTGATGGCTCCACAATACTGGAATCATACAAGCGTTCTAAGTACAAGCTATCGTCATGTCATGTGGGACTCGACATCGGAGCGGTAGTTAAATATTTTAATGTCGAACCCCCCTCGACATAGGAGTGCAAAGGTTAAAGCCAATAGCTCCCTACCCGATGTTGGCCTTGTGTACCTCTCAACAATAGGGTCTAGGTGGCACCTCTCCTGTTATGTCATCGGACTTTGTAGCTACAATCACTGCAGACAAGACAAAAGCGTGTTTTATCACTAAAGACAACACTATGCCATTTACGACCCATGCTGATCTTTCTCGACCTGACACCAGCCTCCACATTGATACGAGGACAGTGCAACACCTTCTGCAGGAGCAAGAACATGGGCTCATAAGTCACCTGCAAGCAGACAATTCCCACCTGTTTGTTGTGAAACATGGGGTGCCACTGTTTGAAAGTGTGCTGCTATTGCACAGAGTGTCATTCAGGTCATTCGAAAGTAGTTCATTGGGTTGGGCCTGTGTCAGTCTACAAGTGCCTTCATTTTACCATTTCTGTCATATCCCTTGTACCGTAGATGCTCGTTGGCCAATATGTGCAGCTACAGTCCACAGAAATAACCTACTCTCGCACAGACCAATCATCCAAGCTCTCTCAAAATGCAACAATTGTTTATAGCATGCTCTTCTCTGTCGTCGAGGCATGTTTGTGGTAATAGTCCGCTGCACAGACTGAAAGTCAATAAAGCTATATTGTGGTACATATACTGTACTGAAGGTGGTTCCTCCACGAGCATTCACTTGGGGAGACCTGTATAATTAGTTCAATGGGCTAAAAATGTTATCGCTTACTTTTCTACATGTCATCGTCCCATATCTTGAAAATCAACCTAAATAACTGATTCCTTTATGATGTTCCAGTTTCCATTTTCATGAGTGTATATACCGTAAAACAATATGACAGTAGTGATATTCAGTCATTCAGTTATATGCTGATAATACCTCACAGGACGGGAGTGCAGCAAAGAACTCGTAGGACGGGCAAGCATACTTAGTCTTTATTGAGACCGGCCGACTTCCATTTCAAATTGTTGTGCCTGTGGGCAAATATCAGTTCTTACTTAATACTACAGTATCTAGAAATTCACTGTAATAAACTAGTAAATTCCTACAAGAGAACTTGTTAAATCATTGTTTCAATTGGATTCATTTTGGCTAAGGATGTGCTGAACTGTTTGCTGTGGTATGCTACAGACACTCAATTACGAACACTGCATTATACTGTAGTTTCTTTTATAAGCTACTTCAACAAAGGCTTGCATATATCTTACCCTTTAGTGATCCATCGAGTTTGTCTCCTTAAACCCGTTAGGACACGCCCGTGGGTATTTTTACCCAGGGCACACTGAATTGTTAATGATTCTTGATGTAACGGGCATTCCGCCTTCCACCCCCTCGCTACTTTACCAATGGACTCTCCCATGCTGTCCTTATTGCTTGCCGTTGTTTTCATATTAGTGTTGTTCGAGCTGTTGTCACGTTTGTATGCTAATGTCAGTCGCGCACATGCTTGCGTAAGTTTATTCAGTGCGATCTAATTTTCGCGTGGACTGGCGGAAGGTTGGCAATGGACAGACTACTGATAAGGATACATGCTGATGAAATTGATGGTGGAAGTGACAATTCAGATGTAGACTTACTGTACTTAATGAAAGTGATCATGGCAGCGATACTGAGCAGGACAGTTGTGCGTCAGAACACGAAGGTACTTCTTCCAGTGAATCTGAACATGAAGTTGAGGAGGATAATATACCGTAAGGTATGCGATTTTATGTTTATAAGGGGAGGATGGTACCGTGTGGTATAAAGGTATCATTCTCCAAAGGGGCCGCACCAGAGCACAACATAGTTATTCATTTACCAGGTCCTAAAGGAGAAGCTCGACATGCAAAGAACGCTATTGATTGTAGGGGGCTAATGGTAGACGATAGAATAATAAATGGTAAAGAGGGAGTGGTTATTCGAGGTGGTACCCAAAATATCTGAGAATTTAATTGTACCGGTCAAACCTGTAGTAAAATGCCATTCCCCCGCTATGTGTCTCGAGTTACATGTCTTAGCTACTGCGGTACAAAGTTGCATCATCTTTGGCGCATGCAATTGTGAGTTGTAGTGGTGCGTGTCAGTATGTGTTTCAGTGCTTCAGAGAATTGTCAAATGGATAACGTAAAGGAGAAAAGGATTTGCATCAATTTCTGTTTCAAGTTGAAGAAAACTACAGCTGAAACTCACTGCATGTTGATAGAGGCATTTGGTGATAGTACACTGTGTCAAGCAAGAACATTTGTGTGGTTCAAGCCCTTCAAGGCCGACAATTGTTGGAAGATGATAAACATTCTGTTGACCATCAACATGCACAATACGTAGGGATAGGAAAAATTCGCAAACGCGAATTTCGCGAATTTTTAAAAGAAGTAATCCATATGTGATAATGTGTTATAATAACCCTAAAAATGGTGAAAATAAATGTTTTTGAGCTCGCGAATTTTCGCGAATTTCGCATGAATCGCGAATTTCGCATGAAAACGCGAATTTTAGCTTTTTTCTTTATAGTGCACTTCCGATAATTCGCGGCAATTAATGGACGAATTTCCGCGGATTTTTGAAAGCCGCGAATTATCTGCAGTAATGTTAAGCCTAGCAAAAAGAAAACTATTGGTTAAAATATTTAAATGTATTTTAAGAACATGCAGAAAAAAATAATTATAATACTTTATAACATAGTATTGTAAGAGACACTACGTGGATTAGGCCTATGCCAATATTAAAAATTAACTTTGTTTCTTAGATATTTTTTTTTTTCTAATTTTAGATTGTATAATTCTGAAGAAAACAATATATGAGAACAAAAATTCATCTCGATTTTCTATATAAGAGATAAGTGTGACTAGACACACTAGCTTGACTGTGGGAACTTTCGGGATTTCCGTTGCATCACTCCTTCACTTGACATGCACTGGATTTCAGTTTACCTCACCGACAGTCAAATTCCGTACAATATCCTCATCGCTTTCATGTCTGAAACCATGATCGTCTTTATCGAAGTCTAACTACGGAATGTCACTTTCTTCTGCATCTTGGCATTCATCCAGGTTTTGCCCTAATGTCATCGTAGCGAGACCACCTTGCCCATTTGAAATATCGTCTCCACAGAAGCCGATAAAGGCTTGTGTTTGTGCAAGTGTAGTAGCGGTAATTTTCTCTCATGACTTGACTGCATAGAGAGCATCCAACAAACACGGATTGATCGGAAACTTAACGATAGATAACGGACCACGCTTTCTGCATACAGCGATCTTTATCAATCTGGGCGGTCATCCTGGTAAGTTACTAAGTTATTGAGGTTGTAAGGGCCAGAACAGCAAGGTCACCTGCCCCTTCATCCTAGTGACTACTCGACGCGTGGCGTCATATAGTGCGCCTTTCAGACATGAATATCTAGATGGCAAGTATCCATATCCAAATGTGCCACTGTTTCCTGAACCAGTCATAACCAGGTGGTCTTCTTGGTTTCATTCTGTAGTGTACCTGTAAGAGTACTTGAAAGATAATTGTGCAATTTATGAATGAAGTAGTAGGGACTGATAACTCTAGTGTTGATTTCCTGAACAGTGTTTCACATGACGAAATACTTGAGATTCAAAGAATTTGGCACACTGAACTCATCCCTTTATTAGAAGGCCAGTCTTATCAGACTGTTCACCTTCTAGATGGACATCTACGGAGAATTCAGCAAGCCCTTAAACTTACGGTACCAACATTAAGGAGCTGTTAGAGGGTTGTGGAAATGTGTTAAAAAGAGCGAAAATACATTCAGTTTTAGTAAAGGCTGGGTCCCAAGCTCTTAGAATATTAATCAGCCTGAGATCCGTTGACCCTGTGAATAAGATTTACAAATGTGTGCGTTTGATCCAGCAGAAATAGTGCCAATGAACATCAATGAGGACCTTGCAAAGAAAATTAAGAAGTTGCCATTCTGTGGAACACTGGAAGAAAGTGAGGTCATAAGAGGATACAACGAACTGCAAACTTTAATCAAGAAGCAGATGCATGACATGACCAAGGCAGACATTGTTCGAGTTTTGCAAGGAATCTGTGTTGAAAACCATTCTGATACCCTGTTCAAACGCTAACTGTGAACCTTTGTTTTTCAGCTTACACTAGCACGTTAAGTGATATGTGTCACCGTTTTTTCACAAGAGAATTTGGATCTCTTCACTGAAGTATACTTTGAAGGATGACTGAAATGTGTTATGTTATCCATGATATTTAAAAAATCCCGCCTAAAATTTAACATTTTGAAAGTACCGAAAAGTGCACTTGAAACCACCGAATTTGCCACTTTAAAATACCGCTTTCTTCACTCTGAAATCACCAAAAAATTCCTATCCCTAACAATACGGGATCATGAAAGTGAGTGACGTGATTCATGAAGACAGAAGGCAGACCATTCACGATGTTTGTAACCGACTTGGGCTGTTGTACGGTACATATTTGCGATGTTTTAAGACGACTGAGGGAAAAACGGTCAGAGTTGCGGAAAAAGAAAGACTGGTTGGTGAACCATGACTACGCATCCGCACACACGTCACTCTTGAACGAATTCCCGGCCAAAACAACAAGGCAGCGGCCCCCCACCCTCCCTACTCGCCAGACCTAGCCCCGTCCAAATTCTACCTGTACCCAAAGATGAAAAACGCGTTGAAAGGGCGAAGTTTTGACAACATTAAAGACATCCAAGTGGAATCGCAACGGGTCCTATACACGTCCTGACACGCACCACTACAACTCACAACTGCATGCGCCAAAGATGACGCAACTTTGTACCACAGTAGCTAAGACGTGTACCTCGAGACACCTAGAGATGGAATGTCGCCCTACTACTGGTTTGACCGGTACAATCAAATTCTCGGATATTTTGGGTACCACCTCGTATATGGTGTTTCATAATGATAAACTCTTCAGGTAAAATTTACCCAGCGCATGCCCCTATGTTACAAAACGGAGTGCGCGTCCTGATTGGTTAGAGAATGGCTGCGTGGTGGAGCAGTAACGTTCTCGCCTGCTGTGCCCGAGGTTGCACAATCGAATCCTGGCACAGTCAGTTGGCATTTGAGGGTGCGAAAATGGGAGGGAGCCATGTCAGTAGATTTACTGATACATTAAAAATCCCCTTTGGCGCAAAATTCCTGCACCCTGACGTCTCTAAAAGCCTCAGTAGTTAAAAGGGACCTAAAATCAATAACATTATTATTATCATGTCTTCTTTAAAGATTCAGACTATTAATTAATAACACTCAAACCCTACAAACCAGCTTAGCTGTGGATGAATTCTCATTTGTGATCGAAGGGCCCAGCCCCCAAAATACTTGAGGAATGGTATGATATAAAAGGAACCAATTGTGCAATTTTTTCTTAAAATCCAAACTAGATCAAAGCATTTATGGTTTCAAACGGTTAAATAAGGCTAAATGCATACATTGACTTCATTTAATTGATATTTTTGATCTTCTAGTAATCGTTAGGAGTGAGAAAGGACTTTATTTATGTTCCAGAGTCCACTGTGCAATTAATAACTGTGTTTGAAATATATCTCCCTTTTATTAAAGTTACTGCTAGGCAATTGAAAAGTATCTTTCCTTAATCAGTTGATACAAGAATGAATGTTTTTGCCAGCCTTGGAGAGCGTCAGATAGTGAATCTTGTGAAAATAGCCGCCTTCTGTCGTGATCCATCGCTCGTGGAATCCAGACAGACGGAAATGAGACGAGAATGCCTAAAGTACTGGGATATTCCAGATAGAGCTCGTACTGCTCCCCCACGGATCACACCAGAGGTCAAGTTTGAGGAATTGCTCAAGAAAGATAGGACCTCATCACCAGGTAATGCTGCTCTTATTGAATGTCTAAGATAAATCTGTAGGAATACTGCAGTTAAATAACACACACACAATATTATTGTCTCGACTCGTAAAATACTTGACCACCTTGTGGTATACCTAGGTAGTATCATCCCTTGTGGTATACCTAGGTAATATCCATGAGGTCTGGGCTTGATTTCCAATGCTGCCAAGAAACTTAATTCTGGTCTGATGGTTGGGATGGGGTTCACTGAGCCTTGTGATGCAAAACTGCGAAGATGTGGGTTTGATTCCCACCTCTGCCTTCCTAGAAGTGGCTTTCCATGGCTCCCCATGTCGTTTTCTTCTTCTTCTTCTTCTTCTGAATGCCAGGATGTTTCCTAATTTAAGGCCATGGCCACGTCATTCCTAATCTTAGCCCAAGTTGCAAATACAGACACCTCAATCAGACAAATTTGACATATATCTCAATGTTACAGGTTATCAGACAAATTCACCTTCTTCGGCTTCGGTGGCGTAGTTGGTAGCATGCTGACCTGCTGTGCCCAAGATAGCGGGTTCAAACCCTGCCGAAGTCGTCGGATTTTATGAGAGCGTTAAAAATCCTTCAGTATGCCTTCCTTCGGAGGGGATGTAAAGCCGGCGGTCCCATGTCATAGATTTATGGCATGTAAAAGATCCTTCCACAGACTAAACTTGTGTGAAGCTAAATTGTTTGGTTAGATTTCGTCGGAACGCTCTATCAAAGTTCCAACGTTCACCACTAGGTATCATTGATATCTGGTAGCGAAAGTGGGAACTACTTGAAATTGAACGGAACTTGTAGCTCTTCCTAAGGGTGTCTGCTGGAAGCAGCTGCAGACTAAGGCGAGCCAAACATGTCCTCGGACACTCCCAGCACGAAAAGCCATACGATAAATAAGTTTTCTTCGGTATAAAGGGTGCATAGAGTAACTTAAGTGTACAGTGAGAGGCAAGTGGTTATCTTGTGGGACATGGCAAGGTTACAGAACATCTAGGCTATTACTATAATATTAAAATCCAGGAAATCATCTAGGTTTTTTCCATGTCTTTTGCGTGGTTTTGCCTAGATGTACCAAGTCGGGCTCATCAGCAGGAGAGGTGACCATACTCGGATCTCCGCAGGGGATAGTGAACCATGCACTACGTCCCTTATATGTAGCAAATTTGTGCTTCTTTACTGCAAGAGCTCGTATGGCTTTTCTCGTCCCTATAGAGGTTTTCAAACAGATGGCATTTTGGCTTTCACGGCCAAGTACCGTAATTAAAAATTTATACTGTATTGTAACTTGCAGTCTGTCAACACATAATAATTCCAATTACTGGAATCAATATGTACTGTATTTCAGTTTATTTTTTCACATATATCTTAATCACATTAATTAAATTTACTAAGGACACCTGTTAATACTATAATACGAAGTTAATACGTATATTAAACACATTATCCATTATGGTTTATGTTTTTGCTCCATATCTTAATCACATGTAATTTATTTCAGGTTATTTTTTCACATATTCCAGTTGTTGTTTGAGCCTTCAGTCTTTTGACTGGTTTGATGCAGCCCTCCATGCTTCCCTGTCCTGAGCTAATTGTTTGGAATTATTTTGTGTTGACCGACTGAAAGTTACAATATCAATTGTTAATAAGTCAACACTGAAAAATGGCTTCAAAGCTATCTTCAAGTAATTAAAATCCAGCAATTCTTCGAGGTTTTTGCGAGGTGATGAGATTATTTATCCAAATATAAGGATAACAATGGTGTTCAGAATCCAGCATTTATTTGATGTGCCTTCTATTTCATTTTAAAAAAAGTGTGTACATTTTTTGGTAAATGTAGCTGTAAGTCTTTGTACATCCATCAGCTGAGAGCTTGTAAGCGAAAGGGTTATTGATCTGATTACATTTGTTATTTAGTTCCCAACATCCTATCGGACCCTGAGACTGAACTAAAACCTAATCAGGATATGTTGGGCCTGGCAATGAAATCTGTGTATGACTGGCACTGTGTGGTCCTGGGCAGTTCTCGGGACAGAAGAAACTGCGCCTTCTATCTCGGTGAGTAGAACACAAGAGTTCTTTGTAATTTGCTGTTATTGGAATGTAAGAGAAGATAATTATTTGCAGAAATTCAGGTAAAATCATTCCTCAGTCATTTGACTAATACTTAACTCTACAGCTGTTTTGTAACAATTTACCAAAATATGAGTACACAAGACAAAAAATACAGCAAGTTCTTTTAGGTATTATGCCATGTCTGTTGCAGTTTCGCCCAACTGTACCTCTTGGGCTTGTCGGCAGACATCAGTATATTCTGGCTGGACCCTTTGAGGTATAGCTTAACCCTCCATTAGGCGCACGGGTTTGTGGAACGCCATTTGTCTCGCTTGGTCTGGTGGCCCCATGCTACTACTTCTCATTGATGTTCAATATTTTCAACTTTATATTCACTGCCTTACGGTAGTTTTCATTTTCAACAATTAATACCAGTGTTTCATTACTAACAAAAAGATTCCAACATTCAAATTCAGTATTAGTAGGCCTTACAAAACCAGGTTCTCTTGTCAGTATATTGTGGGGCCGCGTCGGAGTAATCATCAATTCCTTGTTCCACTTCGTGCCAGCCTTGCCTAAAATGAAAAAATGTAATCCGTTCTTGTTGTTACTGATTCTTTAGGGGCTTTGTGACATCGTGGGCATATAGCCCCATGTACTTGGGTGTGTGTAGAATTTGTCTGGTAACCTATATCATTCTGATGCCTGTAGTAGTGTGTGTATTTGTAATTGAAGTAGGATTTGGGTAGGAGTGGCCTTCAGTTTGGTACCATCCTTGCATTTTTGCCTGCAGGAGAAGTGGGGAAACCATGGAAAACCACTTCTAGGATGGCTGAGGTAGGAATCGAACCTGCCTCTTCTGAATTTTGCTTCATGAGGCTAAGTGTACCCCGTTCCAGCCCTCAGTCTATAATTAAATTTCTTGGCAGAGCCGGGAATCGAACCCGGGCCTCCGCGGTGACAGCCAAGAATGCTAGCCACTACGCAAAGAGGCAGACTTGTAATAATGGTCTACCAATAAAATATAAACGGCCATCCAATTCTCCGTTACCAATACCGCCCTCGGCCCTCCTGATCAATTTCATAATGAGTATACGAGTCTTTAGTATCAGAATCACTATTTTCTTTGAAATCATTATCAACTAGCGATTCGTTGATCTTCCAGCAGAAGGTGACATACCTCATCTACATCCTTAGGTTTTCTTAAGTCGTATATCTCTTTACTTATATTCACTAAGGCAACGTACCATACCAAATAATCGCTCTAACTCACTGACGACTCACCGACAGAATGTTGCATCATTGGGCACACTGGGGCTACCAGTTATTTTTAGACTTGTCATTTCACAACTCCAGGAAATACTTACTAAGGTACAGTATGGTGTAAGATGTCCCAAGACGATAAGATCATAACTTGAACTGTTGGCTTGATATTAAAACTCAAATGAACCCTGGAGCTGTCAGACCCATGCGCGACTAACGGAGGGTTAAGGAGCTGAAACCTCTTAGCTCCTAGTAGCACGAAAATGCGCTGTATTTAATTACCCAGCCATGGAAACCAATATCCAAATGAAACAAATTGCTTTAACAAATAATCAAACAATTTGGTAGTTTAGAACAACGATCATTCAAAATATTAAAATCAGTTATGTTCATCACTTGGAAATTAGCCAAAAAATGGTGTGCACATAAACCAACATGGTCCTGGTTTTGAGAAACTATTAATTTTAAAAACAGGTAGGATTTCAAATTAAACCAGTTTCAAATTATTGAGGTACTGTAATACTAATTCTATTATTATTATTTTTTGTCTGGTGTGCTTGTTAAGCATGAACAAGGCACAGCTTCAGTGTGCACTATTGGTGACAAGACAATGAGAATAAGTTATTAGTGATCTAGTGAGTGCATACTAGCCAGACAAAATCTACTCTAGAGACAATTGAGGGAGTACATGCTACTTGCACTAGAAATGTGTACATGTACTTGCATAATATTCTTTCCCTTTTTGGTAATCCAAAAGTATCTATAAACGTGCCTAAAGTACCTAGGGATGGGACGATACCACTTTTTTTTCTCGATATTAATATCTTGATATTATTTTTTGAAGTAATCACGTACTCTATTCTCAATACTTCTGTGCTGAAGTTGTGATTAGGGACTCTTGGCATCTTGAAATATGTGCAACTTCATGGTACTATATTGTGTAAACACGATTATGCAAGTGGACTGGTCTTATGCGAGTTTGAAACCTACTGTGCCCATATGAGATCCGGCAACATTGCTGCATTAGATAAATTGTAAGCTAGTGTGGAGCGGCAGTGATGAGGTAGCGACGTCACACAGTGAGAGTATGGAAAGGAGAAGGCACGAAGCCTGGACAAACAAGCTAGGCTGCTTGGATTAAATTAAGCCATGCCAGAAGCCGAGAAGTGAAGAGTCTTAAAAAAGAGAATAAGTAACAACATGGAGAAACCATGGTACAAATTTGGTGGATGCTTATAATACAGGAGTAAAGTTATTGAATTTAATGATAAGACCCAATGAGGAAGGCTGAATATGACATCTGAGGTATGACGTAAGGGAAGCAAAGCCACTAATATCATCAGAATCACTTCAACCCTAGTTCAATACAAGACTGGAGTCCGTAATGGACTTGTATTACAACAAGGAACTTTGTGAAACTATCCTCAAAGGTTCAGATTTGTTATAGTCTACCTTTTCATTTGAAGGATTGGTGTTATTCTATTCAATGTTATTTCGAGTCGAACTAGAACATATGTGTCATGTAAATTGGAAAGTGTTTATGACACTTAACCAGTTTAGCACTGTGACATTGAAAGCCTGTTTATCTTATATTTGTAGATTTCTGTAGGCATATGTCCTTGATTATTTCATACTGTCGGAAAGGTGAGGTTCCAAGCTTGCCTGTACAGTGTCAATTTTTTTCCTTCGAAGTCCGTTACGCAATAGGTTCGAGTTTGTATTCACACCCTCCCTTAGCGCTCCCGCAATCACGCACATTCCCGCCAAAATTGCGGTGCAGATGTTTTCAGCCTACAGATGTATCTAAGAACTTTATACAGCTGGAAACGTTGTGTTTCTTCAAATATGACTCTTAGGTGTCTTAATTTAAACTCCCTTTTTTTTTTTACAAAAAGAAATGGAAAATTTAACCACCAATTAAAAGGTTTTGATGCAGTAATTACTTTTATGAACATAATGTATGAAAGAATGAGGTATTCATCATCATCATCTTGCACAGTTTCCAGCCACTGGCCGGGTCTGTTTGGAACACAAGCCTCTCCAACGTCCTCTGTCTTCCCACCATCTCTCAGCCTCCACCCTTGTCCAGTCTTCTCCTCTCTTCTTCACGCTTTCTTCCACCCCCTTCAGCCACCTGTCTCTCGGTCTTCCTCTCGGTCTCTTTCCTTCCCACTTCGTCTCGTGTACTCTCCTGGGTATCCTCTTCTCCTCCATTCGTTTTACATGTCCATACCATCCAAGTCTAGATTTCTCCATACCATCCTGTAATGGTTCCTCCTTCATTAATTCTCTGGTCCTCTCATTTCTCACTTGTAGCTCCAATACCACCTCTCAAGAACCCCATCCCACCGGCCTGCACTCCGCTCTCCTCCCTTCCTTTCACAACCCAGGTCTCCGAGGCACACGCCAGGACAGGGACATTGTACGTCTGATATATGATCTTTTTGCTGTTCTGAGGGACATCCTTTTTCCATAACATGCTTCTCACACTCCTCTTCTGCCTGCCTCCCCCGCTCATTTATTTCTCTATCGTTTCTTCCATTATCTTGTATCAGGCCTCCCAGATACTTGAAACTCTCCACTTTCTTCAGCTGTTCCCCACCAATTGTTATTCCCGTTGTGGTTCTTTCCTTCTTCCTTGTTGTGATCACCATCTCACTCTTATTTATGCTAAATGTCATCCCATATCCTTGTATTATTCCTTCCCACACGTCCAACTGTTCCTGTACCTCCTCCTCCTTGGTTCCCCAAATCATCAACTCATCTGCAAACACCATTGCTTTCATCTTTCCTTCCCCAATTACTCGTGCCACTCGGGACATTATGCCATCCATCACCACAATGAAAAGTAACGGTGACAGTGCACTTCCTTGTTTCAGGCCGTTTCTCTGTTCCAACCAGTCTGATCTCTCTCCTCCCACTTTCACACAGCTCACGCTTCCCTTGTACATCTCCTTTATCCTCTTTATAGTCCATTTCTCTACTCCTCTATCCACCAGGGACTTCCATACTTTGTTTCTGCATACACTGTCATATGCTTTCTCAATGTCCAGGAAGGCCATCAGTAGATCTGTTCCATACTCATAGTGCTGTTCTTGCTGCCTTACAGCAAAAATCAAATCCACTGTGGACCTACCTGCTCTGAAGCCATGTTGTTCTTCCCTCATCCCTCCTTCTATCCTTGTCCTAATTCTCTTTTCCAAAACTTTCTCGAAGATCTTTGCATAATGACTCATCAGTGTTATTCCCCGATAGTTTCTGCAGTCTGTTCTACTACCTTTCTTGAAGATCGGGACAATTATTCCTTTTTTCCAGTCCTCTGGTGTCTTCCTTTCCTTCCATGCTGTCCTCATCACTCGGTACAACCAGTGTATCCCCACCTCTCCTCTCCACACTCAACTCATCCACACCCGGTGCCTTCCCTCCTTTCATCTTGTTCACTGCATCTTCCACTTCTTTCCTTGTTAAGTCCTTTTCTGTTTGCAGTTCATCTTCCTCTTCCCCGATTTCTTCCTCCTCACCATCGTTTCCATTTGGGTTCAGAAGTTCTTCAAAATATTCTTTCCACATTTTCTTCAGTTCTTCCCTATTTTCTATCTCTTGTCCCCTTTTGTTCACCATTCTAACATAATCCGTAGTATCCTTCCGCCTCTTATTTTTTACCATCCCATACAGGACCTTTTTTGTACCTTCACTATCCTCCTTCATCATCTTTGTCCACTCTTCCATCCACTTTCTTCTCTCCTCAGCCACTACTCTCTTCGCCTCCTTCTTTCTTTCCTGGTACTCTTCCCTTGTCTCTATCGTCCTATTTTGATACCACCTCCTAAAGGCTCTATTCTTTTCCCTTACTATATATTTTGTTTTCTCATTCCACCATGGTGTTTCCTTCCACCTCTTCTTACTACTTGTCCTCCCACATACTGCTTCTGCTGCACCTACTAGTGTCTTCTTAAATCTAGCCCATTCCTCTTCCACCCCTCTTTCTTCATCTGTTGGGATTTCTTCCTTTACCATTTTGAGGTACTCGACCCTTCTATCCCCTTCTTTCAGTTTCCATATCCTTATACGTCTTTCCTGGTTCTCAGTCCCTTTCTTCTCCTTACTCCCTCTCAGGTTCATTACCAGCAATCGATGGTCGCTATCCAGGTTCTCCGATGGTATAACCTTGATGTCCGTGATGTTCTTATTTATTTCTTTCTCATACAGTATATAGCCGACCACCGACTTCCTGGTCAAGTCATCACTGTACCATGTGATTGTGTGGCTCTCTCTTTTCTTAAACCAGGAGTTCCCAACTAGCAGGCTGTTCCTCTGGCAGAAGTCCAACAGTCTCTTTCCTTCCTCATTTCTTCCTCCCCAACCCTCTGGTCCTAGAACAGTCTCATAACCTTGTCTTTCTCTTCCTACATGGGCATTCAGATCCCCCACAACAATCATATTTCTTCCTACCAGCTGCTTCTGCAATTCCTCTTCAAACTCCTCCTCCTCTTCAGAGGCGCAGCCTACTTCTGGAGCATACACTTGCACTATTTCTACGGTCTCTCCCCTCAGTGCTACTTTCACTTTCATGATCCTATCACTTATTCTCCTCACTTCTTCTTTTAAACCATCTCGTACTACTACTCCCACTCCATTCCTCTTTCCCTCTTCGTTCCCATTCCAGTACAGTCTATAGCCTTTTCTCAGTTCCCTCCTTCCTTCCCCTTTCCACTTTGTTTCTGCCAATCCCAATAAATCCAACTTCCTTCTTTCCATCATATCCGCTATCTCCTCCACCTTCCCCGTCAGCGTTCTTAGGTTTAAAGTTCCAAATCTTAGCCCGTGTGTACAGCCGTGTCGTCTATTAAATCCATCATGTCCGTGGCTCGTTCCATTTTTGAAAGCATTTGGTTTCATCCACTACTGGCTTGCTGGGCCTATCGTAGCTTCACCAGAGCCCCGTTAGCCGTCACTTTTCAGGGTTCCTGTAGGACCTTCACAGCTACCGTAACGGTCCCGGGGCACACGAAGTCCCCACTGTACTTCGCCTCTACAGGCGATCCCCTACTTTGTGCCGTTGCCCGTCTCCCACGACGTGGACGAGGGGTTGGACTTATGGGAGACAATGAGGTATTATTGGTTATAAAACAAAACATATATAATGATTCTATCATTGTAAATGTGGTATTTATGTTTTTTTTTTTTTTTTTTTTTTTTTTTCTTTTTTTTTTCTCGAATAATCTGCATGATCATTGAAAATGGCTTGGCATTCATGGCAAGTATTTCAGGAAATGGCTTGGCACTAAGAGGGTTAAGTAAGCTTCACAAGTGTTGTAATGAGCAATATTAAGCTACGCAGATAGCATATCAGTGAATAGTGTATTAAAAAATGAATCCACAATCCTTGTTAAAGATTATGCATTTTCAGCATCCCACTCTAGGATCATGTACATGGAAAATAAGAGATGTAATTATGAGTTAATTTTTATTATTGACTTAATTGAATTAATTGGTTACAAGTTACATTAGCAGTGTTTTACTGTGTTGATGACAATAATTACAATTTAAATGGTGCATGTTAGATAGTCGCCAAGGACAACTGTTACTTTAGAGAGCTTATGTCAGGATAAATAGGAGGATTTTTGCTGTTGAGTAATTATTTTGACAAGAAGCCCATCCTAACCACTCGGAAAAAAAATTGTAATCATTTAAAATCATTTGAATTCCTGTCGATAGTTAAAATAAATTGTTAAAAAGCTGTAATGTGAGAAACAATGGATTACTGACGACAGAAAAATGTCACTAAAATAATTTATAAATATGAACCCTTATTCTTTTAAGTAGTAAAATAGAATTTTACTGATTAATACATGGGTGATGGGTTCCAAGAAATCTCGTAGTACACTAGCAAACCGTTGATGACAGGCTCCGAGAAATCTTGGTTTTATTCATGACATCAATTTTGGTAGTCTTGCGGCACCTCTTGACAATATATTGATCTATTTTGGACTAACACATTGAGTAGAATATTTGTAAATGTGTATCTGCTATTTTCCATCTACTCACAACCTTCTTTTATTCTTTGATTTAGTTTCGAATCATTAACATTCTTTCTGCTGGCTCAGTCAATGGCAGGATGGCGTGCTTACATGATGATATTTTAGAAGAATTATCGTTCAAATGAACGTGAAGTTATACTGAATTAGTGGACACAGAATGTGAGAGCGATATTCAGACCCCTAAGCACAATAATGTATCCAATGTGCATACTGTACTTTACTTGTTGATCAATCTAACCTCTAACCTCTTCAGACCCAGGATGCACATATCAGAACCTCCACTTTTCATTAATTTTATCAGCAGCAGTTGGTATTATGTATTTTGAACTGTATTTCTAGTCCATTTTGACAGGAGCGGGGATGAGTAGAGATGAGATTTGGATGTAGCAAATGGCTTTTACGTCCCCATGCTGTTCTCGGCCCCTAGCTCATCAGAAGGATCAATTACAGGGGAAATAAATGACCATAAATGAAACTAGGCATGAAGTTGGAACAAAACGGCACCATTCCTGTTTCTCCTGAAACTAAAAACTATTAATTTTGGAATACCATTTCAAGGGTATCCAACTGTGGGGTTCAAACCGACTCGGCTTTCCAGTCCGAAGATAGACTGGTTCTTAGCATTAGCGCACTCTGTAATTGTGACCTGCAATTTTAATATTTCACTAACAATGTGTTCTTTGACTTCAAATATGTGTTATTTGGTCCATTATCTAATAAGAAACACAGTACAAGAAAATATCAGCCAGAATATTTGTCTTGGGTCTGAAGAGGCTATTATGCCACATCTGACCTTTCCGTAAGGCGCCTCTGCACATAGTGACATGCTTCCAAATATATCACACTCTCGAGCACGTGGTTAAGTGTAAGAGAGGGCCATGCGCCCTAACTTCGCCACTACTAAAGACATAAAATAAATACTAGGTGTATTACTGTGTACCCCACCAACCTCAAAGATAAAATCTGTGCTCTTTCAATATTTATGTAGGCTACGTTTTTATCATCTAGTGCACTCGAGTGTTCTCAGCAGAAAAAGTCTGGTCCACAGGGGATGTGACAAGTCGAGCCATCTGGTCATACATGTGTTAAGTGATCATGTGGATGTTCAATTAGCTAGATAATTAACCAGAGTTTTTGTATACAAATTCACAGAGAAGAAAGTGAATTACATTTTGTGAAAGAGTGCAAAATAGTCCAGTGATATGAACTTGTAAAAACTTTTGAAGAACCCACTGCTGACTATAATTTTTTTGTGTTTATTCATGATAGGGAAATAGGACTTCTGAGGGATAATAGAATAGGATGTATTTTTTTTATTTCAGGAGTGTTACGTGAGTGCTACGATTTTATCTAATACTTACTCTTGTATATTATCTATCCCTTCTCCTTCACGTGTGACCTGGGAACAGTGTAAAACCAGTGCTTACTCGGATAAATCTTACCCGGAACGCCCCGATATTTGTTTTTCATGCCAGTACTGTTCTCAAGTTTCACCTGTGTGCTCAGTGGTTCGCCACAGAGTGCCGGTGGTCTGACAGGTTCACTACGAAATTTCATCTGTGTGAGTAGGTATCAATATTGTGCAAAGAGGTGGTGTGATGCTGATATGTATATACAGTAAATTGATAATGGTGTCATTTTTGTAACATAGCCTTGTTTATTGGACAAGTTTGAGAAAGTTTTGAGCTTGATGCTGCACAAAATCACATCGTGATTGAGTACTTTGTCAATGGCAAGTCATCATCATCGTTGTTGACCAACTCCAGTTTCCCGGGTGTGGTTTACGAGCCTCTTCCATCTTTGTCGGTCCAGATAGATCTTGGTCTTCTCAATCTCTGTCCAATCCATTCCATGTTTTGCTTGGCTGTATCAAGCCATATACTCCTAGGTCTTCCTCTGGGTCGAGTGCCTTTAACTGTTTTCTCCAGCCATACTTTTGCTATTCTGTTGGGTGTCATTCTTTTTACATGTCCAAACCACCTCAACCTTGAACTTCCAATTTTTCTTAGAAGGGATTCCTATACCTGTGTTGCTTCCCTTATACTTTAATTTTTGACCTTGTCAATTCTTGTTTTCTGAACCATTGTCCTTAGAAATTTGATTTCTGCACTTTGCAGTCTACTGCCATCCTTCTTCAAGATTGTGCAGGTCTCAAGTCCGTATGTTGTTATGGGGACAAAATACAGTAGCTATTATATAGGATGTGTTTAACATTAGGTGGTATTTTGGTGTCCCAGAGAAGATTTTTTACTTGGTGGTAAAATGGCAAGTATTGAGGTATAAATGGGTTGTTCCTTCTTGGTTGGTACAATCTACGTGCGCAATGTTTATCAGCGTATAGTGAGCTTTCATACGTTAGTGATCAGTGCAAAACGAAGTGTGCAATATCTCCTTGCTCGGCGCATGCGTATATTGAGTCGTGTCTCACTATTCTACTCCAACTGTCAGTGTGTGGACTGTGCAGACAAGCGCTAAGAATAGTGACCGAGGAGGTGCTGGGCGGGTGTGACGGAAGACTGTCAAGGGTGTCACTTGATATTACCCAGATTTGCTCTAAAATTCTCACGTGCATACAATCGGCCACCTGGGCCATTGCTGTCCCATCCCTAATAGTAACCCATCTTAATGTGCCAATGCTGGTAAGGGGCTGTATACCAGTAATATTTCTCAATTTTTAAATGATGATGGTGTAGGTGTTGTAAATGATTTGGGAAGTGAAGATAATTCTGAATAAAAATGTAAATGATAATTAATGAGTGTAGATAAAGAGAGAACATGATTAAAATGAATCTGTAAGGATAAGTGCTTCCAAATCTACCATACATATTACTTGTCTTTTTATGCAAATAATCATAAAGAAAGATAAGAACACAGCAAGCTGGTGAGAATGGAAGGAGAAGGAGAAAGAACATATAAATGCAATGGAAAACTCCACATGCAGACACATCACCACCTTCAAAGGTGGGCATTCATGCCAGATTTATACAACCTGAATGTGTCGTTATCCTTCGGTGTTTTTCTGTGTGTTGTTACTTTGCTCCTTTGTTGGTTTTCCCAATTACTTTTCACGTGTTTTCCAGTTCTCTTGCCTTTCTATCTGCCCAAAGAGAGAAATGGGAGAGAAAATCCCATTACACACTGTTTTGAGTGGCTGAAGAACAGACTGCCCGCCCTTCCAAGGCATAATGGGACGAAACATTATGCTTGACACAGCCAGTTAGGGTTTCATGTGACCAATGCTGCTGATTAATGCTTCTTTCCCTTGAACCTTCCATGCTGAGTACAACCTTCTAGAAAGGTCTGCAAAGTCAGACTGAAATTGACCAACATTGTATAGACATCTCTACGTAGTATAAAACAAAGTCCCCGATTCTTGTATGTAACGGGTAATCTCGAGAACCACTGGATAGATTTTGACTGAAATTGACCAACATTGGATAGACATCTCTACGTAGTATAAAACAAAGTCCCCGATTCTTGGATGTAACGGGTAATCTCGAGAACCACTGGATAGATTTTGATGCGGTTTTCACCATTCTGTAAAGGATATCTCGAGGAAGGGTTCTGTAGAAATTTATTTATTTATGATCAAAGGAAGCTAAGCAGTAACGATGTTAGTGAAAAAGTCGGGAAAAAAACCTAGTGTGTGTGCGCTTTTTAAGCTTACGCTGGACAAACCGTTAAAAATATCAATATACTAGTAGTGTAAGAATTGTTCAGCATGAAAAGTTCTACAAGAAAGTCTGCGAGAGCATATCTCTTATCTTCAAATACATCGCCCACTATAAGTGATTTTAAGTTTTCATTTCTTCCAACAATCTCCATTCAATTACTGAGGTGACAGTTTACGAGCTAGCTCGTAATGCATTCATAACTGCTCCAGGGCGAAGCCGGGGTGGGTTGCTAGTTTACAATAAAATAATAATGTTATTTTTTACGTCCCTTTTGACTGCTGCGGCTTTTAGAGACGACAGGGTGCTGAAATTTTGCTCCGAAGGGGATCTTGGCTAGCTCGGATTTGTGCACCCTTAAATGCCAACTGACTGCGCCGGGATTTGATCCCGCTAGATATTTTCAGATTGTTAATGTAATTTAATCCATTTCATTCTATTTTTTTCCGTACCTATACAGTGCCTGCAGAAAGGTTAGGGAGAGGTCTAAATTTCGTTTGATAAACATTTGGCCCTAAAGTAACAGCATTTCAGTCATTGTTTTACATTTATTTTATTTATTCGTATCAGAAGCAATACATCATGTAAAATTAGCATAGATAACTTTAAAAAAATAAAAAACACACTAAAGGTACTTTCAAAATAACAATTAAATTACATCGCACCAAAATTTGGCAAGATCTCGTCCATTTGGTGTGGCCTGAACTACATCCTGCATAGTGCAAATGAGAGGGCAGGAGTTGCAATGGAGAAGGTGCACCATGGTTTGTTCTTCTCCGCAGGCGCAAAAGGTTGACTCATCTGAAAGGCCCCACTTCTTCATATTGGTCTTAGATCGACCGACCCCAGACCGCAGCCTGTTCAGACTCTTCCATGTAGGCCACGACTCTTCATAACCGGCAGGAAGAGTTTCAGATGGAACCATCCATCCGTTGAGATTATGGTTTCTGCATCTCCAGGAAGTTAGCCTTGATGATTGAGGTGAATCCGACAGGCACTCAGTAGAGTGTAAGAAACTTCGCCTAGATTTCAATCGTTGTTGAGCAGGTTGATAATTATGTAGAGGATGTGTCTGGGAAACTTCTACTTTAAATTTTTCATGTTTGGCAGCTACTTCACGTCTAAGATCTGGGGGAGCAATGCCAGCCAAGCAATATAACTTGTCACAAGGTGTAGATCTTAGGCAACCAGTTATAAGCCGACAAGTTTCATTTAAAGCAATATCTACCTGTTTGGCATGACATGATCTATACCAAACAGGGCATGCATATTCAGCTGCAGAGTAGCTCAGTGCTAAAGCAGTAGTTCTCATTGTTTGAGCTTGCAATCCCCAGTTGGTACCACATAACTTGCGAAGAATGGAATTTCGCGTAGATACTTTGAGCTTCGTGTTAACACAATGTTGTTCATACGTGAGTGCACGATCCAGAGTTACCCCTAGATATTTAGGTGTAGAGCAATGATCCAAAAGAGCACCCTCCCAGAAAATCTTCAGTTTTCTTCTTGCCTGCATATTCTTTAAGTGAAAAGCGCAAACTTGCGTCTTTGAGGTGTTAGGCTTTAGAAGGTTTTCTCTGTAGTATGGACTCAGTTCATCTAAGGCTGCCATTAATCTCCGTTCAACACTCTCAAACTGATCACCCTGGGTGAGAATAGCTCGATCATCTGCATAGATGAAGCTTTTAGTTCCTTCTGGCAAGGGTTGATCATTCGTGTAAATATTAAATAATATTGGAGACAAAACACTACCTTGAGGTAGGCCATTCCGGAGATTCTTCCAACGACTATGTCGCCCTTGGAAATCTACAAAGAATCTTCGATTTTCAAGAAGACATCGAAGAAATTCAGTCAGCTTGTTGTCCTTGGTCATCTTATGAAATTTACTCAACAGAATTTGGTGGTTAACTGTGTCATAGGCCGCAGTTAGGTCGATGAAGACTGCCCCAGTTATTTTCCGATTTTCAAAACCATCTTCGATATATTGGGTCAAATGGAGTATTTGTGATGTACAATTCTTCCCTCTTCTAAAACCAGCTTGCTCGGGGATCAAAAGTGGTTCAACTATTTTTGCAAGCCTTACCAGAACCATTCGTTCTAAGATCTTGAATAAATGACAGAGCAAGGATATTGGTCTGTAATTTTTAGGATCATGGGGATCTTTTCCTGGTTTGAGGAATGCTATAACTCTAGATTTCCTCCAGATTTTGGGTATTCTGCAGGTTCGAATGCAATTGTTAAATAGATTGAGTACCCATTCTCTAGTAACAGGTCCAAAATTCTTGATTTGTTGAATACAGATTTCATCTACACCAGGAGCCTTTCCATTTTTGCTGATATTTATAGCGTCATTTAGTTCTGCCAAGGTAAAGGGATTAGAAAGTATACTGGTCTCTGGTCTGAATTTTGGCCTGGTATCCACTTTTGTTCTAGAACTGGAGTTTATAAACTTGCCATTTTGGACGAGTTGGTGAGCAATTTGGTTTGCAGATACGTTATAAAGAGAAGATGATTTATTAGGATCATTACTGAGACGCCTGAGTAGCCTCCAGGCCTTATGGCTACTCCTATCCATGTTAACTTCTTCCATCAATTTTAACCACTGTTCTCGTTTAGACTCTGAAATAGCAGAGATAAGTTGTTGTCCGCTTGCAATAGTTTCAGCACTAAAAGGATCCCTTTCATACAAATTGAAGTAGTTTGTCAGTAAGGCAGATGTTTCCTGGGAAAGACCTTGTATGTAATTAGTTCTGCATCCTCTTGGAATGGCTTCTTTAGAACACGATCTAATGGCATCAATAAATTGATCATATGCCTCTGGTATGGGACTGATTGTACTCATCTTTGTATCTAAAGAGGAAGTGAAACATTCCCAGTTTGCCTTTTTGAAATTGTATCTTCTCTTAAAGTAAACACTCTGTGGCCTGACGGCTGCTACTATCTGGCACATTATTGGACGATGTTGTGAGTTAGGAATAGGAAGGCAAACAGATTTAATACACTGATGGGCAATCTGATCACTCACAAAAATAAGGTCTGGATTATATCCACGTTTCCACCTTCTACTGTTGAAGGATGAAGGAAGTTTGTTATCATGAATGAGGGACAGTTGGTGTGATTCCGCCCAGTGCATAACAGCTTCTCCATTCTCATCATCATGTGGATAACCCCATATAATGCTGTGGCTGTTGAAATCACCCACGAAGAAGGACACTTTCTCCAAATTCAGATTATCAGGTTGTCTGAATGAAAAGCTTACCTTTGGGGGTTTATAAATGGAAAAAATGATAGAGTTACTCAATTCTATCGCAATAATTTCTATGTCATTGTCAGCTGTGATGGAGGTTGCAAGAATCCTGATATCTGGTTTAGTGAAGATGGCACTTCCATATTGGCCATGAGGACGTTCGACTGCCAATCTCATTCCAGGGATTTTAGGACGTCGTTGATTAACATCCCTATGTGTTTCTTGTATACATAAAACATCACAATTATGTGATTCCTGCTCGTGGTGCCCCTGCATAGGTAGTCGGAATTTGAATTTCCGTTACTGAACTGAACGTCAGCATTCCAGAAGCATCATTAAAGTACTATCTGAAATGATTCATTCTAGTAGGGAAAGGCTCTTATCGGAGCCCAATTTAACAATTATTTCTTTTAACATTGAAGGACTGTCTTCTTGTAAAGAAGATCTTTTACGTGAATTATGCCTAAAACATAATTGTTTTACATGATGTTATTAGACATCTCTATGAGGCGTTTTCATTTAAAATTTTGCTGCTCTAGCTCTTAACACTTTTGGAGATGGAATCAGTATGTATTAAGTATGATTAAAAGAAGACGAAACTAACTAAAAAGTAAATACAAAACACAAAGGCAGATCAAAATTCACTGCACATCAATTTATTTTAGATTGGTTGGTCCCTTAGTTTAGGCGCTGCGACAACATGGTCATGTAGCCCCGTGTACTTTGGGTGTGTGTAGAATCTGTCTGATAACCGGTATTAATTGTGACGACTGTATTAGTGTATGTTATCTGTTTTTAATTCAAGTAAGGACTGCAGACATTCTGTTTTCAAGGAGTTCCTACTTTTGCTACCAAACGCCACCGTCAATGACAACTAGTTCTGAACTTGGTTACTAGATGCCACCGCAGTCGGATCCTGGCGACAAACGTTGGAACTTAAGAGCGTTAGTCAAATCTAACCTATAATTTAGCTTCACACAGGTGCAATTAGTGGAAAGTTCTTTTACATGCCATAAATCTATGACATGGGACTGCCGGCTTTTCTTCCCCTCTGAAGGAAGGCATACTGAGGGATTTTTAACGCTCTTAAAATATATATATTTTTTTTGAAAATATTTAATAAATAGCAAAATATAAATTATACAGAATGAAACTACATTTTCAGTATGTTTTTTTAACATTTATTTTTTTAAGGATTAGTTCCAAATGTCTGGAGATTTTCCTTCCATTGTAACACCAATTTCCCTTGTCCATAGAACTCTTGTTTCCTGGGAGTGTTATTTATCCTAACGGTAACATTAGCCACTATAGATCCAAATAGAAGAAAGTTACACAGTGGGACATCTGGACTGTATGGTGGGTGCTGGAGCAATTCCCAATCAAATTGCACCAGTTGCAAACTGCAACATCAGGACCAGAATTTTCATGAAGCAGTCAGGCATTTGCAGCATGCCTGTGAGAGTGCTAGGTACGAAGGGCACGACACAATTTTATCAATGATATTTCATAGCTTTGGCAGGCAAAGTGATCCTGCGTCGACAACCTCCTCGAGCAGATTCCGGAATATTGACACTGTCACTGTACATCTGTTATTAGTCGTCCATAACATGGCATATCAACAAGGTTCACAAGGTCCTCTTTGAAAATTTCCACCACCATACGGATGTCTCCATACACGTCTGACATTTTCCTACGAATTTCGTTGGACTTTGTCCTTTTGCCCACAAAGAACGGCCTGTAACTCTTCATTCTTAACACGTGAACAACACTAACAGACATGCCACCTTTGCTTAGTAGAACATGATTCTGCTGCAAGATCAAACAAGTGCCTTCTTGAATTCAAACTATTTGTCTGCCAATTTTCAACATCCCAGCCCCAAAAATATGTTGTGCATTACTTTTCGATTGGAAACGGTAAATATAAATATAATATAAAAATAAAGATCATGAAAAATAAAACCAAAGTGAGAAATTTAACACATAATGAAATCGTGAAGAATTAAGCCTAACTAACAAGTAGATATAACAAAATAATGGAACTAAACAGTATTTTGAATTAGACATAGCTTCGTTGATGAAGAGAATCCAAGAAATAATGAATAATTCATATTCTCATGGCATGAGATCACTTCTGAATGCTTGCTGTACCTCTTAAAGAACTCATTACATCTTCCATACAACTGTGAGCACGTGCACCATGTGGAACTTACAAGTCTACTTCCTCCAGGTTGGGCCAGTCAACATCATTATATGCATGACCAAGTTTTATGCAAACCATCTGAATGAAATGCTTTTGTACTTTTTTGGAGTTGTTCTGCATGCATTTTATAATGTGGAGCCCAAACTGACTAATTGAATTAAAGTACTGGTCTAATGATTGTGCAGTATGAGTTAGAAAGGATCTTGCACATGAAACTTAATTTGCTGTTGGCTCCGGTACAAAGAGAATTACAGAAATGAGGGCTGAGTAAAGCTATCAGCGTTACTCCTAGGTGTCTTATCTTTGAACAGTAGTTTTATGACTTTTCTTCACTCCAGGGCTCAGCAATTTCAAATAATTTTGGAGAACAATGCAGTCAGATGGTCTTGTGATCTCGTGGTATAACTTCAAACCATCAGAAGAACTTAGAATGTCATTGATGAAGATTTTCAGTAAAAACATGTCCCAAATGTGAGCCCTGAGGAACTCCTGATGCAGACATTTTATTTTCCTTGTTCTCACGAGATCTTGTCCCATTTTCAGATCAAGTTTGCCTTTGTACCACACCTTCCCATGGCAATGCACAACTACTGCCCATTTTGTACGTGGACGCCAGCAGACAGCTGGTTAAATTGCCGCATGCTCCTTTTATATCAGCTCTTGACGTCAAGCCAGTTCTCCTCTCCTTATTTCCAAATCACCTTTCGTTTTACAATGTAATACCTGTAACAATTATGTATGGATGCATTGTGTGCAAACAAGGTTTAATCATATTTTAACATAAACATTTTGCCGGGGCCTTGGGAAATTTATATATAAATCCGAATGATGCAGCCCGAGTATAAAGCAGGTTCAACTGTTTTCTATTTTCATACTATTGTACATGATCAAATAATAGTCATCATCATGTCTTAAAGATTACACCTTGTTGTTGCAACCATGTCTCTCTTCATTTGGTATTCCTCTTTGTAATTGTGCCATACTTCCAATGTTCTTCTTTTGTAGTCTTCCTATTCCTTTCTTGGGATGTGCATAAAGTCTGATGTTTGTTTTTTTCTTATTGTTGTAAGCAGGTTCCTATTATTTATTTCCTTTAGCACTATCTCAATTGTCTTCTTTTACATGCAGCTGATTTTTGTCACATTACCTTTAATTGTTTTTGTTTAGGTTGGTTTTGGTTGATCCAGTTGTCACAGCCATACAACAACATGTGCCACTTAAATGTCTTAGAAAATTGTTTCCCCTCAATGTTCAAGGATTTATTCACCAATAGCTGTTTATCTGTTAGCAAATGCTCTTTGAGCCAAACTCCCCCCCTCCCTCTCTATTTCTGTGGGGCATCTGTTGTTATCTGTGAAAATGGATCCTAAAGAACTTAGTCTTATCCATATCAGTCTGTAATTTAAATTCTCCCAAAGCATTTGAAAAGTTATTTATAATTTTCTGCATGTATTTTTTTTTCCTTTCATTGGCTGCTAAATGTAAACACCACAGTATGTTGTATTAAATGTTTTATGTTCAATAATGTCGAAATGTAAATATAAATGAGGGTCATTGAAGTACTAGGTGGTTTTTTTTTTTTTTTTTTTTTTTTTTTTTTTTTTTTTTTTATGATATAGTTTCTCCAACCAATCAGAGCTCAATATTTTCATTATGAAACAGTTGTGTGACCGAATTAGGTACTTGATAGCTTCGCACATGAACACAAAATCCAACATGTCGGACATGAATTACATGATTTGAAAGTTGACAACGTAAAGGATATCCGATCAACCATTGTAGTTACAATGACAAACATAAAGACAAAATCAGCACGAACCTTTACGGTATGGTAACAAGGAGCTGACAGATGTGAAGATTACCGTACAATCAGCTTGATTACTCATGCTTCTAAGATCCTGTCAAGAATAATTTACAAGAGGATGGAAAGCCAGATAGAAACGGAGTTGGGTGAAGACCAGTTTGGTTTCAGGAGAAATGTAGGAACAAGGGAAGCTGTACTAAGTCTTAGGCTGATTTTGGAAGGAGAATAAGGAAAGATAAGAGAACGTTCATGGCATTTGTATGTAGACTTAGAAAAGGCTTTTGATAACGTTGCTTGGACTAAATTGTTTTGACATTTTGAAAACGATTGGAGTAAAGTACAGGGACAGAAGGGTGATCTACAATCTAGACAGAAACCAGACAGCAGTCATTCGAGCTGAAAGACATGAGAGAGAAGCTGGTATTCAGAAAGGTGTAAGGCAAGGCTTCAACTTATCACCCATACTTTCCAATCTTTACATTGAACAAGCAATGAAGGAAATTGTAGAAAAAATTAAAGTCGGAGTGAAGATTCAAGGAGAAATAATTTCAACTCTGAGATTTGCCGATGACATAGTCATCTTGGCCGACATGCCTGAGGATTTGAATGAGTTTTTGAATGGTATGGACTCCGTCTTGAGGAAAGAATTCATGATGAAAATTAATAAATATAAAACATAAATATTGGAATGCAGCCGAAATAATTCAGAAACCCCTATGGACATCAAATTGGCTGGTGATAAACTAGAGGAAGTAGGAGACTTCTGTTACTTAGGAAGCAAAATAACCAGTGATGGACGAAGCAAAGAGGATATAAAAAGTAGGTTAGCTCAGGCAAGGAAAGCATTTCTTACAGAAAAGGAATCTGTTGACATCAAATATAGATTTAGGTGTTAGGAATTCATTTTTGAAGGCCTTTGTCTGGAGTGTGGCACTCTATGGAAGTGAAACTTGGACTATTGGTGCAGCAGAAAAGACGAGAATTGAAGCGTTTGAAATGTGGTGTTACAGGAGAATGATGAAGATCCGATGGGTAGATAGGGTTACAAACGAAGAGGTATTAAGGCTAGTGGGAGAGGAGAGATGTTTCTGGCGACTGCTAGAGAAGAGAAGAGATAGGTTGTTAGGACACATACTAAGACACCCAGGAATAGCAAGTTTAGTTTTGGAAGGAAGAGTCGAGGACAAGAACTGTAGGGGTAGACCAAGGTTAGAACATGTTAAACAGATTGCCTAGGACGTAGGGTATGGTAGCTATGTAGAGATGAAATGATTAGCTCAGGACAGGGAGGCATGGATTGCTGCATCAAACCAGTCAAAGGACTGAAGACCCAAACAACAACAACAACAGGAAAATACTATGAATTATGCAAGAAATTTAGGAATCTACGTCCAGAAGTTTGCCTATACAGTATAAATTACTGTCGTGGAAATTGAGCACGGTCCCTAATGTTTGTATAAACAAACTGGGCAATATTGCAAAAGAAATAGCACTATACCTTAATATCCGTAACTTCAATTTCTACACAGGGCATTGCATTTGTACGATTTCGCCGACAATTTTAGTGAATGCTTTTGTTGACATAAACGCACCAGAACGTCATGAAGGAAGCAGGCATATGACATTAGATCCACGGATGTCAATAACCCAGCTCTATTCAGTAAAGGGATTTCTTATGCGAAACTTTTTCCGCTCGATATTATGACTGTTCTATTTGGGACTCCAATGATTTGCCTTCTGTTGACAATCTATACACATCGAATTTGAAGAATAACTAGTTGATAATACGATACATTTTAATTTTAAAGCGTTTGTAACAGCCTCGTGTATTATTTGACCAAAATAACAAAATGATCCCACATAGTACCTGTGCACTATCTGTTGGTGCTAGTTCAGGATAAACAATGTTTCAAAGCTTTCGAATGTATAATTGGTTAGAGAGCAAATGCTGAGCCCACACAATTCCCAAGAACATCAAGAACAAAGCTTTGGAAGGACTTCGATCCTTAGTGGGAATCCAGCGCATGTGCTCTTCACTTAAGTCAAGTGACAGAATCTCGACAGATATTCATGAATATTATTTATGTTAGAACATATAATAAAATTGTAATTATCGTCGAACATAAACAGTCATATGCAACTCGCCTATAATGGTAATTAAGACACTCGTATCTTAATTATTGCCATTATAGGCTCGTTGCATAATGTACTATTAAGTATTGGAAAACTTTATATACAAGGATTGCTTTTCAATTTGTCAACATGTAGATGGGAGCCTAAATATATATTCAAAATAACCTTTACAATACCTGAAATAAATACACAAATGATCCACTTGCAAATAATACTACTATGCACTTCATAAAAGCACTGTATTTTTAGAGTGTTTTATTTTTTTAAGTAGATTAAATTAATATTAACCTTCCAAGATAATTGGCCTCCTATCTACATGTTGACTGACTGAAAAACAATCTTTATATAGATTGCAAGAAGACAACATTGAGAAATGGCTCCCAAGTTTTCTGTTGGAAAACTTTCCCACTGGCTTATACAGAGTTATGAAAGAGGAACAAAATATTAATCATGCATACCTGCCAACTTTCAAAAATAGAAATCCAGAAGATTCCAAAGCGCAAAAATTTAACGTGTACATGCGTCGCCTGGTCTTTAAAATAGCAAGGAAAGACTATCAGCCGTTTGACGCGATTCCCGTAGTTTTCACGATAGAACACGGAGATAAATCGCGATTTACATAATGGTGTAACTTTTAATCGTTCGACGAGATTTCTATTGTCCTTCAGGTCGGGCACGGGAAAATATAGTATTATTACGCAATCGGCGCTGCTTGCTGTCCGTTTGACAAGAATCCAGTTGTACTCGTCATCGAATGCGGAGAAATATCACGATGTATCGCAATCTCTGCCTCTCTTAGTCGTTTTACGAGATTCACGTTGTCCTCGCGATTGGACACTGAGAACGCGATATTATGCAATCGGCACCGCACCCGGCCATGCAACGATTGTCTATTTGTCTGTCCTGGCAGAATGGCGGAGGCAAGCTCGAGGTTGGGCATGGTTAAAATTCACAATCATTTACGGACATGTTGTATGGTCGGCGCAGAGATTCCCGCTGTCCCTATGCTGTGATTGGAAGTTCACGGTGGATCACGAGAAGAAATGAGTATCGCGATGCTACGTAACTTAGTCTGTCATTTCCAAGTGGGTTGACGCACTTCCCGCCCCCCGTACACTTTTAAGCATAAGGCCATGGGAAAAGTGGCGAGTAGGGTTCGGTATGTTTCCTGATGGGTGCCCAACCACCTTTGACAGGATTCCACAGTCCTCGTGGACACTAGTTCGCGACCGGGTACGGGTTTTATGATTTTACGCAACTGGCGTCGATCTCGGCCCGTTTGACGAGATTCCCGCAGGAAAGTTGTGCGGTCAGCCAGCCGTCTTGAGGATGTGATTTTGGAGGATGAACGTTCGAAGTAGGTATCAGATATTACGAATTGTTCAGAGAGGATTGCACGAATAATACGACAAATTTTCTTTCGAATTCAAATTGTAGGCCTACAAGTTTTCGAGATAACCGGTTAGATTACATATCCAATTGAACCAAAGTTCGAAGGAAAAATAGACAAAACGGAATTTCAAATTAACCACACTGGATGTCACAAATTTACGAGACGGATAGATTTTTAAAATATAGTCTATATATTTTGAAGCATTTTTGTGATTTATTTTAGGAACAGTAGAATTTCGCGTTATTTCTGGACTTCAATTTGAGACAGTCTCCAAATTTAGGGGTCAATATCAGAAATAAGAGGTTTCTGTTGGTTTTGGAAGTTATCTCGAATAAACGTTTCGTAAAAAGTCAGGTTTCCGAATAATACAGAAGAATATTTCACACAAAACTAAACGCTCTACTTGATGCCGAAAATATACGTTGAACCGATGTATACAGTACCACTGAAGGTATCCTCAGTATGCATTTCCTTGTGGTCGTGCACGGGGAAATATAGCTTACGCAATCGGTGGCGCCTGCGTGAAACTCGCTTCATCGCGATCTGTGAGCCTAGCGGCGCGGGTTTAAATGATTCAAACCGACCTCTGCGAATTTTCGTTACCTCCAACTATCCAGACATAAAAATTAGCTACTTTTCGTTACTTTCGTTACCCGTTAGTAAAATTAGCTACTTTTTCGTTACCAGTAGATGCCCTGATGCAAACACCGCTTAAAACCAAGTTTTCCCGCTAACAAACAGTCCAAGCACAAAGAGTAGGCTAATATAAATGAAGCGATAATCTGCAAGATGTGATTATCGATAGACAGTTCGATCGAATTTCAGTGTAATGTCAAACGCAAGGAATTAATGACAAAAGCGCAGCGATAATGTGCGAGTCGGGATTTATCGATAAACTTATCGGTCGATTTTCAGTCGAATTTCAAACACTAGCATCTCGGAATAGCAGCTATTATCGAAAATCAAAACTGAAATGAGAATTGGATGCAGAAAACGGGAACATGCTAGGGAGTTGAAAATCCGGAAAAAAAAACTATGTTAATCCGGACAGCCGGAAAATGCCCCAAACCCGGAAATATTCCGGGAAAACCGGAAAACTTGGCAGGTATGAATGTTTTGAAGTGAACCATTCTTCATGAATATAGCAGTGTTCCTGTAGAATTACTCAAGTACTGAAAGGGCTCTGAATTGCACTCAAAATATGAGACGGAGCAGGTAATCGAAGAAGTCTAGATAACTTGATTCTTGCAAAGCTAATATTTTCTATAACTTGATTCTTGCAAAGCTAATATTTTCTTTAGCATTCTAACTGCAGGCTATTGTATAGTTAAGAAAAGGCTAAGGTATAGTACCATTTGTCCTAATAGCAATTAGTTACAAAATGACTTTGCTGTCTGCCATAATATTTGCTACAAAACTTTCTAAGATACTGCCTGTGCAACGTTGGGAAATCCTGGGGTACCTTTTTGTGTGTAGTTCACTATATCATATTCTGGTGTGCATTTCTAGGCCTTGGAAGAAGTCGAATTTTCCGGTGGTCAGAAAACAGATGGCACAGAGTTGATCTGACAATGGAATTAAGTCCTGATACTTTGGTGTATGCTGAGATGGTTCAGGAACTGCGTGGAGAAGGCAGATCTCAGCGGAAACTGAACTCCTTGCACATAATCGATGGGATTATGTTGGGAGGAATGGATATTCGCAAAGAACACCTGACGAGAAGGTATGATTATTGATTTCTGTTTTTTATACAGTCATTTGAGTCACTTGTAAATTATTATTTTTATAATATTTGTTCTTGGCAGGAGGGAGCTGTGTTGTAAATTTGCCCAGGCTTTGCGGAAACCAAGTCGGACAGATTTGATACCAATTCGAGTAAAAGATTACTATGACTTGGATCAAATAGAAGAAGTTTTCCACAGGTAAGGTGTAGCTTATTTTTATTTTACCTTCTTTACATTGCTGTAAATTTCTGTCATTTCTCTTGCCTTCTTTGTTGTTGACATTGGCTGTTTAGACCAAGTAAGACACTATGTCTTTTACCATGCCTTCCCAACCTCCCAAATTACTCTGCTATGACGAGGAAGAGGAGAAGGAGCGGACGACACAAGCCCAGGGAGTAGTAAAGGCCCTAGATGAAGAGGTCCAGTATTGAAAATGCACTGAGGAATCTGGTAACATGGCCTAGCAAATAAAATACACCAAACCCACTCAAATTAAATATATATTAAGAAAACACTCACAAGTAGACATAGGGTTACAGTAACTCTTTGAGCGAGAATGAAGGGTTATGCAGTAGAAAATTACAGGGTGTATTAAAACGAATATCGGGGTTTTAAGGCTTTGTAGTATTTACTACAGTTAGCTCACGATTATAAGTAATACATCAAATGAAAGAGCAACTCAAACAGTTTGTCCTACAAGCATTCGTACCTGTGCGCATATGCATGCACGGGTTCCTCCGTCTTCCATTAGAAGCTCTAGTAGCCACTAGGGAGAAACCTTTTTGTGTTTTACAGTTTGCAAGGACTAAATTTGTAGTTACAGTGCAATGTGTGTTCCGTATTAAGTTCCATTGTAATCCTCCAAGTGATGATAACATCCGTAGATGGTATCATCAATTTAAAGACACTGGCTGTCTTTGTAAAGGAAAGAGTACCGGCCGACCATCAAAGATTGAAGAACGTGTTGAACGAGTGAGAGAGTCTTTCACCCGTAGCCCCAAGAAATCAATTCGGAGGTCTAGTTGTGAATTAGCAGTTCCAGTGATGTCGGTGTGGAGAGTTTTATGGAGACGCTTACAACTACGTCCTTATCGTTTGCATTTGTTACAAGCTCTAAAGCCTACAGACTATGGTGCACGTGCCAACTTTGCAAACAATATGTTGCTGCATGACGATGGCAATTTTCTGGATCGTGTCGTCTTCAGTGATGAATCGACATTTCACCTAAGTGGAAATGTAAACGCTCATATTGTGTGTATCTGGGGTCAGCAAATCCCCACGAGATGGTACAGTTCCAACGACACTCCCCTAAATTAAATGTTTTTTGTGCCATATCCTGGCGGAAAGTTTATGGGCCTTTCTTTTACTCTGAAGCAACTGTAACTGGTGTTTCTTATCTTAATGCGCTTAATGCTTATCTTAATGCTCCCTCCTCAATTACAAGAAGCTGAACCAGAGAACTTTATTTGGCAGCAAGATGGTGCGCCGCCTCATTGGCATATCTAAGTACACGATTGCTTAAACGACGTTGTTCCCGACCACTGGATTGGCCGCTCGGGGCCGGATGAAAATGAAAATCCACTGCCTGCTTCCAGTCTCCGACCGGGTCAGGAATGGAATGAATGAAGCCCCCATCTAGTGGCGAGGATATGAAGTGTGCCGGCTGCCGAAGCCTGTCGCACTCCTCTGGGGCAATGATTAGATGAATGACAGATGAAATGAAATTATAGTGGAGAGTGTTGCTGGAATGAAATTGTGACAGGGAAAACCGGAGTACCCGGAGAAAAACCTGTCTGCCTCCGTTTTGTCCAGCACAGATCTCACATGGAGTGACCGGGATTTGAACCACGGACCCAGCGGTGAGAGGCCGGCGTGCTGCCGCCTAAGCCACGGAGGCTTGCTCGGGGCCGGATGACAGAGCTTATTTCGCTTGGCCTCCAGGTTCACCCTATCTGATGCCATGTGACTTTTACCTTTGGGGATTCGTAAAGGATCGTGTGTATGTGCCTCCGCTACCAGCTGACTTGACCGACTTAAGAAACAGGATCGAAGTAGTTGTTGCAACAATTACTCTAGAGACATTGAGCACTTGTAGGACAAACTGTTTGAGTTGTTCTTTCATTTGATGTATTATTTATAATTTTAAGTTAAGTGTAATAAATACTACAAAGCCTTAAAACCATGATATTCATTTTGATACACCCTGTACATCAAATAACAATTACTCACCTCATCTGTCCACACGGTGAGATTATGCTCAGCGTACACTCGAGTGCATCAAATTGTATAGACAATACTTAGGGATGGCCGTACCCAGTCTTTTAAATGGCTATATTCAAATTATGACCCCTCAAAACCTCTTGATCACACTGTGATAAAATTTCAGCTCAAACCCTGATATTGCAACATATTCACTTCGCTCCACTTCACCTTTATTCTTAACACACTTATATCCAAGGGAGCTTATGCATTGCCTATTACCATATTGGCCCGAAAATAAGCCGCCCCCGCATATTAGCCGCACCCTTAATATTCAAAAAGAAAAAAAGTTTATGCCCGAAAATAAGTCATGTCACATCCAGATTAAGGGAAGACACATTTATTTTCTTGTAGGCTACTTACCATGTAAACATTTTTTTTTGACATCCGTATTTTCTTCCAGCCTCTGTTGGTTGTGCTTTTGGCATAATGCATAACTGCAAATTTGAAGGTTGCATCATAAGCATGCCGAATTCCTTTGCTTGATGAAGCTTTTTCTCTACCGGTAAATGATCGCTCATTTTTGCATTAAACAGGCTTTCATACAGATCTTATTGAGACTGAGTTACTGTAGATTATTAAAGCTACGAAACAATACCATGTTACTGAATAACAATGTCACCACCGAAACAAACGTTCGCATTGTTGTCATTACATGCTGCTAGTTTCTCTTTCAGACTGTATTGTTGCTAATGAGCATTCCTTTATAAACAGTACATGACATATAAAAGTGTAAGTAGCGAATATAAGCCACACCCAGATTTTTACACAAATTATTTTAACAAAAAGTGTGACTTATTTTCGGGCCAATACGGTACACAGAATTCGGCATTCGAAACTTGTTTTTCAATGCAAAGTTACTCGGTGAGCTACTACTCGTCGGAAGTATCAACGAACGCCTACAGTACGGGTTATGTGATTGGTCTGGTCAAAATTGAATTCTGAATGGTAAACGCTCATGTGAACTCTGGTGTCAACTGATTGAAACACAAACCACATGGTCTCAGTCTTCGTATCAGTATTTAAATAATGATATGCTTTAATATGACACATTGTAACTAGTCGGCAATACCGGTATTATGTTTTTGCACAATGGCTATTCAGATATTAACCCACATTGCGCTAATGCAGTTATCAACATAATATGTATCGATGTGTTTATACGGGAACTGGGCTAGTCTTTCATGGACTACTGTACGCATTCCCTTTACTGCCAAGTAGGCGTATTCATAACAAATTTTAAACTCCATTCCACACAGGAACATTATCGGAAAAAAAAAGCAAAATATTAATAGAGCATAAAATATCACTTCCATAATATTACCGGTACGTGAAAATGCGACAAGTAACCATCTTGTGCTCAACATTTCCATGGTTGTGATAGGGCAGTGATAGCGTCTTGGTCTGAGATTGATGAGGTCTCGGGTTAAAACCCTAGTCGTGGCAATTATTTTTGCTACCAGATTATCGATTTAAACGATATATCATATCATTATGAGTCATTTTAACAGAATCTACATGAAATAACGACTCGTCTCATTTTTAAAACCCCTGGGCGGGGACACCAAGAGCCTGCTGCTGAGCCAGCGTGGTGTCCTAGGCGAAACCCCATACAAGAGAAGGCTCAAAACTAGAAAACCTAGAAAAATTGCTGAGTTTTAATTCACTGGCCGTGAAAGCCAATATACCATATCTCATTTATATTAAATATGTTGCCGCAAGCAGGAGTTGAGAAATTTGATTGTATTGAACATCATTTCTAGTAGTCCATAGATAGGCTCGAGTCTATGGTTTCATCCCTCCTCTTAATTTACAGTATAAAATAATATGTGATGTTTGTTGAAACATGTGTGACAGTAGCATATCTCCTATACAATCTATACATTCATCATAGTACCGGTATGAAAATGGAGCTTAAATTATAAGAAAAGTGACAATTTTAAGAATATCCAAGATGTGTGGTATACAAGAACTTTTAAATTTTTAATTTTCTATTTCCGTATAATGTATACAAATGTCGTCACCTGTGTGCGTACCGAAGCTGATGATTGTAGCGCAGCCATCACAGCACTATTCGATAAACTAAAACAAGCTATGAAATAAAGATTCATACAATTAGAATACAAACCCATGATACAAATCATAAAGTGTTCACAGCTGGTAGGAGAAAAATAACAAGCAACTATGGAGTGTTAATGCTTATCCAGCACGGAGTAAATATGACCAACTTGCCCACCACATTTATTCCCTTGGCAGCACTGCGTTAAGTGCTGAGAGTATGCTACTCTGAACTTTGCCCAGCTATTGAAAAACAGGCCCTTAAGGAGATAAAATACCTAGGAAATACATTCTCGGAATGCAGGATTTAGACTACGTCCATAGCTTTGACAATGCACATGCGCTAGGAAGTTACCCTCTCTAGCAGATGGGACGAGAAGATAACAACACAAAACAATTTTCTGTGAAAAGTTGAGATATTTAAGTTGCGAGAGCGGAATATACGAGTCAACCTCCATCAAAATCTGAAAAATTTTCTACAGTAATATGTAATGTGACTAAGATACAGGAGTTGAACATTTTATCGCTAAAGAGTGTTATTACACTTATCAGCAGTGCCAACATTATTGTTTGGCGCTGGTTTTGCTGCTTAGTTCGAGTGTGGCTGGGGCTTACACCCCTTGCTTGTATTACAAGCAGTAATTTTCATCCACACCGTCACCTGGCCTAGTAGCGGCCAATGGTTTCGTCCAGACAGTCGTCTATCCTAATGTTGTATTTTAAAGAGATGCGTTCTCACCGTTCGATAGAGAAGCATTGAACTGAAGGCAGTGTTGCCACGAATGCTGCTGGCTACACCTACTATGTGCTTACGTCCACTACACTTCCGCTCATTTCTACATGATCATAATATTAATAACATTATTATGCAAGTGTTACTAAAATGGTTTCTAAAAAATCAAAGTGCCTACATATTTCGGTGCACATCTCCACATAGTATAAAACAAAATCCCCGATTCTTGGATGTGATGAGTAATCTCAAGAACCACTGGATGGATTTTGATGCAGATTTCACTATTCTCGAGGGAGTTTTTGTAGAAAAATATTCATTTATGACCAAAGGAAGCCGATTTTGTATCCCACATGTTGGCAACAACGTATGCGCCTCGGTGTGTGCCGCTAGAGTGCGCCTTGTTGACAGTTGAACGAGATGCAAGTGCTGTCGGAAAGTGGCAGCCATTTTTAAAAGAGCAATAAATAAAAATGCACATATATGAGGTGCAGTAGTGACCAGGGTTCCTAATTTCAATATGTAATATCGTCGAGAAGATGAAATAAGGACACAAGGTATGTAAAAGTCACATTCATGTCTGATGCAAGTGTATAAGCCGTGTTCTACTTTCATTCAGAATTAATAATACAACTAGGCTATAGTAGCGACCAATAGTTCCGTCCAGAGCATCATATTTATAACGTATTGGCAACCAGTGGCTTCTCCCAAACTGTGTCATCTAACCAAGTAGCGAACAATGGCTTTGTCTCACCTAACTTTAGTACATCAGTAATTTTCACCCAGACATTCAGTGGTGCAGTAACTTATGTCGAGAAATAAAAGAGATCTATGAGATATTGTTGGTATTCTCTGAAATTTTGCATCTGTGACTCATGTGCAGTGCATATCCAGTGCGCATGTGCAGTTGAGTATATGCCTCTTCAGATGATTGATTCATGTTGCACAACCTTTGAAGTTCCACCTTCATTGTAATAGACAATCAGGAGGTAGGCTACCACACTAATCTGTCGCAACCATGACTGAAACAAATAGAAATAATATAAATATTTTATCTGCCTACTACTAAGTATAGGTTTGTAGCCTACTACATATAAGCTACATAAATAATCGCCAATACATTCACACGAATGAACTACCACTAGCCGAGTGTGAATCATACTTCCAAGTTTACGAGTAACTTTGCACCATGTAAAACAACCCATAATATTATGGCTCACGGCACTTGGGAAGTCGGGAATAATATACATTACAATATTAGAAGGCGAATTGAACCTAAGAGTAAATTTAGTTAAGCTAAATTTTAGGTTATGTTTGGTTCGAATTATACGAAAAATGCAGTCAAGTGACTATTTCAAAATTTCCAAAGACCATTAAGGTTTTTTACTATATTATTTGTGCCCTAACTGAATATAAAAATAAATAAAACAATGATTAAATAACTTTGTACTTTTTAATTATGTAGGTCTGGGCTACTTACTCAAATTCATAATCGATTTGCCAAGTGATCTTCCGTAGAGTTTCTTCAATCATGTGCTCGCATGTTTTAGGCGTCGTGATGAAATCTAAATAGGAATTTATCCAAAAATTAAGTAAATAAAAGCTTCCAAACATCTCACACGAGTGAGTTTGAACACACACATATTATATAATCAGTCTATAATAACTGTAAAATCTGTTTTAATCGATAGTACTTACTTTGTACAACTTCATTAGACTTGAAATTCCAAAGAAAACTGTGAAATTATTCAAAGTAATGGTCATTAGTGATAGTCGTATTTATAATGTTGGGAGACATTGTGTGTAATGCATTCTGGGAGTTATCACCAGAAAACTGTCGGCAACTGTGTGATAAGAAATTTTAGAGGTATTGTCGTCTTTGGAAATGGCGAGATTGTAAGCAGGATTGGCGACAATGTGCCGTTACAAGAAAACAACTTAACTTCAAGAAATTCAACCATAAACCAACATTTACGTAGGCGTAGGGGATGGATGTTAATGTTGGCTACATGTTTATCCTTTAGTGACTTATTTTAGCTGTTGCGGACTTTATACATAAAAAATTTCTCCAGGGCCATTAACGTCCATCCTTCAGTTGATTTTAGGTGCTTCAAACGTTTGCCAGGTAGTCTTCTAGCAGACTGGCAGGGTGGTGTATGTTGCATTCTTGCCTTGGTAATCAGGTACCTGATTTTATCATTCATGTAATTGTACTGTGCTGCTTTCAATCATGGTGTAGCCAAATAATGTGTGATTGTTAATGTGATTTAAGGTTGGATTTGCGTTCGATTAAGGGTGCAGGTGGTCAGCCTCGGCTGGTGTTCACGCTAGAAGATGAACGGTTTTTCATCCCTGGTGGCGTCCTCTTCTTAAAGGCTACACAGTGTAAGTTCATCTTCATTCATCATATACATTGCATTCCTAATATTTCACAGGCAGTCTACCAGAGTGCATCTGTTGAAGTTGTACCGTAATTTCAACAATAGAACATTCATCAGATAAAGGAAAGCCTCGGTGTTGTGCTATAAATGATAATGACATTCTACATAGTACTTTTTAAAATGTATGCTTTAAATATATTGTATTCAAATACAATGCATCTGTGCTCAGTGTGGTATAACCATAACCTTGGTTTTATTGTGAAAAGATACCAGTTGAAAACACCGGAAGCATCCTTTCGGTTCAAACAAAAACACAGTATATTTGCCCCAAATTGACTAAATCAGCCAAGTATCATGGAACATTACTCAGTCAAGTACTACAATACAATTTACCCAAATGAAAGTACAAAAGTGTTTCAATAATTAATCGGATAGAAGCAATCTATTGTCCAATCAACTGCGATCCATAGAAATCATGCATTGATAATATGCACCTAGTGTGTGGTAGCAAGGCAAAGTGCAACTCAGTGCATTTATTGTGAAAAAGATTACTGTGAAACGTTTTTACAGGAAATGAGGGAGAAATTATCTTCAAATCATCCATATTTAAAATGCAGCGGTAAAAATGAAGAAAAATAAAACATGAAAAAATGCACCTTAAGTTTCAGGGATTGTGAATTTTTAAATTAAATAGGATTTCGAATTGTTCTGTTTGGATCAATTGAAGTACTGTATTTCCTGGCATAATTGTCACATATTTTTTGCCTAACATTCCTGAAAGATTAGAAAAGCATGGTCCAAAGACTATCTATGCATAGAATATTAAAAGTTCAAAGAAGAAAAACCACAATCTTTTTTTTAATACCTGTATTAAGTTTAACCGGGCTGTCCTTTGCGTACGTTTTCACCAATAGCAGTCCAGTGGGCATAGGCGAACTGGAGCTAGCAGTCATTCCGAGGCCAGCTCGCAGAAGTAATGGGCCTATCTATACAAGATTCAATTCTCTAGACTAGCACTGAGCGCACCCATTGTGTAGTGCGAGTCATAGTCCGCAGACAGAGAGACTAGGTTACGCTGGCAGCATGTGCAACTGATCAGCGCACGAATTAGAATGTGCTAAGCGACAATTATGCCATGTTGTTGATCATGTGGCCATGTTTGAGAGAGTCCATTGGTTTGATCTTATCCCTGTAGGAATGTCAAAGTATCCCTGCTGGATTCCACGCCACAACTAGTAACTCGCACTACATCTCGTAAATGTGGCTTGCTAACTAGCGTCCAGATAACGTCACAGCTAAACAAATTCCTCAAGCATCCGGTTGACTTGCTGGCATAGCCTATCGCACAAGTCACATCGGGCACAATACATCTACAACATTAGTAGTGTTGGTTGTTTCTATACAAGCAATATCTTCCAACAGATAGTCTCAAAAATCACTAGGGGTTATAAGTGAAGTTTTCAGGTATCTAACAGCCCTCAAGAAGATCATATTCCTGTGGATCCCTGGGAACAAGATTGCATATTTGTAGACAAGGGAAGGGATTACGGTCCATACCAGCAATGCGATGATCACTCTGAAGGTGCCAAATGGATCATAAAGAGGATAGTTGTGAAGTTACATCTTATGGTAGCAAGACAACTGGCCACTGGTATTTAAAGGGGAAAGATAGGGTATGAGTGGGCTGCCAAAGGGACAAAGATCAGAAGAGAAGCACTAGTTAATTTTAGACTGAGTACAGGTCATAATTTAGCAGCCTGTTTAGCTTGCATCGGCATATTTCAAATGTCCAATCTGCCAAACACCTGGATCATTTATGGATATGGATCACCTTCTGTACTGTCCAGGACTCGATATGGAGGCACAGTGGGCAAACAACAGAGTTCGACTTTACTGGGATGCTAGGAAGAGAATGCCAAAGGACCCAACATTTATACTAGATAATGTAACACATTTTATTCATTAAATATATTGGAATTGTCATTCACTTAAAATTAAATGAAAAGGAAAAATATTGCTGATGATTCTTGGATTTTGATAATCTGTGGATACCCATGTGTTAATTATGGTGAAATATCAGGGATGTACTGTTTTGTATGTAGCAGAGTTGTTGGTCAGTAATGATCATCTGTGAAATAATCTATTGCAGCTCCATGGATGAGACATGTGAGTCGGAAGACCCAATGCAAGTATTATGCAAGTCCTAACTGTAAGGACTCCAAGTACGACAAAGACAGGCCAGCAGAAGCTTGTGCAGATTTCTTGTAAGTATTGCAGTGATGTTTGCTGTATGACATTATTTCTTCTTTATCCATACCAAATAGTTTCATATTAGGGCTCTTATTATGTACTAATCCAATAGATTAATATTTCAGTTTTCAATAATAGTGGCCAGTAAATATGGCATTTCATATTTTTTGTGTTCTTTGTATTGTAGGTTTAGTTCAAGTTCTTTTGTGGCATTCCATTCAAACTGCAAAGGCGCTTACACAAATTTTCTAGAGACTTCAGTGCCAATTCCATACCTGCCAACTCTCCCGATTTAGGCGGGAGACTCCCGATTTCAGACCATTTCTCCCGACCTCCCGCTTAACGTATTAAATCTCCCGATTTTTCAAAAATCCCACGTGTAATTTCGGATTGAATGTGCGAGATGACTCTCCAGTCGTCTATCGAACGGATCGTCTTTACGTGTTTTGAAGTTATATCTCGATACTGCAGTTTCGCTCTGTATCGATAATCGACAACTGAGTACTAACTCCCGCGTCTCGTCCTGCTGTTATTATAAAAAAGTTTGCTTCGAATAAGTCTTTGTTAAATCGTCGATGGTTAATTCAGCGCTTGTTCCTAGATGTTTTGCATAATGACCTGTGGGTGATAGGTAGTTGTGCACTGCGGAATATTGTATCTGTTTCAGACGTGAAATTATATGATTTATGTATAACTTCGATATTGTTGGCGTTAATATGCCCGTAGGCTATCGTGATTTTTCGATCTGAGTGATTACGTCCGCTCCTCGGTAATATGGTGAGGAAATATGATGTGACATTTAAAAGTGTGTACACAGATAACTTTCCGCATATAACTGAGTCAAGAAGAGGTGCAACATTTGCATTTTGTGATTTCAGTTGAGATTTCAGTATCTCACATGGCGGAAAGGGAGACATTTTAAAACATGTGCTCTCAAAGAAACATAAAGACAATGTACAATGTGTTGGGAAAAACAGGAAACTTGATTATTTCAAGTGTAAGGAGGAAGACACTGACAGTATAACACGTGCAGAAGTATTGTTCACATCGTTTATTATTGAACATAACCTCCCTGTCAATTGTTCCGATCACGCTGGTCCTTTATTTAGGATGATGTTCCCAGACTCAAAAATTGCCGGGAGGTATGGCTCGGCCAGAACTCAAGTATGACAAATTGTCTAAGATTATGCTTTCTATTCTGATCATTCCACATAGTAATGCAGAGTGTGAGAGGATGTTCAGTCTTGTCAGAAAACCAAGAACGCAGTTCAAGTCATCTCTCTCCGACAAGACTTGGGACAAACTTATAACTCTGAAGTCGATTCAGCAAGACCTTTTTAAAGAGGGCAAAATCAGCCACAGTCACCTGCAACTATGACCAATAATATGATCTTCGATACGTCACTAGTTTTGTATGCCTGAGTGTGGTCGAAAGAAAGGTATGCTTGTTTGATAGACTAGTTAGATTTTAAAATTACTCAGTCTTAAGTACATTTGTAAACTGGGATGTCATATCATGTTAGTCATGTACAGTTTAATAGTGTAACTTATATATTTGCTGAAATGTCTTAGCCTGTGTATGTATTATGTTGCATCCCCCCCCCCTTCCCTCCCAATCGCCGCCGCGTCAAATCTCCCGATTTTTCATTTTGAGAGGTTGGCAGGTATGCAATTCAAAATACACAATAAACCAAGAAAGCTTTTGAAAAAGACTAGTGATATAACTAAGTTGGTGTTCTGTTCTAATGTGGCAAGCTTATAATAGTTTTGCTGTCAACAATATTTTTGCTAATGTCCCTTTCTGTTTAGCGTTCCTTTTAACTGATGATCTAGGGTAAGTCTCTAGTGTCTCCCCCCCCCCCCCCCCGAAGGGATTACGGGACAGTCCCCCTTAATTGCCCAGAGTCTAGATTTTTTGACGCTACCTGGAAGGCTCCGGGAAAAGGGGGACTTGGGTAGAATACCCATGGAGTGGAAAGCTGGACGTACCCACAGGGTGGTTTAGGGACGTGCTGGATTTTAGGGAGAATCATGTTCTCAATTACAAAACAAATAACAAATATATTCAAAGAAGGGGAGTACATCAGGTATCATATCCAAGTTTGTCAAACCGACAACTGACCAGGACCTCTCCTCGACAGCAACACGCAGGCATACAGCATCACTCAACATTCACTCAACGTTGCTGAAATAAAATTTGCACCACTTAGAGCAACACACTCCAGGTACAACCAACTCGCACCAACACAAAAGCAACAATCAAACTAGGTCGACAGACCATTGCTACCAACTCCGCCAAAATAACGCATAGCCGAGCTGACTCAGGCTACGCCACTTCTCTCGTTCACAACTCACAGCTTCCTTAGCGCCATCGAGCAGACTCAGATGACACTCTCACACCTTGTGTACCAGCCAGCTAACTCTCGCAATGGAGCAAAATCAGGGGGCACACATATTCAACGTTGCTTAAAAGGCCTCACGGGCAACAGGGAATTCACCATCCTGCAATAAAATATGACTGACACAGGGTCCACCAAGAAACAGGGAATACACCATCCTGAAATAAAAGATGACCGACACAGGGTCCACCAGAAATCAGGGAATGCACCTTCCTGAAATTACCAAAACCAACCTCACAAAAGCTCAGGGAAAAACCTCCTGGCAACGTCTATACACAAAACGCAGGGAATTCTCCTTCCTGAAATGGAAATTGCGGGGAAACACCATCCCGAAATTCTCACCACAAATATCCCACTCTGAGATACCCGAAACACACAATACAACTCCATCGCAACTACCTATGGACCTGGCACCACCAAGCAAATCAACTACGTCGACAGGCACCAACTCTTCAGCACCAACACTGAAATAAAAGTCAAAGACACACACTACAATTTTCTCCTGCCACAAGGTGAATCCACCGAATCACATGACAGAAGGGGACGAACTAGCTCGGCACAGACGCGTAAGGAACACTTCCTCCTGCCGAACGTTGACGTAAGAGACATCACAGGCCAGTCGACCAAAGAGAGACACCATGTCACCAGAGGACGCCGGGGTACAACCGGAGACAGGTGCCAACCCGAGGAAGCACAAGGCAATGTCCGGGGAAAACACAAGATTTTTTTTTTAAATAAGGCAACAGCAACAACCATTCACACACTAGGTCCCAGCACGTTCTCAACAGCTACTCTGTAGCTAACCAAAATTTCAAAATACCTGAAATAAAATTTTTCTCAAACAGCTTACTTGGTCACCGACTGAAAATAAAAAAAAGGTTCGACCAAAGGAATTTCAAAACAGGAACTTTCCTGACTGCATATGACCAAACAGCACACAAGCGATACGTCGCAGCAACGTCTGAACAACTCAGACCAGGTTCACCTCACCCAAGTCCACGGGGCTCGTAATGATGAACTTCAAAAAACTGAAATAAATAATTTTCCGAACTGTCCACTAATCTCAATAGACACTTTCGATGCAGATCCTATACTGCTTCCTCACCAACATAAAAATTCAAGCTAGCTGACATTCACTCAACACTCTCCACACACGCAGCTCTCAGGTCACTCGACAACACTCGAACCGAGCAGAAGTCAACAAAATCTGGTCAGTCACTCATAGGTACTGTCACAGCAGCAGTACTAACCTAAATAAAAAATTCTATCAACAACTAGCTCACATCCACTCGTTCATACAGCACACGACGAAAGCTGAAATATTAAAATTGCACACGCAGCAACTGAAATCAAAATATCACCGACATAGTTGGCAACCTTGTGCCACATCATCACAGCACACACTGCCGTAGTCACACTTGGCACTCCATAACCGATGTGAACATAACCTCACCGACAGGTTGTCAAAGTACAACATACCCTTATCCAAAAGCAGGTTCACTTTTCACACTTTCCAAATAGCACAGACACAGCTGGCAGGTGTACCACCGTACACAAATCATTTCACAATTCACGTACCCTGAAATTTCACATAATGTCACAGCAATAAAATTTGAAGGACAGCTCTACTTCAAAAGGAGATCTACAGGATCTACAGCTACAGTCTACAACCAGTTAGTAGAATAAGAGTACCACTACACAAATGTTGGCCTCGAAAAATGATGCGGATAAACACCGATAAAATATTTAAGAAGAATTTACTTCACGCGCATGGCACTCGGCCTGACAATAAATCCAAATTTGACCACAGTTAGCGCAAGGCTTTACTTGACTTCCCACAACGGCAACACAGCCTGAAAAACACCACTTGAACCCTTCGAAATGGGCACCACGGCCAGAAAACTTTTAATAAGCACCCGGCTTCACTTAGCTTGACAATTAGCTTTACTTAACTTGGCAACACGGCAATAAAATAATTAGCACTCACGGCTTCCACATGGCTTACTGCCTGAAAATAATTAGCCCAACAATTACGGCTCGACCAACTGCCAGGAACATAAACAATGACTGCAAGTCAACACTGCCAACAATAGGCTTTCAAAATTTTCAAAGGTACACGGTCGGAAAACTACTAATTTTCACAAGAAGAACTTTTGCGCTATTAACCGAGTGCAAGAAAACAGCACCACACGGCTGAGACAATTTCAAAACAATTTTACAGAAAAATCGGGGAGTTTTGAGCGCAATACTCATCATACTGATGCAGAAACTTGAGGCACAACAGATTACAGGTTAATAACTGACTACTGTACTGAACTGAACTTACCACGGCGGGATCTTCTGCAGCAACACAGAGACATGAAAGGCAGAGCAGCAACACAGAGCTCACCGAGCCCTAGGGAGTTCTTGATTTCAGCTCAACATCACAGTAGATGAAATTAGCATCACAACATTTGCTTTAATACTTCGTGGCGCTCCAAATAAGCACAAGGCCATGAAAAATACCAGAAAAACAGAGATTAGAAAAATGCATAAGCACACTTACTAACACACACACAACAGGTGCCTAATTTACTGACTTTAACTTTTACATGAAGTTACTTGCCCCAAAACAAAAAAACATGACCACAAGTTAGGATAACTTTGGTGGTAACAAAAAAAATCCAGCCAAAAAACCACGGGGGTGGCCAGCAGCACGTCGGTAATTCGATAACCAACGCTCTGCTATTACTTACTGTCCCCCCCGAAGGGATTACGGGAGAGTCCCCCTTAATTGCCCAGAGTCTAGATTTTTTGACGCTACCTGGAAGGCTCCGGGAAAAGGGGGACTTGGGTAGAATACCCATGGAGTGGAAAGCTGGACGTACCCACAGGGTGGTTTAGGGACGTGCTGGATTTTAGGGAGAATCATGTTCTCAACTACAAAACAAATAACAAATATATTCAAAGAAGGGGAGTACATCAGGTATTTGGGGCGTGACAAATAACACACTTGGGGGAAGAAAGAAAGGTGTGGGAGGAATCCCTTAATTGCTGACCAAAGTTAGGGCACAGCAAGCCCAACAAGAAAACCAAAAAGACAGTTAATAAAATCAGGCTCTGGAGAGCGGAAACAAAGTAAAAGACGACTACCAACCGTGGCAGTAGGTGGGCGGGAAAACGTGGCAAGTGACGCCACAGCCGTTACGTTAACACCAGCATGTGTTTGCAATCAAGAGGGGTTTAAAATTTAATAGGCCCAGGAGGGTTTACTGAGCTCCAAATGGCTCCGAGTTTAATTGACGAAACGTTGCAGCAACAAAACTTAGCAAAAGGCTTTAGGCTTAAGGCACCATGCACCGCGGGGCGCTTAAACAAAGGTCTGGCCAGCGAACGACAATGGAAGGTTATGTCGTCCAGAATGACAATTATTCCCCCGGGCAAAAGGTTCACAAATCAAATACATCATTGTTAATATGGTAATTTGTCCTTGAGAATAGATAAGGAAACAACTAGAACGCAAAAGTTACGTTGGCATCCTTTCGTATAACATAATGTAATGTGGTCAACCACATGGCAACGTGCTTGGAAAGTTAGTGAGATAAAAAGCACAGTTCGTAATAATATGGAAGGAAATCCTTTCTCCAAGGTGTGTATTCAATATAGACTTCGAGGAATACACAAATAGAAATAGTAGCCTGTTTAATTGAGACTACCTCGTGGTACCACTTATATAGTTCAAAGTCTGAGGATGTAAGGGCTTCGTTTCGCGCACTGAAGCAACACAATTTTAAAGATGCAAATAAAAACTCCATCGGGAGAAATAAAATGAAAATATCTCAAGCATTCATATAACAGTTTGTCCACAGTACCTTGATGTTGGCCTTATGGCCACACCAGCCACAGCGGCTAGCCTTCCGAACGGCCAGCCAACACAACTACATCGTTGCGGGTCCACACACAGAGTCTTTCTGTCCAACAGCCCCAAGCAGAGAGATAGCGTCAGTACTTGGCGCATGCGCGCAGCCATTGACCAATCGTTTTTTAGCAATTTTGCTCGCGGCCAGTAATACAGATTATTTCTGGAACCTCCGAGAAGGATCTCGTGGCTTCTTGTGACGCCACGTCGCTTCCAAGGCCGGAAATACGTCGGCGGGCAGAGAGGGGTGACGGCGGGAGTTTGACAAATTGTAGAAATACAGTTTATACCTTAAAGAGCCCGCCCTCCGTGGCAAGTAGCCAGGGGAGGGGGGACAAAACATTGTGTCAGTCGAAACGACTGGCACAACTAGAACCAGAAAAAATGGTATGCGTTAGTAGCTGTGAAAGCACATCCACACTAGCTGCGAGTTGAATACAGAGTTCATTGCAAGTTCAATATCTTTGCCGTTAAAAAATTTATGTTGCATGCCGGGCAACTGTGTGCCATCTGTTTCCTCTTACTAAGCGACTACAGTATTACTACAGCAATCTTCCAAAGCAAATATCTTGGAAGCCTTTGGAAAACCTGTCATCGGATGGATTGAGTTGAGTTGGTGAAAATTTTACATATGTTCATATGTGGCAAAGACTCCTACATTGATCATCATTTCTTAGCATATTAACTAATTTTCATCACATACTAAATACAGTAGAATTCAAGCTACAGAAATGAGATTTATTAGGACTATGAACCAAAGTATAGTCCAGGACACCTTAAATAAGTTACTAGAAAACCAACATGGCCGCCACATTTGGTGTTCCCAACTTAATCATTTAACACCAAAAAGTCAGCACACACATCCATGTAACACATATCGCAAACGATCCAAACTAAGTACAGGCCCTTTTACGAAAATACATTTTACATGAAGTTGTGAAGCAGTCCTTGCTCAAGTTAGGGACATCTTGGTCATCAGTCCTCAACAGTAACTCTTACGCAGTATTATGGTAGCGAAGTTAACTTAAATTATCTCTTCTAGATTGATTTTTAAAGCATCATATAAAATGCATAAGAACAGAAACATTAATACTTACTCAGTGTTTTTTCCTGTTTTTCGCCAGGGAGCTAAAGATGAGCATGTTCATTTCTTCTTATAGGCTATATTTTTATAATTAGTCCAAAAATGCAGACCATTCTGTTTTAAGATGAGTGTTCAGAGAAGGATTTAGGAGTCGGAGAGAAATATAATAGTAGGGTACATATTAGCTTATTATTTCTTTATTTTTGATAAGTACCGTACTCATTTCTTGCATGTATCGGCCTTCATATATGAAGGCAGAATTGAGACAAGCTGTTGAAAGCCTATTGGCAAATCCCTATTGAGATGCAAGAAGATGGTTGATCCAATGCTTAGGGTTAAAACCATTCAAACTAGTCGTGGATTTTAGGGGCATAAGACTAATGGCTACTCTTAAGATTTCATCTTGGAATGGTAGAAAGCAGCAGTTGTTGATTGATTTTGGGGCTTTGCGACATCATGGTCATGTAGATCTGTGTACTTGGGCATGTGGAATTTGTCTGATAACCTGTGTTATTGTGATGACTGTATTAGTGTGTGCATTTATTATTCAGATGAGGATTGGGAACGAGGTGGCCATGGCCTTAAATTAGGAACCATCCCGGCATTTGTCTGGGGTAGAAGCATGGAAACCACTTCCAAGATGGCTAAGATGGGAATCGAACGCTCCTTTTTTCAGTTTTGCCTCACGAGGCTGAGTGTGCCTTGTTCCATCCCTCAGACCAAAATTAAAATTTCTTGGCAGAGCCGGAAATCGAACCCGGACCCACAGCGCGAGATGGTTCGTAGAATAGTCTCCTGACCTCTCGTCAACCGGCACATTAAAAGCCACTTGCAGAAAGTTCACTGAATTCACTGAGAAATTAACGAGTTAAATACAGGTGTTGAAAGGCAAGCTTTATCAACGGAGTAATATCTCAAAAATTATAATTATAAGATACCAACACAAAACAATTTTCTGTGGAGCTGAGATATTTAACTTCCGAGAGCGGAATATATGAGAGGGAATTGAACTGAAGGCAGAGTTGTCGCGAATGCGCGAGTGCGTACGTCCTCTACACTTCCGCTCATTTCTACATGATCATAATAATAGCATTATCATGACGAATAGAATACATAGTGTTATCACTGACCAAGTTCATGCGCGCCCCACTGTTGGCCAGCGCTAGTGGTGCAGACCCCCAACGCTACAGTCAACCGCAGTCAGCTGTTCAAAAAATGGGATACGCGCTGGCCTGCGTAAACCTCTTTACGAAGGCTGTGGTTAAGCTGATTACATCAAATTTTCAGTGCATATTCTAAAATAAAATAATAGCCCGCCTTCAACCAAAAATATTCAAGGCAAATCGACATACGTAATAGAGGTAACACTTCAGGAGTGTTGAACCAAGTAGAATACTTAAATTAGCCTAAATACCTTGTGTAATGATGAATAATAATTATGGAAGTGATGTCCTAATAGAAGTTTTCTCCTTCGCTGTCTGTAACCCACCCGCTATGCCCTTTTATAAAACGACATATACTGTAGTGAAATTTCAGATTCTTAAGGTTATGTTTGAATTAGGCCTATACGGAAAATGCAGTCAGAAGACTATTTCAAAATTTTCATAAGACCATTAAGGTTTTTTATTACGTTATTTGTGCTCTGACTGAATATAAAAATAAATAAAACAACGATTAAATAACTTTGTACTTTTAATTGTATAGGTCTAGGCTAAGCCTACTTACTCAAATCATAGTGATCTTCGTAGAGTTTCTCCAATCCATCTCCAATCTTGTTCTCGTGTTTTTTAGGCGTCATGATGAAATCTAAATAAGAATTTATTCAAAAATTAATTAAATAAAAGCTTCGAAATATCTCAGACTAGTGGATTTGTCACACACATATCAAGAGTCGATGAAAGAGATGGTATATTGAAAAGATGGGAAGAATACTTTTCAAAGCTACTGAATGTTAAACACATTGAACTGGATGAAGAAAGGGAACAAGAAGGAACAATGGAGGAAGAAGAAGAACAAGAAAAGGAGATATCTATGCTAGAAATAGAGGAAGCCATAAAGAAGATGAAGAGTGGCAAAGCACCTGGAGTGGATGAGGTGACCACAGAAATGATAAAAGCAGCAGGACCAGTAGGGTTGCAGTGGCTGTATAGATTATTTAGAATAATTTGGAAGAAGAAAGAGATCCCAGAAGAATGGGGAAAGGGTTTAATTATCCCACTTTTTAAGAAAGGTGACAAAAAGGAATGTAACAATTACAGAGGGATCACCCTTATTGCCCATGTAGCCAAGATCTTTGAGAGAGTATTGGAAGGTAGACTGAGGAGGCAGACAGATGGAGAGATGGAAGAAGAACAGTATGGTTTTAGGAGAGACAGATCAACTTTTGATCTAATCTTTACACTAAGGCATATGATGGAGAAAAGATGGGAGTTTGGAAAAGACATGGTGATGACTTTTATTGATATTGAGAAAGCTTATGACAGTGTGCCTAGACAGGTGGTGTGGGATGTATTAAGAAAAAGGCAAGTTAACAGTGCAGAAGTGCAAATGGTGAAAGCTATGTACAAATATTGTGTCAGTAGCGTAAAGACCACTATAGGAGAAACAGAATGGTTCAAGGTGGAAACGGGTCTCCGTCAAGGAAGTGTATTGTCCCCCTTACTATTCATCATAGTCATGGATGAAATCCACAAGAATGTTAAACAGAGATTGGGACAAGAGGCAATAAAGGCCATGCTGTTTGCAGATGATATAGTGATATGGGGTGAGGATGAAAAGGAAGTACAAAAACAAGTAGATGTATGGAACCAAGAGATTGAGAAGTTTGGGATGAAAGTTAGCACAGAGAAGAGCAAGACAATGGTAATGTCAAGGGGAAGTAAGGAGGGAAGAGGAAAGATAGAAGTGAACGGAAAAATTCTAGAAGTGGTGAAAAGTTTCAAGTACTTGGGAAGTGTGATCACAGAAGATGGAAAGATTACTGAGGAAATTGGAAAGAGAATACAACAAGCGAACAGCTTCTACCAGAGTGTTCGGGGTATTCTGTGGAACCAAGATGTCCCAAAGAAATGTAAGCAGGTATTATATTCAACCTATTATGGACCCGTACTAACATATGCAGCTGGAGCATGGACCACTACAAAAAGAGAGGAGAGTAGAATACAAGCAGCGGAGATGAAATTCCTAAGAGGTATAGAAGGGAAGACCAGAAGAGATAAAATCAGAAACGAGGAGATAAGAAGGAGGACAGGAATCTTGAAGCTGCAGGACAGGATAGAAACAACCAAGTTAAAGTGGTATGGACATATGATGAGAATGGGAGAGGAGAGAGTGCCAAAGAAAGCTTTTCTGGAAAAGGTTTCGGGGAAGAGACCGCGCGGAAGGCCCCGAAAGAGATGGGCAGATACAGTGTGGGAGTGCGTGGAGAAGAAGGGAGGAAAACCTGAAGATGTACTTAAAGGGGGAGAGGAGTGGTGGAGAGACAGGCAACGTTGGAGGTCCTTGATTCACAACCCGACCCAGGAAGCTGGAAACGGGAAATGAAGAAGAAGAAGATATCAAGAGTCTATAATAACTGTAAAAACTGTTTTAATCGATGTATATTAGTAGTACTTGTACAACTTGTTACAACTTCATTGGACTTGACATTCCAAAGAAAATTGTGAAATTATTCAAATAATAAGTCATTAGTTAAAGTCGTAATTATAATGTTGGTTGACTTTGTGAAAAATGCATTCTGGGATTTATCGCCAGAAACATGTCGGCGACTGTGTGGTACGGAATTTTAGTGGTATTATGGTCTTTGGAGATGGCGAGATTTTAAGCAGGGTTGGCGACAATGTGCTCGCACCTGAAAACAACTTAACTTCAAGAAATGCAAGCATAAACCAACATTTACATAGGCATGGGGGACAGCTGTTAAGAATATTAATAGCAATCAATTCATTCTCTGAACCAGATTGCCAATTCTTAATTCATTCACTTTTTCTCCTATGTTTAAGAAGATATTTCCAATTGAGCCTTTATCATGAATAGGTAGTCGGTCCAAATAACAACTGTATCAACTACGTCATGTGATATCTAGTTTAAATGGAAAACAGCTTTGTGTTAGCCATTGAAAACAAACCCTTGTTTTAAGTTAATTTACGTGACCCAATAGATAGCCTCAGGTTAGTGTATTGCGTTATCACTTCAAGGATATTTATTGATGGTAATCGTGAAACATGGCTAATAGTTTTTACTTCAAGTAGATGCTGATCTCATGACCTTCATAGAGTGGCTGCACTGTGCCACGCGGTGTTGTCGACAAGCAACCCTCAGCAGCTATTTAAAATAAAAACTATTACCCTTATTACTGGAGAATACAATACAGGCTTCTCGGAGAATTTTGACATGCACTTGTTGGAAGGTTTCCTCGAGTGAAATTGGTTGGTAACACCAAGGAGAAAAAGATTTCAACAGAAATTTTCTTTACATATTTCAGGTCATCATTTCAAAGGCGACACATTTGGTGGTGGGAGGAAGGCGTTTCTGTACACAAAGGCCATCGCATGCAGCCTGACCCAAATAAACTGCAGAAAGATGATCTCCTCACATTCGTCAACAACAGATGTGGACGAGTGTGAATGGTTTCTGGATTTGCTGGAACATCTAGCTAAATGCAGATTATTACCTTATACTTGCAATAATTATTGTACAAGTGTTAAGTGCAATGTGTGACGTCTCACCTTTACACTGCCCTTTTGAGTGTGTATGGTTTCTGCATTTAATCATATTGTCTCTCTCACAGAGGCAGACTCTCACTGGTATTATTTTTATGTCACTAGTATAAAAAGAGAAACTGTATTAATTGTATATATTGCATACATGTGAGTGGGAATGAGATCCTTTTGATCTCCAATGTGTGATATGATGTACTTTAACTCTGTACATATTTCTCTCATTTACTTCTAGTTTACATTTAATATTTATGATGCTGTTAGCAAATTTTCTTTTGATACAACTTCTCCAGGGTCTTAAAAGACTACATTTTGAATACATCTCTGATGTAACCTCTGTGGTCAGTTGTATGAGTCGCATCAAAAATAGAAACCCTCCAGAACCTAGCGATGAAGTGCCTAGAAGTTTTGAGATGATTTACTGTTTGTCCTAGAATTTCTTTATGCTCCATTGCCTCTTGTAAATATGGTTATAATAGTTGAATTATTTCAGTCTTGAATCTTTTAGTACTGTGACAAATCATAAATCATGCTATAATATTTTTAAAAAAATATTGCACAGGCACTTATTTTACCATTAAATATTTCACTGTACTGTAAATGGAATGAGTCTCTTTTTTAAAAGTAGTTTGTAATATTGTTCGCTGTAGTGCCGTGGGGGCTGATTTACCACATCCAGAGTCTTTTGATTGCCGATGGTTTGCCATCACTCCAGTAAGCTTAGCCATGGGAGAACGGCTGGCAGGCAACATGCCCATTGTTTTTATGCTGTGGTGTCAGACCACGCTGGGAACCTCTTGCTGCCTGGAGCTGTTTTTGTGTTTATTGTTGATTTAATGTCAATTTTCAGATATTGGAGAGATGTAACATGGTTGAGCCAGACACAGGCAACAAGAGCTCCCTTATGTGGTCTAACGCCACAGCACAAAGACAAGGGATAGGTTGCCTGCCAGCCAATCTGCCATGACTAAGCCCACTGGAGCGATGGCAAAACAGTGGCAAGTGGCAAGAAACTGTAGATGCAACAAAATAGCCCAAGACACTACAGCTAATAGCAGCAGTTTGTAATAATATCCCCATGTTTGCATGTTCCTTATTCTCTCTATTGTGAGTTTCTTCCGATACTGGTTCATTCTATTGGCTCTTGCTGCCTGGAGCTGTTTCTTTGTTTGTTGTTGATGATTTAATGTCAATTTAATGGAGAGATCTGCACCCTGGTCATGGTTGAGCCAGCCACAGGCAGCATGATCCTCTCTACTGTTACGGAGATTAGTTTTCTTCACCTGCACTATCTGCCCACAACGAGTCTCTTTCTATTCAGCAAGAACTATTAAGAAATCAGACTCTGACAGGTCTTTTGGAGATCCCTATTGATGTTATATTAGTTCTGCCACATATGGCTTAACTGAGATTATTTTAAAGCAGAGGAATGGCACTAAAATAATTTAGTTCTAAAACAACTTGTAGTTTCTACAAGTGGCTGTCTACTGGTTTAGTAGGCCGTTCCAATTTTCAGAGCTGCAGATTGCATTACTAGTTCATAATTACTGGTAATGCCTGCTTTATGAATTCATATGAGGAGCTTGGTATCAATAAAAGTTGGACAGCTTCTCATATCACCTAATGTAAAATCAGGAATAATCTTTTTTAATTTTATCCCTTGCTCTCTCGTCTTGCATTGTGAGCAAGATAATCAATGAAGTTATGTCATATTTTTACCCTAAAGAGAGACATGCCATAACATGAAGAAAATCATACCTGCAAGATCAGGTACTCATTAGCATCAGTGACCTTTATCTAACATGCAAGAAGACCACAGATCCTAGAACTCCTGAATGTGAAGTAAAGAAGTTATCCAGTATATCCATCTCATTGACAATTCATCAAGATGGTTGTCTAACAAATGGAACAGATGATGTTAGAAGGGGCGATGTCAAGAAATATGCAGGATGCTTTAATAATGGTGTCATGAGTGACCTTCACATGTAGCTTTGTGTTACCCTTAACAGAGTACCGTATTTCCTCGCATAATCGTCGCACTTTTTTTTGCCAAAAATTCGTGGAAAAAAGCAGGGTGCGACGATTATGTGAAGAATATTTAAGTTCAAAGAACATACTGTATCATTATTTGCTGCACGGGCCAGTCATTCGCGTAGCGTGAGTCAGAGACAGCCTGCAGTCAGACAGGCTTCTTTCTTCTAACAAGGTCACGGCAGGTTAACACTCGCGGAATGTGCTGACGAAGCTGGCCATTCGCGTCGTGGTTCATAACCCGCAGGCATAAAGACGAGATTACTTTCTCCTGACAAGATCACGCCAGATTAGGTCTATAAGTTCGCGGAATGTGCGCTGGCCGTTCACGTCATAGTTCATAGCCGGCAGGCATAAAGACAAGATTACTTTCTGCCGACAAGATCACGCAAGATTAGGCCTATATGCTCGCGGAATGTGCGCTGGCCGTTCGCGCCGCGGTTCATAGCCGACAGGCATAAAGACAAGATTACTTTCTCCTGATAAGATCACGCCAGATTATACGCTCGCGAAATGTGCTAAGTGACGAAGCTTGCCGCTCGCGTCACAGTTCATTGCCCACAAGCATAAGGACGAGATATTTTTCGTCTGACAAAGTCGCGCTAGGTTATAAAGTCGCGGCAGCATGTGCAACTGACTGGCGCACAAATACGAACATGCTATGCGACGATTATGCGATGAAATTTTATAAACCTATTTTAGTGCTTGAAAAGTGGGGTGCGACGATTACGCGGTGGCGACGATTATGCGAGGAAATACGGTAACACATTTGCAGATCACAACTGTTCCATTTTTTCTTTTCTTTTTAAGTTCTAGTTTCCTGCAGTTTCACAATTACATTGATGTTATGTCCAATGGACAATATTTCACAATGCATGATATCATCTGCAGTCCATCAAGCACAGAGTAGCCTATAAACTTTTTTAAGCAGTGGTTGTTTTCATTATTTTGGAATGGGTTGATGTGATGCTAACTAATGATGACAACACTGAGGAGTATTGCAAAACATGCACTAACCATCACAACTCAGCAAACTGCCCCGAGAGGATTCCGACCACTGATGAGACAGCAAAGAAACTTGGGACATTGGCATGTGTCATCTTCTGAACTCCAGGAAACTCAAGAGACCCAACATCTCACTTTAATCTGATGGAGGTGTTGTTTTTTCTCCTAATGTTTGTCCATTGGCTTCAATGGGCACTTTGAGAGTCTTGTTCTCTATGTCTTTTGGGCACCCTGAATGTGGTGCATTCTTCAGGGATTCATAATCATCCTTTAGTTTTTTAATCCAACATTGTACTCTCCACTCACTCACCATGTTCCTACCAAAGACCTTTTCACTGCAGTAGCATCCATTTCAAGTATTAATTTGTAAAGCATACAGGGCCATATCACGTTGTTTTAGGTTCCTGTATGAGGTGTACATGCATCATGAAAATCCAACAGCACTTTCAGAGTGGCCAGCTAACCTGGACCTTGTTTGCACCGAGCCAAAACCTGAATTGGCATAAGAAAAGAAACCTGGAGATATAATGTTTATGTTGGACAAGTGAGCAATACGTATTTAAATTTCTCCTTTCGTATTTTTTTTGATTTTGTCCTCTGCATAGTCTACCAATTAGCCCTATGTATTGGTGATGACTTTTACCTTTTATTGTTTTTTCTTATTCCAAGTCTTCATCATCATCAACTAGAGCAGTTTCCAACCGCAGGTTGGATCTGCTTGGAGCACAAGCCTCTCCATCGTTTTCTGTCCATCCACCACTTCTCTTCTGTCACTGTTGTCCAATTAACTCCTTTTCTCTTGACACTTTTCTTCACCCCCTTTAACCACCTATTCCTTGGTCTTCCTCTAGGTCTCATTTTCTTCCATTCCATTTCCAATATTTTCCGTGGTATTCTCTCTTCTCCCATTCTTTCCACGTGTCCATGCCACCGTAGCCTTGATTTTTCAATCCTATCTTGTAGGGGATATTCCTCTGACTCTATCATTTCTGACTCTGTCCATTCTAGTTACACCTATACGACTCCTCTGAAACTTCATTTCCACTGCTTGTATTCTGCTTTTATCTCTCTCCCTCATCACCCAAGTTTCTGATCCATACGTTAAGATCGGCACAAAGTAAGTCTTGTACATTTCTGTGGCACATCCTTGCTCCATATCAGGCCTCTAACACTCTTGAAGAATCCATCAACACACCTTCCTCTTTCATCTAATTTAAGGCATTTCCCCCATTTTCTTCAATGACACTTCCCAGATACCTGAAGCTTGATGGTCATTAATATACCAAGTGGCTCTGCTAACCTGGTAACTCCCAATATTTCCTCAATGGTTTAAGGAATTGAAATTAGGTATTTGCTTACTGATGATAACATCAACAGGGCTCGAGTCGACCAAGGTGTCTATAGAGTCTGCTACAGAACCAAAGAAAACAAACTGGCCAGGAAAGTGCTAGAGCAGTGTTAGTCACGAATTTCAATTGAGTGACTGATGCAAGCCCATTAGTCAGTTGAGCCTGCCACCAGTGTAAATAATTATTGTCATGAAATTAATAGCATCAGGAAATTAAACCATAACCTGTAATATGTCTTCTGTTAAGTATTGTTTGTAATTACATTCAAAATTTACCAATAATTCTCCCCGATGAGGGAAGGGTGTTAAAATTGACTGGCTCAAGTGCAGTTGACGGTAGCTCCTTCTCATAACACTGGTATGTACAAGGAAATTGAACCAAATATGACTATTCTTTTAATTGACAGCTTTTTGACTGCATTTGAAAGTTCTTGTAAGATAAAAATTCAAGGATATAGTATTTGCAATTAAATATTTTGTGGAAAATCCCAGGTGATATGTAAATACGATGGAGTTTGACGGGTTCAGTTTGGAACAGCTGATATTTATTTGCCTTAGCAGATGGATTCCTAGCAGCATAGTACCTAACAGGGTTATGATCACAAAATGTAATGTACAATTTGACGATTTCACTTCAGCGGAGGGAGCCTGAGTGTTTAATTGTTAATTCTGTAGTCTTTAGAACATAGGCTTTTGCAGCAGGTGTCTAGTTAATTATCCAGGCTTTCAGGATGGAGCCACGTCACTAACATATGATGCGGCTCCATCCTGAAAGCATAGATAATAAAGAAAATATATGTTTTTATTTTTAAAATTACAGCATATTTAGTTCAGTTGTTCTGTACACACAAGTATTACAAGTTGTGACTCCTATCACTGAATGGAAATCTCATTTTAATATCTTCAACTGTTTGAAAGTGTCAGTTTGCTGGACCAACCTGTATACCAGCAGATAAATTCTATGCGCATGAATGGCAATTTCTCAGTGTTTTTAAAACTTCTTCTACTGGCACCATTATATTTCTTTGAAACCATTGGTTGCAGTAAACACATTTAGTAAAAATGTGATTATTTGTGTTTGCAGTTTCAATTTTCAACCTGCCAAATTGCTTTTGAATTTTTTCATAGAGCTACTAAGTATTAAATGTTTTCAAAATAAAGGTAAATGATGGTTAAATTTAGTCCTCCCATCCCCCCATTTTCACTTACTGCCAGTCTATACATCACACATTGTGATCTATGCAGTGGTAAGTCTTCTGTTTTCTCCGAAGCTTAGAGATAAGTAATGAGTAAATTTAGTCCCTACCCCCTTCACTTACTGCCAGTCTAAAATCCTTGTATTCTTATTAGGGCTACAAGTCTTTGCTGTTGGGATCAAATGTTCTCTCTCCCTCAAACATAAACTGTGAAGCCATACTGTTACATATGTTTTGAACTGAATAGGAAAAATAATTCTTTTTCTAACCGACCGATTCAAGATGACCAACAACGGTAGCTGCACACGCTAGCTCATGGGGCCAAGGTTTCTGCAGACTTGGTAGATCAGTGGTCAACCATCCATGAAATGTTGGGATGGTACCTGCTAATAGGCCACAGCTGCCTTCTTCCATTTCCTTGCCTAGTTTCATTTATCTTTATTCACTTCATCTCTCATTAACTCCTTATGAGGTTTCCATCTGGAAAGGCATCCAGCTGTAAAAACTACTTGCCCCATAGACATTCCTTCCATCTCATCCCCAACCCCCTTGAAATGGGTATAGTAAGGGTTAGACATACTCAGGTAGACATCTCTTGGATGTGTATGTCTTTAACGCAAAGGAGGATTTTTAAACTACCGTTATTTCTATTGCTTGAAAGTTCTCTACACATGCTCAAAAGGAGAGAGCTTTATTTGCATCCACTCCATGTGAAATCAGTTGAGCCATTCTTTTCAGATTAGTTAAGACAAAAAGAAGAGAAGAAAAAAAAACAATACCCGGTATTAAAATAAATGATTTGTGAAATCTCATCATATAATCAAATGAAACCAGTTGATACCAAACCAAACATACTTAACTGGGTCACAGCCAGTTCAAGTTATAGGCCTATCAGAAAAATGCATGTAAATCAATTTAAAATTTTAAGTCTTATTTACAAAGGGCATTCAAAATATAATGCAACACATTGAGGATTCAAATACACCATGTTATTCCCCAATCCTTTGGTACAATACCCTATTTTTCAACATAGTCTCCGTTCAATGCTATGGCCTTACGCCACCGTAATGTGAGGGCATATATGCCTGCATGGTACCACTCGACTGGTCGATTTCGGAGCCAACATTGAGCTGCATCGATAACTTCCCCATCATCCACATAGTGCTTGCCGCGGAGTGCATCCTTCATTGGGCCAAACAGATGGAAGTCAGAATGCGCGAGATCCGGACTGTAGGGTGGATGAGGAAGAACAGTCCACTGAAGTTTAGTGAGCTCCTGTCGGGTGCGAAGACTTGTGCGAGGTCTTGCGTCTGGAGGTCTGGATAATGCTCATGTCACAAGCGGATTCAGAATCAAATTTCGAACATTTGGGGGATGTCTTTGCCAGAAGATTATCTGACGATTTTCTTTTTTTTTGGGGGGGTGATTTCCTTCCAGTTACAGTACTGGACAAATACTTCGGCAAATTAGGAAATATATGTGGAACAGAATAGTCTTTCAATCGCCAGTTGGTTCTTGGGAGAAGTACTTCCTTCCCTTCTATCGGCGGAACAGGCTCTGGGCAAAGTCAATTAAACAACAGTTTCAACAAACGAGTATTTATTTACTCAATAATACATGGTACTTATGACCCGACACGAAATGAACTGAACTGCGTGTGAGGTTGAAAACAAAACACTGTGTGTGCATCATAGATGACAGCACTAGATTTGAAAAAACACTGATACTCGTGTTCAATTTTTTAGTATTGTTTTTGCAGGTTAATGTATTCTAACACTTCCCCTCGAGTAAGGTGTTAAGGTTTCTTCTTATGGCTGGATCTGGAGCCCTGCAGCCTTCGTGCACCAGCTGTGCTTGGGTCTTGGAAGACCTTTAAGTCAGGAAATCTGCAATCTGGTCCGACGTTGGGACGTAGTCCACGATGAGAGATTTGCTCTGGATTCTATCACGTACAAAATGATGCTTAATGTCGATGTGTTTCGTCTTGGCGTGAAACACGGGATTCTCTGCAAGTTTGAGTGCACTGCGGTTGTCACAATAGACCGTGAGTTGGGACAGGTCGTCGTGCCCCAGCTCTCGTAGAAGTCGCTGTAGATATATGGCTTCCTTTGTGCACTCTGCTAAGGCCATATATTCCGCTTCTGTAGTGGATAGGGCGACAGTATGTTGCTTTCTGGCGTCCCAGGAGATGGGGCTTCCTCCGAGCATGAAAATTTAGCCCGTATACGATCGGCGATCCTTGGTGCAGCTACCCCAGTCTGCGTGCACGTAGCCTTTGAGAGGTTGGTGGTCATGTTCATAGGATAGGCGGACGTTCGGTGTCCCCTTGAGGTATCGTAGGACACGTTTCGCTGCGGTCCAGTGCTGAGGGCCGTAGCAATTATTGAATTGGCCTAAGTAGCTGACGGCGAAGGCGATGTCGGGCCTGGTGGAGACGGACAGGTATGTCAAGGCTTCCACCAGCTCCCTGTATGGGAGTTTTTCGTTGTCTTCGGAAAAATTCAGGTTTTTCAGCAGCCTGGTGTTAGTGTCCACAGGGGTGGTTACAGTCCGGCTCTCCGTCATTTTGAATCGGTTGAGGAGTTCCTGAATATATCCTTTCTGGTCTTGGGTGATTCGTCCATCGGTTTGACAAATCTCAATGCCCAGGCAGCACTTGGCGAGGCCGAGATACTTTATTCGGAAGTGCTCCCCCAGTTGACGTACTATTTGAGAAGCCCTTTTTGGGTGACGACACGCAATCAGAATGTCATCGACGTAAACTGCGATCAGCACAGCATCTTCCCCTGTACCGATGATGAACAGGCATGGATCCGATTAAGTTGGGACGGCTCCAATAGAACGAAGGATCTGATACAATTTGTTATACCAATTTAGTCCGGCCGTACAAGGATTTCTTCAGAAGACAACCTTTGTTGCCTTTTTGAAACTCTTTCAGAGCATCATTGGCCTTGTTAGAGATGTCGTTTGTGGGCTCCTTGTCGATGATCCCCTCCAAGATCTTTTCGAAGTGTTTCGGGACATCCATATACAGTATACTTGGTCGTCGAGATCTCCATTTAAATATGCCGTGGTGACGTCCTACTGTAGCACCTTCATCTTGAACCTGGCTGTGAGAGACATCATCAGACGAATTGACCCAGGACGAGCGACTGGAGCGAAGGTTTGTGTGAAGTGGATCCCAGGCTGTTGACTGAATCCTTGTGCGACCAGCCTCACCTTCCACTTCTCGAGAGAGCCCTTGGGATGGAATTTGTTACGGAGAACAATCCTACTGCCGATCATTTTGATGCCTTGTGGTCGATCGACGAGTACCCAGGTGTCGTTTTCCAAGATTGATCTCATCTCGTTGACGATGGCTTGGAACCATTCGTCGGCCTCTGGGCTTTTCATTGCCTGAGCCATCGGGATTTCGGCATTGAATGTCTCCTCGACGATTGCGCTCTGCTCGGTGTCTCCAGTTTCTGTAGCTTTTCTGCTGCGAAGATTGTAGCCGCCGTTCTCGGCGACCTCCTTGGCGCCATTAGGTGTCATCGCTGTCGTAGTTGTCTTCTGCGTTGTGTAAAGATTTGATCATCGATTCAAGAATTGAAATGTCTTGATGTGGTTCTTTTTCTGGATCGAATCCTCGAAACTGTTACACTTCTTCCTCCTCGTCCAGAGGAAGTTGTTGTCCAGCGTGGATTGGAGCATCCCAATAAAACTCCACATATTTCGGTTGGCTCCTCTGGCTCACATTTTCCTCTTGAATTTTCAGGGCGGTGACGACTTTTCGACGATTGTGCTCGGCCTTGTGTTGATCTTTGTCTTTGCGTTTACGCTCTAAGAACTTAACGTCACGGCTCACTATCACCTTCCTCTTGTCAGGAACCCAGATCCGGTAACCATTGGATTCTGTCGAGTATCCCACCAGAATACAGTCTCGTCCGCGTTGCTCGAACTTGTTTTTACTGTTTTCTCGGTCGAGATATATCGCAGGGCTCCCAATGATTTTCAGGTGCGAAATGTCAGGAGGCTTACCCGTCCAAATCTCGTATGGGATTTTTCCTCCCAGTTTTGCTGATGGTAACCGGTTCCGCAGGTAATTTGAGGCGTTGATGAGCCCGGTCCAAAGTGAATCTGGTACGTCAGACTCCAACATTAGACATCTGCCGTTGTTTAACAAGGTGCGGTTTTTCCTCTCCGCGACGCCATTCTGCTCCGGATTGTAAGGTACGGTGAGCCGTCGAGTGATGCCCTTGCTCTTCATGAACTTTTCCATTTCTCCACTGAAGTATTCCCAGCCGTTATCCGACTGGATTTGTTTGACGCGCCGACCGGTGAAGTTCTCAGCGAATGCGACGTACTCTACGGTTGCGTTGAATGCCTCAGCTTTTGATTTTAAGAATCGAACCTCGCACCATCTGGAGGCGTCATCGATAAACCTAATGAAATATCGAGATCAGCCCATGGATGTGATCGGATGTGGACCCCAAACATCGGTATGGATGATGTCAAGTGGTTCCGATTCTCTCTCGGAACACTTTGGGAAGGGCGTTCTTGTCATCTTCCCCTTGAAGCAGGTATCGCACTCCAGCTGAGACACTTTGTCATCGAGTTTTATGCCAGTCACTAGCTTATCGCGCACTGCGTAGGTAATATCGCGCGTGTTCGCATGTCCAGAACGTCTATGTAATGTCTGAAGTGACACTGTCTTTTCGTTTTGCGACGCAGCACATGCGTTCTCCTCGTGTTCGCGCACATAATATAAGTCCCCAACTCGATCCGCACACAACTGGATTTCGCCACTCGCATTCACGACCACTGCACCTTGTTTACTAAACACAACATCGGAACCGTGATCGGTGATTTTGCTCACCACATTGAGATTTGTGCGTAAGTCCGGCACGTGAGATGCATCATTAAGAGTCACATTCACTTCGGTTCCCGATCCTTTAGTTTTGAATGAAACTGTCCCTTTTCCGGTGATCAGAGTTGTACTGTCATTTGCAAGATTGGGTGTAGCACGTTTGTTCATGTCGAGCTGACGAAACTTTCCGGGTTGTGACACAGGTGTGTCGTGGCGCCACTGTCGAGGCACCAGGCACGACTGCATTATCAACACAGCACCATTACCAACGTGGTAGCAGACGTTTCCAGATTCCGTTGCTTGTTCCTCGTTGGATTTTTTGTTTTTATTGCCGTACCAACAATCCTATGGTTTATGGCCGATTTTCTTACAGATTTGACACTTTGGTTTGGCTCTGGGCAAAGTCAATTAAACAACAGTTTAAACTAACAAGTATTTATTTACTCTAAAATACATGGTACTTATGACCCGACACCAAATGAACTGAACTGCGTGTGAGGTTGAAAACAAAACACTGTGTGTGTATTGTGTGCGCATTTGTAGATGGCACCAGTAGATTTGAAAAAACACTGATACTTGTGTTCAATTGTTTATTATTGTTTTTGTAGGTTAATGTATTCTAACACCTTCTATCACAAATTGGTCAAATTTAACAATTAAATCTTCTGAAAAGTGAGCATCACAGATGTAGGACTTTTCAGTAAGTTCCCTATCCTTCCTTAGTATGGCCCCTTCCCACTTGATAAAACATTCCTGATCTTTCGGGGGTTTGAAAAACCGTCTTACCTCTTTACAGTCCCCAAAGCCAGATCTGCATCCTGGTACAAAACAGCAAGGCATCTTCACTACTCACATTAAGCACTCATGAAAATGTAAGGGCTAAACTGCTGTTGACTTGCATTAAATAACAATAAAATTAACATACGAAGATAACCTCAACACACGACAAGAGATTGAATTCCCTTTCAGTTAATGCTTCCTACAATAGCATTTCAGGTATTAATACTATGAAGTAATAGTGTAAGCACTTGTATATCAATACAAGTTTGCACAGAACACCACCAAAACACTCTGACCGATTAAATACTTAATATATCGCACATAAACATATGTGGAAATCAACAATCTCAAGTCGACTGTAGCGCTGCGTAGCGGCGAGTGCCAACCCGATCCGTATTCATTATATGCTATTGAGGGAGAAGAGATCACACTTTTTATTCTTCTCGTTATGGCCATAGCATTAAACAGAGACTATGTTGAAAAATGGGGTATTGAACCAGAGGATTGGGGAATAACATGGTGTATTTGAATCCTCAATAAAACCAGCCTGCTTTTAGAAGAAAAAAAAGTGTTGTACTGTACATTGAATGCCCCTCGTATATTAATTATATAACTAATCAATAATGTTGTGAAAATATATTCAGCAGAATTTTGGATCCGACAGTCCAGAACATATTCACGTGGCTTGCTCCTTAGTCGTTGCCACTTTTTTGCATTTTTATCTTAAAATTTTAGTAAAGTCATCCTCTGTTCTTGAGATGATGATTGTTAGTATTGTACATAAAAATTGATTTAGACTGAAAGCATCCTGTGATGCATGTGATATATCAATACCAATTGTCATTTTTCATGTTGAAATTTAAAAGAAAAATCAGATTAGGCTCAAGCCTAGTAAAACTACTTTAATACAGCACCAGTTCTTCAGACATATAATATTTCAAGTGAGAGCGATTCCAGTCACCTTCTTCCTGACATAAAATTATACACTTCTCGTTGAAAAACGGAATTTAAAGAAAAGATGAATAAATCTGTCAATACCACATATCCTCATTACAAAATGTTAATGTGCGTGTGCAAAACATTTCGTCAGTCTTCCTCCTGAAACTCAGATTGCCTGTGCCTTCTACAATGATTGCTGTCACTGACATTGAGTGAGAATTTGTTGGTTCTTATTAGTGAGTTTTGAGATAAAGCATCTCCTGCATACAGCATTAGTCGCCTAAGATGTCCTCAAATCTGCTCCAGTGCAGTTATTTACATTCCTTTTTCACTTTTATGAACCTTAATAAAGGATTCCTAAAACAATGTAACTTTTTAATTACTGAGATGATGCCAACTTCCTTTTTTTTAATAGAACTTAACTAGTTTCTATGACCAGAATAGCAGACAAATTCAACAGTGTAATTATTTAAAAAATCATAATAGTGCTTTGATGAAAGAGCATCTTGAAAAGTTACATATTTTCAGAAGCAAGCATGTCTGGTTGAATAGCTCTTCGCCCAGAAGGTCATGAAAATGACATACAGTACTACAGTTGCTACTGTGCCTAAAGGGTTTGTATGCTCTTTTTCTCCAAAAGTACTCTTCTAATTTTTGAAATATTTGAACAACTGAATTTGCCTAATGAGCTGTCCCTGGTTGGTTCCTTAGTTTAGGGGCTGCGACAACGTGGTCATGTAGCCCCATGTACTTTTGAGCTGTCCCTGCGGTTGGAAATTGGTATAGTTGTATTTAGAGAGTTAGGTTAGTGATTTTATCTTCGTGATTAATAATGCCAGGGCATAATGTTCTTACAGTAATTCATTTTGGGCCCATCATCACTTACAACAAAAAAGACAGAATGTAAATATTTGCAACAGTTAAAAATATTTGAAGGGTCATCTTAGGTGACTTAACATTGTATGGTACTAGAAAATAGGAATTGATTATACCTCATACTCTCCACTCTGTGTAACAACCCCTGCTATAACACTTTTAATGAAACTGTAAACACACTTCTCTAATTTCTTTTAACCATCTTTAATAACAAAGTGGGATGCAATGAAATGAGAGATGATGTTTTAAGTAAACAAAAATACTAGATTCTAGTGGAATTTCTTTGTAAAAACAAATGTGTGAAGCCATAAGTTGATGAAATACATTTATACAGAAGATTTGAAGACTAGTTTGTAATTACCTTCAGTGAACTCATTTTTTGTTTAACAAGGTTGTGATTCCCTTGCATATTTTTACTTGATACAACCTGAGACTAAGACTTAATTCAATACGGATTGTATCTCATTTCATGTTGAGGTAAGTTACTGATAAGAAACTTATATTAATTTTTTTTTTAAATATATATTATTTTTCACTTTTCTAAATTTCAAAATCCGTTCCATGTACAGTGGCATAATTCTGATCTTATAGGTAAATGACCTTTATGTTCTACACCTTGAAATAATAATTATCACTGCAACTGGCACAGTTGGTTCGTTCCTCAGTTTAGGAGCTGCCACAACGTGGTCATGTAGTCCCGTGTACTTTGGGTGTGTAGGATCTGTCTGATAGCTGGTGTTAATTGTGATGGCTGTATTAGTGTGTATTATCTGTGATTCAGGTAAGGACTGCAGATGATCAATTTCAAGTAGTTCCTGCTTTTGCTACCGTCAACGTCACCTGGCTGTGAACTTGACTACTAGATGCCACCACAACCGGCACCTGGCAATGAACGTTGGAACTTTTTAGAGTGTTAATCAAATCTAACCTACAAATTTAGCTTCACATAATTGTAGTTAGTGGAAGGTTCTTTTACATGCCATAAATCTTTGACATGGGCCCGCTCACTGGCTTTACTTCCCCTCCGAAGGCTCTTAAAAAAAACACGACTTCGGCCTGGTTTGAACGTGCAATCTTAGGCATAGAAGCTCAGCATGCTACCGGTCAAGCTGCTTGGCTTTTGTTTAACAAGGTTACGATTCCCTTGCATGTTTCTACTTGATACAACCTGAGAATAAGACTTAATTCAATACGGATTGTATCTCATTTCATGTTCCAGTGTTATGCCACTGTACATGGGCTTTCATCCGGGTTGATTCCCGGTTAATGCATATACAATTTTTAAAGTGAAATGTCACGTCTCGTGGTTCGGATTCTATGTACAAAAAAAAAAAAAGAGGTCACGTAAAACTACAAGTTCCCTTCCTAGTTTTTATTCAGTCTTTCAAAGCAATGTGATAGGATAAGTGCCCACCTTTGAAGACAAAAGTTGTCCAAGTGTGCAGTTTGCTCATATCCACTCTCTTTATCACAACGAACTGTTGTCACTTTTGTCTATTTTTATATATTTTTATCCTTGTCTTCTGATTGGATTAGGATTATTTTAACCTGCTATATTTTTCCATAGATTTATGTTGCCCTCTGTAAGGTACCTAAGGTTACTTCACATTTCTAATACTTTCCCTACATTCCTTTCATCTATATTGTCAGCTGGGTTTGAACTGCAGATGTCTTCCTGCGTACCATGCATTCCAAAAACATCGAGTCTGTCACCACCTGCTTCACTCACTTAGTGCATTCTTCCTTTGTACTCGTCCTCTGTTAATAAATAAACATGAAGCCCTGTGAGAATGTTGACAGTAGGAAGGAAACAATACAAGTCGGATAAACATCAAGCGCCATGCTGGAGGTAGCAGCAATTTACTGCCGTTATATTTAGGTTAGGAAGAAACGGGCTGTGCATGCGTACAGCCAAAAACCCCACTCCCAGATACAGAGTGTCGAACTGACTTCTACATATTGTCACAATGTTGACCATTTTTATTGGATCCATATTGACTTAACATTAGTTATCAAAACACAAATCTACTGTAGGTTGTTTTGATTGACCCATCTTGTCAATTCAATTTACTTTTATGTCAATTACAGTAAATGTTTTGGGCCACCACTGGTTCTTTCTCAGCAGTAGCATGTTATCTTCTCTTCTTCATTTCCTGGTTCCAGTGATCTGGGTCGGGGTGTGAATCGAGTACCTCGATACTTTTCTGCCTCTCGACCACTCTCGTCCTTCTTCCAGTATATCTTCCACTTTCATTCCTCTTTTCTCAATGCTCTTCCTCACTGTATCCATCCACCTCATCCTCAGCCTTCCCCTTTGTCGCCTTCCTGCGACTTTATCAGTGAATAATCTTCTCCCATTCGCATATGTCCATACTATTTTAGTTTACTGAGCTTGTCTTGTAACTTCGGTAATCCTGTTTTGTTTTTGTTTTTCCCTAATTTCTTTGTTTCTGATTTTGTCTCTGCGAGTCTTTCCAATTATATCTCTAAGGAACTTCTGCTGACTGGATTCTACTTTCATCCCATTTGTGCCTGCTGCATATAATAAGTATATAATATGTTGAAAGCAAGGTTTTTTGCATTTCTCAGGAACTTCCTGGTTCTACACTTGACCCCTCACACTCGGGCAAAACGCATTTGCTTGTTGGATCCTCTTACCAATTTCGTCACTTATCCTTCCATCGCCTGTGAGGACACTCCCTAGGTATTTGAAGTTTTTCACACCTTTTCTTGGTTTTCCATCTACTGCAATATTCCCCCCTATCATCGTTCACATTTCTCGTTATTTAGGATGTTATAACATCTATTAAAAACACAATTTTTAGAAAAGAAACTTCACATGCTACACAAAGTTAATTTACATACCGGTACATAAATTGTAATTAGTTTAATCTCAAGTTACTTAAAACAAGACTTATAATAATCATTATTATAAAAATATATGGTTTTCTTCTGTTTGATCATTCACTATAAATAGTTCATATCAATGGCATAATCCATTATGGTTCCTCTTCTCAGATGGCAAGTGTAGTTTCCAGATGATATAAATAATTTTCATTAGTGACATGATAAATTGTGTGTAAAAAACTATTACCATAAGAATGGTATAGTTAAGACAGATAATATTATGTCAATAGTTTATATTAGTCCTTACCTATTGATCTCTGTTTTTTGTACACACGAGATTGTGAAAACGACTTAACCGATTGGCTTCGTAGAGCACTCTAACGAAAGCTCTTGACCTCGAGATTTGCAGAGTGTCTCTAAAATAAACAAATATATTACGGTATATTTTTAAATTAATATAGAAAATAGCAGAAATCTTTTCCCTCACGCATGCGCACAATCCGCCTGGGGTCATGACAAAATGGCGGTGAGAAGTCCATTAAAATGTAAGTTATTTAATAAGCTTCCATGTAATTGAAAACATACATTAACCAAGTTCTGACAATAAAATATAATAACAGTATGAACGTATACGAATGTGCAACATTGATTTATTTGGATAATGAAATGGATTAGTTCCTTCAGACCGCGGCTTTTGAATATAATGAATAGCTGCGTCTGCTGTTGAACATGAGTGCGCGAGTAGCTATGTGGTTAAGACGACTGACTGTTGTTCCAAGAATCACCGGTTCGATCCCAGGCCTCGCCAGTATTTTTTATTTTTTTACCACTGAAATATTGTTTAATCAAGGAGTATTAGTAAGGTTTTATGTCTGTTAAAGATACATATTTCTACATTCCCTCTAAATACTTTTATTTCCGTTTTACCATTGCATTGCAGCATGTGATCAAAAGAGCAAACTGTTGCCCGCAGTACGCCGTTTAAATATCTGCAATCAGTTCCTACAACTGACAACAGATGGCAGTACATCGCCCATATAGTTCCAGTAACTGACAGCAGATGGCAGCACCATTGCATCGATATATTAAAAACACAAGACATAGCACGTTTTCACGTGATGGAAAATTATAAAGGAGGGGAATATTTAAGAAGGGAAATGTTGAGGAACATTAACCGACAATTGAATGTGTAGGCTAGGTTGTTTATGTACCTTAATATTGCAATTTCTTCCCAATGCTTCGCTGGTCAAGTTATTAGAGTCCTAGACTAAAAGTTATAATTATGCACCGTCGATATACTCTTAAATTATTAAAGAAAAAAGTAGTTTTCCAGGCACTCGCGAGTGTCCACAATTGCTTTCGCCATGAGAGACACTTGGCAAATATAATTCGTTTGAAGGGCTCCGACATCGTGGTCACTCAGCCCCGTGTACTTGGGTGTGTACGTGTGAAATTTTCTCTGATAACCTGTGTTATTGTGATGGCTGCATTACTGTGTGTATTTGTAATTAAGGTGGTAAATGGCAAGGAGACGGCCAAGGCCTTAAGTTAGGAACCATCCCGGTATTTGCCTTAAGTGGAAGGGGGAAACCACGGAAAACCACATCCAAGATTGTCGAGGTGGGAATTAAACCTTCTTCTTCTTAGTTATACCTCAAGAGACTGAATGTGCCCCGTTTTTGCCCTCAGACCAGAATTAAATTTCTTGGCAGAGCAGGAAATGTAACCCGGGTCTCCGGGGCGATAGACAAGAATTGGTGGGCCTCCATGTGTTAATACGATTTTTGACATGCACGGGACATAGAATTCAAAAACTGCCTCCTTTAGGGTGACTGTCGAAGTGAGTATTGAGTATAGGCCTATGGTCATTCCAGTAGTTGGTGAAGTGATTCTATGTTCCCCTTCAAAATGTACTGCCATAACCTATAACAGGTGATGGAAATTGCTTATTTAGAGCAGTTTCGTACTGTTTATAACAAAATGAAGAACGTCATTCTGAGCTGCGTTTTCAAGCTATTGCAAAAAATTTCGCTGGCAGGAACAATTATAAGGAATTTATTTTAAGCGATCAGTCTCATCGCATTCTCTTCACCAACCAACTTGAGTATGACAGTCTCTGGACGGTCATGTTGAACTTCATTGTATAAGACAATTGTTTAATGATTATTTGTTTAGAGTACTGAGTCTAACTACGCAGTTGATTTCGGCAATGGAAGTATTATTTGCCATTTAATATTTAGCGGCTCCGTTATTGCAGGAACTATAGTGTTATCGAATAATACGAAGCCACATTTAAAATCCAATATAAATAGGCCATTTCAGAAACAATTCCAGATATTATGCAGTACAGTGTACTGTAAGGTCTTTGACGATCAAATGTAAACTTTGTTCTACATTGTATTTCTCTTGCGTAAAATCTATGCGTGGTTACTTTGGTCTTTACTGTTGTGAGGGTAAAATTGATCTGCTGGAATATAAAATATTTGCCAAGCTGCAACAATGTAATGATATTAATTCAAAAGTCATTGAACTTATATCCAGTAGTTCAAACACATACATCAGCGTTAACAGATTGGATACTGAAGATGAAAGCCAGCTACTTCATTTCCCTATTATTGAATTTTTCAATTCCTTGGAATTAAGTGATTCGCCTCCACATACTCCGAACGTTTGAGCCGTAGTTATGCTCCTTAGAAATCTGAACGTTTCCCAAGGACTCATATTAATATATTAATTGTAAGAAATATGTAAGAAATTGCTTGGATTCGGATATAATAGGTGCAGTAATATTAGGCAGAGAGCTCAAATCCTACGACTTGATTTAACACCTTCCGATAAAACACTTGCAGGTACAGTACATTTTCTTTTAATAGGCAACAATGTCCTATTCGCTACTTTATCACAATCAATCAAGCTCAAAGAGAAACTCTTGAATGTATTGGGCTATTTACCTCATCACGTTTTCAGTCATGACCAGCAGGATAGTGAAGGTACAAAAAAGGTCCTGTTAAGGGATGGTAAAGAATAAGAGGCGGAAGGATCCTACGGATTATGTTAGAATGGTGATCAAAAGGGGAAAAGAGATAGAAAATAGGGAAGAACTGAAGAAAATGTGGAAAGAATATTTTGAAGAACTCCTGAACCAAAATGGAAACCACGGCGAGGAGGAAGAAATCGGGGAAGAGGTACAGTAGATGAACTGCAAACAGAAAAGGTCTTAACATGGAAAGACGTGGAAGATGCAGTGAGGAAGATGAAAGGAGGGAAGGCACCGGGTGTGGATGAGTTGAGTGTGGAGTTGGTGAGAGCAGCAGGAGAGGTGGGGATACAATGGTTGTACCGACTGATGAAGACAGCATGGAAGGAAAGGAAGACCCCAGAGGGCTGGAAAAAGGGAATAATTGTCCCGATCTTCAAGAAAGGTAGTAGAACAGAATGCAGAAACTATCGGGGAATAACACTGATGAGTCATTGTGCAAAGTTGTTTGAGAAAGTTTTGGAAAGGAGAATTAGGACAAGGATAGAAGGAGGGATGAGGGAAGAACAATCTGGCTTCAGAGCAGGAAGGTCCACAGTGGCTTTGATTTTTGCTATAAGGCAGTTACAAGAACAGCACTATGAGTATGGAACAGATCTACTGATGGCCTTCCTGAACATTGAGAAAGCATATGACAGTGTATGCAGAAACAAAGTATGGAAGTCCCTGGAGGATAGAGGAATAGAAAAATGGACTATAAGGAGGATAAAGGAGATGTACAAGGGAAGCGTGAGCTGTGTGAAAGTGGGAGGAGAGAGATCGGACTGGTTGGAACAGAGAAACGGCCTGAAACAAGGAAGTGCACTGTCACCGTTACTTTTCATTGTGATGATGGATGACATAATGACCCGAGTGGCACAAGTAATTGGGGAAGGAAAGATGAAAGCAATGGTGCTTGCAGATGATTTGATGATTTGGGGAAACAAGGAGGAGGAGGTACAGGAACAGTTGGACGTGTGGGAAGGAATAATACAAGGTTATGGGATGAAATTTAGCATAAATAAGAGTGAGATGGTGATCACAACAAGGAAGAAGGAAAGAACCACAACAGGAATAACAATTGGTGGGGTACAGCTGAAGGAAGTGGAGAGTTTCAAGTATCTGGGTAGCCTGATGCAAGAGAATGGAAGAAACGATAGAGAAATAAATGAGCGGGGGAGACAGGCAGAAGCATTCCGGAGGAGTGTGAGAAGCATGTTATGGAGCAAGGATGTCCCTCAGAACAGCAAAAAGATCATATATCGGACGTACTATGTCCCTATCCTGACGTATGCCTTGGAGGCCTGGGTTATGGAAGGAAGGGTGAAGAGCAAAATACAGGCCAGTGAGATGAGGTTCTTGAGAAGCAGTATTGGAGCTACAAAGAGGGACAGAATAAGAAATGAGAGGACCAGAGAATTAATGAAGGAGGAACCATTACAGGATGGTATAGAGAAATCTAGACTTAGATGGTATGGACATGTAAAACGAATGGAGGAGAAGAGGATACCCAGGAGGATACACGAGACGAAGTGGGAAGGAAAGAGACCAAGAGGGAGACCGAGAGACAGGTGGCTGAAGGGGGTGGAAGAAAGCGTGAAGAAGAGAGGAGAAGACTGGACAAGGGTGGAGGCTGAGAGATGGTGGGAAGACAGAAGACGTTGGAGAGGCTTGTGTTCCAAACAGACCCGGCCAGTGGCTGGAAACTGTGCAATATGATGATGACCTCATCACGTTTTCAGTCATGACCAGCAATATGTTGCAATGCTGAGAGTGCTATCTTTTGACGCCCTTAAAGTTTCAATAATGCTAAAAAGTAATCGTACAAAGAATGTAACTTATATAAGAAGCTTCTTCAGTAATTTTGTTTTCCATTGTCCGTCATGTTTTGACGGGTTTCATCTAGTTGATCTTAAAACAATTGTGATTTTAAGTAAATGTTAAGTTAATAGATGTTATAACATTGTACAGCTGAGGAAGGACCGGTGATGGCTCAAAACATATACTGTATTGTAAGTGATTGACAAAAATAAATTGCATAGACTAGGCATGCCAATAAAAAATAAACCTAATTTGTGTTTTGATAACTACTGACTTCTCCTGGTGCACAGACAATACATCTAGTTTTAATTCCTTCATATACCAACCACTTCAAGACAGAGATCTTGAAGAATGCTTTGGGCCAATAGTTTTCATTTTCTTTGTGTACCACTCAGCATGTACAATGAGGTGAAGTACCACCTTAGAGGGAGAAATTCACTTTACACTAAAATTAATGTTTCAGTTCCTTTGATAATGGAACCGCCCCCTGGGTGTTGGGGTAGTGCGCCTGCCTCAACCGGAGGCCCCAGTTTCGATTCCCGGCTCGGTAAGGGATTTTAGAAACTGACATGAGGGCTGGAACGGGGTGCACTCATCCTCGTGAGGACAATTGAATAGCTGTCTGACAGTGAGACAGCGCCCCGGTCACGAAACCCAAGATTAACGACTGAGGGGACCCAAAGCGCTGACCACGCGTCACCCCAATATCTGCAGGTCAAATGGCTGGGCAACGGTCGCTTGGTAGGCCTAGGCCCTTCATGGGCTGTAGTACCAGGGGTTATTTACCCTTTGATAATGATGATTGTTGTTTTAAGGGGCATAACAGCTAGGTCGTCAACCTCATTTTTATTTATTTCTCTAGCTTACTGCTGTACTAATTTATAATACCTATTTGAAACTTTGCTTGTAACTAAAATTATTATAACACCCATTCTGTTATACACCATTTATTTGCACAAACTTCTATGGTTAGCAAATTTCTTGGCAACTTTTTTCAAGTCATTTGCTGTTCACCATCTTTTTGTTAAGAGCACTATTACGTGGAACAAATGCTGAAGCAAAATTCCAGCAAGGGGTAAGATATCTAGCTCCTGAGGTCATGCATGTATTAAACACCTGAACTCTTCTCCTCACTAAAACACAGCTTAGCCCAGATGGAATTATGGCAAATAATTATCAAATAATTATTGTAGTAAAACACCATCTTATAGGGACAGATAACCTTTATGTTCTACACTTTGAAATAATTATCGCCACTGCCACTGGTTCTTCTAGCCTTCAATATAATGTGTAGAATTATGCAATTAACAAAATATACCAACCCCATATGGACCCTACTAGGCAGATTTGGGTTAAGGAACTCTTGTGCCTTCAGTCCCCCACATTTTAGAAAATTTGAACTATGTAGACAATATAAAACTAAATAAGATGGAGACATGTAAACAACTTCGACAGTTTCAAATACTTGGGTGGAGTGGTTACGGAGGAAAATAGAAAACAAGGCACAACTGGCAGCAGATATACCTTCCAACAGCTTCTCAGATCGTTCCTGGTGTCGAGACAGATAAAGCTGTTAATATACAAGACATTAATAAAACCAGTAGTGATGTATGGGTCTGAAACATAGAAATTAACAAAAGGACAGAAAAGCAGATTAACTTTGTGGGAGAGAAAAATCCCTAGGAAAATATATGAACCCATAGCGAGGATGGTGTCTGGAGAATAAGAATGAATAAGGAGTTGAAGAGTCTGTATGGCAATCCCACAATAGTCGCAGACATCAGAATGTGAAGACTCAGATGGCTTGGTCACATGCGAAGAAGGAGTGAACAATGTGTCCACATAAAGTATTGTACTCTCAACCAGAAGGCAGCCATTCAGAGGGAGTGGCCTAGACTCAGATGGATGATGTACAAGCCTACTTGAAGTTAGGAGTAAGGACCTGGAAGTGATTGGTGGAGTCTCGAAATGAATGACGGACTCCTGGTCGACAAGGCTTAGGCTCTACAAAGGCTGTAGCGCCATGTAAGTAATGCAGATAATATACAAGATTTCAAGCACCATCTGCACTTCTAACTTCCTCTGGTTTAGGAGTTTGAGTTTTGTGAAAAGTACACCATAGCATTTATTAAAATACGATGATGAGTAACCTATGCCCAGAAAAGTAATATAACATTCCCCAATTTTCAATATGATTGGAAAAGCCATATAGACACCAATCCTGACGAAGATTTTGACTCTCAAATGCCACCCTTAGTCTGACAGTCAAGTTTTTTTGTATAAAAAAGAATTTAGGTTTTGCCCTGAGGTAATACAACAAATGTTCATAAACATTGAAAAATAGTATTGTGTAAGTTAAACAAGTAAATAACTGGTGATGATATATTTATCTGGATAAAACTCATTCAAATTATAAAACATTTATTTAGTATTCGAATTAATTAACGCTCGAGTTAGATGTTGGTTCTTAACTCGACATCAATTACATGAAGGGTCGCTATGTGCTTGATAGATCCCTTGTGCCTATACTTATTTAGAAGCCTATGTATGAAGCATTAATCCCATATTCTAGACATAAAGAAGTCCAATAATAATTTTTTTATTTACTCGAATAGCACTATTACAGAGCACGTAAAATCAATACTTCAAATCTTGCCACATGTTTTTCTTCTCTCTGCCCACATTTGCTTCCTCCTCTCTAATCTCTGCTTTCGGAGCTGTTCAATGTTCCGTGGCTGCTTGTCTTTCTTGTTCCTCCCTGAAGATCACTTTTTGAATTCTGTCCCGAAATAAATTCCTATTACATGTATCTGTAATGTCAATGTCGTCTTTCTTAAGATCTTTTAATGACTGTGTAAACCACACTGGTTGAACTTTAAGTTTTAAAATTTTATTAAAAATTTGTTTTGTTAGCCTATCATTATTCATTCTATTTAAATGTCCAAAAAATGCCATTCGTCGTTTGCGCATGGTATGAATTATGTTCTCCACATGGGTGTATATTTCCTTGTTAGGTCGTGGTCTGTTATAGTCTGTTTCTGTTTTCCTTGGGCCAAGGAAGCATCGAACCAATCTTTTTTCCATGAGCATGATTTTGTTTATGTCACCTTTCCGCATTAACTTTAATTTTTCAGCTCCAAGGAGTGCTTCAGGTCTCACCACAGAATTGTAATGTTTAATTTTAGTGTCCCATGATAATGCCTTCTTCTTGTATACATTTCTGGTGATCTGAAATGCTACGTTCATTTTCTTTGCTCAGACCTCTAAGCTATATTTTTTCATTGTTATTGATAGTTATCAATTCACCTAAATACTTAAATGAGTTAACTTTGTGTATTTTGTTTTGGTTTATGATTATTACATCAGGACAATCTTGAACGTTCTAAATATCCTTTTTGTTAATCTGGAATCATCCATTCTGTATATATGTCCAAAAAATTGCAATCTCCTTTTTCTTATCGTTTCTGTTATATTTTCTATGTTCCTGTATATTTCATCATTAGATCTTAATTTCCATACTTCTGCTGTTTTCACTGGGCCTAAAATTTTCCTCGCGATTCTCCTTTCTAGTACTTCAAGTTTATCTAATCTATAATTGAGTACCAGACATTCACTTGCGTATAGGCATTCCGGTTTCACCACTGTAGTGTAGTACCTTATTTTAAGATTTTTAGATAAGCACTTTTTGTTATAAAAATTCTTAGTGATACCATATGCTCTTTCCATCTTGTGTACCCTTTCTTCTACCGAAGATTTTTCTAAACCATTTTCTTGAATTATTTCTCCCTGATATTTGAATTTCTTTACTTTTTCCATTGGGCCAATATCTGTTGCCAAATATTTTGAGCGTTCTTGATGTTTGTAATAAATTTAGTTTTTTCTACGGAGATTCTCAAACCTCTTTTGTTGGCTATTTCTTCCAAGAGATTGATTTGTGTTGTTGCACTTGTTAGGTTTTCTGACAATATAGCAAAATCCTCTGCAAATGCTAGGCAACTTATTTCAATGCCTTTGTTTCTTCTCCCCAAAGTTACTGGGGAAATGTTATGTTATTTTAGATTTAAATTCCGAATTCTTACAATTTTCTCTAAAACACAGTTGAACAGAAGGGGTGATAAACATTGCCATACACCTGTATTTATCTTAATAGATTTTGATATCTCACCCATAAATTTACTTTTGAAATCGTGCCAGTAAGGGTTTCACGTATTAGTTTTGCCAATTTAGTTTTCACTCCAAATTCATGAATTGTTTTATCTATGGTTTCTCTATCAACCAAGTCAAAGGCCTTTTTAAAATCTACAAAAGTCACAACTGCTGTACGTCCTTTGAATTCAGTATCCTATGGCGAATTATGGATTTTAAGTTAAGTATTTGCTCTGAACAAGATCTACCTTTTCGAAATCCAGCTTGATACTCGCCCAGTTGCTTGTCAAGTGATGTTTCTACTCTATTCAGCAATATTTTTGATAATACCTTGTATGCAATTTGAAGAAGAGAGATGCCTCTATAGTTATCAACGTTTTGTTTGTCCCCTTTTTTTATGCAATGGGTGTATTAGAACCACTTTCCATTCCTCTGGAATCCTCTCTGTTCTCCAAATATCTTCTAAGATTAAGTTACAGCAGCTCTTCAATGATTTTTGATTGAGACCATTTCAAAAGTTCAGCTGTTATAGAGTCCTCTCCGCTAGCTTTATTATTTTTTAGATTGTTAATTGCTTCTTTAATTTCTTCAGCATTGGGTGGTATATCTTCTTCCAGATTTTCTGTTGCTTGTGAGAATTCCTATGATCTGGTTCAGGGCAGTTTAAAAGTTGATCAAAGTGCTTCGCAAGTATTTCACAGTTCTCAACATTGCTTAGGCCAAGTCTACCATTTTCATCTTTAAAGCATATGCTAGGCGCTTGATACCCCTTTAATTGACTCTTAAAAGTCTGATAGAAGTTTTGAGAGTTATTTTTAACAAAGCTGTCTTGCAGGTCAGTAAGTTGTGATTTTTCGAATGATCTTTTAACTCCCCTTATTATTCTAGCAGTGTCTTTCCTTTGTTGTTTGAATTGCTCATAATGTTCCGTCTTTCCAGAGCATTTCCACTTTTTCCATTGTTTTGTTCTCTCTTGTAACGTATCTTCACATATTTGATTCCACCAAGGTTTCTTCTTAGGTTTGGCTAGCCCAAACGTCTTCTGGGCTGTGTTGGTTATTTCTTTAGATAAATCTTGCCACTTCCCATAATGAGTTACTTTTATTTCTTCCTGAAATGTTTCTTGAGTAATTTGAAGTCTATTTGTGTTATATTTATTTACTCTTTCCCCTCTTCTGTGGTTTCTGTTGGGTAAGAATTTGAGTTTAATTTTAGACAAATAGTGATCCGAGTCCAATTCTCTGCTTCTTATAACCTTGACATTCATAATTTCTTTCATGTTTCTTTTGGATATAGCTACATGATCCAGTTGAAATTCACCTAGTATTGGATTTGGAGAAATCCATGTTTTAGCTTTTCTTGGCTATTTCTTGAAGAAAGTTGACATTAATTTAAGTTGAAAGTTTTTACAAATAGTAATTAATCTCATCCCATTTCTGTTTGTTCTTTGGTGTGCAGCATATTCTCCCACTATTGGTCTATGAATCCTCTTTCTTCCTATTTGGGCATTGAAATCTCCAAGTAATATCACCACATTTGATTTTGGAATTTTAGATATTTCATCATCCAGGAGGTCCCAGAATTCCTCTACTTTATTTGGATTCTTCTTGTTGTCTTTGTTTATTGGCGCAAGACAATTAACAAAAGTAAATATTTTATTTTTGCATTTCATTGTCAAAAGAGACATCCTTTCTGAGCGTGATTTGAATTCAGTTACATTGGCTAATAGACTTTTATGGACATAACAGCTTAACAGGGGCACCTCTTGTAGGTTACGTGCTGGAGTTGGAGTGAAAGAAGCTAGTTTCATAATTTTAATCGCAGGTTTACCTTTAAAGATTCTATAATCTTTCGTTTCTATCTAAAAGTAGTTCTAATTCCTTCTGTTTACCCACCTTCAGTAAAGAATTTACATTCAAAGTACCTGCAAAAAACTTATGTTTAAACTTAAGTCTGGAAGGATTCCAAGGATGCTCCGACTCATCCCTATTGCAGATGTTGAGACTCCCCAGAACCCTAGGTCCCGATGCATTGCATAACGCAATGGTGGATTTCTCTTCCGAGCTGCCACCTGGGGTAGTGCTTTCTTTCAGCGGCTTTTCCATTCTGCAATTGAAATTGTGTGTTTCAAGGGTAGGAATAATATTCCAAAGTAAGATCAGATTGTTAGTCTGAAATGATTTGTTTTCGTGGTTGACTCCACTAGGTTCTTCCTCCCTTTCAGCCGTTGAGAAATGAAATTCTTCTTCCGGCTTTGAGACCGTTGACCGTTTTTCTTAGAGCCCCCAGCACTGATCGGCTCACCGACCCAGCTTCCCGCTGGGATTGGTTACCCAACCTTCCACTGGGTTGCTCGGCTTAACAGGGGCACCTCTTGTAGGTTACGTGCTGGAGTTGGAGTGAAAGAAGCTAGTTGGATTCTCTTGCTGAATCCAGTATGTAATGAATGGGCCTTTTTCTGCTCTACATAAACATTTTAGTTCTGAGAGAATGAAATATTGATGAAAGTGTTTTGATAAGTTTCAGTATTACCTGTGTGAGAGAGAATCGGCGATGGCCAGGTTAGGAGCTTAGGGTTGTTTACAGCCAGTGCTAAACTTGAACTGGCATAGCGGTGCTCCCTTGTCCCCACTTGCACTAGGCTAAACAAATCGTAGTGCAACCTTGCTCAGCAGCAATCGTATCTCAGCCAGATAATAACACATACGGTATAGGAAATGTAGTGAACTGTTACAAACCTTTAGTTAAGTACCAAATTTCCAAACACAAGGAAATTACAAAGAATTAGATTTTCACGACTGCAATTATGACTGAAGAAGCTTTAAGCTATTGGGTTGTGTCATGTTCATTGACTATAAGCATTAGGGATGTAAGATAGTGAAAATACCTTTACACTTTTGAGGATCGAACTTGTAACTTTTGGCATTGTAATGTAACCACTTCCAGAACAGAATACCGGTACCTATGTGTATACGCATTGCAATAGCAACATAACGGGAAAAGTCGCAATGATCTACTAGATCGGTGGGTCATGCTACGAATGAGGTCATGAATCTCATGTTGAGGCAATAACGCCCATTCTTCCTGCAGAGCAGCTCACAAGTCTTGGAGAGTGGTTGGTGGATGCTGACATCATGCAACTCGTCACACTAGCACGTCCCATACATTCTTTATAGGAGAGCGAGCAGGCCACACCATGCGTGCAATATCTTCCATTTCCAAGAAAACACCAATCACCTGTGCTCTATGAGATCGGGCATTATCATCCATCAGTACGAAGTCTGGGCCCACAGCACCTCGCAACGACCGAACATGAGGTCCCAAGATCTCGTCACGATACCTGACAGCAGTTAAACCTTACCGATTTACCCGTACAATTTCCTGAAGAGGTGTTCGAGTAGTAACATTATCCCTGCCCACACCATTAGGGATCCTCCTCGATATTTGTCTCTTTCCACAATGTTTGGGTACCGAAATAGTGTTCCAAGTTCTCTCCAGATGCGAATCCGTCGAGAATCACTCTCCATACCAAATCGGAACTCATCAGTGCAAAGAACACTGGCCCACTGTTTGACCGTCCAGTTGGCATGTTGACGACTCCGCTCTAGACGTTCCCTTCTGTGCAGACGCATCAGGGATACACATACAGCAGGTCTCCAACAATGAAAGCCACTCTGCCGAAGCCTTCTGTACACTGTTTGCCTCGATACAACCATTCCAGTGTATGCTCCGAGGTCGGATGCCAATTGCCGTGGTGTACTACAGCGGTACCGTCGTGCCCTTACAGCAAAAATAACGGTCCACTTGTTCTGATGCCACACGTGGTCGGCCATGCCCTGGTCTTGGTGATACATTTTCGGTCTCTACAAACTGTCGCCACATCAGAGAAACAACAGAACGATTTACATTAAGCCATCGGGCCTCATCACTTTGCGACTGTCCTGCTTCCATTCTTCCTATGGCCCTCCACCGCAGAGGATCTTCTAAGCTTATTCTCTGTGCCATACTGCACCTTCTGTGCATGTGTACACAGCAAGTGTTAATGTGGAACTACCCAGTAAACACCACCCCGTTTGACAGGTGCGCTGACATCATCGTTGGCATGGTTGTATGATGACAGGAATGCCATCTTCCGTGCAGAACACGATTTTACGGACATTTGTTGACAGTTTGTCTGATTATATCATGAATTAGCCACAGGACGGATGAACAGCAGTTTGTTGCTTTAATTTTGGACACCAGTGTATTTTAACGTATGGAAGAAAGAAGACAATTGTCTACACACACCACGTTGTGTTGGTAAATATTAGTAGTTAATAGTGTTACAGAGAAGCACACAGTGTGCATCTATGAACCACAGAGAGAAAGATGGGTACACAGAGTTGAACAAGGAGTGGGGAGAAAATGCACAGAGGCTAAGGAACTACGGATGATGGTAAGATGCAGGGAACTATAATATCTTCAGGAAAAACGTCCGTTTAACCTTCATAAGAAAATGAAGGCCCTCGTGGGGAAATATCCCAAGCATATAGTGCTATACTGAGGAATGCCAATAATATCTTTGCGTGAACTTAAGAAAAGCTTAGAGCTGGAATGAGCATGTTGAGAATTTATTTGATGATAGGCCAGAAAAAACACCCTGTATTGATGAAAGCAGTGAGGCAAGTCCCAACAAAAGAGGAAGTACTATCTATATACAATCAAGCTTCAGAAGAATGGTACAAGCCGGACGTTTGTTTTAGACGATTGCCCTTGAAGCTTGTGGGTAAACCTGTACACAGTCCCTGTCTAATCCTATCACTTCACATTGATCACCACCGGTCTGATGTAATGAAATTCCGGACTTGAGCAGACAGTATAGTCCACATCGAAGTATTGTGTGACGCGGAAGTACACGTTACATAGCAGGGTGTCGAGCGATACGGGAAATACGGGAATTTTAGTGACCCGGGAAAAATACGGGAAATTCGCACTTGATACGGGAAATCTTGAAAAGTCTCATAATGCCTGACTTCTTAGCCCCCGAACGCTCGGTAGAGTCCTCCCGCTCAGTCTTCTATTTCGCCTGCAGACCGCGCTGCCACTCGCAATTTTCGCCACCGATAGAGCGCCAAGCGGGATGAGAACCCAGCCAACGTCGAATGCATGCTTTGCCCGGCCGACCGCCGGCCGTACCCTCTCCGCGCAGGGCTACGCGCGCCGCGCTCGTTGCTGACAATGACATACAGGAATCAGTCCGCGTTGTTATTCACAGAGGAGACCTGGGTTTCTCGACAAGAGCAGCCCTTAAAGAAGCTAACAACTCAAGATCTCAGAAAATTCGAGACGCGGATGTGCTGCAATTTCGCAATTTCCTATGGCTGAAAAAATCAAAGAGAGGTCATCTCTTGCTCACAAGATGACCCGTGCTTTTTCCTGCCTATACCTTATAGGGGTCGCTGAGACTCCTAAGTTGGAAGAAGTTAGGATCGTCATTGTCCTGGAAATTCTTTGTAATCAGAAGAATTTGATTTCTGGCGCAATGGCTGACCGCATCAAGAGCAGCTACTCCGCACTTCTGAGACTGCCCTCCGTCACTTTGCGTTTGAAGCAGTTCGACGGAAAAGAGCCACGGCTCGACGTGCTGTGGTCTGAATTAGTGGCTTCAGCACCTTTCTCAGTTCCTGCCAAAAACGTTCTCACAACCTTCGTTAAAATGATACTGATTTTTTATCACAACAATGCAGCTCTTGACAGAGGTTTCTCCCTGAACAAGGAGTGCATGATCGTCAATCACAAAGAGGCAAGTCCGATTGGAATGCTTACTGATCAGGACGCTGTGATGGCAGCTGGTGGAGTAGAAAAGATAACCTTGAGCACGAGTCCATACTGCACGAAACTCCTACGCCTTGTTCAAGGAAGCAAAACAGGTGCGAACCGACGGCTAAGGTGGCAGTCGATAGAAAAGGCACGAAAGATCTCCAGTAATTGAAAAAAAATATATATATATATTGAACGACGCCCGTTCTGAAGCATAGAAAATTGAAGAGCAGATGAGTTCCCTAGTGAAGCTTTGAATATTGTTTGTTTTATCTTATTTTGTGTGACTAAAGTTCTTAACCACAATCTAGTAGTAACAAAGTGACTTATTTTATTTTGTGTATGACTAGAATACAGTTGCTATTCTGAAATTAGTACTGTCAAAAGAACGTAATTTTGTGCTGTGTATAACTGAAGTTCCTAGTAACAATCTTGTATTTGTCAAAGTGACTTATTTAATCTCGTTTTGCATTATTTTATTTTCTATTATCTACTTTGATAAAATAAAGCTAAATTAAAAAGTATTCGCGGCGTGTCGCGTGTGGAATTTTACTCTTTTTAGCCTTTCCATGGTCTACTTTCGCATACCAAATTGTTTTAAAGTCGGTGCAAACACTCAATGCAAATGCGTCACACATGCATAAAATTCAAAAACTACAAACAATGTCTCACAGCTCTCGACATTTTACTATCAAACACCCGTCACCAACATGTGGCTACAAAATTCACCACATAAGTGACAGAATTCTTCTCGTATGGGCAGGTATCGTTTCAGTCGCTTGTTAACCACTGTCTGTGTCGGATTTCCTTTCATTGTCATTGTTTCGTTACTTTTACTTCGCCAAAGTTCGACCCGAGGACTGGGCACATCCCGTACAGCATGTACAGAAAGAAATACTGAAGGCGGTATCGATATCGCGGTGGATGGAATGATTATTAACCTTGGCAATTCATCAAGCTCTGACGAAGACAATGATTGTGGTGATGATGATAGGGACAGTGAAGGGATGGAGGGTGTCAAAGAAACCCTTGCCAAGTGACTGAGGATAATTTATTTACTGGTGTCAGTTCGCTTGCGTCAATCGATAATAGAGCACAGGCTATTGTTTCCCGTCTTAGCGTTCAAAATACAGTCTGTCATTCAATAGCCTACAACTCGACAATATAAACGCACGGAAATAATATCGTCACAGAGCGGCTTGTTTGAGTGCCCAGTGCTAAATATGTCTTTACCTTAACTTTACTTTTGTGTTACCACGAAAGCTAATATTAACCGTAGAGAGTCGCGATTCAGTGAGTGTGCATGGTGTTATCTGTCGACTACTGTAGTAAGCTGTGAACGACCTCCACTCAGACTCTTGTTTCATGTTAAAGGATAATCATTGCATGGTGAATGTTTTTATATTCATTAGCTGTAGAGTGTTTGCCCTCTTTGTCGTATTTAGTGAATTGAATACCGATGATAAAGGTAGCATAGGTTCGGTGTGTAATTTATTTATTCATCTAAAAGTATCGTATTTCTCTGTTTGGATGTCCTCGGGGTTGACTCAGGATCGTTTTTTTTAATATATTACGTATAATTGTACAGAAATAATGTCTGAAGTGTAGCGCTGTGTATTATTCGAATCAGTTGATTTACAACAACACTAAAAATTTGCAACACCGCTCAGCTGTTCCAAGCTCCCGACATATCCTTCGCGTTGTTTCCTCCGAAATACAGGGTGTAGGTGAGAAGCATGCTCAGAATTCTTGCCGTGTGGCGGTTGGACGTAGGGTCTTGTTATGTGGCGACCGTGGGTTGCGGAGAGGAAAGGCGGGGCAAAGTGACATGAAGGCTGTCAGTACCGAATGCGCGGGGTTAGCGATACTGTATTTGTCCCATAATTTACGCGTGTATAAGCGGACACACCTCCAATTTTACTATCAAAGTCGTGATCTAAAGAGGGATAGTAGGTGGGTAACATCTATTACTACATGACCCCCAACATTATTATTCATTATTACAAAGGGTATTTTGACTATTTTCAGTATTGTAGAAAATTGTATCGCCTTGTTCCGGGCTTCTATAGAGCTTACATTTTCTTTCGATCTATCATTTGCCATAGGACGCGCCACCGGCGTATGGTTATGCATTACCAGCTTCTGATTTAGTAGTCAGGTAATGGAAGCAATGGGAACTGTGTACTACAAATTTCCTTGCATGTAACTAAGCAAATTGTTGTTAAGAGAACGTAAAATGCACCAAGAATGATATGTATGATCTTCAGCTGTGTGCAGTGAGAAAGCTCTGCATGTGTTCATTCCTTATGTATTAATGACAGGGGCGGCTCCTGAGGTGGTGCCCGTGTGCCATGGCACCACCAATGTAATGAAAAGAGAATATGTGACTTTTCCCTCTCAAGAACAGTTTATATTACATTTACATTTTGAGGAAATTGTATGCATATTCTGCATTTATTTGAACGAGCGAGCAAACTGACATGCGTTCTGGTGGCGCTTTATTGAATTACTGAGCCAGACCCAACCGGCACTACCTAAGAACATCAGACCGCATCAGACACTGAACTGCAATAATGACTAGTTTGGCTTGAGTGTGAGTGTGTGGTGTTGAGACGCATATTACCCTGAGGTAGAGCCAACGGCCCCGTGACGCGGAGCTTCAATTCTATCCACGAGATAGCAGCACGTCACAGGTAGGCTACAAGCACAAATTACATACACGTTAGAACTGCTGAACTGCTTTATCTTTCCACCACTAGAGTGCAGCATATGGCAGCACAGCTCCAGTGGTACCAGCTTGACGATATATCACTGTGTCTGACTATTAAATAAATTCAAACTACAAAATAGTATTAGTTCTTTATTGTTTGACATTTAGCAACTTTTTAGGCGCATATTGATGACGGGGAATATTTGTCCTCTCTTTGTAATGTAAAAATTCGGAATTTTTCAACGAGTTTTACTGTGTTTCGTTAGTTTAATTTGGCGGCACAGTCTCACGTCCCAAGCGTAAACACAAATTCTCAAGTTTGACTGCAAATGTGTATGAATAGTGTCCGTCGTTAAATAGCTTTTGTGTTCATTTATATTAGATGCAATCTATATGTATGTGCGATAAGTAAGGTTGTCTTAGAGGTAGGACATCGTGTTAATTTCATCTCATCTATTTATTTAGAGACTGCAACTGAAATTGCGACAAAGAGTGCACGCGCGTGTGTTTGCAATAGTCATGCTTATTTATTCTTATATAGGCATGTTACTTAATCTTGCATAGCATTGTGTATCATGCGGCATTGGCCATATAAAAACGTTTTAATCTAAGTGTGCTTTTTGAATCGTTATATTATGCAAGCTAGGTTCCTTATTAAAATTTGATTTGTTTCATGATTGAAGATCACACAGTTCGAGCGCGACGTACGAATCCGTAGGATTCACAATGAGCTCTGTGTCACCTTTCGGAAGTGTAACAATGAATAAAATAAGCGAGTTGTTACAATCTCCATTTAGCAATAGGACCCTCACTGAAAAAATAGACATTAAAAATCTGGGTAGGCCACTTCCAAATTTAAATCTCCAGCAACAGTCAAAAAATCGATGCCGCAAATTCAATCCGGAGATTTATAGCAAAAACAAATGGATTTGTGGTTCCGAAGAAGACAATGCATTCTTCTGTTTTCCTTGTGTGTTGTTCGGCGGTGATGGGAGTTGGAGTAAGACTGGTATTAGGGATATAGGGCACATATGGTCTAAAATTAAAGTCCATGAATCATCAAAGCGACATATGGATAATGTTTTAAGCCTCTCATTTCTGGGCAAAACGAACATTCAGAGCAGGTTGGATAGTCAGTACAGACAAACTATTATCACTCACAACAAACAAGTATATAAGAATAGGTATGTCTTAAATTTAATTATAAACTGTATCCGCTTTTGTGGTGCCTTGGAATTAGCCCTTAGGGGACATGATGAAACAGAAACATCCGAAAACAAAGGCGTATTTCGCGAATTGATTCTGTTTAGTGCTGAATTGGATAAGGACTTGAAAGTTCATCTCAGCCAGTCGTCTGTGTTTAAAGGCATCTCCAAGACTATTCAAAACGAACTGCTCGAATGCATGCTCCAGGTGTATCACGACGAAGTGTCCAAAGAAATAAAAAAGGCTGACAATATAGCAATAATCGCTGATGAAACAACTGATGTGTCTTGCAATTTTCAATTGGTTATTGTTTTGCGCTACATTGTTGAAGGAAGACCAGTAGAAAGATTTTGGAACTTTATTAATCCCGAAGGCCAAAATGCTCATGCCATTGCAGACAGCATTTTAAGTGAAATCGACCCCTTAGTGGGTGATCAACCCCGGAAATTGATTGCCCAAAGTTATGACGGAGCATCCGTTATGAGTGGTGGATTAAATGGTGTGCAAAAGTTAATCAAGGATAAGTACCCTAATGCAAATTGTATTCATTGCTATGCGCACCAACTTAATCTCATAATGTCTACAGCAGCCTCCGTTAATCGACAGACTCGCATCTTTTTCGCTCATCTCACAGGAATTTGTTCTTTTTTTTCGCATTCGCCCCAAAGATCGAAAGTGTTGCGCGAGATCATAGAGAAAAGTTTGCCTCGAGTATCACTCACACGATGGAATTACCATTCGCGTGCTGTGAAAGATATTTATGAAAATAGAGAAGACCTCGTCAAAGTTATGGACTCCATCGAAAGCAATGAGTCCATTAAGTTACCTTCCACCATTGAAAAAGCTGGAGCCTACAAGCAAAGGCTTAATGACAAGAATTTCATTTTCTGGCTAACATTTTTCAATAAGATAATGCCTCATGTTGACATAATTTTTAATCAGCTGCAAAAGAGAATTACTGACCCAATTAAAGTGAAACAAGACATTCAGCATTTTGAAGGTATCATACAGGCAATCAGGGACAATATTGATGAAATAATGAACGAGACTTTTATCAAAAGAGGCGAATCCTTACCTTCTAAAAGACCCCGAATTGGTGAGGACTGTAGAAAAAGGGACGCTCTGGAAGTATGTGATGCTATCCTTTCAGAGATAAAAATTCGCTTTCAGTTCACTGGACACCTCACAGCTACCAACCTATTTGCAGTTCAATATTTTGACAATTATATCAAAAGCTTCCCAGACCAGTATCTTGACGAAATGACGAGCGTATATACATTTCTTGATAAAAGAAAGTTGAAGGGTGAGCTGCAAGTATTCTATGCTAGGCCTGAATTGAGAGCGGTCCCTGGTGCCGTTCCATTCCTTTCGTTGATTCTGGAAGATGAGCTATGTGATACTTTTGAAGAGACAATCAAAATCTTGAAGTTGCTGATCACAATGCCTCTCTCAACATCGGAAGCGGAGCGGTGTTTCTCAATGCTCAAACGGATAAAGACCTTTCTTCGGAACACAATGAAGGAAGAGAGATTAAGTGCCTTAGGAATGTTGTCGTGTGAGAAATCATTTGTGAACAAGATTGAGAACTTCGATTCAAAGGTGATAGACGTATTTGCCAACAAGAAAGAACGAAGAATGGACTTTCAGCACCGCTCTTATTAATTCAAATGAAGGTGTCGATCGAGGTTTTGGAACAAATATATTTGGTGAGTAGGCCTAGTATAAATGTTGTTTTCTTTAAATGATTTTTCTGAGAGGTTTGTTCAATTATATTTTTTAAAAGGGTTTTTATTTAAAATGCATATGGATCAAAATATGTGTATGATATAATATCGTATGGCCTCGGAGCCAGGTGCAAGCTTTGTTGTTTGAGACCCAGAGGGCAGCTTGCATATCGAATTTTCGTTGTTCCTTGGAGGGCTATGAAAGTCAAGGAGGTTAGATATCTAAGCTCCTTGACACTATAGCGCTTTCTAGTAGAGAAAGGAGGAACTTTTGTGTTGGCAAAAAATCCCGAGATTAAAATATTTGTAGTAGTTACGCAATTTCTAAATTCGCTTCAGCTGACACTTCAATTAAAACGTCTTCTACAATAGCACAGTTAAATAATGTTAAACATATAACTTATTGCATAAAATATGCACTATCCGTACTTGCAACTTTGAATGATTTTATTGCAAATTTTTAATTTGCTGGCACCACCAAGTGAAAAATCACCAGCCGCCACTGATTAATGATGCGAAATGTCAGCTAACGTTGTGCCACATACAACACTCGTAGGTCTCTAAATGTTGCACATTTTCCCGTAAATTACAGCAGTTTATGTATGTTTGAATTGCTTATAAGATCGTGACAAAGAACGTGTTTCTCCAATTGGATGATTGTATTTAACTGAATGCACGTCGTATAATCTTGGCGAAGTTTTTTTTTTTTTTTTTCACGGATCAACTTAACACCGTAGTAGGCACGCAGCTTTTTGTATTTAGTTTTCTGGCATCTTGTTTTAAATTATTGTCTAACATATTTCTAAATGCAGACAATCTATACCTTCATTAGGATTCGGGTTCCATAATTCATGCAAAATGAGGTTCGTTCGTTTGTGAAATTGAGGTCATAACCCCCTACCCTTTCAGTGATTGCCGTATGGTACTTTACGTAGACTAGGGTGAAGATGTAAATGAGCATTTAAAAAAATTGTGGCCAGTTGTTTGGTTTATTAACTTACGGTAATATTTTCCATAGGTACTGAAAACTAGGCACGGTTGGATTTTAAGGTGGAACAGCATGTGCTATCAAATATCGCTTTCTTGCAATAGGTACCTGGAATATGTATAGAATTATAAAATGATTATTGGTTAAATAAGTGTTAATAGATAGGCTATTATAATTATAATGATTATATAAATATTAAAGAAGAAACGATGCGTTGTTAGTAAATATTAGGCCTACCGGTACAGCGAATAGCCTATAACTCGTAGCTTCCGTCACAATTTAGCATTTAAACGGGTCACGTTAATGCATAATACCTATATACTAATATAACAACCTGATAGCAAATTATAATAATATTCTCACATATAACGTATTTAATTTGCACCAAGTTAATTATTGTAGTCTAAGATATGTTAAACCACTGCCGTTTGAAATGTGCAAATCGCACACTTTGTAGGCAAGCTGTTTGTTATGGTCGTCTCTGATGCGAAGTGTTACTAATTATTCTTTTAGGAGACACTTGTCTTTGGAATATTCATGAAAGACCAACCCTCTAGTTCTTATGTCATAAGTTGAACGTATAAAAACAAAACCACAATCCGAAATAATAAAGAAGATAATCACGAACGAACGATTCACTGCCAATGAAAATCAAATGGAGATTCGCGGACCGGAAGTTCGCTATGCATAAGCTTCGGTGCCATTTTGTTATTGTTAGTGTTATGGTGCCAACCCCCATGTGGGACACATTACCTTTACACTTATTGTGTTAAACATTCCTTTGCAAGAGTAACAATGTAGATAGTTACAAGGCCTATCATACGTTTTCATGAACCATATTTTAATTTTAGGAATTCCCTTTCCAAACAATTAATAATTTTATTAATGCAGCCAATGGTCATGTACTTTTCTTTTCAGGACAGGTCAGGGAAGGGATATAATGATGATAATTGTTGTTTTAAGGGGTTATTGGCCCCTAATAGTCTGGGTGATAGCGAAAATGATAATGAGATGGAAACCATAACGAAATTTTAAGTGAGACTGAAAAAAATAACTTACAAAATGGAACTCAGATTGAAACGACTCACAAAATGTAGAGTGGAAATACTTACAAAAGGCAATTTATAAGGAAAATACTCACAAAATGTAGTTTAGGTTCAAAATTCATACAAAATGCAATAGAGGTTCAAAATACTTACAAATGCAATTGAAGTTGAAAGTACTCACAAAATGTAATTTAGATTCAAAATACTCATTTGGATTGACAATACTTACAAAATGCAATTTAGATTGAAAATACTTAGAAAATGTAATTTAGATTCAAAATACAGGAAACTTACTCACAAAATGCAATTGAGAATCAAAATACTTACAAAATGCCAACCATACAAAATACAATTTAGATTGAAAATACTTGCAAAATGCGGTTTAGGTTGAAAATACTTACAAAATGCAATTGAAATTCAAAATACTCACAGAAGTGCCTTCACCTACATTCAAAGACTTACTAAAAATCAATTTAGATTGTCAATATCCTTACAAAATGCAATTGAGGTTGAAAATACTCGCAAAATGCAATTTAGATCGAAAATACTTACAAAATGCAACTTAGAATGAAAATACTTACAAAATGTACTGTAGATTTTAAAAAAATCGCTAAAGGTAATTTAGATACATGGGGAGCCAATTATTCACAAAAACAGTGTGGGAATCTCAAATAGCAAAGGAAATATAATGAAAAGAAAACGAGGTCTGACCCCTCGAAGAATGAGGGATCAGGAAAGATGTGACAAGGGCCAATTAAGGTGGGAAAGTGAAAGACTGCCTAAGCCTCGGATACCCAAGAGAGGTCGAGAGGAAAGAAGGCGGAGAGGAGCCCGGCACAAGTAAGGTGGAAGCAATGCCGTACTCAGCTGGGGTCCTGTGGTCGCCAATCCACGTCCCACAAGTTGTGAGCCCCTGGGGAGCAGGGAAGGGATATTGGAAGGAAATCAGCTGTGGACCTATTGAAAGGAACTGTCCTGGCATTTGCCTGGTGGTGAAAATGGGAAACCACAAAATACATTTACAGGACGGCAGAGGTGGGATTCGAACCCACACTCTCCCGATACCAGTGAGGCACGAGGTAGCGTGTTAGCGCTCTCGGCCACCGCGACCGGTCCTTTCCAAACAATTCAACTCGCAACAACTAGTCACAATACAGTGACAATTGTCCGAAGCCTTTGCAATCAAGACTGGCTGTAGACAAGGTGATCTGGGATCACCGATGCTGTTCAACTGTGTCTTGGAAAAAATTATAAGAGAATGGTTAACAATCTTACCAAATAATTATGGTATTCGAATTGGTTATAAAAAAGAAGACCTGAATATAAACTGTCTCGCTTTTGCAGATGACATTGCTTTGTTCTCTAATACAATGGAAGAGGCCACTGACCAACTTAATAAACTACAAACCATAGCTGCTAAAACTGGACTTAAAGTGGCCTTCCATAAAACTAATTTTATCACAAATGTCAAAGATGCCTCAAAATTCATCACGATTGGTCTGCAAAAAATCAAAAAAGTCCGAAAATTTAAATACCTAGGGGAATGGATTACCCCTAATAATTCAGAAATAGCTGCCATTGAAAGCAGATGTAACAAATTGGAAGGTGCCTTTCAAACCTGCAAAAACATTTACAAAAGTAAAAGCTTGTCCCGGAATGTCAAACTTTGTCATTATAATACAGTAATTAGGCCGTCAGCACTGTATGCCACAGAATGCTTACAGATGACAAACAAAAGTCCATTGAGAAAATTAGAACTTTAGGATCGGAAAATTCTAAGGAAAATATTAGGACCTGTTAATGATAATGGTACTTACAGAAGAAGACATAACAATGAATTATTTGAACATATAGAAGATTTGGTGAGTGTGATGAGAAAAAGGAGAATGTCTTTCTTTGGACATTTGGAGCGGATGGAGTATCATCGACTTTCACATCGAATCCACTCATCAATATCTAAAAAAAATTCCTATTGTAAATGGTCGATACAAGTTAAAAAGGACCTAACAGAAGCTTGAATCAATCAAGCTCTCGTTTGGGATCGGAACCTGTTCAGAAAGGCGGTTAAATCAACCAATAATCTACACCCTTTAACATCTGTGATGCCTCGCCCTCACTGCAAGTGGATGGAAGAAAGGAGAGCAGAACATTCGTCAAGAATGAAGATCTACTGGCAGACAAGAAAACAAGCATTACAGTGATCATATGAGTGAAGAACATCGTGGTCCATTGATGGCCGAAACGTCTCAAAAAAAAAGTCACAATACAGTAGGGTTTCATTATCTTAAAATCTAGATTAACTGTCCTCCAAACACGAGTAACCTAATTCCATTCCCACAACTACTATCGGATTTTTTATTATGGATACTCGAGCTTAGGCCTTAATTACAGCCAAACCAACAGACCTATTGAAAAACAAGTTATACCAATATTTTCCTTGTTTAATTCTGCGTTAGACTATATAAGCCAATTATTTTCAAGTTTATTAATTATTTATTTGTGGTTGTATGAAAAATTGTCCATGTTTTTTTATGTCTTTTCTTGGAACAGCTCACTTAAAACTATATACATGGAAGACTACTCGGCTGAGGGTAATGACATTTTTATATGTGATAGGCACGAGTATTGGTAGTGCAAATCTCAAGTTTCAATTTTTTTCAACTACCCGATAAAAAGTTCTTATACTTTTTCTGACGTAAAGTTTTCTCAGCCCAGGATAAACGTACAGCAGGCATCTTGGTCTCATTTTGTAGCTCTCATTCCTGATTATCGGAAACTACGACCACTGTAAACGTACAGTGTGATGAATTTATGAAGAGTAATATTAATGGGAGGTTTTGTGCGTTCCGGCTCGTGCGATTAAAAGCGAGCGGGCTTGTGAAATCCGGCGCAGCGTTGCAGCGTTAAGTCGCAGTTGTCGCGGCTCGCAACGAACGAACACTGCTTTAAGTTTCCTTTCCACCTTTTACTTTCTTTCCTCATACATATTTCATTTTCCATCACCTTTTTCACATAAGGGCTTTAGACCTTCAATTCCTAATTTGGAAATGTCAGACTACACTATTTTTACATGGGCTATCTACATTATTTACATAATATCTTTACAATATTTAATTCAGTCAGTATTCTTAGTCTGAAGAATGGCTCTGTTCCGATTAATCAGAACTGCTGGCATTCATGTTAATTATGACCTGCTCGAAATGAGGGACATTTTCCGACAGGCCATCTATCTCCCAGTAGTGGTCTTCAATTCTTTTAGCGTGTTTAATACATTGTTTCCAGAGTTCAGAGTTCCAGAGCAAGGCTTCTCGGCATAAAACATTCATTGCTTCCATTCTTCTACCATTTTGTAATATGTTAGCGCAAGTTCGCCCTCAGACAATGGTGGTCTCTGAGTCATTTGGATGTGATGTGGCATATAAGTAGTAAACAGGAAGACTGAAAATAGCATGTGTACATAGCCAGGTGACTCGCATTCCATTACACAACTGCCCGGTAACGCTGCACTCTAATTCACCGGCTCGCCCGCTTTAAATCGCACGGGCCGGAACGCACTAAACCTCCCGTTAGCATTACTCTTCATATATTTGTCATCACACTGTACGTTTACTGTGGTAGTAGTTTCCGATAATCACGAATGAGAGCTTCAAAATGAGACCTAGTTTCCTGCTGTACGTTTATCCTGGGCTGAGAAAACGTTACGTCAGAAAAAGTATAAGAACTTTTTATTGGGTAGTTGAAAAAAATTGGAACTTGAGAATTGCACTACCAATACTGTGCCTATCACATAAAAATTTCATTACCGTCAGCCAAGTAGTTTTCCACGTATATAGTTTTAAGTGAGCGGTTCCTAGAAAAGACGTCAAAAACATGTACAATTTTTCATACAACCACAAATAAATAAATAAATAATAAACTTGAATATAATTGGCTTATGTAGTCTAACGCAGAATTAAACAAGGAAAATATTGGTATGACTCGTTTTTCAATAGGTCTGTTGGTTTGGTTGTAATTAAGGCCTAAACTCGAGTATCCATAATAAAAAATCCTATAGTAGATAATCTCCTTCGTGGCCATTGCGGCCTTCAGTGTGCTGTATCCTTCATTGTTTGAGTGAAGTATGCATAGTAAATACTGGCTATTTTGAATTTTCTTGGTTTTGAAAGCATGGTCTGTAATGTTGAATATGGTGGCTGTATTTGTTGGTTGATATCCCTATATATGTAAAATTGTACTTTTGTCCTTCTGTCTGTCTGTTCCTCATCAATTGAAAACAGATCAGCAGATTTCGTTCAAAATTTGCAATTGGCAATATGAACATCACGGAATCATTTTAGGATGTAAATTTCAACAAAACATGCAATGCGCTTAAGGGGACCAGGGGGTGCCCTATTATATTTACCTTCGATTTACTCGTGTGATATGTCCTACGAAAGGTCTTTTATAGCTCTATACAGCAAGATTATTCTCATTACTTCCTGTAACGAAAAAAGTATTTATTTTCTAATTAATTACAAAAGTTGTAAATAGGAGGCTGAGACACTGAATTTGCATGCTCCACAAGGTTTATAATTAAATTTAAGGGCGTTTTCATGGGAATGGGGACTTCCATTACACGATGAGATGAAAAAATAGTATTTTTCTTGGTTTTATCCATACTTGATCCGATTTTTCTCTTTAGCAGTCAGAATCAGTACCATATTTTAGGGTCTTTTCTTTTATACAGATGGTGGCACTGTTCGTAGAAAGTCTCGACACTGATGTCTATCTAACAGTCTGTTATTCCTTCATGCAAATATTATCTCTTACAGAGACAGAATGAAAGCAGAATGAGACCTCGTGAAATGGCGTTGCCATGACAACGTTCATCAATTACGCAGAGCGGGTATAGTTTTCTTGCAATATCTCGAAAACTGTTTGCTTTAGGGCCTTAAATCGCGGGGTTTGTGGTTGCCACCAAACGTTGCTCCTTGCATTGCTACACGCGAATATCATCATCATTATCATCTTGCACAGTTTCCAGCCACTGGCCGGGTCTGTTTGCAACACAAGCCTCTCCAACGTCTTCTGTCTTCCCTCCATCTCTCAGCCTCCACCCTTGTCCAATCTTCTCCTCTCTTCTTCACACTTTCTTCCACCCCCTTCAGCCACCTGTCTCTCGGTCTCTTTCCTTCCCACTTCGTCTCGTGTATCCTCCTGGGTATCCTCTTCTCCTCCATTCGTTTTACATGTCCATACCATCTAAGTCTAGATTTCTCTATACCATCCAGTAATGGTTCCTCCTTCATTAATTCTCTAGTCCTCGCATTTCTTACTGTCCATCTTTGTAGCTCCAATACTGCTTCTCAAGAGCCTCATCTCACTGGCCTGTATTTTGCTCTTCTCCCTTCCTTTCATAACCCAGGTTCCGAGTCATACGTCAGGATAGGGACATAGTACGTCCGATATATGATCTTTTTGCTGTTCTGAGGGACATCCTTGCTCCATAACATGCTTCTCACACTCCTCCGGAATGCTTCTGCCCATCTCCCCCGCTCATTTATTTCTCCATCGTTTCTTCCATTATCTTGTATCAGACTTCCCAGATACTTGAAACTCTCGACTTTCTTCAGCTGTTCCCCACCAATTGTTATTCCCGTTGTGGTTCTTTCCTTCTTCCTTGTTGTGATCACCATCTCACTCTTATTTATGCTAAATTTCATCCCATATCCTTGTATTATTCCTTCCCACACGTCCAACTATTCCTGTACCTCCTCCTCCTTGTTTCCCCAAATCATCAGCAAACACCATTCGCTTTCATCTTTCCCTCCCCAATTACTTGTGCCACTCGGGGCATTATGTCATCCATCACCACAATGAAAAGTAACGGTGACAGTGCACTTCCTTGTTTCAAAAAGCTTGTAGTTTAACGTGACTGTTAATCTCGCGACCATAAGCCACGTGGAACCCAAACCACAGGACATGGCATTTCACATCGAAAATCTCACATGCATGACCGGGAATCGAACCCGGTCCGCCTTGGTGAGAGGCATACAGCTTGACCGCTGCGCCACCACGCCCCTTCCTTGTTTCAGGCCGTTTCTCTGTTCCAACCAGTCCGATCTCTCTCCTCCCACTTTCACACAGCTCACGCTTCCCTTGTACATCTCCTTTATCCTCCTTATAATCCATTTTTCTACTCCTCTATCCTCCAGGGACTTCCATACTTTGTTTCTGCATACACTGCCATATGCTTTCTCAATGTCCAGGAAGGCCATCAGTAGATCTGTTCCATACTCATAGTGCTGTTCTTGTAACTGCCTTACAGCAAAAATCAAATCCACTGTGGACCTTCCTGCCCTGAAGCCATGTTGTTCTTCCCTCATCCCTCCTTCTATCCTTGTCCTAATTCTCCTTTCCAAAACTTTCTCAAACATCTACATGCGAATATGAACTGTATTATTTATATAGGTGGATTGTGGCGTCTGAAACAAGGTGTGATTTTGAGTCTAATTTTATAGTCTCTGCGTCGCTTATTGTATGCGAGTATTTGGATCTTTACGTCGGTTTACCAACGTACGATTGTTTCTATTTTGTACGGTATGCTTTCTTACTGTTTATAGATTTATTTTTTTGTTAGTAGAATTCTTCTGTTTGCAAATATTTAACTCTTTATTGTAGTTTTCAACCATTTTGTACAACCTTAATTCACAGACTATTGTGACGTATTCTACAGACTCTCGCATTAGTTCATTAAGTTTGCCTTATAAATCTCAATGGTCAATTGCACTAACAAATTTGAATAAAATTGGTATTTCTTCTTTCACGGCCAAGAAAACCCCGAAAAAGACACAGCGTAAACCTATAAACGTACCTGAATTTTAATTACTTGGCCACGATTGCCGATATACAATCTTTTTTGGAAGCCTTTATAGGGAGGTGAAAGGCTGATGAGCTTTTAACCTCTCGCAGTTAAGTACCGCAGGTGCACTAGATAAGAATTTAGGTAGCGCGCCATACGCTACTCCTTTGTGGATCCCCAAATTGACAACAGGAGGTCGCTGATTACCATTTTCGGTGTTGCTAGGCGAAACCCCTCACAAGATACGGCATAAACTTAGAAATATTGATGTGTTTAAAATTGTTTTGTTATTATTACTTGAAATGATTACAGATTGTTTTGTTACTTGTACTCTTATTTATGGCATCGTACGTAGTTTGCACAATATTATTTACTGCGGATATGACAATTGCTACCAAGTTTGATGTATTTTTAGCATACTATTGTTTATTTTTAAATGTACAGTAGTATGAGGACATTAAACAATGGGTGTTCAATATTTAAGAAAGCTAATTTAAACTTTACTACATAGAAGCCTCCGTGGCTTCGGCGGCAGCACGCCGACCTCTCACCGCTGGGTCTGTGGTTCAAATACCGGTCACTCCATGTGAGATTTGTGCTGGACAAAGTGGAGGCAGGCAGGTTTCTCTCCAGGTACTCCGGTTTTCCCTGTCACAATTTCATACCAACAACATAATCCACTATTATTTCATTTCATCTTTCATTCATTTAATCATTGCCCCAGGTGAGTGCGACAGCCTTCGGCATCCGGCACAGTTCATATCCTCACTGCTAGATGGCGGCTTCATTCACTCCATTCCCTGACCTGGTCGGTCGACTGGAAACAGGCTGTGAATTTTCAAGTTCACTATATAGAAGCTGATGTTTATTTCCAGTATATAGACGCACTTTCCTGCCTCTGATTAATAATTGGGTGAGTGAAGATGCCTATAGTCGACACAACATAGTAGTGAAAATGGAAAGAAGCTTGGAGTTGACATGACCTGGATTCACGCGAAAATGAGGCATGGGGCCTCCTTTCTTACGTGGATTTTAACCATAGTACATGATATTTCAGTCCGAATATGTTCCATGCTTTGGCGGGGAATTAAACTCCGTCTGCCTTGGTGAGTAGCAAGTAGCGTGACTACAGCACAAACACGGCCCCTTCTTAGTGGTGTAATAATGACAACAATAATAATGTGAATATTATTTTCATAAAAATCAAATTGTAAGTCAAATGTTATTTGCCAACCACATAAAGTACTAAAAGACAACAGAAAATGAAAAAAGTGATTTCACGTTATGTTCATTGTAAATGGGCGTTATGTATGGGTAGTTCTTATTTAAAGATGGACATACAGATTCTTAGATGATATTTAGTATGTTTTTTATTTTTTGGTATTCTTTTTTCCTTAACCAAATGCTTATTATGAAGCTTGGATTCTAACCGTTTATCCTCGGACTACCATTATCCTCTTGAAATGTTGTTGTTCGACAAGACCCGCAAGAGTAATCCAATTAGGAAAAAGAAAATCATTGGCTCTTAAAATGTATTAGTTAGGTTAATAATGTATAGAATGATTCAAGTAGGCTCCTTAAATATTCAGTTATATTAGCGAAATTTCAGGCTTAATCTATAAGCTACGAGCAGTATAGAGCCGTCGTACCCACCTACTTAACAACTTCAACGCAATTTGTGATCACATAAAAAGCACGCTCAAGGACATTCAGTGACATAAATATTGCTCATTATAATAATGACCTTCCTCCGGGTTGCACACAATACGACAATGCGAGCAAAGGTACGATCTCTTAATATCCAATTGTAATCTCAAGCAACGCCGGGCATAGCTAGTCAAATATAAGATTGAAAGATTTTAGATAGACTATCAGCTTTTAAACACGGAGAAATTCCTAGTGTCGGGAGAATTCACCGATTAAATATTAAAGGACTATATCGTATTTATTGTCATAGGCATAAAAGGGATTTGGACAGGACTCTTTACGAACAAAAAAAATTCGTAACACTAAAGGAGTGGTGAACTTTCTACAAACAGATGTTTGCTTTCTAACCTACTTATAAAGACCAAAGCACAGAAATAAACATCAATGGAACGAAAAGAGAAGCAAGAATAAGAAGAGGAGTGTGTCAAGGCTGTCCTTTATCACCACATCTGTTTAATATATTCATAGAATATGCAATTCGAACAGTAAAAGAAAAAACCATAGTAGTCAAATTTAATGGTTAACAAATTCATAGTAACTTATTCGCTTTGCAGATGACAGTGCTTTGGTAGCTGATTCAGAGCACACCATGACTACGATGCTCGATATGCTAAACAACACAACACATTAGAGAAGTTCAGGTGAAAAACACTAAGAAAACTAAATTCATGGTTGTTAAAAAGAAGAACACTGAATTGAAAACAAAAATAGATAAGGTTACAGAATTTTGTTATCTGGGTAGTGTCATTACCAGTGACAATCAGTGCCTTGTAGAAGTCAAAAGAAGAAGGCAAGCATTTCAGAGCAGGAAAAATCTATTGTTGAATAAGTATTGTACGCACCTCTCACCCTTTATTTAAAATTGCTAATAGAGCTTTAGTTGACCTCCCCGCTCCTTCTAATATTTCCGCATGATGAAATTTCGGATCACTTTTAGGACTTTGTTTAATAATTCAAATTGCAACAGGGTTATTGCATAAGACTTCTATAAGGCACTGATTGTCACTGGTAATGACACTACCCAGATAACAAAATTCTGTAACCTATTTTGGGGTGTGCTAGCTTACGGATGCGAGACATGGACTTTGAGAAAGCAAGCAAAATCAGGACTAGAAGCTGCTGAAATGTGGTTCTGGAGGACGAGTTGGAGGGAAAAAAAGACATATGAACAAATCTTGGATGAAGTTACGGAAAAAAGGAAGCTTGTAGTTTAACGTGACCGTTAATCTGAAGTTACGGAGAAACGGACTTTACTTTGTTCATTAGAGAAGAGAAAAACTAAATTTCTTGAACACATCTTATGTCATGACACACTTCTCCAGATTGTCTTCGAAGGCAAGATTCTAGGGAAGAAATAGAGAGGAAGACCGCGGCTCTCATACCTTTGAAACACACTCAGCTGGGTTTTGCTTCCTACATCATGATGAAGAGAGCCGCTGAAGATCGTGGGCTGTGGCTGCAGCGACAAGGCTTAGCCTTTCGATAATGATGAATAAGGAGTAGTAAGTTAATTGTGGAAATGATATATGGTAATAGATTTTTTCACCTTACTATCTATAACCCACCCACCATCCCGATTTTAGATCACGACTCGCATAGTAAAATTCCAATGGTGTTCGCCATTATATGCGTGAATTAAGGAGCAAATACTATATTGCCAACCCACGCATAGGCCTACTCATCAATAATCATTATCCAGACCAATGGCTTTTGCCTATTGTCCGTCCAGAGTTAAGAGTGTACTTCGGGCTCTTATGGGCTTTTACATTTAGCGGACTCCCCCAGAATTGATGACTTCGAAGTCTCTAAAACTGGATTTTCGCCAAGTTATTTAATAGGTTAATGGTCATGGGTGGAGAGTACACGATCCTCAGCATTCATTTAATGATATGTAATTCTTACATTCTTGATTTGCAACATGATTTTGTAATGTATCTGACAGCAGTGTCTGCGCACTGGATGGAACAGCGCGCGCGCGGTAGTACGTGTTTTAGCTCTCCACTGAATGCACGAGTCCAGATCTCTCCAAGATATTTGAAACAGTGTTGGAGTGTAAGGATCGTTTTGTGTAATATAAAAATAATTGTGATTTAGGTATAATTGGCATTAAATGTATGGCTGATGTTCAGTTTGCGGAACGTAAACCCGGGGAAATTTTAAGGCGCAGAGAACGACAGATAGTTTGTAACGTCTACAATTATATAAAGACCAAGAATCAGGAGAAAAGTGCTGCTGTACGGTTTTGAAAAACCCGTGATATTATATTATTACTATTATTATCAATCGGCCTAATAATAATATTATTATTAACTACTCACCTGCAATAATGTGCATAACAGAACTTTCATGCAGTTAAATTACGCGATTTGTACCGAATGAGAAGCTTGTAGTTTTGTGTAAAATAAACCGCTAAGGCTCATTATGAAATGGATAATGATTGTTTTGAAAAATATTTTAAAGAACAGATTGTTGCAAATATCCCACATCAGTCTGTAGTATTTGCCATTCATTGTCGAATGTACGTTGTGCACTGAATTTTTTGTGTACTTTCTTTCATCTATCTATACCGAGCTCGATAGCTGCAGTCGCCAGTATCCAGTATTCGGGAGATAGTGGGTTCGAACCCCACTGTTGGCAGCCGTGAAGATGGTTTTCCGTAGTTTCCAATTTTCGCACCAGGCAAATGCTGGGGCTGTACCTTAATTAAGGTCACGGCCACTTCCTTCCCACCCCTAGCCCTTTCCTGTCCCATCGTCGCCTAAGACCCATCTGTGTCGGTGCGAAGTAAAGCAACTTGTAAATAAAATCTTTCATCTACGCGTGTAATAATATATGAAGTATCATATGATAAGAACAAAATTACTTGTTATTTCCGGGTACTCTCTTCGCCTCTGCAGATGAAAGTGACTCACTGGGATCCGTGTAGGTTTCGTTGCGACATGATTTGTATCATGTCACTGACCTAGGCTGACCTTGGAGATTATTAGAAATATTATTCATTTCAGGTTCCGTATTGACAGTAATTATGAAGAATAAGAATTTTCAATCTTTCCGCCTATTCAATAAATTAAAGTATTGAATAGGCGGAAAGATTGAAAATTCTTATTCTTCATGACCTTGGAGAATATATTGCCATATTACGTATTAACCTTGATCCGTATCTAACGGATAACTCAGGCTAGCTTTCATGTCATTACAATTGTTTTGTCGTAGCCATACCGTACGTAACTAAAATTCCAATGTAAATAAATAGTAAATTGTTGCAGTATTTATAATCCTTTCTAAGCATTGCTATGTAAATCAATTACTATCCTCGGATCCCCCACTCCTTAAGGGAATAACTCAGTCTTTATCTTTATTAAAAACTGATCATCCAAATTCTGTTATTCTTACGGGAATTATAGTAAAAGGTTGCAGATTATAATGGCGCGAAGTTCCGTCGGGATGAGAAGCTTGCTGATACTCAGTCCGGCAGTGGGCTGTACTACTCGTGTGGAGTGCTGTATAATAGCTGCCCTTCTACACTCGCTAGGCATGGCAACGCTTGTGCCATTAAGAGCCCGTAGTACACTCTTAACTCTGGACGGACAATAGACCAATATAATTAGCCAATATATACACTGGGTTTTGTCGTGCACAGTGGGAGTACTTGCACATCAATAATCTTTATAGAGACGAATCGTTTTGCTTTTTCACATAATTACAAGGTGTAGTTTGTATCCCACATGTTAGTAACAGTAAAGTGACGTCAATGTGTGCACAACAGTAACAATTGAAAAGACCTCATGCGCCTGACAAACATGGCAATTTATTGTCATTGAATGAGCAAGAAACAAAAACACATCTTTACACAATATAGCACAGATATCCAGTGCAGTAGTGATAAAAGACTGTAATTTCAATTGGAAATGACTCCCAGAATATGAAATAAGGTATGAAAAACTGTACATTATATTATTCAAGTACAAGCGTAGAATCCAGGTTCACCACTCCAATAAATCGTAGAAGGTCCCCTTGTTTGCACTTCAGTTGTACTCCCCTACAGGGGAACTGGACACACACAAGTGAATTGGAACCCAATCGATTTTTATCTAAATACTGTTGCAGAGGTCACCGGAATCATTCATATCTTCATAAAGTGTACACCTTTCTTCACTTTTTCTTATTTATCATCTGCAACTCCTTTATAAGCAATGCTGTGACATAATGTCCACCTTTACTACTGGTATCGTGTCAACGCACCATAAGAATCAATTCAAGGACACAGGTTATGAAGTCAATATGCTACTACTAGTCGAGCTACCTGTATAGAAACTAAATTTTAAACTGCTTGTTCAAAGAACTTCGGCCTTCATTTCAGACTTAAGCAATTCACTGTAAAAATGAATACCGTATACATTACAAATAACTTACTAGCCCAATGCGATCTGATAATTTTCACACACTCCAATTGGTGACAGGAAGAGTTGAATAAGCAATTCACTCCTAAACGGTACTTCTATATTCTATATTTACAAAGCTTTTTACAACACTATCACATATACTGTACTGTAATTCAATAGCCTAATATCCTTATTACAGCATCATTCTTTGCCGATTGGTACTATCATGAGTCCATCTTTGTCATGCTCATTTGTCTTTGAGGCCCATAGTTTCTTATTAATAAGCATTAAAAGCATTAGCACTGGTAAATGAACAAGAGAGAAACGAAACAATTTCCGTGCACTTTTGCTGTCAGAGTTCTGATGGAATTGCCAAGCCAAGTAAGTAAAATAACCATTGAGAGGGATGGACTCCAAAGCAAACCACCACGTTGTGACATCTAATACTGGTGCAATACAAGATAACAGTACAATTCCAGCTGTATATCGCAGTGCTGTTCTTCGGCAGAGTCCTGGGTTAGTGACCGACATCATGCGGTACCCTGCTCGTGAATAATCAGGGCGAAGGTTCCACGACAGAGCATTGAAGTGAGGGAACTGCCAAGCATATAGAATTCCAGCTACAACCCAAGCACCAGGACCTAGAGAGTTCGTACAGCTCGCCCAACCTATCAAAGGGGGTATTGCACCAACGACAGCTCCCACCCAAGTATTTGAAATACTAATCCGTTTTAGTGGGGTGTAAACTGAAGTGTAGAGTATTAGGTTGGCAGCACCAAGAGCAGCTGCAAGTCCATTTACACACGAGTACAGAGTTGAGATTCCTGCAACTGCACAAACTGTAGCAAATGTCACAGCATGAAGTGGTGTAAGTAAGCCTCGAACCAACACTCGATTTTTAGTCCTGTCCATTTGCGAATCAAATGGCACTTCAAAGAACTGGTTGATAGCATTTGCTGCACTCGAGATTAGTCCAGTACCTGCTGAACACAAGAGGAAAGTTGATAGATCAAATGGAGCAGGAGCCAAAGCATAACCTGCCATCGATGTCATTACAACCAATGATGTAAGTCTGCTTTTTGAAAGCATAAGGTAGTGCTGTGGTAACTTTGCATAATCTATATATATTTCCTTCCAATCTTGATCTGAAATATTTTTTCTCTTTGTGTGAGGTGACTTTGCAGCATTGATGACTGGGGTAATTACTGGCGAATGGGGAAACGTCGAATTCTTGGTGGGTACGTTCCCATGAAAAGTTGCCGACTCCGATGCCTTTGCAATGAGTGGAGGAGATGCACGTGACCCGCTCCTCCTTGAATGATGTTCGGCAATACATACAAGTGTATAATGGTAACTACGAGATCGATAATATAACCTCCATACTGCTGGAGTTATAAAACTGAACGTCATTATACAAACTAATCATTCATGGAGAACAAAGACAGGCACTGTATCTGGAGGTTTTCCTCCAAAATCCCATTGTCAGCGAGTCCACATGTACAAGAATAATTATTACATTCCTCGTAGTTCACTACATATTTCTGATGGTCACACCTTCAACGTCACGTCTAATTTAGCGTTCATATCGCCGCTAGATTCTTTACACACACCGTCACACATCTCACACATTGCAGACCAGTGCTCCAGCCAAGCACCAGCGAGCACCAGCAACGGACTAATGAATCAGACCGCATCCACTTATATCCACTTTGATCCAGGAGTACTAAATTCATATGTTCCAGCCACTGCCGGCTGGATCGCAACACTCCTGGTTGCTTTAAGCTGCCTGCCCATTCGACGCTCACAGGCGTACAAGATGCATGCATTAATTCACCGCTAGGTGCAGCACCAAGGCACTGAGATTGCCGCGGCCTTTTCAAGGGGAAGATACCTGAAACGAAGTATTGTTATGTTTGGAGGCTTAATATCGAGATTGACGGACGTGAAAACATTACACTAAGTTAGTTCCTTTGTTATTCTAACATCTAAAAGTATTCAGACACATACTTACGGGCAAATTTTCAGTATAAAGGAAAGCAAAAATACATGTGGTGGAGGCGATTGCTTTTAAGGGGCGAAATGTCTAGCTCATTTTTCCGTAATTATGCAGACGATAATAAAAATATAACTACTTCTGACTTAAATCTAACTTAGGCTACATACTTGGCGAGATGAAAAGAAAAGAATAAGGACAATAAAAGACAGGGAAAAGAAATGCCTCCGGCCCCCGAAAAATGGGATGATGATTTATTTAGGGGCTTTGCGACATCGTGAGCATGTAGCCCCATGTACTTGGGTGTGAGGTGAATTTGTCTGATAATACATTTTAACAGATTTTTTGGACAGATTGTTTATTTTTTTACTTATTTATTTACTTACAAATTTATTTATTTATTTTCTTATTTCTTTACTTATTTATTTGCATATTTATTGCTTTTATATCTATTTACGTATTTATTTACTTATTTGTTTATTTACTTACATGTGTATTTATTTTCTTATTTATTTGTTTACTTATTTATTTATTCACGTATATATTTATTTACTCATTTACTTACATATGTATTTATTTAATTATTTATTTACTTATTTTTATTTACTTACGTATTTATCTATTTAATTATTTATTTTCTTATCTATTGATTTACTTATTTATTTACTTATTTATTTGCTTATTTATTTACTTATTTATTTACTTGTTTCCTTATTTACTTACATATTTATTTACTTATTTACTTACACTTTTATTTATTTAATTATTTATTTTCTTATTTATTTTTTACTTATTTATTTAATTATTTATTTGCTTATTTATTCACTTATTTATTTACATATTTATTTACTTACACATTTATTTATTTAATTATTTATTTTATTATTTATTTGTTTACTTATTTATTTAATTATTTATTATCTTATTTATTTTTTACTTATTTATTTAATTATTTCTTTTCTTATTTATTTGTTTAATTATTTATTTACATATTTATTCACTTATTTATTTGTTTACTTATTTATTTAATTATTTATTTTCTTATTTATTTGTTTACTTATTTATTTACTTATTTATTTGCTTATTTATTCACGTATTTATTTACTTACACATTTATTTATTTATTTTCTTATTTATTTGTTCACTTATTTATTGCTTATTTATTCACTTATTTATTTACTTACATATTTCTTAAATTGTTTATTTACTTACTTACATATTTACCTACTTACATATTTATTTACTTACATATTTATTGTCTCATGTATTTACTCATCATTCATTCAAGTACCGGTATTTATTTATTTATTTATTTATTTGTTTATTTGCTTCCCCTGCGTCTCCTTCTCTGGAAATTGCACGTAACCACATCCCACGCAGTGAATTGTCCGATGGCAGTGGCGGCTGGTGATTTTTCACTTGGTGGTGCCAGCATATTCAAAATTTGCAATAAAATCATTCAAAGTTGCAGGTACGGATAGTGCATATTTTATGCAATAAGTTATATGTTTAACATTATTTAACTGTGCTATTGTAGAAGACGTTTTGGAACTCGTGTAGTATACGTTGCCCGGCGCCATTAAAATCCGAAAAATTTTCTATAGATATGGCCAATGTTACTAATATACAGCAGTTGAATATTTCATCGCTAGAGAGTGTTACGGTATTTTTTCAGAGTGCCAACATTATTGTTTCCAGACCAATATTTTCATCCAGCCCAATGGTTTTCGTCTAGGCCAATAAAGGTTAGGTAGCCCGTCCCTGCGGGCCGCGTTAGGCTAATGGATAACACCCCTGGTTTTTGTCACGCACAGTGGGGTAGTCACGCATCAATAATCTTTAACCAGGCCAATGATTTTGCCTAGTAGTACAATCAGTAAGTTGGCAGCATTACGTAATCAAACATGGCGACGTGCTTTTTGATAAGTTTATTACTTGAAAGTTAAGGTTGACAATTTCCTTTTTTGGAAGTGTTTACGCGGTGTTTGTTAATGGCAAATGGCTTTAATAACGTGGCAGAGTAAATACAAACCATTTTCAGAGCGCTACTAAGTAAAATAACGCACTTTCGAAACGGGCAACGTATACTACAGGAGAGCCGACGTTTTTAATTGAAGTGTCAGCTGAAGTGAATTGAGAAATTGCATAACTACTACAAATATTTTAGTCTCGGGATTTTTCGCCAAAACAAAAGTTCTTCCTTTCTCTACTAGAAAGCGCTAAAGTGTCAAGGAGGTTAGATATCTAAGCTCCAAGGAACAACAAAAATTCGACAAGCAAGCTGCCCTTTGGGTGTCAAACAACAACGCTTTCACCTGGCACCGAGGCCATACGATATTATATCATACACATATTTTGATCCATATGCATTTTAAATAAAAACCACTTTTAAGAATTATAATTGAACAAACCTCTCAGAAAAATAATTTGAAGAAAACAACATATGCTAGGCCTACTCATCAAAAATATTTGTTCCAAAACCTCGATCGACACCTTCATTTGAATTAATAAGAGCGGTCCTATCGCTAAATGGAGATTGTAACAACTCACTTATTTTATTCATTGTTACACTTCCGAAAGGTGACACAGAGCTCATTGAGATTCCTACGGCTTCGTACGTTGCGCTCGAGCTATGCGATCTTCAAACATGAAACAAATCAAATTTTATTAAGGAACCTAGCTTGCATGTATCGATTCCAAAAGCACACTTATTAGATTAAAACGGTGTTTATATGGTCAATGCCGCATTATGCTATGCAAGTTTATGTAACATGTCTATATAGGAAAAAAATAAGCATGGCTATTGCTAACACACACGTGACCACAGCCTCTTTGTCGCAATTTCAGTTGCTGTCTCAAAATAAATAGGTGAGATGAAATGAACACGATGACCTACCTCTAAGACAACCTTATTATCGTACATACGGATTGATTGGAAAGGATATCCCCTGCATCTAATATAAATGAACACAAAAGCTATTTAACGACGGACACTATTCATACACATTTGCAGTCAAACTTGAGAATTTGTGTTTACGCTTGGGACGTGAAACTGTGCCGCCAAATTAAATTAACGAAACACAGTAAAACTCGTTGAAAAATTCCGAATTTTTACATTACAAAGAGAGAACAAATAATCCCCGTCATCAATATGCGCCTAAAAAGTTGCTAAATGTCAAACAATAAAGAACTAATACTATTTTGTAGTTTGAATTTATTTAATAGTCAGACACAGTGATATATCGTCAAGCTGGTACCACTGGAGCTGTGCTGCCATATGCTGCACTCTAGTGGTGGAAAGATAAAGCAGTTCAGCAGTTCTAACGTGTATGTAATTTGTGCTTGTAGCCTACCTGTGACGCGCTGCTATCTCGTGGATAGAATTGAAGCTCCGCGTCACGGGGCCGTTGGCTCTACCTCAGGGTAATATGCGTCTCAACACAACACAAACAAACTCAAGCCAAACTAGTCCTTATTGCAGTACAGTGTCTGATGCGGTCTGATGTTCGTAGGTAGTGCCGGTTGGCTCTGGCTCAGTAATTCAATAAAGCGCCACCAGAACGCATGTCAGTTTGCGCGCTCGTTCAAATAGTGCAGAATATGTATACAATTTCCTCAAAATGTAAATGTAATATAAACTGTTCTTGAGAGGAAAAAGTCACATATTCTCTCTTCATTACACTGGTGGTGCCATGGCACACGGGCACCACCTCAGGAGCCGCCCCTGTCCGATGGTATCTCATGAAATGAGATTCCCCGGTATTCTAACTTGCCCTGTTCTGATTTACAAATGGGCACGCAGCAGTACAGCATTATAAAATCATTCGGAATACATTCCAAACACAACTGCTCCATTAACATCAAACAAAACTTATGTCTGCCACAGTGCCTTGGTGCTGCTTCCTAGCGCCTTTATTTGGAAACGAGGTTGTACGCTCAAAGCAATGCTGTAATCGTCGAATGGGCAGGCAGTTTAAAGCAACCAGGAGTGTTGCGATCCAGCCGGCAGTGGTTCCAGCCAAGGTTTCAGTAGGTAGTAGGTAATCTGTGGTTTCAGCATGGCCAAGTTTGATAAGCCCAAGGACAGGTCTCCGTTCATAGTTGCCAACATACTAACTATGAGCTTCCGTGCACGCAAAGAAAGTTATCTCAGTAGGGAAAACGAAGGAAACTTTTAATTTTACATGATTGTTAATTAATCCTTCAGTACTTGTGTGGAGTTTTGTAACGCCAGTGCTCGCGCGTGATAATAACTTACCCCCATTCTTTAGTGAAATTTATCGTAACGTAAAAATAAAATTATGCTTTTTTCGTGATGTTTCTGAATAATGACTTTATCTATAAAGAAAACATAATAGACATATCTCATTTTATTGCCATTAATACTACATACAGAAAATTAATTACAGTATATTACATTACTTCAAAGTAGAGAAAGCACATCCATAATAAAGTTTGAGTTTATGCAGTCGTAAAGGGTTGAATTATTGAAGTCAATCACACTTCTGTTATATCGTGGGAGATACAAGATAAATAACATACACTTGTTAATATAAATCAACGGTTTATTTAACACTAGTTGATACACAACGATACACAAGGTGGCTTAACTTGAGCGGTCCAGATTGGAACTAGCGCGGAACTGTCGACTACAGTCTGCGGGTGCATATATACATAGTATATGGAAGGTTCCAGATTGGAATGGTCCAGATTAGAATGTTCTGGGCATAGTAACTAGAATATTCGTGTTACCTCAAGTAAATACACAACAGTTTCTAGAATTTTCATGTTATAATAATAATAATAATGCATTTTATTAATCTCTTAATGAGTCAAGGACTCATATACAAAGGAATTGTTCAGTTTTATCTTGTTTATGTTTAGTTTACAAAGTTTTCAGTATGAAAATAAATACAACATTTTGTAGCTTTAATAAGTTTTTGTACACAATGTGTTCTTCTTTTGTCTTCTCAGATTATGAAATTTCTTCAAACTGACATTTTATAATCATTACACATAAACTGTTTTAGCCTCCTCTTAAAGATTGGTAGGCTAGGTGCAATTTTTATATTTTCTGGTAGTCTATTGTACGTTACAAAGGCACTATACTTAATACTATTACTGACATATTGTTTGGAATTGATATGGAAAAGTGTTATGTCATCTGCATGTCGAGTTTTGTAAGCATGTAAATCAGATTGTTTAGTGAAGTTTAAATTTGTGTGGATTCTGTTGTGTAGGATTTGGTACATCAGGACATTTGATTTGATTTAGGGCATTTAGGGCTACTGGTTGAATTTTACTCGTAATATAAAGGTGTTTGGTTGGTGTTAGAAAAGGGTAGTTATAAATATTTCTTATGGTTCTATTCTGAATTACAGTATCTCAATTTCCTTTTTTTTAGGTAATTTGAGCATTTTATCCAAATTGTATTCAAATATTGTAAGTGGCTATGGATTACAGAAAAATACACTTTCCTGAGTAGATATTTTAGAATATTGTAGCTCAATTTTTTTTATCATCCCAGCAGCAGGTGATATTTTTTTTACTAATGCATCAATGTGCTTTTGCCAAAGAGAGAATTTCATCTATTATTAGGCCTAGGTGTTTGACAGATGAGACCCTTTTAACTGCCTTTCCATTCAGCATTATATTCCGAGTGATGTCTAACTTTGTTCTGCGCTTAGATATTATTAAATAATTTGTTTTACCTTTATTTATTGTTAATTTATTTACTGGGTCCAGCCAAGTATGGTTTTCATGTCCACCTGCATGTGTGTAATCAGCGTGTTGGTGGTGTAGGCATTGTAAAAGATGCTTAAGTCATCTGCAAACAACGTTATATTACCATGAAAACGGAGTGTTGCTATGTCATTAATATATACTAAGAAGAGGGAAGGACCCAGTATTGATCCTTGGGGCACACCGTGGGTGTTTTGTTAAGGGACTAATCCACCGTATTAGTGTTAACCATTACATATTTAACTATTTATTTCACTACACAACTATACAACAGACATATTCAAACAACGAACAACAACTGCCACAGTCTTTTGTCACAGAGTCCAAACACCACAAGATGGCCCTCCAGCCAGCGGCCGCCATTTAGGGTCCAAAAACGACTTAGTAGACTCGTTTAACCAGTTCCATAACATCCTCCCACCTTTTTTTTATCATACTATGATTAAAACCACTGTACTTCAAATATTACAGATCAAGGAAAATTTACAAATTGAGGCGGGATGGAATTCGTACCTTCCTCCCACACCATGTCGAACTCAAATGTGGAACTCCAGAGGGCGAGACAGGAACATCAGGGCTCGATACAGGTGCACCATGGTTCGATACAGGAACACCAGAGCTCGAAACAGGAACACCGGGGATCGAGACAGTGTAACGTGTTTTTCGAGGGTATTTTACGCCACTAACATAAGTCAGTAGGAAGCCATTCAATATTTATTTACCCGGCAAATTGTTCAGCCAAGAGAAGTTTTCATGTAACTTATTATTATTATTATTAAGGTATTTTTGGAGCGTTTTTTTAATAAAGTTATAAGTATACAGATAGGTTTTCGATGTCATAGAAAACACTATCAAGCGAATTATTACGAACAACATTATCGCGGAAAATTATATGATTACGGAATTTTTCGGATTTTGTCAGTTAGAGTTTGTTGAGAGAGATGAGTCACTGGGAATTCGGCTACAGGCTTATTCTTGTCGAGAAGCATGACGCAAGCGGGGTTGCTGCTTCAAGAAAAGGCGAAATGGCCTGGACCGGTAATCGACATCTTCGTCGCGCCGAGTGCATTGACCCGGAGGTGGGGAGGATCGCGTGGTGGCTCAGCCAATCAGAGGAGAGCGGGCGACTTGAAGACGGCACCAGAGAGGGGAGGCGAGGAGTGCATATATGGTTTGCGCGCCGAGCAGACAGGGCGATTATCTTTGTAAAACTTGACCGTTGTGATTGTTCGTGTGGATGGTTCCGGTGTGACCGGACCATAATATAACATTTCTACAAATATTTCTACAACTAACGAAGAAGATGACGACGTCCAGGAGGCTGTGGGAAGCTCTCTTCAACATCCAGTACGAGGGAAATGCTACGGTATTTTCCAATGGTAAGCGCGAATGACTCAGAACTACATAATCTCTCGTTTCTTTGTTTCAAATTCAGTATTTCAGTAACTTCATAGCTGGGGAATAATAGTAAAATCAGTAATTCATCCGACTCCGTTTTCACGTAATTCTCTAGCGGTAATATTCAAATCGCAACGCTCCAATTTAAATTTAAAATATATTATTATCATTATTAATTTTGCCATACTTGTTTTATATAATAAATTCATTTCTTTTAACCATGCAATCTTTGCTTTCAGTAGGTAGCATTAGATATAGACTAAATTCCGTCTCCTGATACAATTGTTAGTTGGGTTAATGATCAAATCATACCACGATCTGAGTGAAAAGATTCTTGAAGGTGTTCTACCAGAGCTAGGTGTTGTTAAATATAAATTTAGATTTCAACATAGCGTTGAGGTCTTGGCGCCCATTAATTCAACATATCTTAGTCAGAGTAAACATTACATTTGTACACCCCAACAGTGAGGGCTATAGAAGCCGTTTCACTTGTCGCTACCAACGTGAGACCGAAAACCTAATAACATTTGTGGAAGGAGAAGGGTATATATTTCTGTGCCTGTATTTTGGGGGTTTTTCATTTATCGGGGTGTATCAGCATGGGTAGTGTTGAGGAAGAGATGAAGTTGCGTATTGGTCACCAGTTGGATAGTGATGATACGAGCAGTATGGCTAGTCTTGGAAATGAAAGCAGTACAGGGATGTCGGAGGTAAATCCCGATACTGAGGGGGGTAATCAAAACAGTCAAGCAGGGTTAGAGAGTTTGCTTCTTCAGTTTATGCAACAAAATAAAATTAGTACAGATGCTTTAAACGCTAAACTTGAACAAAATAGTAGGAAAAATAGAGAGAGTACTGAAACTCTAAATGCTAAACTTGAACAAAACAGTGCGGAAGTGAGCAACAAATTAAATGAGAAATTGAAGAGAACAATCTAAAATTAGATAAGAAATTTGAGCAGATTAGAGGAGAAATCAGAGGGGTGATGGAAGAAAAAGCTAAAGAGATTATTGCAGATGTAGACAGAAAATTAGGAAAAGTACAGGAGGAGTTAGAAATTAGAATCAGTACACAGGCTGAAAATTTAAAAGAACTAGTCCAACTTGAAACACAGCAGGTCAAAAAGCAATTGGGGGAGGAAATCGACAAAATTCAGGTAGCAACTAAAGAGGTTAAAGAACAGCTGGGGGGAAGAATTGATAGAGTTCATGCAGAAATAATCACTGAAGTTAATGATTTAAGGGAGAGGAATAAGGAAAGCATTAATGAGATTAGTGAGAAACAAGCTAAATTAAGTGGTAAAGTTGAAGCATCGGAAGGGAGCATTAGGTTAACTGTAACTAATATTGAAAGAAAAGCTGAGGAGAAAATTGCTGAATTAGAACAGAAGTTGAAAGCTAGAATTAGGCAGGAAAATAGTCAGAGCAGGCCAGTTTATGTGAATAGCACACACAGGGAAATAGATGGTTGGTTGGTTCTTTAGTTTAGGGGCTGCAACAACGCGGTCATGTAGCCCCGTGTACTTTGGGTGTGTGTAGAATCTGTCTGATAACCGGTGTTAAATGTGATGGATGTATTAGTGTGTGTATCTGTTTTTTAATTCAAGTAAGAACTGCAACTTTGAATTTTTCAAATAGTTCCTACTTTTGCCGCCAAACGCCACCGTCAATGACTACTAGGCCTAGTTCAGAACTAGACTACTAGACGCCACCGCAGTCGGCTCTTGGCAACGAACGTAGAAACCTGAGAGCGTTGTTTACATTCCTAACCTATACAATTTTGCTTCACACAGGTGTAATTAATGGAAGGTTTTTTAACATGCCATAAATCTATGACATGGGACCGACGGCTTTACTTCCCCTCCGAAGGAAGGCATACTGAGGGATTTTTAACGCTCTTAAAAATACGACGGCTCGGGCGGGTTTGAACCCGCTATCTTGGGCATAGAAGCTCAGCATGCTACCGACTACGCCACCGAAGCCGCTCAAAAGGGAAATAGAACTAGGCAAATTCAGTAAACGGCAGGGTTGTCCAATGGAGTTCATGAATACAATAGGAAATAAATTCGGGGAGAGGTTGGAAGATGGTAGTATTGAGTGGTGCCAGGTAGTTGAGATTTTAGAGCAAGCGTTTGTAGGGGGGAGACAAGAAACTGGTTTGCTGTCTACAGAGACAATTTCGAGAATATTTCAGATTTTAAAGTTAAATTTTGTGAGAAATTTTGGAATGAGGTAATTCAGTTTCATCATCGTGAGGGAATTGTGTGTGGGGAATATAACCCGAGAGGAAACTACACTATGACCGAGTACTTTTTAGGACAGGTATTGACGTGTAAATATCTGGATGATTTGAAGGAGGAAAGTGATGTAGTCAGGCTATTACTAAGACATTTTCCATATAGAATCAAAGAAGATGCCTGTATCCAAAATGTTAAATCAATTTCGCAAGTGGAAAATTTACTAAGTACATTCGATGCTCTGGGAAGAGGTGGTTACGAGGAGAATTTCGGTAGGAACCAGGATAACCATAATAACAGGCCTAATGAGAATAGGAATCAGGAAGTTCAAGGGAACAGTAGCGAAGGGGCCAGCGTTCAAAATAGGGGAACCAAAATAATAATAATCAGTAAAATCAGTACAGAGGAAATGGGTATGGTACGAACTACCAAGGTAGAAATAATGATTTCAGGGGAAATCAAGGCCGAAATAATGATTTTAGGGGTAACCAAGGGAGGTATAATAACAATAATAATTATAACCAGAACAGGGGTCAAGGAGGGAATCATCCCAATGGTAATAACGGACAGAGAGATACCGTTAACACAACCCAGAACAACCAGACCAGTGCAGTAGGGAGTAGTACTACACCAAGTGGTAGCCATACTTTAAACACGAACCAGGCTGCGATGTAAGGTCAGAATCTCAGTCTGTAACATGCCCTGTCCATACACTTATACAGGAACCCTATGACCTAAATGTAAGAAATGAGTTATTACGTGAACTAAATGATGAAGTTATTATTCAGGAGGTGGTCAGTAAGAGCCCCATAGTTAAATTTAACGTGTCCGAGGCGTACACAGATGTTTTAATTGATAGTGGTTGTATGAAGAGTTGCATAAGTAGTGCATTTTATGATAAAATGATAGGAACTGGAGTAAATTTTGAGGAGATGCCAATTAAAAGCACTTTTGTTATCACAGCTGTTGGGAAGAGGTCTAAAGTAATTTCTAAACAAGTTTTAGTAGACATTAAAATTAATAATCATGTAGAAAAGCAGATTTGTCTTGTAATTCCAAATTTAGTATTCAGTTTTATCTTGGGTTCAGAGTGGCTAAGTAGAGTGTCTGGTAACTTATGTTATGATGTAGGGAGTTTGAAATTTAAATGGGGTGATTCTGAAGTAGAAGTAGCGTTCATTGACCATATTCAGGGAAGTAGTGTTGTAGGTGTGATTTGTACTTAAAATGAGATATCGCCAGCCGTAGAGCGGGGTTCTCCATGTTTTGTGGGCAGTGTGATTACGAACGGCAGTCTAGAGGACTCGTTACGTGATGCTGCATTTCAGGGAAATGTAGAGGAGGAACAATGTGTTCGGCTCTATGATGTGTTATTGTGTAATAGGAGAGTTTTTGAGGATCGCATTGGTATGGCCAATTGCTATACACATTCATTGAACGTTATTGATAGGTCAGTATTCACAGGACATAGATATCCTGTACCTTTCGCTTATCAGAGTGCAGTTGAGGCACAAATTAACCAGATGCTTGAAGATGGGATTATTGAGCACTCTAACAGTCCATATGTTAATTCTTTGATCACGGTACCCAAGGCCGACGGCACAGTTCGTATTTGTTTAGACGCTCGTTTGGTTAACAGTAGAATTAGTTCAGATCAGCTGAAATCTATGTCAATAGAGGATTTAATGCAAACATTTGAGGGGAAGAAGTATTTCACTTGTGTAGATTTGAATTCCAGTTTTTGGCAAGTGCCACTTATGTACGAAGATAGACCATTTACAGCTTTTAGTCATAAATATAACATTTATCAATTTTGTAGAACACCTTATGGGTTAAAGAGTAGTTCAGCAGCTTTAATTAGGGCTTTAAACATCGCATTAGGGGATGACACAGGAGAGTTTGTAACCATTCGCATTGATGATATGGTAATTAGTTCACGCAGTTTTGAGGAGCATCTACGTCATTTAGATATAGTTTTTCAGAAGTTAGATCAGGCAGGGTTCACTTTGAAGCTGTCTAAGTCGTCATTCTGTCAGTCAGAAGTGACATTTTTAGGTCATAGAGTGTCGAGTAGAGGTGTAACACCAGAGGAAAGTAGGGTTAATAAGATACTTAACGCAGAGGTGCTACAGAAAGTTAAACAGTTAAAAACATACCTGGGAATTTGCAACTGTTTCAGGAGGTTCGTTCTTAAATACTCAGGGTTGGTAGAACCATTCAGGGAATTGCTTAAAAGTGGGACTCGGTGGAGATGGGAGTCCAAGCCTGATCAGGCTTTTAGAGCGCTGAAGGAAGGTTTTGAGAAAGCTGTAGTGCTGAAATATCCTTTGAAAGATAAGGAATATGTGGTTATGACAAATGCTTCACATATAGGCATTGCTGGAGTATTATGTCAGAAAGATGATGAGGGTAATCTGTGCATTGTGTCTTTAGCCTCGCGAAGACTGACAGCAGCAGAGAAAAGATACACGATTACTGAGTTAGAGCTTTTAGGTATTGTTTTCAGTTTAGGGAAATTTAGAATGTATTTAGTAGGGGGGAAATTTGAGATCCATACAGATCACCATGCATTACTGTATATGAGGACTTGTAAACTCAGTTCTAACAGAGTTAGTAGGTGGATTCTTGCTCTGCAGGAATACGAATTCAGAGTAAAATATATTAAAGGCAAAGATAACATTCTTGCAGACATGCTATCAAGGGACACTAATTTATGTAGAGATTATCCTGTGGTTAAAGCAGAGGACGGTATTTTATTATGTGCATGTGTGGACAGTAGCAACAGTAGCAGACACTGAGAAATATGCTAGTGGAGAAACGTGATGACGTTAAGTTAAGGGAGCCACTGGCTAGGTTGGAAATAAGTGAAGAAGAGTATGTGAAATTAGGACGGTTCACGTACAAGATGCAGGATGGGCTTCTTGCACGGAAATGTAGGAATAATCGGTGGGCAATATGTGTTCCTGCCACTTTGCGGGAGGAGCTAATTTGGTTCATTCATAGGGAATTAGGACACTTTGGTGCTGCATAGGTCTTCTATGAAATTTGGTTTGACTTCATTTGGAGTAAAATGGGAAGGGATGTTAGGAGGATTTTAGCTAAGTGTGACACCTGTCAAAGGAGTAAATATCCAGTTAAATATTTAGTGGGGGAGAGATCTGCAGTTCTCACCAGCAGTCCCGGCGAACTACTATGTGTGGATTTATTTGGCCCGATCGTTAAAGGACAGTACGGCTACGAGTACATTTTTATAGTTATTGACGCTTTTAGTAAGTATGTCAAGCTATATCCGCTAAGGAAAGCCACGGGACTAGCGTGTAGCCGTCTGATCATTAATAAGTATGTACCTGAGTATGGCCTTCCTCTCAGGATACTATCTGACAGTGGACCACAGTTTACTGCAAAGAAATGGAGAACCAGTATGCAGGAAGCTGGTATTTCACACGTTCATTCCTCTGTAAGGTACCCTCAGGGTAATTCTGCAGAGCGTCCATTAAGGAAAGTGGCTCGTCTTTTTCGGACTCTAGTGCATGACAAGCATACGGCCTGGGTTGGACATCTTCCCAAAGTCGAGACTTGGCGGAATTCTGTCCAGCATGAGAGCACGAAATTGACGCCATACGAAGTTCACTTCGGAAAAAGACCACAAAATGAACTAGCGAGGGTGTTCTGTTTAAATGAGGGAAAGCAACCAGTGATGGATTACATTGTCCAGTTGGCGAAACAGAATTTATCTAAGTCAGCACAAAAGAGAAGTCGCCAACAAAAAGAAACTAAATTTGACCTATTCGAGCCGGGAGACAGAGTCTTACTTAGAGTGCCGAAACAGTCAAATAAGCTAGAGAAAGTCATGCCCAAGTTCTTTTATCTCTACGAGGGCCCATTTATAGTTTCCAAACGTATTGGCAAAACAGCATATGTGCTGGAGGATAGTAAGGGAAACAGATTATACGGGACGGATAATATACATAGTCTACGAAAGTATGTGTCATAAAGTAAGTGTGTTTAGCTGGCGAGCCAGCCTATCAAATGAGTAAGTGTGGTATTTGGTACGTGGAAGATCTGGTCCTCCAGGCAGGCGTATCAGAAGTCACACAGGGGGGGGGGGTAGTATGTAAGTAATTGAGAGTTTTTAAGGTACAGGGAAATATGACGGGATTGTCAGATGCTCTTGAGCACTAAAATGTCTCGATACACCAAGGCCAGAATTTGGTAGCGCTGGTGAATTCCCATTTGTCTCCTAGAGATGGGTGAGCGCTTGAACAGGGTATTTTTGCTGAAGGCGTCCACGAGACAAAAGATGGGCCACCAGAAGGCGAGACAGTCCTTCATGAAACTCATACATAACAGCACACGTGATGTCTGTTTACGGCCTCGCCATGTAAGAATTGTAAGTGTGTAATTTAAGGTAATTAGTACAAAGGTATTATTTGAGTGAGGAGAACTGGTCTGAGTTGAGAACTAGTATTAAGTAGAAAATGGTCTACGGGAACTTAAGAAGACAGGGCGATTACGGCACAGAAATATTTGGTGTTATATGTAATGCGCACTTACTGGTTTTTTTTTTCAGAAGTCATTATTTATTTTGTATTATATACAGAGAGATTAAGTATTATGGTCACGATGCGCTGCCACAATAGTGTGATCGTGTGCTCCGTGAGACTAAGTTTCACCAGAGGGAAGCGACCTCCAGTGAAATTAGGAAGTTCTGTGGTGATATAAATATATCAGAACACCTTTGATGCGTGTGATGTGACACCATATATACACACTGCTCACACATTATTTATGTATATCTTTCCCAACATAGAGATATTTGAGAGGCGGAAATATCCGTGGAACATTAATCTAAGTGAAAAACATTGGACTGGTTGCACAGGGCAATCCAAAATGACTACAGACTTTGACGCAAAGTGCGTAAAGAAAATTATGAGTGTATATATATGTGATTTAGGGTGATTTAATTTATGTAATATGTATTTTGGATGGGGATTTATTAACGTGTCTGGGATAATCGCATGATGGACCGTCGTCACGGTAAATCATCCGATGATCCGAGGCGAATATGTAACGTGTTTTTCGAGGGTATTTTACGCCACTGACATAAGTCAGTAGGAAGCCATTCAATATTTATTTACGCGGCAAATTGTTCAGCCAAGAGAAGTTTTCATGTAACTTATTATTATTATTAAGGTATTTTTGGAGCGTTTTTTTATAAAGTTATAAGTGTACAGATAGGTTTTCGATGTCGTAGAAAACTTTATCAAGCGAATTATTACGAACAACATTATCGCGGAAAATTATATGATTACGGAATTTTTCGGATTTTGTCAGTTAGAGTTTGTTGAGAGAGATGAGTCACTGGGAATTCGGCTACAGGCTTATTCTTGTCGAGAAGCATGACGCAAGCGGGGTTGCTGCTTCAAGGAAAGGCGAAATGGCCTGGACCGGTAATCGACATCTTCGTCGCGCCGAGTGCATTGACCCGGAGGTGGGGAGGATCGCGTGGTGGCTCAACCAATCAGAGGAGAGCGGGCGACTTGAAGACGGTACCAGAGAGGGGAGGCGAGGAGTGCATATATGGTTTGCGCGCCGAGGAGACAAGGCGATTATCTTTGTAAAACTTGACCGTTGTGGTTGCTCGTGTGGTTGGTTCCGGTGTGACCGGACCATAATATAACATTTCTACAACTAACGAAGAAGATGACGACGTCCAGGAGGCTGTGGGAAGCTCTCTTCAACATCCAGTACGAGGGAAATGCTACGGTATTTTCCAATGGTAAGCGCGAATGACTCAGAACTACATAATCTCTCGTTTCTTTGTTTCAAATTCAGTATTTAAGTAACTTCATAGCTTGGGAATAATAGTAAAATCAGTAATTCATCCGACTCCGTTTTCACGTAATTCTCTAGCGGTAATATTCAAATCGCAACTCTCCAATTTAAATTTAAAATATATTATTATTATTATTAATTTTGCCATACTTGTTTTATATAATAAATTCATTTCTTTTAACCATGCAATCTTTGCTTTCAGTAGGTAGCATTAGATATAGACCAAATTCCTTCTCCTGATACAATTGTTAGTTGGGTTAATGATCAAATCATACCACGATCTGAGTGAAAAGATTCTTGAAGGTGTTCTACCAGAGCTAGGTGTTGTTAAATATAAATTTAGATTTCAACATAGCGTTGAGGTCTTGGTGCCCATTAATACAACATATCTTAGTCAGAGTAAACATTACATTTGTACACCCCAACAGTGAGGGCTATAGAAACCGTTTCGACAGGAAGACCAGAGCTCGAAACAGGAACACCAGGGTCTTTATCCAAGACCTCTTCTTCACACTACCACTCAGTAAACGGAGTTGCTTCTAGAGGATAGATGTTCTGCACAGGCCGCTTCACCTCTCCACTTGTAGTCTTCACCTTGACCACTCTGACGACATTGTCCTTTCCGGGATGTACTGAAACCACCCTTCCTAAAGGCCAGTCCATTCTACGTGCACTGTCACTTCCAAGGATCACTACTTCTCCCACCTTCAATTCTCGATGTGAGTTTGCTTTGCCTTTTCCCGGTTTAAGTTGCCCTAGGTACTCGAGTCTGAATCTTTTTCGCTATTCTACCCTCAAATGCTGCATGTGCCTGAACCTTTTTCCACGGTTTAGCTGATCAATGTGATCAATATCGGGTACTCCCACCCTCGGAATGTCCTGAAGAAACATTGCAGGTGTCAACGCTACCAAATCATCACTATCTTCAGACAAATAAGTCAAAGGCCGACAATTGATGACTGCCTCTGCGTCCAACAGAACCGTTAATAGTTCCTCATAGTCTATGAAGGAACGACCTAGTACTCGTCGCAACAACTTCTTCAGCATTTGAAAAATACGCTCCCAAAACCCACCCCACCATGCAGCAGTGGGAGGATTGAATTTCCAAACAATTCTCATGCACGTAGCCTCAACATTTATTTCTCCTCAATGCTTGCAGAAACCCTGGAGTAGATAGTGTCCTAACGAGTTCAAAATGCACAGCTCTGAAAACCGCACACGTGAATAGCACCACCCAGAACTTTTCACCTCCTCGGAGGTATATAGGGCCAGCTAGATCAACTCCTACAATTTCAAAGACAGAAGCGTCTCTAATCCGATTCTCTGGCAAAGGTGCAACTTCGATGGTAATTCCCTTTGCTTGGAGTCTTCTGCACCTGACACAGCTCGAAATCACCTTTCTTATTGTCCTTCTACCATTAACAATCCAAAACCGTTCTCGCAAAGTGGACAGAAGAACTTGTACTCCAGCGTGAGACATTTCTAGATGTTTCTCCATGATCATCATGTGAACTAGCTGATGTTTAGCTGGTAGCAGAATTGGAGTGAGGAATAATTCATCGTCCGGTCTCCTTATTAACCTCGTTTTTACTCGAAGTTATCCTCATTCATCTTCAAACACGTTCAGATTTTTGAAGGACTGCTCCTTTTCGGCGAGCATCTCTTGCGTAACAGTCTTCTTTCAGCTACTTGCAATTCTTCGACTTGGAGTTCCTTTGAAAAACGTACTTCATCCCCTTTTGCTGTGTTGTGGATGAATCGTAGAATCCAGGCTGTCATCCTGACAACTTTTGAGTACTTGGAAAAGTATTTCAGATACCACCTTTCTTCTGGTTCCACAGAAACTAGTACGGTTGAAATTCCTTTCCTTTTCTCTTCATTTATCCTTTCTTCATCAGGCAAGGCATTGTCGAGAGGCCATTCCGAACTAGGAGATCTCAACCAATGAGGGCCCTCCCACCATATCGACGTCATGAGTTGGGAAGCAGAACAACCCCTAGAAGGCAGGTCAGCCGGGTTATTCACTCCACGTACATGATTCCAGCTATCAACTGTTTAATTTCCTTCACCCGACTTGCTACAAAAGTTCCCCAGACTTCCTTCCTCTTGATCCAGCAGAGAGCTGTTGTAGAGTCTGTCCAATAATATGTTGAAAGTTCTGCTAATCCTAAACTTGCCATTATGGAAAATGCAAGACGAGCTCCAATTGAACAAGCTAGGAGTTACAACCGCGAAATAGTCATTTTTTTCAGCGGGGCTACACGAGACTTTGCTTGAAGAAGCGTTATATTTGTGTCCTTTCCATCTTCTGAACGAAGAAACACAACCGCAGCATATTGTTCTATCCCGATGTTGGGGGAGGGATGAACAGGGATGTGTACGTGTTTAATTTTAGGGGTGGTTTCCGAAAGGTGCAGTTTCCCGTCTTTGGGGAAACTACTAGTGTAAGTGTCTGTTTCAGGATGAAATATAACGGGGTGCTATCCTACGGGGTGCGTCTACTCGTTAAGGGATGAATGCTTAATAAAGAGCTATTAACTTAATTTACCACTTTGGCCGCTGCTGTCTGGCTGCTATTCAAATACAATGGAGTTCTTGACGGTGCAATTCCTGGCGTTCACGGTCAGGGGCAGTTAGGACTGAGGGCAGGCTGCGTGTGAGGATGTAAAGTAAAAGGAAATAAGTATAAGATGTGTGCTTACTGACCAAGTGTTTATTTGGTCAGTTATGGTGATCTGCTGTCCCTTTTACTAGTGGACAGGTGTAAAACAATGTGTACAAGTACAAGTGTGGGTTTGGGTGATAAAGTACAAATGTGTAAGTTATAAGGAGATCTGAACACACTCTATTCTCACCTGGTGGTGTTGGAGCTGGAACCGGAGATGCAGAGCCGACGGCCGCGAATAGACATTGGGCTTTCCTGGGGTCTACCTTTTAAGGTCTCCCGAGCTGCTGACTTGGCGTTTCGTCACTGTTGCTGTTCCAGATTCCGGCGATAGTGTATTTGTTTATAAGTGATGTAAGCTTGGCTGACAGCTAGATCGCTGCGCCTGCCTGTGTTAAGGAAGTGTATGAGGCTTGCAGCCTGAAAGGGGTAGTTTATAGGTGAACGATGAAGGGGTGTGTTGGCGTTTCAGGTCCTAGGGTCGTCCCGACCCTTGGGCTGAACAATATGCTACTCCACTTGCGTCGCAGAACGTATGAAGGCTCCAAGATTCAGGTGTCTTGCAGCGTGCCATTTGTCTGGGAATTTTAATATCAGGCAATACCTCAAGTTCTTAATGCCAAATTTCAAACTTCTTCCTCATGTCATCCTCCATTTCTTCATCCCAGCTCATTTTCTTCCGCCAACTTTCTTGCAACAGCAACTTCGGTACTAGAGAGACAGGACATGTGAATCCTATAGGATCAAAGATTCTCTGAGCAACCGCCAATACATTTCTTCTAGTGTCAATTTTCGCACAAGAAAGAACATCTTCTGTCTTGTTCCATCGAAGTCCTAATACCGAGGTTACCTCAGGAACTACCGAGTCGCTCACGGGAGAATTTAGACTTGTGTACTCCCAGTTACGAAGATCAAAACGTACTCTGGCCAGCAATGCGGTAGATTCTTTTATAAACGTACTCAATTCTTCCTCATTATCCAAAGAGGTGATACAATTGTCTACATAGAAGGAATTTCTCAGTCTTTTTGCTGTCTCGTGGTAGTCGACGCTCTCTCTCAATTGAAGGTCTAGAACTGCTTCCAGCGGAAATGGGCTACAATTCAGCCCAAATACGACTTGGCAATGTCGAAAAACCTTCAATTCACTAACTTTGAATCCTTCCACCATAAGAAGCGCAAGAAATCACGATCAGTTTCCTGAACAGATATTTGCAGGAATGCCTTCTTAATATCGGAAATTACTCCTATCCTATTTTTTCTAAACATCAATAGAAGCGTAGGGATTTGTTGTAGCAAATTAGGACCCTTTTCGAGACATTCATTTAAAGAAGGAGTATCCTTCGATTTGCTGGATCTATCAAACACAGGTCTCACATTGGTGGTAGAGTTTTCTTTGAAGATTCCCCGGTGTGGTAAATAATAGCACAGGTCTTCCTTTTCTCCTTCTGGAACCTCTTCAATTATGCCCTCATTTAGCCATTCTTGAAACACATTTCCACATTCCTCAAACTTTCCTTCTTTGGTCAGTCTATTCGAAACTGAGATCAATCTCTTCTCCGCTATATCCTTGTTGTTCCGTAAGTACTGTCGGCTCTCCAACCAAGGTAACGCAACTTCATATCGGCTATCCGCATTAACCTTTACAGTCTCTTGGAAGTAATGACGTGCAGCTTCTTCCATCACTTCTCTCGACTTGTTTTCCATGGGGTCAGATATGCCTATAGTCTCTAAGTTCCAAAGGTCGGTTATAGAGGCAGATTGAATGCACAGGGTAGTTGAATACAAAGCCAGGGAACTACCCTCTTCGTCTTTCAATTTACCAGTCACGGTCCAGCCAAGCGTTGTCCTCACAGCAACCAATCCTGATTCAAGCTTATGGGTTTCATTCAGCAAAAGACTCCTCGCAACATCAGCTAGTAGCAGGACTTCCACGTCGGATAGATTTGTTCCCACATCAGACAGCCATATCCTTTTTGCTTTCATTTCCTTCATCCACGGTCCGAACTTCAATCTTGGAATCTTCCCACAGATTACCTTCTGGTCAATCAATTGCAACGTGGTATTAAAGGAACCATCACAACTGCTTAGGTTCACATCATACAGGTGATGATCTTCTTCACGAGTCTCAGCGCCCCCAAACAACTTGTGGATCATCATCTCGGTCTTAAAAGGTTTATATCCCATTTCGTCAGCAGTCTTCCGTAAAATGTAGGATCTTTGTGATCCACTGTCTATTAGTGCTCGGACCATCTTCTCCTTTCCTTTATGTGTCAGTTTGATGCACAGCGTCTGTAGAAACACCTCCTTTGTGGCACTCTGAATGTTCATGGAGATATTGCTCTGCCTTTCCCTATCATCCTGTATTTTAGATTCAGGTTTCTCCTCGACCTTCTTTGTATTCAGTTTATGACACATGATCCCAACGTGAGGACTAGTGCACAGTGGGCAACGAAGATGTGCCTTGCAATTTTTCATTCTGTGTCCTACCTTAAGCCAAGCAAAACAACAGTTTTCTTTGGCCAGCTTGTTGTGCCTTTCCTCCAAACTCATTTGTTGAGCAAGGTGGCATTCCTTGCTCTCGTGGACATTTGCTACAAAACACACACTTTCACTTCTTGCCTTCAAACTAGGTCGAAAACAAAGAATTCGCCGTTGGTAAATGTGTGTGGACATTTTTTCCTCTCACTCTCTCTTGTCTTTTCGTATCGGACAGACCAAAACCTGCCCGAGCAAAGGTTATCCTCTCTTCTCCCTCCACTTCACGTTTGAGGAAATTTAGAAGAGCCTCTAGCCTATCTTTCAGTTCACCAATCAACTCATCATTCACTGATTGATTTCTGAGCCATGTCCTTAAAACATCTTCATGTAAGCATGATTCCACGAGAGGGAACAACATGGACCCATACTTATCCCTTGTTACACCTATAGATTCTAGAGCTCTTAACTTGCTCTCTAATGTGTCATACAGTAGGCCTACAGCTATTCCTGATTTTGTCATTGTTGTGCGACACATTCTGAATGACTAACCCAATTAGCTCCCTAACGTAGTACTCCGTCAGGAGATCTTCACGACCGAACCGATTCGTCATGCACTCTATAATCTTTGGATAGTTTTCAGCGGTGGCTGGGAAACTGTTCAAAAGTTCTCTGGCACGACTGTCAGGTTTGGTGCACTGAATCAGATATTGAAATTTATCTTCTGATTCTATGTCACTATCTTCATGGATTCTCTTAAACATGCTCCAGAATCCTAACCAATCTTTAACGTCCCCTCCAAACTTGTCTAGTTCCAACCTAGGGAGTTTCAATTCCTTTTAGCTGCAGATGAAGCTTCAGAAATGTGTTCTCTAACCACACCAACATTCTCATTGGAGCAAATATTCGTCATCTTTAACCTTACCGTACTTCATCTAAATTATCTCTATAAGTCTCAACTGCCCCGTACCCACGGCTGTAGACATCATCCTCTTCTTCTAATGCTAGTTCCAGTATTTGTTCATCCAATGGAGCAAGTTCAGCACTTAACCTCTCCAATTTCATCAGCATCTTCTGTGCCGATTCCAGGTCAACTAATTCGCTAGTTAAATTACGCATTACCTCATTATATGGTTTTGTGTAGGACGCTCGAATTGGCTTACTTTGTTTCACAAGCTTTTCCATTGTCTTGTAGGCTAGGCTATACCAAGATTTTCACTCACATAGAAATCTTACGTATATTGCCATAACTTCTCGTAATTTACGTATTAAATCACGTCGGGGTCACCATATGTTTTGTTAAGGGACTAATCCACCGAATTAGTGTTAACCATTACTTATTTAACTATTTATTTCACTACACAACTATACAACAGACATATTCAAACATAGAACAACGAACAACAACTGCCACAGTCTTTTGTCTCAGAGTCCAAACACCACAAGATGGCCCTCCAGCCAGTGGCCGCCATTTAGGGTCTAAAAACGACTTAGTAGACTCTTTTAACCAGTTCCATAACAGTGGGTAATATTAACTTCCGCACTTCTGTAGCCATTTATTTCAATATACTGCTTACGAATAGATAGGTAATTTTTAAACCATGTCCAAGCTACTCCTCGGATACCTGCTTTATCAAGTTTCCCTAAAAGAATTTCATGGTCAACAGTATCAAACGCCTTTCTCAGGTCTATGAAAAGGCCACTCGCTGTCATCTTATTGTCTAAGACATCCTGCAAGTTAGAGATAATATCAATTGTGGCTATTTCTTTGCTTGAGTTTTCTCGGAATCCATATTGCCCTTTGTAGAAGTAATCATTTTTATTTAAGAAATTAACAATTCTTTTTTTTACTACTGTTTCGAGTACCTTGGATATGGGTGGGAGGATGGAAATGGGTCTGTAATTGTCCGGATTGCTTTTGTCACCTCCTTTATAGACTGGTATGACTTATGCTATTTTTAGATCATCAGGCACCAGACCAGTCTCTAACGATATATTTATTAAAGTAGTTAGTGGGTTACATAGCATGCCAATGGAGTTTTTTAACAATTTTACTGACATACCATCTTTGTCTTGGCTACTTTTCATTTTAAGGCTTAATATAATATTGCGAATTTCCATCTCATTAGTCGGGGTCATAAATATGGAATCTGTGTTGACATTAATTGCATTAACTTTCTTCCCTGGGGGAATGTTTTTGGCTAACTTGTGTGCTATGTTTATAAAGTGAGTGTTTAGAGTATTGCAAATATTTTCTTTTCCTGTGAAAGATTTATCGTCAATTATTATCTCACTGGGACCATCTTTGTTTTCAGTTGTGCAGTTGTAGATAATTTCATTGATTACTTTCCAAGTACCTTTTATGCCATTGGCATTCAATGTTAATTTAGTATGAGGATTTCAGTTTCCGTTTTAAAGCTGTCACTTTGTTCCTACATATTATGTGCTCTTCCTTTAAGAGGTTATTGTTTCTGTAAATGCTAGTTTTAAGTTTAGCATGTAGTAGGTCCCTTTGCTTTATTAGTTGAATTAATTCTGTTGTTATCCATGGGTTTTTGTGGTTCTGGTGTATTTCCTTCAAAGGTGGGTCAGTGTTTTCTTTGTTGGGTGTCTGTGTCAAGATTTTGTGTTTCGAGGCGATGTAAGTTTCGTTTAGATCATCTAAGCAGTCTATTTGATTGAGATCATTAGAGCATTTATTTTTGCTCACGTACCGGTAATTTTCATTTACGTTTTTTGAACTAGACCTTTGCTTGTTGGGGGCGTATTTAAATGTCATGTTCGAGATTGGGCTTTTGCCTGGATAGGAATTTGACCAGAAAATCTCAGTTACAAGAATATTATGATCACTAATATCAATATTTATATTGCTTATTCTATAGGCATATTTAAAGTTATTAGTGGCCACCTGATCTAGGAGTGTACTTATTGATTCACTTATTCTTGTTGGATAGCGAGTATTGCCTTGTGTGAAACCATAGCTTGATAGTAGATTGAGGTATGATTTGGTTACATTATTTTTGTTAAGTAAGTTAATATTTGTAACACCAATGCATAAGGAAAGATTGGCATTGTTTTTCGAGAGAATGTGCTCTAGAGATTGCATGAATTTTGTTGCGTTATGTATGTTAGGATTATATACTGCAATTATATTAATAGTATGCAGGTTATTGAAACGAACAGTATCATTTCTTATAAGCTCTAACTGGATCAAGCTATGGTTACTCTCAACTAGGTTAAGAACTTTTGTATTCCATTTTTTGTGGACATAAACTCCCACACCTCCACCATCCTGATTGTCTTTGTGTACAAATGCAACAGAATAGTTTATTAGGTTGAAGTATTTAGCTTCATTACTTTTCACCCAAGTCTCGGTTACCACTATGACATCTAGATTTTCCACAATATGTATTAGTATCTCGATATCTTCTAGTTTATTTTTTAGGCTTCTGCTATTTAGGTAAAGACACTTGATTTGGCTAACCTCATTTTTAGTGTCTGATATGTAAAGGCGCTACATATAGCTAGGATCACGTCAACACCAGAGGACCTAAGAGTATATGGGGATACACGGAGATATTACAAGAATCTCCCAAAACGTAAACGCTTTCAATACATAGAAAAAGAAGGTGAGAGGATCGCCAAAGAAGCAATGAATGATCCATACATAGCCATCAGACCAAGAAGATCGTCAAGATCTAGCAACGTAGAAATAGGAATATGGGAATCGCACTTCACTCTCATCCTTAACGGTACAGGTCAACAAGCGGCATATGAAATTGAATGTAGAGATCAACACGAAGAAATACTCCCCATCACTAAAACAGAGGTATTAGACATAATCAATGCTACGAAATGTAACAAGGCCGCAGGACCAGACGGGTTTTTCAACGAACATCTAAAGGAATCGGCACAATACCTATCAGAACTATGGTCCAAGCTCTTTACCAAATGCCTAGAAACAGGAAATATTCCCAAAGAATGGAGAAAATCGACCATTAAAACTCTCTATAAAGGAAAAGGTGAAACCAACGACCCCAACTCGTACAGAGGAATTGCACTGGAAAGCAACACCTTCAAGTTACTGACAAGAATTCTAACCAACAGGATAGTATACGAAGTCGACTCCAAGATACCGGAGGAACAATTCGGCTTTAGACGAGGAAGAGGAACCTTGCACGCAATTCAAAATCTGTTAAATGACATAGAGGAAGCAAAACGACTCCAAAAGGGAAAGTTTTATGCAGTCTTTATAGACTATACAAAGGCCTTCGACCTAATTGACAGAAGAAAGCTCACATCGAAACTTCAAAATATCATCGAAAATCACAATCCTTTAACAATCTTAGTAAAAAATATCCTGGCATACAACCAGATCGCCATAGATGACGCAGTATGCAAAACAAAGGAAATCACCCAAACTAATGGAGTGTTGCAAGGAGACCCCCCTCAGTCCCATACTGTTCAATATTGCCACAGCCGATGTAACAACAGCAATCCGAGAGAAATCAAAGGACGCGGTGATCTACATATATGCGGACGACATGGTCCTAGGATCACCAAATAAGGAAGAACTCCAACACGCCTTCTCAGCACTAGTAGAATGGGCAGGAAATAACAGTCTGAAAATAAACTGGACAAAAACCCAACAGATGGTTTTTCGGAAAGGTGGGCGTGTAGCAGCAAACGACAACTTGCAATATGAAGAGGTCAAAGTGGAAATAGTGAATCCAGTTAAATACCTTGGGATAACTTTACAGACTACCGGAACATTCAGACTACACATCCAAGACAGAGCAGTGGCTTGCTTGAAAGCCATGTACGACATTATCAATCTACAGCAGCTATCCTTAAAAACAGCTATGCATCTGTTTGACGCAAAGATCCTACCAATTCTCACATACGGGATCCACTTGATATGGGACCGACTAACGAAGAGAGATCTGGCCACCATCGAAAGAGTTAAAGCCCAATTCCTGAAAACCTTAATGGGCATCTCAAAATACACGCGCTCCCGCCTAACATATGAATTAGCACGGGAACCCTTCCTTGTCGAAGAAATAAGAACAAAATTACAGCTTCCATCAACAAAGAATGCTGAAGTGCACCTAGCAGAGAGAAGAGATAAGAGAGAAGGCATTCCGCTAGAATTTTACAGCACGGATGCCATGATCAACCGGAACTGGACCAGCGCCAATCAGAAACTAAGACATGTGGTGATAAAGTTAGCAGTGCATGGGTACCACCATAAAATATGTAAAAACATGTCCTACCACGCCCCAAATGAACTCTGCGTGTGCTCGTTATGTGACCAGTTCTGTGACACATATCACATCACACGATGTAAAAATAACCAGAAATCACTCTGTGATTATAGCAAGGACTAACATTTAAAATGAACAAAGCATCATACAGTGTTGCTCTATTTCACAAATAACATTCAATTCACAATATAATGACTGGTCATGAATGAATGCTTTAATTCACACATTCCTGATTGATTACTGGATCATGATGTTTTTCACATCAATTAACTCTTTTGTAGCATGTTTGTTTCACTAGTGTAAATCTATGTTATGCACATTCGTGCGCTTTTCTGTTAATAATATGTAGTCGTGGATACAGTCATATTTACGCTCATCAATTGATGTGTGTAAGTCAACATCAACTGGAAGGTCCATGTCTTGATTCTTTATTATTACTGTGAATTGGATGGCTGAGCCTTGTTGATTGAAGAGTCTTTTACTACCGTTTCAATGTCTTCTGGTGAGGTGATCCTGGCAGCCTTGTCACTATCTGATTTACGGACGAAAATTTTACAGTCCCGGGTCCAGACGTATTTAAAACCTAAATTACGGAGGTCTCTTGCCTGTTTGTGAAGTACTTTATTGGCTGGCGTCAAATGCTCGTTAATGTTAACTCAAGTAAATACACAACGACATCATTACCGTCTGAACTCTAAGACAGTCTGTTTTACTCACTTTCGTTTTTCTGGTTGAGACATTCCTCGCACAAGGCACTGAAATGGTCGTAGCAGACGTACTTTTCACAGAGCACACAAGAGTTTCTGTTCTTTCTGTCCCAATTTCTAGGACATACAGCACATCATCCAGATTATCCTGGTGTTTTTCTCTTCAAGTGTGGAGTCTGAGAGCCCTGGGGAATTTCTTCTCGATCCTTTGAACTCAATCGCAAGGCTTTCTCTCTGATATTGCGGGGCAAACTTGTCTCTCTGCTATCCGAGGCTTCAACAATTGCATGGAGAATTCGTTCCAGGTCCTTGCTAATGTTCCCGGCTATATCACGCCTCATATTAATCAGTTACACTCGAGTAACTATACGTTCTCACAATAGAAACACACGCAAGAATTAAAATTAACTAAACACGAGTTTTCCAATGTAGCCTCGCCAGTGCTCGCATGGGTAAAATTTCACCCCAGTCAGCTTTGTCTCTTTGCCGGAAACGAACTGACGCGCGATGGGTTATGACAGACAGCTCGAGTGGCGCCCCACAGTTTCCTTGGAAGGTACACAAGAGCCCAGGGTACAGTCCGTGATAGAAAAAATTCAGCAGTCGTTTTTCAAGAGTTGGGGTAATTAATTACCCCGCGCGAGTACTGGAGGGTTAATCTCGCAATCATAAACCAAAGGGCATCCTTTTTATTTGGAATCCGAACTACTGGACTTGAAATTTTACATCAAGAATCTCACATGCATTTACTGAGAAACGAACCCGGTTCGTCTTTGTGAGTGACCGGTCAAGCTTGACCGTTAACCCAGAGTGGACTCCGGTGTAGTGTGTATGATCGCCCGTCATTTTTTAGTTCTTTAGTGAATTCGTGGCAGTTGATCAAACTTACGCCGGCTCTATGCTTCCCTCATAGCTTGGAGATCCCGGATTCAATTCAATTCCCGAAAATTTGACCTGCGGGCTAGAAAGAGACGCACTCAGATTCGTGAGGAAACTTGAGTAGCTGGCGCCTGGCTGGTATGAAGAGTAGCGTCCCATGCCCTGAAACCAAGAAAATGGTGTCGTTAGTAATAGTACCGTAGTTCGTCCTACTCACAGATTACGGTACTCTTCCTTTGCCATCACATGTGTGTAGGAGGAAGTTGTGATGAAATAGTGATTTTCCAGTACAGTATTATTAATTAATAGAACCGATACGATCGTGATAATATAACCCTACCATATGTCAATCAGAAGGTACAATAATATACCAATCAAACACAATAATACGCAGGGAGATTCCAGAAATATTTATTTACAGGAAAATAAATGACTGAAGCTGCAGTCCACATGAAGTGAACAATTATAAATGTTCCTAAGTTAGATGTTCATTTTATGGGTTGCTATTTGCCTAACGATGTGAATTGTGAAGGTTAGTGACCATAGCCGACCTCATAACCCTTCAAGCCTCACCATCTTTAATTATCCGATTCAAATGACAGCCATCTTGCTGGTGATGTCTTCCCATTTTCTTTCTGCGCTTCTCATTGGTTGCTGGTATTCAGCGAGCCAATCACGTCTTTCTTTCCACCTTTCTAGAAGTTCCTCGCCTGAGCTCCTATATAAGCGCTGGCAACTGGGACATTCAACACGTCGCACAGTGGTCCTTTTGCACGATCTGGGCGCTCAAAATGTAAAAAATAAATGTCTTGTATTTTCATGTTGTATGACATTTTTAGTATCAGCAATGTCAGAGGACCTCAGAACTGTACTTATATGTCTTATTTGTTCACCCCCTGGAATGTAAAAGACCGCTGAAGTAGGACGTTTCTTATCGCATCCACAGCTGGAAGCAATGCTGATTATTTTTGTTTGAATCTTGTGCTTGTAAAGACTTGTTAGTTCAGCTATCTTCATCGTTTGCCAGTTTTCTTTATGAAATTTGCAAAATCTTATAAAAGTCGCTGTGTTTATGTGATAAACTTTTGAAAATAGTGAATTTTTGTAATAAAATAATTCTTCTTTTATGGGGTTTCAGACCAGGAAATTCACAATTGTCAACCATTGGTGAATTTCTTTCCATTAGCCTATAGCCTACACCCTATTATGTTTTCTGTGTAAAAATTATCTGCAACTTTTTGTAACTTTGACTTTTGCTCTCCTTTTAGTGTTGTCGGAAGGATTTTCGCGGAACGATCTTTCCGATGCTTGGCGCCATGCATGTGGAAAAGCGAAAGGATTTGAGCTTATCTAATAGAAAACAGCGATCTGAAATCCCTTGGACAGTCTGTTAAAATAATGTTAGAAAAAAATCTTATTCATTTTTCCGCGCAGTTAAGAAAAACGTGGTTTGCCAATCGCAGGATCTTAAGAAAGTTTGTCACGAAATAAGAATAGCCTGGAGGGGAATATGGAGAGGGAATACAGGTAACGTGGGCCGTCCTTCTCAATCATTCGTGGAGTGTAGTGATTTTTCGAAACGAAGGATATTGCAACCATTAATACAAAAACTCAAGAGGGAAGAGCTAGCGTTAGCCGGTCAAGTGAGTATAAGCTTAGAAGGAAGGAGAGACACCACTGAACTTAATGAAAAAAAAAATGCAAAATTTTCTACCAGTTTTGCGGCATTAAGGAAAATCCTAATCCAGTTGAAAAATATTATTATTATTATTATTATTATTATTATTATTATTATTATTAGGCTAATAAGAGAAGTTTAACCTCAGTTGTTGTTGTTGTTGTTGTTGTTGCTTATTTTAGGAGCTGCGACATCGTGGTCGTATAGTCCCATGTATTTTGAGTGTGTCTGTGTAATTTGTGTGATAACCTGTGTTATTGTGATGCCTGTAATACTATTTTTCATTTGAGATAGGATTGGGAAGACGGTGGCCGTGGCCCTAAGTCAGGAACCATCTCAGCATTTGCTCGGAGTAGAAGTGGGGGAATCCACGGAAAAACACTTCCAGGATGGTTGGGGTGGGAATCGAACCCTTCTCTTCTCAGTTTTGCCTCAGGAAGCTTAGTTTTACCCCGTACCAGCCATCACACTAGAAGTAAAATTTCTTGGCAGAACCGGGAGTCGAACCTGGACCTCCGGGATCACTTCCAGGATGGTTGAGGTGGAAATCGAACCCTCCTCTTCTCAGTTTTGCCTCAGGAGGCTTAATTTACCCCGTACCAGCCCTCACACCAGAATTAAAATTTCTTGGCAGAGCCGGGAATCGAACCTGGACCTCCGGGACTACAGTCAAACTTATATTCTTATAAATGAGAATAAGGAAATTGTTTTACAAAATTTTGAACAGTTATTTTAAGGTTTATAGACCATTTCTATATGTAAAGGTATTTTGCGCGGCCAGATACCCTCAAAGGACCATTGTGCGTCGTCATCGACGCTTATTGTCAACTAGACTCGACTTGCTGTCTACGTCGAAACTATCGACACTATGGAAGTCCAGCGCACTCAAGTCATTAACAGGCACATGTTGCCTTGCTTCTCGTAAGCTGCGGCGTACTAGCTGTCAATCCATCTTCCTGCTGGAACGCTACAATCTTGGTTACTAAACTTGAGTATGCCTAACTTAGGCTAAAACTTCGCTTCAACTAGTCAGCATGGAACATTAGCAAACTTTGCTAACCTTTTTAAAACTGCTCCTCCTGTCGAGGTAACGTTGTTATATTTGACCTGCATGGTCTTACAGTGTTTTACTTCAGCAGTTTACCTGCTTGCTTTCTTCAAGTGTTATGTGTGACCAACGCTTCAAGAAGATTCTACAAGAGTTAAGCTTAGTAAACAATCCTTCTATGGAACAGTTTCTATGCATTTTGTAAAGTCAATAGTGATCAACATGATCCTAACTTAAAACTTGTTTTCTATGGGCTCTGTTCGCAGGCCGTTCATTCATTGTTCTAGGCTTGTCAGCCTAATGATTCTGTATAACTTCCAATTCCATCCAAGGGCTAGCTTTGCCTTATGGTACGTAACTTATTTCTTTTTCGTTGAAAGGCATATTTGTGCCACTTACTAGTGTTTTCTATCAATGCTTTCTTGTTTGCATTCTAGGATTAAGCCCTTTAATGCATACACGTGGCCAGGGCCGGATTTACCGTAAGGCAAAATAGGCACGTGCCTAGGGGAGCCGCAGTCCAAGGGGCGCCGCAAGGCGCACCATCGGTTAGGCAACCGGCAATGATCTGTACTGGAGGCGCCCCGAAGGGCACCGCCGTCAGGCACCCTCCTTGCTAGGGCTTTAAATGTGCTAAGTTAGGATTATAGCAGTATACATGCTAAAATAAATATTGAGAAATGAGCAGAGACATTTAGAAATAATATCGTGTCTTTGTCGCATGCCCTTCCACTTCGCTCTTCGTTATATCGCTCGACGCCCTTTCGTCCCGACAATTGTGAGAGGGGTGGGGAGGTGGGCGAGCGGAGCTGTGCAGCGCGTGCTGTTCTTGCGGTAGCTGGGTTTGCTTGCATTGTAGTAGCATCGAAGTGCCCCCCTTGCCAGTCCTGTTTGCAAGTTCGAGCTTGCGTTGTGTTGTGATGTGATCTGCAAGTAAATGTTTTAAACTATGGGCAGCAAAAAGTTGTCTGGTTACCAAAACCATTTCCGCAAGCTGAAGAGGATAAGAAAGCCTGTCAAAATGTCGGAAAATAAATGAGATGTTTAGTGCGCGTGTGAATCCTACACCTCCAACGCAAATTCGGATAACAATAACAATTCTTGCTCTTCGGACGCATTGACTGCGCTGGTGTTCAGCAACTTGAGGTAAGCTACCGTACACGAATTACTTTACGCAAAGTAGGCCTTTCCCAATAGGCGATTTCTTGATACACTGTTGCACAAATTGACACACGTAAAAACTCAGACTGGCCTAGAAACCATACCGTGCCTGCAGAGTATATTAAAAGTTGTTCTTTTAAAATGTACTATGTTTGAAGTGCTCTAATTAATACGGGATTTTCCCTTTCAGCTCCAACAAGCCAACATTGATGAAATAGAGAATGAATATTCTACATTTAATTCAAATGACACCTTAGGGGGAGAAAGCAACGAAAATTTTAATTTTCCTCAGCGGACAAACAACACTCAGCAAACATCCTCACACAGTGATGACATGGTTGAAGGAACCGGTGACAACAATGAAGTAGAGGGGATTTCGATATTTTCAACACTCAACAATGGTAGGGAGGGCAACAGGGCAACGCCTAAGCCTCTGCACCTTTTTTTTGTACTGCTGTGGCGCGTTTATGTTTCCAGCTTTTGAACAATATATACAATGTCTGTCTGTCTGTCTGTCTGTTAGGTAGTCAGCCCGAAGGCTGGTTGGATCCTCAAAAAGCACCGCCGTTACGTTATGTGAGTAGATACCCACAAAAACCCAAGGCAGCGCAATATTGAGGCATTCTAGGCAAGAAGAGGAGTGAGGTAGTTTGCCATTGCTTTCCTCACTGAGTCAGAACAGTAGACCTAACCCTATGAGTAGAACCTTTCACAGCATCCACAGGCACTGACTGTGCCCTGAATGCCATAACTAAGCACCACCCATACCTCAGTAGCTTCCATATAATCACAGCCACGAGTAAGACTGAGACATCGGTGAAAAGCCACCTTTTACTCTAGCCTGTGCCAACTGACAAATGCAAATGTACTGTATTCATCAAGAGACGGCAAACAGGCCCATACAGTAACTGTGATGCAGTAGCGCTTCTTTGTGATGTGGGCACGGAGGTTCCGGACTATAATGTTTCTCTCGAAAGTTGGTTTAAATATTGGTGAACACTTTTTGTTTCTTTGATTATTAAAGAAACTAAATTTGATAATCACTATTTTTCTTCCAATCCTTTCTAACGCAGACAAAAGCTCGAGCAAAGCTATCGAATAATGGTACCATAAAAAGTACACTTACAAATAACCAAACATGCAGGCCACTGCAATCATTGCCTCATGGCCTCGTAACCTTCTCAATAACACCCAAACTACTAAAAAAAATGTTTAAGCATTCATTTATTATGTTTTTTAAAGGGATGTAAATGTAGTACGGTAGACTCCTGGGATAAAGAAAATATTGATGTATTCGAAACATTATTTTGTTTCAGTGTCCAATATCTGAGGTACAACCAGTGTCGCCCAACAAAACATCAGCTGACGGTCTCGTTGTGCACTTGCACTCCACCGATCCTGCGACGTGGACGATCAGTGAAGAGATGCGTGATCTTGTAGCAACTCACGGAGTTCAGCAGAACATCAACAATGGCTTTGATGCTTCTAAGAGAGTTTTTAGCGACAAAACTAAGTATCTGACAAAAGAAACATGTTTGTTCGTACAATGAAAGATGGAGAGACTCAAGATCGGTGGTGGCTTGTTTACTCACAAAGTACAGGCTGTGTGTTTTGCGTGGCTTGCTTACTATATTCCTCGTCGAAGGAGTCATCATTAACTCGAGGATTTAATGATTGGAAAAATGCTAACTGTCGCTGAGGCTCATGAAACCTCAGTCTCACATAAGGACTGCGCTGCAAGTTTTAAGAACAGGAAAAGCGCGTCGAGTCGTGTAGATACGGTATGGCATTAGTTAGACAGCTCGAGTCTGAACTTTCTATTGGAGGGAGGTCTTACTTCGTATCTGTGAGGTTATCATATCATTGGCAATAAGAGGGCTTGCATTTCGAGGAGACGACGAACATTTTGGCAGCGATTCCAATGGCAATGTTTTAGCTACACTTGAACTGTTGGCATAGTTTGACCCGTTTTCAGCCACACACAAGGAAAAGTATAGTGAGAAGGGAAGTGGAAGTACATCTTACTTCTCAAAAACAACGTTTGAAGAAATTATCACAGTCATGGGGGCCGAAATTCAAAAGGCTATTGTTGGAGAATTAAAGCAGGCTAAGTATTTTGGAATAAGTGTTGACTTGACGCCCGATTTCTCCCACACCGATCAGTTGACTTTTATCATTAGATATGTTACGGCCAATGATGAACCAAAAGAAAGGTTTCTAGGTTTTATGGCGAGCATCGGGCACAAGTCAGAGCAGCTTTTTGATGCAGTAAAGGCTAAGTTGGAAGATCTGGATTTGAAAGTGGAGGATATTCGAGGCCAATCTTACGATATCGCAAGTAATATGTCCGGCGAATATTCCGGGTTGCAAGCTCGAATAGCGGCCTTGAATCCCTTAGCTCTCTATGCACCATGCTCACTCCAATCACTAAATTTGGTTGGAACTCATGCCGCTGAATCTTGTTCAGAATCTGTAAGTTATTTTTAACAGCTCAAGAACTGCACAACCTTTTTACTGCTTCGACCTACGGATGTGAAATTTTAAATAACTTTATTGCTCGCGTACCAAACAGCCTGTCAGTGACTTGGTGGTCGGCACGATATGACGCTTGTCAAGCTCTGAGGGATGGCTGTTGTGGCATCGTGGCAGCACTTGAGAGTATACACGAAGACAGAAACCAAATGCAAGCACTCGAAGTGAAGCCAAAGGCATCTTAAGCAATATCCTACAAAGAGAAACTGCTTTTCTAGTTGTTTTCTGGAGTACCATTCTACGAAGATTTAATACTGTCAGCCTGAAGCTCCAAAAAGTTAGCCTTAATTTGAGCACTGTGGTAGAATGTTACGCTTCGTTAGCGGAATTTGTGCAAGTTTAAGAGATAATTTCGATGTCTATGAGAAAGAAGCCAAAGAATTAAGCAGTATTGCTCAATATTCCTACGACCTAAAGAGAAGACCGGAACGAAAGACTAGGAATGATGAGATAAAGCAAGGAGAATATGTACCGTCAGAGGGCTCAGAAAATTTTCGCGTCATTGTATTTTATGAAATTCAGGATGTACTAAGTGCTGAGCTTAAGAGGCGAAGTGAGGCTTACAAAGTCCTCCATAAGAGATTTTATTTTCTAGAAAACCTGTTAGACCTAGATGAACCAATGATAAAAATTCGCTGACGATCTCTCAGAAATGTATGTGGATGACTTAGAAAGTGCACTGGCTGACGAGTGCTTGCATTTAAAGGAACATTTAAAAATTGCACATTTTAAAGGTAAGTCAGCCTCTGAGCTCAGCACTTTCCTTCATGAAAAAGATTTACACGATATGTACCCGGACGTAAACATTACTTTACGGATTCTTCTCACCATTCCAGTGACCAATTGTTCCGGAGAAAGATCATTTTCGGTACTGAATCGCGTCAAGAACTATTTGCGGTCAGTCACTACAGAAGAAAGGTTAAAATCTATTGCACTCCTAGCGATTGAAAAAGATATGACGAAAAACTTGAACTGCGATGCCATAATTAATGAATTTGCCGCAAAGAAGGCAAGAAGGAAACTTATGAAGTAGTACTCGTTGTGCTTGAGGCAGGCCCCGTTATTTCTTCATTCATGTTTTTAATCTGAACTTTAATTCTCTAATAGATATTTCAGGAAGATATGCAGTTGGCCTTATTTGTATTTTAGAGGCACTTTGTTCAATTTAAAATGTCGTTCGTAACACTGCTCTTCATGCGTTTTAAAATTAGTGTGTGTTCTACTATTTTTTTTACTATATTTCGTGCTACCGCAGTTCATTCAACTACAGCAGTAAATAATGTTTTTATTTTTAAGCTACTCTTCATTTTTAGCCTACTTTTCACATTTTGCAAAAGTGAGGTAAAAGTAGACTTATGAGATCGGGCAAATGTCTGTCTGTCTGTCTGTCTGTCTGTCTGTCCTTCTGCCTGTCTGTCTGTGTGTGTGTCCCCCTATCAACTCCTAAACGGCTGGAGCAATCGAAACAAAATTTGGTAGGAGTATAGATCTATACCTGAATATCTTACGGCCATATTTGAAAGTGATGTCAGTGCTACCAACTGCTGAAAAATCGCAATTGAAATTTGAGCTCCATGTTGGATATCTTGGAAGGTATGAATGGGAGCTATTTCAAAATTGGCACACGTATAGATAATAATATTGCAGTTTAATTTCCAGGAGGCCATACATGGCAGTGTTGCTAAAATGATTGTAAGCCTGCTGATAGGTCCAATTTTTAAATGCATATAACTTCTACACTATCAATTAGAATTCAACTAAATTTTGAATGTGCTACGTGTACCTAAACAGAGATGACTGAGCGTATTCTTAAGATCCTCCAGGGCTGCCAACTGTTAATAAATGCTCTCATTTTTAAAAAATCCAAATACCCATTTATCAGAAAATATGCAAGCCGACAGCTTTAAACTACGCACACGTATAGTACCTGACATCTATATTAATGTGGAGTAACTTATATACGTTAGTGCTACCAAGATGATTTTAAGCCTGCTGAGAGGTCCAACTTCAAATACATGTAACTTCTATACTATCATTTGGATTTCAACCAAATTTCGTGTGTGCTATGTGTACCATAACTGATATGACTATGCCGATTCTTAAGAGTAACCAGGGCTGCCAACTGTTAATAACTACTGTCTCTATTTTTGTTAACCTAATATCAATTTATCAGAAAGTATGCAAGCCAATAGCTCTAAACTTTGCACACGTATAGTACCTGACATTCTAGACTAATTTGGTGTAACTAATATAGGCCTAAGCCAGTGCTGCCAACATGATTCTAAGCCTGCTGATAGGTCCAATTTTAAAATGCATATAACTTCTGTACTAATTAATGAATTTCATTCAAAATTGACACAACAATAGATCAGATTATTTCAGATTATTTCTGACCAATACATATATGTCATTGTTGCCAACATGATTTTACGCGCTGTTAGATCCAATGTTTAACTGCATGTAACGTCCATGCTATCCATTTGACTTCAACAAAATTTTGTATTCTGTACCTTAAGAGATGGAACTAAGAATATATTCAGTCACCAGGGCTGCCAACTGTAGTTCTCTATTAGGCTACAATTTGCCAGGTATTCAGTATTTCGAACTAATTAGAAATTTCGATATTACCAACTTAATGTCGTCATTATTCTAGATAGATCCATATAGATTAATCATTGGCATGAATTTTAAGAAAAGTAGGCTCTTTAGTTCGTCACGGAACTTCTTGTTGTTGTATGAATTAAGGCTAAACTTTATTTTTGGAAAATGTATTCATAAAGAGTTATGGTTGCATAAAAGTTAACTATATAACAAAAGAGAAACTGTTCCGCCTAGTCAATACATTTATTTAAAACAAGTTATAAACATTGTGGGGTTTGAAGCCATTTTTTCAGTATTGCCTTAGTAAACAAGAGTTTAGTGCTTTTCAGTCGGTCAACATATTTATTTATTAATCTCGTGTAATTTATTTCAGGATTGTGGCATAACCCAGCTCTTTTGGGTAAATTCGTGTTGACCGACTGAAAAGCACTAAACTCTTGTTTATAAGTTATGAACTTGTTATTATGTGGTACATGTTTCGGGGCCTCTAGTACTGGTCCCTTCTTCAGCTATAAATTAAGATGTAAAATTTCAGAGCACAATTTAAAGTTAACTGTGTCATGTAGTTTTACTCCAAACTGTTTTTTTTAAATTGAATTGACAATGTTTTACCTGCGTAAAAATTCAAGCATAAACGTATGCTGTCTGCCATATATCTGTTTATTCCTTTTTTCCGAACCTTACCTCATGCGAGTGGCTATGCCTTATCATAAAAATCGGGGGGGGGGGGGTTCAAGTGAGGAGGGGCGCTCAATGGAGAGGTGCCTATAGCGTAACTTTGGGTAAATCCGGCCCTGCACGTGGCAACTGTTCTATTCCTTTCCACATATCTACTGGTTTTTGCAATTTCCAATTTGACCCCCCCCCCCCAAAAGCAATACCCAGCTTACTTTGTTCTGATTACTGTTAACTTTTTTGCTTTATTGGAGTTTCGAGATTTGGCCCTCGAGCACAATAAAGACAATACATAGATTACTTTTGCTCTGGTTAACTTTAACCCCTTCGCTTCATTGGTGTCTTGAGACTGAGCCCTCAAACACTATGAATCTTAACCTTTTGGATTCAAGTTTAATTGGTATATTGGGTTATTCTTCCCCAATATCTACCGTAGATTGATTACCGTACATTATTTTCTGCTTTCTTTCAAACAGTTTGGGATTTGGCCCCCAACTGTTTGGAAGCAGTTTACATTAACTTTGGTTCATTTGCATCTTGGGCTGGGCACCCAAGTGCATGTTATTGGAGAAACCTCTATTTTCCTTTCTCTTGTTGCAAAGTTCGCTATAACTAATTGCAAAAACACAGCGATATTGTTTATGTGAATTTTTACTGAAACTTTGTTCACTTTGTTAACTTACTTATTAATAATGTATTGGTATTTGTCCCTTTCCATGAATTTGGATTTGAATACATGATTCTCAGATTTGTTAATATATTTTATGAAACCCAGCAACTTGTTCTGCCTTCTTGTCTCCCTAACCTCACTTCATTGAAACCCCCTTGTAACGCTAAACTTAATTTTTTTTTTTGCTGAAATTCTCTCTAATACCGGAGGTCTTACATCGACCGATCCCAACCACCAATGCTTTCCAATGCCTATTTTTTTTTGGCCGCCTTCGCTAGATTCTCTGATAGGCGACGCCTTCCTTCGGAGATATTTTCTGATAATGCTAAAACTTTTGTTGGGGCGTCCGAACAATTGAAGAGGGCGCTTACTTCCGCTTCTGTTTTAGAAAAGATTACTTTTACTCATCAAAGAGACATCAAGTGGCACCTTATCCCTCCACACGCACCATATCATGGCGGACGGTGGGACATGCATGAGGATTACTAAGCGTCATTTGAGAAAGACTTTTGCCACTCCCCAATTTCTCTTGAAGAATTTAATTCTTTAAAATTAATTCTCGTCCTCTATCGCCCTCGTCCAATGATCCTTCTGAACTTCAACCATTAACGATGGGCCACTCTCTGGTGCCTCTCCTCCTCTGCTATACTCTAAGTCTGAGGTTTCTTTAGCTATTTCTTGGTGCAAAATTGAAAGTTTGAGCAATAATGTTTGGCGTCGCTGGAAATTGGAATACCTCGGTTTGCTTCAGCAGCGGGGAAAATGGCGCGTCTCTTGCCCCAACCTCCAAGTAGGGGAAATTGGTGCTCTTAAGAGATCCCAGTGTTCTCCTTGTGTGGAATATTGGCAGGATTGTTGATTGTTTCCCTGGCAGAGATGGTTGGGTCCGCTTGGTGAAGCTTAAAACCTCTACTGGTCATTATCTTAAACCCATTTCAATGTTAGCTCCTTTACCACTCGGATCCTAGCTCCTGTTCTCTCTCACTGCAACTTTTCTCTCGTCCCTCCCAGCTTGTTTGCTTGTGCGAATAGGTTAATTTTGTAACTTTTGTATTACCCCTCGGGTTTGAAATACTCTTTAATTATTACTGCCCCATTATTCTACTCTTTGTTTTCGTTGCAGTGAGAGCGCGGTCTTCTCTGCATATTATTGTTAATTCTTTACTAGGGAGCCCGTGCTTCTCCGCAGCATTAATTTTCAGTATTGGAAAAAAATAACGACATTATGTAATATTTTATAACATTTATTTCACAATACTTCCTTCCAGACAATGTTCGCCGTGCGTCGACCCTTAGGTTTAATTTCTACTTTTACATCTTTAAATGTTTTTCCTCGGGATTGTCCGTGGCTAAAAACAGGTTCAGGCAAGTAGATTACAACTCGATGAAGCGTTTGACCCTGGCTTTGTTGATCGTAATACAAAACGCTAGTGTAATAGGAAATTGCCGTCTTTTAAAAGAGATCGGGATTGTAGTTTTTTTTTTGCGTATGGCTTTTAGTGCCGGGAGTGTCCGAGGACATGTTCGGCTCGCCAGTTTTGTAGCTGCTTCGAGACGGACACCCAATGGGTGAGCTACAAGTACCGTTGGGGAGGAATGTTGGATGGGAGGGTCGAGGAGTTGGAAGGTAGCGGCTGTGGCCTATAGTTAGGGACCAACCCCGGCATTTGCCTGGAAGGAAGATGGGAAACCACAGAAGACCATCTTCAAGGTTGCCGGCGGGGGGGATTCGAACCTCCTCGCCTCCCGGATGTGAGCGACTGCCAACAGTCATGCCGCAACGACCTCGGCTAACTCACCCGGTTCGGGATTGTAGTGTCAGATGGTGACAAATCTACGCGAGGTAGCAGTATTCGCTCCCCACTATTCACACCAGTTAGAACTTATAAATCTATGATATTGTCGTACATTTTTCTAACTATTAGTCTCGTCCCGTTCAGTAATCCCTTAGCTGCATTGAAGTTCCTAAGGAGCATTACAATAGCACCTTCTTTCAAAGTCAGCACATGGGGAGGTAGACCACTCATTTCAAGCCTGTTCAAAAATTCAGTGGGAAACTGCAAAACTTCACTTTCTTCTTCAGTTACCAATGTATTCACACTCGTGTAAAATCTAGAAGTTCCTAGAAGTAGATCTGAAACTACCCTATTAATTTCATGGCAATGTTCATTTTTCGGTGCAAGAAAAAGAAAAATGAGAAATAATATTGTATGTCCACTCATAACTTTCCTCAGAATCAACCACCTTGAATAGTTCAGAGCTCAAATGAAAGGGCTTGATTCACTGAGTGTTATTGGTCCAAAACGACCTGTGTACCTAAATTAAAACCAAGGATATGATTGCTTCAATGAGAAACAAAGCTGGAAGAAGTTGAAAAAATCAAATAATTTGAGGAAGGCGGAAGTTAAGTGGTTTGTAATGCTTGATAACAAATCTTTGCATGAATCCCTTTCATTTAAATAAGAATGAAGGAAATCGACCGGATAGAATGGCCACTCGGTTAAGTTTTCATACATATTTTTAATATATAGATTAATGTATCAACTTGTGTTTCGATTGTTTTAATGTTACCGAGTAACTTATATTTTTAACTTGAAGTATATTTTAGAGGTCTACTCTACAAATCATTCACGTATGTACTGACCCAGCCTGTGCGCTCCTCTGTGCGGCAGGACAATTGTATTTCTTGATTAGCTGTCAGCTTCCCCCAGTTGGTTCTTGTTGACATCATCTTCCTGACGTCACGCCAGCTATAAAACACCTGGTATTTCTACGATATCAGCTTACTCATTGTCAGCTTACTCTCAGCTCAGAACTTGAGCTTTCTCTCTGCTCACACCTTGAGCTTTCTCTTAGTGCTCTGTCCTTCAGCTACTTTTGCTGCTCTACAGTTCTATAAGTTCATAATATGCAGTCATAGCTCTGTTCTTGCCAGCACTTAAGGTGTTCAGCTACAGACTCTAACCTGGAGGATCTTCATGCTGTTCTATGTGGCCTATTCGGCTTCCTGAGTTGCGTCATTACCAAGAGCCGCTTCTCCACTGGTGGAATTTTCCCTCTCGGAATTCCGCTGCTCATCATTTCTCTACCTACAAGGATGAGAATCCTCGATGGAACCGAACCCGGACACTTCGCCGCTCCATGACTGTCAACTTGGTTCCATGCCCTGTGCGGTCTAATGCATCCTGTTCCGGCTGCTTGGAGAAACTGCGTAGCTTGCCTCTTTCAACTGGGAGCTATTGAGTGTTCAATGTCGCAGCTTTCTTCGCTTGCTGCCACAACTGTAAGACCGAATCTGGTCTTGTTCTAATCATCAAGAATTTCTACCCGCAAACAAAAAGATAAGTGTACCTTTATAACAAAAGGTTGGTTCTTCCAATTGACAGTGATTATCATCGGCTCCTTTTATAGGGTTTCCAATTTATAAACTCTCATCTTATAGTAACTTTTTATATTTTTTTGCAAATCTGCATTAACTTTTCTGAAGAGAATTTTCAAACCTATTAAGTGACTTTTAGCTTGAAAGGGCTATTTATTTTCCTGGAGAAAATATTACTCATGAGTTTGAAATTGAGCTCTATTATTTTAGTGTAATATATTTATTAGAAGCATCCTATTTACAAGCTTCCTATGAATTGTCAAGTATTTATTGAATCTAAAATAAACCTACAAAACACATTACTCATTGGTGTCTTCCATATTTCCAGGTTCACAATTCCTCTATGTGTCCGAAACTCCTAAACATTTCTAAATCCCTATGGTAACACACTAAGTCTGATGCAACACAACACCCATAAAACTACTATAAATGACGTATGTTTGAACTGATTGGGGAATACGGTAACGTTTCGTCCTTAAAAGCTTATTTTAGGTGACACTGACGCCGAGTTCTGTATCTATATTATAAAATTGGACTTCTGTCTGTCTGTCTGTCTGTCTATCTGTCTGCTTGTCTGCACCTTTATAACTTGAGAACAACAGATTTCAGTAAAATTTTGGGAATTCCAACAAGGATTTCCTGGAACCAACTTGGACTATAATTTCCATCCAAATAATTAAAACGTGAAAGGGGGCAAGGGGATCGTTATATTAATTTGGTTCGACGTACTCCTGTGATATGCCATATGAATGCTCTTTTGTAGTAGTCTACCACACAGCAGACATTTATTCAACAATAGTAGTGGAGTGATGGTGCTTCTAACCCACAAGGTGCTCAAAAAGTTAGTGCACACTTTCTTTGCTTATTTATATCTCGCGAACCCATGGTCGGATTTTAACAAATGAGGTGTCTTTGGACTCGGGCTGACGTGCTCTTTCCTATGGACCACTCGTTATATTTTTGAAATTATTTTTGAAAATTTTTCTTTTCGAAAGTAAGTGATAGTTTGAAAACCAAACATAATAGAACATTGTGCCATGGCCCAAACGAATGGTCTTTATGACCTTTATTTTTTGTAATAAAACCTTTTTACTTTTTATGTTTTTTTTGAAAACACTCGAATTTTGAAAATCCCATATTTTGGAAACTAGGAATTTGACGTAAATTAATGATCCCTACCCCGTCTACCCCCAAAATAAACTTCAAGTCTCTAGGATAAAAACCTGACGTAGTAGTGTGGTAGTGAGAGAGCTACGGCACTTAGGAAGTTGTGAGCCCCTGGCACCCTTGGAATGGAAGGAGTCATGCTAGGAGGGCGTGCATGGATTCGTTTTTTTTCGTCTCGTTGCGCTCTTTACGGGAATGTAGGTGTCGAAAAGGTAAAATTCCGGGAACACGTTTTTCTTGGGGGGGGGAAAAGTGATTTTAGACTTTTTGTTATATCTCGCGAACTAATTATGATAGAGGCGTATACGAGGGGTCCAAGGACTAGAGGTGACGTTCTCTTTGCTATGGACCACTCGTTATATTTTAAAAAAATTGGAAACTCGATGTTGGGGTAAACACGTGTTTTTTGTGATTTTTGCTGATTTATCACGAACCAATAACGCTAGAGACGTGTACGAGGTGTCCTAGGACTCGGGCTAACGCTCCCTTTCAAATGTGGTAGATATGTTTTCCAAAAACTAATTCACAAAGGGCCTAACTCCATACATGTTGAAAAATTATTTTTTTTCTTTGCCTGTTTATAATGTTCATGAAGCGTGCTGGTTGAGAGAGACGATACTGCTGGGTGTGTGTGTTTCAACGAACCTGTCGCTAATCACAAGGACCATGCTTAATAGAACAATCGCTATTTCGGCGGGTCGGTGTATGAAAGAGCGAGCGTTCGTTTTTCTGATCTTTCCTATGGCAGACGGATGCAGGCTAATATTTGAAAATGTGTGAAGCATGCTAAGATTTTTTTACCTTTAACATGTAAACGATGATGAGAACTTGGTTCTATGTTGGTCGAAGCGAGTAGAGAAAACAAACTTGCCAAGGAGCAGGAGGTGAATGTCATTTGAGCTTATTGGAGTGCGCTGATCAGACTTGACAACAGGTGCAATGGAAAATGACCAAGACGCTTCAAGGTGAAATAATCTGACCACCGTGGTGGCAGGGAAGAGCGAAAGGCATGTGAACATGTGTGAAACCACATGAGGGCTAAACCAGTTACATCCTGTTTGCTTCGTACGTGACAAAATGCAAGTTCATGTGAAATTTGATCTGGCAAAGGTGTTCACCTTCAGCGTTATCTGTCCACGTGCACGATAACTGTTAACAAGTCACATCCTGTTTTGCTTCGTACGTGACAAAATGCAAGTTGACGTGAAATTTGATCTGCCACAGGTGTTCACTTTGGACGTTATCTGTCCACGTGCCTGATAACAGAATGTTCAAAGCGTGGGAATCGCTGAATCAGTAAAAAGTATGATGCAACTTGTGGGAATGATGTCACAACCAATAGATAGGCAAGAGCTGCGAACAGCAGTGGTGGGAGGTGAAGGGGGGAGAGGGGGAGGAGTAATGTAAGAGAGAACACAGGTGGAAAGGGAAAGACAAACATGTATGAACATGCACGAACACAGAGCTATAGGTGGTGTACAACATAAGTGAATAAATAAAAAGTACACAGGTTCATACAACATGTAATTTATTGATCGAAGAATTAAACGTAGAGTTAAATCCTAACCATTTGACATAGAGTTTATTTCCTTTTTGTTTCAACACTTTTTCCACAAGATAATGCTGAGGAAATGCTGTTTTCTGAAGTTCATGGAGATAAAATCTACCTTTTATGGGTTGATGGTTGAGGTCTTGGAGTAAATAGGTGACTGGAGTGTCCAAGTTGACTTGACGAATTCGAAATAGTTCAGTCCCCCACTGAGGCGTGTAGCCCTTATTGAAGGCAGACTTAAATTGGCTCACACGAACAAAATCCCCAATTTTCAGTCGGCGACGTTTAGGATCGGCTGTTTTTATGGGGTTAAACAGTTTATCCAATCGTTGAATATTTTTAGTCACGAGGCGTGGCTTGGTACCAATCGTTCTATGTTTGGTGTCATTGTAACGTGACACTAGCTTTGGCAACATGTCCAACCAGCGATACGTGCCCTGAGCGGTAAACGCTTTCCACATATGGGTTTTCAATGTTCGGTTGAACCGCTCGACCACACTGGCTTTGAGATTGCTGTATGTGGTGTAATGGTGAATATCCTTAGATCTGAGAAAACTGGAGAAATCCTTGTTGAAAAATTCTTTCCCCTGGTCAGTTTGTAGCAGCTGAGGTTGACGTTTGGAGTGTTGAATAATATGTTGAAAGGCCTTGGTAACTAGTGGACCAGACTTGCGACGGACAGGTTCAACAAAGGCCATTTTGGAATAGACATCAATGATGGTCAACATATAGCGTACACCGTCGTTAACGCTAGCATAGGGTATCATTTCAACCAAGTCAGCCTACCAAAGTTCATCCACACCTCGTGAAATCACCTTGAGTCGCGGATAGTGACGCCTAGCTGGGCGATGCAACTCGTTAGCAATACCCATTTTAATGGGTGAGGGCTTAAACAATAATTTTGGCATTTCGAAGTTCTTGTTAAATTTCTTGAATTTCCCAATCGTAACCGGTATGGCCAGCTTGACGTGAGGCATGCAACAACTGTAGCCGCTGGACGAGCTTATTGGGATTGTGCCAGTAGGTAACATCCACAAGGGGTTTTAATGGTTTAAATGTCACTCCCGAAGCGGACGCTTTACGACGAGTACTTTGACTGGTGGGAAACATTTTTGCAATGATGGTTTCATATTTTTGAGATATATTGGCATTCACTTGTTGAGTGGGATCATACTGTCTTTTGTGGGCATGGGTATCCAATAAAATTGATTTATATTTGTCAAGATCCTCTGACGTATAATCATGGGAAGAGCAGCTTTAACAGTCCTGGGGTTAATTTATAGTTGATGTTTTTAATGACAGCTTTAGTACGAGCAAATTTAATGGATGAATCGCCAATTTTAAAACTATCAACCTCATAGCGAACACCATACGTGGTATCTGTGTTTCCAATAAATAGATCGGTGAAATAGGGTTCCAATGTTGATCCATAATATTTTATTAAAATGGTTTTCAGTTGAGCTTTATGTTGATGGGTGGCCAAGAGTTGTGAAAACGGAGACGCCCTGGAAGGGCAAGGTGTTTCGACCATGGCCAAGGATTTCTTTTTTCTCAAAAACTCTGCAAGGGGTGCGGCCCTTTTTTGAGGCGTAAACACTTGTTCCTCCTCATCCTGAACTTCACTAACACTAGTCAAATCTTCCTGTTCCTGTTGCTGTTCCTGTTCCTCTTCCTCAGGGTCCTCGTGCAGCGTCTGCGTGGCTTGTGAAACGGTGGGTAGCGTTTTAGATGGCTTCAAAGAGGGTTTCAACATGGCTTTTAGTGGAGGTGCTAAATGTTGTTGAATAAACAAAGCATGATTTGCACGTGATCGTTTCAATTGACGAAACTTTTGGCGAATAGTATTTTTGCTCTAATAATATGCTTTTTCAATTGACTCTCTGCAAACGCCATCGTGTCTTGACAAATGACTTGAGAGGGAATGAGACAGGGCCTTAAATAGCAATAAAATGATCAAACCCTAAGAGATACCGTCCTTGGTTGAGTTCACTTTGTTTGTCAATCACTAAACAGGCATGACGTTGAGTGTTCCAGCATTTGGCACACAATTCTGTAAACATTTGAAAGGTCATATCCGGATTCACATGTTCATTATAAATGTGACGACTGTTCCTCTCGTCCTGGCGAAATAAAACAATGACATTGGCATTGTCACGAATCAACTGTTTGGACATTTTTGAATACGTTTGTCCAAGATAGAAGCAATCGATATGTTTGTGTCGACCCATGCTGAAATAGCTTTGAATGATGCCTTGACGTTCAGTGGATACATCGTCGAAAATCATGAGTGAATCAGGCTTTACCTCATCCGGTGAAATCACATTTTCTTGCATGGAAAATGTAAAATAACCCATATTCTCTTTTTGTAATCCAGACATGACTTGATCCAGAAACACGTAGAGGGGTTGGTAGAGAGATTTTGCAAAAATATAAATATTTTGAAAACGCAGACCATTGGACGCTGTGATGAGCGTTAGCAAAAGATTAGTCTTTCCACAGCCGGAAGGCCCCACAATGATGCAGCGAATGGAAGATGGAAACAGTGAACCATGGCGTTGTTCACGTGATGTGGGACAGGGATGGGAAACCATGTCCCCCACGGGGAATGACTCTTGCTGCTTAATAATCTTCATTTCAACTAAGGCTTAGATAGGCTAGCAGGTTGTCTATATACAGGACTCCGAGCCTTGTCATAGAAAGAGTAGACTGGTACTACAGGTTGACGATGGATGTCTTTGGACGTGCGTTGATGGCCAAAGCTAGGTCTGTCCCCATACATGATCCTAAACAAGAAACAGATCCTGCTAATAAACACTATGTGGATAGGTCATTAGTGCCACGCAGAAAACAGGGAGATTATGACTTTAAGGGAAAGCGGTTAACCCATGTAAAACATCCTCAAGTGTCTACAGACATTACTACGAAAAAGTATGTGGATAACAAAGTGTATGAGTTTTATGACAAAGTGCCCCAGCTTACGGTGAATGGCTATAGCGCTAATCACCATCGGATTATTCACGTGGAAGACCCGCAAGACGAAGACGATGTCTGTACCAAGCGTTACGTGACCTATGAAATGAAAAGGCTTTATACATTTATCCCATCTGTATTTTTAGTGTATCTGACAAATGAAAAACCTTTGAATGAGAGAAACCATATACCGCTAGTCCATGATCAGCACTTGACCTATGTGCTTGCTTCAGGATTAAGCCACTATCGATTACACTATGATGGAACCATTCACATCAAATATGTCATACCTGATGAGAACCATTTACAAATAAAGATAAATTGTCATAGGATGTTGGTCCATAACCATGAAATGGTCAATGCAGGTGACGAATTATCCTTTCATCTCATGTTGACATGGGATGAAAAGCAAGCGGGAGAAACCATAGACGATTTCCCACTTTATGTGGAATTGGAATATACAGCCATGAAATAACATTCTGACGTTAGTTGTGATTTAAACTTTCTTGTGAAAGGTAGTTGGTCATTATCATCATGGTGAAACAAAGGTATGCGGTGAGAAAGACTAAAAAAAGGACTTTGTCCTTGGCAAAGCCTGGGCTTACGTCATTCGTGGACAAGACCTTGCGAAAGAAAAGAAGAAAAAATAATGTATTGACCATAAGGAAAGCCTTTCGAGCATCACAGAGACATGTTATTCCAAAACGTCGGCGACAGGTTTCAAACCAAGGGCGAGTGATTCCCGTCCCCAAACGAGCCGGATTTTTACCTGCTTTATTTGCCAGTCTGGCTGCTCTGGGTTCACTTTTGGGCGGTGCCAGTGCAGTGGCGAAAACCATTAAAGCCGCGCAGCAGGGCAAGCAACAACTCAAAGAAAGTCAGCGACACAATGAAACGATGAAAGCGATTGCCATGCGGGCTAGAAATGCCAATTTAAAGCCAGCCTTTTATCAACAAGGATTTGGGATTTCACCATTTCGAAATATATATAAAAAATAACCTCAGCCATAGCGAGACATGCCCTGACGCATCAACAAGTGGAATACTATGCTAAACAACTAAAGCTTTCTCATTATCGAGGTGTGTTTATGCGAGACCAATTACCTCCACGACCCTGGAAACAGGAATGTGCTGTTGTCAATTTGGATGATCACCGAGGACCAGGAACACATTATGTAGCTTATGTCAAAGAGGGATCCATGGTATGGTACTTTGACAGTTTTGGGAATTTGCCCCCGCCCATGGAACTAGTGACCTATTTTGGAAACAGGATCAAGATATATTATAATGTGAAACGTGAGCAAACGTTTAACAGCCAACAGTGTGGACGTTTGTGTTTAATTTTTTAATATAAGACGCAGCATAAGCTAAAACACCACCAGTATGTCGGCAGAAAGTAAAACGTTTACAGTGCATGGACGTGGACCTGAAGTCAGCCTAGACTTTTACCCTCCTGTCAAATTGAGTGAAAAACCCTATGGTTTAGGACTTGTTTCTCTTGAAACGTACAATCGAATATACAACATACGTGAAAATGTGAACAACAAGTTTTACTATGATGATTCTGTGCTCACCCTGAACTCTGGTGGATACACGATCGATGATATTTATGAACACATTTATGTGGTGTTGATCAATCAATATGGTTTAAAGTCATTTCTCGATGGAACGCACAAGTTTGAACTTGTAGGCAATACCAACACTCATCGCTGCAGTATTTTCTCCACATTCAACATTGACTTTAAAACACGCCCCGATTCCATTGGCCCATTACTAGGATTTAAACCACGTGTGTTGGAGCCCAACAAAAAACATGATTCGGACCATGAAGTGAAATTCATTGAGGACCATCATGTGTCGGTGACATGTAATATTATTAGCCAAGTGTACACCAATCAAGAACCATCGCATTCGCTTTATGACTTTATTGTGACATCGCCCAATGGCTATATTATTCGTGAAAACCCTCCAGTGGTGCTTTTTCATTCTGTGGCTGTCGATAGTATTAGTAATATAACATTAAGACTGATCAATAGAGATCAACAACTCATCGATCTAGATTCTACCACACCAGTGACTTACAAGTTGGTGCTAAAGCCACTATGAAGTTTGTGTATAAAGCAACAACACCGTCTAGGAATGGTGTTAGTTGTTTGCCACGTGAATACACGTTAACATCTCAAGACAAGCAGATTTTACAGCATTTGGGTTACCACGTCAACCCTCATAATGAATTCTATCCTAGAGATAGCGAACCGCATCGAGGAACAACCTGGAGTGGTAAGAATTGATCTCCATTCCTATCAAGCTCAACCACCTGGTCTCAAGAACAATGATGAAATTCAATTTGTTATCAACAACCAAGATATTTACACCCTACCGCATGAAAGTGTCATTCAGATTGAAGGTCGGCTCACCAAAGCCGATGGCTCTACACCCACCACATCCAAGTTGGCCAACCATGGTTTGGCCTTTCTGTTTTCTGAAGTGCGGTATGTCATTAACGATATCGTGGTGGATAGCACTCGAAACGTGGGCATTTCCAGTGTCATGAAACTATACCCCTCTTATAGTGAGGAAGAAGGTAAAACACTTTGCATGGCAGGTTGGTGTCCTGACCTTACCAATGACTGGATGGTAGACACCGATGGGACCTTTACTGGATATTTACCTCTTAAACTGATTTTAGGCTTTGCCGAAGACCACCAGTGCATTGTGGTCAACGCAAGGCAAGTGCTTTATCTGGTGAGAGACAGGAGTGATAATAATGCACAACGCTTGCTATGGAAAGTGCCCCATGTGACCCTTGACGATAGTAAAAAACTGGACATACTCAAAATGGTAAAGAGAGATATGCCTCTACCCATGGAATTTAGAAGCTGGGCACTCCATGAGTATCCGCTATTGCCCACCACCAACACACACAGTTGGTCTGTAAAAACAGCTCGCTATACAGAGAGACCTCTCTACCTGATCGTGGGTTTTCAAACGAATCGCAAGTATCAACAAACCAAAGATGCCACGCAATTTGATCACCTGCAATTGAGAAATGCACGTCTTTTCCTCAACGGAGCTGTGTTTCCCTATGAGGGACTGGATTTGGATTTTTCAAAAAATAAGTTTGGCCCCCTGTACGTCTTGTTTTCTAAATTTCGATGGTCGTATTATCAAAAAGAGAACGGCCCCATGCTACTACACCAAGCGTTTAAGGCAAGAGCACCACTAATTGTCTTTGACTGTTCTTACCTGGAAGAGGCTGTCAAGCCATCCAATATCGACATTCGACTAGATTTTGAAACGCATGACAATGTACCAGCCAATACCACGGCCTACTGTTTGATTATTCATCACAAAGAAGTCAACTATTATCCACTATCCAACCAAGTGACGTGTGTATAAATAACAGGTCAACCCACGTCAAGCCGCTCAGTCATGTCTTGCTTTAAAGCCTCAAGAGACGTCACATCCATGAATTTAAACTCTGAGGAACAACGTTTCAAGACTTTTGCAACATGGCCAGTGCCTTTCATAAACCCTCAAGCCTTGGCGGCAGCTGGATTCTACTATTTATAAACAAGAGATGAAGTGAAATGTGCCTTTTGTCCCATCATCATAGACCAATGGCAAGAGGGCGATGAACCCATGCAGGAACATCAGCAGAATGGAAGTGGGAATTATACCCTGTCATTCAAGCTATCCCTCACTTGTGTCCCTGGGTAATGAAAAAAAAAACAAGTTACGTTACTTGTGGACCGTATGGTATCCATGGTGGTTCGGTGAGCAGCTCACCATCAAAAACGCCTAGTTTAGAGACATTGGGACATCATCGGTGTTATGGACGTTACAAACACAAGAGACTATATTGTTGTATCAGTTGGTATCGTCCTTATCCCAAAATGACAAAAGCCTGTAAGACGTGTTATGATAATAAATTGATGTAATTCTTAAATTCTTATTTTTGCATGTCCCTCTGTCCTACCCTAACCTCAATTTGAAACTAGCATGGTAGGTAAGTCCATGTCATGATCACACTTTAGTGGTCGATCGTCAGTCAGTCGTCAGTTGAACTTGGTCCAGGCAAGCGTCAACATGTTGCGCACACTCATTGTGGATTGCCAAGGGTTTAAAATTGGTGACAACAAATTTATATTTAAACAAGTGGCCATTATCGATTGTACCACGTTTTGGATATCGCAAGCTACGCAATTATTATTTAAACCGCCCCATGCTTTTGATTTGTTGTGTGAAAAAGACCGTAAACAAACCCAGTGGATTGAAAATCATAGGCAACTAGACTGGAATCAGGGAACCATTTCCTATAAATATTTGGACGTGGTCATGAAAGCACACTTGTCCTCGGCCAATGTGGTATTTGTGAAAGGTAATGAAAAACGTCAATGGTTGCAACCATTTTTGGCGTCTTACTGTAAATGTATCGACCTCATGGAGTTGGGCTGCCCCTCCCTGCAAACGCTCATGGATACTTGTTCCTGTGGCAACATTACCCATACAGCCCTAGCCCATGTGTGGCAACTCTTTCATTGGTTAACCACCCATGCCTGTTGGGAGTTGTTGAACAAAATTATAACTCAAGATTTACCTGTGAATGACGCCAGTGAGATTTCTACAAGCGACGTGTAAACATCTACAGCACGTGATACCATGGAGAAAGGCAATGCTACGGACAAAGCCATCGGCAAGTTCTTTGTGTGCAAAAAGAAACTAGACAGTTTTACCAAAGAGGAACTCTTGGCGCTGCCCAAGTCGTTCATTTATTATGTGGGCACCAACGCGGTCAAAGAAATCTGGCAACATGTACCAAAATCATGGACTCAAGACCCTGTGTTGAGTGAATTGCAACCCTGTACGGATTACGATCACCATAAGCAAGTGGCCATGGCAAAAATACCGTCTATGCATCAGTGTGCGACTTGTCAGCTAGTGAATCTGTATCACGATCATAAAAGTCCGTGTTAAGACTTTGTTGAATCATTCCAAGGGTGTCATGGCGAGAAAAAGCAACAACAACAACAGCAAACACAAACATCGTCCACAGAAGAGGAGGAAGACCAAACCTTTTTACCATCGATGGAAAAGGATATGCCAGACCTGTACTGGCAATGGTGTCATTGACAAAGTGATTCAATACTTACCTTTCGAAATCCATCTTCCAGGTTATCGTTTTTGTGGCCCTGGAACTCGTCTTGAAAAACGTTTGCAGCGTGGTGATGTACCCATTAATCTTTTGGATCAAGCATGCAAGGAACATGACCTTTCTTATCGCCATAGTCATCTTGGTTTAAGACATGTGGCAGATAAATTGTTATTGAAGAAAGCTAAACAACGTTTCACATCCAGTGATGCCTCAGTGGGTGAAAGGATGGCAGCCCTGATTGTCATGAGTGCTATGAAAGGAAAGTTGATGATGCATGGACATAAACATTGAGGAATGGAGGAGTGAGGAATTGGGATTTGTTTGTATTCTATTTTTCTTTTGTCAATTCACTATGACTATGAAATAAAAACAAAGGTTTACCAGAGCACGATGATTTTTATTTTTAATTTTAAGAAATCATGATGTTTATGGCTTATGTTTCATTTTACGCATTTCACACATGATGAATTCACACACTGCCATTTGTCATTTTGCAATTTAAAGATTTTAAAAATGTTCGTTTCAAGTTTTGCGTTTTTGATGATATGGATTTTTCCAGTTTGTTGATGACACATTTTAAACAATGTCCGTTTGATGTTTTTTGAATTTTCAAATTTCACACATGGCCATTTCCAGTTTTTAAGAATGTCCGTTTTAAGTTTTGCGTTTTTTTTGTGATATGGAAACATGGATTTTCCATTTTGCTGTTTTCACATATTTCCATTTGGTGTATATCGAAAGTTGAGATTTGACAATGATGTTGATGCAAGTGCATGACCATGGCGATGTTGCAGTGAGTTTATGGGTGTTTGGAGAAACGTCGAGGTCTACGGCTACTGCAAGTAAGACTGTTTTTACAAAAATAATGTCTATTTGCTGCCACATTTCAAAGAAAACAAAACTATTGAAAACAAAATGAGTATATAAGTGACCATTTATCCCCTCCCTACTCACTCACCCTACCTCACCGTGTTTGCTCTGGTCAACCATACACACCAGCTTTCTCTCTCCACTCATACATTCACACCTGTCTTTGGGAACAAACACAACCACTTTATTTATTCCCAAAAGCACATTCTCGACATGCACACTCATCCCAAAAGAACTTTTTTAGTTTATAATTTACATTACAAAAAAATAATATAAAGTTACTAAAAATACTATTACTCATTAAATATTTACAAAAAAACTCAACTTTGTACAGCGTTAAAAGAATCACACTATTTACCAATCAAAAATAAAAATAAAAAAGGTTGCATAGAACTTTTTTAAAGAGCAAAAGGTCCAAGGGGGTTGCCACTATTTACAAAATCTACTATTTACAATGACAAAGAAACCAATATTTACAAAATACTTAATCTACAAGTTACATAAAGCTATGTCCCATAAACGATTAAACAGTGAAACCACACCTCCTCCTCCTTGCGACCATAACTCCAGGGCAGGCTGGTGAGCAGGTCATCAGCCCACACACGCTTGTTATCCATGGAGGCGAGGGTGCGTTTTCTCTGTTCCACAAGATACAAATGATGGTTGCTGGATTGTATCCTGCACTGTGTATGAGACATAGCTTTGCCAGTGTGTAAAACCGCTAGATAGTCATTAACACGTAGCGATTTTACCACTGCTCTACCTACACCTTTTGCTCTTTTGGCTTCCTTACAGTCGAGTGTGCGGTAAGCATACATTTTTGAGGCTAAACCTACGAATTCCGTCATAATGGAATCACCGCATTCATCTTTTAAAACGCCCATTACCTTTTTGTTTTTTATGGGCAGTTGAAACACGTTGTCAGCGCTATAGCAAGAGGTGTCGAACCAGCCACTATGTTGCCTCATGACGCCATAGGGGTTGCAGTGGCGAATGTGGTAAATGAATGAGTCCGTATCCATATACAAAAGAGAGACGTTCTCAAAATGGCGTTTGGCAAACTCATAGTGAAATCGATACATGACCTATTTAGAAAACTCTAAAATGACTTGACGCAAGTAAATGGGTTTATCCATGGTCACGCTGGTCTTACTCATTTCAATAGTAGCCAAATCCTCATCGATAATTTTAATCGATTTGAAATTTGGCTTGGCAATGTACCGCCGGGCACCCCACTGCCTCTCCCAGACATTCACTAATTTAATGTCACGGTATTTGCGGACATTCTCCATGGACTTGCCATAGATGCAGTTATTCATTAATTTAAAAAAATCAAACTGCTGTGTTGCCATTTGTCGGTGCTCTGTGTTGAGTCGCATGTATGGCTCAAGCCATGCTTTTTGAGCAAGAGAAATACCCCTGTGGATTTTCTTCAACACCAAGCCTTGGGCGAGGCTTTGCACCAATATTTGGATATGTAGCACATACCGATTTTTGTTGTAAAGTGTGCCCATGAGTTTTCCAATTTTCACTTTACTGTTCGGGGGAACCATTTGCTCAAGGCAGAAAGGGAAATCGGCATGTTCATCATACAAGGATGATGGATATTCAATATCCACTTCTAGCACATATCCATGGCCTGTTTCTTGGCTAGCCATGTTCACATCAAATTCTGACACTTGTTTCTCTGTCAGCCAAGCAAACTTCCCATAGGGCAAAGGCTGACTCATGGCGTAACCGTACAAATTATTCACGTCATAGTACATTAAGTACGATTCTGGTTTGTCTGGTGAATAATCAGGCATGTAGACATTGTTCGCTTCGGAATGGCGCTGGTTAAGTGACACAAAGCCGCCGCGAATGCCCTTTTCAAAAAATAGAACCATGTCTACGTCAGTGAGTAAATCCAATTCCACTTGAGTGTATTTTAAAGCGGCATCAAACGAGAGTCCAGGACTCGTATAATAGTGAGCCGGGTCAAGACCGTAAATGTGTTGACACAAGTTACGGAATTTTTCAAACACATCAGTGAGCAGCAATACATCCAGTTTTAGGTAATGCAAAGCATACTCACTTAGCGTCTTAATGCCAAACACTCGCCAAACTTGACATGCATGTGCATAGTCTTCATCGGAAACGGTACTGCGTGTTAGTTTCGAGTAAAATTTCTCTTGTGGTGGGAGTTTTCTTTGCTTTAACACGTCCCAGCTGTTGCAGAAATCATACGGGAATATACCTTTCCGAATGCACAACTGAAATTGCTCAGGATCATTAAAATGCATTCTAGTATTTTTAATTCCTCCTCATTCAAGCCATTCACAAGGCTGTCTAGCGAGTATGCCATAAACTTAAAGGAATCCAAAAATCGAATTCTAAAGTCGCCCAACCTCCATGTCAGGGCTGTAAAACGCTCATAGTTTTGGGGAATAATGGTAAACGAGCCCTTGTTGACATGGCCCAATTCACGAATCAAAAACTGAATGTCATAATTCGCCAGATTGTGGAAAAAGACACTGATGAAACGAGGAGCTGGAAAGTTCAAGTTGCATTTGCTGTGCGCAGCTCCACGAAACTCCCCTGTAAAGTGCGAGTGGTCTCTGACTTTTTCCTCTCCACTTAAAATAGGCTTTTCGCAAATATGGCATGTCGTGGCATGCTCATACCGCTGCTGCTGTTCTTGAGATAGGCTCATGGGTACTGGGTAGTCCAGTAATTCCTGTACATCATGAGCCAACTTGACAAGTTCATCCAAGAACCATTTGGCACAATCTGGCCCCTCACGGTATTTGTAAACGGATTGTGTGGGGTCATAGGCACACACCACATTAAATCCTATGGCAAAAGGTTCATGTTTTTGAATGGGTGTGGTTGAACTCATGGTGGGATCTGGTTCACATCCCGCCAAGGGTGTGGTGAGAACTTCAAAATCTGCGTATACCACATAGGGAACAGTGTCACGCTTGTGAATGTCCTTAAACTCAATCTCACCGCTTCCTGAGAAACGCAATCTACCCTATGACGTTCCAAAAGCGTAAGAGTGGTAAAATATTGCAAGCATCGATCACAAATGTGCTTCTTACCATCATGTTTGGACATTTGACTGCTTAGCAATCTACTCAAGATTTAATGAGGCAATAGTGATTCACCTCTCCTACAGATAAATATAAAAAATGAATGTGGTGTCATTTCGGTTCTTTTGTGGCATAAAGAGGACCCACAATCTCATCACCATCAAGGCCATACACCATGAACGAAAAGTCCTGGTTGTCTTGGATCTCGGTTAAGTCCATAGGAAACGACACTCGAGTTAAATTTAAAGTTTGTTTTAATTCATCAAACTTGGCCTTGTACTTTGCTGGTCTGTTAACATGACGATCTTGAGCTGGCTGCAAATTCGCAGCCACAGCCCACAGGAAGCAATCATTGTCATAATTCTCAATATTCACAACAGCCTTTTTCAAAGCTATTGCTGGTGGTGTTTTAATATAGCTAGACCCAGCATTCAACGGATTGAAATGACAAATGTTGATTTGTAGATGATGAATTTTGTCTAAGGCAAGTCTACTCGGTCCTTGTTGCAGTTTATCAAATTTTGATAGCAAGGCATTCACCACATGGCTTTGATACCACTCATTCAGATTATCGGCTATCATAAGCTCTTGCATTTTACTGCAAATATAAAAGGTCTCTTTATGCTCTACGTCCTTCTTTTTATATTTGAAATCGCACACCAGTTCTGTATTCACCTTTAAAGCCGTATGCAACCTTTGCGCTGTACAAATTTCAATTTTAAAAATTTCAAAACAAGATTCTAAAAATTATTTGGGAATCAAACTTTCCCTAACATTCACTATGCGACCAGAGCAGACACGTGATTTGAAACAACTGTTTAGGGGTTCCCAAGTTAACGTATCCGCAGCAGTAAAAGACATTATTTTGAAAGAACACTCTCACCTGAGTTTTCAGCTGTAGACTGCTTGACAATGGTTCCACTCTAAAGCCACTTGGTTTTCAACTGTATTTGCTATAGCGGTAAACCTTTTTTTTTTCAAATATCTAAAAAGAAATACACAAACCACCATAAGCATATCAATTCCATATAGTTTATGCATTTCATAAACAAAACAAAATCAAACAGGTTATATATTAAAAAAACAAATCTCACCTTGACTTGTAATGCTTTGCTTTATTTCCCGTCTCGAGGGCTAGTGTGGTAATGGTTTCCTTTTCTAGCTGTATGTCTTTCTCTCTTTCTTTAATATCGTTCTCACACACACTCACACAACAGGTAGGCTATACAGGTTATCTGCAAACAAATAAATAAACATTTATTTATAACTTTTACAATCAATAAATAATTGCTTGTAAATATACATAAATCAATAAATATATAAGTGAATAAATATATACCTACCTCACAACAAGGTTAAGTATTTTCCACCAACACCAAAACTGTTAAACAAGACCAAGTGCTTCACGCAACGCAGTGTGTTCAAAGGTAGTCACCTAAGTGAGTGTGGAAATGATAACGACATGTCTTTATATATGTTACTTTGCATGTATAATAATTTTTCCCCACGCTTTGAACATTCTCTTATCGTGCCCGTGGACAGATAACGTCCAAGGTGAACACTTGTGTTGGATCATATTACACGTCAACTTGCATTTTGTCACGTACGAAGCAAACAGGATGTGACTTGTTAACAGTTATCGTGCACGTGGACAGCTAACGTCCCAGGCGAACATCTGTGCCAGGTCAAATTTCACATGAACTTGCATTTTGTCACGTACGAAGCAAACAGGATGTAACTTGTTTAGCATACATGTAGTTTCACACGTGCTCACATGCATTTCTCACTTCCCTGCCACCACGATGGTCAGATGATTTCACCTTTAAGCGTCTTGGTCATTTTCCATTGCACCTGTTGTCAAGTCTGATCAGCGCACTCCAATAAGCTCAAATGACATTCACCTCCTGCTCGTCTGCAAGTTTGTTTTCTCTACTCGCCTCGACCAACATAGAACCAAGTTCTCATCACCGTTTACACGTTAAAGGTAAAATTTCGGAAAACGAACCCTCGCTCTGTCATAAACCGACCCGCCGAAATAGCGATTGTTCTATTAAGCATGGCCCTTGTGGTCAGCAACAGGCTCGTTGAAACACACACACACCCAGCCGTATCGTCTCTCTCAACCACCACGCTTCAAGAACATTATAAACAGGTAAAGAGGAAATTAATATTTTTTTCAACATGTATGGCGTTAGGCCCTTTGTCAACATTTCAAACATAGTTTCAAACAGAGGGCGTTAGCCCGAGTCCTAGGACACCTCGTACACGTCTCTAGCGTTATTGGTTCGTGAGATATCGGCAAAAATCACAAAAAACACGTGTTTACCCCAAAATCGATTTTTCAAATTTAAAAAAATTATAACGAGTGGTCCATAGCAAAGCCCCCGTCAGCCCGAGTCCTTGGACCCCTCGTACACGCCTCTATCATGATTGGTTCGCGAGATATAACAAAAAGTCTAAAATCACGTTTTTCCACCCAAAAAACCGTGTTCCCGGAATTTTACCTTTTCAACACCTACATTCCCGTAAAGAGCGCAACGAGACGAAAAAAACGAATCCATGCACACCCTCCTAGCATGACTCCTTCCATTCCAAGGGTGCCAGGGGCTCACAACTTCCTAAGTGCCGTAGCTCTCTCACTACCACACTACTACGTCAGGTTTTTATCCTGAAGACTTGAAATTTATTTTGGGGGTAGACGGGGTAGGGACCATTGATTTACGTCAAATAAACTTTTTCGTAAAATTCCTAGTTTCCAAAATATAGGATTTTCAAAATTCGAGGATTTTCAAAAAAACATAAAAAGTAAAATGGTTTTATTACAAAAATAAAGGTTATAAAGACCATTCGTTTGGGCCATGGCACAACGTTCTATTTTGTTTGGTTTTCAAACTATCACTTACTTTCGAAAAGAAAAATTTTCAAAAATAATTTCAAAAATATAACGAGTGGTCCATAGGAAAGAGCATGTCAGCCCGAGTCCAAAGACACCTCATTTGTTAAAATCCGACCATGGGTTCGCGATATATTAATAAGCAAAAAAGAGTGTGCACTAACTTTTTGAGCACCTTGTGGGTTAGAAGCACCATCACTCCACTACTAACAATTCCTCCAGAAAGAAATCTTTCTTTTTGGGTTTTTAAAAAATATGCTGCCGGTGGAGGTTTAAAAAAACATACGGTACCGTACTGTATTTGCATGCCTCGTAAGCCTTCTAAATTTACTAAGGTGTCATTCAGCGAATGGGCAATTTATACAATGCGACATTTATTGCTGTTCGTATTGGAGATTTTAGGAATAAATTCGGCGTGTAAAAGCGAATATTGGGGTAATTTACTTCGAGAAAATGTTGGATTGTATGATTTTATTTTTACATTAGATAAGGTTATCATATTTTAGGTGGCATTTATTGATGTGTGGCTGGTCCCGTGGTGTTGAGGTAGAGCGCCTGCCACTCACCCGGAGGCCCCGGTTCGATCCCCGGCTCAGTCAGGGATTTTAAAACGGACGTGAGGGTTGGAACGGGGTGCACTCAGCCTCGTGAGGACGATTGAGTAGCTGTCTGACAGTGAGACAGCTCCCCGATCACGAATGCCAAGATTAACGGCCGAGGGGACCCAACGCGCTGATCACGCGTTACCCCAATATCTGCATGCCAAATGGCTGGGCAGCGGTCGCTTGGTCGGCCTTAGCCCGTCATGGGCTGTATAGTGCCAGGGGTTGGTTTTTTTTGTTTTTTGTTTTATTGATGTGGTACTTACTGTAGTATCACAATATTAGCGATCTGAGAGTGGTTAAGGCAATAAAGGTAATTGCCTCGTGGCAGCTACGTGTATTCATTTTCATCATAATGAGTGTTTTTAATCCAGTCTTGGTGGGATAATAGTTTCCTAAACCATAATTGTTTCTCTTCTTAGTTTGTTGGTATTTTTTTGTTTATTTTTTGTTTTGCCATGAAATGTGTTTATCAATATAGAGTTGGTTTTGTAATGTTTGAAACTTTAAGATTTAATTTTCATAAACTAAAGATAATAAATGGATGCCATCCCCGTCTTATAAACAATGTATACACAAATTATGTTTAATAATTTTAACATACCGGTAAACAAGAACATAACATGGATATAACTGCGGTTTATCTCTACATCTCTTGTGATATTCATGGCTATTCAAGAAAGCGATCAAAGTTACGATCTCTTAGCTGCCAATTTTGAGCCCGAGCAACGCTGGGCAACAGCTAGTATATACAATAGGGGAGACAGTTGTAATTGTATTAGAATCATTCATCAGCATCATCATCACCATCATTATCTAAAGGCTAAGCCTTGTCGCTGCAGCCACAGCCCACGATCTTCAGCAGTTATCTTCATCATGACGTAGGAAGCAAAACCCAGCTGAGTGATTGTGTTTCTAAGGTATGAGAGACGCGGTGAAAAAATGCGCCGATGTTGGGCCACTAAATATCCTTACAGAAATGAATTGCAGTTAGTTAAACTGACAAACTAACGCATTAAAGTTGACAATTTCCTGTGTGAAATGCATATTACTGATATGGATGCTATGTCCTAACTTACTCGTATTCCTTACAATGTGTTTGTTTACAATAATTGATGATGTTGATTCATTTAGGGGCCTTGTGACATTGTGGTCATGAAGCCCCGTGTATTTGTAGTGTGAGACTAGGATTGGGAAGGATATGGCTGTGGCCTCAATATTTACCTGGAGTAGAAGTGGGAACATTAGAAAGCCACTTCTAGGATGACGATCTCGTTCCAATCGTCAGCCCAAAATTAAATTTCTTGGACCTTAGGGTTGACAGCTAAGAATGCTAGCAATTATACTACGAGTCTACAATATTGAACAAAAGAAACCCACTCAGTTTATCACATGTCGTTGCGGCACTTGTCTTGATCTATGGCCAATTACTGCAGATTAATATAGCTCTGTGTGCAAACAATCAGAGCTAATGCTGTACTTGTATTGCACTGAGAGGGAGACAGAACAGCATGGACTTCCAGAAAATTATTTGAAAGAAATCCACAGATTCTTCTATTTGTTCTGTATTTAATTCCAGGTGCAGGGAACAGCAGGAAAGATTGAGCGATATATGGCCATCTACTATAATCAAAAGTGAGTTTTTTTGTTATCGATACTTATACGAATCCACGCCAAAGATTGAGAGATATCTGGAAGTCTATATTGTGTCCGTATGTACCACTGGGTCGATGACCAAAATCAACATTGTTGATTCCCATTACAAGAAACACATAAAGCATAAGACATGTACTTGGACATGCTTCATCGGGAGACTGTTACTAACAGAGGTGTCGCGTTAAGGATGGATGAAGTTACGAATCCAACCAAAATACACATCAATAAATGAAAACGGAAAGTGGACTGAATGCTGACTAACGGAAGGAGCGGACCCTTGATAATGCCGGACGCAATTTTCGTTGAAATGTCGGTATATAACATCCTGGCCACGGCCTACAAGCCCGGACAATTATATAGTTATGAACGCCGACCGTGAAAGCCTAAGCTGTTATGTTAGGAATATTATCTTGTAATAATTCAAATAATTGTAAACACAATTTTCTCAATCACGTGGTTTTGACCATGTGTCTGCCTACGCAAATTATTTTGCAATAATCTTAAACTTTCAAGAAATAAATGTTACTTCACCGTGTAGGCTTACTACACTTCACAACGAGATTTTCCGTAATATGTTTGTAAATTTCACACAATATTATGGAATATTCAAGACCATGCGGCCATATATGCAGTTTCAATGGCAGTTTCTTACATTATTTTACGCTGTCAGGCGCACCAAAGAACTGCTTAACATTCCCTGCCAATTGCCGGCTCCCTCGATGTTGAGCCTATCAGGTGGCTTCTTCTGTAATTTGCTCTAGAATATCATAGAATGTTTATATTTCTTAGATATTTCTTAGTAACATGGTCCATAGAATATTTCCATATGATTTGAGTGTAGACCTACAATTGATGTCTTACATCATTTATGAATTTATTGAATGAAACGGAATGCGCACATTTGTGCATAATAAGATAGTTCTATTTTCTGTATTCTACGAGAGATTTCACTCTTTTTGTACAACTTAAGGCTGTGCGGCCGTTTCTGCTAACAGTCGCTGGACAAGAGATGGCAGCACTGCCGTCCCTGGCAAGCCACCGCATGTGAATACCGACTTCCCCTCCGCCCTTCCATTACTCCTCATTCGCACACTATCTTCCCCTCTCTCAGTCGAAGCCTTCCTTGCGAGTCGCACAGCGATCTGTTTCCGAGTCGTAAGCTTATTGCAACCTTGAGATCTGTCGTCCAGCCAGATAAAATGGGTCGGGGCGTTTGATTGATAGGACTATGCATTTCAATTTTCTTCTGCTACAAGGGAAAATATTAACTTACTTATGGTTAAGTAAAGTGCCATGTGTTCAGATTTTCTGTAGCACGCCAGGTTTCCTTTCTTGTAATTTTGAAAAGAAAATCGAAAAAACATCAAAATTGGCAAAGTTGATAATTAAAAAAATAAATATAATATTAATAAGACAATATACCTAAATGACTGCTTAGGTATTGAGGGATGTAGAATCCAATTCTGTATTCAGAGTTTCTCTATCGTGTCCCTTTTTTGTTTTTGTTTTTTTTGTGTAATTTTTAGAAATAAGAACGAAAAACTTCTAAATTCGATCAAGAATTTCAATAACGTCAAATTAGGTACCATATTATTTTTTAAAGTCGCCTCCTTTGCGTAGTGGTCAGAGTGATTAGCTGCCACCCCGGTGGTCCGCGGTTCGATTCCCGGCTCTGCCACGAAAATTGAAAAGTGGTATGAGGACTGGAACGGGGTCTACTCAGCCTCGGGTGGTCCAAATGGGTAGAGGGGGTTTGATTCCCACCTCAGCCATCCTCGAAGTGGTTTTCCGTGGTTTCCCCATTTCGTCCTAGGGCAAATGCTGGGATGGTACCTACCGTAAGGCCACGGCCGCCTCCTTCCCACTTCCTTGCCTAACCTCCCAGTCTTCCCATCCCTTCATCAGGCCCCTGTTCGCTTTGCAGGTGAGGCCGCCTGGGCGTAGTGCTGGTCACACATCCCAGTTGTATCCAAGACCCAATTTTCAAGCTCCACGACAATGCCCTCAGTGGCGGTAGAGGTGGGATTCCTCTTTTAGTCCGTGGGAAAAGCCAACCCTGGAGGGTAAAACGATGGCGAAAAAAACAAAATATATGTTTAAGCGTGTTTTAACACCGCAATATAAAGCTACTATAAAATCTTGAATTATATTAATATAAAGTACTTCCAGCCATTCAGAAGTTCAATTTGTCGTTTGAATTGTGCAGTTCAACAGGAAGTAATTTTATAGCACCACTTAACCTTCTCAGATCCACTACATATTTTCTGAACACAGATTTACTGCGCTGGATATATGACACATAAAATGAATACACAATTAAAGCTTACAGTAACTTATACCTACCAGTTTCAAGGAATGGAATTAATACAAATGTAGAAATGCATTGAGTTTTTTAGTTTCTTTGCAATATTAACCAAGAGAAAAAAAATATAGGGATACTTTGCTCATAATTTTTAATGCCAGTTATTTTATAAGATTTCAGGGATTCCATTTGAATAAATTACCAGCTTTAACGCAATTATAATAGTATAATTGATGTAAAGATATATATCAGTTTCAGTATTTTGACATTTTCATAATTTCCAAAAAAGTTCTTTCTTAAAAAAAATTGCGCGCGTGAAACGAAACTACACATGGGCTTTGTAACTACCCATAGGGGGGAAGAGTTTTTCTGTAGCGAAGTGGTTGCATATCAGTGATATAACTATAAAATTAAAACACAAAATAAGTGTTTGGATGGATCACAAACCCTTTTATTGCGCACTGACAAAACTGCAATGGAATGCAAAACATTATAAAAAATAATGCAGTAAACCACAAAAGGTGATTTATGTAAACAAAATGTTATCATTCAGCAATGAAATTTCAAGTTCACGTATGCAGAATGTTATGAAGTACGATGCATATTTAACATTCTGTGAACAAAACACACACTTTCACAATTAAGAGCCAAAACACTGAAAACACATAATATTTGCTACAAACGTATGTAAATGAAAGTTAATCTACTATAAATTATAACATCATTTCCAAATAAGAAACCATCTCCGGTTTTTTTTTTCAGAAAATACCCAAATTATGCACTATTAACAAACAAAAATTATTTTTAAAATGTAAGCAGCAAGTTCAATGACAATCGGCTGCATATACACACTAGCAAGAACATGAAAAAAAACCAATAACACACAGCTATTGATATATTTAAGTATGTTAAAGTTGTTATGTTATTAATTATTTCACATTAAATAATAAAGAATAATTTATTATTCACTTCCTAAACCAAATAAACTTACAAGGCAACTGATAAAAAAAAAATAGTACATTATGCTACGAGCCTATAATGGCTATAATTATGACACGAGTATTTTTATAAAACGAGCCTATGCGAGTTTTATAATTTCCATACGAGTGTCTTAATTACCATTATAGGCGAGTTGCATACGACTGTTTATGTTCGACGATAATTATAACTTTATTATATGTTTCAACATAAATATTCATAAATATCTTTTGAGAGTCAGCCACTTGAATTTTGTGATCGCAGTGCGAGCGCTGGGTATATCTCTGTCTTTCAAGATCTCTGAACGACCGACGCATCACGCATGCGCTCTGTGTGCTTGCAATGCCATATGCAGGCCATATGTTTACATCTGCCGTCCCTCAGTAATATTGTCACCGGAGTCGTTTGAAGGCAATACGCTGTGTAGAAATTAGTGTTGGTGATATTAAGGTACAGTGCTATTTCTTGTCTCATATTCGCCAGTTTATTTACGTGAACATATGGACGGTGCGTATTCCATGTCGGTAATTTATTATAGTTCGATGTTGTGTTTATGTCCAACATGTTGGATTTTGAGCGCATGCGTGAAGGTATCGTTACCTAATTGGTCAATGAACGAGCTCTGATTGGCTGGAGAAACTGTATCATAATGAAAAACAGTGTTATAATGACCATCATTATGATACAGTTTTCTGACACATAATAGTGAGGGTCGAACATAATAGTACATTATACTACGAGCCTATAATGGTTATAATTAAGACACGAGTATATTTATAAAACGAGCGTATGCGAGTTTTATAATTTCCATACGAGTGTCTTAATTACCATTATAGGCGAGTTGCATACGACTGTTTATGTTCGACTAACTATTTTATGTTCGAAGATAAATATTCATAAATATCTGTCAAGATTTCGCCAGTTTTATGTACTGAACAGACCGCATGAGACGCAGAGAATGCCTTGTATTTGACCATGGACTTATCGATTAGCCCACTATGACACTAGTCAACGCAGTTTAGAAGGCCTTGGAACTCCACGCAGGTGCGATGCTAACCTTATCTAATTGGTCAAACAACTGTTTCTTGAGCTCTGATTGGTGGAAGAAACTGTTTCATAATGAAAAATAGTGTTATATTGACCATCATTATGATACCGTTTTCTGACACATAATAGTCAGGGTCGAACATAAATATATTTAGGCTACGTATTCTGAACAATTTACAGTACGTTCGAGTATCATTCAACAATATTAGCTTCTTGTTGTAGCTTATTTTAGGGCTGCGACATCGTGGGCATATAGCCTCGTGCATCTAGGTGTGTGTAACCTGTGTTATTGTGATGGCTGTACCACTGTGTGCAGTTGTAAACTAGGGTTAGAGCATAAAGAGGCGGCCGTGGCCTTAAGTTTGGAACCACCCCGACCACGGAAAACCACTTCCAGGATGACTCAGGTAGGAATTGAACCCTCCTCTTCTGAGTTTTATCTGACGAGGCTGAGTGTACCCCGTTCCAGCCCTCACAGCAGTATTAAAATCTCCTGGCAGAGCCGGGAATCGAACCCGAACCTCCAGGGTGTCAGCCAAGAACGCTAGCCACTACACCCCCAGGTGGTTAATGTTTTTCTTGTCTGTGAATGTGTCAGTGGTTTCCTCTTCTTTCGTTTGTTGGTATTATTTTTTGTCGCCTGCTTTTGTCGTTGTGCCTCTAGCACAAATGAGGAATCTCGGATTTTCATGCCTCGAACAACTCGACTGCCTAGAATTTCTGGCAAAATACACTCCTTATAAAATTGTACCAGGTTTGGAAGCATTTTTCTTTGCCATAATATCTCATCCTTTTCTATCCTTTCTACGAATAGTTCTCCTTTCTTCGTATAAACTACATTGTCGCACCATTTTCTCCTGGTGATATTCAATTGACCTTGGACCTAGAAGAAGTAGCTGTAGCTTCGTTTCAATTGCAATTTTCCTTCTGACAGTTCCAAGCACAAACATTTTTTTTTTTTTTTGTCACCTCGTCTCTCAAATCTGATTCAGTGACGGACGCAAGGCATTTTACTTCTACGAGGCCATCACAAGCAACCAAACTATCAGGACTGGTTCCTAAAAATGAATGATCTTGATCTACGAAGAACCCACACTTGGTGACCATGTTGCCAGTTTTGTCTTCGTACATTTTCAACACAGCGTCCTCATTATCTCTTCCAAATTTGACGGAAATTGAGGTGAGATTTTTGGCATACAAAGTTGATTTTACAAGATTGTGGCAAGGGGTGTGAGATAAACGCTATGACTAGCCCAAACTTGGAAGCTGTCAAGCGATTCACTCTTTGGTCGTGCCACATGGGGTTAATGTGTTGTCCAAGAGTTGATACCTCAATAGGACTACCGTTTGTTACCACATCGGTCATTTTCTTTGAGAAGATGATCATTCTTGTCTCAAGAACTTCATCTTCAACGTCAGGCAACTGTGCTAGTGGCATCACACTTTCGTATCTTCTTTACTGGCGGTTTTTGAGAAAATGCCAGTGCCCTTCGAGATCGTCCTTTCTCTCTGGCGACAATTTTCGCCTTGAAAATACTACCTGGGCTTCCATGTAGTTTTCTCCAGGGACTAAGATGCCATGTAGACACAGTGGTGTGACTTAGCTAAGCAAAAATAAACATCGCCATTTTGCAATGAAAGGAATACGTGAAATCCCTTTAATATTTCCCAAATGCTTACAATACCACTCAGCGAGCTCATCCCATGTCCATACGACCTCTTCGCCCAGCCTCCGTCGCCAATAACATATGTACGGAACGCCATTCAAATAGTTGTTCTTTTCAATGGCAATACGTCTTTCTTCTTCTGGATTTTCCTTCATTTTACGTAAGTTATGAGAGCTACTTCCCAAACCTTTAGAAAGAAAATAATAATATTAATAACAACAATAGCAATGATTGCTTGGACGGGATTATAATTTACAGAATGTATTTATTTTAAAATCTTTAATGTGTTTTGAATAAAATGTTTAAAATTGTCTTAATATAGAAATGTTTGAAGAGAGGCTTTTCTTTGCATAATTTTCATCTAATAATGAACAACAACAACAAAATAGTATTCATAATTCACTGAAAATACTTATTCAGAATTGTTTATAATATATAGGTCATAAGGAAATATGAATCAATATACAGTACTTACATCACCAACTCGTATTTCATGGTTTGCGTATTTGTTGTGGCCCACGATCGGTATGTCCAAAACACTGAACATTTCCTCGACTTGAGAAAACCCGATACCTACTGCCATAGCTCCCCACACCAGAGCATCGTTCACTTCCATTTTTTGGTAAACAGGCTCTGAAGTTACAGCATATTCGTTTTCGCAGTTATCACAATAATAAGTCCATGTACAATATAATCCATTTTTAGCCTACTTTTCACATTTTGCAAAAATGAGGAAAAAGTAGACTTATGAGATCGATCCGGGAAAATGTGTGTCTGTCTGTCTGTCTGTCCTTCTGTCTGTCTGTCTGTCTGTGTGTGTGTGTCCCCCCTATCAACTCCTAAACGGCTGCAGCAATCAAAACCAAATTTAGTATGAGTAAAGATGTGCACCGGAATATCTCACGTCCATATTTGAAAATGATGTCAGTGCTACCAACTGCTGAAAAACGCACTAGAAATTTGAGCTCCATGTTGGATATCTTGCAAGGTACATATATGGGAGCTATTCCAAAATTGGCACACATATAGATAAGACTATTTCAGTTTAATTTCCAGGAGGCCAACCATGACAGTGTTGCCAAAATAATGTTAAGCCTTCTGATAGGTCCAATGTTTAAATGCATATAACTTCTACACTATCAATTGGATTTCAACCAAATTTTGTATGTAATATCTGTACATAAACAGATATGACTGAGCTTATTATTAAGGCCACCAGGGCTGCCAACTGTTAATAATTGTTCTCTCTATTTTTTTTTTCATCCAAATAACTATATATCAGAAAGTATGCAAGCCAACAGCTTTAAACTATGCACACGTATATTCTGACATCTTAGATTAATTTGGAGTAACTTATATACGTCAGTTCCACCAACATTATTATAAACCTGCTGATAGTACCAATTTTAAATACCTGTAACTTCTATACTATCAGTTGGATTTCAACCAAATTTCGTATGTGCTATGTGTACCATAACAGATATTACTATTAGTATTGTTAAGAGCAATCAGGGCTGCCAACTGTTAATAAATGCTGTCTGAATGTTTTTACCCTAATATCAATATATCAGAAAGTATGCAAGCCAACAGCTCAATACTTTGCACACGTATAGCACCTGACATTTTAGATTAATTTGGAGTAATTAATACAAGGCAGTGCTGCCAACATGATTCTATGCCTGCTGATATGTCCAATTTTAAAATACATGTAACTTATATACTAACAAATGTATTTCATCCAAAATTGGCACAACAAGATATCATAATATTTCAGATTATTTCTGACCAGCACACGCATGACATTGTTGGCAACATGCTTTTACGCGTGCTGATAGATACAATGTCTAACTGCATGTAACGTCCATTGGACTTCAACCAAATTTTGTATTCTGTACCTTAAGAGATGGAACTAAGAATATATTCAGTCACCAGGGCTGCCAAGCGTAGTGCTCTATTAGGCTACATTTTACCAGGTATATTTTGAACTAATTAGATATTTCGATATTGCCAACTTTATATCGTCATTATTCTAGATAGGTTCATATTCTGTAGAATAATCATTGGCATGAAAAGTAGGCTGTATAGTTCTTCACGGAACTTCTTGTTTATCTCTTTTTTGTATTTGTATTTTCCCATGGTACAATGTTTGGAATGGATCGTTACTAATTCTATTTCTTTCATAATGTGACCAATATCAACGATGCGTCGCCCTATTGGAGGCAGTTCGTTGGCCTCAGTATTCCTTTCAATTACCATAGGTGGTACTTCACAATCAGACTCATTGTCATCGTCTGTATCACTTCCTAAATCGTTTGGAAAATTTATGGAATAATCTTGATCTTCATACCTGAAATCACACAATGTTAAAAAATATTACCTTGATTATTATTACAAAACAATAGACAAATCACTTTCTAAATATAACGTTGTCCTAACCACATACACGATATGCTTTAAACTAACCTATAATCACTTTCCATCACGTCGGGTTTCTTAAAGTCGCTTTGTTTTGAAAGGCTATATTTGGATACAAGCATACAGGCTCTCCATTGGTTATAGAGCTACACGGATTGGTGAAGTATTGGTGTTACATATATACCATTTCAAGGAACTACTATTTGTCATGAGCAGCTGATCACCGTCACCATCTGTTTCTCTTCATTTTATTCTATTCTTATACCCTAAATTTTATGGTGCACCATATTAGGTTTTAAACACGTTTATTATTACTGTGCTACGCTTTGTTTTTTGTTTTTTCAACAGCTGATGAAGGGTATAAAATAAAATTAATCCCCGAAACATGTACTGTAAACAACTTCAATAATTAATTTTATCTGTATAGTATTGATTCAGGCAGATGTTCATTTCTTGTTAATAACTATTGATTATTATTAACATACAGATAGCAAATACGCATTAAAACTAACTCCAGGCAAATGCTGGGATGGTTCCTCTCTAAAAGCAATCCTATCCCCAATTTAGAAATTCACACAATAGTACAGCCATCACATTAACACATGTAATCACACAGTTAGTTTGTTAGTTAGTTAGTTAGTTAGTTATTGTTGTTTTAAGGGGGAGGAACTACGAGGTCATCTGCCCCTATCACACAAATTCCATACACACCCAAATATACATGGGGCTATATGACCGCGATGTCTCAGTCCCTAAAATAAGCAACAACAACACGTTTTACAAGTAGGTAGGCCTAATCTACTAAAAATGACAAGTCTTTTCAAATTAATTAATAATTATTTTATATATTGTAGCAATAGTTTACTTACCGACTTGCATCGTGGCCTATTGGGGGAGTGCTTTCAACTATAAAGCTGTTGAATATTTCTTCGGAGTCTTCAAATTGAGCAGAATCGTTTGAAACATTCACGGTGATTTCTTGTTGTTTTCTTTTCTCCCACGTAGTCTTTGCTGCGCGGCCTCTTCTGGAACGTTTCCTTGACGGAGAATGCTTTCGTGGCATTGTAGAATAAAGTGTGAATGTTATAGGAACACTCAATCACTCAATCACGAAACACAATCGCAGAATTAGGAAATGAAACGAGAAAGGGGCGAGATATATTCTTCTATTGCTTCCTCAAGATTAGGTCTAGTCAGACTGAAGTGTCAGCGACTAAGCGCGCAGGAAAAAGTTATGGAAGAAGACGAGTTATTTTGTTTTCTTTGCACTCCACGGTAAGTAGAATGGAATGCTGCGTAAGGAAAGGAATGACCCTCAACGGGATGTGCGGTGCGGTGCGGTGCAGTGCTAGGTAGTAGGGTGGGGGAATGAAGCTCCGTGCAAGTAGTAGTGCGGGTAGCCTATCGTGTAGCCTGTGTAGTTACCGTTCTGCCGAGTTGAAGACTAGTCAAAGGTACATACGTCACGGGTTTATCACTAAACAGTTTCTTTCATCAAATATTCGAACTGCTCAGAATTAGACCCTCTACAAATTGAATAAATTTGAAGCTATTATAGCAATTTTTTCACAATAAAAAAGGTTATTGAAATATTATGCTTTTATAAAATATGTGGAATTTTGAAAAAAAAAATTCATAATGAAGCTACTATTACAAGGGTTATTGCACAGAAATGTCGAAATTCTCCTGTTATTAGTTTTGTCGTGACGTATGTACCTTTAACCCTCAAAGTAGACACTTTGAATACATGCCCTGAACAAACGAGCAGTCTATATTTTACAAAAGTGGCATATAACAAGTTCCGAAGACCTATATAACAGATTAATAAGACAAAATAAAAATAAAAAAAATATTTTATTTTTTGGTAGCACAGCCTTAATAGATGGTATCTCTTGATCAGGTCTTGTTGCAAAGTTCATATTTACACATTTCGTTTGGCGTATGGAATGATGTTGTCACACATGACCTCATGACGTGTCACCATAATGCCTAAGATAGTAGTTTACCATCGTCCATGTTATGTTCGTCATGGCTTCAGTGCTGTAGAAATCTTCCCATGTACTTGACCTCTTTACATTCTCATTTATATGTTTCTCTGAGGCAATCATAAATGGAAGTTGAATTTTGATATCCTCTTTATAGAACGATTCCTTGTCCAGTTCGTACGCCAGTCTCATTTGTGTTAATTTCGATACCCCGTTTGAGGAAGCTTGCTTTTACTCGTTCTATGACTACCAGATCTTCAGTTGTAAGATTATTCCATATTAAATGAATCCCGTATGTAATGATAGGCGTTATTTTAGCATTGAAGAGGAATAAGGCTGTCTTAAGGTCTAGAAGTTCTGGATTTGTGATGTCCTGGAAGATTCTGATGGCTGCTATCGCTTTCTCTTTTACATGTATTTTGAACGATGTTCTTGTTGTTTGTAGTCGTATTCCTAGGTATTTGTAGTTATTAGCTACCACAAGGTCTTCTTTTTGGCTATTTTTGAAAATAATTTGCACGGTTATACATTTGTTTATGATTAATTCATTTTGATTAGCCCAGTTTTTAGTCTCTCAAAAGCTTGCTGTAGTACTTCTTTGATATTGGAACCGATAACCATGTCATCTGCATGCATGTAGATTACTACTGGGGCGTTGTCAGCTGAGATCGTCTCCACTATATCTGCTGTAGCTACGTTGAAAAGTAGTGGGCTTCTCGGGTCTCTCTGCAGAACTCCATTTGTTTGTATAATACTATCTGATATACCAGTTCTGTCATCTATAGCCAGTGGCGTACCAAGGCTACTTGGCACCCGGGGCCAACTAGATGGTAGTCGCCCCCTAACACTAAAAGGTTCAAGGAACAATATGTTTAATTTAAACACAGTCTAATGTTCATAAATATGTATTTTAATAAGTATAGTATGTTACTTTCACACATTATAAAGAGAAAAATATGAATAAAATGAAACTGTAAGTATTGAAAGGTTAGTTTGTTTGAAAAGTAATAAAACATAAAAATAAAGAGAAAATAAGTTTCAGAGTCATAACAGCCATTTAAAAATGTGCCTTCCTAGCCTTGATGGATGCAAACATCGATAATAGAGTTGAAGTCTATAGTCTATAGCAACCACATCACGTCCAATTGATAAAATTGATAAATTACTTACGGTAGTCTTTCTTGCGTCATTGTGGATCTTAACTGATATTTAATAAGCTTCAGCTTACTAAAATATATTTCACAAGTTGCCACAGACACTGGAAACGTTGGTTGGTTGGTTGGTTGGTTGGTTGGTTCCTTAGTTTAGGGGCTACGACAACGCGGTCATGTAGCCCCGTGTACCATAGGGTGTGTGAAGAATCTATCTGATAACCGGTGTTAATTGTGATGACTGTATTAGTGTCTGTTATCTGTTTTCAATTCAAGTAAGGAATGCAGACTTTTAATTTCAAGTAGTTCCTACTTTTGCCGCCAAACGCCACCGTCAACGACTAATAGTTCAGAACTTAGCTACCAGACGCCACCGCAGTCGGCTCTTGGCAATGAACGTAGTAAACTAAGAGCGTTGTTTACATTCTTAACCTATACAATTTAGCTTCATACAGGTGTAATTAGTGGAAGGTTCTTTAACATGCCATAAATCTATGACATGGGACCGCCGGCTTTACTTCCCCTCCGAAGGAAGGCATACTGAGGGATTTTTAAACTGAAAACGTTAAAAGTAATTTGAAAACGATGATCAAGTTACTGTATGCCTCAAACCCAAACAAGACCTAAATATAACAAAATATACTTGGGTTTCAAGTCGAACTTTTCATCATTTTTCTTCGATCTTCTTAATAAAACTATGACATCTTTAATATCTTCCAAGAGTTCTTCTCCGTTCAAATTTTCAGGGTACCTCTCTGCAAGTTCGAAACAATTCCTCTTTAGAGTGTTCAAAACGTTTTCATTTGGGGTTTCGTTATGAATGTATCCATCAAAATTACAGAGGAAGCCAAAACGTTCATCCTGTTCCTTGATATTGGCGAACCGTTCACTTAACTCATGAATAAGTTTATCTAATATCTCTAGTGTGCTCCGCTTTACTTCATCTCTCCAGGAAAGTCCAACATCATCAGTGGATTCCCCTGGCATTTTATGTCATAAATAATTAGTAAAACGTGTTCACTTTCTACAGTTCTAAACTCCAAATTGATGGGAGAAGAAACAAACACCGACATCCATTGATCACACCCGGAAGAAGACAGATATTTCAGAAAATTACATTTGACTTGTACGGTATACAAAAAACAAAAGAAGAACACTGAGAAATGCAAACACAAAAGAAGTACACTATGAGAATTTGTGAATGCAAGCTCACACTTCCCCCCATTCACAAATTGCAAAACAAAACAAAAAAACAACATAACTAGCCTTACACTAACATCATTTCCATAAGCAGCATCTACAAACACCTTCAGTTTTTTATCCTGATTTTTCATAACACAATGACAAATCGTGGGTCTCCTTGAGGTAATGAAGGAGGTGTTGAGCTTCCTTCCAATTGTGCACTTTAGGATTTGCATTAGCCTGGCTAACCTTACATACTGGGAAACTTAAATCTGGTCTAGTTGTACTGGACAAGTATGGGAGCTTACCAACAATTTTTCTATAACGTTTGGTTCTTTTTAATTACTCCTCCGTGACATTGTTTGGTACAGTTGAAGGTAAGGGGTACCACATCCCGTAGGGTAGGGTTCTTCTATTGATTTAAGGACATTTGTCCTTATGTACATGTTTTGACTTAAACATACATTTCTCTTAGACCCTTGAGTGTCTTAAATCGACAAAAAATTGAGATATTTCCCAAATTACGCACTTCAAACTTTGACTTTGTAACCATTCTGATTACATAGCTCAGATAAAAATGTTAGGTTATGAAAATGACTACTCTTTGCTGGTGAGCTATTGTACAGGTATTTCAGGCCTTAGCGTTTGAGATAGAGATTCCTTGCAATAGTTCAATATAAATATTGAACTATTGCAATACGCCTGGCCAGTGAGGCGTATTTTCTATGTTCTTTTTACGATGGTGTTTTTATTGTTTATTCTTGGACTTGGTTTTGTGTGGAAGGATTGGAAGAGATTCTTGGCTTATGGGTAGATTGATGAATGAATAGAATAAATGGAGAATAATGTTTTTATGTATCCCTCATTGTGAATTAAACAACCATGACCCCGAACTAGTAATGTTACAATAAATGGCGCCCAACATGGGGTACGGAAGAGGGATATGGAAAATATGTTGGTACGAATAATTATGGAGAAATTAGACCAGTTGAGTGACAGTATTGATAAGTGGAGTCTTGACTCAATAAGTGAACCTTTGCAGAAAAGGAGCAGGAAAAATAACAGAGATGTGGGGGGCGTGAGAAAGCAGGTGATATGGAAGAAACTGAAGGAGAGGAGGCAGGTGAAAGAAAGGAAAAGGTAGAAGAGAAAGGAGAAACGGATAAGGGAGAAGATGAAATGGAAGAACGTAAGAAAGTAAGCGATATGGGAGAAACTGAAGAAGAGAAAAGAGAAGCCGATGAGGTTGGTTATGAGGAGGACAGTAGCAGTCAAGAAAAGGAGGCTAAAGATGAGGGTGAAAGTGCAGGAGTGAATCATGAAGAAGACAACATACTAGAAGAAGATAAGGTGAAGAAGAAACGGTGGAAGGAGAGAAAGAAACTGTTGAGCAAGATGAGACAAAAATAAGAGGAGGAAAATGTGGAAAGGAAGAAGAGAGAAGTAGTTGAGAATGAAGACAAAGAGGACCTAGAGAATAGATAAAAGGATGAGTAAGAAAGCAAAGAGAAGGAGTAGGAAGAAGATGAGATGTCAGGTAAAGGAAGAGTGAAGGATCAGAAGAGAAGAAGAAGAAAATGAGGAAGGGAAGGAGACAGGAACGGTGGAGACGGAAGATGAGGAGTACAAGGTACGGGATGATATGGCAGATGAAGAAAAAGACGAGATGGAAGGCAGAGGAAGAAAGAAGAATGGAGAAGAAGGAGAAACAGATGAATAGGAAGAACGAAAAGTGGAAGAATGAGGAAGAAGATGGTATTGCTGATAATGAAGATGGATATGAGAGGTGTAATGTAGAACTTTATATTTCTTTAGAGTCAACTGAAGATGATAGCATTATGTTTGCTGGAGGTATTTGTTCCGGTATAAGTGTTGACAAATATGACAATATTCGAGTGAAGGTTACTGGAGATGACGTGTTTCAACTTATTGAGAGATTTGAGAACAGTGGGTTACTGCATTTTTTACTCGATAATGTCAAGAGAGTGGCTGAAACTAAGCCCAATTCAGAAGCATGTGATTGGTGTCATAGTCCAGAGAAGGGATGTTGTGGCATGTACTTAAAAAGGTTCAGAGAAAACAGTCGCATTCCATCTTTGCAATATCAATGTGTTGTGAATGATACAGGAAACTTGATAGTGGAAATATCCCTTATGAAAATTATGATTTATAATTTATTTACTGCGAGTATGTTATTTTTTAGTGTATGATGTATTTTTCATTTATGTTACTTTTATGTATGTGATCCACACGTGCTTTTCACGTGAGAATCACATAGAGGGGCGATTGTAACCATTCTGGTTACATAGCTCAGATGAAAATGACTACTCTTTGGTGGTGAGCTATTGTACAGGTATTTCAGGCCTTAGCGTTTGAGATAGAGATTCCTTGCAATAGTTCATCAGTAAACGAGAAGGGGCCTTGCCAGTGAGGCATATTTTCTATGTTCTTTTTACGATGGTGTTTTTCATTGTTTATTCTTGGACTTGGTTTTGTGTGGAAGGATTGGAAGAGATTCTCGGCTTATGGGTTGATTGTTGAATGAATAGAATAAATGGAGAATAATGTTTTTTAAAAGTATACAGTATGGATCACATTTACTTTGATTTAAGCCAAGCTTAACAAGTTGTGCAATGATACAATATTGTGCCAATCTTTACCGGCTTGACATAAACCGTAAATGCTCTTGTTGAGTTTTAGCGCATAGTCTGGGCACTCTACACTGTGAAAAATGTTCTGGTTGACTTAAACAAATACTGTTTCCTTAATTTTGCTACTAAGGTATGCCGATACAATGTCCAAATGACAATTATCCCATTCACGCTCTACTGCTATGACTATAAGAGTTCTAATAGTTTTCCTTTTTACCACTGGACTGTAGGATTCAAGGATATCTGTATCCTTTATCTGACTGAAACCTTAAGCTACTAAACGTGCTCTATACCTAAGTACTTCACCCTCTTGGTTTCGTTTAGTTTTATACACCCATTTGGTGCCTATGAGAGTCTTGCGAACTGAATCTTCTGCAAGTGTCCACACATGTTTTTCCAAGAGGGCAATCTCTTGGTGCATTGCCTCAAACTATTTATCTTTATCATCTCGTGAGGTGGCTTCTTGAAAAGACACCGGATAGTTATATTCTGACCTCAACATGACAATGCGACACTTGACCTTGACTTCATTGCAACATGCACACTTACTGGGAAGTTTTCTCTCCCTACTCGACCTGCGCAATACTGTGTTTTCAGGCTGTAATGGAGCGTCTATTACTACATCAGAATCTGACAAAGAGGAATCACTATACTCTGATTTACAAAAGATGGTCGGTGAAAAGCTGTCACCCGCTTGAAGGATGAGGTGAGGAGTGGAGACGAGAGGGGTAACGGTCTCCATAGCAACAGCGAGCAATGTTGCAATGTATGGCGACACAGCAGTAAGCACATGGTTTGACTCAGTGTGTCTTCACTCGTCACGGTCATTAGACCGCCAGGCAAGGGGGGGGGGGACTTCCCTAGTATTTGTGTCTTCCTGCAAGCCTCTTGGAATGTTATGAGTCATGATTTGCCTCAGTGGCAACGCAGAATTTCCCCATGTGTTTGCTTTGACAGCTGTCAGCGACCATTATTGGTAATTCAGAGTACCGTATATCACTTGTCACAGAATTTTCGTTTCCGGATTCGGCTACTCCGTGTTCAAACACGTCACCTCCACAATCTTTCTGCTCGACAAACACTTCTCCAACTGTTCTAAGTACACAATCTATCTGAGTAACAGGTTTTTCCTGGGCTTTTACGGAAAAAGGGAATACGTCTTCAACAAATTCTACATTCCTGGATGTAATGACACATTTCTTTTCTATGTCCCATATACGGTAGCCCCTCGAGTCATCGGGGTACCCTAGCATTGTAACAACATTTGCCCTTGGCACTAACTTTTCCACATTGCGTTTATGGATCCAAACTTTACAACGAAATGATTTTAACATAAGCAATTCCTGGTCTGACAACTTTCTACCTGTCCACAGTTCAAATGGGATGTTCTTTACAGTTGGTGACACACACCTATTCTTTATATAGCAGGCTGTGCTGATGGTTCCCCCCAAAATTAAACTGGCATGCCTGAGTGAATGAGCATGCACCTACTGGTGGTGAGAAGTTGCTGGTTGAGGCGTTCAGCAACGCCATTCTGTTGGGGAGAGTAAGCCATTGTTAACCTACGAACAATACCTTCCTTTTCAAGATAGTTACAAAAATCTGTACTTAAATACTCTCCACCGTTGTCTGAATGGAAAGAGTTCAACTTGGTCCCTTGTGCTGTCTCCATTAGGGCCTTAACCTTGAGAAACTCATTAAATGCCTCACTCTTATGCTTAAGAAACCTTACATATGAGAATCTGGTACTATCATCAGTAAATGTGATAAAATATTTCCTACCTCCAATCGATGGGTGCTCTAGCTGGCATACATCAGAGAACACAATATCTAATGGCTTCTGAGATACATGATCTCTTTCATTAAATTTAAGTCTTTTCATTTTACCTTGTTTACAAGTATCACAATCAACACTCTTTTCTTTGGCTATGAAATCACGATCTGGAATGTTCAGAGCATGACCCAAACGCTGATGCCATATTCCACAAGTTACAGATTTGTTGCTCGTATCATACCACCCTCCACCTCGTCATTACAAGCAAACTCTTTCCCTTGTTCTACCATATAATAATCACAATTTACCTTATACATATTTCCAACGGCCTCACCCTTAAGGAATACACCCTCATGATCTGACACTACAAATTTGCTATCTTTAATGGTTACGACTGCACCTTTCCTGTCAAATTGACCTTCATATATTAAATTGTCTTGAAGACCTGGGACATACAACACTCTTTTCAGTTTCAAAAAAGAACCTCCACACTTGTCACTTAGCTTCATAAGCACACTTCCCATACCACATACTCTGACTACGGATCCATCAGCTGTGTCTACACTACCAGAAACCTTTGGGGTATAATCATACAGAATATCCTTATAAGGTGTCAGGAGCTCAGTGGCTCCTGAATCTACATACCCTACCACCTGCGTACACAATCAGATGCATCATCCTTGCTTTCAGTTGCCACATAAGCCTCTACCTTAACACTACTAGCATTAACCTGAACACATTTGTTTGCTGCCTCATCGTCCTTTGCCGTGGCAATAACCTCACGATTCTTAACCTTAACATTTTCCTTGTGTCCATTACTACAGTTCTGGGAAGTATGATCTATCTTGGCACAATTAAAACACAAAACTGAACCTTTCCTTCTTCCTTCATGAACTAAATCACAGAACTTCGCAATATGTCCCTGTTCTTGGCACTTGTAGCACATGAATCCACCTCTTCCTGTTGGCTTGTTGACACTCTTGCTGCTGTTGACCACCCCCCTTGGAATTGAAGCGCATGGCTGCAACCACTGCCTTCACGCTTTCATCCTCAGATTCTTCCTTTTTCAGCCTCGCATAAGTCCCCTGTTCTCGCTGCATCTTTAGTTTGTCCAACTTGTTATTTCTCTCCTTCAACAATAGTTTGGCTCGCACTACCTTTACGCTTTAGTTGTCTTCATTACTTTCCAATGTACGTATCGAATTTTCGTACTCCCGCTTTTCCAGTCCTCTGAGAATAAAAGCAGCTTTGGCCTTATCCGTAAATTTTATACCTACATCATCCAACCGTTCATACCAATTGAGTACTTTATCAACAAATGTACGCATGCTAATATCACTAGTTTTCTTAAAAAGACACAATTCTTCTAACATCGTCACAATTTGAGGGACTCCGGTATCGCAACATGAAGTCAGAAGATTCTGCCACGCTTCCTTAGCTGACTCCGCTTCCTTGATATCACCTAGGAAAGAGTCGGTGACCAAACCTATGTGTAAGTTTATCGCGTCTTGATTTTTGCTCAGTTGGGCCTCGGAGTTCTCTTCTACGGGTGTATCTTCTACCTCTCCTGTATCTCTCTGTCGTGGGAAACATTGAACCGCGTCCCACAGACGCCTTGTTTGAAGCAATGCCTTTGTTCGGGTGCTCCACGCTTCCCAATTGCCATCCTGTAATCTCACTATTGCAACTACTCGCTCGCTGCTGGTGCTCCACGCTTTCCAATTGTCGTCCTGTAATCTCACTATTGCAACTACTCGCTCGCTGCTTCCCGTGGCTGCATCCATGTTAGTATGTATACTTATAATAAAACGTACAAATAGTCCTCACAATAGAAAATCGTTCACAAAATTCACCAAAAATGATCTTGAATGCACACTCAACTGCCGTCCACATGTGCGCCGCACATATCAACACCTTTTAACGACCGACATTCTCCCATCACAAAGTCCACACATTAACAGCAATAGGCGTTTATCTGGGCTCATAACCTGTCATAAATAATTAGTAAAACGTGTTCACTAACTACAGTCCTAAACTCCAAATTGATGGGAGAAGAAACAAACACCGACATCCATTGATCACAACCGGAAGATGACAGACATATTCAGATAAGTACATTTGACTTGTACGGTATACAAAAAACAAAAACAAAAAAAGAACACTGAGAAATGCAAAAACAAAAGAAGTACACTATGAGAATTTGTGAATGCAAACTCACATTTTCCGCTTCACTCTTTGTCTTCGTTCCGTTGGCTCTCCCCATTCCTCACACTTCTTAGTAGCTTTTGATATAACATCAACTGGAAAGGTTTATTTCCACATATTAAGTTTAAGCTGATCTTGGAAAGATTGTAGCCAAGTTATTACATAAGTGAACGAAATACCTTCGATTTGCAAAGTTTTCTGTGTTCGATCAATTTTTGGAAGTACATCAGCCCAGAAAAATATCTGAGTTACAAAGTCAAACCTTTCTACAGTATTGCATTAATTAAAAAGTCCTCTCGGCACGCCGGAAGGCGGAGGTAGATTTCACCGGACAAACTTGGGGATAGGCGAAAATAGGCAGAATATGCAGGTTTTCGTAGAAGGATCAGACCTCATTTATTGCGAGAAGGTATTTTATAATTGGATCTTAATTAACTTTGTTTTTCGTCATTTTATGCTTATTTTAAACATTTTATTGTCTTATGGGAACGGTAACCATCTTGTCATTTGGGGTCCATTTTTATACTTGTGGTCACACTGTCCTTATGTATAAACTTTTGAACTGACGGTTGTTTTGGGGTCTGGGGGATGTGATACGCGAAGATATGTCGAAATTTTCCGGAAGTCGAAACAGGGTACCCATTGCAATAGTTAGTTTTCTAATGAAATCTACCTCTGATTGGTTCCTCAGTTTAGGGGCTGCTACAACGCGGTCATCTAACCCCGTGTACTTTGGGTGAGTGTAGAATCTGTCTGATAAACGGTGTGAATTGTAATGGCTGTAGTAGTCTGTAATTCAGGTAAGGACTGCAGACGGTCAATTTCAAGCAGTAGTTCCTAATGTTGCTACCAGGTACTACCGTCAACGACACCTACCTGTGAACTTGGCTACTAGATGCCACCGCAACCAGCAACTCGCAACGAACGTTGGAACTTCCCCTCCAAAGGAAAGCATACTGAGGGATTTTTAGCGCTCTTAGAAAATCCGACGACTTCGGCCGGCTTTGAACTCGCGACCTTGGGCATAGACATTCAGCACGCTTGCTACCAGTTACGTCACCGATGCCGCTTCACACTTAGTCAGATGGAATTCTGAATATGATCTCGTGCAAGTGCGTTATCTTGGCAACGTCTGATGGCTCATCCCTCATCAATTTAGTAGTGTTGCCATGGCAACCACTGATAGCTCTTGGCATTTTCTTATAATTCCGAAATCATTTTTCTCATCCCTTGGCATAATGGTGGGTCATATCAAAAATTCTTTCAGACAAAATTTTAGGTAATTATTAGGGGAATATTGGAAAGCCTCCGTGGCTTAGGCGGCAGCACGCCGGCCTCTCACCGCTGGGTCCGTGGTTCAAATCCCGGTCACTCCATGTGAGATCTGTGCTGGACAAAACGGAGGCAGACAGGTTTTTCTCCGGGTACTCCGGTTTTCCCTGTCAAAAATTTCATTCCAGCAACACTCTCCACTATCATTTCATTTCATCTGTCATTCATTTAACCATTGCCCCAGAGGAGTGCGTCAGGCCTCGGCAGCCGGCACAGTTCATATCCTCGCCGCTAGATGGGGGCTTCATTCATTCCATTCCTGACCCGGTCGGAGACTGGAAGCAGGCTGTGGATTTTCATTAGGGGAATATTGTCCATTTTGTACGGTTTTGATATTGTGCCTATTAAGAGAGATATGATTAATGTTTCCCGAAAAACCCACTTTTTCCCACCCCTTTGGTCAATGGTTGGTGCTATAAAAAACTCTTCAAACATAAATTTTTGGGCTTTATCCGACACATAGTATGAACGTTGAACGGATTCGATATTTCACATATTAAGAGTGTTAAAGCAATATTTCACTTTTTCGAAAAAAGCCCCCCATTTTCACCCCCTTCGACCGATTTAGCCCAGTAACGAACTCGACCGAGATTTTATAAGTATACATATTCGCTAAAAAAATCAAAGTGATTGGTACAAAATTACGGCAGTTATCGTGTCCACAAGAAACTGATATGCATAATAATAATAATAATGTTATTGGTTTTACGTCCCTTTTAACAACTGCGGCTTTTAGAGACGCCGAGGTGCCGGAATTTTGCCCCGAAGGGGATCTTTAACGTGCCAGTAAATCTACGGACACGGCTCCCTCGCATTTGCGCACCCTCAAATGCCAGCTGACTGCGCCAGGATACGAACCTGCAACCTCGGGCCCAGAAAGCGAGAACGTTACCCCTGAGCCACGCAGCCAGCCTAATATGCATATATATATATATATATATATATAAACTTTTGAACTGACGGTTGTTTTGGGGTCTGGGGGATGTGAAACGCGAAGATATGTCGAAATTTTCCGGAAGTCGAAACATGGTACCCATTGCAATAGTTAGTTTTCTAATGAAATCTACCTCTGGTTGGTTCCTCAGTTTAGGGGCTGCGACAACGCGGTCATCTAACCCCGTGTACTTTGGGTGAGTGTAGAATCTGTCTGATAAACGGTGTGAATTGTAATGGCTGTAGTAGTCTTAATTCAGGTAAGGACTGCAGACGGTCAATTTCAAGCAGTAGTTCCTAATGTTGCTACCAGGTACTACCGTCAACGACACCTACCTGTGAACTTGGCTACTAGATGCCACCGCAACCAGCAACTCGCAACGAACGTTGGAACTTCCCCTCCAAAGGAAAGCATACTGAGGGATTTTTAGCGCTCTTAGAAAATCCGACGACTTCGGCCGGCTTTGAACTCGCGACCTTGGGCATAGACATTCAGCATGCTTGCTACCAGTTACGTCACCGATGCCGCTTCACACTTAGTCAGATGGAATTCTGAATATGATCTCGTGCAAGTGCGTTATCTTGGCAACGTCTGATGGCTCATCCCTCATCAATTTAGTAGTGTTGCCATGGCAACCACTGATAGCTCTTGGCATTTTCTTATAATTCCGAAATCATTTTTCTCATCCCTTGGCATAATGGTGGGTCATATCAAAAATTCTTTCAGACAAAATTTTAGGTAATTATTAGGGGAATATTGTCCATTTTGTACGGTTTTGATATTGTGCCTATTAAGAGAGATATGATTAATGTTTCCCGAAAAACCCACTTTTTCCCACCCCTTTGGTCAATGGTTGGTGCTATAAAATAACTCTTCAAACATAAATTTTTGGGCTTTATCCGACACATAGTATGAACGTTGAACGGATTCGATATTTCACATATTAAGAGTGTTAAAGCAATATTTCACTTTTTCGAAAAAAGCCCCCGATTTTCACCCCCTTCGACCGATTTGGCCCAGTAACGAACTCGACCGAGATTTTATAGGAGTAGTGGGATGATGACAGAGCTGCTTCCAAAAGCAAGTGGTGAGCCCCTGCGACCTTGGAATGGAAGGAGCCATGCTAGGAGGGCGTGCTTGGATTCGTTTTTTTCGTCTCGTTGTGCTCTTTACGGGAATGTAGGTGTCGAAAAGGTGAACTTAGGGTTTTGGGTCAAAAAATGCGTTTTTCACATTTTTGTTGATTTTCGGAAAACGGGCCATGCTAGGAGGGCGTGCTTGGATTCGTTTTTTTCGTCTCGTTGTGCTCTTTACGGGAATGTAGGTGTCGAAAAGGTGAAGTTAGGGTTTTGGGTCAAAAAATGCGTTTTTCACATTTTTGTTGATTTTCGGAAAACGGGCCATGCTAGGAGGGCGTGCTTGGATTCGTTTTTTTCGTCTCGTTGTGCTCTTTACGGGAATGTAGGTGTCGAAAAGGTGAACTTAGGGTTTTGGGTCAAAAAATGCGTTTTTCACATTTTTGTTGATTTTCGGAAAACGGGCCATGCTAGGAGGGCGTGCTTGGATTCGTTTTTTTCGTCTCGTTGTGCTCTTTACGGGAATGTAGGTGTCGAAAAGGTGAAGTTAGGGTTTTGGGTCAAAAAATGCGTTTTTCACATTTTTGTTGATTTTCGGAAAACGGGCCATGCTAGGAGGGCGTGGTTGGATTCGTTTTTTTCGTCTCGTTGTGCTCTTTACGGGAATGTAGGTGTCGAAAAGGTGAAGTTAGGGTTTTGGGTCAAAAAATGCGTTTTTCACATTTTTGTTGATTTTCGGAAAACGGGCCATGCTAGGAGGGCGTGCTTGGATTCATTTTTTTTCGTCTCGTTGTGCTCTTTACGGGAATGTAGGTGTCGAAAAGGTGAACTTAGGGTTTTGGGTCAAAAAATGCGTTTTTCACATTTTTGTTGATTTTCGGAAAACGGGCCATGCTAGGAGGGCGTGCTTGGATTCGTTTTTTTCGTCTCGTCGTGCTCTTTACGGGAATGTAGGTGTCGAAAAGGTGAACTTAGGGTTTTGGGTCAAAACATGCGTTTTTCACATTTTTGTTGATTTTCGGAAAACGGGCCCATGCTAGGAGGGCGTGCTTGGATTCGTTTTTTTCGTCTCGTTGTGCTCTTTACGGGAATGTAAGTGTCGAAAAGGTGAAGTTAGGGTTTTGGGTCAAAACATTTGTTTTTTACATTTTTGCTGATTTTTGGAAAACGGGCCATGCTAGGAGGGCGTGCTTGGATTCGTTTTTTTCGTTTCGTCGTGCTCTTTACGGGCATGTAGGTGTCGAAAAGGTGAAGTTAGGGTTTTGGGTCAAAACATGCGTTTTTCACATTTTTGTCGATTTTTGGAAAACCGAAAACGTGAGAATGACGTGTGTGATAGTATTTATTTCGTCTCTTTATTCTCTTTACGTGGATATAGACATGAAAAAGGTAAAAAGCTGGAAACATGGTTTTCTTATGGAAAAGGTGGTTTTTTTGTTCATTTTCGCGTTATTTGGAAAACGAATGAGGCGATTTTTACGATGGGCATGTCGATGTATTTGTGTCGTTGTTCAGTTTACGGGAATGTAGGTATGGACAACCTGAAATCATGGTTTCCGTCATTTTTTTTTTTCGAGATCGTTGAGTAAAAACGGGGAAAAAGTAAGAAACCAGATTTAAAGTCACATTGTGTTATGCGCTTTAATGTTGGTAAAACACTTATGCATTATTATTATTATTTGTCTTGACTGGTCAGGACTCACACGCAGAGAGAGAACTTGCTTAATGCAATGAGAATTGAAAGCATTGAGGCTGGCCCATGTCGAGCAGACAGACACAGGTCTTATCATCGTACGTGCCTCGCAGCAGAGAGAGATAACAGCCTGTTGTTCACATGCAGGTGGCTGTTATCTGACCCAGACGTGTTACCCGATATCTCGATGAAGGACATACAGCTCTGTCGAAAAGCTGATCATTGCATTCCCACACATACTCATGCAGAGATTGCAAAAGCTTGTGAGAATCGGTCTGACTTGTGCGCTCCATGACATCCTACTCATAGGAACAAAAAAAAAGTAAAGTGTTAACTTTGCATCTTGTTGAGGAGACATATATGTTCTGAGGGTAAGAGAGGCTCATCATTCTCGTGTTCATCTTTGAAGGTGACGGATGCAAGTGCCTTATGCTCTTTGTAAAATATTACGTGAACCGCGGCCATACTTGTGCTAAGGTAGGTTCATTATTGTTAATTATGGCATGATTGGTTTTATTGTTATTTTGTGTATGCATGAAAAGTAAGTTAGTGACTGATGGTATTTTTGGGGGATTTCGTTTGTTGCAGATTTTTAAAAACAACATTATTAAGTCTGGGAAAGCAGACAGAGAGAGACAGTGACAGTGACAGTGACAGTGGCGGCAAAGAGCACATTTGCTGAAAGTATTATAATTCATTATATGGTGAGTACATGTTGTTCCATTACTTTTATTGTTGTTGTTGTTGTTAAATGTATGTCATTTATTTCACGGAAATTTATATACTTATGGCGTGTATTTATTATTGTTTCAGAATGAAGATATATATGGAGTGAATAGGTTTTAACTACCTTGACGCTTTCGATATTAAAAAAAGAGGTGAGTCTTTGTAAATGACTTTGTTATTTTCGAGTGAGTGTCTTATTTATGTGTGCACACTTGAAACCTTTTGTTTTTAGTAAGTCTTATGAATGAATGAATGAATGAATGGATGAATGAATGAATGAATGAATGCACATGTTTAATGTATATAACCATGACTAATAACGGATTGTATTGGTTTGTTTTTCAGATAAATCATTGGAAACAAAAAACAAGATAAACCTTGTCGTTGATATTAAAACTATATCAACTTTGTTGGTGATCATTTCCTGCTGGGGGCCCAAATTACTACAACCATTGTCTACCTGTGAACGAGATTGTGTGTGCCAGTCAGTAAAAATCGATAAGTGTGGTCGTTTGGAATTGCAGATTTTGGATTAACCTATTTTAAGGTAAGGGTTGCACGTTTATTAGTCCATTTTATAATCATGTCTATATCAGAGAGTGAAGTGTTAGTGTGGCAGCCTTTGGCCAAATGTTTCAAAACGCGAGTATGCTCAGGCCGAATTTACAATGCGAATCACTGTCTGTCGCCTAAAGATTTTGTGGAATTATGTTTTCCCATTTTTTTGAGTGAATGTGAACAAGGCTTAAGATTGCATCAGGCTTTAAAAATAAACTTCGAACTACTATGTGAATTTACATTGATAAAAAATAATGTTGAAGAGAAACACACCTTCAACCTTTGTACAAAAATGGAGAAAGTACTGATAGCCGATAATTTGGAAACGTGGTATCAGGAGAAAGCTATTCAAGCGCTTATCACTAAATTTGATAAGTTGCAACAGGGTCCCAGTGGCTTGGCCCTCAATAGCATTGCCTATTTGCAAATCAATATTTGTAAATACAATCCATTGAATGCAGGAAGTAGCTATATTGCCACACCGAGCTTTATCGCTTCCAGAAAGGCAGTGATCAACATACGCAACAAAGACGATTACTGCTTTTTGTGGAGTATAGTGAGCTGTCTGCAACCCTGTCAAGACAGAAATGGTCATAAACCAGGGCAGTACAAAGAATTGTTTAACCACATGAAACAAACTCTCAATCTCGAGCGTGTTTCATTTCCCATGCCTCTAGATAAAATTCATTTATTTGAGAAAGATAATCCAAATTTCTCTTTCATGGTGTATGGCATCGAAGGATCCAATATTGTGGGCCCCTTGTATGCCACCAAACAGGTAAAGCAACATCACATTCACCTGCTTTTCCTGTCTGATGGGGATAAAAGCCATTATTGTTGGATAAAGAATTTAGGAAAACTAGTAAGCAGCCAAGTGTCTAATCATGATGGTAAGAAACATATTTGTGAGCGCTGCCTTCAATATTTTACTACTGATGACCTTTTGAAACGTCATACGAAAGACTGTGAAGGGCAGACGGCAGTAAAGCTAGTCTTGCCCGAAGGGAATGACGCAGTCTTAAAATTTAAGGCCACTAATAAACAAGAGATGGTACCATTTACTGTTTACGCTGATTTTGAGGCCCTTACTGTTCCCATTCAGGGATGTGAACCAAGCCCCCATACAAGCTCAACCTATCCAGTGCAGAAACATGAGCCTTTTGCTGTAGCCTATTATGTTGTCTGTCACTATGATAATTCACAATGTGAGTATGTAAGTCACAAAGGTCAGGATTGTGCGCGGTGGTTTGTTGATCAAATGGCGGCTTTAGCAGGCAAAGTAGAAACTATTTTGAACAACCCTGTACCAATTCAGATGAATGACGTACAGCAAAGAGAATATGATCAAGCCACCACCTGCCACATATGTGAAAAGCCAATCTTAGGCGGAGAAAAAAAAGTAAGAGACCACTGCCACAGGACAGGGCATTTTAGAGGTGCTGCCCATAACGAATGCAATTTGAAGTACTCTACACCTCGCTTCCTCCCTGTCTTCTTACACAATTTCTCCCGGTATGACCTTCACTTCATTGTAAAACAATTTGCTCATGTAGATAAGAGCAAATTCAGCATTTTGGCTAAGAACCATGAGAGCTTTACCTCACTTTCATGGAGAAAAGGAAGCATGAGCATTCGCTTTCTCGACTCATTCAAGTTTATGTCTAGTTCGCTGGATAGTCTTGTGAAAGGCTTAAGCGAAGATGAGTTGAAACATACCCATTCCCACTTTACGGATACAAATCAATTTAAATTGTGTGTTCGTAAAGGCCATTTTCCATACGATTATGTGGAAAGTTACGAGGTGCTTGAAGAAACGACTTTGCCGCCAAGAGAAAAATTCTTTTCTCAGTTAACACAAAGCACCATCAGTGAAGAAGACTATGCCCACGCACAGCATGTTTGGCGAGTGTTTGGCATAGAAACCATGGGCCAGTATGCTATGCACTATTTAAAATTAGACGTGTTGTTGTTGACCGACGTTTTTGAAACGTTTCGTCAGCTATGTCACACGATTTATGGCCTTGACCCCGCTCACTACTATACCAGTCCAGGGTTAAGTTGGGACGCCGCCCTCAAATTTACCCACATTGAGCTTGATTTACTGACGGATCCCGATATGGTACTCATGATGGAAAAAGGGATTCGTGGGGGATTCGTATCGCTCAATCGGCGACATGCCAAGGCAAATAATCATTACATGCCTGATTATTGTCCCGAAGAACCAGAATCCTATCTAATGTATTTCGACGTAAACAATTTATACGGTCACGCTATGAGTCGACCACTGCCGTACAGAAACTTTGTCTGGCTGTCTGAGGATGAAATTAAAGATTTTAATGTGCATAGCGCCAGCAAGCAACAGGACGTAGGGTATGTTCTTGACGTCGACTTAGCTTATCCCCCCCATCTCAGACAGCGACATGGTGATTTCCCCTTTTGCATAGAGAAAATGGTGCCGCCCGAGAGTAAGGGCAATCATAAGAAATTGATGGGTACCTTGTATGATAAAAATCACTATGTGTTGCATATTGACATGCTGGTAGAATGTTTAGCCCAGGGCTTAACCCTGAAAAAAATCCATAGAGGTATTTCTTTTTGTCAGAAACCGTGGTTGAAACCATACATGGATTTAAATACCAGTCACAGACAAAGTGCCACTCAGCCATTTCAAATCAATTTTTTTAAACTGATGAATAATTGTATCTATGGCAAGAGTTTGGAAAATGTACGGCAGTATATGGACATTAAATTGGTCAACACATGGCATGGACAATGGGGGGCTCAAAAATATATTGCAAAACCAAATTTCAAATCTTTAAACATTATTGATCATGATCTACTGACTATTGAACTTGCTAAAACTAAAGTGGTCATGAATAAGCCTATCTATTTAGGCCAAGTCATTTTAGATTTTTCAAAATTGCACATGTATAAATTCCATTATGGTTTTGCAATACAGCGATTTGGTACCATTTCCTTGTTATATACAGACACGGATAGTTTTATTTACCATATCCATGACTGTGATCCGTATGTCGTTATGAAACAAAACCCAAAATGGTTTGACACGTCCTCGTTTAGTGACAAGAACGTGTTCGATATCCCCCGTCTGAACAAAAAAGAAATTGGTTTAATGAAAGATGAGTGTTCAGACACCATGATGACTGAGTTTGTAGGTCTCGCTCCGAAAATGTATAGTTTTCGACAGGTGGATCAATGCGAATCTATGCGAGCCAAAGGGATTAGCCAGCATGTGGTTAAACGTCTCTGTGTGGATGATTATTTACATGTCCTTCAGACCCACACAGCCATGGCACATAGTCAGTTTAGGATTCTCTCAAAAAATCATGATTTATTTTTAATGAAGCAGCGAAAACAAACACTCGCTTTGTTGGACGACAAGAGACAGTGGTGTCAGGATATGATGACAAGCGTCCCATTTGGTTACAACCAGTAGTGGTTGTAGCTATTGTTGTTGTACAACACGGCAAGTGTTTGGTTTGGTTGCTATCAAATGCGAAATGCCATCTTGAGCCTCGGAATAAAAATAAAAAATTGTAGTGTATCATATAATTTTTGTTTTTTAACCTGCGTGCATGGGTGTATGCATGGATGTGTGAATGCCTGTAAATAGTTGTACATAAACTGTATGTCTTGTGCTATTTGCCTGTCAACGCATAAAGAGAGCCATGCATCAACGTTTCCATGGTTCACTGTGCACAGGCTAGATTAAAAACATGTTGACTTCTTTAGGTTAGGTTAGGAAAAAAAAACAAGTAGCCACCCTCACTATTGTTGTCGCTTAGTAGGTCTCATGTTTCAGCAAAGTGACCATTCACCCTCAGTAGGCATGCGGTTTAATAGGCCACACTAGGGTGTGGCTTAGTAGGTCTCATGCAAGAACAAAAGAATAATAATAATCTGCTGCTTTTACTGTGGACAAAACTCTCACTTTATGGCTAGAGTTATGAGTGGTGATATATTTGAAATATCTGAACAGAAATTGTTTCTTTAACCTGTTACATGTTTTTTTCCTAACCTAACCTAAAGAAGTCAACAGACAGATGGTTATTTATTTGTGTTTTGCTTATTTTTTATTTTATTTTTGCCATTGACTTAGGGGACAGACAGTGTATATAGTACATAGTATTTTTATTTATTCACTTAGTAAACGGCAACGACTACTTTTCAGATTCAATCATGAGCCATGATGAAGATCGTTTTATCGTCACAAAACACACCACGTTCAATGAATATGCCACGATGATGTCTCATAATCCTCAACGTGTGGCCTATCCTTCAGAATATAGAAACACGAAAGTACGCATTGATACCATGTTTTATGACATCATTATGGATGATGACATAGTTTATGATCCAGGGCATCACTTTTGTAAATCCTGTATGCTAAATTTTGGCTTTGAAAATAATGTATCCACGCAAGTGATTCATAAAGCATGGTACGGTTTAACCATGAATCAAGTGATTGTTAAATTAGCTGACGAGGATCATTTTCCAGATTTCTGGTGTACAATATGTACAAAACCCCTGTTTAATGTTTATTTTCCAATAACCTCTCAAATGTTTTGTTTTCATTTTTATAAATTTCCTGCTGAGGAACCAATCACTTCATATCGACAACAAGCATTTCGCCAACTTTGTCTTGGCTTACCTATGAATCAATATTCGCCTCATAGAATGAGATTTGTTAGAAACTAGCCACATGATGTAATGATTATCGCTTTTTTTGTTTACATTCGGCTTTCAGGTGCATACTTGACGTTTAGAATACATTTGGCTATTTTGTTTGTTTGTTTGTTTTAGTTTATCGTGTATACACGTTGATAAACACATACACACTGGTTTAAATTTGTAGTTTTGAACTTTGTTTTGTTGGATGTAGACATGGTTATTAAATGCATAGCGTGTTAACTTTGCCTTTTATAGGTTACCAAAAAAGCATTCCATGTTTGCTCTTAGTATTTGTTGATACTATTTATTTAACAGAATGTTGTGTGAATTTGCACAACAACAGAGCAAACGAATACAAGTCATTCGAATAGGGAATGATAGGCTAATTCCCATTCACAACAGAGACATGCATTTACCTCCAAGAGAGAGAGATCTTGAAAATGATTCACACACTTAATTTTGATAAAACATTTCCTATTAAATAATTTCCAAATGTATGTTTTGACTGAAAAAATGATACAAACATTATTATTATATTTTTATCCAATACTATCAATCTACAAATTCAGGTCATAAACACTCAGGATTAAAAAAAAACAACACACTTTGATGTACAAAGTTATTGTTGTTGTAATATAAGAACGAGAGTGTTAGAGTGAATTGCCTACGCAAACACCCTTTCGCATACATAAAATTCAAAAACTGATAACCAAATTTGGTGAACGAGCTCTTTGCATTTGTCAAGACTTTGAGACATTTCTTCCCACACGATTTAATAACCTACCTGATAATGTTATGGAAGATGTCAATTCCAGTATTCACCCTGTCTATTTAATTTATGAGGGTGAAAAAAATAATCGATGCATGGTTCGTTTTGTAAAAATTGAAAACGAATAATCATTGTACGCTAGCCGTAACTTTTTTGTTTATTCATGCCCTACTCTTTAATAACTATAAATAAATAAAATTATTTTTTGGGTTCAACAGTTTGACGTTTATTAATTGTTGCTCAACGTTTACCATGATAAATAATAATAAAAATAAATTTTCAAAACTTATGCTTAATGGTAGATTTTTTTGTTTGTTTATAGGTTTAGTACAATTACCATGTATATATAATTTTTTATAATAATAATAATGAAACTATTAGTTAAAATAATGGACTTTTGTCCTTTTTTATTGTTTGTGATTTAAAATAGCATTTATAGCAATTTTTAAGCAATTTTTATTATAATTTATAATGATCAAATTCTAGTAACATGTTATTTTATTCAATAATAATAAGCGTTTAACAAAAAAACTGGTTCTAGAGTAGATAAAAGATTTCATGCTGTCATTCGTTCTGCTAGACTGCCATTTGAAGCTAATGAATAATGATGGACTTTTGTCCTTTTTTTTTTTGATTGTTTGTGATTTTAAAAAAATAGGTTTAGTACAATTACCATGTATATATAATTTTTTATAATAATAATAATGAAACTATTAGTTAAAATAATGGACTTTTGTCCTTTTTTATTGTTTGTGATTGAAAAAATAGATTTACTACAATTAGTAATATTTTTAACGATGCACTGCTGTCCCTTTTTTATTGTTTGTCATTTATAATTATAATAATGAAACTATGAGTGAATAATAATAATGGAAAAAAACACAACATGGACTCTTGTCTTTTTTTTTTTTTTTTGTCATGATAACAGTGATACTATACATTTTTTAAAATAAATTCATTACGTTAAAGTCCATATCTAGATAAAAGTAATTTGCTCTTCATAGCACCAATCACTATAAATGCTGCCATTCGTTCTGCTAGACTGGCATCTGAAGCTGTTAATCGTTGCTTGGCAATGCTTAACAAGACTTTGTCGGCAATGCGTCTTAGTGTGGGATCACTGTTTTCATAGGCTTTATCGTGATTAAGGCATGCATGATCCAAAGCATTGATTCCCATATCCCCTCTCCTCAAACGATCTTGAAGACGAGTACCAGGGCCGCAAAAGCTGTAAGCAGGTAAGTGAGCTTCGAATGGTAAGTTTTTAATAATGTTATCAATAATTCCACGGCCAGTACACCTGGGACATAGAGGTTTCAATCGGTGAAAAACACTTTTTTTGTTGTTCTTCTTCTTCTTCTTGTTCTTGTTCTTGTTCTTGCTGTTGTTGTTGTTGTTGTTGTTTGTCGGCAGCTCCTGACGAGCATGGTAGGTGGTGGTTGTTTTCCGCATGACAGCCATGAAATGATGAAACAATGTCTTTACACTGAGTTTTATGACCATGATATAATTTCATTAATTGGCATGTGGCACACTGTCGAATGGAAGGTATTTTTGCCATGGTTAATTGCTTGTGATGGGAAAAATGACTGCATGGTTGTAGTTCACTCAATACAGAGTCGTTAGTCCACTCGGCAGGCGCCTTTTCCCAAATTTCTTTGACAGCGTTGGCAGCAACATAAAAAAGAAATGATTTAGGTAGTGCTAATAATTCATGTTGTGTAAAGCTAATCAGTTTTTTCTTGCACACAAAGAACTTTCCAATAGCCTTGTCGATTGTAGTGGCGTCCATGTCTATAACGTTGATGTTATCACCTCACGTGTACACGTCTCACTGCTATCATTGGACGATACACTTTCAGTTTTCATTTTATTGAACAACTCCCAACATGCACTCGTGGTGAGCCAATGAAACAATTGCCATGCATGCGCTAAGGCTTTATTCTGAATATTGTCGCAAGGACAAGTGTCCATGAGCGTTTGCAGGGATGGACAACCCAGATCTAAAAGGTCAATACATTGACAGTGAGAGGGTAGAAATGGTTGAAGCCACTGGCGTTTTTCACTCCCTTTAACAAATAAGACATTGGCCGAGGACAAATGGGCTTTCATGACAATGTCAAGATACTTGTAAGAAATATCACCCTTGTTCCATGCTAACTGCAAATGATTTTCAATCCATTGGCTCTGTTTTTTATCTTTTTCACTAAGCAACTCGAAAGCATAGGGAGGTTTAAACACCAAATGAATAGGGTTAGACACCCAAAACGTACTACAATCGATAAAAGCAACTTCCTTAAATATAAATTTGTTGTCTGCAATTTTAAACCCCTGACAATCCACGATGAGTGTACGAATCATGCTTTTTTTAATTTTTACTTGTTACCTCATTGACGTCTAATCAACAACTAACCCATGCCATGGTTTAACATGGCAACATCAAAGGACTTTAGGGGAAAAAAAAGGAAAAAATGAATTGAACAACAGCGAAATATTTGTTGAGGTTTTATTCATAACAAAAAAAACTTACACTTTTATTACAAACAAGTGTGTTGGCTTAATTTGGAACAGCATTCAAATGAATAGTTTGCACATACGGTCCACAGGTATCTCCTAGTTTTGTAGGGTCTGGTACAATAACCGGGTAATTCAAACTCCATGGAATATTGCCCACATCATAGCGATTGAGGTAAGGGCAGGATGGACTCCATCGCTGATGATCGCTAAAGGGTCGATCCCCTAATTCCCAGTTTCCAATTTCAATGTTGCAAAAAATACACTTGACCACATCCCCACGTTTTAAGTAATAAAATCCGCTCGCAGCCAATTCTCCACAATCCATAAAGGGAACTGTCCATGCTTCAAAAGTTTTCAAACGATTAAATTCACATTTTAAATTCCATGGTTTGTCTGTCACGTTGTTGTTGTTGTTGTTGTTGTTGTTGCTGTTGCTTATTGAGGGACACATGATGTTTGTTGTTGTCGTATGTGCGCACAGTGCCAGAGCGCAACAGATACTGTGCATGCAGACGCTTATCATCAATCCTATGAATGATGATCTTTTTTTTGTTTTCATTTGACCACAGATGGCTTACATGCTGGTGACATAATTGGACAAAGGATGATATTTCACTTGTCTAGCATGAATAATCAAACAGTAGGCACTGGTATGGTCTGGGACATTTTCTTGTGTTTCAAAATCTACCCTTAAATCAATGGTGGTGATTTTCATAGATTCTTCTAGATACGAACAGTCGAAAACAATCAGTGGTGCTTTTGCTTTAAACCCTTGTGGCGACAACATAGGACAATCCTGTTTTTCATAATAAGACGATTGAAATTTAGCGAACATGTCATAAAGGGGACCAAACTTATTTTTTGAAAAATTGAGTTCCAACCCCTCATAGGGAAAGCAAACATTATTTAAAAATAGTCGTATATTTCTCAAGTGAATGTGATCAAACAAGGTGACATCTTTGCTTTGTTGGTATTTTCTATTGGTTTGAAAACCAATAATAACATAGAGGGGTCTCTCGGTAGAGCGAGCCGATTTGACACTCCAACTATGAGTGTCAGTGGTAGGTAGCAAGGGGTATTCATGCAGACACCAACTTCGAAAGGCGATAGGCAAGGCTTTATCTTTTTGCACCAAATTTAACATGCTTAGCTTTTTACGATCCGATAGCGTCACATGGGGCACTTTCCATAGTAATCGAAGCAGTTGAATTTTTGAGTCTATCACTTGGTCAGAGGCTCCTTTCAGTGCATTATAATCACTGCGGTCTCTCACCAGATACAAACTTTGTCTTGCGTTTAAAATAATACGCTTGTGATCTTCGGCAAAGCCAAGGAGTAATTTTAAGGGTAGGAAGCCTGTAAAAGTGCCATCGGTATGAACTAGCCAGTTATTGCTACTGTTGGGACACCATCCTGCCATAGAAAGCGTTTTACTTTCCTCCTCGCTATAGGATGGATATAATTTCATAAGACTAGTCATGCCCACATTTCGAGTCATATCTATGACAATATCATTTATCACATAACGTACTTCAGAAAACAGAAAAGCCAAACCATGATTCGCCAACGCAGACGTTGTGGGCGTACTGCCATCGGCTTTCATTAATTTACCCTCAATTTGAAGGACACTTTCATGAGGTAGAGTAAAAATATCTTGATTGTTAATGATGAATTGAATCTCGTCATTGTTATTCAGACCTGTTGCTTGAGGTTGATAGGAATGCATATCAATGCGCACGACGCCATCTTCCACTTGTATGGGATTTAACACTTGCAACAGCTCTTTGTTCATGATTGGGGTGTAGCGTATAACCAAGGCGTTGTAAGCGTTGTCGGTTTACCCGTGTCAACCGTTTCATACACGGTGGGCAACTAACCGAGCTCGTAGACGTTGTTGTTGCTTTATAGATAAATTTCATAGCGTCTTTAAAACCAACTTGTAGGTCACAGGGGTGTTGGCGTCCAAAGCAATCAGTTGTTGGTTTCTATTCACTAAGCGTAAGGTAATATTACTAATATCACTGACACACACAGGATGATAGAGAACCACTGAAGGGTTTTCACGAATAATATAGCCGCAAGGAGAGGTGACAATAAAATCATACAGGGAATGGCTTTGTTCTTGATTCGTAAATACGTCTCTAATAATATTGCAAGTTACAGAAATGTGATGGTCCTCGATGAATTTCACTGGATAATCTGATTCATGGGGTTGCTGAGCTGCCAACACTCTTGGTTTAAATCCTAATAAAGGACCAATAGAATGAACTCGTGTTTCAAAGTCAATGTTAAACGTAGAGAAAATGCGACAGCGATGAGTTATTGTATTAGCTGTAAGTTCAAATTTGTGTGTCCCATCCGCAAATGGTTTGACACCAAATTGTTTTATCATCGACACGCTAATGGCCTCATGCACATCGTCTATGGTATAACCTCCAGGGGGTAGTGTCAACATATAATCATCATAATAAAATTTGTCATTAATATCCACTTGAATATTGTAAATTCTGTTGTAACTTTCCAAATAAATTAATCCTAGCACATAGGATTGTTCGGAATGCAATTCAATGGGAGGGAAAAAATCCAGGGACACTTCAGGCCCGCGACTGTGCACGGTAAAGGTCTTGGCGTTGACATTCATAATGATGAAACTGTTGGCTTAACGCGACCTCTTATATAAAAAATGTAAACTCAAACGGCCACACTCTTGACTGTCAAAGGTTTGTTGACGATTCACATTATAGAATATCTTTACCCGGTTTCCCAAATAACGTAGCAACTCGATCGGGGGTGGTAAATTTCCATAACTGTCAAAGTACCATACTGTGGAACCTTGTTTCACGTAGGCTACAAAATGGGTTCCTGGGCCTGCATCATCATCTAAATTCATCATGGCTCGTTCTTCTTTCCACGGTGCTTTAGGTAATTCATTTCGCATAAATACACCTCGAAAATGAGAAATCTTTAGTTGTTTGGCATAGCTTTCCACTTCTTCATGGGTCATGGCATGACGAGGTAGTTGGCTTAAGCGCTTATCGATGATGGACATTTTTTTTTTCTTAGACGGTTAGCCACTACCTTGTGGATAAAAGACTGGCTTTAAAGGATTGCCATTTCTAGCTCCCATCGCAATGGCTTCTAACGTTTTATTGTGTCGCTCGCTTTCTTTGAGTTGTTGCTTGCCTTGCTCGACGGCTTTTATGGTTTTCGCTACAGCGCTGGCACCACCCAAAAGGGACCCCAAAGCTGCCAACCCTGCAAATAAAGCCGGCAAAAAACCCCCACGCTTAGCAACAGAAATGACTCGCCCACGTTTTTGCTTTCTTTCTTTTCTTTTTATCGATACATGATGCTGCGATTTCGGAGCTGTAGACAATCGCACCGATTGTAAAGCTTTTTCGATAGCCACTCTTTTTAGATTTTTTTTAGTTTTTTTAAGTTTTAACACTGGGTGTGAGGCCGATCGACTTGGTTTCCGACCTGGCTTTTTTCTCTTTTTGAGATTTGTTTTTTTCATGTTCATAGCATATCTTTTTTTCACCATGCTGCTACTTGGTGAACCTTTCACAGCAAACATTCGATAACAACTAACGTAGAGAACCTTATTTCATAGCAGTATATTCCAATTCTATATAAAGCGGAAAATCATTCACCGTTTTCCCAGCTTCCTTTTCCTCAAACGTAAGCATAAGATGAAAGGATAATTCTTCTCCCACATTTACTCTTTGATGGTTGTGAGCCAACACTCTATCACCGTTTAGTTGTATTTTTTAATGTTTCTCATCAGGCATGGCATATTTAATATGAATGACACCATCATAATGCAGTCGATATCGACTTAAACCGGAAGCAAGCATATAGGTAAGATCATCATTCACCAGTGGTAGTGGTGGTGGGGAATGGTTTCTGTCATTGTCCAGTTTTTGATTTGACAGGTACACTAAAAATACAGATGGGACAAATTTATAAAGCCTTTTCATTTGATAGGTCACATAACGTTTCGTGCAGACATCATTTTCGTCTCGAGGCTCTTGCACATCAATAATACGATGATGATTGGCTGAATAGCCCTCAGCGGTTAGTCTCGGGGCCATGTGATAGACACTTTGCACTTTGCGATCGACATAGCTTTTTGTTGCCACCTCTCGTGACTGTTTTGACAAAGAGGCGGCCGTGGCCATGGTTACACGAGCTCTCCCAAACACGTCCATGGTGATAGACGTTAACTAACCTATCCTACTCACCGCTTGCCTATATATATATAAACCTTATACACATGAAAAAAAAACTCAGTCATCGACACAATGGAATTAATGAAACAACCCCATGCTTTGCCCGTCTCTGATTTGGTTTCAGAGCTATCACTGTCCGTGTGCGAACCTAAACGTCATGGCACCCTATTCCCATCTACCGTTCGATGTATTATGGTGGGGCCTTCGGGTTGTGGAAAGACCAATGTTTTGCTGAACATTATTACCGCACCTCATGGCCTACGATTTCAAAATATTTATATTTTTGCCAAATCCTTGTACCAGCCTCTGTACGTGTATCTGGAACAAATTATGTCTTCGTTAAATAAAGAAGCCATGGGCTATTTTACATTCACCTCACCTCAGGATGTCATTCAACCAGACCGCATTCAACCAGATTCCATTATAATTTTTGATGATATTGCCACTCAACGACAGACCATTATTCAAGAGTATTTTAGTATGGGACGCCATAAACAAGTGGATTGTTTTTATCTGGCTAAGACCTATTCCAAAATCCCCAAACAGTTGATTCGTGACAATGCCAATCTCATCGTTCTCTTTCGCCAAGACTCTAGAAATCTCTATCATATTTTTCAAGATCATGTGAATCCAGATATGTCCTTTACAGCTTTCACGCAATTGTGTGCTTCGTGTTGGAACCATCATCCCCATGCCTGTTTGGTCATAAATAAACAGAGTGAACGATGTGAGGGACGTTATCGCTTGGGTTTTGATCATTTTATTTCTGTTTAAAAAGACCCAGGGTTGGACATTTCCTGTTAGTGTGTCTTTACCTTTACCATGGCGAACGCCATAGGGTACAAGAAACATGTTCAAATCATGCAGCGTATTATTGAGGCACGAAATACGATTCGACATAAATTTCGTGAATTGCAACGTTTAAAAAACGTCAATCCTTTACCCATGATAAAACATGCTCCATCATCGGTTGATCCCATGAGATTTAAACCTAATGCTTCTGTTGCTACTGCTGCTGCTGCTACCTCTCAAACCAAACCCATAACAAGTTCAAAATTTACTCAAACAGAATCCACACGACAGGTAAAATCCTCCTCTTCCTCCTCCTCTAATGTTAGTGAACAAGAACATCAAGAACATGAAAAAGAAGAAGAAGAACATGAACAAAGTGAAAGTGACAGCGAAAGCGTATTTAGTCCTGAAAGAAAAAAGAAATCATCACCCCTTCAACAGTTTCTAAAAACAAAACAAAAATCTTCCGTCATAACGGCAACACCGTCTTCCTCCACATCGTCTCCGTTTTCACAAGTCTTGGCAACCCCTCAAAATAAAGCTCAACTCAAAAACATTTTAATCAAACATTATGGGGCAACCCTGGAACCGTATTTGACCCTTCTATTTATTGGAAAGACAGATACCACGTATGGTGTTCGCTATGAGAATGATAGTTTTAAAATTGGGGATTCATCCATTAAATTTGCTCGTACGAAAGCTGTCATTAAAAAGATCAACTATAAATTAACACCAGGTCTGTTAAAGCTGCTATTTTCTCGCACCCCCTCGACACAAGATTTTACGTCCGAGGACCTTGCTAAATATAAATCCATTTTATTAGACACCAACGCTCACAAAAAAACTATAAATCCTCTCAGCAGGTCAATGCCAATATATCCCAAAAATATAAAACCATCATTGCAAACATCTTTGGTAAGCAAAAACATCACTCTGCCTCTGGTGTAAGGTTTAAGAAATTAAAACCCTACCTAGATATAACCTTTTGGAATAATCCCAATCAGTTAGTAGAGCGCTTATACTTGCTTCATGCATCAAAACAAGCTGGTCACACTGGACATGAGGCGGAAATCGCCCTCATTGAACAACAACTCCGAGATGCTAAAATTATCTTATAAGCCATCCCCCATCAAAGTGGGCATTGCTCATGAATTGCATAAACCAGCCCGACGCATTTATGAACGTCGTCGTGTCATTTCCAAAGGAATCGATGAACTTTGGCAGGCAGACCTGGTTGAAATGATACCTTATTCTAACGTTAACGACGGTGTACGCTATATGTTGACTGTCATTGATGTCTATTCCAAAATGGCTTTTGTTCAACCAGTAAAAAATAAAACTGGTATCTTAGTCACAAAGGCCTTTCAACATATTATTGAACAATCAAAACGTCAACCTCATTTGTTACAAACCGACCAGGGGAAATAATTTTTCAACAAGGATTTCTCCAGTTTTCTCAAATCTAAGGATATTCACCATTATGCCACCTATAGCAATCTCAAAGCTAGTGTAGTTGAACGCTTCAATCGAACATTAAAAAGTTATATGTGGAAAGAGTTTACAATACATGGTTCCTATCGATGGATAGACTGGTTACCTCAACTTGTGTCTCGCTACAACAACACCATTCATTCCACCATCGGCATGAAACCTCGCCTCGTCACCAAGAACCTACCCAGACTCAATAGACTGTTTAACCCTATAAAAAGGGTAGATCCAAAGCGACATCGCCTTAAAATTGGAGATTTTGTTCGCATTAGTAAACATAGAAGTGTGTTTTCAAAATCGTATACTCCACAATGGTCGACAGAAATTTTTAAAATTCGCCAAGTCAAGCTAGGTCAACCAGTGACGTATCTCTTAGAAGATCAGAGCGGTCAACCCATTCATGGACGATTCTATTATGAAGAAGTGCAAAAAACATTATATCCCAACGATTATCTCATTGAACGAGTAATTAAAGTCAAAGGTGCAAAATATTTTGTAAAGTGGTTAGGTTTTCCTTCCACGTATAATTCATGGGTCAATAAACATAATTTTTTGTAATAAAACCCTATTTAATTATTTTGAAAAAAAAAAATTTAAAAAATGTATCATATGACCTTTCATTATTCCCACCCTTTTGTTTATTACATGTCCAATAACCGCTTTGTTCGAGCCCATGCCAATCTGTTATCATGATGTTATACACTCACTCATTGTTTCAAACTTTGCGTTGCATGATGAGTCCATAATGAACCTAGGCTATGACATACACAGTATAAATCCGCACACTGTATAATGACACCTGCCTCTTATCTCTCTCTGCTGCGAGGCACGTACGATGATAAGACCTGTGTCTGTCTGCTCGACATGGGCCAGCCTCAATGCTTTCAATTCTCATTGCATTAAGCAAGTTCTCTCTCTGCGTGTGAGTCCTGACCAGTCAAGACAAATAATAATAATAATGCATAAGTGTTTTACCAACATTAAAGCGCATAACACAATGTGACTTTAAATCTGGTTTCTTACTTTTTCCCCGTTTTTCCTCAACGATCTCGAAAAAAAAAATATGACGGAAACCATGATTTCAGGTTGTCCATACCTACATTCCCGTAAACTGAACAACGACACAAATACATCGACATACCCATCGTAAAAATCGCCTCATTCGTTTTCCAAATAACGCGAAAATGAACAAAAAAAACCACCTTTTCCATAAGAAAACCATGTTTCCAGCTTTTTACCTTTTTCATGTCTATATCCACGTAAAGAGAATAAAGAGACGAAATAAATACTATCACACACGTCATTCTCACGTTTTCGGTTTTCCAAAAATCGACAAAAATGTGAAAAACGCATGTTTTGACCCAAAACCCTAACTTCACCTTTTCGACACCTACATGCCCGTAAAGAGCACGACGAAACGAAAAGAACGAATCCAAGCACGCCCTCCTAGCATGGCCCGTTTTCCAAAAATCAGCAAAAATGTAAAAAACGCATGTTTTGACCCAAAACCCTAACTTCACCTTTTCGACACCTACATTCCCGTAAAGAGCACAACGAGACGAAAAAAACGAATCCAAGCACGCCCTCCTAGCATGGGCCCGTTTTCCGAAAATCAACAAAAATGTGAAAAACGCATGTTTTGACCCAAAACCCTAAGTTCACCTTTTCGACACCTACATTCCCGTAAAGAGCACGACGAGACGAAAAAAACGAATCCAAGCACGCCCTCCTAGCATGGCCCGTTTTCCGAAAATCAACAAAAATGTGAAAAACGCATTTTTTGACCCAAAACCCTAAGTTCACCTTTTCGACACCTACATTCCCGTAAAGAGCACAACGAGACGAAAAAAACGAATCCAAGCACGCCCTCCTAGCATGGCCCGTTTTCCGAAAATCAACAAAATTTGAAAAACGCATTTTTTTACCCAAAACCCTAACTTCACCTTTTCGACACCTACATTCCCGTAAAGAGCACAACGAGACGAAAAAAACGAATCCAAGCACGCCCTCCTAGCATGGCCCGTTTTCCGATAATCAACAAAAATGTGAAAAACGCATTTTTTGACCCAAAACCCTAACTTCACCTTTTCGACACCTACATTCCCGTAAAGAGCACAACGAGACGAAAAAAACGAATCCAAGCACGCCCTCCTAGCATGGCCCGTTTTCCGAAAATCAACAAAAATGTGAAAAACGCATTTTTTGACCCAAAACCCTAAGTTCACCTTTTCGACACCTACATTCCCGTAAAGAGCACAACGAGACGAAAAAAACGAATCCAAGCACGCCCTCCTAGCATGGCCCGTTTTCCGAAAATCAACAAAAATGTGAAAAACGCATTTTTTGACCCAAAACCCTAACTTCACCTTTTCGACACCTACATTCCCGTAAAGAGCACAACGAGACGAAAAAAACGAATCCAAGCACGCCCTCCTAGCATGGCCCGTTTTCCGAAAATCAACAAAAATGTGAAAAACGCATTTTTTGACCCAAAACCCTAAGTTCACCTTTTCGACACCTACATTCCCGTAAAGAGCACAACGAGACGAAAAAAACGAATCCAAGCACGCCCTCCTAGCATGGCTCCTTCCATTCCAAGGTCGCAGGGGCTCACCACTTGCTTTTGGAAGCAGCTCTGTCATCATCCCACTACTTATAGGCATACATATTCACTAAAAAATTCAAAGTGATTGGTGCAAAATTACGGCAGTTATCGTGTCCACAAGAAACTGATATATATATACATATACATACATAAATTATATATAAACTTTTGAACTGACGGTGGTTCTGGGGTCTGGGGGATGTGAAACGCGAAGATATGTCGAAATTTTCCGGAAGTCGAAACATGGTACCCATTGCAATAGTTAGTTTTCTAATGAAATCTACCTCGGGTTAGTTCCTCAGTTTAGGGGCTGCGACAACGCGGTCATCTAACCCCGTGTACTTTGGGTGAGTGTAGAATCTGTCTGATAAACGGTGTGAATTGTAATGGCTGTATTAGTCTGTAATTCAGGTAAGGACTGCAGACGGTCAATTTCAAGCAGTAGTTCCTAATGTTGCTACCAGGTACTACCGTCAATGACACCTAGCTGTGAACTTAGCTACTAGATGCCACCCCAACCAGCAACTCGTAACGAACGTTGGAACTTCCCCTCCAAAGGAAAGCATACTGAGGGATTTTAGCGCTCTTAGAAAATCCGACGACTTCGGCCGGCTTTGAAACCGCGACCTTGGGCATAGACATCCTGCATGCTACCAGTTACGTCACCGAAGCCGCTTCCCACTTAGTCAGATGTCAAAGTCAACCCCTGGCACCATCCAGCCCATGACGGGCTAAGGCCGACCAAGCGACCGCTGCCCAGCCATTTGGCCTGCAGATATTGGGGTGACGCGTGATCAGCGCGTCGGGTCCCCTCGGCCGTTAATCTTGGTATTCGTGATCGGGGTGCTGTCTCACTGTCAGACAGCTACTCAATTGTCCTCACGAGGCTGAGTGCACCCCGTTCCAACCCTCACGTCAGTTTTAAAATCCCTGACGGAGCCGGGGATCGAACCCGGGGCATCCGGGTGAGAGGCAGGCGCGCTACCCCAACACCACGGGGCCGGCTTAGTCAGATGGAAATACTGAATCTGATCTCGTGCAAATGCGTTGTCATGGCAACGGCTCATCCCTCATCAATTTAGTAGTGTTGCCATGGCAACCTCTGATAGCTCTTGGCATTTTCTTATAATTCCGAAATCATTTTTCCCATCCATTGGCGTAATGGTGGGTCATATCAAAAATTCTTTCAGACAGCAGTTTTAGGTAATTATTAGGAGAATATTGTCCATTTTGTACGGTTTTGATATTGTGCCTATTAAGAGAGATATGATTAATGTTTCCCGAAAAACCCACTTTTTCCCACCCTTTTGGTCAATGGTTGGTGCTATAAAAAAACTCTTCAAATATAAATTTTTGGGCTTTATCCGACACATAGTATGAACGTTGAACGGATTCTATATTTCACATATTAAGAGAGTTATAGCAATATTGCACTTTTTCGAAAAAAGCCCCCCATTTTCACCCCCTTCGACCGATTTAGCCCAGTAACGAACTAGACCGAGATTTTATAGGTATACATATTCGGTAAAAAAATCAAAGTGATGTATGCAAAATTACGGCAGTTATCGTGTCCACAAGAAACTGATATACATATATATACTGTATATATATACACATATACAGTGTGGTCCGCCAGCCCCTTATTTTTTTTTGGAGGAAGGCAACCCAACTAACGCGTATATCACAGTCATCCTAAAAACATTAGTACCTGTTCCTTTACGTCCATTGTACAACTTTACCGTTGAGTACATCCTCGCGAATATACACACATCAAAAAAAGTTTTGCATCACCTCGGTTCCAAGAGTTCCGGAACCGTTAAATACAAAGGGAATAGAGATCAACACAAACAACATTTCAGCTCGTTTTATTGCTCATGAGACCCACACATTGCATGTTGTACCATCATACAGCTAGACTTTCAGCATTTGTGGTCCAGATTGCAGTACACACCACTACCTCTAATACCCAGTAGCACGTCCTCTTGCATTGATGCATGCCTGTATTCGCCGTGGCATACTATCCACAAGTTCATCAAGACACTGTTGGTCCAAATTGTCCCACTCCTCAACGACAATTCGGCGTAAATCTCTCAGAGTGGTTGGTGGGTCAAGACGTCCATAAACAGCCCTTTTCAACATATCCCAGGCATGTTCGATAGGGTTCATGTCTGGCGAACATGCTGGCCACTGTAGTCGAGCGATGTCGTTATCTTGAAGGAACGCATTCACAAGATGTGCACGATGAGGTCGAGAATTGTCGTCCATGAAGACAAATGCCTCTCCAATATTCTGCCGATATGGTTGCACTATGGGTCGGAGGATGTCATTCAGGTATCGTAAAGCCGTTTCGGAGCCTTCCATGACCACCAGTGGCGTACGTCGGCCCCACATAATCATCATCATCATCATCATTTCCCCTTATCCAGCTCCTGCCGGGTCGGGGTATTTATGGCACTTCTCCACTTTCCTCTTTCCTTCCACCATTCTTCTTCCACGATCTTGTCCCAGTCCAGATTTCTTTTTCTTACGCCGTTCTTCACTGAATCCATCCACCTTGTTCTAGGTCTTCCTCTTGGTCTCTTACCCTTGCACTTCGCCTCCAGCATCTGTCTTGGTATTCTATTTTCCTCCATCCTCTTTACATGTCCAAACCACCTTAGTTTATTCTTCTCAATTCTCTCATTTAGTTTTCCCATCCCAACTTCCTTCCTAACATCTTCATTCCTCACTCTGTCTTTCCTTGTCTTTCCTATCATACTTCTTAGGAATTTCATTTCACTGGCTTGGATTCTACTCTCTTGCCTGCTTGTCAGGGTCCAAGTCTCAGCTGCATAAGTTAATATGGGTACATAATACACTTTATACATTACCTCCTTGCTTTTCCTTGGTACTTCCTTATCCCAAACAAGTTTTCTTACACTTTGATAGAATGCATTGCTCTGCTGTACCCTCCTGCCAATCTCCATGTCCAACCTACCAGTTTGCATCAATTCACTTCCTAGGTATTTGAACGTGTCCACAATTTCCAAACTCTGACTTCCAATTTTCACAGTGCCCTTTCCTTGTCTTTCCCCTCTTGTCATCACCATGGTCTTGCTTTTCTCTATACTGATTTTCAGGCCATACTTCTGAATATTTTCGTTCAGTGCATCTAGTTGTTTTTGCACTTCTTCGGTGTTCCTTCCCCAGACCACAATATCATCTGCAAATAACAGTAACTTCATTTCTTTATGTTCATATGCTTCCTTTGTTTCCTTTACTATTTCATCCATCACCATTATGAACAAGAGAGGTGACAGCACACTCCCCTGTCTTAGTCCAGTCTTGTTCGTAAACCAATCTGTCTTTCCAACTGGGGTCAGTACCCTGCTAACACAGTTGTTGTACATTGCTTGCACCATTTCCAACATTTCTCTTCCCAGTCTCTTCTTAACCATGGTTTCCCATACCTGGCTGCGTACCATCGGGACTGTATCTTGGATACAATATACACAGTCAACGTCTATATGCCGGAGATCTGGGAACCGAGGTGATGCCCCACATAATGCCACCCCAAAACATCAGGGAACCACCACCTTGCTGCACTCGCTGGACAGTGTGTCTAAGACGTTCAGCCTGACCAGGGTGCCTCCAAACACGTCTCCGACGATTGTCTGGTTGAAGGCATATGCGACACTCATCGGTGAAGAGAACGTGATGCCAATTCCGTGGGGTCCATTCAGCATGTTGTTGGGCCCATCTGTACCGCGCTGCATGGTGTCGGGGTTGCAAAGCTAGACCTCGCCATGGACGTCGGGAGTGAATTTGCGCATCATGCAGCCTATTGCGCACAGTTTGAGTTGAAACACGACGTCCTGTGGCTGAACGAAACGCATTATTCAACATGGTGGCATTGCTGTCAGGGTTCCTCCGAGCGGCAATCCGTAAGTAGCGGTCATCCACTACAGTAGTAGCCCTTGGGCGGCCTGAGCGAGGCCTGTCATCGACAGTTCCTGTATCTCTCTACCTCCTCCATGTCCGAACAACATCGCTTTGGTTCACTCTGAGACGCCTGGAAACTTCCCTTGTTGAGAGCCCTTCTTGACACAAAGTAACAATGCGGACGCGATCGAACTGCGGTATTGACCTTCTAGGCATGGTAGAACTACAGACAACATGAGCAGCGTACCTTCGTCCTGGTGGAATTACTGGAACTGATCGGCTGTCGTACCCCCTCCGTCTAATAGGCCCTGCTCATGCATGGTTGTTTACATCTTTGAGCAGTTTTAGTGACATCTATGAACAGTCAAAGGGACTGTATCTTGGATACAATATACACAGTCAACGTCTATATGCCGGAGATCTGGGAACCGAGGTGATGCAAAACTTTTTTTGATGTGTGTAGTAGAAATTAATAGTGGCAGTTTTCTTTCAATGACCTCAAATATAATGCATGATTGAAACGATTAGAGCTCCGAATAACACATGCTTACGTTTTGACAGGAAGTGTCTACGAATAGATTCAATGCGTGCCAGCGATATACCATGGTTCTCGGTAGCTGTGGTGGCTGAATCAAGAGTAGGGCCAACGAAGTCGCATTGTGGTAGGTTCAAATCTTGAACTAGTACTTTTTTTTTTTGCTTAATGTCGTTTATTGTGGATGTATTATGGACGCATATCTATCTGTTCCAACGAGTGATTTTTTATTGGGTCCTCAAAAGGACCGTACTTATCCGATGGTACGCAGCCAGATTAGACGACGACATAATGATCTGTAGAACGAAAGAAAGGTATCCTATATATTCAAGGTAGCAAGTGTTCGAAATTTTGACCACCTTTGTTTAAAGGAAAACTCCGACTCACTCAGACGACCCACATAACAAATAAATAAACACATCAGACCGAAACTATAATTTCTTTCAACGGCGTCTGTGCAAAAAGCGCTTGCTATACACTTACAGTAATAGTTAGTGAGGTTTTAAGGGGCGGAACTACGAGGTCATCTGCTCCAAACCTACAGTAAATACAGATAATTATGACATTATTGGTTTTACGTCCCTTTTAACTGCTCTGGCTTTTAGATACGCCGGGGTGCTGGAATTTTGCTCGGAAGGGGATCTTCAACGTGCCAGTAAATCTACTGACACGGCTCCCTCGCATTTGCGCACCCTCAAATGCCAGCTGACTGCGCCAGGATACGAACCTACAACCTTAGGCACAGCAAGCGAGAACGTTACCGCTGAGCCTCGCAGCAAGCCAGTAATTACAGAACGTGTCATATTATTATAAATATTGAACTATTAAAATTCTAATTATCACGAATAGAGTCGCCTCCGTTGCGTAGTAGTCAGCGTGATTAGCTGCCACCCCGGACGTCCTGGGTTCGATTCCCGGCTTTGCCATGAAATTTGAAAAGTGGTATGAGGACTGGGACGGGGTCTACTCAGCCTCGGGTGGTCCAAATAAATAGAGGGGTTTCGATTCCCACCTCAGCCATCCTCAAAGTGGTTTTCCGTGGTTTCCCACTTCGCCTTCGGGCAAATACCGGGATGTTACCTACCGTACGGCCACGACCGCCTCATTACCTCTTCCTTGCCTATCCCTCCCTATCCTCCCCACCTTTCCCATCCCTCAAGATGTCCCTGTTCGCTTTGCAGGTGAGGCCACCTGGGCGAGGTGCTGATCCCACCTCCCCAGTTGTATCCCCAGAAGAGATGTTTCAAGCTCCAGGTCACTGCCCGTAGAGGCGGTAATGATTGGATCCCTCGCTGAGTCCGTGGGAAAACCTAATCTGGAGGGTAAAATCGACTAAAAAATATTAATTATAACTAATAGTTTCCATCCATGGTTTAGAACAGTTTTTTTTAATTTTATTTAGTCAATTTACCCTCTAGGTTGGTGGTTCCCACGGACTCAGCGAGGGAACTCACCACTACCGCCTCGATGGGCAGTGTCCTGGAGCTTGGAACATCTGGTCGGGAGGGATATAACTGGGGAGGTGTGATCAGCACTTCGCCCAGGCGGCCTCACCTGCAAAGCGAACAGGGGCCTCATGAGGGATGGGAAGGGATGGAAGATTGGGATGGATAGGCTAGGAAGAGGGAAGGAGGTGGCCGTGGCCTTACAGTAGGTACTGTACCCGATAACCCGGATAGTAGGCTGTCAGATATCCGCCCCCTCAATCGGATTGCCAATAATCAAACGCACCGGCACAGCTACATCAATGAAAATGGCACTGACAGATACTATCGAGATTAGAGCACAGTAGTTAACAAGAAATTATTGTGGAACACACCAAAATATACGGGGGTTCATACTTACCTTTACTTACCTCTTAAATTTATCTCGGGGACTGGGTTGTCAACTGGATCACTTAAAAGTATGCCCACACAATAACCTCCACCATGATATTCAAAATGAACCAGAACGAAGACGAGAAACTTTAAACTGCACAATAATTTATTTCACATAAAGAATGATTTTAACAAAAAATGAAACAACAAAATCCACGTGGCAATCAGAAGCCATCGACCACATAACCATGTCCTCCTGTAGGACCTGTATTCTCTACATATAATGTTTCAGCTTTCTCAAGCTCATAGCAACGTAAAAATAATAATGCACTGGGAATGGAAACGGGATTTGGGATGAGACACATATATCAATTGTTTTGCGTGTTTATATACTTCACATTTTATTTATAGCCACAAGGCTATTATGGAACGTCCTTGGCCTCTGTAACACAGTTGTCCGGGCCAGCTGCAAGGCACCTGTATTGTCAAAGCGGACTCCCGTTCGTTCAACCCTAGCATAAGCGTGTTACCTCAGAGTTTGGCTCTCCTTTTCAAACACGTAAATGTTCACATCTCAACTGAAATATTATCACGCAAATGTCTTACATGCTTCATTCAAACACCAGTGGATTACTCCAATAATCCCAAATCATGATTATTGTTTAAACCACTTGCTTAACTTGCGTTGTTTAGAGAAAAAAACTCTAAATGTTAATAACAAAAGTTCATTAATTATTTATAACAATAATAAATTGTTTATAACAAAGTCAAATGACAATTGAAAATTTTATACACGCTTCTATTAATCACTATCATTTCAAATGATTTAACAAAGATATTTACAAAATTATTTTACAATATTAATTGTTTATATTATTTATACAAGGAATACATTAAACCACACGTTTATTCGGTTGATAATTACTCAAATCGTGATGATATAATCGACCAATGAAGGTTAGTTATATTTAACTGTCAAATTCAGGTTTAATAAGGTTTAATAATAATTATTAATATTTGTGACGGTAACCTCCATTCAAAATCTTTATCTCAAATTATTTAACACTCTTGTTAATTTTAACAGTATCTTCATATGAATAATCTTTCAAAGAACAAGAACAATACATACAGCGGGAAAATACTTCGCTTATAACGCACAAAATTGCACAAAATTGGCCCAAAATTCATCATATATCTTCATATATATGGCATAAAAATCTTCCAAACTACACACAAAAACCTCCACTTATTAATTCATCAACTTCATTAATTATTGTGGGAACCTCCTTCATTATTCAAGGGCATTATTCAACAGCGACTTTTACACGTCCACTGAACTAACGATTATACATCCATTGTTCCTCTTTAAAAATTCTTATATTCATCAATTGTAATAATGACTGTTATTATTTAACCTTCGTGGGTTTCATTCATGAATCGATATGAATTAAAAATTTGCCAATCACAAATAAATTTAATAGCAAATACGATTAGACACTCCTGCCTGGTCTATCAAAATTGAGATTAATATCTTCAAAGTAACGCAGTATAAAAATACTATCTTTAAACAAAGTTCATCTAAACTGCATGAATAGTCGAATAGAATACCATTAGATTGTGGAATGCAAACATTATTGTTCCAATCTAGAATTGAGAAAAACTCCTATCAAGTGTTCATTACTATAGTGTATTCAATAAATCGAAATACAAATTCATATTGCATAAAATTGTCTATAATGCAATGATAAATGTCTATGTTGCAATCATGTTCATAAGACGACTAGTATTTCAAAGATCGTCGATATCGTAATAGATTTTAACGCTCTAAAATCATTTAATTATTCTTCTTTCTTGAGGATGACAGAAAATTGGTCAAAGTAATTTACTGAATAGAATTACTTTAATAAAATGACACGCTGTCTGAATTCAACTCTGCCATAGCAAATCGTTAACCTTACAGTCAAATCGTGACTACAAAAATATGCAAATTACTGAAAGAATCTAATATCATCAGTCTCAACTGATCCAAAATTATTTAAGTATGCCAATGACATAGCAATGTCTCAAAAATCGAAGAAAAAGGCATAAATCATCGAAGTGTACTGAGTACAGAAATATCAATCATGAAAATGGGGCAAAAGATAGGACAGAAAATATGGGAAAATGGTTGCTCAGATATCGCTACAAGACTCAAATAATGCAAGAAACGTTCACGACTACCTTATCTGTTGATTGAAGTTCTAGGGGAAAGTTTTCAAAGAAAACTGCTGTTGGTTCCATTTCACCAGCGTAAAGATGTGCTCCGTCCTCGAATTTGGAATCAGCGTCCTCGGAGAATCGAACTGCTTCCTCCTCCGAAATTGCACTGCTCCGTGGGTACGAAAAACATCCTTCTGGCAAAACTCTTCTTTGTGCGCCGGGACAACCCTGGCCTCTCTTGAAAGTTCCCTGAAGTTCTTGCAGGAATTCGCCATGAAGTTTATTGTAGTTATTTCCGCAGAAATATTCATAGTTGTGGAGTATGAAAATATTTCCACTGTTATCTGGTATAATTCAGCGATGGATTCACGATGCATGAGTGTAGTTGGATGTTCACTACATGCTCGCTTTTGTAGAAAGACGATTAACGAAGTTCCATGCTGTTACTTTACTCCAACGATATATGTCCCAATTGCATTGAAGCCTTAGCCTTCCATCTCAACTACTGTTATAATCATCGAAAGCACTGCAAGATTATAATGTTCCATAGTCGAATGTATCGTTGTAATAGCAAACGTATTCTCCAATATCACTGTTGCACTCCACGTGTCAGCCGTAGTGTATAATGTGGAATTTTAAAAGTGTTTCTCCTGTGGCGAGAAAATCACTTTTGTTGGCAGCCTTAAAGTTCCAATATCTTTCGAAGTATAACTATGAAATTGTTAAAATCTTCTACACACCTCAATGTTATACTGCCCAATAGAACTATAATGCAGGCTGAAGTTAGCGCTTGATATCTTGACTGGTGGAAACGTTAATGTGAGCGTTTCAAATTCACCTAGTTTCGAGCAGCGTAAAATGGAACTGCTCCGAGTTCGTTCGATGCGCCGGGCTTTAACCACGCTAAAGACAACTTACTTCACTGAATCACTTGAAAATAACTATATATCACCAGAAATATATATGCGATCTGACATATGAGATCTGAGAGCTCCTCTCTCCTGTGCACGACCTTTTATCAACTTCTTAAGGGGCGTATCCATCCCTTCCATAGCCTGTTGCTGCGTCATTGCTAGAAGTTTTAACTTTGGCTATACTTGACGGATTTTCAAATTTCAAAAACTCAAAATTAATTTCTTCAAAATTCCAAATCAATGCCATAACTGAAAATAGATTTCCACAAATCTGCATGCCAAAAGTAATCAAATATCGTAGTTTCAGCAATCTCCGTCTTCCTTCCAAACTATCGTTCATTGGTTCGAGTCTCTCCTCCAATAGCGTAGCTTCTTCCTTAGCACAATACCTTGTTTCCTGCGACTGCGTCGTAAATCTAAGATCTTTCTCGAACAAAATCATGACGTCACCAAGAATCTCAGCTCAACCAGCCTGCTTGTATGAAGTCTACGTCATCCGTGCCTACGTCATAACTATGACATTCATAACTTTACTCATATTTTCCAATACAGCCATCGTGGTCTCAATATAATTCAATTTCCGGGGGCATTCTCCCTTCACCACGTTTTAAAAACAGTTGCAAATTGTTTTTAAACTCTGTGTTATAAGTATCTCAATTCACTTGAACACGAAATTGAATTATTATTGGCTTACTCTTGGATAATATTTCTTAAAGTTCCCAGCATTGAACTTGCCATAAACGACATTATTCTCATCATCGTAGAGTTCATAACAGTTGTTTCCATAAGCATTCGTAATTCTGAACGGACCCATGAACACTATTCCAAACTTGGGATAGATTTTCTTACCCACGTCAGCCTTGACAGGTCTGCGTAATAATACCAGATTTCCAATTTCTAAGGGAGCACCAAAACGTTTTCCAGCTACTCTTTTCAGTCGTTTTTGTGCTGCTTTCTGGAGTTGTTCCTTCGCTCTGTCTATTCTCTGCTGCCTTCCTAAGTCGGGATCTCTAGGAACGTGGTTAAAAAGATTATCCCACGGCCTTTCTGGGTTTCTTCCTAAGTGAAGTCTCATTGGCACCTCTCCTGTGCTCTCCTGCACTGTAGAATTTAGACATTCCTCAATAAGGGGTACAAATCTCACCCAACCAGAATGATCATTCGGACAGAAAATTCGACAGAATTTCGAAAATTCAGCCATATATCTTTCCGGAGAATTCGATTCCGGATATCGCACGCTTGAAAATATGTGCTTAATACCAAGCCTTTCCATATCTGCAGCAAATTCTAAGGATGTAAACTGAGCTCCGTGATCCGAAAGTAGATATTCTGGTTTACCAGCTTTTGGAAATACAGCATGTTCCAGTCTGCTTACAACGTTCCTCGTGTTAGCTTTTTGCATGGGACTCATTGTTACAAATTTTGAGAAGACATCCACGGTAACCAACAGATACTGATTACCCTGATATCCCTTCGGACAAGGACCAAATATGTCTGTCGCCATGAGTTCATTCGGTTTAGAGGGAATCATCGCCTTAGGTTTTCCTTTTAATAGAGCGGAAGCATACTTTGCTCTTTGACATTTATCACATGAACGAATGACATTAGCAATGCTGGAACGCATGTTAGTCCAAATAAACCTCTCTTTAAGGGTATCAAGAGTTTTATCTAAACCCGCATGTCCAGTTGCGTGATGAGCTACCCACACTAAATTGACAACAAGTTTAGGTGGCACGACTATTCGAAGCTTTGTATGCGCAGAGTCAGCATACTTACATACGATGTCTCCACTCAAGACAAAGTGTCGTGAATCTCTCTGTGTAGCTGCATAGTCAACATCAGTATTGTCCATGTAACCCTTAAGGAACCTGTACATTTTCCTGATTGGAGCGTGTCTCTTCTGTGACACACCGATTCGGTCTAACCTCCTAACGGTCTCTTGATCTTGCTGCTCCAATTGTACATGGTGTATCTGCACATTTTTGATAGGGTTACGTGATAAAGCATCAGCCAGTAAGTTATCTTTCCCAGGCTGATGGACGATAGTGGCGTTAAACTGTTGGGTGAACAAAGCCCAACGTGTCAATCTATCACTAGACATGTCAGTTTGCAGCATAAACTGAAGTGCTTTGTGATATGTAATAATGATAACCTTATGCCCCAGCAACATTTTCTTCCAAGCTTGCAAAGCTGTTACAAAAGCTAACGCTTCTAGTTCTGTCGTAAAGTAGTTTTCCTCGTGTTTCTTTAACTTCCGACTAGTGAACGCAATGTAGTGCTTGTTGCCTGCCTCGTCTTTTTGGTATAAGACTGCACTAATGCCTATTCTTGATGCATCAGACTCTATATAGAACACCTTCTCAAAGTCTGGGTACTCCAGTTTGACGTTGTTTCTGAGCATCTCCTTTGCTTTCTCAAAAGCCTCGTCTGCTGCGGTACCCCATTTCCATCTATTATTTTTCTTGAGTAAATCATACAGAGGAGCCATAATTTCAGAGTATCTCGGACAGTGGCTGCTAATGAATTGGCATGCGCCTACAAATTCTCTGACTTGTTTCACCTTAGTTGGCTTTGGGAATCTTGTGATCGCATCTACTTTCTGCATGTTTGGATGATATCCATCTTTATCAATGGTATGCCCCAAGTAATTGATCTCCTTCTTCAAGAATTGACATTTTCCAAAATTGACCTTGATATTGGCTTCCCTTAAATTTTCAAACAACTTTCTCAAGTGCACTAAATGTTCTGCGGCGTTGGGTGAAGATACAATTAAATCGTCAATGTAGCAGATTACATTCTCCTTTACTTCGTCAGTGAGCTTGCTATCAAGTGCTCGAATAAGTGCTGGTCCACTGTTGACCATTCCAAAAGGCATTCTCACAAAGACCCATGATGTCTGGTCAAATAGGAATCCAGTGTACTGCATACTTTCTTCCTCCAGTTGAACTTGGTAAAACGAAGATGTCAAGTCAAGAACACTGAAACATGCTCTCCCTTTGAACTTTCTAAGCAGATCTCTGATCTTCGGTGGTCGGTCATTTTCTGGAAGAATCTTCAAGTTGATGGTCCGAGCATCGAGACAAAGACGTATCTGACCATTACTTTTCTTCACTACAGTGATGGGGTTTATGTAAGACGACGCCTGTTTTTTAATAATCCCGTCTACCTCCATTTTTCTGATCAACCCTCGTACTTCTTGATAGTATTTCTCAGGTATGGGGTATATTCTCTTTTGGTAAGGGGTTTCATCGGTCAGCCTTATCTTATACTTATAGTCTTTAATCAATCCAGGCTTTTCATCAAAAATATCTTGGAATTCCTTTATCAAATCCTCAAATTCCCCCTGAATTTCTTCAAATCCTTCAGTTTTTCTACTGGGTATTTCTGTAATATTCTCTACGTCGTTAATAATGGTATTTAACATTTCTTCCCTAAGGTCTATCTCCAGACTGTTTTTCACGTCCTGTTCTTCGATCTCTTCTGTGATCATGTACCCATCATTAAAGCTAATACTTCTATTCTTCATATCAATAATGGCTCCAACTTTCGATATAAAATCGATTCCTAGCACAATATCGAAATGGATCTTGTTAACCACAATGAAGATCTGTTCATAATTCCTTCCATTAATTTCAAAGTTCAACAGCACTTGGATCTTGCATTTCACTGCCTTGTCTTGGAAAATTCCTCTCACTTTGACGGTAGAAACAGGTAAAACTGTCATGTTTTCTCCTTTTAACAGACTTTGATAGCATTCATCAGAGATGATCGAAATAATTGCACCAGTATCCATAAGAGCTTTATACTGTTGGCCATCTATCAGTACAGAAATAATAGGTAATGCACATGGTCTTTCCTCTTTGACGATTCCCCTCTCTTCTAATAAATCCTCATCAGTTACTTCGTAAATTTCGTTAATGGTAATCAGGTGTGGTGTGGCAATGTATTCATGGTTTCTCACTGTCGTTGAGAAATCGGCGTTTTTTTGTGTGTTACCAATCTCAAAGTTCCCCTGCTGACTTGTAGAAGGACCAGGATCGATCACTACATCCTGTCTTTTCTTTTGATTTTCAGCTTCCTTTTCTCGTAATTCCTTCAGATACTGCTGACTTTCTTTCTCTCTTTCTTGATACTTGTCGGGTGTCATAACCTGACCTTGAGAATTCTGATTCTGATTCTGGTTATTTCTGTTATAATTTCGATTATAACCATTGTTGTAGTATCTACCTCTTCCGTTGTTGTAATTCCCTCTATTATTATTCCAGCCTCGTCTTTGCTGATATGGACGGTAACCTTGGGATCTGTGGTTGCGGAAATAATTATTCCTGTGAGGACCTACATTTTCAGTTTTTCCTTCCTCAGGCTTATCAGTTTGTTGCACTTGATCCATGTAGACCGTATTAACGTCTTTGAATTCGTGCCTCTGACCTTTTTGTACCAAATTTGGCATTGGACTCGTGTAGTCAAGCCTTCTCAACAATTCGTCCATACTTGTCAAATCTCTAATGTTTGACGATATGATCAGTCTTCTTACCTCCACAGGCAGCATACGTGAAATCGCATCTATCAACTGCTCTGTTGACAATGGGGGTTGCAAAAATCTCAAGCGTGATAGTTGACTCGTGAAGAAATCAGCGTACCGTGTTGGAAGAGTACCTGAATACTTCCTCGAGTATACCTCAGCTCTTAATGAATTCTGAGCTTCTATGGACCAGAATCGTTTAATCAGTGCTTCTGCAAATTCGTCAAAATTGCTGAAAGTGTACCGAAATGCTCTAAACCATTCGAGGGGTCCTCCAGCTAGAAATCTTTCTACGATTCTCATCTCTCTCTCTCTCTCTAGGAATGTGGGCTTCTATGAAATAGTCTTTAAGATTCCTGATATATTCGATCGGTGTGAGACTATCAGTGTTGCTAAATTTTTGAGGTTTGTCTTCAAAATTCCGGATGACTGTCACATTTCTCGGATATGAATCCATATAATTCCTCCCACTATCACGATACTTCCATTCGGGTTCAATATTCCGATCCTCTTCTTCTTCCCTGAATCTGGATATACGTTCCTCAGGATTAATATCTCTCTCTTCTGTATTAAGGTTACCTCTTCTCACGTAATTTCTCTCCTCTTCCCCAGTCAATCCTTCGGTATCCTTGTCTGTGATTTCCGTGATGACTTTCCTAATCAACTCTTCCTTATAGGTTTCCATCATGCTAGCTTCTCCTAGTTTCAAATTCTGCAGTTTGCTCGTAGTTTCGTTAACATCAGAGACAACCTTATGAATTTGTTCCTTTAATGTTTGCATGTCCTGACCTATCTGTGTTCTATCCTCTACCTGCTTTTCGGATAGCGAATCCATCCTTACTTTCAAGTCTTTCCTAATCTGAACTACTTCGTTATTAATGTCTACCTGTGTACTGGCAAGTTTTCTTTCAATTCGTTCCTGAATCTGATCTACATGTTCCCCACTTGACCTGTTCCATTCATCTTTCCACACTGTTACATTTGCAGTTAACATTTCTGCAATATCTACTTCGATGTCCTCCTTAAGTAAACGATTGTGATCTAATACTTGGGTTCTCATGACCTCTACATCGTATTTTAAACCAGCTAAAGAAGCTCTTGTCCTGACAGACTCGTCAACTAACCGAGTTGTTAATGCACTAATGTTACGAGTACAAAGCATTTTTGAAGTTTCAATTTCCTCCCTAACTTTGTTAACATCAGTCTGAACTTTAGCAATGTCTACAAAAACAGTATTGACTTCTACTTGTATTTTATTGATATCGCTTTGCATATCGTTAACATCTGAATGAATATTATTGATGTCTACTTGAACATTTGACACATCAGTTCGAACATTACTAACCTCTCTTTGAACTTCTTCTACTTTATCCTGTACAGTAGCAACATCATTCCTTACAACAATTACTTCAGCTCTAGCACATGAAATATCACCCCGGACATTAGCAACATCAAGATTCAACATAGTAAGATCTTTCTGTACCTTAGACACATCATTTTTAACATCAGACACATCTTTATGCACATTGGATAAATCTTTATGGACATTGGACACGTCTGTGCGCATGTCTGTTACAGCATTCTCGATTCCCTGGGTATTAATCTGTAAACGCGACATATTATTTTCTAAGTTTGTAGAACTGGTCTGAATAACTTTCAAACTTTCATCCATTCTACTAGCATTCTCCTCCATTCGACTAGTATTCCTAGCTTCCATCTCCCTCACACTTTCATCCAGCCTAATAGACAAATTAGCTGACAAACTACTAGAATTCTCCTCCATCATCTGCTTCATACTGCTATTCATGCTAGTTTTCAAGCTGTTGGACATCTCCTCCAACATCATTCTCAGACTTTCATCTGCCATTTCAATAATATTTCAATAATAAACTGCTTTAGGGACATACATCAAACAGAGCAAAATAACAACATCTGAGCAACATTTTTCACCATATATAAAATTTGAGCAATTTTCTGTCTTAAATCTAACTTATAATTAACCTTCGTAGACACTTCATGTTGAAATAAACTCAAGCACATGTTCAAGTTTCTTTGGTTCATTTTAAAATATCCTAACACAAATAATTTACATTTATAATCCAAATAGTTTAATTTTATCTTTAATCTGACTATACATGTCATAAGCCGGTCAAAATAAAATAAGATTCCAGATCATAGGCGATTTTTCTAAGTTTCCAGCCTATTTAACCTCTTTCAAGTTGTATAAGATCTGATCTTTTCTGAGTGTAATTTTCCTAATACAATACAACATTTATTCCTATATAATCACACTCTCAAATTCTACAATTGGCTAAGACATCTAACAAAGAATCAACCTCTTTATTTGAGTCTTCACAATCCCTTTGACATCGATAACTTGGTAATCCAATATTATTCGAACACTCCACAAAAATTGCGGTGTCAATTCTACTGCAATAACTTGGTAATCCAATGTTTTGCTGATCGTGCCAATCGAGACAATCGTGCCCCACCGAATTGCGGCGCCAATCCTACTTGGTAATCCAGTTTTGTAGAACAAGCCCCACGTTTTACGGTCGCCAATCCTACTGTACCCGATAACCCGGATAGTAGGCTGTCAGATATCCGCCCCCTCAATCGGATTGCCAATAATCAAACGCACCGGCACAGCTACATCAATGAAAATGGCACTGACAGATACTATCGAGATTAGAGCACAATAGTTAACAAGAAATTATTGTGGAACACACCAAAATATACGGGGGTTCATACTTACCTTTACTTACCTCTTAAATTTATCTCGGGGACTGGGTTGTCAACTGGATCACTTAAAAGTATGCCCACACAATAACCTCCACCATGATATTCAAAATGAACCAGAACGAAGACGAGAAACTTTAAACTGCACAATAATTTATTTCACATAAAGAATGATTTTAACAAAAAATGAAACAACAAAATCCACGTGGCAATCAGAAGCCATCGACCACATAACCATGTCCTCCTGTAGGACCTGTATTCTCTACATATAATGTTTCAGCTTTCTCAAGCTCATAGCAACGTAAAAATAATAATGCACTGGGAATGGAAACGGGATTTGGGATGAGACACATATATCAATTGTTTTGCGTGTTTATATACTTCACATTTTATTTATAGCCACAAGGCTATTATGGAACGTCCTTGGCCTCTGTAACACAGTTGTCCGGGCCAGCTGCAAGGCACCTGTATTGTCAAAGCGGACTCCCGTTCGTTCAACCCTAGCATAAGCGTGTTACCTCAGAGTTTGGCTCTCCTTTTCAAACACGTAAATGTTCACATCTCAACTGAAATATTATCACGCAAATGTCTTACATGCTTCATTCAAACACCAGTGGATTACTCCAATAATCCCAAATCATGATTATTGTTTAAACCACTTGCTTAACTTGCGTTGTTTAGAGAAAAAAAACTCTAAATGTTAATAACAAAAGTTCATTAATTATTTATAACAATAATAAATTGTTTATAACAATGTCAAATGACAATTGAAAATTTTATACACGCTTCTATTAATCACTACCATTTCAAATGATTTAACAAAGATATTTACAAAATTATTTTACAATATTAATTGTTTATATTATTTATACAAGGAATACATTAAACCACACGTTTATTCGGTTGATAATTACTCAAATCGTGATGATATAATCGACCAATGAAGGTTAGTTATATTTAACTGTCAAATTCAGGTTTAATAAGGTTTAATAATAATTATTAATATTTGTGACGGTAACCTCCATTCAAAATCTTTATCTCAAATTATTTAACACTCTTGTTAATTTTAACAATATCTTCATATGAATAATCTTTCAAAGAACAAGAACAATACATACAGCGGGAAAATACTTCGCTTATAACGCACAAAATTGCACAAAATTGGCCCAAAATTCATCATATATCTTCATAAATATGGCATAAAAATCTTCCAAACTACACACAAAAACCTCCACTTATTAATTCATCAACTTCATTAATTATTGTGGGAACCTCCTTCATTATTCAAGGGCATTATTCAACAGCGACTTTTACACGTCCACTGAACTAACGATTATACATCCATTGTTCCTCTTTAAAAATTCTTATATTCATCAATTGTAATAATGACTGTTATTATTTAACCTTCGTGGGTTTCATTCATGAATCGATATGAATTAAAAATTTGCCAATCACAAATAAATTTAATAGCAAATACGATTAGACACTCCTGCCTGGTCTATCAAAATTGAGATTAATATCTTCAAAGTAACGCAGTATAAAAATACTATCTTTAAACAAAGTTCATCTAAACTGCATGAATAGTCGAATAGAATACCATTAGATTGTGGAATGCAAACATTATTGTTCCAATCTAGAATTGAGAAAAACTCCTATCAAGTGTTCATTACTATAGTGTATTCAATAAATCGAAATACAAGTTCATATTGCATAAAATTGTCTATAATGCAATGATAAATGTCTATGTTGCAATCATGTTCATAAGACGACTAGTATTTCAAAGATCGTCGATATCGTAATAGATTTTAACGCTCTAAAATCATTTAATTATTCTTCTTTCTTGAGGACGACAGAAAATTGGTCAAAGTAATTTACTGAATAGAATTACTTTAATAAAATGACACGCTGTCTGAATTCAACTCTGCCATAGCAAATCGTTAACCTTACAGTCAAATCGTGACTACAAAAATATGCAAATTACTGAAAGAATCTAATATCATCAGTCTCAACTGATCCAAAATTATTTAAGTATGCCAATGACATAGCAATGTCTCAAAAATCGAAGAAAAAGGCATAAATCATCGAAGTGTACTGAGTACAGAAATATCAATCAAGAAAATGGGGCAAAAGATAGGACAGAAAATATGGGAAAATGGTTGCTCAGATAACGCTACAAGACTCAAATAATACAAGAAACGTTCACGACTACCTTATCTGTTGATTGAAGTTCTAGGGGAAAGTTTTCAAAGAAAACTGCTGTTGGTTCCATTTCACCAGCGTAAAGATGTGCTCCGTCCTCGAATTTGGAATCAGCGTCCTCGGAGAATCGAACTGCTTCCTCCTCCGAAATTGCACTGCTCCGTGGGTACGAAAAACATCCTTCTGGCAAAACTCTTCTTTGTGCGCCGGGACAACCCTGGCCTCTCTTGAAAGTTCCCTGAAGTTCTTGCAGGAATTCGCCATGAAGTTTATTGTAGTTATTTCCGCAGAAATATTCATAGTTGTGGAGTATGAAAATATTTCCACTGTTATCTGGTATAATTCAGCGATGGATTCACGATGCATGAGTGTAGTTGGATGTTCACTACATGCTCGCTTTTGTAGAAAGACGATTAACGAAGTTCCATGCTGTTACTTTACTCCAACGATATATGTCCCAATTGCATTGAAGCCTTAGCCTTCCATCTCAACTACTGTTATAATCATCGAAAGCACTGCAAGATTATAATGTTCCATAGTCGAATGTATCGTTGTAATAGCAAACGTATTCTCCAATATCACTGTTGCACTCCACGTGTCAGCCGTAGTGTATAATGTGGAATTTTAAAAGTGTTTCTCCTGTGGCGAGAAAATCACTTTTGTTGGCAGCCTTAAAGTTCCAATATCTTTCGAAGTATAACTGTGAAATTGTTCAAATCTTCTACACACCTCAATGTTATACTGCCCAATAGAACTATAATGCAGGCTGAAGTTAGCGCTTGATATCTTGACTGGTGGAAACGTTAATGTGAGCGTTTCAACTTCACCTAGTTTCGAGCAGCGTAAAATGGAACTGCTCCGAGTTCGTTCGATGCGCCGGGCTTTAACCACGCTAAAGACAACTTACTTCACTGAATCACTTGAAAATAACTATATATCACCAGAAATATATATGCGATCTGACATATGAGATCTGAGAGCTCCTCTCTCCTGTGCACGACCTTTTATCAACTTCTTAAGGGGCGTATCCATCCCTTCCATAGCCTGTTGCTGCGTCATTCCTAGAAGTTTTAACTTTGGCTATACTTGACGGATTTTCAAATTTCAAAAACTCAAAATTAATTTCTTCAAAATTCCAAATCAATGCCATAACTGAAAATAGATTTCCACAAATATGCATGCCAAAAGTAATCAAATATCGTAGTTTCAGCAATCTCCGTCTTCCTTCCAAACTATCGTTCATTGGTTCGAGTCTCTCCTCCAATAGCGTAGCTTCTTCCTTAGCACAATACCTTGTTTCCTGCGACTGCGTCGTAAATCTAAGATCTTTCTCGAACAAAATCATGACGTCACCAAGAATCTCAGCTCAACCAGCCTGCTTGTATGAAGTCTACGTCATCCGTGCCTACGTCATAACTATGACATTCATAACTTTACTCATATTTTCCAATACAGCCATCGTGGTCTCAATATAATTCAATTTCCGGGGGCATTCTCCCTTCACCACGTTTTAAAATCAGTTGCAAATTGTTTTTAAACTCTGTGTTATAAGTATCTCAATTCACTTGAACACGAAATTGAATTATTATTGGCTTACTCTTGGATAATATTTCTTCAAGTTCCCAGCATTGAACTTGCCATAAACGACATTATTCTCATCATCGTAGAGTTCATAACAGTTGTTTCCATAAGCATTCGTAATTCTGAACGGACCCATGAACACTATTCCAAACTTGGGATAGATTTTCTTACCCACGTCAGCCTTGACAGGTCTGCGTAATAATACCAGATTTCCAATTTCTAAGGGAGCACCAAAACGTTTTCCAGCTACTCTTTTCAGTCGTTTTTGTGCTGCTTTCTGGAGTTGTTCCTTCGCTCTGTCTATTCTCTGCTGCCTTCCTAAGTCGGGATCTCTAGGAACGTGGTTAAAAAGATTATCCCACGGCCTTTCTGGGTTTCTTCCTAAGTGAAGTCTCATTGGCACCTCTCCTGTGCTCTCCTGCACTGTAGAATTTAGACATTCCTCAATAAGGGGTACAAATCTCACCCAACCAGAATGATCATTCGGACAGAAAATTCGACAGAATTTCGAAAATTCAGCCATATACCTTTCCGAAGAATTCGATTCCGGATATCGCACGCTTGAAAATATGTGCTTAATACCAAGCCTTTCCATATCTGCAGCAAATTCTAAGGATGAAAACTGAGCTCCATGATCCGAAAGTAGATATTCTGGTTTACCAGCTTTTGGAAATACAGCATGTTCCAGTCTGCTTACAACGTTCCTTGTGTTAGCTTTTTGCATGGGACTCATTGTTACAAATTTTGAGAAGACATCCACGGTAACCAACAGATACTGATTACCCTGATATCCCTTCGGACAAGGACCAAATATGTCTGTCGCCATGAGTTCATTCGGTTTAGAGGGAATCATCGCCTTAGGTTTTCCTTTTAATAGAGCGGAAGCATACTTTGCTCTTTGACATTTATCACATGAACGAATGACATTAGCAATGCTGGAACGCATGTTAGTCCAAATAAACCTCTCTTTAAGGGTATCAAGAGTTTTATCTAAACCCGCATGTCCAGTTGCGTGATGAGCTACCCACACTAAATTGACAACAAGTTTAGGTGGCACGACTATTCGAAGCTTTGTATGCGCAGAGTCAGCATACTTACATACGATGTCTCCACTCAAGACAAAGTGTCGTGAATCTCTCTGTGTAGCTGCATAGTCAACATCAGTATTGTCCATGTAACCCTTAAGGAACCTGTACATTTTCCTGATTGGAGCGTGTCTCTTCTGTGACACACCGATTCGGGCTAACCTCCTAACGGTCTCTTGATCTTGCTGCTCCAATTGTACATGGTGTATCTGCACATTTTTGATAGGGTTACGTGATAAAGCATCAGCCAGTAAGTTATCTTTCCCAGGCTGATGGACGATAGTGGCGTTAAACTGTTGGGTGAACAAAGCCCAACGTGTCAATCTATCACTAGACATGTCAGTTTGCAGCATAAACTGAAGTGCTTTGTGATATGTAATAATGATAACCTTATGTCCCAGCAACATTTTTTTCCAAGCTTGCAAAGCTGTTACAAAAGCTAACGCTTCTAGTTCTGTCGTAAAGTAGTTTTCCTCGTGTTTCTTTAACTTCCGACTAGTGAACGCAATGTAGTGCTTGTTGCCTGCCTCGTCTTTTTGGTATAAGACTGCACTAATGCCTATTCTTGATGCATCAGACTCTATATAGAACACCTTCTCAAAGTCTGGGTACTCCAGTTTGACGTTGTTTCTGAGTATCTCCTTTGCTTTCTCAAAAGCCTCGTCTGCTGCGGTACCCCATTTCCATCTATTATTTTTCTTGAGTAAATCATACAGAGGAGCCATAATTTCAGAGTATCTCGGACAGTGGCTGCTAATGAATTGGCATGCGCCTACAAATTCTCTGACTTGTTTCACCTTAGTTGGCTTTGGGAATCTTGTGATCGCATCTACTTTCTGCATGTTTGGATGATATCCATCTTTATCAATGGTATGCCCCAAGTAATTGATCTCCTTCTTCAAGAATTGACATTTTCCAAAATTGACCTTGATATTGGCTTCCCTTAAATTTTCAAACAACTTTCTCAAGTGCACTAAATGTTCTGCGGCGTTGGGTGAAGATACAATTAAATCGTCAATGTAGCAGATTACATTCTCCTTTACTTCGTCAGTGAGCTTGCTATCAAGTGCTCGAATAAGTGCTGGTCCACTGTTGACCATTCCAAAAGGCATTCTCACAAAGACCCATGACGTCTGGTCAAATAGGAATCCAGTGTACTGCATACTTTCTTCCTCCAGTTGAACTTGGTAAAACGAAGATGTCAAGTCAAGAACACTGAAACATGCTCTCCCTTTGAACTTTCTAAGCAGATCTCTGATCTTCGGTGGTCGGTCATTTTCTGGAAGAATCTTCAAGTTGATGGTCCGAGCATCGAGACAAAGACGTATCTGACCATTACTTTTCTTCACTACAGTGATGGGGTTTATGTAAGACGACGCCTGTTTTTTAATAATCCCGTCTACCTCCATTTTTCTGATCAACCCTCGTACTTCTTGATAGTATTTCTCAGGTATGGGGTATATTCTCTTTTGGTAAGGGGTTTCATCGGTCAGCCTTATCTTATACTTATAGTAATCAATCCAGGCTTTTCATCAAAAATATCTTGGAATTCCTTTATCAAATCCTCAAATTCCCCCTGAATTTCTTCAAATCCTTCAGTTTTTCTACTGGGTATTTCTGTAATATTCTCTACGTCGTTAATAATGGTATTTAAAATTTCTTCCCTAAGGTCTATCTCCAGACTGTTTTTCACGTCCTGTTCTTCGATCTCTTCTGTGATCATGTACCCATCATTAAAGCTAATACTTCTATTCTTCATATCAATAATGGCTCCAACTTTCGATATAAAATCGATTCCTAGCACAATATCGAAATGGATCTTGTTAACCACAATGAAGATCTGTTCATAATTCCTTCCATTAATTTCAAAGTTCAACAGCACTTGGATCTTGCATTTCACTGCCTTGTCTTGGAAAATTCCTCTCACTTTGACGGTAGAAACAGGTAAAACTGTCATGTTTTCTCCTTTTAACAGACTTTGATAGCATTCATCAGAGATGATCGAAATAATTGCACCAGTATCCATAAGAGCTTTATACTGTTGGCCATCTATCAGTACAGAAATAATAGGTAATGCACATGGTCTTTCCTCTTTGACGATTCCCCTCTCTTCTAATAAATCCTCATCAGTTACTTCGTAAATTTCGTTAATGGTAATCAGGTGTGGTGTGGCAATGTATTCATGGTTTCTCACTGTCGTTGAGAAATCGGCGTTTTTTTGTGTGTTACCAATCTCAAAGTTCCCCTGCTGACTTGTAGAAGGACCAGGATCGATCACTACATCCTGTCTTTTCTTTTGATTTTCAGCTTCCTTTTCTCGTAATTCCTTCAGATACTGCTGACTTTCTTTCTCTCTTTCTTGATACTTGTCGGGTGTCATAACCTGACCTTGAGAATTCTGATTCTGATTCTGGTTATTTCTGTTATAATTTCGATTATAACCATTGTTGTAGTATCTACCTCTTCCGTTGTTGTAATTCCCTCTATTATTATTCCAGCCTCGTCTTTGCTGATATGGACGGTAACCTTGGGATCTGTGGTTGCGGAAATAATTATTCCTGTGAGGACCTACATTTTCAGTTTTTCCTTCCTCAGGCTTATCAGTTTGTTGCACTTGATCCATGTAGACCGTATTAACGTCTTTGAATTCGTGCCTCTGACCTTTTTGTACCAAATTTGGCATTGGACTCGTGTAGTCAAGCCTCCTCAACAATTCGTCCATACTTGTCAAATCTCTAATGTTTGACGATATGATCAGTCTTCTTACCTCCACAGGCAGCATACGTGAAATCGCATCTATCAACTGCTCTGTTGACAATGGGGGTTGCAAAAATCTCAAGCGTGATAGTTGACTCGTGAAGAAATCAGCGTACCGTGTTGGAAGAGTACCTGAATACTTCCTCGAGTATACCTCAGCTCTTAATGAATTCTGAGCTTCTATGGACCAGAATCGTTTAATCAGTGCTTCTGCAAATTCGTCAAAATTGCTGAAAGTGTACCGAAATGCTCTAAACCATTCGAGGGGTCCTCCAGCTAGAAATCTTTCTACGATTCTCATCTCTCTCTCTCTCTCTAGGAATGTGGGCTTCTATGAAATAGTCTTTAAGATTCCTGATATATTCGATCGGTGTGAGACTATCAGTGTTGCTAAATTTTTGAGGTTTGTCTTCAAAATTCCGGATGACTGTCACATTTCTCGGATATGAATCCATATAATTCCTCCCACTATCACGATACTTCCATTCGGGTTCAATATTCCGATCCTCTTCTTCTTCCCTGAATCTGGATATACGTTCCTCAGGATTAATATCTCTCTCTTCTGTATTAAGGTTACCTCTTCTCACGTAATTTCTCTCCTCTTCCCCAGTCAATCCTTCGGTATCCTTGTCTGTGATTTCCGTGATGACTTTCCTAATCAACTCTTCCTTATAGGTTTCCATCATGCTAGCTTCTCCTAGTTTCAAATTCTGCAGTTTGCTCGTAGTTTCGTTAACATCAGAGACAACCTTATGAATTTGTTCCTTTAATGTTTGCATGTCCTGACCTATCTGTGTTCTATCCTCTACCTGCTTTTCGGATAGCGAATCCATCCTTACATTCAAGTCTTTCCTAATCTGAACTACTTCGTTATTAATGTCTACCTGTGTACTGGCAAGTTTTCTTTCAATTCGTTCCTGAATCTGATCTACATGTTCCCCACTTGACCTGTTCCATTCATCTTTCCACACTGTTACATTTGCAGTTAACATTTCTGCAATATCTACTTCGATGTCCTCCTTAAGTAAACGATTGTGATCTAATACTTGGGTTCTCATGACCTCTACATCGTATTTTAAACCAGCTAAAGAAGCTGTTATCCTGACAGACTCGTCAACTAACCGAGTTGTTAATGCACTAATGTTACGAGTACAAAGCATTTTTGAAGAGTCAATTTCCTCCCTAACTTTGTTAACATCAGTCTGAACTTTAGCAATGTCTACAAAAACAGTATTGACTTCTACTTGTATTTTATTGATATCGCTTTGCATATCGTTAACATCTGAATGAATATTATTGATGTCTACTTGAACATTTGACACATCAGTTCGAACATTACTAACCTCTCTTTGAACTTCTTCTACTTTATCCTGTACAGTAGCAACATCATTCCTTACAACAATTACTTCAGCTCTAGCACATGAAATATCACCCCGGACATTAGCAACATCAAGATTCAACATAGTAAGATCTTTCTGTACCTTAGACACATCATTTTTAACATCAGACACATCTTTATGCACATTGGATAAATCTTTATGGACATTGGACACGTCTGTGCGCATGTCTGTTACAGCATTCTCGATTCCCTGGGTATTAATCTGTAAACGCGACATATTATTTTCTAAGTTTGTAGAACTGGTCTGAATAACTTTCAAACTTTCATCCATTCTACTAGCATTCTCCTCCATTCGACTAGTATTCCTAGCTTCCATCTCCCTCACACTTTCATCCAGCCTAATAGACAAATTAGCTGACAAACTACTAGAATTCTCCTCCATCATCTGCTTCATACTGCTATTCATGCTAGTTTTCAAGCTGTTGGACATCTCCTCCAACATCATTCTCAGACTTTCATCTGCCATTTCAATAATATTTCAATAATAAACTGCTTTAGGGACATACATCAAACAGAGCAAAATAACAACATCTGAGCAACATTTTTCACCATATATAAAATTTGAGCAATTTTCTGTCTTAAATCTAACTTATAATTAACCTTCGTAGACACTTCATGTTGAAATAAACTCAAGCACATGTTCAAGTTTCTTTGGTTCATTTTAAAATATCCTAACACAAATAATTTACATTTATAATCCAAATAGTTTAATTTTATCTTTAATCTGACTATACATGTCATAAGCCGGTCAAAATAAAATAAGATTCCAGATCATAGGCGATTTTTCTAAGTTTCCAGCCTATTTAACCTCTTTCAAGTTGTATAAGATCTGATCTTTTCTGAGTGTAATTTTCCTAATACAATACAACATTTATTCCTATATAATCACACTCTCAAATTCTACAATTGGCTAAGACATCTAACAAAGAATCAACCTCTTTATTTGAGTCTTCACAATCCCTTTGACATCGATAACTTGGTAATCCAATATTATTCGAACACTCCACAAAAATTGCGGTGTCAATTCTACTGCAATAACTTGGTAATCCAATGTTTTGCTGATCGTGCCAATCGAGACAATCGTGCCCCACCGAATTGCGGCGCCAATCCTACTTGGTAATCCAGTTTTGTAGAACAATCCCCACGTTTTACGGTCGCCAATCCTACTGTACCCGATAACCCGGATAGTAGGCTGTCAGATATCCGCCCCCTCAATCGGATTGCCAATAATCAAACGCACCGGCACAGCTACATCAATGAAAATGGCACTGACAGATACTATCGAGATTAGAGCACAATAGTTAACAAGAAATTATTGTGGAACACACCAAAATATACGGGGGTTCATACTTACCTTTACTTACCTCTTAAATTTATCTCGGGGACTGGGTTGTCAACTGGATCACTTAAAAGTATGCCCACACAATAACCTCCACCATGATATTCAAAATGAACCAGAACGAAGACGAGAAACTTTAAACTGCACAATAATTTATTTCACATAAAGAATGATTTTAACAAAAAATGAAACAACAAAATCCACGTGGCAATCAGAAGCCATCGACCACATAACCATGTCCTCCTGTAGGACCTGTATTCTCTACATATAATGTTTCAGCTTTCTCAAGCTCATAGCAACGTAAAAATAATAATGCACTGGGAATGGAAACGGGATTTGGGATGAGACACATATATCAATTGTTTTGCGTGTTTATATACTTCACATTTTATTTATAGCCACAAGGCTATTATGGAACGTCCTTGGCCTCTGTAACACAGTTGTCCGGGCCAGCTGCAAGGCACCTGTATTGTCAAAGCGGACTCCCGTTCGTTCAACCCTAGCATAAGCGTGTTACCTCAGAGTTTGGCTCTCCTTTTCAAACACGTAAATGTTCACATCTCAACTGAAATATTATCACGCAAATGTCTTACATGCTTCATTCAAACACCAGTGGATTACTCCAATAATCCCAAATCATGATTATTGTTTAAACCACTTGCTTAACTTGCGTTGTTTAGAGAAAAAAAAACTCTAAATGTTAATAACAAAAGTTCATTAATTATTTATAACAATAATAAATTGTTTATAACAATGTCAAATGACAATTGAAAATTTTATACACGCTTCTATTAATCACTATCATTTCAAATGATTTAACAAAGATATTTACAAAATTATTTTACAATATTAATTGTTTATATTATTTATACAAGGAATACATTAAACCACACGTTTATTCGGTTGATAATTACTCAAATCGTGATGATATAATCGACCAATGAAGGTTAGTTATATTTAACTGTCAAATTCAGGTTTAATAAGGTTTAATAATAATTATTAATATTTGTGACGGTAACCTCCATTCAAAATCTTTATCTCAAATTATTTAACACTCTTGTTAATTTTAACAATATCTTCATATGAATAATCTTTCAAAGAACAAGAACAATACATACAGCGGGAAAATACTTCGCTTATAACGCACAAAATTGCACAAAATTGGCCCAAAATTCATCATATATCTTCATATATATGGCATAAAAATCTTCCAAACTACACACAAAAACCTCCACTTATTAATTCATCAACTTCATTAATTATTGTGGGAACCTCCTTCATTATTCAAGGGCATTATTCAACAGCGACTTTTACACGTCCACTGAACTAACGATTATACATCCATTGTACCTCTTTAAAAATTCTTATATTCATCAATTGTAATAATGACTGTTATTATTTAACCTTCGTGGGTTTCATTCATGAATCGATATGAATTAAAAATTTGCCAATCACAAATAAATTTAATAGCAAATACGATTAGACACTCCTGCCTGGTCTATCAAAATTGAGATTAATATCTTCAAAGTAACGCAGTATAAAAATACTATCTTTAAACAAAGTTCATCTAAACTGCATGAAAAGTCGAATAGAATACCATTAGATTGTGGAATGCAAACATTATTGTTCCAATCTAGAATTGAGAAAAACTCCTATCAAGTGTTCATTACTATAGTGTATTCAATAAATCGAAATACAAGTTCATATTGCATAAAATTGTCTATAATGCAATGATAAATGTCTATGTTGCAATCATGTTCATAAGACGACTAGTATTTCAAAGATCGTCGATATCGTAATAGATTTTAACGCTCTAAAATCATTTAATTATTCTTCTTTCTTGAGGATGACAGAAAATTGGTCAAAGTAATTTACTGAATAGAATTACTTTAATAAAATGACACGCTGTCTGAATTCAACTCTGCCATAGCAAATCGTTAACCTTACAGTCAAATCGTGACTACAAAAATATGCAAATTACTGAAAGAATCTAATATCATCAGTCTCAACTGATCCAAAATTATTTAAGTATGCCAATGACATAGCAATGTCTCAAACATCGAAGAAAAAAGGCATAAATCATCGAAGTGTACTGAGTACAGAAATATCAATCAAGAAAATGGGGCAAAAGATAGGACAGAAAATATGGGAAAATGGTTGCTCAGATATCGCTACAAGACTCAAATAATACAAGAAACGTTCACGACTACCTTATCTGTTGATTGAAGTTCTAGGGGAAAGTTTTCAAAGAAAACTGCTGTTGGTTCCATTTCACCAGCGTAAAGATGTGCTCCGTCCTCGAATTTGGAATCAGCGTCCTCGGAGAATCGAACTGCTTCCTCCTCCGAAATTGCACTGCTCCGTGGGTACGAAAAACATCCTTCTGGCAAAACTCTTCTTTGTGCGCCGGGACAACCCTGGCCTCTCTTGAAAGTTCCCTGAAGTTCTTGCAGGAATTCGCCATGAAGTTTATTGTAGTTATTTCCGCAGAAATATTCATAGTTGTGGAGTATGAAAATATTTCCACTGTTATCTGGTATAATTCAGCGATGGATTCACGATGCATGAGTGTAGTTGGATGTTCACTACATGCTCGCTTTTGTAGAAAGACGATTAACGAAGTTCCATGCTGTTACTTTACTCCAACGATATATGTCCCAATTGCATTGAAGCCTTAGCCTTCCATCTCAACTACTGTTATAATCATCGAAAGCACTGCAAGATTATAATGTTCCATAGTCGAATGTATCGTTGTAATAGCAAACGTATTCTCCAATATCACTGTTGCACTCCACGTGTCAGCCGTAGTGTATAATGTGGAATTTTAAAAGTGTTTCTCCTGTGGCGAGAAAATCACTTTTGTTGGCAGCCTTAAAGTTCCAATATCTTTCGAAGCATAACTGTGAAATTGTTCAAATCTTCTACACACCTCAATGTTATACTGCCCAATAGAACTATAATGCAGGCTGAAGTTAGCGCTTGATATCTTGACTGGTGGAAACGTTAATGTGAGCGTTTCAACTTCACCTAGTTTCGAGCAGCGTAAAATGGAACTGCTCCGAGTTCGTTCGATGCGCCGGGCTTTAACCACGCTAAAGACAACTTACTTCACTGAATCACTTGAAAATAACTATATATCACCAGAAATATATATGCGATCTGACATATGAGGTCTGAGAGCTCCTCTCTCCTGTGCACGACCTTTTATCAACTTCTTAAGGGGCGTATCCATCCCTTCCATAGCCTGTTGCTGCGTCATTGCTAGAAGTTTTAACTTTGGCTATACTTGACGGATTTTCAAATTTCAAAAACTCAAAATTAATTTCTTCAAAATTCCAAATCAATGCCATAACTGAAAATAGATTTCCACAAATCTGCATGCCAAAAGTAATCAAATATCGTAGTTTCAGCAATCTCCGTCTTCCTTCCAAACTATCGTTCATTGGTTCGAGTCTCTCCTCCAATAGCGTAGCTTCTTCCTTAGCACAATACCTTGTTTCCTGCGACTGCGTCGTAAATCTAAGATCTTCCTCGAACAAAATCATGACGTCACCAAGAATCTCAGCTCAACCAGCCTGCTTGTATGAAGTCTACGTCATCCGTGCCTACGTCATGAATATCCACGTCATAACTATGACATTCATAACTTTACTCGTATTTTCCAATACAGCCATCGTGGTCTCATTATAATTCAATTTCCGGGGGCAGTACCATCCCGGCAATTGCCCGAAGACGAAGTGGGAAACCACGGAAAACCACTTCGAGGATGGCTGAGGTGGGAATCGAACCCCCTCTACTCATTTGGGCCACCCGAGGCTGAGTAGACCCCGTTCCAGTCCTCATACCACTTTTCAAATTTCGTGGCAGAGCCGGGAATCGAACCCAGGACCTCCGGGGCGGCAGCTAACCATGCCGACCGCTACGCTACGGAGGCGACATGGTTTAGAACAGTATTTAGGGAAAGTAACCATTTAAATGAGACAGGAAAATAAGTTTCCCTATCGTCTTCGTAGATAATGTGAACAAAACCAAGTTGAAATCTTGTTGTACGAGGTAGGGAGGTTATAATAAAATAGTTAAAAAGAATTTAAATAATCTGCCGTTGGATGGTCTTGAACCCGGGATCTTCGAAAGAGCGAGCGGGCGCAATAACACTTGCACACATTTCCAACACACTCTGGAGGTTTTTGTTGCGCTTCTTATTAACGCGTATGGTAAAATATTCAATTATTACAGTTAGATCTTAAATATTGATTTGAATGCATTCGTTCAGTACCTGGCAGGTTTTCTAATTTACTTAAAGCAATTTTCGCGACCGCTTTGCGTTAATAAGGCGAAAGAGCAGCAACTAATGCCCTCAAACGACAGCCCTTCGGTTTTATTTCATACAACTTAGCGTCCAAAATGCTAGCGTGTGATACACTTCGGTCATACAAGCAGGTGTACTGACGAAGAGAACAGAACTATACAGGATTTTGTACCAGCGATCACACCAGCTTCCTTGCCAGCGAGTGTCGTGTGATACGGGCCTAAAGATATGCTAAGACGTTTTGTTAAAATTTAATAACAAAACAAGATGTTCGGTTGTGCCCAACTGGTCACGGCAGTCTGGTATCGAACTCAGGGCCTTATCAGAGAAGACCAGGCAAATGGTTATGCCTAAGGTCGAACCAGTGGTCTCTAAGGGGGAGCCATTAGATGGAACCCACAGAGCAATGAGAGGTCTACTGACACATAATAGTCTAGCGTGATTTCACGATTATTTAGGTGCAAATCATAGCAATTTAAAGGAAAAATTGTAAGCAAAATGCAAGGGAATGTACGTTTTCAGTGCATACGAAGTCGAAAGGAGGCTAGTATTGAAGTCTGACAAATGACTTTAACAAGTAGGCGGAGTAGCCCTGGCGCCTACGGAACTATTTCCGTCTAGGGCGGTCAGACAGCTCAAAATTAATGACCCGGGAATCCACCGGTCGACAACGAGCAAAGCTTTGGCGGGACCAAGCCCACAAGAAATTAATTAATTACAGATAAATGGAGCATTGTAATGCAATGAAACATACACATAGATGAATGTATTCACGGAGGAGTAATTTAGGAGTGGTTTTTCACCTAAAATTACGCCTATTTCTCATAATGACCGCATTACAACCTAACTCACGCTCGAGAGCATGAATACTTTAACCAACCAGCGGGAAATCCCCACCGTAGCATCCCACGCGCTGAACTAAGGCAATTAATTGTAATTAATTGGCCGAAGCGATCGCCGGCACGCGAATGTTTTTAAAACCTCCACGCCTAGATAAACAAGATGCAGTTGTTATTTCGGCTGAAGACGGAGTATTTCAAGAAGGGAGTCGCTCTCACGTGTCCCGTGAACTATTTTGTGCAAGAAACCAATATAAGGGAAGAGCACCCTACGCCAAGGGTCAGTTATGGTCAGTTACACGTCAGTTGTTGGTCAGTTATGGTCAGTTACACGTCAGTTGTTGGTCAGTTATGGTCAGTTATACGTCAGTTATGGTTCAGTTGGAAAGCAGTTGAAGACGTCAGACGGTCGCTCGAGTTGGAAGTTAGTCCTTTGTCTACAAGCGCTCTGCAGTAAGCACGCCAATTATTAAAATATCAGCGTACCGCCGTTGAAGACAATGGAGGCAAATTGTAAGCTTCATCAGTAATAATGAAGTGCATAAAAGGTAACAAAGTGCAGATATTGCTTTATTATCTGACACAGATATAAATTCGCTACAGCGAATAGGAACTGATAATGTTTGGAACAGTTCGTATACCGGAAGGTATTGTCAATTATATGACATCAGCATTAGGAGCACTCCAGTGATGGGAGAATGGAAGTTATTGCCACCTATCCAGGACAGTGAGGTGAACGGGAGTGCAGGGAACTAGGATCGAACATCTATAAAAACGCTACTAGATTTCACGGAGACCAGCGGTTATCATAAGTCATCGCATCTCTGAGGTCAAGCGTAGGTGAAATCCAGATTAAGGATCAACATGTGAAATGATAGATGAAGTGTATAAATTGTGAAATAATAATTTAAAGTGTTAATGTGTTTAATGATTAATATTCAGTGTTTATCAGTGGTAAAGGCCACTTGTGGTAATATATGTATCATGTGTAAAAAGTGTGAATCTCAGTGTTGTGTATTGGATATCATGATGGATTAAGTCAATCATCATGGTAGAGCTCAGGCGGAGATACTGGTACTTTCCAGCCAGAAGGAAACGTGAGTAAACATGCAAATAATAGCATTATAATGGCATAGTTCACCATGTAACGATTAATCACTTTGAAATTAAAGAAGTAATAGTCACTTACTGAACGAGTTTTCACCACTCGTCTTGAATAAAGTATGACTTGGAAGGTGAGTTGCTTAGGATCATGTAGGTCAAAAACAGTGATGGATCTAAACGTTAAAATAATAATAATAATAATAACTGGGGTCGGCAACCATAAAGTAAGGGCAAAGTTGGCCTAAGTAATGTTCAAATAGTGTCAAGTCTAATTTAAGATACTGTAATTTGGTAAACAGTAAAGAATGTAGTGTGGAATATCGCGAATACGAGAGCTTTTCTCAGTGTCAGTGAAAATTTGAATGAATATGTGAAATTAAAGTAAGCCAGTATATTTATACATTTGTGTTAGGAGCTATGTAAAGCTTTGGCTTAAATAATATAACAGGAAGAACGCAGGTACCTTGATAATGGAGTCATATATGTGAAATATTGTCTAGCCGCATATAGCGTGCAGATTAACGTAGAATCCAGTGATTTACGTAAGATAAGCACGGGAAAGACTAGTATAGCTTGCGCGTGAGGTGAAAATTGGCTTAATCTTCGAGAAGTATCGCCCTTGTGCATACTGTATGTGTTACGCAGCGATTTGGATAGATTCTGTCTATTGCCAACGCTTGCATTGAATTATAGCCACTATGGACGCCCAGCGAGGCGCGGTGAGCATTTTTACTTATGGTCTGCCCGAGAGGTAGAATCATATTCGTCGACGAGGAACGTGGTTCCCAATATATGTAAATGACAGCTGCTGATGATAACCATGGGGTTTCATTATGATGCGCGTCTTTAAAGCCACAAGTAATCACCTTAGAACGGCAATGCTATCATTAGAATTCCACCCCTGCCATGAATGTTTAATAGGAGCCATTTGAGCCCAAATACACTGTAAAGTTAGGTGTTAATTAATTAAATGACTCAATTACTTAGGACCATGCCTAGCGGATCTTTATTGTTATATAATTGTAAACAAGTGTGGCTTTGACGGTAGAGAGAGACAGGAAATGTAGACCATTTCCGTGGCAGCCATCTTGGAGAGCTGTCTGGAACTAATTTTATGACCTGCTGAGGGGAGGGAGGTCGCTCGACCGATCCCTTGTCAATTACAGTCACAATAGGACACTGAGAGGTCTCGGTATTCAATAATGCAATTAAAAAATGAGTATTTTAGTGATGCAAATGGAATTAATTGGTGTATGGCAACTCACATATGTGGTTGAACCATAGAAATCAGATGATATTTGGCGAAGTTATCCTCTGAGGGGGAAGGCTGAACCAAAATAATGTAGGCATCTTCTTTAAAGTGCATTTTGCCAGTTTATGCTAATTTAGGAAAAACGGGTATGTGTTTTTCCCAGAACATGACACAGTTGTATCTATAATAAGTCCGACAAGACCCAGATAATCGTTATATGGTGAAACTATAAATATTCTATCCATGTTTATGTTTATTTTATGATTAAGAAGCATGACTCATTTTCCTAGAGCGTTCATAGGGATGGAAAGAAGGAAGATGATTCGCACGACACAACAAAATATTTGCTAATAAATGTAGGAAACATTGAAGTAATGATAATTAAAGTAAATGTCGTAGGAGACGGAATAATGTCTTAGAAATTCATGTTTATGTGACATGTGGTTTTTGTGTTAAGATACTTCCATTAAATAAAATTGTGTCACATGACGAACACTATGAAAACCTTGTAATCTGAACTATTATTGACAGGATATTAGAAGTAGGTTTGAGTGCATTGTAGCGCTATTTTTAAGGAGAAAGCTCACAGAATAACCCTATTTATTTGTGGGAATTAATTGTAATTTGTCCTTTGTTTTGTATTTGTTGTACAGCCATGATTTTAGACCAGTAAATATGTTATTCATAGGAATGTTGTGTATTTCCTGTAGAGTAGTTACCTGGTAGACTCAAATCCTGAACATGTGGTCGTATTGTGGGCAGGAACGTCCCATACCTCGAAAGACCGTGAGCTAGTTGGGATACGAACACATGGTCCACATGGTGACAATCGGGTACATGGGGGAGTTGTCTCTGTACTTGGATTGAGTCACAGGTAATTACTTAAGTCGGTCAAGGTATTAATGGTAGAAGCAAATATAGCATAGAAATTTAGGACAGAATAGGAAGACCGCATCCCATTTGTTAATAAGCCACCACATTAAAAATAATTGTTAATCCTCCATAAGACATGCTTATATAATTGTAACTTTCATAAACCATAGCCATAGATAACACATATAAAATAACATGACGCTGATATGTGGGGCCAGTTCAAAATACAGGTAACCTCCACTTAAGCATCATGAGCATGGCATAAATAAGCATGTTGACTACCCTAATTTAACATGTCACCCACCTGTGGGCCATGACAGATTAGATTAACATGGCACCCAAGTGTGATATGACCCCCTTTAAATTAACATGGCGCCCGTACGTGGTTGGCTTATGGGATTTAGAAAAACCCCATAATAATAGCATGGTTTTCATGGGGAAAACCATAGAAGTAATTTTTTCCCCTCAAACTTGGTTTGAGCGATTGTGAGTCTTTCTAGATGATGTTCAGACGTCAGACAAATGTTGTCAGACGGGTACGAGGGTCTATACCCATTCCATAGTTAGTTTTGACATTCTATAATATGTTGTTGTTGTTGTCGCGGGATCGGAATCCTTTCTTTCCAATAGAACGCGCCAGTGTCTTCAGCTAGGGCCTACCTGAATCTCAAATTAAGTAGTACAGGATGGCCGGAACGGAAGAAGTACTCAGGTGTATCGCCGAGTTAAGGGAACATTTCGATGTTATAAATGCTAAAAGTAAGGAAGAATCCAAAGCATTTAAAGATGAAATAGCGGATAGGCTAGAGGCTAGTCAAACTGAGGTAAGCCAGATGTTGGCTACAGTCAGTACTAGACTAGAGGCTAATCAAGCCGAAATAAATACTAGACTAGAGGCTAGTCAAACTAGTGTAAACACACAGTTAGAATTAAACCTAGTAGAGGTTAATAAGAAAATGGACGACGTTAAAGAGTCTGTCCAGAGACAGGTAACTAAGAATATTGTTAGCGTGATCTCAGAAATGCAAAATGATAACGAAAAACGCTTTGAGTCTATTGAATTAAAATTAGAAAGCAATTTGCAAATGTGCAGAGAGTCACAGCGTGAAATTAACGATAATTTAAACAGTATGTCCCGGGAGCTTAAAGACATTCAAAGTCAGAATGAAGCTAACACGAAACGTCAGTTAGAACAATTTAACACGTTTACTCAGACCGTGGATCATAGGTTCGAGGATAATGAACTAAAATGGAATACGCGAATGGCAGGTTATGCCAAGGCTGTAGACGAAGCTTTAAAAAAGCAGGACCAGAATATCCTTGACCAATGCAAGGAAATGCAGGAAATAAAGACGTCTGATCGAGATAATAAGGAAATAATGTCTAATATGAAGATACAAGTTGGAAAGGTTCAGAAAGAGTTGGAACAAACTCAGAACGACTTAGCAGTTATCCATAAAAGACAGGACGAAGACCAAGGAGAAATCACAAAAATAAGGACTGAAATCTCTCATATACAAGGTCACATTCAACGGGAAGTTACAGGCTTACGCGAAGAGTTAGAGCTTCGAGAAGGCTTAAAGACTGAAGCTACTGATAAGACTCTTGCCGAAGTAAGAGAAAGTCTAGCAGGGGAAATTATCCACCTGAAGGAAAACCTTAAGGATAATAAAGAAAAGGTATTTTCTATGGCAGAAAGAAACCGAGATCGCCTAGAGAAAATAGAACGAGAGGTATTAGCTCGTTTGGAAAGGACTGAAAACAGGCACAGCCAATTAGAAACGAGAATGATAGCGCAGGAAGAATCCATGTTGCGAAATCCTAGGTCTAGCGAAGGAAGTATAGACGAGAATAGGAGGAATAAATGGGCAGAGATAGAAATACAGCCCACTCCAAAGAATGCAGCAATGCCAAGTGACAGCCCGTATGCCACACCTGGTATGCCAATGGCTATGTCAACACCGCAGGAAAATGCTGTACAGAACCAAATAGTCACAGTTATAAGGGCTAGTGATGAAAAACCAAAGAAATACTCTGGGAGTAATTCTAATATGACACCCAAGTACTGGCTTAAAGAAGTTTCCGAGTACTTGAATGATGCGAAAGTACCGCCAGAGCGCAGGTTGAAAGCGATTGAAAAACTCACCGAAGGAGAGTGTGCTCTATGGTTTAGAAGTTTTAGGTACACGTTCGACACCGTTGAGGAATTTCGCCAAGCATTTTTAAGCAGGTATTGGAACGCGAGCGTACAACAAAATCTCAGACTGGACTTGTATTCCAGGCGTTACAGTACTAGTAACCCGACCAAGTACGGAGAGTTTTTTGTGAACCAATTATGCCGTTTTCGCGAGCTCGATGAAGGACTCAGAGAGTCAGACTTATGCATAGCAATAGCTAAGCAGCTGCCGTATGAAGTGCAGCGCCTGCTAATCTCAGCAAACGCCAAAACTGCAATCGATATGGAGGAGGTGCTGAGACAACTTGATTTAACCACAGTGCAGCACGCAAGACAAAGCCGACATGTGGAACAAGTTAATATGACGAATACGCCGATCGAGCCAACGAAGGTGCAGACGAAATGCAAGTCTACAAGCACCGAAACAGAAAAATCCGACTGGCAGCGCGAAGGACGCGAAAACCAAAATTGGAGGCCAGCGTATCGAGGAGGTTCGAACCGTGGTAACCGAGGAAGGAAAAACTGGAATCAGCGTGGTACCAGAGACCAGCAGCTGGATAACAGAAGAAATTACGGCCGAAATGGGAATAACCAAGGATGGAGATCCCAAGAGCAGAGTCGTGGGTTCGATGAAGAGGCGGAAGAACGCTATCATGCATCTTTAAGATACATGGAAGAGCGCGGAGATGATCCAAGACAATCGCGAGTTCACTGGGATGAAGCGATTCGAAATAGAAGGTCACCCGACATATATCAAAATGATGATGGTGCCAAAAGTCTGGAACTTCAACAGCATGAAGACAGGCAGAAGAACTCCACAAAGAATGGAGCAATTGAAAAAAAAACACCAATTTTAAATGACCAGAGAGAGATAGGTTCAGGATGGAGTACAGTAAATGTTATTAACTGGATTGCCAAACCTGAGGAGCTTATCGAAGACCTCGATGAAAGAACGGTCAATGTAAGAAGGGAACTACCTATTATTATTGTAAACATTGCAGGAACGAAAGTAAGAAGTCTCATCGATACAGGATCAACAGTGAGTTTGATAACCCAGGCATTATACAATGAAATCCAGAGTAAAATCCACGTATTGAAAATACCCATTTCAAGCGTGAAAATAAAAGGTGTCATACCAGACAAAGTTATGATATGCAGATACCAAGTATTTTTAGATCTGCAGATAGGGAACTCTACATTCTCACAGAGCTTCCTACTTGTAAATAAGCTGCCATATAACCTTATTGTTGGGATGGATTTCATAAGAGAGTATAAAGTTATTATAGATCTCTCGCAAGACATTGTAATGTTTCGCGCAAGTGAGGGAAAGGAAGACTTAGAACTCTCATTAAGGCATAATGGAGCGAGACAAGAAGAATACGTATGGCATACATACGGAGATATGACTGGGGAGGCAGTGTCGACAATAGAAGATATTGAGGAAGAGTTGGCAACACTGGCCGCAGACATTGAAAAAGATCTCGAACCAAAATTTGAAGAATGCCTGGAAGAGAAGATTGAGGAAGCTAAATTTGGTCCAGAATATAAGAAAATGCTAAGGGAACTGCTATTCGAGTATAAAGGAGTCTTCGATTCGAGACCTGGCCGGATCAAGAATTTCCAGTATGCGTTTCAAGTCAGCGACTGGACGCCATTCAAACAGAAGCCGTATCCTGTAGCTGAGAAACATTATTTAAAGGTCAAAGAAGCGATACAAGAAATGCTAGAAGCAGGCGTCATTGTAAAGACAGCCACACCTTATGTCAGCCCACTGGTAGTTGTACCGAAACAGGATGGAAGTGTGAGGATATGCCTGGACCTACGAAATTTGAATTCCAAGGTTATACCGGAATTTGATACAGTTCCACCCATTAAGGAGGTACTCAGAAGGTTCAAAGGAAAGACTGTATTCTCAAATCTTGATCTAACGGCAAGTTTTCACCATCTTGCTCTGGAAGAGAAAACAAGTCTGTTAACCGGATTTTTATTTGACCAGCACACGTACTCCTACGTCCGTCTTCCATTTGGATTAAAAACAGCAGGTTCAGCGTTGATACGAGCGCTAGATAGGAACCTATCCGAAGAAGTAAAAGCTACAACCATATGCTACGTAGATGATATTCTACTGACCTCTGAAACAGTTGAAGAACATGTCAAAGATCTACGCAAGTTGTTATATGACCTAAGTCAGGCTAACTTCAAGGTCAATATAAAGAAGTCTAACTTTGCTCAGAGAGAAGTTAAATTTCTAGGTCATGTAATCGATGCACAAGGAGTTAGGCCTAATCCGGGAAAACTGGAAGTCATAAAACGTTTCCCGAGACCAACGAAGGTGAAGAACGTCAGGCAATATCTGGGCGTTATTGGATTCTTTTCGAACCATTGTCCGAAGTACACCGAGACTGTAGCGCCACTCCAAGACTTACTTAAAAAAGGAGGAAGATGGCGATGGACGGAGCAATGCGAGGAAGCCTTCGTGAAATCTAAACAGATGCTGTTAGATTATGTGAAATTGGGATATCCTGACTACACTCAGAAATTTATCATCCAGACTGACGCATCCTTCGTAGGCATTGGAGCTATGTTGTATCAGGAAAATAAGGACAGGCCAGAGGAGAGAACTTATATCGCATTCATCAGTAGAAGGTTGAGGCCTAATGAAAAGAATTATACGGTCACGGAGATCGAATTACTTGCGATACTGTATGCATTACAGTATTGGCACAAGCTGATTTATGGTTTTAGAATTATTTTGAGAACAGACCATAAAGCCCTAACGTTCCTGCTAAAAACTGACTTGTCGAGTCAAAGACTGACAAGGTGGTCCCTATACATACAACAATTTCAAGTGGAAATAGAATATTGCCCGGGGAAGGACAATATCATACCTGATTTGCTAAGCAGATACCCTACAGCAGAGGAAGAAGAAACTCTAGCTATTGAAATAGAAGATAGAGATCAGAAGACCTTAGATGATCTAAGGAACATCACCGTTTTTCAACGTGAAGATCCCTGGATACGGTTGATGATAAATTACTTCGAGGGAAAGCTGAATAGAGGAACCCCGATGTATATGGAAGCTGAAGCACTTTCAACGGAATATCTATGGTTTAACCAGATGCTACATAAATGGAGCGACTCTGACCACACAAAACCTAGGATTGTTGTACCACCAGCATTGCAGAGAAGGCTAGTTTGGCTAGCACACCGAGCTTTTGGACATTCAGGTGTAGATAAGACTGTTGCCCTGCTTAAAGAGGCGTTTATTTGGCCTAAACTTAGAGAAACAGTCAGAAATACTATCAGGACATGTGATATGTGCCAACGAGTGAAGCCTAACTCGTACTTAATGAGGCAGAAACCTATACCACTCTTACCAGAGAAGCCATGTCAGCTCCTGGCGCTGGACAACTTTGGGCCCCTGCCTAGAGCTAGAAGAGGAAATAAACACATCCTAGTTGCACTAGACGTGTTTTCCAAAATGGTAGTCCTGTGTCCAATTCAGAAAACCAGTACAAAACAAGTACTTAAGAGGCTGAAGGAAAGAATCATTCCTATATTAGGACAGCCAGAAAACATCTTATCGGATCACGGAAGCTGTTTTACCAGCGTAGAATTTCGCAGGGAGTTGGAAAATCTGGGCATAAGACAGATTTTGTCCACGGTTAGGCACCCGGAGTCGAACTCAGCTGAGAGAGTTATGAGGGAGGTGCAAAAATACATGAAGATATACTGCTCTACTGAGAATTGGAAATGGATTGACGTGCTTGAGATTATTGAATATTGTATCAACAATACTGTGCACGAAGCTACAGGAGAGGTGCCAGTGAGCCTACATCTCGACAGAAGACCCGAGAGGCCATGGAATAATGTCATCCAGACACCCGTCGATGCACAACTTGGACGTGAGTTGAGAATCCAGAGGACGTTCGAGTATCTCAAGAAACAAGCAGATAAACGACAGCGGAGAAACAGGAGGAAGCGTTATCATAGACCGCTACTCGTGGGAGAATACGTCTTATTGAAAAAACCCGCCAGTTCAGATCCAGAGAGCAGGAAATATAAAAAATTCCAGCACGCTTATCTCGGACCCTACCTGATTATAAGGGATCTGCAGAATAACGCATATCGGATTAAAGATGAGGCAACAGGTAGAGAAGTTGTGGTAAATGCCGCTAATCTGAAGTTATATAGTCCACCAGAAGACTATGAAGCGAGAGAAGAGCAAGCTACACACATCCAAGTGAACGAGGAATCATTACGTATGCACGGAAAGGTTCTGGAGAAAAGCTTGCAGGCTCGAGAAGGGTCGAAGAAAAGAAAACAGCTCGCCAGCCCAGCGGACACGAGGGGAGAGTGCAGCTGTCGACTGCAGGAGTTTTACGACCAGTTGAAGGGAGCCGCTGTGGAGTTAGAGGAGATGAATGAACAATTGAGACAGGAAAACGAAAGTCTACGAGACAGCAGACAAGAGTGGAGTGGGAAAACGTGAAAGCCCATTGCCGAGAGCAATGACCGCTTAAAGCAAACACTGCAAGGAGTTGATACCAGCTGATAGGCCCGAAAAATTCACTTATGAAATGAATTTTTCGAACTTAGCAGGAGAAAGATGTGCCCAACTGGTCACGGCAGTCTGGTATCGAACTCAGGGCCTTATCAGAGAAGACCAGGCAAATGGTTATGCCTAAGGTCGAACCAGTGGTCTCTAAGGGGGAGCCATTAGATGGAACCCACAGAGCAATGAGAGGTCTACTGACACATAATAGTCTAGCGTGATTTCACGATTATTTAGGTGCAAATCATAGCAATTTAAAGGAAAAATTGTAAGCAAAATGCAAGGGAATGTACGTTTTCAGTGCATACGAAGTCGAAAGGAGGCTAGTATTGAAGTCTGACAAATGACTTTAACAAGTAGGCGGAGTAGCCCTGGCGCCTACGGAACTATTTCCGTCTAGGGCGGTCAGACAGCTCAAAATTAATGACCCGGGAATCCACCGGTCGACAACGAGCAAAGCTTTGGCGGGACCAAGCCCACAAGAAATTAATTAATTACAGATAAATGGAGCATTGTAATGCAATGAAACATACACATAGATGAATGTATTCACGGAGGAGTAATTTAGGAGTGGTTTTTCACCTAAAATTACGCCTATTTCTCATAATGACCGCATTACAACCTAACTCACGCTCGAGAGCATGAATACTTTAACCAACCAGCGGGAAATCCCCACCGTAGCATCCCACGCGCTGAACTAAGGCAATTAATTGTAATTAATTGGCCGAAGCGATCGCCGGCACGCGAATGTTTTTAAAACCTCCACGCCTAGATAAACAAGATGCAGTTGTTATTTCGGCTGAAGACGGAGTATTTCAAGAAGGGAGTCGCTCTCACGTGTCCCGTGAACTATTTTGTGCAAGAAACCAATATAAGGGAAGAGCACCCTACGCCAAGGGTCAGTTATGGTCAGTTACACGTCAGTTGTTGGTCAGTTATGGTCAGTTACACGTCAGTTGTTGGTCAGTTATGGTCAGTTATACGTCAGTTATGGTTCAGTTGGAAAGCAGTTGAAGACGTCAGACGGTCGCTCGAGTTGGAAGTTAGTCCTTTGTCTACAAGCGCTCTGCAGTAAGCACGCCAATTATTAAAATATCAGCGTACCGCCGTTGAAGACAATGGAGGCAAATTGTAAGCTTCATCAGTAATAATGAAGTGCATAAAAGGTAACAAAGTGCAGATATTGCTTTATTATCTGACACAGATATAAATTCGCTACAGCGAATAGGAACTGATAATGTTTGGAACAGTTCGTATACCGGAAGGTATTGTCAATTATATGACATCAGCATTAGGAGCACTCCAGTGATGGGAGAATGGAAGTTATTGCCACCTATCCAGGACAGTGAGGTGAACGGGAGTGCAGGGAACTAGGATCGAACATCTATAAAAACGCTACTAGATTTCACGGAGACCAGCGGTTATCATAAGTCATCGCATCTCTGAGGTCAAGCGTAGGTGAAATCCAGATTAAGGATCAACATGTGAAATGATAGATGAAGTGTATAAATTGTGAAATAATAATTTAAAGTGTTAATGTGTTTAATGATTAATATTCAGTGTTTATCAGTGGTAAAGGCCACTTGAGGTAATATGTGTATCATGTGTAAAAAGTGTGAATCTCAGTGTTGTGTATTGGATATCATGATGGATTAAGTCAATCATCATGGTAGAGCTCAGGCGGAGATACTGGTACTTTCCAGCCAGAATGAAACGTGAGTAAACATGCAAATAATAGCATTATAATGGCATAGTTCACCATGTAACGATTAATCACTTTGAAATTAAAGAAGTAATAGTCACTTACTGAACGAGTTTTCACCACTCGTCTTGAATAAAGTATGACTTGGAAGGTGAGTTGCTTAGGATCATGTAGGTCAAAAATAGTGATGGATCTAAACGTTAAAATAATAATAATAATAATAACTGGGGTCGGCAACCATAAAGTAAGGGCAAAGTTGGCCTAAGTAATGTTCAAATAGTGTCAAGTCTAATTTAAGATACTGTAATTTGGTAAACAGTAAAGAATGTAGTGTGGAATATCGCGAATACGAGAGCTTTTCTCAGTGTCAGTGAAAATTTGAATGAATATGTGAAATTAAAGTAAGCCAGTATATTTATACATTTGTGTTAGGAGCTATGTAAAGCTTTGGCTTAAATAATATAACAGGAAGAACGCAGGTACCTTGATAATGGAGTCATATATGTGAAATATTGTCTAGCCGCATATAGCGTGCAGATTAACGTAGAATCCAGTGATTTACGTAAGATAAGCACGGGAAAGACTAGTATAGCTTGCGCGTGAGGTGAAAATTGGCTTAATCTTCGAGAAGTATCGCCCTTGTGCATACTGTATGTGTTACGCAGCGATTTGGATAGATTCTGTCTATTGCCAACGCTTGCATTGAATTATAGCCACTATGGACGCCCAGCGAGGCGCGGTGAGCATTTTTACTTATGGTCTGCCCGAGAGGTAGAATCATATTCGTCGACGAGGAACGTGGTTCCCAATATATGTAAATGACAGCTGCTGATGATAACCATGGGGTTTCATTATGATGCGCGTCTTTAAAGCCACAAGTAATCACCTTAGAACGGCAATGCTATCATTAGAATTCCACCCCTGCCATGAATGTTTAATAGGAGCCATTTGAGCCCAAATACACTGTAAAGTTAGGTGTTAATTAATTAAATGACTCAATTACTTAGGACCATGCCTAGCGGATCTTTATTGTTATATAATTGTAAACAAGTGTGGCTTTGACGGTAGAGAGAGACAGGAAATGTAGACCATTTCCGTGGCAGCCATCTTGGAGAGCTGTCTGGAACTAATTTTATGACCTGCTGAGGGGAGGGAGGTCGCTCGACCGATCCCTTGTCAATTACAGTCACAATAGGACACTGAGAGGTCTCGGTATTCAATAATGCAATTAAAAAATGAGTATTTTAGTGATGCAAATGGAATTAATTGGTGTATGGCAACTCACATATGTGGTTGAACCATAGAAATCAGATGATATTTGGCGAAGTTATCCTCTGAGGGGGAAGGCTGAACCAAAATAATGTAGGCATCTTCTTTAAAGTGCATTTTGCCAGTTTATGCTAATTTAGGAAAAACGGGTATGTGTTTTTCCCAGAACATGACACAGTTGTATCTATAATAAGTCCGACAAGACCCAGATAATCGTTATATGGTGAAACTATAAATATTCTATCCATGTTTATGTTTATTTTATGATTAAGAAGCATGACTCATTTTCCTAGAGCGTTCATAGGGATGGAAAGAAGGAAGATGATTCGCACGACACAACAAAATATTTGCTAATAAATGTAGGAAACATTGAAGTAATGATAATTAAAGTAAATGTCGTAGGAGACGGAATAATGTCTTAGAAATTCATGTTTATGTGACATGTGGTTTTTGTGTTAAGATACTTCCATTAAATAAAATTGTGTCACATGACGAACACTATGAAAACCTTGTAATCTGAACTATTATTGACAGGATATTAGAAGTAGGTTTGAGTGCATTGTAGCGCTATTTTTAAGGAGAAAGCTCACAGAATAACCCTATTTATTTGTGGGAATTAATTGTAATTTGTCCTTTGTTTTGTATTTGTTGTACAGCCATGATTTTAGACCAGTAAATATGTTATTCATAGGAATGTTGTGTATTTCCTGTAGAGTAGTTACCTGGTAGACTCAAATCCTGAACATGTGGTCGTATTGTGGGCAGGAACGTCCCATACCTCGAAAGACCGTGAGCTAGTTGGGATACGAACACATGGTCCACATGGTGACAATCGGGTACATGGGGGAGTTGTCTCTGTACTTGGATTGAGTCACAGGTAATTACTTAAGTCGGTCAAGGTATTAATGGTAGAAGCAAATATAGCATAGAAATTTAGGACAGAATAGGAAGACCGCATCCCATTTGTTAATAAGCCACCACATTAAAAATAATTGTTAATCCTCCATAAGACATGCTTATATAATTGTAACTTTCATAAACCATAGCCATAGATAACACATATAAAATAACATGACGCTGATATGTGGGGCCAGTTCAAAATACAGGTAACCTCCACTTAAGCATCATGAGCATGGCATAAATAAGCATGTTGACTACCCTAATTTAACATGTCACCCACCTGTGGGCCATGACAGATTAGATTAACATGGCACCCAAGTGTGATATGACCCCCTTTAAATTAACATGGCGCCCGTACGTGGTTGGCTTATGGGATTTAGAAAAACCCCATAATAATAGCATGGTTTTCATGGGGAAAACCATAGAAGTAATTTTTTTCCCTCAAACTTGGTTTGAGCGATTGTGAGTCTTTCTAGATGATGTTCAGACGTCAGACAAATGTTGTCAGACGGGTACGAGGGTCTATACCCATTCCATAGTTAGTTTTGACATTCTATAATATGTTGTTGTTGTTGTCGCGGGATCGGAATCCTTTCTTTCCAATAGAACGCGCCAGTGTCTTCAGCTAGGGCCTACCTGAATCTCAAATTAAGTAGTACAGGATGGCCGGAACGGAAGAAGTACTCAGGTGTATCGCCGAGTTAAGGGAACATTTCGATGTTATAAATGCTAAAAGTAAGGAAGAATCCAAAGCATTTAAAGATGAAATAGCGGATAGGCTAGAGGCTAGTCAAACTGAGGTAAGCCAGATGTTGGCTACAGTCAGTACTAGACTAGAGGCTAATCAAGCCGAAATAAATACTAGACTAGAGGCTAGTCAAACTAGTGTAAACACACAGTTAGAATTAAACCTAGTAGAGGTTAATAAGAAAATGGACGACGTTAAAGAGTCTGTCCAGAGACAGGTAACTAAGAATATTGTTAGCGTGATCTCAGAAATGCAAAATGATAACGAAAAACGCTTTGAGTCTATTGAATTAAAATTAGAAAGCAATTTGCAAATGTGCAGAGAGTCACAGCGTGAAATTAACGATAATTTAAACAGTATGTCCCGGGAGCTTAAAGACATTCAAAGTCAGAATGAAGCTAACACGAAACGTCAGTTAGAACAATTTAACACGTTTACTCAGACCGTGGATCATAGGTTCGAGGATAATGAACTAAAATGGAATACGCGAATGGCAGGTTATGCCAAGGCTGTAGACGAAGCTTTAAAAAAGCAGGACCAGAATATCCTTGACCAATGCAAGGAAATGCAGGAAATAAAGACGTCTGATCGAGATAATAAGGAAATAATGTCTAATATGAAGATACAAGTTGGAAAGGTTCAGAAAGAGTTGGAACAAACTCAGAACGACTTAGCAGTTATCCATAAAAGACAGGACGAAGACCAAGGAGAAATCACAAAAATAAGGACTGAAATCTCTCATATACAAGGTCACATTCAACGGGAAGTTACAGGCTTACGCGAAGAGTTAGAGCTTCGAGAAGGCTTAAAGACTGAAGCTACTGATAAGACTCTTGCCGAAGTAAGAGAAAGTCTAGCAGGGGAAATTATCCACCTGAAGGAAAACCTTAAGGATAATAAAGAAAAGGTATTTTCTATGGCAGAAAGAAACCGAGATCGCCTAGAGAAAATAGAACGAGAGGTATTAGCTCGTTTGGAAAGGACTGAAAACAGGCACAGCCAATTAGAAACGAGAATGATAGCGCAGGAAGAATCCATGTTGCGAAATCCTAGGTCTAGCGAAGGAAGTATAGACGAGAATAGGAGGAATAAATGGGCAGAGATAGAAATACAGCCCACTCCAAAGAATGCAGCAATGCCAAGTGACAGCCCGTATGCCACACCTGGTATGCCAATGGCTATGTCAACACCGCAGGAAAATGCTGTACAGAACCAAATAGTCACAGTTATAAGGGCTAGTGATGAAAAACCAAAGAAATACTCTGGGAGTAATTCTAATATGACACCCAAGTACTGGCTTAAAGAAGTTTCCGAGTACTTGAATGATGCGAAAGTACCGCCAGAGCGCAGGTTGAAAGCGATTGAAAAACTCACCGAAGGAGAGTGTGCTCTATGGTTTAGAAGTTTTAGGTACACGTTCGACACCGTTGAGGAATTTCGCCAAGCATTTTTAAGCAGGTATTGGAACGCGAGCGTACAACAAAATCTCAGACTGGACTTGTATTCCAGGCGTTACAGTACTAGTAACCCGACCAAGTACGGAGAGTTTTTTGTGAACCAATTATGCCGTTTTCGCGAGCTCGATGAAGGACTCAGAGAGTCAGACTTATGCATAGCAATAGCTAAGCAGCTGCCGTATGAAGTGCAGCGCCTGCTAATCTCAGCAAACGCCAAAACTGCAATCGATATGGAGGAGGTGCTGAGACAACTTGATTTAACCACAGTGCAGCACGCAAGACAAAGCCGACATGTGGAACAAGTTAATATGACGAATACGCCGATCGAGCCAACGAAGGTGCAGACGAAATGCAAGTCTACAAGCACCGAAACAGAAAAATCCGACTGGCAGCGCGAAGGACGCGAAAACCAAAATTGGAGGCCAGCGTATCGAGGAGGTTCGAACCGTGGTAACCGAGGAAGGAAAAACTGGAATCAGCGTGGTACCAGAGACCAGCAGCTGGATAACAGAAGAAATTACGGCCGAAATGGGAATAACCAAGGATGGAGATCCCAAGAGCAGAGTCGTGGGTTCGATGAAGAGGCGGAAGAACGCTATCATGCATCTTTAAGATACATGGAAGAGCGCGGAGATGATCCAAGACAATCGCGAGTTCACTGGGATGAAGCGATTCGAAATAGAAGGTCACCCGACATATATCAAAATGATGATGGTGCCAAAAGTATGGAACTTCAACAGCATGAAGACAGGCAGAAGAACTCCACAAAGAATGGAGCAATTGAAAAAAAAACACCAATTTTAAATGACCAGAGAGAGATAGGTTCAGGATGGAGTACAGTAAATGTTATTAACTGGATTGCCAAACCTGAGGAGCTTATCGAAGACCTCGATGAAAGAACGGTCAATGTAAGAAGGGAACTACCTATTATTATTGTAAACATTGCAGGAACGAAAGTAAGAAGTCTCATCGATACAGGATCAACAGTGAGTTTGATAACCCAGGCATTATACAATGAAATCCAGAGTAAAATCCACGTATTGAAAATACCCATTTCAAGCGTGAAAATAAAAGGTGTCATACCAGACAAAGTTATGATATGCAGATACCAAGTATTTTTAGATCTGCAGATAGGGAACTCTACATTCTCACAGAGCTTCCTACTTGTAAATAAGCTGCCATATAACCTTATTGTTGGGATGGATTTCATAAGAGAGTATAAAGTTATTATAGATCTCTCGCAAGACATTGTAATGTTTCGCGCAAGTGAGGGAAAGGAAGACTTAGAACTCTCATTAAGGCATAATGGAGCGAGACAAGAAGAATACGTATGGCATACATACGGAGATATGACTGGGGAGGCAGTGTCGACAATAGAAGATATTGAGGAAGAGTTGGCAACACTGGCCGCAGACATTGAAAAAGATCTCGAACCAAAATTTGAAGAATGCCTGGAAGAGAAGATTGAGGAAGCTAAATTTGGTCCAGAATATAAGAAAATGCTAAGGGAACTGCTATTCGAGTATAAAGGAGTCTTCGATTCGAGACCTGGCCGGATCAAGAATTTCCAGTATGCGTTTCAAGTCAGCGACTGGACGCCATTCAAACAGAAGCCGTATCCTGTAGCTGAGAAACATTATTTAAAGGTCAAAGAAGCGATACAAGAAATGCTAGAAGCAGGCGTCATTGTAAAGACAGCCACACCTTATGTCAGCCCACTGGTAGTTGTACCGAAACAGGATGGAAGTGTGAGGATATGCCTGGACCTACGAAATTTGAATTCCAAGGTTATACCGGAATTTGATACAGTTCCACCCATTAAGGAGGTACTCAGAAGGTTCAAAGGAAAGACTGTATTCTCAAATCTTGATCTAACGGCAAGTTTTCACCATCTTGCTCTGGAAGAGAAAACAAGTCTGTTAACCGGATTTTTATTTGACCAGCACACGTACTCCTACGTCCGTCTTCCATTTGGATTAAAAACAGCAGGTTCAGCGTTGATACGAGCGCTAGATAGGAACCTATCCGAAGAAGTAAAAGCTACAACCATATGCTACGTAGATGATATTCTACTGACCTCTGAAACAGTTGAAGAACATGTCAAAGATCTACGCAAGTTGTTATATGACCTAAGTCAGGCTAACTTCAAGGTCAATATAAAGAAGTCTAACTTTGCTCAGAGAGAAGTTAAATTTCTAGGTCATGTAATCGATGCACAAGGAGTTAGGCCTAATCCGGGAAAACTGGAAGTCATAAAACGTTTCCCGAGACCAACGAAGGTGAAGAACGTCAGGCAATATCTGGGCGTTATTGGATTCTTTTCGAACCATTGTCCGAAGTACACCGAGACTGTAGCGCCACTCCAAGACTTACTTAAAAAAGGAGGAAGATGGCGATGGACGGAGCAATGCGAGGAAGCCTTCGTGAAATCTAAACAGATGCTGTTAGATTATGTGAAATTGGGATATCCTGACTACACTCAGAAATTTATCATCCAGACTGACGCATCCTTCGTAGGCATTGGAGCTATGTTGTATCAGGAAAATAAGGACAGGCCAGAGGAGAGAACTTATATCGCATTCATCAGTAGAAGGTTGAGGCCTAATGAAAAGAATTATACGGTCACGGAGATCGAATTACTTGCGATACTGTATGCATTACAGTATTGGCACAAGCTGATTTATGGTTTTAGAATTATTTTGAGAACAGACCATAAAGCCCTAACGTTCCTGCTAAAAACTGACTTGTCGAGTCAAAGACTGACAAGGTGGTCCCTATACATACAACAATTTCAAGTGGAAATAGAATATTGCCCGGGGAAGGACAATATCATACCTGATTTGCTAAGCAGATACCCTACAGCAGAGGAAGAAGAAACTCTAGCTATTGAAATAGAAGATAGAGATCAGAAGACCTTAGATGATCTAAGGAACATCACCGTTTTTCAACGTGAAGATCCCTGGATACGGTTGATGATAAATTACTTCGAGGGAAAGCTGAATAGAGGAACCCCGATGTATATGGAAGCTGAAGCACTTTCAACGGAATATCTATGGTTTAACCAGATGCTACATAAATGGAGCGACTCTGACCACACAAAACCTAGGATTGTTGTACCACCAGCATTGCAGAGAAGGCTAGTTTGGCTAGCACACCGAGCTTTTGGACATTCAGGTGTAGATAAGACTGTTGCCCTGCTTAAAGAGGCGTTTATTTGGCCTAAACTTAGAGAAACAGTCAGAAATACTATCAGGACATGTGATATGTGCCAACGAGTGAAGCCTAACTCGTACTTAATGAGGCAGAAACCTATACCACTCTTACCAGAGAAGCCATGTCAGCTCCTGGCGCTGGACAACTTTGGGCCCCTGCCTAGAGCTAGAAGAGGAAATAAACACATCCTAGTTGCACTAGACGTGTTTTCCAAAATGGTAGTCCTGTGTCCAATTCAGAAAACCAGTACAAAACAAGTACTTAAGAGGCTGAAGGAAAGAATCATTCCTATATTAGGACAGCCAGAAAACATCTTATCGGATCACGGAAGCTGTTTTACCAGCGTAGAATTTCGCAGGGAGTTGGAAAATCTGGGCATAAGACAGATTTTGTCCACGGTTAGGCACCCGGAGTCGAACTCAGCTGAGAGAGTTATGAGGGAGGTGCAAAAATACATGAAGATATACTGCTCTACTGAGAATTGGAAATGGATTGACGTGCTTGAGATTATTGAATATTGTATCAACAATACTGTGCACGAAGCTACAGGAGAGGTGCCAGTGAGCCTACATCTCGACAGAAGACCCGAGAGGCCATGGAATAATGTCATCCAGACACCCGTCGATGCACAACTTGGACGTGAGTTGAGAATCCAGAGGACGTTCGAGTATCTCAAGAAACAAGCAGATAAACGACAGCGGAGAAACAGGAGGAAGCGTTATCATAGACCGCTACTCGTGGGAGAATACGTCTTATTGAAAAAACCCGCCAGTTCAGATCCAGAGAGCAGGAAATATAAAAAAATTCCAGCACGCTTATCTCGGACCCTACCTGATTATAAGGGATCTGCAGAATAACGCATATCGGATTAAAGATGAGGCAACAGGTAGAGAAGTTGTGGTAAATGCCGCTAATCTGAAGTTATATAGTCCACCAGAAGACTATGAAGCGAGAGAAGAGCAAGCTACACACATCCAAGTGAACGAGGAATCATTACGTATGCACGGAAAGGTTCTGGAGAAAAGCTTGCAGGCTCGAGAAGGGTCGAAGAAAAGAAAACAGCTCGCCAGCCCAGCGGAACAGTTTTTTTTAATTTTATTTAGTCAATTTACCCTCTAGGTTGGTGGTTCCCACGGACTCAGCGAGGGAACTCACCACTATGGAACATCTGGTCGGGGGGGATACAACTGGGGTGGTGTGAGCAGGCCTCACCTGCAAAGCGAACAGGGGCCTAATGAGGGATGGGAAGGGATGGAAGATTGGGATGGATAGGCGAGGAAGAGGGAAGGAGGAGACCGTGGCCTGACAGTAGGCACCATCCCGGCACCACTTCGAGGATGGCTGAGGTGGGAATCGAACCCCCTCTACTCATTTGGACCACCCGAGGCTGAGTAGACCCCGTTCCAGTCCTCATACCACTTTTCAAATTTCGTGGCAGAGCCGGGAATCGAACCCAGGACCTCCGGGGCGGCAGCTAACCATGCTGACCGCTACGCTACTGAGGCAACTGTTTTGTACAGTATTTAGGGAAAATAGCCATTTAAATGAGACAAGAAAATAACTTTCCCTATCGTCTTCGTAGATAATGTGAACAAAACCAAGTTGAAATCTAGCTGTACGAGGTATGGAGGGTATAATAAAATAGTTAAAAAGAATTCAAAAAATCTGCCGTTGGAGAGCGTTGAACCCGGGATATTCGAAATAGCGAGTGGATGCAATAACACTTGCACACATTTCCAACACACTCTGGTTTTTTTTATTGCACTTCTTATTGACGCGTATGGTAAAATAATCAATTATTACAGTTAGATCTTAAATATTGATTGGAATGCATTCATTCAGTTCCTGGCATGTTTTCTAATTTATTTAAAGCAAGTTTCGCGACCGCTTTACGCTAATAAGACGACATAACTGCAAATAATGCCCTCAAACGACAGCCCTTCGGTTTTATTTCATACAACATAGCGTCCAAAATGCTAGCGTGTGATACATTTCGGTGATACAAGCAGGTGTACTGACGAAGAGAACAGAATCATACAGGATTTTGTACCAGCGATCACAGCAGCTTCCTTGCCAGCGAGTGTCGTGTGATACAGGCCTAGAGATATGCTATGACTTTTTTGTTAAAATTTAATAACAAAACAAGATGTTCGGTAAAGAACGTATAGTCTACTTTCTCCAAAATGCATGGGTATTGTTATAACTCTTTGTCCTTTTCAAGGAGTATAATTGAATGTTGGTTGTAGTAGCTTCTTGAAATACAACGTGCTATGCGGATATTATACATGAATATGATGTGTCCTTTGATAGCGCTACCTCTGTAAAAAATTTCATTCAATTCGTTTTCACCGTGTTTGAATTGATGTGGGGAATCGATTTGCACACATACATGGCCGCTATCTGCAAACTATTGGACTGATGACCTTGTAGTTCAGTCAAAAGATGCTTCCCACAAAAAGGTATGTTGTTGAAAAATTTGGTAGAGATCAAATGATAAGGTCGGTCGTAATTTGATTTAAGATTTTAACATTTGGGTGGCCGCCATTCCGTTTCCGTCAAGATGGTGGCGATATAAAACATGACACTGAGGTGGCCTTTGCTAGTGCTACCTCTGTATCAAACTTCGTTCCATTCGGTTTCACCGTGTTTGAAAAGATAGGGGGAATCGATTTTCACACATACATGGCCGCTATCCGCACATTATTGGCCTGATGACCTTGTAGTGTGGTCAAGAGTTTCTCTATACATAAAGGTATGTTGTTGCAAAATTTGGTAGAGATCAGATTATTAGGTTGGTCGTAATTTGATTCAAGCTTTTAACATTAGGATGGCCGCCATTACGTTTTCGTCAAGATGGCGGCGATATAAAACATGACCCTGGAGCGCCCGTTGCTAGTGCTACCTCTGTACCAAATTTCGTTCAATTCAGTTTCACTGTGTTTGAATTGATAGGGGGAATCGATTTGCACACATACATCGCCGTCATCTGCAAACTAATGGGCTGATGACCTTCTAGTTCAGTCAAACGACGCTCGCCATACAAGTATATGTTGTTGAAAAATTTGGTAGATTAAGTTGATTAAGTTAGTCGTAATTTGATTTAAACTTTGAACATTTGGGTGGCCACCATTACGCTTCCGTCAAGATGGTGGCGATATAAAACATGTCACTAAGGTGTTCTACGCTAGTGCTACCTCTGTTCCAAATGTCGATCAATTCGGTTTCACCGTGTTCGAATTGATACAGGGGGAACACATTCAGATTTCACATACACTCACACACACACACACACACACACACACACACACACAGACACAGTCACACACACAGGCAGACACACCATTTTTGGCCCTGTATAGATCTCATAAGTCTACTTTCATTTTTTGCAAACATCGAAAGTATGCTAATAATACCATGGGAATTTCTAAGGAATACGTGTACTTCGATGCAAGCACTGGCGATCATAATATCCTTCGATATGTTGTTTTGTTTCATTTGAGGGGCTAGAACTTCGCGGTCACATAGCCCCATTTACTTGTGTGTGTGTGTAGAATTTGTCTGATAACCTGAGTTATTGCGGGCTTGTAATGATGTGTGTATTTGCAATTAAGGATTGGGAAGGAGGCGGCCGCGGCCTTAAGATAGAATCCGTCCCGGAATTTGGCCGGAATAGAAGTGGGAAACCACGGAAAACCATTTCCAGGGTGGCTGAGGTGGGAATCAAACCCACGTATTCTCATATTTGCTTCACGAGGCTACGTGTACCCAATTTCAGCCCTCAGACAAGTATTACATTTCTTGGCAGAGCTGGGAATCGAACCCGGACCTCCGGAGCAACACTTCGATATGTTATGTTAGTATTCATGCCAGTTTTTTAATTTTCTGCCTTTACAGGTCACGTTGCATATCGTACCAATTCGATCGTATTTTCTTTCAAAATCATCAAAATTCAACGTACTCTTCACAAAAATGAGTCGTAAGGCAATAAATGTGGCAATGTAGTTACATCCCGACTAAAATGGAATGTGGGTTTTCGTTCAAAAAAAAAGTATGCCTACTACTGGATTCGAAGCAGCGTTCTACCCGAATGCGCCCACCATGTGCGGTCAGGCTTTAAACCTCTTTTTTTTTTTTTTATTAGCTCTTTACAGAATTACAGAATTTTCAGATATGATTAATACCATACTAATACATCACAAGAAATCCAGATAGTGTCCATATTTATCGTACAATTGTCCACTTTCACTAAGCTTCCAACGCTCTTTTTGCAGGTGATACCTGAGATCCAGGAAAGAGAAATGTTGATCATTGTCCATCACGAAGTGTACATATTGGCCCATTATCCACACAAAGGCAGTCTGTTTAATTTGGGGGAAGGCGGTCACCGACAAACGAACCAACTTCCTGTCATCAAGGTCATCCGAGGGCACATTTAATAGTTGACATACTTTTCCCTTACACCACAGCCACGTGGAGGCAACTCGCGTGCATGATGTGAAGCGGTGTATCGCCGTATCAGTTTGACCACATATAGTACACCATGGGTAAGCTTCAAGATGGATGGTATATCGCCGTAGAGTGGTTGGGATGAGATCGTTGAGGAAGATAAAAACTTGGGAGTGTACAGCAGAAGAAATGGACATAGCCCCAAAATTTTTCCAAACAGTGGGCCAATGGACGTAGAGGGTGGTGGCCTCTATTCGCGGTTTGGAGTGTACCACTTGCCGCAACATGTTATAGATACTTTTCGTCGTTGGAACAATCCCTGATGGCATTTGGCGAACAGTTTCCAGAAGGTGCTGTTGATGGTCCCTAAATATCTTCGGCAAAGCTCTATCACAACCACGGGCTGTGTTTCAAATATCTTTGTATAGCGCTTTCGTAAAAGTGTCATGTTGGGAAAGAATGGTGATATCGTTCTTGCAGAGGAGTGCACGGCATTTCATGCCATGAGCTGTTAGCCCTAGCCCGCCTTGCCGGGATGGGAGATACAACTGTTCCCGTTGTACTCGGAACAAAAATCCTTGCCATATAAACCAACCTGTATATTTTGCCAATTGGCTCTCAAACATTTTGGGAAGTGGGAAAAGTTGTGCAACATACCATATTTTAGAGAGCGCAAACACGTTGAGGACCATGACCCGTTGCACTATATTGAGGTTTCTTTGACCAAATTGGATCAGGACTCCCCTAACTTTGGCAATGACCTTAGTCCAGTTAACTTGCACTGTGTCCAGAAGCGATTGCTTCCAGGTAATGCCAAGAATTTTCACCTCATTTACTATCCGGAACCAGGGCTGTGGGGTAATCACTGAGTTAGTATTGAGCGGAAGCAAAGCAGTTTTCTGGGGGTTCGATTGTGCTCCAGAGGCGATATGGTAGAGCTGAAGGACGCTATCGATGTGGGAGATGTCTTCTTCATTGCGGATCAATATTGATACGTCATCAGCATAGGCGCACATTCCAAAAACATGTGTGGACAGTTTGTAACCCTGTAGCTTCACCTGGGTAGTCCGAATGAACGGTTCAAGGCCAATGACAAAAAGTAGCATAGAAAGGGGACATCCTTGCCTAACTGATCGTTGTATTGGAATCAGAGGGGAAAGAAAACCGTTGACGAGCACTCTAGACGTAGCATTACAATTTATCATACGAATGTAGTCAATAAGGATTTCAGGAAATTCGAAGTGTTGCAAGACCATGTACAAGTATTCATGACTGATGCGGTCGAAAGCTTTATCAAGATCTAAGGTGAGAAAACTCATTGGCTCAGTGGGGAGCATTTCGGCTTTTAGGTGTAGGTCCCGTAGTATCGCTAAGTTTGTTAACAGAGTTCTTCCAGGAATACTGCAACATTGTTCATCACCAATGATATCAGGTAGAACAGTCTTCAATCGGCATGCAAGTACTTTGGTAAGGACTTTATAGTCACTGCAGAGCAGAGTAACTGGTCGGAAGTCACCAACTGCCATGGGAGAGGATGTTTTTGGTATGAGGACTATGGTACCCTCGTGATGTGATTGACAAATAGCACGACGTTGGAGAATGGTACGCAGGACATGACAAAATCCTTTGCCAATGAGAGGCCAGAAGTGTTTATACATTTCATATGGCAGTCCATCAATGCCAGGTGAGCGGTTGTTTGGGAGTTGTTTAACCACAGAGTGAATCTCTTCATCCGTAATATCCGCGCTGAGCAGAGTTTTGTTGTCCGGAGATAGTTTGGTACTGCAAGATGACAGCAATAGGGTCACCTGCTGTGGATCAATGGGAGCCTTAGCGTAGAACCGTTGATAAAATAATGATATTTCACTACGTATAGCGTCAGGGGAGGTGACGACACTTCCAGTACTGGTGCGGAGGCGGTGGATATATTTACGTTGCCGCTCACGTTGTCCTTTGGCGATATGGTATACACTTGCACTTTCGTCCGGGAGGACTGTACGATCTTTTAAAGCCACGTTGATATGAGCGAGCGTTCGTTGCTGTAGAGACAGGAGCTTGGTTTTAACTTCCCGGATCTGGTCATATATACGCTCCCCAGCATCAGATCTTTGCTGGAGCTGGCGAAGAACTCGATAGTAAAATTCAACTGTATTCCGTCTTTCCCGACCTCGTTGGTAAGATATGTTCTTAAAGACGCGGCGGATCCCTGGTTTAACTAAAATATCCCACCAGTCTGTGCAGTCGCGAAATTTGCATTTTTGTTGGACCCATCGAATCCAGTGTTGTCTGAAAATATCTTGGCATTCCTCCTCCAGTAACAGCGAGCAATTCAGCTTCCAATAACCTCTTCCTATGTGAAATATGGGATGGGGGTAAGAGATTGTACATACGACAGCATGGTGGTTAGTGAAACTGGCAGGAATCACTTCATATCGTCTAGGCTGGATAAGTTCCTGTGAAAAGTAGATGCGGTCAATTCGTGATGAGGAGTTGTGACTTATACAGGTGTAATGGGGCAGGGGCAACCTTAAACTATCCACAGCATCAATGAGGTGTAGGGAGGTAAGAAGGGTCCTGAGAGCCGGGTTGACACCTCTGTATGGACTAGTGGAATCCTCTGGGCGTTGAATACAATTGAAATCCCCTGCAAGAATAAGTTTTTCCTTAACGTCGTGCAGATGAGGCAGTATACTCTGTTGAAAGAACATTTTCCGTTCCACACGTTTATTGGACCCGGATGGGGCATATACATTTATCAGGGTGGTATTGTTTATGTGTCCAGATATTATGCGTCCTGATGGATGACATAGCACACCTTCGAGTGGGATATCATGTCTTATGAGGAATCCGGTCCCTCTATTCGTATTACCGGTATTGATGTATTGTTTGTAGAAGGCAGATATGGGTAAACACGGTATAGCAACTTCTTGAATGAAAGCAATGTCAATGTCAGCATCTCGAAGGAATCTCTCCAACAGTTGAAATTTCAGAGGGCATTCTATTACATTGATATTCACAGTGGCCACAGTGAGAAATTGCGCCATTAAGAGAAGTATAAAAGCTGTGCTAGACATACTGGAAGGTGGACTCGAAAGAAGACACAGGTGAGAATTATCCTGGTGTACTATGTCAAATTAGGTTGAGATAGTTTCTTTTGACTGCCATTCATAGGCCGGCTGTCAGCGGTTGAGAGCGTTCGTGGGTCCCTAGATGACGTAGAAAGAAGATTTTGTTTCTTTTTCACAGCTGCGGGAACGTTTGCGGAGCCAGTTTGATTCTTCGGGGCTGGTACGGCAATCGAGGCATTTGTTTTAATCTTCTTAGAGACGTTCTCGGATTCCCGATCAACATTCGTAAGTGAGTCGGTAGGGACCAGCGAAGTCGGGGGCAGTGAAGACAAAATTTCTGTGGCAGCCTGTAGTAACGGCAGAGTTGGTTCTAAGGCTGCGATACAGGTTGCCGAGAGCACAGGGGCACTCTGTGTCTCGCAGCTCTGGTCAGGGCAAGCTACCAGTTCTGCGTCAGATGTATCCGAGGTCACTCCTGGTGTTGTCTCAGCTGACTGCTCAATGAGCATGTTTTCATATGACGTTTGCTGCGTCACAACTTCCGAGTATTGTACACGTCGTTGTTGTGTAGGAGTTATACCGAGGGGAATCATTTTCTTTGGGCAGTTAATACGTAGATGTGTGGTAGCATTGCAAATTAAACAGGTCTGTTTCTGTCCATTATACGTTATATAGCCAGAATGGCCACCAAAAGCCTCAGTGGAGGGGATATCTTGCTTGATTTCCATAGTTACGGCACATATTCCATTATACACCGGGAACTGATAAGCAGAAGACCATTGTTCTTTCCTGACGTCACTCACAGTGCCATATTTCGACAGGACGGATTTGAAAATTTCAGGGGGTACTTCGAGTGGGACATTAAATATACGCACTGTGGTAAAATTGGAATCCGCTGTGGAGAGCTTAACATTGGTCATTTCGCCTGAATCATACTGAAATTTAATAGGATCTGCAAAAGTATTTAACAATTTCTGATAAATAGATATGCTGATTACCTTGATGTACATGGTTTTTTCGTGCGCATTTAACTGGATGGCTTCTACTTGGTCGACAGTCAACCGGAGGGTATCGCCAATCCAGCGGTGAATTTCTCCTGGTGAGGGGCGAGAACTCTGCCTGTCCCATTGGCAGCGTACGGTGTTTTTTCTCTGGTATCCGGACATGATTTTCAGCGGTGTTTTCTGGGTTTCTGGTTTTGTTGTCCTATCTGGAACACTACTTATAAAAGTATTGTCCGAATGACACACGGAAGGTCAGTACACACGTGAAACTAAGGAAGCACCGGTATTAGGAACCGTAAACTCTTCCAATGCGGTCACACAGCGCGCACACACGTACCGCACTCGGCCACGACCAGTGACCAACTCTAAACCTCTCAGCCAGCAACACACAGTAAAAACCGCACGCTAAACGTGCTATGGTTACTGTAGCCGTCCCACCTCGAACGTTTAAGTCCATGTCAGAGTCTTCAATCACGGTTTATGGTGTTGATTTAACCTTTTACTATTACAGATCACGTGGCGTAAGCTATTAATTCGATCGTATTACGTGTATGTGTGTTATTTCAAGGAGCAGTAAGTCGTATGTTAGTAGAATGGGCCATAGTATTTGGCGGGGAAAAGATTAAGGTCGTTTTTTCTTTGCTAGACCCATGACCCAATTACATTGCTGTCACACAGTCAGAGCGCAGAGCAATATCGACCATCGGGAGAATTGAGATGTTAGTTGGGTTTCATAAAACTAAATAATAAGGGGCGGGTGGACCACACTGTATACATATACATACATAAATTATATATAAACTTTTGAACTGAGGGTGGTTTTGGGGTCTGGGGGATGTGAAACGCGAAGATATGTCGAAATTTTCCGGAAGTCGAAACATGGGACCCATTGCAATAGTTAGCTTTCTAATGAAATCTACCTAATAATGAAATCTACCTAACAGCGCTGCACTCTGTCTGGTATCGACGGTTTCAGTTGTCGTGTGTCTCAATTTTTCTAGAGCATGAAGCACTCCATCTAACTGAGATGATAAGGCGTTCACGGCTTCTGCTTTAGAACTCCATCTTGTATCGAAGTGGCCCTTGGCCAATAAGCTGGCATGTTCCTTGAGGACATTCCACCTGTGAGTCGAACTAGAGAAAAATGCTTTCAGTTGTTGAACTGTTCCAAAAAGTTGCACTTGATTCCAAGAGTTGGATTGAGAGATTTGAATCGTACCATCAAGATCATCGTGTTTAGCCAATTTATTAACTACTGTAATATTTGATTCATTAATATTAAGGCTTAAGTTGGTACTGTCAAATTCACATTCTTTCTGAGTTTCATTGCTTTCAGAGTTCAGTGATCCTTTCATAAAAGCTGTCATAAACGATATCGAACTATCAAAATAGACAACTGAAACAGCAACGTACCAAAGCACTTGATAGTTCGATATCGTTTATGACAGCTTTTATGAAAGAATCACTGCCTTGTGTCGTTTCATAATGGAAACTGAAATACAATGAAACACATTACCTTTTACTATTATCAATTATTACTCTTGGTGTTGATCAATAATGATTATAGGTTAAAATGGCTTCAGCCAATAGCAAACGAAATAGAGAGAAAAAATTGTGTTTTTTTTTAGTTTTAAATTGTTTTAGAGAATTTAACCTAATATATTTTGCTAGTGGTAATTGCACTTACCCGTTTCCTAGTTGTGCATGAACAGGAATTACTCGTACTTTTAAACTAAACGTGTAAACACTCTGTACAGATCTCTAGACAATTCATTGATACACAACGACTGCGAAATAAGCGCAACCCAACTCCACAAATGAATAAATCAAACTAAGGATTAAAGTTAAGGAATACACTTCATGACTTGCAAACTAGCAATCGTTAATTCTGTTGTGGCTTGATGCCCCCACCCCGCGCCGGCCGGCACCGTCATCAGCCACGCAACCCCTCTCCATCGCCACTTTGATTCCGGCTCAGGCGTACATCGTAATCATTTCCTGTGTGCTCGGCGCCCACGAACTACATACTTCGTATTGTCTATAAATAGTTTAAAACGAAACGTTTATTTCATTTCTAAATAATATCGCTGCAGTATTTAACAAAGTAATACAGAAAATTTGGCCATTAAAACCGTATAATTTTCCTGAAAAAGAATTCTTTCTTAAACTAAAAAAAAAAACCAATTTTGGACTTTGGCGTCCCCCTACCTTTACGGCGCCCGGGGCGGCCACCTCGTTCACACCCCTTTGGTACGCCACTTGGATATATTATTGGCTGAGGAATAACCTAACCACAAAGGGAAGATGATTAAGAAAAGGAGATAGGTTTCGGACTGGAGAAAAAGGATAGAAAAATAGGAGGAGAGTCACACAAAAGTTATAAATTTAACCTTTAATACACTTAGAGGCGGTTGCCACTGAAAATCCGTTCTCTGATACCTAAAATGAGTAAGGGCTTGGTCTAAGCTGACGGGAAATACAGCTAGGACTTGGGCGGTTTGCAAGAGAGTGGCTTTAGTATATTCCCTCTCAAGCATGCATCTGCTTACTATGGGGAAGGGTGGTGGTCTGGCAAGACTGAGAGTAACAGATTTATTGTATGTCTGTTCAAAGAAATTCGTTTTTGCAAAGTAATTCGAAGGATGCCAATAATTTGAATCAGGTTTGGTATTTCCAGTTTTCGAAGTTATAGAGTTCCTGAAAAAGCGACCAAGTGCTTCCAAGAAGGATAATGATAAAAGATTATACCTTGGGGAGTAATTTTGGTAAGTGGACCAATGGTTGCATTTGGAAATGGCTAAGCTTTTACTCAGCAAGGAGCCGGCTAAAAGTTTAGACAAAAAGAAACACTTATCATTTGGAAAACCAACCATAAGTTTTCGGAGAGGATCTCCACAAGCAGGTAGCTGGCGTAGCGAGCTTTACTTGCCTTACTGGCCAGTTAGAATTAGCTATTAAAGCTAAGAGAAACTTTGACGAGATTACCACTAAGAGTTCTTGCTCAAATGCAACGAGTGGTAAAAGCCCTATCAATAGATTTAATGGCATTGAGTAGAGAGAGCCAAGGAAGACAGGATCTTGCCTAACCGTTGTATTAGAAAAATGAAAAAGCGAAAAGAAACGCTTAATTTATTTAACAATTCAAAGAAGTTGATAACTTTAACAAATATATATTTTCAATTTGATTAACAATTTTGGGGTCACAGACCTCAGAAAACATTTGACGTTTGCTCCAGGCACTTAACAATTCTTTAGGTTTCAAACCTTATATATGTACTAAAATCTTTGTAAGATTTAAAAAAGACAAATGAAGTGATTAAAGTTTAAACATTCAATTGAGTACAAGGAGTGTACTTTAAGAAATTTCCAGGTAACTATTTTAGAAAAAAGTTACAAGTTCAAAAATAACAATAAGAAAAACATGAAGAATAAGATAGAAGTTCCTACAACTTCTTATATTTAAGCTGAATTACTTTTGGTTAATATACAAATAAGGGCAGGTCACTTACTGTGAAACCTGAAGAGAAAATCAGAAGGAAGGTTCTCGACCTCCTATGTTTAAATAGGAATCACGAGCCAAATGGGGCAGTTTCCATTTCGTGAGACCTAGAAATAACTCACTCAAGAGTTGAAAGAATTGTTTTCCCTGATTATAAGGTAGAAACAATGTAAGTTTGAACCGTGTATAAAACACGTAGTTATGCAGAAATTAAGTAATGATAAACAAGCAAGATGGAAGGGCACTTCGCTAGAGTGACACCTTATTGGAAATGATCCAGATTTATAATTTTATTAATATAGTTTGTTAGTAGAAGGTTTAGGAAAGATCAATTGGGATTGAGGATAAATGTTCATGGCCTTATTTAATGTAAACGGACGATCGCGACGCGGAAGAAATACTGAAAGCACTGTTTCTCACTATAGTTTGTTGAATAGATGAAAAGTTCCCTTTAGTAACACGAAAGTTTATGGGAAAGAAAGTTATTGCAATGATGAAAATAACTGGTTGCACTAAGTAGGCGAGAGTCTATTTCAGGAGAAGTTTGTGAATTACAATTAAATGCGCCATAGAACATTCCAGCGGTGGAAGAAAATTCGCTATTGCAGTAATTTATAATGAAGATTCCTCATTTTAAATAGTATTCCCACATGTGAGTGAAAAATACATGACGGCAAGACTTGTAGATAAAGTACAGGATCTGGTAGGTTCCAGAACAGTCCTAATAGAAGAATGGGGCCAAAGTTAATCCAGCGGAGGAATTAGCTTGGTGATTTATAGACAGCGGGTATTAAATAATATCCCACGTGGTGAGAAGATTTCTCATTTAAATTAGCTTAAGAAAAGTTACTTTCTATTAAGATTGGCTTAGACAGACAAAAGCTTAACATGGCAAATCCCGCGAAGAATGATTTTTGCCCCAAATAAGTAATCTCACGCTGTCTATAAAATATCGTTAAAAGCATGTAGAAGTTAAAACCGATGAAGATGAAGTTAAAACTTGAAGTAGGTACTTATCTTGGTTGCATGTCGAAGGTGAAGTTCCCTTTGGCGGATACCTAATGTGCCAACATGGCGTAGAGAGTAGAGAGTGCCTCTTGGTTTGAGGAGACTGGCTCTAGTTGAGCCTTAACTGACCGAGTCAACTGCCGACTTACAAGTGAGACCCACTCAGCGACGCACAGAGGGACAAGGGAAAGGAAGAGAGTGGGGGTAGGAGACAAAAGGTTTACATATCAGCATAACCAACATAAGAAATGAAATTCTCTTGAGGAGATGGTCTTCAAAGAGTTGATAGCAGGCGATACTAGCACAGCATGGTGAGTGAAAAAGTAAACGAAGTTCTCTTGCTCATGGAGATAATAGCTGGCGATGGTAGCAAAATCTGGTGGCCAGATGGATAAGTAAATCCTCTTGCACCAGGAAGAATTGAGGAGCTTCAGAGATTCACTGCTAGATGACGCTAGGAGGGTCATGGAAGATATATATCTAGAACAGACTCACAAAAGATATAAGCGACATGACCATCAAAGAGAAAATAGAAGATCACTGTTGGTATTTGATAAAGAGGAAGGAATGAACAAGCAAAGATCATTAAAAATTATATTCTCTCATACCGTGTATTCCAAGAATACACCATACTGGGAGGAGAATACACCAACAGAGAACAAATAGGCAGTTAAACATTTAAAGGTAATGGAGCGATCAAAGACAGTGGTCTCGTGATCGGACCATTAGTGGTCAAAACACTGACCACCCTGACTCTCCCATCTCTTCCAGGATAACACTCGGTCACTCTACCGGAAGTCCAGACTAGGGAGGGGGGGGGGGTGAAACATCCCTAACCAAGACCAAGTCCCCCACTTTAATGTCGGGACTGGAAAGAAACCACTTCTGTCTGCGTTGCAAGGAAGTTAAATATTCCAAGTTCCACCTCTTCCAAAAAGAATTACGGAGGGCTTCAAGTTTACGCCAAACAATAGGCAAATTAGAATCCCTGTAAGAATTGGGAAGAGGAGGGGGGGCAGAAAGAGAAGTGCCGATAAGGAAGTGACCAGGTGTGAGTGGAAGCAAGTCATCAGGGTCATTGGAAAGCGGAGTTAAAGGGCGAGAATTAACAACACCTTCAATCAGAACGGATAGTGAATTGAATTCCTCGTAAGTCAAAATGCGATTACCTAAGACTTTTCTTAAATGACGTTTAGTGAGCTTTACGCAAGATTCCCACCTACCACCGTGATGAGGAGCGTAGGGAGGTATAAAGCGCCATTTAAAACCCTTTGAGTAGGAAAAATTAGAAATTTGTTCCATGGCAGGAGAGGAAGTGAGAGCTTTCTTCCACAGGGAAGCTGCGCCCTGAAAAGTGGAAGCGTTATCAGAGAACATCTCTGAAGGAACACCACGCCTAGCAGTGAAGCGAGAGACAGCTGATAAAAAGTAACAAGTAGAAGCATTCGTTACTAGTTCCAAGTGGATTGCGCCAGTAACCATGCAAACAAAGAGAGAGGCATAAAGCTTACCAAACAATTTGCGTTTAGCTTCAGGAGAATTTCGTTGATATTGGAACGGACCCATATAGTCCACACCAGTTAAAGCAAATGGGCGCATAGGAGAAGAGCGAAAAGAGGGCAGATCGCTCATTAATTGAGTATTGATTTTAGGTTTCGCTTTGAAGCAAGGAATGTACTTGTGAATTACAGAAGAAACTTCATGAATTCCATTTATAATCCAGTACTTTTCCCTTAAGAGGCAGAGCAGAGTGCGTGTACCAACATGCAGATTGCGATAATGAAAGTCACGTATAATTAAGGAAGTTACGTGATGTTTGGAAGGCAAAATAACGGGATGCTTTTTGTCCTCAGAGAGCAAAGATTGCGAGAGCCTTCCACCTACACTGAGTAACCCATGGTCATCAAGGAACGGGGCCAAAGCACGAAGACGACTGGATTTGGGAAGATCCCTTTTAGAAGAAAGTAAAGACAATTCAGAAGAAAAGGCTTCTTGCTGAGTCAGTTGTAAAACCTTAATGGTAGCGAGATTCAATTCATGATTGGTAAGGTGTGGTTTGGGGAGAAGAAGTTGGTCAACCACAAAATATTTCCATCTAAGGAGATAGGCGACAATACGAAGTAATTTATGAAAAGAAGAATAGCGGGACAACAAGGGATGAGAAGCGTTGGAAACAAGACACGAAGCAATGGATAGAGGTACTTTAGCGTCAGGCAAGTTGGAGTTTGTAGCTGGAGGTTTAGAAGGCCATAAAGAAGAATCTTCGAGTAACCACGAGGGCCCATGCCAGTACAACTGGGAAGCTGCCAATTGAGAAGGTAAACAACCACGAGAGATAATATCGGCTGGGTTATCAGCACTGGGCACATGCCTCCAATGACATCCAGAAGAAAGAATTTGAATTTTGGAAACTCTGTTTGCAACAAAAGTTTGCCAGTGAGAGGGGTTCTTGGCGATCCAAGAAAGGGTGATCATGGAATCGCTCCAGAGATAGATTTGCGAGAATTCGACTTTTAATACTTCCCGTAATTTCTTAACAAGTTCTGCAGCCATGAGTGCAGCACACAATTCAAGCCTAGGCAAAGTGATAGTTTTAAGAGGAGCGACCTTCGATTTGGCACAAACAAGGTTGGAAACTGAAGATCCATAGAATGAACCGTGATAAACTAAATATGCGCAGCAACCGTAAGCTTTTTCGGAACTATCCGCGAACACATGAAGGAAAAAAGATGCATTAGAATGAGAGCTAATTAAATTCCTGGGAATTTCAATAAGGGAAAGATCCAGCAAATTGCTGCGAAACGAGAGCCAACGATTAAGAAAAGAAAGAGGGACAGTGTCATCCCATTCACATTTGAGCGACCACAGCTCTTGCATGAAGAGTTTGGCTATAACGATAACTGGGGCAAGGAATTGAAGCGGATCAGAAATTTTTGCAATTTCAGAGAGAATTTGTCTTTTTGTGTTAGGAAGCTCTTCTGCGAGTGAAACTTTATAGATGAGAGTGTCATTGCTAGTGCACCAATGAACTCCTAGAGTTTTTATGGATTCGGAGTTTCCACAAATTTCGACAGAAGAAGGATCTACGTCTTCGATGGGAAACTGGGCGAGAAACTCAGGGGAGTTGGAATTCCACTTATGAAGTGGGAAACCTCCATTCCTTAGCAATGCCTGAAGTTCTAAAGAAACAAGAGAAGCTTCCTCCAAAGTGGGGAAGGACTGCAAACATTCGTCATCATAGAATGACGTAGTTAGTGCTTCAGAGGCTTTGGAATTAAATAAATGACCATCTTGAGAGGCTAGCGAGTGTAGGGATCGGATAGCAAGGAAAGCAGAGGGTTTTAAGCCATAAGTAACCGTTTTTAAGCGAAATACCTTAATGGGCTTACTGATTTCATCACGCCACAAGATTCTTTGGAGATCTCGTTGTTCCGGTTGAATTAAAACTTGACGGTACATCTGTTTTATATCAGCTATGACAGCTATGGGAAATAATCGAAAGTTTAAGAGTATAGCAGATAGATCTGACTGAATAGCAGGACCAGAGTAAAGAGTGTCGTTAAGGCTGTTGCCATTAACGTCGGGTGATGAACCATTGAAAACAACTCGGATTTTATCTTTTACAAGAGGGTTTTTCCACACGGGATGATGATTTAAATAAACCGTTTCAATTGGGGGGTGCAATTCATCATCAGATTTGTTAACAACTTCCATATGATCTAAGCTTTCATACTCATCCATGAAATCAGTGTACTGCTGTTTAACAAGAGGTTCTTTCTTGAATTTGCTCCCGATAGCAAAGAGAGCTTTTCGAGCTTTGGGCTGAGAGTTAATAAGTTTGGGAGGATTATGTAATCTTGGCATTTGAACAACGAACCGGCCATCAGAAGAACGAGTGGTGGTGTTCAAAAAAAGTTGCTCACAGAATTCATTTTCTGAAGAGGTTACATTAGGAGGATCAACGCTTTCAAGCCTCCAGAACTGTTCCAAGTCAGTATTGGAGAAGTAACATTGCGATGCGGGTTGGGGAGAATAATGGGAAAGTTGACCTGTGACGATCCATCCAAAATTAGTGTCTCTGGCGACCACGTTTGAGGATAACTTGCGAACCTGTTTACGAAGGCAATTCCAGAAAACATTGGCACTAAAGAGTATGTCAATAGGGTTTTGCATGTTAAACAAAGGATCGGCTAGCCTTAAATGCGAGGGAATGTTTAACCCTGAAATATCCACAGAGTGACTTGGAGTGTCTTCTCCAATGCTATTGAGAATTAGACAATTAAGTTTAAAGAAGCTGTTTCTATGACAAATATCTCTTATGGTTAGCTTTGAGAATTGTAAAGCTTGCGATTTTGAGCTGTTGATGCCCGACACGTTGATAGAAGTGGGGTTTACAGGTAGGCCTAGTTTTCTAATCAAGGAATTAGACACAAAATCATGAGTTGCCGCTGAATCTAGAAGACCGCGTGCACGGACCAGTTATCCTGAACTTCGATTTGGACAGTAGACAACAATACTTGAGCACTGCGAATGGACTTGGCATTTTGAATATACGATGAAGCATTAGAACAGTTAGCACTATCATTTTTCGGAGAAGTAGATGCTGTCGATGACCTTGCCTGATCATGACGATGTAGCAAAGTGTGATGAGCCTTTTCACAATGGTAGCAAAGTCTTGTGGACTTGCAATTAGAAGCAGAATGAGTAGGCGCTAGGCAATTGAAGCAATGTTTGTTCTGGGAAACTAATTTTCTTCTGTCGTCGACTGACATTTCTTTAAAGGATTTACAGAGGTATAGGGCATGGCGATCTTTACAAAGTATGCACTTTAAAGGTTCGTTTAAACTCTTGCGAGGTTCGCTTTGAGTGTTTAAAACCATAGAGCTAGCAACACGACGTTCACTAGACCTAGTTGGGTAACCAGTAGAGTTAGATTTAAATTTAGATGAGCTGGACCCGGGTTTTTGGGTATTAGACGCTAAGCGTTCGCTTTTAAGTTTGATAGACATTAATTCAAATTTGGAACTCGGGGAAGAGGGTTCACTTTGATTAGCTAGAGCGGTTATGAGTTGGCATCTAGCGTTTATGAAAGTGACTAAATGCTCGTAAGAGTAGTCGTCTTATTTAGAAAGTTCAATTTCCCAAGCTTTGAGGGTAGCAGCATCAACTTTAGAAACCACTAAATGTATTAGGAAAGTATGCCAATGTTCAGTAGGTTGATCTAATTGGGACAAAGCCTTAACGTGAAGTTGTGTAGTGTCAACTAGAGTACGCAAACTAGTGACGTCATTGTGCTGTGACGCAGGTAGGTTGAATAGAGCCTTCATATGGCGTTGAATACGTAACCGTAAATTTCCATATCTTTCTTTTAATAAGTTAAAGGCAATGGGGTAATTTTCGGCACGTAGAGGAAGTGCTTCGACTAACTGCAAAGCTTGACCTCGGAGGATAGATCTCAAGTAATGAAACTTGTAAATGACTTGAATGTCTTCATTGTCATGAACAAGGGAGCAAAATAATTCATAGAAGGAATCCCAAGTAGATTCGTCTCCAGAGAAATGGGGTAAATAAATTTTAGGTAAAATTGGTTTGGGCTTGTGAGTACCATCACGGAAAGAAGTTTGTGGTTCGTGAAGGGAACCAAGAACAGAAGCGTCCTTTTTCTGCTCCTCTTCGAGTTGGCGTATTATTTTGAAAGCAGAACCTATGCCTTCGTAATATTGGTTTTCTACTTCGACTCGATCTTCGGTTTGATTGAGCATACAAGTTTCTATTTCAGTTTGAATGTTACAATTATTTTCATAAGAACGTTCAAAATCCCTTACACGATGTTTCAACAAGTCTAATTGAGCTTCTGAGGGATCTAACTCTTTTATGTACTTTCTAAATCGGGTAATTTGCCCTTTATAGGATGCTCGTTTAGAAGTAAGTTTTTCATCCTTATCCTTTTCAGTAGGAGCCATGTTAAAGAAAATAGATTGAAATGTAACTCACGAAACTGTGGAACCTTGGAAATGCTGTCAAGCTGGCAGCAGCAAATAAGTAGAAAGAACGGGACACACCAAAGGAGACAGGAGCGGCCCCTTTCCCCTTCACAGGCTTTGCACGATGTGGTTATAGCTGAAAGATTCAAAGCAGATATTAATAATTTGCAAGGTGTTGTCAAATGACACTTTTAAAAAGAATAAGAATAGAAAATGGACTCTCCCGGGTTTCTGGGACCATATTTTGGATAGATTATTGGCTGAGGAATAACCTAACCACCAAGGGAAGATGATTAAGAAAAGGGGATAGGTTTCGGACTGGAGAAAAAGGATAGAAAAATAGGAGGAGAGTCACACAAAAGTTATAAATTTAACCTTTAATACACTTAGAGGCGGTTGCCACTGAAAATCCGTTCTCTGATACCTAAAATGGGTAAGGGCTTGGTCTAAGCTGACGGGAAATACAGCTAGGACTTGGGCGGTTTGCAAGAGAGTGGCTTTAGTATATTCCCTCTCAAGCATGCATCTGCTTACTATGGGGAAGGGTGGTGGTCTGGCAAGACTGAGAGTAACAGATTTATTGTATGTCTGTTCAAAGAAATTCGTTTTTGCAAAGTAATTCGAAGGAAGCCAATAATTTGAATCAGGTTTGGTATTTCCAGTTTTCGAAGTTATAGAGTTCCTGAAAAAGCGACCAAGTGCTTCCAAGAAGGATAATGATAAAAGATTATACCTTGGGGAGTAATTTTGGTAAGTGGACCAATGGTTGCATTTGGAAATGGCTAAGCTTTTACTCAGCAAGGAGCCGGCTAAAAGTTTAGACAAAAAGAAACACTTATCATTTGGAAAACCAACCATAAGTTTTCGGAGAGGATCTCCACAAGCAGGTAGCTGGCGTAGCGAGCTTTACTTGCCTTACTGGCCAGTTAGAATTAGCTATTAAAGCTAAGAGAAACTTTGACGAGATTACCACTAAGAGTTCTTGCTCAAATTCAACGAGTGGTAAAAACCCTATCAATAGATTTAATGGCATTGAGTAGAGAGAGCCAAGGAAGACAGGATCTTGCCTAACCGTTGTATTAGAAATATGAAAAAGCGAAAAGAAACGCTTAATTTATTTAACAATTCAAAGAAGCTGATAACTTTAACAAATATATATTTTCAATTTGGTTAACAATTTTGGGGTCACAGACCTCAGAAAACATTTGACGTTTGCTCCAGGCACTTAACAATTCTTTAGGTTTCAAACCTTATATATGTACTAAAATCTTTGTAAGATTTAAAAAAGACAAATGAAGTGATTAAAGTTTAAACATTCAATTGAGTACAAGGAGTGTACTTTAAGAAATTTCCAGGTAACTATTTTAGAAAAAAGTTACAACTTCGAAAATAACAATAAGAAAAACTTGAAGAATAAGATAGAAGTTCCTACAACTTCTTATATTTAAGATGAATTACTTTTGGTTAATATACAAATAAGGGCAGGTCACTTACTGTGAAACCTGAAGAGAAAATCAGAAGGAAGGTTCTCGACCTCCTATGTTTAAATAGGAATCACGAGCAAAATGGGGCAGTTTCCATTTCGTGAGACCTAGAAATAACTCACTCAAGAGTTGAAAGAATTGTTTTCCCTGATTATAAGGTAGAAACAATGTAAGTTTGAACCGTGTATAAAACACGTAGTTATGCAGAAATTAAGTAATGATAAACAAGCAAGATGGAAGGGCACTTCGCTAGAGTGACACCTTATTGGAAATGATCCAGATTTATAATTTTATTAATATAGTTTGTTAGTAGAAGGTTTAGGAAAGGTCAATTGGGATTGAGGATAAATGTTCATGGCCTTATTTAATGTAAACGGACGATCGCGACGCGGAAGAAATACTGAAAGCACTGTTTCTCACTATAGTTTGTTGAATAGATGAAAAGTTCACTTTGGTAACACGAAAGTTTATGGGAAAGAAAGTTATTATAATGATGAAAATAACTGGTTGCACTAAGTAGGCGAGAGTCTATTTCTGGAGAAGTTTGTGAATTACAATTAAATGCGCCATAGAACATTCCAGCGGTGGAAGAAAATTCGCTATTGCAGTAATTTATAATGAAGATTCCTCATTTTAAATAGTATTCCCACAAGTGAGTGAAAAATACATGACGGCAAGACTTGTAGATAAAGTACAGGATCTGGAAGGTTCCAGAACAGTCCTAATAGAAGAATGGGGCCAAAGTTAATCCAGCGGAGGAATTAGCTTGGTGATTTATAGACAGCGGGTATTAAATAATATCCCACGTGGTGAGAAGATCTCTCATTTAAATTAGCTTAAGAAAAGCTACTTTCTATTAAGGTTGGCATAGACAGACAAAAGCTTAACATGGCAAATCCCGCGAAGAATGATTTTTGCCCCAAATAAGTAATCTCACGCTGTCTATAAAATATCATTAAAAGCATGTAGAAGTTAAAACCGATGAAGATGAAGTTAAAACTTGAAGTAGGTACTTATCTTGGTTGCATGTCGAAGGTGAAGTTCCCTTTGGCGGATACCTAATGTGCCAACATGGCGTAGAGAGTAGAGAGTGCCTCTTGGTTTGAGGAGACTGGCTCTAGTTGAGCCTTAACTGACCGAGTCAACTGCCGACTTACAAGTGAGACCCACTCAGCGACGCACAGGGGGACAAGGGAAAGGAAGAGAGTGGGGGTAGGAGACAAAAGGTTTACATATCAGCATAACCAACATAAGAAATGAAATTCTCTTGAGGAGATGGTCTTCAAAGAGTTGATAGCAGGCGATACTAGCACAGCATGGTGAGTGAAAAAGTAAACGAAGTTCTCTTGCTCATGGAGATAATAGCTGGCGATGGTAGCAAAATCTGGTGGCCAGATGGATAAGTAAATCCTCTTGCACCAGGAAGAATTGAGGAGCTTCAGAGATTCGCTGCTAGATGACGCTAGGAGGGTCATGGAAGATATATATCTAGAACAGACTCACAAAAGATATAAGCGACATGACCATCAAAGAGAAAATAGAAGATCACTGTTGGTGTTTGATAAAGAGGAAGGAATGAACAAGCAAAGATCATTAAAAATTATATTCTCTCATACCGTGTATTCCAAGAATACACCATACTGGGAGGAGAATACACCAACAGAGAACAAATAGGCAGTTAAACATTTAAAGGTAATGGAGCGATCAAAGACAGTGGTCTTGTGATCGGACCATTAGTGGTCAAAACACTGACCACCCTGACTCTCCCATCTCTTCCAGGATAACACTCGGTCACTCTACCGGAATTCCAGACTAGGGGGGGGGGGGGGTGAAACATCCCTAACCAAGACCAAGTCCCCCACTTTAATGTCGGGACTGGAAAGAAAGCACTTCTGTCTCCGGTGCAAGGAAGTTAAATATTCCAAGTTCCACCTCTTCCAAAAAGAATTACGGAGGGCTTCAAGTTTACGCCAAACAATAGGCAAATTAGAATCCCTGTAGGAATTGGGAAGAGGAGGAGGGGCAGAAAGAGAAGTGCCGATAAGGAAGTGACCAGGTGTGAGTGGAAGCAAGTCATCAGGGTCATTGGAAAGCGGAGTTAAAGGGCGAGAATTAACAACACCTTCAATCAGAACGGATAGTGAATTGAATTCCTCGTAAGTCAAAATGCGATTACCTAAGACTTTTCTTAAATGACGTTTAGTGAGCTTTACGCAAGATTCCCACCTACCACCGTGATGAGGAGCGTAGGGAGGTATAAAGCGCCATTTAAAACCCTTTGAGTAGGAAAAATTAGAAATTTGTTCCATGGCTGGAGAGGAAGTGAGAGCTTTCTTCCACAGGGAAGCTGCGCCCTGAAAAGTGGAAGCGTTATCAGAGAACATCTCTGAAGGAACACCACGCCTAGCAGTGAAGCGAGAGACAGCTGATAAAAAGTAAGAAGTAGAAGCATTCGTTACTAGTTCCAAGTGGATTGCGCCAGTAACCATGCAAACAAAGAGAGAGACATAAAGCTTACCAAACAATTTGCGTTTAGCTTCAGGAGAATTTCGTTGATATTGGAACGGACCCATATAATCCACACCAGTTAAAGCAAATGGGCGTATAGGAGAAGAGCGAAAAGAGGGCAGATCGCTCATTAATTGAGTATTGATTTTAGGTTTCGCTTTGAAGCAAGGAATGCACTTGTGAATTACAGAAGAAACTTCATGAATTCCATTTATAATCCAGTACTTTTCCCTTAAGAGGCAGAGCAGAGTGCGTGTACCAACATGCAGATTGCGATAATGAAAGTCACGTATAATTAAGGAAGTTACGTGATGTTTGGAAGGCAAAATAACGGGATGCTTTTTGTCCTCAGAGAGCAAAGATTGCGAGAGCCTTCCACCTACCCTGAGTAACCCATGGTCATCAAGGAACGGGGCCAAAGCACAAAGACGACTGGATTTGGGAAGATCCCTTTTAGAAGAAAGTAAAGACAATTCAGAAGAAAAGGCTTCTTGCTGTGTCAGTTGTAAAACCTTAATGGTAGCGAGATTCAATTCATGATTGGTAAGGTGTGGTTTGGGGAGAAGAGGTTGGTCAACCACAAAATATTTCCATCTAAGGAGATAGGCGACAATACGAAGTAATTTATGAAAAGAAGAATAGCGGGACAACAAGGGATGAGAAGCGTTGGAAACAAGACACGAAGCAATGGATAGAGGTACTTTAGCGTCAGGCAAGTTGGAGTTTGTAGCTGGAGGTTTAGAAGGTCATAAAGAAGAGTCTTCGAGTAACCACGAGGGCCCATGCCAGTACAACTGGGAAGCTGCCAATTGAGAAGGTAAACAACCACGAGAGATAATATCGGCTGGGTTATCAGCACTGGGCACATGCCTCCAATGACATCCAGAAGAAAGAATTTGAATTTTGGAAACTCTGTTTGCAACAAAAGTTTGCCAGTGAGAGGGGTTCTTGGCGATCCAAGAAAGGGTGATCATGGAATCGCTCCAGAGATAGATTTGCGAGAATTCGACTTTTAATACTTCCCGTAATTTCTTAACAAGTTCTGCAGCCATGAGTGCAGCACACAATTCAAGCCTAGGCAAAGTGATAGTTTTAAGAGGAGCGACCTTCGATTTGGCACAAACAAGGTTGGAAACTGAAGATCCATAGAATGAACCGTGATAAACTAAATATGCGCAGCAACCGTAAGCTTTTTCGGAACTATCCGCGAACACATGAAGGAAAAAAGATGCATTAGAATGAGAGCTAATTAAATTCCTGGGAATTTCAATAAGGGAAAGATCCAGCAAATTGCTGCGAAACGAGAGCCAACGATTAAGAAAAGAAAGAGGGACAGTGTCATCCCATTCACATTTGAGCGACCACAGCTCTTGCATGAAGAGTTTGTCTATAACGATAACTGGGGCAAGGAATTGAAGCGGATCAAAAATTTTTGCAATTTCAGAGAGAATTTGTCTTTTTGTGTTAGGAAGCTCTTCTGCGAGTGAAACTTTATAGATGAGAGTGTCATTGCTAGTGCACCAATGAACTCCTAGAGTTTTTATGGATTCGGAGTTTCCACAAATTTCGACAGAAGAAGGATCTACGTCTTCGATGGGAAACTGGGCGAGAAACTCAGGGGAGTTGGAATTCCACTTATGAAGTGGGAAACCTCCATTCCTTAGCAATGCCTGAAGTTCTAAAGAAACAAGAGAAGCTTCCTCCAAAGTGGGGAAGGACTGCAAACATTCGTTAACATAGAATGATGTAGTTAGTGCTTCAGAGGCTTTGGAATTAAATAAATGACCATCTTGAGAGGCTAGCGAGTGTAGGGATCGGATAGCAAGGAAAGCAGAGGGTTTTAAGCCATAAGTAACCGTTTTTAAGCGAAATACCTTAATGGGCTTACTGATTTCATCACGCCACAAGATTCTTTGGAGATCTCGTTGTTCCGGTTGAATTAAAACTTGACGGTACATCTGTTTTATATCAGCTATGACAGCTATGGGAAATAATCGAAAGTTTAAGAGTATAGCAGATAGATCTGACTGAATAGCAGGACCAGAGTAAAGAGTGTCGTTAAGGCTGTTGCCATTAACGTCGGGTGATGAACCATTGAAAACAACTCGGATTTTATCTTTTACAAGAGGGTTTTTCCACACGGGATGATGATTTAAATAAACCGTTTCAATTGGGGGGTGCAATTCATCATCAGATTTGTTAACAACTTCCATATGATCTAAGCTTTCATACTCATCCATGAAATCAGTGTACTGCTGTTTAACAAGAGGTTCTTTCTTGAATTTGCTCCCGATAGCAAAGAGAGCTTTTCGAGCTTTGGGCTGAGAGTTAATAAGTTTGGGAGGATTATGTAATCTTGGCATTTGAACAACGAACCGGCCATCAGAAGAACGAGTGGTGGTGTTCAAAAAAAGTTGCTCACAGAATTCATTTTCTGAAGAGGTTACATTAGGAGGATCAACGCTTTCAAGCCTCCAGAACTGTTCCAAGTCAGTATTGGAGAAGTAACATTGCGATGCGGGTTGGGGAGAATAATGGGAAAGTTGACCTGTGACGATCCATCCAAAATTAGTGTCTCTGGCGACCACGTTTGAGGATAACTTGCGAACCTGTTTACGAAGGCAATTCCGGAAAACATTGGCACTAAAGAGTATGTCAATAGGGTTTTGCATGTTGAACAAAGGATCGGCTAGCCTTAAATGCGAGGGAATGTTTAACCCTGAAATATCCACAGAGTGACTTGGAGTGTCTTCTCCAATGCTATTGAGAATTAGACAATTAAGTTTAAAGAAGCTGTTTCTATGACAAATGTCTCTTATGGTTAGCTTTGAGAATTGTAAAGCTTGCGATTTTGAGCTGTTGATGCCCGACACGTTGATAGAAGTGGGGTTTACAGGTAGGCCTAGTTTTCTAATCAAGGAATTAGACACAAAATCATGAGTTGCCGCTGAATCTAGAAGACCGCGTGCACGGACCAGTTATCCTGAACTTCGATTTGGACAGTAGACAACAATACTTGAGCACTGCGAATGGACTTGGCATTTTGAATATACGATGAAGCATTAGAACTGTTAGCACTATCATTTTTCGGAGAAGTAGATGCTGTCGATGACCTTGCCTGATCATGACGATGTAGCAAAGTGTGATGAGCCTTTTCACAATGGTAGCAAAGTCTTGTGGACTTGCAATTAGAAGCAGAATGAGTAGGCGCTAGGCAATTGAAGCAATGTTTGTTCTGGGAAACTAATTTTCTTCTGTCGTCGACTGACATTTCTTTAAAGGATTTACAGAGGTATAGGGCATGGCGATCTTTACAAAGTATGCACTTTAAAGGTTCGTTTAAACTCTTGCGAGGTTCGCTTTGAGTGTTTAAAACCATAGAGCTAGCAACACGACGTTCACTAGACCTAGTTGGGTAACCAGTAGAGTTAGATTTAAATTTAGATGAGCTGGACCCGGGTTTTTGGGTATTAGACGCTAAGCGTTCGCTTTTAGGTTTGATAGACATTAATTCAAATTTGGAACTCAGGGAAGAGGATTCACTTTGATTAGCTAGAGTGGTTATGAGTTGGCATCTAGCGTTTATGAAAGTAACTAAATGCTCGTAAGAGTAGTCGTCTTCTTTAGAAAGTTCAATTTCCCAAGCTTTGAGGGTAGCAGCATCAACTTTAGAAACCACTAAATGTATTAGGAAAGTATGCCAATGTTCAGTAGGTTGATCTAATTGGGACAAAGCCTTAACGTGAAGTTGTGTAGTGTCAACTAGAGTACGCAAACTAGTGACGTCATTGTGCTGTGACGCAGGTAGGTTGAATAGAGCCTTCATATGGCGTTGAATACGTAACCGTAAATTTCCATATCTTTCTTTTAATAAGTTAAAGGCAATGGGGTAATTTTCGGCACGTAGAGGAAGTGCTTCGACTAACTGCAAAGCTTGACCTCGGAGGATAGATCTCAAGAAATGAAACTTGTAAATGACTTGAATGTCTTCATTGTCATGAACAAGGGAGCAAAATAATTCATAGAAGGAATCCCAAGTAGATTCATCTCCAGAGAAATGGGGTAAATAAATTTTAGGTAAAATTGGTTTGGGCTTGTGAGTACCATCACGGAAAGAAGTTTGTGGTTCGTGAAGGGAACCAAGAACAGAAGCGTCCTTTTTCTGCTCCTCTTCGAGTTGGCGTATTATTTTGAAAGCAGAACCTATGCCTTCGTAATATTGGTTTTCTACTTCGACTCGATCTTCGGTTTGATTGAGCATACAAGTTTCTATTTCAGTTTGAATGTTACAATAATTTTCATAAGAACGTTCAAAATCCCTTACACGATGTTTCAACAAGTCTAATTGAGCTTCTGAGGGATCTAACTCTTTTATGTACTTTCTAAATCGGGTAATTTGCCCTTTATAGGATGCTCGATTAGAAGTAAGTTTTTCATCCTTATCCTTTTCAGTAGGAGCCATGTTAAAGAAAATAGATTGAAATGTAACTCACGAAACTGTGGAACCTTGGAAATGCTGTCAAGCTGGCAGCAGCAAATAAGTAGAAAGAACGGGACACACCAAAGGAGACAGGAGCGGCCCCTTTCCCCTTCACAGGCTTTGCACGATGTGGTTATAGCTGAAAGATTCAAAGCAGATATTAATAATTTGCAAGGTATTGTCAAATGACACTTTTAAAAAGAATAAGAATAGAAAATGGACTCTCCCGGGTTTCTGGGACCATATTTTGGATAGATTATTGGCTGAGGAATAACCTAACCACCAAGGGAAGATGATTAAGAAAAGGGGATAGGTTTCGGACTGGAGAAAAAGGATAGAAAAATAGGAGGAGAGTCACACAAAAGTTATAAATTTAACCTTTAATACACTTAGAGGCGGTTGCCACTGAAAATCCGTTCTCTGATACCTAAAATGGGTAAGGGCTTGGTCTAAGCTGACGGGAAATACAGCTAGGACTTGGGCGGTTTGCAAGAGAGTGGCTTTAGTATATTCCCTCTCAAGCATGCATCTGCTTACTATGGGGAAGGGTGGTGGTCTGGCAAGACTGAGAGTAACAGATTTATTGTATGTCTGTTCAAAGAAATTCGTTTTTGCAAAGTAATTCGAAGGAAGCCAATAATTTGAATCAGGTTTGGTATTTCCAGTTTTCGAAGTTATAGAGTTCCTGAAAAAGCGACCAAGTGCTTCCAAGAAGGATAATGATAAAATATTATACCTTGGGGAGTAATTTTGGTAAGTGGACCAATGGTTGCATTTGGAAATGGCTAAGCTTTTACTCAGCAAGGAGCCGGCTAAAAGTTTAGACAAAAAGAAACACTTATCATTTGGAAAAACAACCATAAGTTTTCGGAGAGGATCTCCACAAGCAGGTAGCTGGTGTAGCGAGCTTTACTTGCCTTACTGGCCAGTTAGAATTAGCTATTAAAGCTAAGAGAAACTTTGACGAGATTACCACTAAGAGTTCTTGCTCAAATGCAACGAGTGGTAAAAGCCCTATCAATAGATTTAATGGCATTGAGTAGAGAGAGCCAAGGAAGACAGGATCTTGCCTAACCGTTGTATTAGAAAAATGAAAAAGCGAAAAGAAACGCTTAATTTATTTAACAATTCAAAGAAGTTGATAACTTTAACAAATATATATTTTCAATTTGGTTAACAATTTTGGGGTCACAGACCTCAGAAAACATTTGACGTTTGCTCCAGGCACTTAACAATTCTTTAGGTTTCAAACCTTATATATGTACTAAAATCTTTGTAAGATTTAAAAAAGACAAATGAAGTGATTAAAGTTTAAACATTCAATTGAGTACAAGGAGTGTACTTTAAGAAATTTCCAGGTAACTATTTTAGAAAAAAGTTACAACTTCGAAAATAACAATAAGAAAAACATGAAGAATAAGATAGAAGTTCCTACAACTTCTTATATTTAAGCTGAATTACTTTTGGTTAATATACAAATAAGGGCAGGTCACTTACTGTGAAACCTGAAGAGAAAATCAGAAGGAAGGTTCTCGACCTCCTATGTTTAAATAGGAATCACGAGCCAAATGGGGCAGTTTCCATTTCGTGAGACCTAGAAATAACTCACTCAAGAGTTGAAAGAATTGTTTTCCCTGATTATAAGGTAGAAACAATGTAAGTTTGAACCGTGTATAAAACACGTAGTTATGCAGAAATTAAGTAATGATAAACAAGCAAGATGGAAGGGCACTTCGCTAGAGTGACACCTTATTGGAAATGATCCAGATTTATAATTTTATTAATATAGTTTGTTAGTAGAAGGTTTAGGAAAGATCAATTGGGATTGACGATAAATGTTCATGGCCTTATTTAATGTAAACGGACGATCGCGACGCGGAAGAAATACTGAAAGCACTGTTTCTCACTATAGTTTGTTGAATAGATGAAAAGTTCACTTTAGTAACACGAAAGTTTATGGGAAAGAAAGTTATTGCAATGATGAAAATAACTGGTTGCACTAAGTAGGCGAGAGTCTATTTCTGGAGAAGTTTGTGAATTACAATTAAATGCGCCATAGAACATTCCAGCGGTGGAAGAAAATTCGCTATTGCAGTAATTTATAATGAAGATTCCTCATTTTAAATAGTATTCCCACAAGTGAGTGAAAAATACATGACGGCAAGACTTGTAGATAAAGTACAGGATCTGGAAGGTTCCAGAACAGTCCTAATAGAAGAATGGGGCCAAAGTTAATCCAGCGGAGGAATTAGCTTGGTGATTTATAGACAGCGGGTATTAAATAATATCCCACGTGGTGAGAAGATTTCTCATTTAAATTAGCTTAAGAAAAGCTACTTTCTATTAAGGTTGGCTTAGACAGTCAAAAGCTTAACATGGCAAATCCCGCGAAGAATGATTTTTGCCCCAAATAAGTAATCTCACGCTGTCTATAAAATATCGTTAAAAGCATGTAGAAGTTAAAACCGATGAAGATGAAGTTAAAACTTGAAGTAGGTACTTATCTTGGTTGCATGTCGAAGGTGAAGTTCCCTTTGGCGGATACCTAATGTGCCAACATGGCGTAGAGAGTAGAGAGTGCCTCTTGGTTTGAAGAGACTGGCTCTAGTTGAGCCTTAACTGACCGAGTCAACTGCCGACTTACAAGTGAGACCCACTCAGCGACGCACAGAGGGACAAGGGAAAGGAAGAGAGTGGGGGTAGGAGACAAAAGGTATACATATCAGCATAACCAACATAAGAAATGAAATTCTCTTGAGGAGATGGTCTTCAAAGAGTTGATAGCAGGCGATACTAGCACAGCATGGTGAGTGAAAAAGTAAACGAAGTTCTCTTGCTCATGGAGATAATAGCTGGCGATGGTAGCAAAATCTGGTGGCCAGATGGATAAGTAAATCCTCTTGCACCAGGAAGAATTGAGGAGCTTCAGAGATTCGCTGCTAGATGACGCTAGGAGGGTCATGGAAGATATATATCTAGAACAGACTCACAAAAGATATAAGCGACATGACCATCAAAGAGAAAATAGAAGATCACTGTTGGTGTTTGATAAAGAGGAAGGAATGAACAAGCAAAGAGCATTAAAAATTATATTCTCTCATACCGAGTATTCCAAGAATACACCACCACTGTCTGTAGCTACTGTGATTGCTGTGAGTGTGAGTATGTTGTTAATTATGGTGACCAATCTGTTATTTTCTCCTAACATCACTACTTCTAATTTCAAGATCAGTTTCTTTCTGTTTAGGAAATCAAATGCCTTGATGTAATCAATAAAAATGTTGAAATATTTCTGCTCAGGGTATATTAAAACCCTCCGTTACACGCGTGCCCAGCTGTGACACCACTACACGCGCGCGGACTGTCAGTCCGCAACTGTTTGTGTGGTTCATTTCGTTCTATTTTCCTTCCTGTCCTCAATCTGGTTTACAGTATGATAACCAGCGTATGACTATATGTTCATAAATTGATACAAAATGATATTTTCATCAAAATATTTTGACACAGAATTTAGCAAATAACTTATTATAAATTTTACGTTATACAATAAAAATTACTTGACATGAAAATATTCTACAAAAGCAAGTATGCTTGATTTCACTGGTCGGTTCTTAGTAGAGGTCATAAATGGTGGGATTTCACGTTTATTCGTGCGAATCGTTCCACCAAGCGTCAATTTATCATTTGCAAGCAAATCTTGAGCAAGAGGAACAGATCCAAATCAGTTGTCGCAAGTAACATTTCTACCAGTTTTTGTTATTGGTTTCACCAATCTCTTTACGATTTGGTGTGACGTGTTTTCGCATTGGTATGGCCCACAGGTTGTCTTCCGCAGTATATCTCCATATTACTTGTATAATACATTTTGGCATCGGTTAGTGCAAATATCTTTATACCGTACTTAGCAGGCTTGAACGGAATATATTGGTGAAAGCTGCACCTACCCCGAAATGCATCTAACATTTCATCAATTGTCTCTAGTTCCGCCAAACTGTAGTGTTTCTTGCAGTTACCTATGAACGTGTCTACTAAATACCGCACAGCAGCGAGTTTGTCCGCCTGTTTACGATGCTCTCGGGAGTTGATGTCATCAAATTTCAAACACTTCAACAAGAAATGGAAACGGTTTATGCCCATTGATAGCCTGAAATATTCGACACCTGTACCATCATTTTGTCAGAGATCTTGTAAATTGGTGTGGGAGACTTTCAATGCCCCACCAAGAAACAGAAGACCTAAACATGCCTTCAGCTCAACAAGATTAGTGTAAGCTGCATCTCGGGATCGAGAGTATTTTGGACGGGTTGTTGATATGTAACGATTTATGCATGTTACGATTTGATCGGTAAAATATAGTTGCAGTGCTTCAACAGGTGTCTTAGCATTCTTAGCGACTCCTACTACTCCAGGCAAGTGTTTCACAATATAGGCTATTTCTTGCTGCTCACATTCAGTCACGTCTTCATCTTGAGACTGCTCACTGTCAGAATTATGATCACTATAATTCACGGCATCCTAATCACTCATCACTCGCTCCAATTTCATCGCCGTCCAACCACTGTTCGATGTGATCCATTGCTCCAGGAATAAATCAAAATATCTGCCTGATATGAGGACACACGGGTATTATTCATAGGTCATTATTGTCATCCATATTCCACTACAGATAATGAAGTACAGAAACTACTTCTAAATACACATACTACATCACTTGCAACCAATATATTATGTAATTGTATAATATATGATTGATATGATATAGGTATTATAATATAAAAGAACGGAAAAATGCATTACTTACCGAAAATGAGAGGACGATTTATGAGTCACCAATACACGCTACGGACTGAGACTCCGCCCGTCGGCGCGTGACGATATAAACCTCCACCAGCAACAGCTCGATTATTATTGACACAATATCACATTACCAGAGTGCTTATATTGTTGTAAAATGAAGCTAGTAGAAGCCACTCCCTTCCAACTCCATTTTTAGCCTTCTGGTAGCAAAAAAAAAGTAAAGTGCGGACTCACACTCCAGGACGCGTGTAACGGAGGGATTCTGCACTGCATGCAGAGTCGATCTTCCTCGGCGGAAGCCGAATTGGTGCTCCGAATTTTTTCATCTACTTCTTTTGTCAGTCTTTGTGTAAGAAGTCTGGTATAGACTTTAAAGATATTGCTCTCCAGAGCTTTGCCTCTATATGAGTCTGGTGTACTTGTATTCCCTTTATATTTGTATAGAACCTTTGCCGTAGATTATCTCCACATTCGTGGTATATCCCCTGTCTCAACGCATTTATTGAATAGTGTGGTCCATACGCTTATGAAGGCTCTCATTGAGGTATTTATATGTTCGTTGTATATTCCACTTCCTCTTCTGTGAAATACTGGAATGCTTGATGTTGATCTGTGACCTCTTTCTTCTCTACGCTGTCTTCTCTGTTTAAGATACTGGAGAAATGGATCCTCCATCAATCCATTGTTATGTCACGAGGGAATCGAGGTTTCCGTGGGCTTGAAAGTTGAAACGGTCTTTCAGTTGCTGCTTCTGCTAGTTTCTTTGCCTTATTCTCAATGTACGATCGTTTCTTATCATCATCTTGTAAGCTTTGCGTGCAGTGGCGTATGCTTCCAGGTTGGTGGTGATACTTTCCTTGTGCAATGCTTTTAAAACTAGTCTCTTGCATGCACAGCATTTTGCGTCGAACCACTCTTGGGCTTTCCTATTGTTTTGCTTGGCCGGTATGAGAGCCTGTTTTATAGCCTGTCTATGATTTCTCTTGCTGCTTTGTCTATCAGATTCCATTCTACTTTTTGTATTCGTTCTATTGTTTCCTCAGTCGATGGAAGTTACTGGTTACCCTTAGTTCAGTTTCCTTGAGAATTTTGGTCTTCCATTCATGATTAGGGGTATTCCCTTTGACGGTATGAAGGTCATGATTACTGGAAGGTGTTTCCTCAATGGGTAGTTCTCAATCTTACATGAGTGTATGTGTTCATTCTTGTTTGCGAATATTAAATCAATCGTGCTTTTGCCGTTGTAGCAGATATAATGTTTTTTTTTTTTGTGTTCACCAAGTGAAAACCTTCTTCTTCGAGAAACGAAAGCACCGTACTACTTTTCCTGTTTTGGTTGTGTAACCCAGAGGTCCCCAAATTGGGGAGCGTGTCCCCTGCATAGCGAGGGATAAAGAGGGACGCTGACTATGATTGAGATATTTATATTTCATATTTTCGAACATATATTGCTATCCTCATATCAATGATCTTAACATAGGCAGGAAGCTGCCACAACTATTCAAGACTAATAAACGCGTACCGTTGCTGTCTTATTTCACAAGAACTGACCAGTAGATCCTTCCAGCAGGAATTCTGAGAAAATGTTTACAGTAACATTTCCCACACAGCACCCTTTCACCCACCACCCGCAGCGATATCTCCTTACCAAACACTTAACAACCACTAATGACAATAAGCCGGTTGACAATGTGAGCGCCACTTCCTTCCAGTACAAGAATAGATTCTTGTATTTCTGCCATTGTCGACTCGAATTTGCTAGGCATTTGCAGTCAGTTCAAAGACAGTGAGTGAACAGGTGAATTCTAGTGCGTGTTCAGTATAAGTGGTTAGCCCGATTTACAAGAAACTGATACAAGCAACTCCATTACATTTTTCAAAATATGTTATTGAACTTTGATGTGCTCTAAGAATAGTAAATTGTGTCATCTTCTTTGTTGTGTATTTACATGAACATTCTAGAAAGTGCTATGTTAACATGAACATTCTAGTCAGTGTTGTGTATTTAGGCTACTTGAGTTAACACGAACATTCTAGTCACTATGCCCACAACATTCCAATCTGGAACATTCGATTCTGGAACTTTCCAGCTACTATGTTTATATGCACCCGCGGACTGTAGACGACAGTTCCGCTCAAGTTAGTTCACATTGTGTATCGTTGTGTATCGACTAGTGTTTAATAAACCGTTGTGTTATATTAACAAGTGAAGATTATTTATCTTGTATCTCCCACGACATAACATTCTTATTATTATTATTATTGACGTTTCGGCCAGCTACGGACCACGTTATTTCAACTGCTCTCCTCCTCGAGCTTTAAAATTCGCCCAGCAACGCCTCATGTGTTCTAGATGCTGCTGTTTCCAGGCTTCAGTCCACGTCTTGACTGTTGTTAGTTTAGGATTTTCCTGGAAACTCTGGTGTTCTTATAGTTTCGTCTTAAGGGGCGTGCACATCTGAATATCGTTGTATGTAATTCCTACTTCTTTTAAATCCTTTTCTACCTGTGTGAACCACGCTCCCTTGGTTTTCTTACCCAGAGTAAATAGTGTGTTATTATTATTGTAACTGGTAGTTGCAGTAATTAGACAGAAGCAAATACTGTAGATCTTGTGATCCGGTTTTTATTTTGTGCGAAGTAGCCTATGAGAAATGCCTAGAAAGAAAAGAAGAGAAGGGTCCAGGGTGGAGGGGGCGCTAGATAATTCATGTTTCAGAAGGAAAGAAAGAGTCTGAGAACCCCTGAACCTACAGTTTAGGTCTCCCGATATTATAACTGGATCCCTGTCATTTGTCTTGTTTATGGCTTCGCTTAATATATCTAGGCCTTCCGTCGTGAATTCTGGTTGTGTATTCCAATGATTGTTACGGAGTTTGTCTTCACGATCAGTGTATTTTCTCCTTTGAAGAGAGCCTCTACTGGTGCTACCTGTTCCGCCAAGGGTTCACAACTTGTAGGACGTGGGTTGGCGACCACGGGACCCCAGCTGAGTCCGACATTGCTTCCACTTGTGCCGGGCTCCTCTCCGTCTTCTTTCCTATCGACCTCTCTTGGTCAACTCTTGTTCTCTTCCGACCCCGATGGTAATAGGGTATCCGAAGCCTAGGGAGTCTCTTCCTTTCCCGCCTTAATTGGCCCTTCTTTCATCTTTCCTGATTCCTCATTCTTCGAGGGATCAGCCTTCTTTTTCTTTTAATTGTATTTCCTTTTCTCTTTAAGATTCCCGCACCGTTTTGTGAATTGGCTCCCCGTGTATCTAAATTACATTTTGTAAGTCTTTTTCCATCCAAATTTCCTTTTGTGAGTATTTTCAATCTACATTGCATTTTGTAAGTATTTTCGATCTAAACTCCATTTTGTAAGTATTTTCAATCTAAATTGCATTTTGTAAGTACAGTAGGCTACAGTATTTTGAATTGGGTGCCGACATATTGTGAGTATTTAGAATCTAATTTACATTTTGTAAGTATTTTCAATTTCCATTGCATTTTGTAAGTATTTTGAATTTCAATTGCATTTTGAGAGAAAAATCTGGTTGGGCATTTTCAATCTAAATAACATTGTGTAAGTATTTTGAAATGAATTTAAATTGCATTTTGTGAGTATTTCGAATCTTCATTGCATTTTGTAAGTATTTTGAACCTAAACAATATTTTGTGCGTATTTTTCAATCTAAATTGCTTTCGTGAGTATTTTTTCGTCTAAATTGCCGGTACCTTTTGTAAGTATTTCCACTCTACATTTTGTGCATCGTTTCAATCTAAGTTCCCTTTTTGTGAGTATTTTCAATCTACCTTGGTTTTCGTCATGGTTTCCATTTCATTGTCATTTTCGCTATCACCCAGACCATTAGGGACAATAACCTAGATGTTAGACCCCTTAAAACAACAATTATCATCATCATCATTGGTGCTAGCTGTGGTTTTGACATGCATGTTATACCGCCACTGGGCCTGCCTCGTTGACCATGTTGTACTAGGTCGTGGGTGCTGTAATATATATGTATGTATGTATTTATTTATTCATTTATTTATTTATTTATTTTAAAACGCACAATGTGCAAGACTCACAATCATTCTGTGCAAAACCTAGTTAAAGTAATTGCCCTTCCTGCACAACTCAGTACGATCACATTGTTTCCCACACAATAGACACACGCATTCCTACGAGTGGAATGTCGTGGAGCATTATCTTGAAATGAAATCCATGCACATCCACTCAGCTAGTCTATGTTAATGCATTACACAAGACGCATATTTTAGCTAGATGACGAGACATCTGGTGGTGATGAAATAGACCCGTCACGATACGTTTTTCGTTTAATTAATTGAATAAGGCACACAAATTGTGTATATAAAGATATTACATTTCATGTAAACATAAGTCTATTATAGGCCTATTTCGCTTTGTGCATTCCACAACATGGTAACGAGGACAAGTCGAATCACACAGTGCACACACACAACTATCGTCAGGTTCATGATAGATCTTAGTTTTGCAGAGTTTATGGTGGTATCCATGAACTGCCATAGCATTGACAAAATGTCGGAGATCCTGGTCAGCATTGGTCCAAGTCCTATTCGTCATTGCTTCAGCCGAGTAGAAGTCAATACAAATGTCATTCCTTTTGGCCAATCATTCGTCCGAGAGTTTCTTCCAATTGTTTGTATAAGGTAGTGCGATCTTGAATCTCAAATCTACAATTAAAAATGTCTCCTTTTCAAGTTCATAAACCAGCCTTGATATAGTAAATCTGGATACACAGAGGGTTGTATTTAAATAACGGAATAACGGGCTTGGATTTTTTTTTCTAAAGTGTGTAGGTCATTCTTCGTTAGCTTATCCCACATGATTTCCAGACCATATGTTAAAATAGGAATTATTTTTACGTCAAACAAGATCATGGCCGTCTTATGAGATAATCTATTTACATTCTTGATGTCAAAAATTGCTTTCATAGCTGACGCAGCACGTAGCCTAATATGAAGCCTAAAGGAGTTTACTGTCGTTTGTATCGTCAAGCCTAGATATTTAAAACTGTTTACATTGTGTAATGTCTCCGCTTTATAAGTCACTTTGTCACTTGAAGATACTCTCCCTCCCTTCCTGAAAATCATGTAATCAGTCTTTTCAATGTTCACTTGAAATTCGTTTGTATCTGTCCACTTCTCCAATGCACCCAATGCCTTTTGTAGCTCTTGAACATCATGTGATCCTAGAACCACATCATCAGCATACAAATACATGGTTACATCTTTCGACACATCTTTTATCGCTTGAACCACATCATACATAGCTACATTAAACAATAAAGGGCTAAGAGGGTCACCCTGTAGAACGCCATTTGTCTGCCTGATTTCCCTCGATGAAGTTATATTGTCTGAAATGACGACAGTATTATTTCTTAACATGTTGTGAATCAGAATAGTTAGCGCCTTGTCCTCTACAAGGGAATCAAGCTTCGACGATATAATGTCTCTTTTAAGATTATCAAAGGTCTTGGAAAAATCGATGAACACAGTGTGAAATTTACCCCTTGGTAGTCGTAGGATGTTTTGTATATCGTCCAGTAGATTTCTTATTGCTTGCAGTGTACTTCTTCCTCTTCTAAATCCGAATTGCTCTTCTGGAAGTTTGGTTTCGATTTCTTCCGTCTGTCGAGTGGTTATTAGCTTGCTGAGTATCTTTAACAAAGTATTCTCGAGAGCGATTCCTCTGTAGGAGTTTGGATCAAGTATAAAACCTTCAATGTGGAGGTTTTCCACACTTTCGGGATGTATCCTAGTAATATCTATTTATATGAATAAGTTCTGTTAGGAAAGTCTCTGTTAATACTATTATATCTTCTTTAAGTGAGTTGCCTAGATGCAAACCTGTCCATGTCCACTTTTCCAAAAAAAAATGGCAACGCTGGATTGTAGAGCTAGACTTATTACACATGCCAGAAATGCTATTAATGCTCAAAACTGCCCATGTCCTATGAATATCAGCTCCCGAAAAGTGTGGTTGGATTCAAATCTGTGCATGTCCATCCAGGGGCGGATTTACCCAAAGTTACGCTATAGGCACCTCTCCATTGAGCGCCCCTCCTCACTTGAACCCCCCCGATTTTTATGATAAGGCATAGCCACTCGCATGAGGTAAGGCTCGGAAAAAAGGAATAAACAGATATATGGCAGACAGCATACGTTTATGCTTGAATTTTTACGCAGGTAAAACATTGTCAATTCAATAAAAAAAAACAGTTTGGAGTAAAACTACATGACACAGTTAACTTTAAATTGTGCTCTGAAATTTTACATCTTAATTTATAGCTGAAGAAGGGACCAGTACTAGAGGCCCCGAAACATGTACCACATAATAACAAGTTCATAACTTATAAACAAGAGTTTAGTGCTTTTCAGTCGGTCAACACGAATTTACCCAAAAGAGCTGGGTTATGCCACAATCCTGAAATAAATTACACGAGATTAATAAATAAATATGTTGACCGACTGAAAAGCACTAAACTCTTGTTTACTAAGGCAACACTGAAAAAATGGCTTCAAACCCCACAATGTTTATAACTTGTTTTAAATAAATGTATTGACTAGGCGGAACAGTTTCTCTTTTGTTATATAGTTAACTTTTATGCAACCATAACTCTTTATGAATACATTTTCCAAAAATAAAGTTTAGCCTTAATTCATACAGCAACAAGAAGTTCCGTGACGAACTAAAGAGCCTACTTTTCTTAAAATTCATGCCAATGATTAATCTATATGGATCTATCTAGAATAATGACGACATTAAGTGGTAATATCGAAATTTCTAATTAGTTCAAAATACTGAATACCTGGCAAATTGTAGCCTAATAGAGAACTACAGTTGGCAGCCCTGGTGACTGAATATATTCTTAGTTCCATCTCTTAAGGTACAGAATACAAAATTTTGTTGAAGTCAAATGGATAGCATGGACGTTACATGCAGTTAAACATTGGATCTAACAGCGCGTAAAATCATGTTGGCAACAATGACATACATGTATTGGTCAGAAATAATCTGAAATAATCTGATCTATTGTTGTGTCAATTTTGAATGAAATTCATTAATTAGTACAGAAGTTATATGCATTTTAAAATTGGACCTATCAGCAGGCTTAGAATCATGTTGGCAGCACTGGCTTAGGCCTATATTAGTTACACCAAATTAGTCTAGAATGTCAGGTACTATACGTGTGCAAAGTTTAGAGCTATTGGCTTGCATACTTTCTGATATATTAATATTAGGGTAACAAAAATAGAGACAGCATTTATTAACAGTTGGCAGCCCTGGCTACTCTTAAGAATCGGCATAGTCATATCAGTTATGGTACACATAGCACACACGAAATTTGGTTGAAATCCAAATGATATTATAGAAGTTACATGTATTTGAAGTTGGACCTCTCAGCAGGCTTAAAATCATCTTGGTAGCACTGACGTATATAAGTTACTCCACATTAATATAGATGTCAGGTACTATACGTGTGCGTAGTTTAAAGCTGTCGGCTTGCATATTTTCTGATAAATGGGTATTTGGATTTTTAAAAAATGAGAGCATTTATTAACAGTTGGCAGCCCTGGAGGATCTTAAGAATACGCTCAGTCATCTCTGTTTAGGTACACGTAGCACATACGAAATTTAGTTGAATTCTAATTGATAGTGTAGAAGTTATATGCATTTAAAAATTGGACCTATCAGCAGGCTTACAATCATTTTAGCAACACTGCCATGTATGGCCTCCTGGAAATTAAACTGCAATATTATTATCTATACGTGTGCCAATTTTGAAATAGCTCCCATTCATACCTTCCAAGATATCCAACATGGAGCTCAAATTTCAATTGCGATTTTTCAGCAGTTGGTAGCACTGACATCACTTTCAAATATGGCCGTGAGATATTCAGGTATAGATCTATACTCCTACCAAATTTTGTTTCGATTGCTCCAGCCGTTTAGGAGTTGATAGGGGGACACACACACAGACAGACAGGCAGAAGGACAGACAGACAGACATTTGCCCGATCTCATAAGTCTACTTTTACCTCACTTTTGCAAAATGTGAAAAGTAGGCTAAAAATGAAGAGTAGCTTAAAAATAAAAACATTATTTACTGCTGTAACTGAATGAACTGCGGTAGCACGAAATATAGTAAAAAAAAAAAGTAGAACACACACTAATTTTAAAACGCATGAAGAGCAGTGTTACGAACGACATTTTAAATTGAACAAAGTGCCTCTAAAATACAAATAAGGCCAACTGCATATCTTCCTGAAATATATATTAGAGAATTAAAGTTCAGATTAAAAACATGAATGAAGACATAACGGGGCCTGCCTCAAGCACAACGAGTACTACTTCATAAGTTTCCTTCTTGCCTTCTTTGCGGCAAATTCATTAATTATGGCATCGCAGTTCAAGTTTTTCGTCATATCTTTTTCAATCGCTAGGAGTGCAATAGATTTTAACCTTTCTTCTGTAGTGACTGACCGCAAATAGTTCTTGACGCGATTCAGTACCGAAAATGATCTTTCTCCGGAACAATTGGTCACTGGAATGGTGAGAAGAATCCGTAAAGTAATGTTTACGTCCGGGTACATATCGTGTAAATCTTTTTCATGAAGGAAAGTGCTGAGCTCAGAGGCTGACTTACCTTTAAAATGTGCAATTTTTAAATGTTCCTTTAAATGCAAGCACTCGTCAGCCAGTGCACTTTCTAAGTCATCCACATACATTTCTGAGAGATCGTCAGCGAATTTTTATCATTGGTTCATCTAGGTCTAACAGGTTTTCTAGAAAATAAAATCTCTTATGGAGGACTTTGTAAGCCTCACTTCGCCTCTTAAGCCCAGCACTTAGTACATCCTGAATTTCATAAAATACAATGACGCGAAAATTTTCTGAGCCCTCTGACGGTACATATTCTCCTTGCTTTATCTCATCATTCCTAGTCTTTCGTTCCGGTCTTCTCTTTAGGTCGTAGGAATATTGAGCAATACTGCTTAATTCTTTGGCTTCTTTCTCATAGACATCGAAATTATCTCTTAAACTTGCACAATTTCCGCTAACGAAGCGTAACATTCTACCACAGTGCTCAAATTAGTGCTAACTTTTTGGAGCTTCAGGCTGACAGTATTAAATCTTCGTAGAATGGTACTCCAGAAAACAACTAGGAAAGCAGTTTCTCTTTGTAGGATATTGCTTAAGATGCCTTTGGCTTCACTCCGAGTGCTTGCATTTGGTTTCTGTCTTCGTGTATACTCTCAAGTGCTGCCACGATGCCACAACAGCCATCCCTCAGAGCTTGACAAGCGTCATATCGTGCCGACCACCGAGTCACTGACAGGCTGTTTGGTACGCGAGCAATAAAGTTATTTAAAATTTCCCATCCGTAGGTCGAAGCAGTAAAAAGGTTGTGCAGTTCTTGAGCTGTTAAAAATAACTTACAGATTCTGAACAAGATTCAGCGGCATGAGTTCCAACCAAATTTAGTGATTGGGGTGAGCATGGTGCATAGAGAGCTAAGGGATTCAAGGCCGCTATTCGAGCTTGCAACCCGGAATATTCGCCGGACATATTACTTGCGATATCGTAAGATTGGCCTCGAATATCCTCCACTTTCAAATCCAGATCTTCCAACTTAGCCTTTACTGCATCAAAAAGCTGCTCTGACTTGTGCCCGATGCTCGCCATAAAACCTAGAAACCTTTCTTTTGGTTCATCATTGGCCGTAACATATCTAATGATAAAAGTCAACTGATCGGTGTGGGAGAAATCGGGCGTCAAGTCAACACTTATTCCAAAATACTTAGCCTGCTTTAATTCTCCAACAATAGCCTTTTGAATTTCGGCCCCCATGACTGTGATAATTTCTTCAAACGTTGTTTTTGAGAAGTAAGATGTACTTCCACTTCCCTTCTCACTATACTTTTCCTTGTGTGTGGCTGAAAACGGGTCAAACTATGCCAACAGTTCAAGTGTAGCTAAAACATTGCCATTGGAATCGCTGCCAAAATGTTCGTCGTCTCCTCGAAATGCAAGCCCTCTTATTGCCAATGATATGATAACCTCACAGATACGAAGTAAGACCTCCCTCCAATAGAAAGTTCAGACTCGAGCTTCTAACTAATGCCATACCGTATCTACACGACTCGACGCGCTTTTCCTGTTCTTAAAACTTGCAGCGCAGTCCTTATGTGAGACTGAGGTTTCATGAGCCTCAGCGACAGTTAGCATTTTTCCAATCATTAAATCCTCGAGTTAATGATGACTCCTTCGACGAGGAATATAGTAAGCAAGCCACGCAAAACACACAGCCTGTACTTTGTGAGTAAACAAGCCACCACCGATCTTGAGTCTCTCCATCTTTCATTGTACGAACAAACATGTTTCTTTTGTCAGATACTTAGTTTTGTCGCTAAAAACTCTCTTAGAAGCATCAAAGCCATTGTTGATGTTCTGCTGAACTCCGTGAGTTGCTACAAGATCACGCATCTCTTCACTGATCGTCCACGTCGCAGGATCGGTGGAGTGCAAGTGCACAACGAGACCGTCAGCTGATGTTTTGTTGGGCGACACTGGTTGTACCTCAGATATTGGACACTGAAACAAAATAATGTTTCGAATACATCAATATTTTCTTTATCCCAGGAGTCTACCGTACTACATTTACATCCCTTTAAAAAACATAATAAATGAATGCTTAAACATTTTTTTTAGTAGTTTGGGTGTTATTGAGAAGGTTACGAGGCCATGAGGCAATGATTGCAGTGGCCTGCATGTTTGGTTATTTGTAAGTGTACTTTTTATGGTACCATTATTCGATAGCTTTGCTCGAGCTTTTGTCTGCGTTAGAAAGGATTGGAAGAAAAATAGTGATTATCAAATTTAGTTTCTTTAATAATCAAAGAAACAAAAAGTGTTCACCAATATTTAAACCAACTTTCGAGAGAAACATTATAGTCCGGAACCTCCGTGCCCACATCACAAAGAAGCGCTACTGCATCACAGTTACTGTATGGGCCTGTTTGCCGTCTCTTGATGAATACAGTACATTTGCATTTGTCAGTTGGCACAGGCTAGAGTAAAAGGTGGCTTTTCACCGATGTCTCAGTCTTACTCATGGCTGTGATTATATGGAAGCTACTGAGGTATGGGTGGTGCTTAGTTATGGCATTCAGGGCACAGTCAGTGCCTGTGGATGCTGTGAAAGGTTCTACTCATAGGGTTAGGTCTACTGTTCTGACTCAGTGAGGAAAGCAATGGCAAACTACCTCACTCCTCTTCTTGCCTAGAATGCCTCAATATTGCGCTGCCTTGGGTTTTTGTGGGTATCTACTCACATAACGTAACGGCGGTGCTTTTTGAGGATCCAACCAGCCTTCGGGCTGACTACCTAACAGACAGACAGACAGACAGACAGACATTGTATATATTGTTCAAAAGCTGGAAACATAAACGCGCCACAGCAGTACAAAAAAAAGGTGCAGAGGCTTAGGCGTTGCCCTGTTGCCCTCCCTACCATTGTTGAGTGTTGAAAATATCGAAATCCCCTCTACTTCATTGTTGTCACCGGTTCCTTCAACCATGTCATCACTGTGTGAGGATGTTTGCTGAGTGTTGTTTGTCCGCTGAGGAAAATTAAAATTTTCGTTGCTTTCTCCCCCTAAGGTGTCATTTGAATTAAATGTAGAATATTCATTCTCTATTTCATCAATGTTGGCTTGTTGGAGCTGAAAGGGAAAATCCCGTATTAATTAGAGCACTTCAAACATAGTACATTTTAAAAGAACAACTTTTAATATACTCTGCAGGCACGGTATGGTTTCTAGGCCAGTCTGAGTTTGTACGTGTGTCAATTTGTGCAACAGTGTATCAAGAAATCGCCTATTGGGAAAGGCCTACTTTGCGTAAAGTAATTCGTGTACGGTAGCTTACCTCAAGTTGCTGTACACCAGCGCAGTCAATGCGTCCGCAGAGCAAGAATTGTTATTGTTATCCGAATTTGCGTTGGAGGTGTAGGATTCACACGCGCACTAAACATCTCATTTATTTTCCGACATTTTGACAGGCTTTCTTATCCTCTTCAGCTTGCGGAAATGGTTTTGGTAACCAGACAACTTTTTGCTGCCCATAGTTTAAAACATTTACTTGCAGATCACATCACAACACAACGCAAGCTCGAACTTGCAAACAGGACTGGCAAGGGGGGCACTTTGATGCTACTACAATGCAAGCAAACCCAGCTACCGCAACAACAGCACGCGCTGCACAGCTCCGCTCGCCCACCTCCCCACCCCTCTCACAATTGTCGGGACGAAAGGGCGTCGAGCGATATAACGAAGAGCGAAGTGGAAGGGCATGCGACAAAGACACGATATTATTTCTAAATGTCTCTGCTCATTTCTCAATATTTATTTTAGCATGTATACTGCTATAATCCTAACTTAGCACATTTAAAGCCCTAGCAAGGAGGGTGCCTGACGGCGGTGCCCTTCGGGGCGCCTCCAGTACAGATCATTGCCGGTTGCCTAACCGAAGGTGCGCCTTGCGGCGCCCCTTGGACTGCGGCGCCCCTAGGCACGTGCCTATTTTGCCTTACGGTAAATCCGGCCCTGTGTCCATCGGTAAGTAAGGCGCAAAACTTTGCCTTGTCCCTTTCTACCAAACGCAATGAAGAATGAAGTCATATGACTAATGCAAGATGGCTGTCGTGTGTATGTAAACATTGAGCCCTTGTCTGTGTTTTAACGTTTTTGCTTAATGTTATACCCACTGTTTTCATCAAAATAAATATGGAACATGTCAATAATGTTGATCAAGGCATTACAGAAACAACACCTGACCGCGGGTACGCCGTGAAGATCAGTAGAAACGAAACACGGCAAAAGTGAACAGATATGTATTTTGTATTTACATCATGCAGTAGATAGTGTGATTCTGAGCATTAGAATAACATTTCAGGGTGTAGGCCTACTTGTGTAAAAGTAAGAAATACCATTGTGGACTAGCCTACTATATCTAGCATAACCTAATATGGCTCTATGAATGACAAATCTAACTTATATTGTTTATGTGTGTGATTTCAGATATTCGTCAAAAGGACTTCCAGAGTATCCAAAATGTGGTCATCGAAGTGCATGGGACTGTGCTAGCCTGCGAATGGACGATATTAAATCGTTTCATAACAGCTTTTATGCAAAATGTGATAAAATTTATCAAGATAACTTCATTCTGAAGCACATGAAGATCGAGACGCCTTCGATATCTCGTTGCAGGGGAGACAGGAAAATCAACAGTGGACAGACAATCTCTTATTTTGTACGAAATAAAGTACCAAGTTGGTCAGTGAATGTGAAAGTATGCCGTGAATCATTTCTGAATATTCTTTGTGTTTCTAAAGCAAGTGTTACGAAATTATAACTCTCGAAAGCCTAACCGGCGTGTAGGTTCTTTTATAATACTTATTTTATTTCCAAAAAACAAGAAGACATGTTCAGCCATGCCCTTCAAACAGACTACAGATCAAGATACAGAGCCCGCTTAGAATAAACGGACAAAAATGAAAAGCAAAGAGTAGTGACCAAAGTCCTTCACCTGAAATAGATAACAATCATTAACACACTCCCACCTTGAGACATTTGTTTCAACACTTTGTCATTTTAGTATTGCAGTTTATGTCAGTGGAAGGAATACAAATTTTATACACAACAATTATTCTTGAATCTTCAAAAAATCAAAATGAAAAACAACGAAAGTATACACGTTCTTTTTACAGTTCACTCCAAAAACCTTGATGGCACTTATACTTTTCTTCCACATCTTGTCTTCACCATGGAACAGCCAACACCTACAGGCATCTCCCCAGCTACTGGTTCCAACTATAACTGGTCTTCTAGGGGTAGGGTCTACTGGTTACCACTACACCAAGCTTCAGATGAGATCTCTAAAGGATCTATCCATTGTTTTTGTGATGCCATCAGGAAGCCTATGCTGCTGCAGTGTTTATTAGATTAGAGAACAGTTCTGGGGTAAGAATTCAGCTCATTCAAGCAAAATCTCGCGTGGCACCGATAAAAGACACCAGTAAACCTAGGCTAGAATTGCTTGCAGCAGTTATTGGTGCTCGACTGACCACTGGACTGGCCGAATCAGAGTTCCAGATGATGTCTTCAGCCGTGCTACCCTTTCCACTCCATCCTTCCCTGGGATAAGTTCCTGTACAATAGCAATAGGCCAAACAATTTTCTTGCTGTTGTCTGAGCCTATTAGAACAACTTCCCCAGTCATCAGGTTGTGCTTCTGATTCTTGAAGTAAGTTTGAGTGGACCAAGATACTCAGTTCTGAACCATTGCCTCAAGCATTCGATTAATTGTTGTTGATACCGTAGTCCTTTTCCTAAATCAGTGACATAAGCAGAATCACAATTGGGTACTCCAATCTCCTTTACACCTTGGATAAACATAGAGGGAGTGATGGGAACAGAATCAGAATTGTCCTCTGAGGCGTAGGTCAAGGGTCTGGAGTTCAATATTGCTTCGCAGTCACACAGTACTGTTGACAACTCCTCCACAGTTAATCTAGATCTCCCAAGCGTTCTCTTCAGAAGCTGCTTCAGAAGACCGATGAGCCACTCCCACCATGCTGCAGTTGGTGGATTGAACCGCCAGTCAATCCGTTCCACATTGCTGTATTCTGCTATTTTCTCCCAGTTAATAGCGTTTAACATATTGGAGGCTCCTGTAAAGTTGGTTCCGTTATCTGAATACACAATGGCTGGTCTTCCACGACGAGCCACAAATCGTCGAAAGGCTTGCAAAAAGTGTCCAGAAGGTAACGAAGAGACTATCTCCAAATGAATCGCTCGGTAGACTACACACGTGAAGAGACAAATCCAAACCTTATTTTCACGAGTATATAGTGGTCCCATTAAATCAACACCTATTATCTCAAACACTGCATCATCTCTTACACGTGTCTCCGGTAAAGGTGGGGAGCTAACAACCATCTTCCTCCCACCATGTCTCTTGCATTCAGGTCCTTCCCACCATTTTGATGTTACAAACTTCCTAATAGGACACCCTCTGCTAGGAAGATCAGCTGGATTTTCTTTTCCAGGTACCGGTATATGTCTCAAGGCTTATTTTGGGGTAAGTTTCCTAATTTCATGCACTCGATTACTCACAAAGGTTTTCCATTGTTCATCTCGTTTGATCCATGCTATCATGGTAGACGAGTCGCTCCAGAAGAACAGCTGAAGACCTTTAAATTTCATCTCTTGTAGCATGGAAGTGGTCAGTCGAGCACCAATAACTGCTGCAAGCAATTCAAGCCTAGGTATACTGGTGTCTTTTATCGGTGCCACGCGAGATTTTGCTTGAATGAGCTGAATTCTTACCCCAGAACTGTTCTCTAATCTAATAAACACTGCAGCAGCATAGGCTTCCTGATGCCATCACAAAAACAATGGATAGAACTCAGAGCATTATCACTGTCTACCATTGTTATCCACCTTGGAATCTTAATATCTTTCAGAAGTGTCAAGTCTGCCATCCAAACTATGAAAGAGTGTTTGAGATCCTCTTCCAGCTCTTCATCCCAACCTCTTTTTTGTTATCCAAGACTTTTGGAGGAGAATCTTGGGGAAAAGTGTCACTGGACATAAAAAACCGATGGGATCAAATAACCTCTGTGCTAAAGATAATACTGATCTTCTAGTGATCCTGTTCACAGGCGCGGATTCAAGGGGGGGGGGGGGGTCACGGGGGTCATGACCCCCCCCCAAACGGAGACCAAATTTTTTTTTGCAAACTCAAAAAACGAAAACACCAGACAAATAAAACTTAACGAATTTTAACTGAAAAACAGTTTTGTTTCATTTTATTCAATACTGAATTATCTTTATTGGAATTATTACGTTCTGTTACAACTGTACATATTTACAACTTCTAACCTCTTGTATAAAAACTATTAGTTATACAACAAAATCAACTCGTCTATTTTGTTTAGCAAACCTTGTGATTACCGAATCGATGTTTATAGTGATGTCACGATGAATGTGCAGCAATGCACGGATAGGAAACTGGGGCTTTTTTCGCACCAAAAATTTTTGCCGACGTCCAAACTGCAAGCTTGGTTGGCAATTTAAGCTGTGACTTTCTCCCTTTGTCGGTATCAACTCGACTTGCCGAAACTGTAAAGGTACCTTGATCCTTTTCTCGAAGCTCGATGTAAGAGTCGCATAACACGCCGTTGCAATTTGTACGAATATTTTTGGTGCGCTAAACGCATCAAATTTCTATCCATGAAGCTTGCAAAAAAAATGGTCTGGTTTTGTACGTTTGGTTATTTTGTGATTGCGTTTTTAGTGATACCATTTTACTTAACAACTTCGATTCTCTGACCCCCCCCCCCCCCTCCCAAAGCCAAACTCTAGATCGAATCTCTGACCCCCCCAAAACCAAACTCTAGATCCGCGCCTGCCTGTTCATGTCTTCACTTTCCCAGAAATCAGTGTTTACAAACAAGACATCTTCTTTCTTGTCCCAAAGAAGACCTAAAACTGCAGTAGGCTAAATGCCTTTCAATGGAAGTTCAGGATTGGTAAACTACCACCCTCTTAAATCAAACTTGCCCTTAGCAAATATATAGTGGATTGCTTTATGAAGCACCCTAGCTCATTTTCATCACGAACACTTGCTACACAATTATCCACATAGAAAGACTTCAGCAGTGTAGTAATAGTAGTTGAGGATTAGGGAGGACTTCCATCTTTTCTGGGCATCGAACAGATCTTTAGATGGTGTTCTATAACGGCACTCAACAAAAAGGGATTACAAATCACACCGAAAACTACTCGGGTGTGTCGAAATATTCTCAAGTTACCAGACTTGTCAAACCACAAAAATCTTAGAAAGTCTCTGTCCTCTAGCAAGACTGATCTGCAAGAAAGCCTTTTTTTTATCCGCTATCACTCCTATCTCATGAAGTCGGAAGCGAAGCAAAAGTGGTGGAATTAATTCGATCAAGTTAATGCCTTTGTCAATGCATTGGTTTACAGATGGGCATCCTTGCTCTCTTGCTGAAGCATCGAAGACTGGCCGAATGGGGGTTGTACTATTTTCTTTAAAAACAGGCCTATGAGGAAGATAATGCCCATTGTCCCACTCTTCTCTTGGTATTTCTTCTATAACATCATCCCTTAACCATTCAGTCAACACAGCATCATAACGCTTAAAAGAATAACTGCCCACCATCTTCTTCACTGTCGAGTCTGCGCTTTGCCAGGTTGAAATTCCCAGGAAGGGGTGGGTGATCTTGTAACCAGGGCAACTGAACCTCATACCTTCCATCTTCATTTACACAAACAGTTTTCTCAAAATGGTATTTGGCTAGGCGTTTCATCTCAGCCTTGTTGGTTCTCATTATTGGATCCTCAATTCCTAATACATCTAAGTCCCACAAGGTAGTTAATGACTTCTCAGTGGACAACATTGACAAGACCATCATTGAACGGTTAATGTTCCCTGAGCTTTCATTTTTGTTCTTCCCCATGATTGTCCATCCCAAGTGTGTTTCGATAGCCACAATACGACAATTAAGATTCTTCTTCCTTCCAGTCAACAGCTTACCACAAACATCTGCTCCAATCAACACATCGATAGGATCCCCATTATCACCAGTAAGCTTTATTCCTTTGTCTTCCAGTTCGCTCAACCACGGACCTTCTCGAGCAGTGGGCACATTTGAACAAATAACGTCCTAATCCAAAGCATCAATGTTGCATGCATATTCCCCATCCACACTACCTAACCTTACTTTGTAACACTGGTGTTCATATGGCCTAGAATGAGAACCACCAAAGAGTGCATGTACCACACAACCATTGCCTATAGACTGGTATTCCATCTGTTTGGCTAAGTCATTCCTAACATAGGATCTCTGAGAACCGTCATCGAAGAGAACACGTATTGGTTTTTCAGCAACACCCTTAATTACGGCAGTCAAGGTTTTCAAAAGAACTTGTCCACAATTCACATTTGACAAATGGTTCTCGACTAAAGGAATATCAATTGTGTTAGAATTGACAGACCCACTGGCTTTGTTACACATGAGAGGTACGTGCCTACCCTCACAAACAATGCATTTTTAAAAAGTTTTACATTTCTTACTAGTATGGTTGGGTTTCAAGCAGCCGAAACAGCACCTTTTATCTCTGGCAACTTTCCTCTTCTCCTCCAAACTAAACTTACGAGCTTTGTAACAGTCCATGCTGTTATGAGTTCCATCACAGAAGATACATACGGGTTTGGAAGATTTAACATTAATTAGACGGGCCGCTGTTGGTAACTTACTGCCACTAACATTCTTGCCTTTTGAATCAAAATGAAATCCTTCTATGGCTATCGATATCCTTTCCTCACTTTCCACTTCCGGCTTTAAAGATGCCATCAAGTTACCCAGCTTTGAATTTTGTGCTGACACCCCCGAGGTGAATGAACTCCTCTGCCCAGCACGTAACAGATCCTCTGATAGGCACGATTCCACAAGTGGAAAAAGCATTGCAGCATACTTCTCTGATGTCACTCCTAGCGTCTCTAAAGCACGAAGTTGTGTTTCTATGCGATCATACATGGACGGAAGATCAGGTTTATCGCTACTTGTGGTTAAATCGAGGGTTAGTTTCAGAAGCTCCCTAACATACTGTATACGTACTTCAACAAGTAATTCATCAGGCCTGTATCTAGACTTCAAACTATCGAGAACCTTTTGATAGTTTTCACTAATTGGTGGGAAACTTTCAACTATCTCGCGGGCGAGAGAGTTAGGTAATGTTGATTGTAATAAGTACTGAGACTTATCTTCCTGGGCTATATCAGGATCTTCATGTATTTTTCGGAACTGTCCCCAGAACGCCAACCATTCCCTTACATCCCCTCCAAACTTCTTAAATTCTAACAAAGGTAATTTAAAATTGCGTTTTGCATGAGCTTCGTTTGAAGACGTCAGGTCAGATGAAGCATTTAACATGTCAGCTATCTTACCTTTCATGTAGTTTTCATATTTCACTTCCAATAGTTTGGCCTTACTTGTGTATTCGTCCGCAGAAGTCATTTCCTTTTCCAGATCTGCAGTTGTGTAGTCTTCTGTTAGCATAACCTCTATAATTTCTACATCCAGTTTTGCTAGATCTCGGGCTTTGTTCTTGAACACCGCCAGGTTTGCCTCCACAAGCATCTCATCACCATTCTTCGTTATATCATTGTCCACGTAGTTATATATTCGCGTAAACGAACTCCGAATAACACTTATTTTCTTCATTAAAGAATCAATTTTATCTTTTGTCCTGTCACGGTCGCCACAATGTTACGAAATTTTAACTCTCGAAAGCCTAACCGGCGTGTAGGTTGTTTTATAATACTTATTTTATTTCCTAAAACCAAGAAGACATGTTCAGCCATCTGCTTCAAACCGACTGCAGATCAAGATACAGAGCCCGCTTAGAATAAACAGACACAAAAAGAAAAACAAAGAGTACGGTAGTGACCAAAGCCCTTCACCTGAAAGATATAACAATCATTAACAGCAAGGGTGCAAAATATCGCACGTCATTACCAGGAAACTCACGGCCAACGAGAAATACTGGCCCTGGTGCGCTTTTTTGCTGTCAGCAATGTAGTGCTCACGGCTAACGAGAAATACTGGCCCTGGTGCGCTTTCGTGACGTCAGCAATGTAGTGCAGTTGCACCACTTCCGGTAGGGTTATGCACGACGGGAACATAAACCGTATACGCTGCCGAAGTCAACGTCACTTCCGCTCCGTTGCTAAGCAACTGGAGCAATACAACATGGCTCCCTTGTAGCTTGCTTAGTCGTTGAGCCGTCATTATTTCCTATTTGTATCGTATAAAACTGTACATGCATGGATGTTCAGAGGCAAGAAAGCATAGAAAAGTATATCTTCCACAGTAATTTAACATAGCTGTCCAATAAAGTTGTAAAATATTGCGTACGAGATGCACATTACGTCTTCGTGCATAGGTTGTAGAGATGTGGCCTACGATATTTAACTTAAATGAAGTGAAAACACGAAAATATAACATTCCTGGATATTGTGAATCACGTCCCGTATGAATGATTAATACTACGGAAAATATAGATCCGAAGGCCCTACCAGTAAGTGACGAATAAAATGAACTTAAGGGAACTGTTTAAAATACAGTATTTTGCATGAGAGTTTAGGCCAAATCTCATCAACGGCTTTAGAAGAAACAAAGACTGCATTTCAATACAATTTGTGTGTTTACCGCAACTCCTCATTTGTTTGAAAACAAATCAAATTATACCTTAGTTTGGAGTTCAGAAATGAATTTAATGAGGTAGGCCTATACTAACAAAAACATTATCTAGAAAATATGTATGCTACCCACCCCTTCATGATTCAAATTCATTTCTTAACCAACATAACTAAATTAACTCAGCCTACATTTCTGTTAGGGGTTAATGGCCTCAATAACCACCAACACCATCTACCTGCCATTTGGTACCGTATTACATAATTCACCACAACCTATGATAAAATGACCTGTTACAACTACAATTAAATTCATTTGCTCAATAACAAAAAGGCCTATTGCGAGGGGAGAAAAACACATCCACACTTCTGAGGAGCATGTAAGTTGAATCGCAGGGGAGTAGCCTACTTCCCAATAATATAACAGTTCTTCCTGATACGGTACCTATTAAATATGTTTGGTATAAACATTGCAGTTAAGTATTAAGCCTCGATATTTTGAATCGAATTATAGTTTTATTATAACTCATAATAACTTAAATGTACAATACTGTAGCATTCCAAAACTTCATTGAACTAGCCTAATTTTACTGTCCAATGTTTGAAAGATTGTCCAGATAAGTAATGCACAAGAAACGATTAAAACATTTTCTAACAATCTTGACATAATGCCATGATATCCTGGTTCGCCACTATCCTCATCACCTCATTTCTTGACATCACTGACTTTTTCACCGAAACTTCCCTGACAATCACAACAAGACTTGCCACTCCATCACTTCAGAAATAAGCAGTATTCATTGGCTTGAATAATGTCACTTTACGGTGCTGTAACTTTGTTGCAGAGTGTAGGCCTAGGCAAAGTGCAAAGTGCAAAAAATAAAATATTTATGCAGAAATTTCCAGTGTGGGATAGGCCTAGTTGTTATTTGGAAACACAATTCACTGCTTAAAAAAATTAAGTGAAAAATCACCACTCAGAGAAGTTGTAGGATGAAATTTATTGCTGTTAGTGAATCAGCCTTAAGGTTATGTAGGTTGTCGTTTATAATACTTACAGTACAAGCCATATTTAGTTACAACTACACTCCCCCAATGAACCAAAAACCCTTTATGTGACATACTGTATATGTCCTAAATATCTCACTATTATAGATATACAGTATCCACTAAATGTTGTTATAAATAAATATTTATAATTTGTAGTACGCGCCATGCAATTCTTACCTCAGGAGTGAGGTCAACTTTATTCATACTATCTCGCAAAATTCTCGTACTTTATCCATAAAATTCCACTTCTATTTTGTAGCTCCAACACTGTAGATGATCTCCACGGGAGGCGTTTGCCTTATTTCACGCATATTACACCTTTTTATCCACAAAATTCAAGACGCTGCGCAGCGTTAATGCAGCTTCCTATGTATAAAAAGCCTAGCAACCAGTTGTTTGGGTCCAATGTGGCTGCGCCCATGCGGTTGCTAGGCGCGTCACTTCGGCAGCGTATTGTCTACAAGATGCTGAAATCACATAAACCTTAACCCATAATATAATATCAGAAAACACGCTGTATAAAGCATTGACCCAACACAGCCATGGTTTCTGGCAAAACATACATGGTAATTACAACCCAAGCCTAACACTGATCAATCTTATGAAGTCCAATACTGCGTCAAAATTTACTTATTTATTCATTACTCTAAGTAGAACCAGTAGATCACTTATCTTTAAACGTTGTAGTTGGACACGAGGTAATACCTTTCAGGAGTATGTTATCTTTCCCTGGCGGTTGCCTGTTAATTATGTGGAATTACTTGACGGTTACAAAGCGTTCAGGAAGGTTATGAAAAGCTATGAATAGTGCCGGACAATGTATGCATGTATAACTCTTATAGTTGAACGATATACATAAATGTATCAAACGTTTTTGTAATAGAAAGATATTCACGGACATAATATTCTATGGTCTTTGTCTTACTGCCGGTGTGGTAGTCATCTTGTCTTCATAATTGAATCTGTATAAATGCTGGTATTCATTTACCACTTGTCTTCATAGAAGGTGAGTCGTTAGTCGGTGGCGAGTGTATTCCGCAGATCTCTTCTATAAACGTGTTAATTGCAGTTCCCCCCTTAAAACAACAATAACTAAGTAATACTTTCACTGCAAGCTTCTTTGATCTAATTATACTCATACCACTACTCATGTCCACATAAGTTATTCACAACGAAGGTCACAGGCTCTACAACTCAACTTACTGTACTCGTTGTAGCTATTAAAGACACAACAAATCATTGAATCCTAATTCAAGTGGACTTTTGTTACGAGTAACTTCAACATGTAAATAGGTTATCTATAGCTGGCGTAGTTTTGTAAACCTGTACGGTATAATTTATCGTGCTTGAAAACACACGGAACATCTAAACTGGGTCCATTTCAAGATGATTGATATAAAATATTGCAGTTCTGCTGGTTATGAATTGCTCTCGACTTAAACGTACAAGCACCATCAAGCACTACATTGCCTACGTCACTAAAGGATTAGGTTACGCGTCATGGCCTGTCTTTCTCGTTGGCCGTGTGTAGTGCTGTTGCACCACTTCGGTAGGGTTATGTATGAAGGGAACATAAACCGTATTGTCTACAAGATGATGAAATCACAGAATACTGGTACCCCATATCATACCAGATAATACGCTGTAAAAAGCATTGACCCAACACAACCATGGCTTCTGGCAAAACTTACATGGTAATTACAACTGAAGTCTTACACTGATCAATCTTATGAAGTCCTAAACTTAGCCACAATTTACTTATTTATTAATTACTCTAAGTAGAACCAGTAGATCACTTATCTTTAATCGTTGTAGTTGATCACAAGGTAATACTTTTCAGGAGTACCGGTATGTTATCTTTCCCTGGCGGTTGCTTGCTAATTATGTGGAATTACTTGACGGTTACAAAGCGTTCAGGAAGGTTATGAAAATCTATGAATAGTGCCGGACAATCTATGCATGTATAACTCTTATAGTTGAACGATATACATAAATGTATCAAACGTTTTTGTAATAAAAAGATATTCACGAACATAATATTCTATGGTCTTTGTCTTACTGCCGGTGTGGTAGTCATCTTGTCTTCATAATTGAATCTGTATAAATGCTGGTATTCATTTACCACTTGTCTTCATAGAAGGTGAGTCGTTAGTCGGTGGCGAGTGTATTCCGCAGATCTCTTCTATAAACGTGTTAATTGCAGTTCCCCCCCTTAAAACAACAATAACTAAGTAATACTTTCACTGCAAGTTTCTTTGATCTAATTATATTCATATCACTACTCATGTCCACATAAGTTATTCACAACGAAGGTCACAGGCTCTACAACTCAACTTACTGTACTCGTTGCAGCTATTAAAGACACAACCAATCCTTGAATCCTAATGCGAGTGGACTTTTGTTACGAGTAACTTCAACATGTAAATAGGTTATCTATAACTGGCGTAGTTTTGTAAACCTGTACAGTATAATTTATCGTGCTTGAAAACACACGGAACATCTAAACTGGGTCCATTTCAAGAAGTTTGATATAAAATATCGCATTTCTGCTGGTTATGAATTGCTCTCGACTTAAACGTACAAGCACCATCAAGCACTACATTGCCTACGTCACAAAAGGATTAGGTTTACTCTCCATGGCCTGTCTTTCTCATTGGCCGTGCAGAAAACTGGAGAAATGGAGAGAAGAGGTGGTGATCGCCAAAGCATGAAAAATGAACCCAAATGACCGGAAGTGATTTCTCATATTAAAAGGTATGTTCCAACTGAATCACATTACTGCAGGGAGAAAAGCTGTCGCGTGTACTTACCTGCGACTCTCAACATAAAGAACATGTGGCGACATTATAATTATTCCAGAAAAGCGAGTCATGTAGAACTTTTTTCGAACCATATTTAATTCAAAATTCAACATTGGATTTGGTGCCCTGAAAACAGACGTTTTTTCCATGTGCCTCAGTCTTCTGGAACAGATCAAAACTGCAAAATGTGAACGTAAGAAAACTCAACTTATGGGTCAAAAGAGACGTCATATGAAAATTTATTGCAGCCAAATAGCCATTGTTACATTCCTAAATATACATTACATTCATAATTATGCACTAATAACAAAATAATGTTATTGTCAATATCGAATTACGCTACCCGCGTATCTGTTCGATTACTAGGTACAGAACATAATCCATTTCGTTGTGTGACATTAGAAATATATTTATTACACAAGCAATTCTACTACACATCTTTTTCCATTTCGGATCTGAGAACAATCGCCGCCATAGCGACCAAACAGATTGTCGTGGTGACGCAGGTATCGTTGCCAACCCCGCGCAACCATAGTTCCCATTCCAGGAACAACTATTCCCAGATTCGCGACATCCTCCAACCTGATTTTGATGGAAAACCAATCAAAATCACAGAGAAAAAATCTATACAACAATGATACACACTGCACACAATTGGAAGAAAACAGAAAAAATCATATACTATTACAAGATTCATGATATCTTCCTCCCACCTGATTTTGATGGAAAACAAATCAAAATCACAGAGAAACAAATCTATACAACAATAATCCACAATGCACACAATTGGAAAAATAAATGAAAAAAACATATAATACAATGAAAAATAAATGAACAATATGTTCAACAATTATAAATTTAGTCTTACAGGCATCTTGATTGGCCTTCCTCTGCCGGTAGTCCTTGGTATTCCTTCAATCGAGGAATTGACCTGGGAAGCATCAAGTTTATCTGAAGACTTAATTTTTTCTACCCAGTCGGACGAGATCTATAGAGGGTAAACCCTTTGTATGGGTCTGAGTAGAACTGATGTTGCAGTCTGTAATCGTACTAAACGAGTGACATTGTCTTTACCAGGTAAAATTTCAATAACTCGTCCCAAGGGCCAATCTATACGTTTTACATTATCGCTCCCTATAAGGACTATGTCGCCTAGTTTGGGTTTGCTTCCTTCTTTCCTTATTTGTGATCTCATAGTTAAGAGGCCTAAATACTCAGACCTAAATCTGTTACGTAAATCTGACTTTACTTTATGTCGATATTTTAGCCTATTGTCGAGTGACGTTTCCTCAATGAAATCACAATCCGGTATTTTTGTTTCTTTAACATCATGTAAAAACAATGATGGTGATAAGGGAATGACATTACCGTCATTCTCGGAAATATAAGTTAAAGGTCTTGCATTCACAAGCGATTCCGTGTCGCAAAGAACTGTAGACATTTCTTCATAAGACAGCAAAGCTCTACCTAAGACCTTTCTAAGAATCTGTTTCACGACCCCAACTAATCTTTCCCAAAATCCCCACCACCAGGGGGCTGCTGGAGGAATAAATTTCCATTCGAATTTCCTAACACTACTGTACTGAACATTTCGATTCCAATCAATTGTCTTTAATTCATTCGAAGTTCCAGTAAAATTTCTACCATTGTCAGAATATATTATTGTAGGTCTTCCCCGGCGTGCAATGAATCGTCTGAGCCCCTGCATAAAGTTCTCTGTTGACACGGAAGATAATAGTTCCAAGTGCACAGCCCTATAAACGGCACACGTAAATAAACAAATCCAGGCTTTAGCACCATCTTTCAGATATAGTGGTCCAGCCAGATCAACTCCCACCACTTCAAACACAGCCGAATCCTTAATTCGGTCCATAGGTGGTGATGCTGAAGAGGCATCTAAATGATGTCCTACCTGTCTTAAACAAATGACGCATTTGGAGAGTACATTTCGGATAGTCTTTCTGGTTTTCAAGATCCAAAATTGTTCTCTCAATATGTTAATTAGTGTTTGTACACCCACATGCGAGTTTTTTCTGTGTTCACTCATAATCAGTCGGTAAACCACCGGAGGAGTCGACGGTAGGATCATGGGTGCACAAAAATATTCATTATCTTGCCTATTAACTAATTTCGTCCTTAGTCTCAGAATCCCCTCATTATCTTTAAATGCTTTTAAGGTAACAAGACAATTGTCATCCTCTGAGATGAACGATTCCCTTTGAGTCAGACGGATTACTATCTTTTCAGCCAAACGGATTTCATCGCATAATAATTCTCCCTTCTTCTTTAAACCCAAATTCCGTGAGTTATGGATGAACCTCTTCATCCACGCAATCATTCGTACGATTCTGTCATAGCTGGAAAAGTATATATAGAACCAGCTAAGACCATGATATTTACAAAGATTGTTGTTAGTCTCCTTGGGAGTAGCCTACTGCACCAGTCACAGGAAACTGATTCCTTCATAAGACAACTCACTACCCGTGTTGACTCGTCTAATTCTTGGAGGATCATCTGCTCATTCTTAACTATCTCTCCCGAAGGCCAATCTGGGTGTGTTTTCTTTAGCCAGTTCGGCCCCTCCCTCCATTTATTAGTTAACAGCTTGTCAGCCGTGCACCCTCTCGAGACTAGATCAGCTGGATTCTGATAACCAGGCACGTGTTTCCAGGATTCGAGTTGAGTCAAACTCCGTATTTCCTTAACGCGGTTGTTAACAAACGCTGTCCAATTGTCTCGTTTCTGGATCCAGGTGAAAACAGTGGAAGAATCGGTCCAGAAATAGAAGTCAATGTCCTTCAATGTAATTCCATGTCGCACAGACTTACAAAGTCTGGCTCCCACCACTGCAGCAATCAACTCCAACCGAGGAATAGTAACTGCTTTGAGAGGAGCTACTCGTGCTTTGGCAGCCAGAAGACATACCTTCACCTCATCGTTATTTTGTATTCTTATAAATACAACCGCACCGTAGGCTAATCCACTGGCATCACAGAAGGTGTGTATACTTTACTGTTGCTTCTTACATAAAAGAGCCAAAGAGGCACTTTTAAATTCTTAAGCAGTGACAGACGTTGGTACCACGTCAAAAAATTCAAATCAAGTAACAGTATCGATCTCCTCATCCCATGATATGCCACTCCTCCAAAGCTTTTGTAACCATAACCTAGGAATTAGCAATACAGGACAGGCAATACCAATTGGATGAAATACCCTTTGAGCGACAGAAAGAATTGTGCGTTTTGTCACCTCACCTACTACAAAATTGTCCATCCACTCTAAATTTAAAGTCCGAGTATCTGAAGCAGTGTCCCAAAACATTCCTAACACTCCAACTTTTTCAGTGGAATCAAAACTGTGGTGGTTGGACTGCCACCCCCTTAGGTTAAATTTGCCAAGTTTCATTGCATCACTGGCCTCGCTAATAAACTGCTTTAATTCAGGCCCAGTTTAGCCTCCGTGGCTAAGGCGGCAGCACGCCGGCCTCTCACCGCTGGGTCCGTGGTTCAAATCCCGGTCACTCCATGTGAGATCTGTGCTGGACAAAACGGAGGCAGACAGGTTTTTCTCCGGGTACTCCGGTTTTCCCTGTCAAAATTTCATTCCAGCAACACTCTCCACTATCATTTCATTTCATCTGTCATTCATTTAATCATTGCCCCAGAGGAGTGCGTCAGGCCTCGGCAGCCGGCACAGTTCATATCCTCGCCGCTAGATTGGGGGCTTCATTCATTCCATTCCTGACCTGGTCGGAGACTGAAAGCAGGCTGTGGATTTTTTCAATTCAGGCCCAGTTTCAACACTAGTAACTACATTGCCAACATACATACTCTGTTTCAGTTTCAATATGATTTCATTGTCGTAGTTAGGGTTTCGCATGGTTTCATTAATGTGATAATCGAGAATTGCCCCCAACAAAAATGGACTACATCTCAATCCAAACACAACCCTTTTATGACGAAAAACTTTTACCTTCTCACGATCTTCTTTATCCCACCAGAAGATGCGAACATTATCTCTGTCCTCTGGTCTTATACTAATTTGGAGGAAAGCTTTTTCTATATCTGCTATTACAGCATGTCTACCTTCTCGAAATTTGAGCAAAACAGCAGGAATAAGTTCAATGAGGTTAGGTCCACTCTCCAAACACTGATTCAGAGAAGGTGTGTTTCCCTGCCTAGCAGAGGCATCAAACACAGGACGCACCCTAGTGGTGCTGTTCTGCTTTACAACAGCACGGTGTGGTAGGTAGTGCCCATGAACCATAGAAACCTGAAGTGGAACTTCTTCAATTATCTCAAGCTGTCTCCATTCATTCATTCCAAACTGATCTGGATCTCACGTTCTCTCTCCTCTTTGGATTTCTGGGTGGCCGTGTCTAGGATACCAATTGTTTTGTTAAGGGACTAATTCGCCGAATTAGTGTTAACCATTACTTATTTAACTATTTATTTCACTACACAACTATACAACAGACATATTCAAACATGGAACAACGAACAACAACTGCCACGGTCTTTTGTCACAGAGTCCAAACACCACAAGATGGCCCTCCAGCCAGCGGCCGCCATTTAGGGTCCATGAACGACTTAGTAGACTCTATTAACCAGTTCCATAACATCCTCCCACCTTTTTTTAAACATACTATGATTAAAACCACTGTTCTTCAAATATTACAGATCAAGGAAAATTTACAAATTGAGGCGGGATGGAATTCGTATCTTCCTCCCACACCTTGTCGAACTCAAATGTGGAACTCCAGGGGGCGAGACAGGAACATCAGGGCTCGATACAGGTGCACCATGGCTCGATACGGGAACACCAGAGCTCGAAACAGGAACACCAGGGATCGAGACAGGAACACCAGAGCTCGAAACAGGAACACCAGGGTCTTTATCCAAGACCTCTTCTTCACACTGCCACTCAGTAAACGGAGTTGCTTCTAGAGGATAGATGTTCTGCACAGGCCGCTTCAGCTCTCCACTTGTAGTCTTCACCTTGACCACTCTGACATCATTGTCCTTTCGGGAATGTACTGTAACCACCCTTCCTAAAGGCCAGTCCATTCTACGTGCACTCTCACTTCCAAGGATCATTACTTCTCCCACCTTCAATTCTCGATGTGAGTTTGCTTTGCCTTTTCCCGGTTTAAGTTGCCCTAAGTACTCTAGTCTGAATCTTTTTCGCAATTCTGCCCTCAAATGCTGCATGTGCCTGAACCTTTTTCCATGGTTTAGCTGATCAATGTGATCAATATCGGGTACTCCCACCCTCGGAATGTCCTGAAGAAACATTGCAGGTGTCAACGCTACCAAATCATCACTATCTTCTGACAAATAAGTCAAAGGCCGAGAATTGATGACTGCCTCTGCGTCCAACAGAACCGTTAATAGTTCCCCATAGTCTAAGGAGGAACGACCTAGTACTCGTCGCAACAACTTCTTCAGCATTTGAACAATACGCTCCCAAAACCCGCCCCACCATGCAGCAGTGGGAGGATTGAATTTCCAAACAATTCTCATGCACGTAGCCTCAACATTTATTTTGGTCCAGTCAACTTCACTGAAAGCATTTTCTGTTCCCACAAAATTTGTCCCATTATCACTGTAAATGATCTTTGGTCTTCCTCTTCGAGCGACGAATCTCCTGAATGCTTGCAGAAACCCTGGAGTAGATAGTGTCCTAACGAGTTGAAAATGCACAGCTCTGAAGACCGCACACGTGAATAGCACCACCCAGACCTTTTCACCTCCTTGGAGGTTTAACGGGCCAGCCAGATCAATTCCTACAATTTCAATGACAGAAGCGTCTCTAATCCGATCCTCTGGCAAAGGTGCAACTTTGATGGTAATCCCCTTTGCTTGGTGTCTTCTGCACCTGACACAGCCAGAAATCACCTTTCTTATTGTCCTTCTACCATTAACAATCCAAAACCGTTCTCGCAAAGTGGAGAACTTGTACTCCAGCATGAGACATTTCTAGATGTTTCTCCATGATCATCATGTGAACTAGCTGGTGTTTAGCTGGTAGCAGAATTAGAGTGAGGAATAATTCATCGTCCGGTCTCCTTATTAACCTCGTTTTTACTCGATGTAATCCTCCTTCATCTTCAAACACGTTCAGATTTTTGAAGGACTGCTCCTTTTCGGCGAGCATCTCTTGTGTAACAATCTTCAACAGTCTTCTTTCAGCTACTTGCAATTCTTCGACTTGGAGTTCCTTTGAAAAACGTACTTCACCCCTTTTGCTGTGTTGTGGATGAATCGTAGAATCCAGGCTGTCATCCTGACAACTTTTGAGTACTTGGAAAAGTATTTCAGATACCACTTTTCTTCTGGTTCCACAGAATCTAGTACGGTTGAAATTCCTTTCCTTTTCTCTTCATTTATCCTTTCTTCATCAGGCAAGGCATTGTAGAGGCCATTCCGAACTAGGAGATCTCAACCAATGAGGGCCCTCCCACCATTTCGACGTCAAGAGTTTGGAAGCAGAACAACCCCTAGAAGGTAGGTCAGCTGGGTTATTCACTCCACGTACATGATTCCAGCTATCAGGGTTAGACAACTGTTTAATTTCCTTCACTCGATTTGCTACAAAAGTTCCCCAGACTTCCTTCCTCTTGATCCTGCAGAGAGCTGTTGTGGAGTCTGTCCAATAATATGTTGAAAGCTCTGCTATTCCTAAACCTGCCTTTACGGAAAATGCAATGCGAGCTTCAATTGAACAAGCTAGGAGTTCCAACCGCGAAATAGTCATTTTTTTCAGCGGGGCTACACGAGACTTTGCTTGTAGAAGCGTTATATTTGTGTCCTTTCCAGCTCCTGAACAAAAAAACACAACCGTAGCATATGCTACTCCACTTGCGTCGCAGAACTATGGAGGCTCCAAGATTCCTGTGTCTTGCAGCGTGCCATTTGTCTGGGAATTTTAATATCAGGCAATACCTCAAGTTCCTGATGCCAAATTTCAAACTTCCTCCTCATGTCATCATCCATTTCTTCATCCCAGCTCATTTTCATCCGCCAACTTTCTTGCAACAGCAACTTTGGTACTAGAGAAACAGGACATGTGAATCCTATAGGATCAAAGATTCTCTGAGCAGCCGCCAATACATTTCTTCTAGTGATCATGTCGTCAATCTTCGACATGTCAATTTTCTCACAAGAAAGAACATCTTCTGTATTGTTCCATCGAAGTCCTAATACCGAGGTTACCTCAGGAACTGACGAGTCGCTCTCGGGAGAATTTAGACTTGTGTACTCCCAGTTATGAAGATCAAAACGTGCTCTGGCCAGCAATGCGGTAGATTCTTCTATAAACGTACTCAATTCTTCCTCATTATCCAAAGAGATGATACAATTGTCTACATAGAAGGAATTTCTCAGTCTTGTTGCTGTCTCTTGGTAGTCTACGCTCTCTTTCAATTGAAGGTCAAGAACTGCTTCCAGCAGAAATGGGCTGCAATTCAGACCAAATACGACTCGGCAATGTCGACAAACTTTCAATTCACTATCCTTTGAATCCTTCCACCACAAGAAGCGCAAGAAATCACGATCAGTTTCCTGGACAGAAATCTGCAAGAAAGCCTTCTTAATATCGGAAATCACCCCTATCCTTTTAGCTTGTGTATTGTCAGAATAAACATGTGGTAATTCTCTGAAAAATTCATCGATGTATTTAAAGTATTTAATGAAAACACGTTTGACTAAAAATCAAGTTATTAATAACGGCTGATTTTTTCGAAACATCAATAGAAACGTGGGGATTTGTTGTAGCAAATTAGGACCCTTTACGAGACACTCATTTAAAGAAGGAGTATCCTTCGATTTGCTGGATCCATCGAACACGGGTCTCACATTGGTGGTAGAGTTTTCTTTGAAGATTCCCCCGTGTGGTAAATAATAGCACAGGTCTTCCTTTTCTCCTTCTGGAACCTCTTCAATTATGCCCTCATTTAGCCATTCCTGAAACACATTTCCATATTCCTCAAACTTTCCTTCTTCGGTTAGTCTATTCGAAACTGAGATCAATCTCTTCTCCGCTATCTCCTTGTTGTTCCGTAAGTACTGTCGGCTCTCCAACCAAGGTAACGCAACTTCATATCGGCTATCCGCATTAACCTTTACAGTTTCTTGGAAGTAATGACGTGCAGCTTCTTCCATCTCTTCTCTCGACTTGTTTTTCATGGGGTCAGATATGCCTATAGTCTCCAAGTTCCAAAGGTCGGTTATAGAGGCAGATTGAATGCACAGGGTAGTTGAATACACAGCCAGGGAACTACCCTCTTCGTCTTTCAATTTACCAGTCACGGTCCAGCCAAGCGATGTCCTCACAGCAACCAATCCTGATTCAAGCTTATGAGTTTCATTCAGCAAAAGACTCCTGGCAGCATCAGCTCCTAGCAGGACTTTCACGTCGGATGGATTTGTTCCCACTTCAGACAGCCATATCTTTTTTGCTTTCATTTCTTTCATCCACGGTCCAAATTTCAACCTTGGAATCCTCCCACATATTACCTTCTGGTCAATCAATTGCAACGTGGTATTAAAGGAACCATCACAGCTGCTTACATTCACATCATACAGGTATGGTCTTCTTCATGGGTCTCAGCGCCCCCAAACAACTTGTGGATCATCATCTCGGTCTTCAAATGTTTATATCCCATTTCCTCAGCAGTCTTCCGTAAAATGTAGGATCTTTGTGATCCACCGTCTATTAGTGCTCGGACCATCTTCTCCCTTCCTTTATGTGTCAGTTTGATGCACAGCGTCTGTAGAAACACCTCCTTTGTGGCACTCTGAATGTTCATGGAGATATTGCTCTGCCTTTCCCTATCATCCTGTATTTTAGATTCAGGTTTCTCCTCGACCTTCTTTGTATTCAGTTTATGACACATGATCACAACGTGAGGACTAGTGCACAGTGGGCAACGAAGATGTGCCTTGCAATTTTTCATTCTGTGTCCTACCTTAAGCCAAGCAAAACAACAGCTTTCTTTGGCCAGCTTGTTGCGCCCTTCCTCCAAACTCATTTGTTGAGCAAGGTGGCATTCCTTGCTCTCGTGGAATTTGCTACAAAACACACACTTTCTCTTCTTGCCTTTAAACTTGGCCGGAAACAAAGAATTCGCCGTTGGTAAATGTGTGTCGACATTTTTTCCTCTCACTCTCTCTTGTCTTTTCGTATCGGACAGACCAAAACCTGCCCGAGCAAAGGTTATCCTCTCTTCTCCCTCCACTTCACGTTTGAGGAAATTTAGAACAGCCTCTTTCTGTTCACCAATCAACTCATCATTCACTGATGGATTTATGAGCCATGTCCTTAAAACATCTTCAGGTAAGCATGATTCCACGAGAGGGAACAACATGGACCCATACTTGTCCCTTGTCACACCTATAGATTCTAGAGCTCTTAATTTGCTCTCTAATGTGTCATACTGTAGGCCTAGAGCTATTGGTGATTTGGCATTGTTGTGCGACATATTCTGAATGACTAACCCATCAGCTCCCTAACGTAGTACTCCGTCAGGAGATCTTCACGACCGAACCGATTCGTCATGCACTCTATAACCTTTGGATAGTTTTCGGCGGTGGCTGGGAAACTGTTCAGAAGTTCTCTGGCACGACTGTCAGGTTTGGTGCACTGAATAAGATATTGAAATTTATCTTCTGATTCTATGTCACTATCTTCATGGATTCTCTTAAACATGCTCCAGAACCCTAACCAATCTTTAACGTCCCCTCCAAACTTGGTTAGTTCCAACCTAGGAAGTTTCAAGTTTCTTTTAGCTGCAGATGAAGCTTCAGAAATGTGTTCTCTAACCACACCAACATTCTCATTAGAGCAAATATATGTCATCTTTAACCTTACCGTACTTCATCTAAATTATTTCTATAAGTCTCAACTGCCCCGTACTCACGGCTGTTGACATCATCCTCTTCTTCTAATGCTAGTTCCAGTATTTGTTCATCCAATGGAGCAAGTTCAGCACTTAACCTCTCCAATTTAATCAGTATCTTCTGTGCCGATTCTAGGTCAATTATTTCGCTGGTTAAATGACGCATTACCTCATTATACGTCTTTGTGTACGACGCTCGAATTGGCTTACGTTGTTTCACAAGCTTTTCCATTGTCGTGTAGGCTAGGCTATACCAAGATTTTCACACACAAAGAAATCTTACGTAGGCTATCTTGCCGTAACTTCTCGTAATGTACGTATTAAATCACGTCTGGGTCACCATATGTTTTGTTAAGGGACTAATTCACAGAATTAGTGTTAACCATTACTTATTTAACTATTTATTTCACTACACAACTATACAACAGACATATTCAAACATGGAACAACGAACAACAACTGCCACAGTCTTTTGTCACAGAGTCCAAACACCACAAGATGGCCCTTCAGCCAGCGGCCGCCATTTAGGGTCCAAAAATGACTTAGTAGACTCTTTTAACCAGTTCCATAACACCAATAGTTTCTAATTTCCAAAGATCACCGACATCATGATTGAGCAGTGAAGTAACCTCTACTGCTAAATTATTCGCAGACTGACATGGAACTTAACCCATCCCAGTCCAGCCTAATTTTGTTTCTACAGCCACTAGACCTGAGTCTAACATTTCGATTCTCCCTGTCATTATCTTTCCTGCTACATCTGCTCCGATTATCTGAAATCTCCGTTAACCAAGGCCCTTCCTCGATGGAAGGAATACCATCACATATAATCGACTGGTCCAGCGCTTCAAAATCACATTTATATTTACCCTCCAAGCTATGTAATTCTACCTTATAACATACATGTTCCTTAACAGTTGTTTTTACACCTCCAAATAAATTGTGTTTAATAGCTTCATTCCTTAGAGGGGTGTAACCTAATTCCTCCATAATTTCTCTCCTAACATACGACCTCTGAGAGCCTGAATCAATCATAGCTCGTGCTGAAATAGAAGATTTAGGCCCTTTAACTTTCACAACTAAAGTCTGCAAGAGAACTTGTCTATTGGTAGTACTGCTTAAGGAGGCTGTTCCTGGTTGATCCTTTTGTTTGTGGTCCTTACTACCCTTACAATCTTTCCTTCCGTTACTAGGTACATCAGGACACATTAAAACATTATGGTTCTTGCCACAAATTAAACATCTTACAGCAATTTTACATTCGTTGAGACAATGACCCTTCTTTAAACAACGGAAACAACCACATTTTTCTTTTAGTATCTTTTGTTTCTCTGACAGGCTGAACTTCTGTGCCGTAAAGCAATATGAGGCTTCATGCCTACCTTCACAAAAAATACAGAACTGTCTCTTATCATCTACCCTACTGGTAGTCAGCAATTCAGTAGCTGTAGCAGCTTTATCACTTGACAATCGAGCCTGTATATTATTGTAAACATTATCCTGAATGCCAAAACCTGCTTGCAGCTGGGCTTGGGGACGAGGCACTATCCCAGAACGCGGAACTTATGGTCAACAGTTTCAACCGCCGGCGCCAAACAGAGGAAAGGAAATCCAGGGAAATTCCGAACGAGTACACGCAGTGCTTAGAGGTCAACACTTAGGGCGGAGACAACCTAACAAGGCGTCACAAGGATGCTGGAAATGTGGATCGTCAAAGTGTCACCCAGATAATTGCTGGTCCAAAAGTGTAAATTGTTTTGCGTGTGGAAAACTAGGTCATACGGCTCGTTATCATAGAGAACAAATTAAATCAGTTGTCAGTGACGAAGGGCAACAAGAGGAGTGTAGTGAACAATGGCGGTATGCTCCGTATTGTAGGGAATCAGCTGAAGCTATTGTTAGCGGCGACGGACAACTATCGGAACACACGTGTGATAGGCCTAAACAGGAGCAATGTGAGGAAAGTATTCTGGACTATGACGTGAGTAGAGGTTATGATCAATTAGTCATAAACAGAGTAAATAATGGGGATGTAATAGAAGAGTCATGTGAGTGGGAACTATCATTTAATGAGGTGAAAGAAGCAAGGAAAATGTGTAGGCTAGTAGATGAGGACATAATGTGTGTAGTAGAAGAAGGAATAGGATTTAAACAAAACGACACTGGGGATAGTAATAAAAACAGAAATAATGAGGTAATTCGAGATACTGGGAACTATGTGAATGGAGTGGAGGTAAACCTTGTTACACATAATAATGAACCATTGTTAGTGAACGCCAATATTGATGGTGTAAAGGTATTAATGGAAATTGATACGGGCTCAGGATACAGTTTAATTCATGTAAAGCAGTCGCAAGAATTGTTTCCACATTTAAGTATTAGCGGATGTGTAGCTAAACTTAAAACAGTAGATGGTAGCCCGATTAAAGTGGAAGGAACAGTAACAGTTAAGGTTAGTGACAATGTAGGAGATGAATATGAGCTGAAGTTGGTAGTATGTGACACACCTCCGTTGTTTTTGCCTTTGATTGGTAGGGATTGGTTGGAAGAAATAGTAGTAAATTGGAGGGATGTAGGAGAAAGACTGGGAGAAGTCAAAAAGAAAATAAATGGGAGAGTTAAGGTGATCAAAGAATCAGAGTATTGTCCTGAAATTAAAGCATTAATTGCAAATTATCTTGAAGTGTTTTCTACTGATCGTACTGCGCCCGAATCCCGCATTAGCCACGACCCACATCCGCTAAGATGGAAAAGGATTGTAAGGACATCGACACCCAGCCAGATACGTCGACACTTCCCCACTGGGCGAATGACTAGGAAACCCTTGACGCATACTGCCATGCAATAACACTACTAATCAGTTACACATTTACTAGCAAATCAAGAATCCATAATAGCATGGTAGTACGAGAATCTCGAATCTCGAGTGTGAACGGTGAAGTTGAGACTAAGTGAGTTCTAGTAACTAACTGGCAGTATTATCGCACGCCGATTGCGAAATGAAAAGATGATCAGTTTCTATAAAAATATACAACAGGCAAACCAACTAGCGCCTGCGGTTTATTTACCGAAAATGTACAGACATGTAAAATCCCTATCACCTTTAAAATTAATGCAATAAAATAAAATTGAAAATATTTCAGCTGGTAGACACTTTCTACCCTTAAATATGCATATCTGCGATCAGCTGTTCTCCATAGAAATTATTTTTACAACACATAACCCTAATATGTACACGGATTTGTTTCACACGCAAATATAAGATGAATAAAACATTAATTCTACATATAATAACATATTTACATAGTGAAGTTGCCATGTCCAGTACGGTCTTCAAATCTGAACTAGATCTGACGTGATCTGTCAATCTATAGCGCTTCTTTCCATAAAACAATTCCTTTTCAACACATGTTCACAAAATAATGAATTCTACAGTAGTATCATCTGAGTTTATATCGTAGTTAGTTGAACTATTTATAACAAACGGTTAAGTTGATTATAGTTCTAGGTTATCATAGCAGTGAATAATAATCTTAAAGATCGAGACGGCACTACGTAAATACATAATAGAAATCGTGGATTTGACAATAACGCTGACTGACATGAAAAACACACAAATACAACCCTAATGTCAGTTACTTTTTCAACACACTGTAGTGGTACTTTGCTCCAACGTCAATACACATATTCTTCCCATGTACGTGAACAACGCTTCGTAATAGCGTCAACTACGCTTCTCAAACATTACATACTTCCTTTCTGACCTCTCCACAATTATCATTACATCAATACAGCACGGCATTTTCAAATACAAAACCCATCTTGCTACATACTTGTAGAATAATTAGTGGTCCTACTTTGTAAAACACTACCTGCGTAATACATTTCATGACACACTTCTAACCTCCTCGTCTCTAAGTTAATTATCCTCGTGCTCTTAAACGTCATAAATATTCTTGTTCACCACTGTACATCTCGTATAACATTCCACGTAAATTTCATTAATACCTTTCGTTCATAAACCTTTTAAACACACTATATTTCTACGTTAAACGGTAGTCCGCTCGTGTTTCCCATTTAATAACAATAAAGCTTGTCTTTCCGCTTCTCGTAAACATTCATGAATCAACTATTCATATATAAACTTGTTTCAATACATGTTAGACTTCAGGTAGATCTATAAGTCTCCTGGTCCATGCTTTCGTTACTGCAAATTATTGCAAAATAATTGTTGCTAAGAATAGGCATCACCTGACTTCCATTGTCAACAATGTGATCCTGTCTGACATTTATATCGGTAATAACAATTATCCATGACTTAATTAACGTCATATAATACTGACATTCCACATTTGGAATTATTCTTTTACAATGTTATTGTTTATAACAATTAGAAATTGTTGCAGTTGAACTCTGTCATCTTAAAATGTTATTAACAGTCTTATATCATTTTACATTAGTGTTTTCGTTTAATAACGATGTAACCTAGCAATATTGAGGTAAACGTATTGCTTATTACGCAATTATAACGATCGAAGCATCCCTTGCTTAAAACAGTTTTCGTGAAAAGTGAGCATATTAAAACGTTCCTGAATAAATATTAAAATCGAAATATCTAACTTCAAATACTAGAAAATTACGTCTAAACGACACCCGTGGCGTAAATTAAAATTACAAAGAAATCTCTAAAATAGACAGATTAATAGCATGAGTTATGCTAAAGAAAATCTACAAAATGAATTGGTCACCCTTGAAAATCCCCACAAATACTACAACAAACTACTGGGATATTTGATCAGTCAATTCTGTACCTTTCCGATCATCTGCTTCTGAAATACCTCGACCAATTGCTGCGATATTTCTCCCCTGGGATGACGTGTGCTGGTCGCCTGCCTGGAGCGAGTAGAAGCTTGAAGCGTGTCGGAACGCGAGATTGCAATTTCTAGTCCACTTTTAGCATTGGAGAAGGACACAGCTTTCCGATTGGCTATTCTGGCGAAACACGTCAGCAGCAAAGGATGTGATTAGTCAGCGTAGTTATAGGGTGAAACCTATCAGCGATGTCGTTCCAGGTTTGAAAAAAAAAAAAAAAAAAAAAAAAAAAAAACTGTAGAACTCCCGCTGTTTTAACTTCGTAAATTCTTGGTACGGTACCCGAATATATTGCAATGCGCCTTGAAATAGTTGCATGATCATTGTTCCTAGGACATAAGTGTTTCCACATCTTCTTAAATGAAGAAGAATCATTACCAGAATGTTTTTCATCGATTAACACCCCCCCCCCCCCCTTATAGCCTACCATTTGGGTGATTCTACAAATACGGGACACTTTATGATCCTAAGGCTGTATAGAGTTTATTATTCTAACAACACAGTTCTATGAATATGTATCATTGTATACATGAATATCTTACAAATAGACCAGATTTTAACAAAATTTTGAGAATTGAACAATAAAACCAAAAAATGCGCATTTGTCATTAGCATGGATGTCCCTACTCATCACTTCCTAAGTGTTTGCTATTGCATTTATTGAAGTATGAGGTTTCTTTTCGCTATGAATGCTTAAATTTGACTAGCATATAAACCTTAACTTAATGGAACGATATCGTTGATAGATTCCACGTTATATCTACGCTGACTAATCACATCCTTTGCTGCAGTCGTGTTCTGTCAGAATAGCCAATCAGGAAGCCGTATCGCTCTCCAATGCTAAAAGTGAACTAGAAATTGCAATCTCGCTGTCGGAACAGCTGAGCGCCTCCCTCCTCTCCGAGCTGCGAACACCTGTTTCCCCGGTCCCATTGCATGGTCTTGTCTCTTCTCGGCTGATAGCCTAGAAGCTGGAACCCGGAACGTTGACGTCTTCCGTTCATCTTCTTCTTTCAGAAATCATCTCATCGTCAAAGTAGCTTTGAGCGTCCTGGGTTGACATCTCGCCAAGATTGTAGTGGACATTTGATGTAGAATTTACGGTATATTCATTGTACTGCGAGTTGGATATGCAGTAGCGGTGACTTCGATCCCCGGTCTGTAAGATCAACTCTGAATCTCCGTTCCATAGTGCAGACTATCCTCCTTCCATTGTTTAGTAAGTCATTGTAGCCTTCTTAACACGTTGGCTGCCATGAGGATCACCGGTGTTCTTCAAATTAATTTCACTTGTGTGCCATGAGAATCACAGTGGATCCTCAGGCTAGTGCTTTTTCAATGGAACCTAGCATGCCGTGGCATGCTATTAATGGTCTGTAACTGTTATATGGTACACTGGGAACACAAAATAATTGACTGATACACAATTGCCACCTGGTGGATTGGTATGGAACTTGTTATTAATATTTTAATTTCTTTGGACCATTGGTCGATTACATGTGTTTGTATCAGGTTTATACAGATATACAACTTGAAACTCTCAGATTCTTGTTATTCTGTGGTATTCTAATATAATTTGAATCTATTATCGTTGCGATTGTTGAATTTCAAATAGTGTTTTATTGCTAAATGAACAGTCGGGCGTGTTATTCAATGGAATATTGACAAAACGATTGCATTGAGAAGTTATTATTGATGTAAGTAATAATTGTTATATTTCATTCATATAAAAAGTAAACATATGTATCTAAATAGTTGATATTTATTGACTTTCATTTAAGTATTACATTACAGATTTTCGTCATGGATTCTGATCCCGGTCCCAGTGGTATAAATAGGAACGGAAAAGCCATGACCGAAGACGAAGTTTTAGCTGTACTTGAAGAAAGTGAAGAAAAAAGGCTTGTAGTTTTAACGTGACCGTCAATCTTGAGATCATGAGCCATGGGACCTCCTTTTTTTACGTGGAATCCGAACCACAGGACATGGCATTTCACTTCGAAAATCTCACATGCATTGACCGGGAATCGAACCCGGACCGCTTTGGTGAGAGGCATACAGCTAGACCGCTGAGCCACCACGCCCCCCGGAGAAGAGAAGAAAGTGAAGATGACATTAGCTATTTTCAACGACTTCTTCCATGGATTTTGAACCAGAGGGTATGCCAGACTCTTCGTTTGAATCTGATGATGAGGTAGATGTTGAAACGGCCAACCAGGCCCGACGAGACGGGGGGTCAGGCAGGGCTGGTGCCCCGGGGCCCGGCCCTACCAGGGGGGCCCGGCGTCCTAGGAGGATGGGCCCGATCGGGCATTGATTTATTATTGCCTTTATGTGACTTGCATTTGCTAATGGCAGTTATTTAGTGAATGCAATGAACTGTCTGTGAAGAATGTTACAAGGATTGAGAAACTTATTATGTCAAGTGGACAATATTTTCCTCTACAAAGCGCTTGTGGGAAGAACAACTGTCTCAAAGTGGTCAACTTAGGCGATGGGGCTTCGCTATGTATTGTTCTCAGAATATACCTGAAGACAGAGAGAGCATTCCATTATTCTATATTTAGCTTATTCGGCTTATGCACCAATCTTTCAAATAATTTTCTCATCCCTCCACTTATTTCGCCAAGGCCACGAGAGCCTGGGCTGCCCTGGTGTGTTTGGTCAGCTAGCTCAAGAGTTTCAAATTAGGTGCGTCACATCGAGCTTAGATATTTACAGGTGATAGTTTCTGAAATGAATATATTGTCTAACTAGGCGTATTGTATGTCGTTCAGGCAGGTAAGTAAAATACATTTTAAACTAGCGTCCATACAGTAATTCACTTTACTGTTGATTTAAGTGGAAGAACAGCGAGGTCATCGTTCCCTAGTAATTTACTTTCGCACTATGTGAAAAATTAATATTGCTGGCAAAATATCTTGCAAAAGGGTGGGATGATTCTGTTGTCAAACGTAGATAGAAAAATGCATGTAAAATTGTTCATCTTCTCGTATACTGAATTGAGAAAACAATGTTAAAATTTGTATAATCTGTATGTTTAGGTGCAGTACACTTATTATTATTATAACTGGTTCATTCAATCTGATCAAGAATCGCAGGTACTTGGGTTCGTGCGCAAATCATTTATAATCAAGAGATTTATTGAAAACCTATATTACTATTGGAACTAGAGTTGGGAAATGTATCCAAAGGCTGAAACTAAGGTAACATTCTGGACTGAGTGTTTAATTAACAAGGAGAAAAATGACAATTATGCTAGGACACTGAACCACGCAACTTTGTTTTCCAATTCCTCTCATGGGACGTCAGTGGTAAGGACAGATGACCTACCATAGCTGTTCCACCCCTTAAAACAACAATAAATAACGTCAGTGGCAGGGGCAGAAGGTCTAGCTGTTCCGCCCCTTAAAACAACAATAAGTAACGTCAGTGGTGTGCATGGCGATGGAGAAATTAATATATTGCATGTAGGCAACCACGCTGACTTTTCTAAGACCAAATATTGAACTCTGCTTAATTTAGAAGAAAATTAACATGAAGTGTTGTCGAATATTATTATAAATACAATTTTGTTTTGAGCTGGTGCAGTGACTGTTGTTATTATTGGACATTTCTACACCGTTTATTCCAAAGAGCAGCATCGATCTGCAAAGCACTTATTTTTCAGGACGCGAAGAGATGGTTTCCCTTGCGATTCAAGCTCTTTCATGATATGCTTTAACGTCTCAGTACCGTTAAACATAAAATGAATTGCTCCCTTTATCTATGACTTGGAAATTACTCCGGGTCCTGACGAAGCCGCGGCAGGAATGCAGGATTCGGCTTACTGACTGCGGTGTCATTCGTAGTCTTACTCAACAGTTGATAATAGGCCTATTTGTCATTACAGTTGTTAATTCATTTAGGGGCTTGTGACATTTAACCCGTGTACTTGGTAGTTAGTAGGTCTAGTATCACTGGTGGGCAATGAACCCTTGGCGCTCGGTTGGGAATCGTTTGCATCAACTAGTACTGTAGATAGCATATAATTCAGTATTTTCTGACGCGTTAATTTTCCGGTTTGTTTCTGAAGGCCTCCACATTATTGTATAAAGTTGATTGTAAAGCAGTAGTTTTCACAAATATTAATGAATTAAATTATAAGATTCTCAAACTGCGAATAAAATAGAAAACCAAGAAACGTGCGAATTGTGTAGACTGAAGGGGAGGCTAGTGGTTTGTTGTAACTACCGTATTTGTCTTGGAGATTAGAAACTTAGACCCTCTTAAAACCACCCACTGCTGGACGAAAAGCAGAGTATTCACTGTGCTGTGCTATGGCCTCTGTGACATGATCAATCGCATGCCGTATTCTTAGTTGCCGACTGGGAAAATTAGGAATGCGTTGCCCGTCGCGACTATTACTGTAATTATTAGGGTTAAGAGTAGGGTAGGTGTCCCTGGACTTAAAATAAGGTACTATCCCGGCATTTGTCTGGAGGGAGTGTGAAAATCCACACTCAGGATAGCCGCTGTCAGCATCGGGATTCGAACCTCAGATCTGCAGACTTGCTGTATACCCCCATCACGGTCATTGGTGAGCTAAACCGCGGGGTCTTACTTGAAGGTGCGAAAGCTTTTACTACAATAACGGAGAATCTTTTCTATAGCCACTAAATAAATGTCAATGGTCACCAAACTTTTACTCCAAAATATCACAAAAATAATCACCCAAATTGCCTATAACTCAATAATTTAAGACCTAATTTTTGCAAAATTTTCCGAAAGAGGACTCCGGGCCCCACTTTGAGCTTGGTGATGTTCCATACCCCCAGAACCCCGGTGTGTCCACTCCCCCATAATCTTGGCTTAAATCCGCCCCCGATGGTCGCCAGGCATAGTTAGGATTGGGGAGTTTTAGGAGAACCTCGCTCTAGGTTTACTTACTGCAAAGCAATATTAAACTATAAGAAGTCCACTGACTGCAAATTACAAAAAATAGTTCAAGTTCACATTTTCTTCTTTTGTGAAAACAATCACTGATCAGCTGCAATCTACTGATAGCACATAATACATAACTTGACTTACGTATGAGCATACCTGTGGTTAATTATGAAAATATATTTTGCTTTGTTTAATGTGCAATGATGTGTGATCGCCGTTCAATCAAAACACTTATATCAGTGTTAAGGCTTAGACCCAAGGGTGTGATTCTTCAAGGACAGCAAGTTATAAGAATGTCAACATAAAAACCCTATATGTAAAACGTATTTTAAAATACGTCTTGACTTTGAGTAAAAATCATGTTTTCATTATGAAAAGAGATTATGTCTTATGTCACAGAGGCCGTAGTACTGCAGTTCAGTGAACTGAACTTCCTGTTGATTAATTTTTGGGTCTAGGGGGCCCGGGAGATTCCAGCCCCAGGGCCCGTCGCCGCTCTCCATGGCCCTGCGGCCAACCATCAAGACGATCCAGTTGAAGAGCAAACTGAAGAATGGCAGGAGGTAGATATGAACAAGTTGCCACTTCACATACAGTTTACTGGCTCAGAATCGTATAAATATCATGACAGTTACCCAGATAATGTAGACAATTAATCTATCCTTGACGTGTACGGGAGGTTTCTTGATGCCGATGTCCTGAAGCTCATTGTTCATGAAACTAATAGAAATGCCTCAAATACCATTGCAAACACCAGATTAAGTCGCTCTTCAAGAATGAAAAAGTGGGTGGACACAAACGAAGATGAAATGTGGAAGTTGTTTGCAGTGGTGCTTTATATGGGAATTCCAAAATACCCTAAAATTGCTGATTGTCTAGCAGTATTTTATATAGAAACTGTCTTGTTTCAAAAGTAATGAGTAGAAATAGATTTCAGCTATTACTGATATTCGTCCACTTCGCTGACAATTCAGCAGCTTGTGATGGTGATAGATTGTACAAAGTTAGAAGTCTGATGGACATATGCAAGAAAGGTTTGTGTCTGAATACGTGCCTGGAGAAATGTTAGCAGTTGATGAAACGATGATCCCTTTCCGTGGTAGATTATTATTCAGACAGTATATTCCCAACAAACGCCATATGTATGGGTTGAAACTGTTCAAATTGTGCAGCCCCATTGGCTATACATTGCGAATGACAATGTATTCTGGACAAACGCCCAACACAAGCACTGGACTTGCTGAAAGAGTAGTTCTTGAACTTGCACAACCATATTTATCTGAGGGAAGAGTTATAGTAGTGGATAACTTCTACACATCAGTGCCATTGGCAACTTCACTTCTTCAGGAAGGAAGGAAGGAAGCTTGTAGTTTAACGTGACCGTTAATCTTGAGATCATGAGCCACGGGACCTCCTTTTTACGTGGAATCCGAACCACAGGACATGGCATTTCACTTCGAAAATCTCACATGCATTGATCGGGAATCGAACCCGGACCGCCTTGGTGAGAGGCATACAGTCACTTCTTCAAAGAGATACCCATTTGTTAGGAACACTGAGAAAGAATAGCAAAAACCTACCAAAGGATGTGATCGTAAAGAAACTTCGAAAAGGAGAGGTTGTAGGGAAGCAAAATTCGAAAGGATCTGTTGTCGGAAAGTGGAAAGACAAGCGTGACGTGCATTTCCTGTCTACTAAACACACGTTGCAGATGGTAACACAGGAAGAAAATACAGACTTGGTGAAGATGTGAGCAAGCCAGTTGCTATTATTGATTACAATCAGGGCAAACAAGGGATAGATCTCTCAGACCAAATATCGAGTTATTTTACGCCCTTGAGAAAAACGATTAGATGGCACCACAAGGCAGCTTTCGAAGTTCTGCTGAACACATCAGTAGTCAACGCACGTCTTATTTATAACCACTTCCAGAGAAAAAAAACTTCAGATCACTTCCTTCAGGGAGCAGCTAGTTCTTCAAATGCTGGGAGTTGTGGAAAATGATATTCCAGCAAAGCCATCAGCTGAAAAGCATTGTTTAGTGCAAAGTCAAGAAAGAGACCAGAATAATGGGAGGAAACGAAGAAGATGCACAAACTGCTATACTGAAGCTGCCAAAGAAAGCCGTTCCGTTGCCCAGAAACAATCAAAATTAGTTTCAACCCAGTGCTCTGTTTGTGGGAAGTATTTGTGCCTTTCCTGTTTCACAAAACTACACTAGTTGTAAAAATGTGACTGTGAAATATGGCTTTGTGACTGAGGATCACAGGTGATCCCCATGGCACTTGAGTAAAACATATGTTATTGCAGTGCCATGAGGATCACCGGTGAACTCAGAATTTTCCGAATTTTCTGATGTGTATTTATGCTTTTCAAAACATGAATGTGTTAGTTGTCACCCAATGAACACTTATTTACAATTCCCTTAGTGTGGCACCTGGGAAATGTCATCAATGTTTGTATGGTGGCACTCAACGTGAGTAAGTCATTGTAGCCTTCTTAATAGTAAACGAATGCAATCTTCCCCTCTGACTTGAGAATGTCATCTCGGTGAATATTTGTAGAATAAGCTTCAGAATATAGTAGTAATAACGTTGTAGCTTGTTTTAGAATAAAGCTGCGTGTTCTTTCAATGTGCAAGACTTGTTTGCAGTGAAGTCTTCTTGCGCTGCGTTGCGTTACAAAGTTGCTCGTTTCAGTAGTGAAATAATGTTTCTACTGTTTTACCGGCGTCTCCATTTCTTCCTCGGTGATCGTGCTGTCTCCAATCAATACAGTTGAATCGCCCGGTCGCACTTCCAATTACTATGTGGCTTGCTCGAAACCCTCTGAACATAGGTCCGGCCTCTTCAAGCGTCTGTGTAGGAATGGAATCTCGCCTTCTGAGAGTCGCGCGCGTGGCCCTCCAGACCTGGGTTGTAGCCTCGCGTCGAGTCCTTTTATATAGAAATTCGCTAATAACTCCCTTCTTGTCCATAAATTCATAATTCTGTTTTACCAAATTAATTTCATTTGCTCTTCATGACCTGTAGAAATGCTAATCTCGCTTTATATAAGCAAATTTGAAGTATATGCAATTCCCACAAAAATTATGTGATCCACACTGATTGGCTGTTGGTTTATTGTCAAAACCCTTCCTGTCTAGCCTCTTATCAGCGGGTCATGTGCACAATTTGATTGTAGTCAACTCGGCTAACCAAAACCGGTCTTGAGCATGCTAACTTGAAGCCAATGATCATATTCCAGCATCGAATGATCCGAGCCTCCCTTGGTTAAATTAGCATTCACTGAAATATTCCCAAATCTAAGTATCTTCAAATAATCCAAAATTCTCCCAAAAGTTTCCAAAATACTTTTATTCACTTCCTACAACATATCTGTGAATAAATAAATTTATATTTCCAAATTCCACTTCTTAAAATGAACATTTCATAGGTAGGTTCGATCCTCGACTCAGTCAATGGCTGAAGCTGGGGTGAATTTGGGTTAATAAAAGGGTTAAAGCTAAATGAATACTCAAAGACGATGCTGTCCCAGTACGTTGTGAAGCCTATGATATACCGTATTATGCAAGACTAAAAGTGACAAATCAGTTGAGACAGATGATTGATGATGGTAGAATGGTGCCTGTCAAATTTTCAGAATGGGCATCACCATTATTTCCTGTGCTGAAGCTTGATGGTAGTTACCGACTATGCGTGGACTATAAGAGAACTGTCAATGTAAATATCAAAAATGATCATTATCCTTTGCCAAATGCAGGTAATGTATTTGCTAGTTTAGCAGGAAATAATATTTATTGTGCGTTAGATCTCAGTGAAGCATATTTGCAGCTAGAATTAGCCGTCGAGTCACAGGAATGTCTTACTGTAAGCACACATTTAGGATTCTTGAGACCAACTCGCCTCATGTATGGTGTGGCTCCCGCACCTGCCGCCTTTCAGGAATTCATGGATGTGTTATTGTGTGACATGGAGGGAGTGACATGCTATATTGATGATGTTCTCATTGGGGCAGTAGATTTTAAATCTTTACTCTGTAAACTGGAGAAAGTGTTAGGACGCTTCCAAGAACACAATGTTAGGGTAAACTTAAAGAAATGTGTGTTCATGAAAGAAAGAGTAGAATATTTAGCACACGTTATTACGAGTCAAGGAATTGAAACTACGCCCATGAGAGTAAAGCCAATCGTAGAAGCTAGAATTCCCACAAATGTACAAGAGCTGAGGTCATGGTTGGGAATGATAAATTGTTATAGAAAAATTTTGCCAAATCTTAGCACCTTGCTGCAGCCCTTAAATGAATTACTAAAAAAGACAGTCAAGTGGTCTTGGTCAGATGAGTGTAATACTAGTTTTGAAAATAGTAAACAGCTGCTGATAGGGAGTAGTGCATTCATGCATTTTGATCCTTGTAAACAATTGGTACTCTGTTGTGATTCGTCACAATATGGACTAGGCTGTGTCCTAGCTCATAGAGTAGATAGAGTTGAGCATCCTATTTATTTTGCTTCGTCAACACTCTCCGAAACACAAAAACAATATTCACAAATTGAAAAAGAAGCATTGGCTATAATGTTTGGGTTAACCAAATTCTATAAGTATTTAGCAGGGAGAGAATTTACATTAGTTACAGATAACTTGCTCTTAAAATCCATATTGTCACCTGAAAGACCCATGCCAAAAGTAGCAGCTGCCAAATTACAACGTTGTGCTACTACTTTAGCAGCATTCAAATACAAAGCAGAGTGTAGGAAAAGTGAAAATATGGGACCCGCAGACATGTTGTCTAGACTTCCCAGTCAAGAAGAAATTGTAGAAAGTGTAAAAAGTGTAATAACTGAACTGGCAGGGTTACCCATAAATGCTGAAATTGTAGCAGAAGTTACTCTTAAGGATCCTGTATTGACAAAAGCTATTGAGTTAACACAGTTGGGTTGGCCACAACAAGTGACAATGCCAGCACTCAACCCGTATTTTGAAATACGCTATAGCCTGTCAGTGGTAGAAGGGTGTCTTCTTTTTGGAGATCATTTGGTAATCCCCTTTGAATTAAGAAGTCAAGTACTGGATACCCTTCATGGTGGGCATCCAGGTAGTGTAAGGATGAAAATGAGAGCAAGGAATGTGGTTTACTGGCCAAATTTTGCCCAAGATATTGACGAGTATATTAAACTGTGTGAACCATGTGCCACAGTAAATTTTCAGGCGATTTCACCAATACAAGATGTTTGGCCTTCAACGAACAGTAATTGGACTTGCCTGCACTTAGATTTCTTTTATTTTAATACTGAAGTGTATCTGATATTGCTTGACAGTCATAGTAAATGGCTGGAAATATGGGATGTTGGGGGTACTTCCTCCACAGCTGTAATTGACACATTGAAAGCATTCTTTGCCACGTTCGGACTTCCTGCTCAAATAGTGACCGACAATGGTCCCCCCTTTGATTCCTTCAATTTCTTGTCATTTTGTACAGATAATGACATAATAGCTTCTAAAAGCCCACCTTATCATCCTCAGGCGAATGGCCTTGCAGAGAGGGGAGTGCGAACAGCAAAGACTGGTCTTAAGAAAATGCTAATGTCTGAGTCGAAATTGTCAATTAACCCTCAATTCACCACTAGGAAACATGATACGTATATTCCTACCATGAGTCCCACGGACTCACTTTTTTTTTAATATAAAATTAAGAAAAAACTTAAAATGCACTTGACTTGATATGGACATTTGATGTTAATACACTTAATTACTAATGCAGAAAATTAGAAATATTTACAAATAATGTGATATTCTCACAATAATCTCAATAAACATCAAACAACCACATTTTTTTTTTCAAAATGATAAAAAATGTCAGAAACTATATAATTCGCAAATGTTATCAGCATAGGCTGGCTGCGTGGCTCAGCGGTAACGTTCTCGCTTGCTGAGCCCAAGGTTGCAGGTTCGTATCATGGCGCAGTCAGCTGGCATTTGAGGGTGCGCAAATGCGAGGGAGCCGTGTCAGTAGATTTACTGGCACGTTAAAGATCCCCTTCGGGGCAAAATTCCGGCACCCCGGCGTCTCTAAAAGCCAGAGTAGTTAAAAGGGACGTAAAACCAATATAATTATTATTATTATTGTCATCAGCATAATTTACAATTACTGTTGTAATCAACACCAAGGAAAATATCACATGTATTGTGTGACCGTGAAGATCCAGCAAGGGTCCTGTTACGCAGGATCTGCATATCTTCTTCGAACATTTTTTAACTTTGGTTTTCTTCTTGGAGCCATGAATTTACAAGAGACTCTACATCAGGATCAGTTATACTTACTGAAGATCATCCAGCATGATTATGATTCATACCAAACTATAAAATAAGTATATATACTGTAAGCTCATGAATAGAAGTTGTAACATAAATATCTACCATGAGTCCCCGGGACTCATTCGAGCACTTTTGCCCACTTTCCAGTCACCGCTTGCACACGTCTCTTCCGCTACACATTCAACACCCAACTGAAGGAAGGTATACAGTGACGGGGAAAAATTGGCGCAAAATCACGAGATGCACAAAGATTGAAAAAATGAATATGAGTAGTGAATTAAGGGTTAAGCATAGAGTTTATAATTTCCTTTTCCAGTACCGAAATACGCCAAGCACGGTAACTAATATCACTCCAGCAGAAATGATCTTTACCTTTCCGGTACGAGCACCTCTCAGCAAGCTGAAACCAGCTGTTAAACAGTCATATGTGCCAAATGTAATTACATTTCAGATAGGGGAGCAAGTTCGTGTACGTAGGAGAAAGGAAGATATCCCTGAAGTGGGTACAGTGTTAAAAGCCCTTGTGCGAGGCACATACTTGGTAGATTTAAAATGTAAACAATCCTTATGGCATATAAATCAAATGAACATGTATTATTCTAAGCCAATTACCCAAGTTGGGGAACAAAGGGCTAATCAAGATGTTTCAAACACAGACAAACTAGTTGTGCCCCATAACCAGACAACCATGTTAGCGAAACCGGCAACTCCGCTAGGAATAAACCTAGAAGCTGAAACTATACCTCAACCGAACCCTGAGGTAGCACCTGTATCAGAATCATCCTGTCAGGACATGAAATCACCAATTATCGTTCCCCCTGCTGGAACTCAAGTGCGCAGATCTGGGCGCAACAGTCGATTTCTAACGAGTAGATATTGTCATTGAAGGGAGGAAAGAGTGTAATGTGTAAATTGTAAGTGTAATGTAATAGGTATTATGTGTATATATATGATATGTGTAAATTGTAAATGTTGGTACTGCATTTTACGTTATGTTATGTTGGCACGTCTTAGAAATGAATCAGTTGAGTTCACTGATCTCTATAGAGATCAGTGGTTGAGTTACAAATGGACAAGAATGAAGGAGTCATTACAATTATCGGGCTTATGGCTGCGTGGAATATTTTCATTGCTGATTCTAGTGAGAGTTTGTGGAGATCCTTTATTCCGTAGGTGGCTCTAATAGCCGCTGTCGCTTTTTCTTTGATATGGATTCTGAATGATCTACCTGTCGTCTGAAGTGTGATACATAAGTATTTATATGCGTGTACTACTTCAAGGTGTCTGCCTTTGAATTTTATTCTTTCATTTTCTGCTACTCTTCCGCCTTTTCTGAAGGTTACTTGCATTGTCTTGCTCTCATTTATTTCCAAGGAGTTTTTTTTCCGCCCATGTCTCAAGGTTGTTGACAGTCTGTTGAAGACTCGTTAGGCTGGTTGAGCCTAAAACCATGTCATCTGCGTACATGTAGTGAAGTTTGTTTGCTGTGTTCTATTATTTGTATTACTGGTATGTCAGATGTCAATATGTTGAAAAGAATGGGACTGATTGGGTCCCCTTGCATGACTCCGTTTGTCTGTACTATGTCTTTTGAGACTGATATACCATCGCTTATGTTTGCTACGTTGAAGGTCAGTATGTTCCTTAATAGAACAGTGATGCAGTGTTCGTTTCCAATCATATGTGCCAGTTTCTTTAGCAGTTTTTCTCTGCTCACGAGATCGAAAGCCTTTCTGTAGTCGATGAAAACTGTGAAGTATTTCCCCTTCGGGTGTCTTAATACCTGTTCTATCTCTTCTAGTAAATTTCTGATCACCTGGGTGGTGTTCCGTTGTCGTCTGAAACCGTACTGCTGTTCTGGAATCAGGTGGTCTGTCTCTTTCACCAATCTGTCCGTTATGAGTTTTGAGAATATTTTGAGGTCATTATTTTCCGGGGCAATGCCTCTGTAGGAGTTGGGGTCTGCTGTGCCTCCTTTTCCTTTATATAGTACGTTTATGGTGGATCTTCTCCATTCTTATGGAATTTGTCCCCTTTCCAAGCATTTGTTGAACAATTCTGTCCAAGCCTCTGTGAGCCAGTTCTCCGTGGCTTTGATTTGCTCGGTGAAGATCCCATCAGGGCCCGCTGCTTTGTTGTTTTTCGTCTTGATAATTGCGTTTTTAACTTCCTCTTTGGTTAAGACGATGTTCTCAGCTCTGGTTCCAGTGCTTGTGCTTGGGATGATTTCTGACGTCGTTCGCTGAACGTTGAGAATGTCAGAGAAGTGGTTTTCCCATGTGTCCATTGTAGTGTTGCGTTAAGGGTACTTCTTTTGTTCGAAATGGCGATAAATGGATTCTTAATTGCTTCTTCTGCTATGCGCACGGCTTCTTTTTCTGTGTGTTGGTTTTTCTTTTCTATCATCATTTTCTTGTATATTTTCCTTTCTGTTGAGTATTCTTCGAGAGCTTCTCTTTGATTGCTGTCTCTAGCTCTGTGTAGTGCTTGCAAGGTTGTTCTACGTTGTATGTAACATTCTACGTTCAACCACGGTTTAGCCTTTCTTCCCTTGTGTGGTATTGCTGCGGATTTAATGATTTCCTTGATTGCAGTGTCAGCCTCGTCCAGGTTGTTTTCACTTATTATGCCCCTGGTTTTGGTTATTTCAGTACTCAGATTGTGGAAAGCCTCTTCGTCAATTTTCATCGTGAGTTTTTGCTTTCGGGTGCTTGTTTGAGTTTGTGCACCTGTTTGTCTTAAAGTTAGATGTGTTCTGATTTGTGTGTGTTTTCTGAGCGGGGCGTCCGCTGAAGTCCATAGTGCTTCTTGTTTTCCTGCTGTTAAGTCTCTTCCTTTGGTGAAGACTAAATCTATTGCACTTTTGCCGTTGTGTGCGAAGTATGTCATGAGATCTCGCTTGTTCACCAGCGTATAACCCTCCACTTCCATCAGTTCCAGTATTGCTTCACTCTTTCGTCCTGGTTTATCCAGTCTACAGTTTAAGTCTCCTGCAATTACTATATTTTGCTCTTTCTCGACGTATGTAATGATTTTAACTAGCATTTCCGTCGCGTCTTCCAGTGTGGCTTGAGGTTATATGTATAAGCCTGCGATTGTAATGTGCTTTGTTGTGATGATGACAATGTTTTCTTCTTTGTAAATGTTCTTTACTTTGCCGATGCGGTTGTTATACAGGCATGTCACGCCAGGGGCGGATTTAGGGGGTATTTCAGGGGGTGGGGGGTGGGGGCGATTGATGAATTTTAATTAGGTTGCCTATGTTCCGGGGGCTACATCAGAACAATTTGTAGGAGGTCTCCACGAAGACAGTACCATTTTTATTAGACCGTCATCATCTCTGCAGATAGCAGTTTCGCTTGTTATTTTAGTTATTACAATTTTTTTTTGTATTTTATGACCACGTACCTTAGCCAATATAAAAGAATAGTTTTTCTAGTAATCGAGATTACTGGAAAAATATGCACCGGTACTTTTATTTCAGATTTCATTACGATTTTTGCCGGCACGGATCCTTTTGTTTTTCTTTTAAAAGAAGGTAACGATCCAATAAGCTTCTGAACATCATAAAATGCTTTCAACGAAAAAACAAACCAACGAAAAAAACAGGTCTTGGGAATGAACTTAAATCAAAAGCACATCTCATGATAAAATATTTATTACCTCACAATTCACAATGGTCTCACATTAGGCTCCTTCCCAACCGTGACACTACAACAGAAGTTTTAGCTTTCGGGCTTTCTGGGAAGCAAAACGGTTAATGATTCTATCGTAGTCTAATCTAATGTCTCGATGTACATGCATTAAAGTTAGGCGTTCACTCTTTCCTCGCCGCATCTTGACCTATTCTCAGTTTTTTTCTAGCTTCAGAACAGAAAATGATCTTTCCCCGGTCGCAATACTGACAGGCAAAGTAATAAGAATATGAATCATTGTTCTGATGGTAGGGAAAACTTGTGGATGGCAAGCTGAGTAGACCTCCACCGCCTTTGAAGGAATTGGGCGTCCCGCTTCGCTCTCTCTTCTCCATTTCGCCGTCCAAAGGGATGTCTCGGCTTGCATCTTCGCCCCGAGTTCTGACCGAGATTTTCGAAGTAGAGAAGCGTAGCGCTCGGAAAGGATGTTGATGTCCTCCTCGATGCAGTGGATTTGACGATATGCTGATATGCGTTTAAGACGTCGTCTGTGAAACGCGTTGAGAGGTCTTCCAAGATCCAGTCAAGAAGAGGACTGTAGATGTTCCTTCTGTAGTACTCTTCGGGTGAATCAGCCGGCGCGTCAGCCCTGTTCTTTTGCTTCTGGATAAGACGCGGCAGGTCGATAGCGGCGCCTTGCTCACGTGCAAGCTTGCTGGCGTTGTCGAAGACCGACGAAAATTTTTGTTCGACGTTTGACCGTTTTTCTTTGAAGACTTGGATGGTATTCCGAGTGGTTTCGGAGGTGGTTTGGACGTCCAGACGGCTGAGAGGTTCCGTCTGAGTCAGCACTTCTGCTATGCAGCACAGTATGACGATGAATTGCCCACTAGTGATGCTGGCCAGCAAACTTTCGGCTTTGTGCGCTGACTGATTTTCATCCCATTGAGAATCGATTCCCAACGCGTTCACAATGTCGTCCAATTGGTTCAGTAACTTCAAAACTGCGTCGTGCCGTTCAACCCAATGCGTATCGCACAGCGCGACAAGCTGGCCTTTGATAGTCTTCTTCAACACAAAATTCCGCTTCGAGGATGCTGTGAAGAAATTCGTCACCTCTTCCACAGTTCCAAATGCATTTTTAACTGCTTGCACTTTGGACGATTTCGAAAGCGTCAGGTTGAGCTGGTGGTTGTAGCAGGGCACCCGAACAGCATGAACTGTAGTCTTCTGCAGCTCTTGTACTGCCCCTACAGCTTCCGATATGTTCACCGAACATCCGTCAGTTCCGATGCCAACACAGCTTTTGGGGTCTAGTTTGAAGTCGTCCATCTTCTTGGCAACGATGCCTCCCAGCTTTAGCCCAGTCAGTTTTGGTTCAACAGCAGACTCTGCGGCTGCTTGAGGATTCTCATCGTCGTCTTCACTAGGGAAATCACCCTCTTCTTCTTGTTCTTCTTCTTCTTCACTTCCTCGAATATCTTTCTCTTCCGCCGCAGATTTGCGAGCATCTAGGAAGCCCACAAAATCCTCCCTGATGTCGGTCCTCCAGAGATACCGCAAGAACAAAGTCAGCTGAGAGATGTGCGCTACATCTGTTGTCTCGTCAAATCCGACAGAATAAAATCGGGCTTCTTGAACGCGGCTTATGATCTGTTCGCGAATGTCCTCCCCGCACAGCTCAATTAATTCGTTCTGGATCGTTTTACGAGTGAAAAGGATTCTGGGTCCCGCCGTTGCAAGATGTTTGGCCAGTTTGACGTCTCCAACTTTCATCCGGAACCGAAGCAGAGCCAGGAAATTGCAGTCGTTTTGTGAAGACTCCTCTTGAGCAATTGGGCCGTCATCACGATGACCTCGGTAGGCGATATTTTGTCGGCCTAGAAACTCGATGCTCATCAAGATGAGTGCAAGTCTTGCTGTGATTTCTTGGGTCTTTTCCAGGCGGAAGCTATCCATTTGGTTGGGTAGCTGCTCTTGCGGATATCTTTGCTTGCGCAAAAAGTCTTCAGCACACAACGGGGTACTTCGTCGCCTCATGCTTCTGGAGGTCACCGTCTTTCCCAAGGAGCTTGGCAAACTTCGTCAGAGGTTCCTTGACCAGGGTCTTCAACAGAATCGTTCTTCCTGGGTCACCGGTAGACTTCGCAAAAAATGGACAGAACAAACAGAAGAGTCCTCTACGTGATGGAGAGAGGACGACCCAGGGAAAGTTCTGTAAGTTCTGCAGGTGAAGGTGTCGTTTCTCTTCACTTCCGCCCCTGGTGTGAACGAAGAGAGGAAAACAATAACTCACGTTTGGTTGCCAGTGACTCGTCAAAGGGGTAGAAAGTGTCCCGTCATCAGGCCTGTTTTTTCCTGTACCTATATACAAGCCGACGTCGTTTTCAAGATTGTCACAGGCAGCAGCATCTCGACAGGAATCCTTTGACGGACGTCTACAAAAAATCACAACACAGCACACCACGACTACTTCACTTACCATAATATTGTTCTAATGACGTCGATAATCCGCACAAAAATAGCAGCGAACGCACTTGCCAACACTATCGTAAGAACGCGCATCGCGCACTGACTGTTGAATGAGACTGACCACCAAAAGCTTGGACGCTCCGAAAGCGAGGCTCGACTCGGCTTGGTTCCAGCGTAGACTTGTCAGTACAGGCGCGGGCTCGAGTCGTCGCTGCTGGCTGCTCGGCGCGGCAGCGGAATCAAGCGACACTACTGGGCATCGGCTCGGCTCTTTTCTTTCCCTTCCCCTTTCTTTCACTTCCTTTTTCTCTCTTTCTCTCTTTTCTCTCCTCTTTCTCACCTTTTCTCCGCCTTATCTGAAGTCGGGGGGGGGGGGGGGGGCGGTCGCCACCCCACCCCCCTAAATCCGCCCCTGTGTCACGCCTCCAATGGCTCTTCCTTTTTCTTTCTGTTGTGCTAGTACGTGTGTATTGTAATAGCCGGGTATATCCAATGGTTTTGTGAGGAATGTTTCTGTTAAAATAATTATATCTTCGTTAAATATTGCTCGTTGTGTTGAGAGACGTGTGACGTTTGTCAGTCCTTCTACATTCCATAGCAAGGCTGTTAACTTGGTATCATCGTCTGTAGTGGGTCTTTCCGTGGTGTTCGAGGAGTATACTTTCTGTTTGCCTTTGAGGTTATTGCCTTCGAAATCGAAAAGTTCTGTATATTACTCTGTCTGGCCAGAGATTCGCCTGCATAACTGACTCCCTTTCCCCTATGGACACACCGATTTTAAAGGCCTTGCTTGTGCCGCGAGAGGGGAGTTGTTCACAGCTGATGATCGTGTGATTCCGTTTGGGGTGAGCTGATCTTTGATATCCTCTCCGGTTGTGTCGGGGTCTAGTCTCCCTACGAAGATCCAGGCTGATTGTGGTGCTGCTCTTAGTTTGCCTACTTCAGAACCTCCCATGCCAAGTTGTGGGAATCTTCTTGGGATGACGCCTTGTCTTCTCGTCTCTTCTTGTGTTGTGGTGTCATGATTGGTGTTTCTGTAGGGTAACCCTGGCCATTCTTTGTTTGATAATGATCTGGCTTGGTATTGGTGGTTATTCTTATTTGGTGTTTCCGGTGAGATGGTTGGTGAGTTTGATGGTTGTTCTGTTTCTGTTGTTGCGGTGTTGTCCTGGCTTCTATGGTGAAAGAGACTTCATAACCTTAAAGCAAACTGTTTCTATTCATCGCTGAAGGAAACGCGAGACAACCTCTGACCATGTCTTTCGACTGCCAAAAGAATTTACCTTGCCAAAAATACCTGATCAGAGTGTCTATTACAGTAGGCAATTAACCTATACAATCTTGCCATTGTAGTAGGTTCCTCTAAATCAATGTTAACCACCAATAATGTCTTCATGTACACATGACTTGAGAACGAAGGTAAGAAAGGGTCAAATGAAATATGCTCAGTTCTCTACCACCGTTTATGCCACACAGACATGAGCAACATACAAACTTTGAGATTAATTGCCGATGGATGCCCTGGGCAAAATAAAAACACAATAGTTGTCTCGATGCTGTGTCACTGGATGTACAATCACGCACCAGGCGTCAACAAAATAGAAGTGATTTATCCCATTACTGGACATTCACTTATGCCTCCCGATAGAGTATTTGGGCTCATCGAAAGGCAACTGCAGAAACGAGAAAAGATAGTTCAACCATCAGAGTACCATAGCATCTTGGAAGAGTATGGAACCCTCTAATAACTAGGGAGAGACTGGGAGATAGCTGACTGGAAAGGAGCCATTCAAAACGTTATAAAACCCACAGCATCATTCCCCTTCCAGGTAACAAAAGTAAAAAAGAGTCATCATCATCCGTAATGCTCAGAACGTTATTAGAGTCCAAGGGGAGCCTAATTATAGGTCTGACATCAATGAACCAATGGGTGTATGCAAACGGGGAAAACACTATAAACAGATAAACCCGAAATGCATAACAAACTCCCCTGTGCCCATTAATGAAAAGAAACTGGAAGATGTTTCAAAACTCCTCGAGAAACACTATGGTGAGTCCTGGAAGGAGCGTAACTCTCTCTCATGGTACATGAAATTATTAGGCTCCACTGGCCCAGGGGCATACATTGAAGAAGAGTGCCTAGCAGGAGAGGATTAAGACATTGTTCCAGGTATGATGTACTAAGTGCGTTGCAGATTGTCAGACACTACACTATGTACCTTCAGAAATATAAAAATATGAAAATTAAAAATACACAAATTTATATTTATGTTCATTCCACATCCTCTCCTCACATGTACCTTCAGAAATAAAAATTGAATACAACAATTTAGATTTATGATCATCACGTCTTCTCTTCAAATAGTCCCTACTCTGTTTCAAAACTGCCCATGTCCATTACAGTTGCGTGCAAAAGTGTCCATCGACAATATGAGATGAAAAAGTGTCCATGTCCATTGTTATTTTGCTTATATCATGCAAGCATTGCGTTCCTGGTTTTATGTCTATAGCTCAAGCATATTTGTACTAATTCATACTTATTTATATGATATACAGTGTAGGCTTATACCAATTCACCCCCTAAAAACACATTTTCCACTTTTTCTCAAAACCAGTTATGGTGGACGTGGACACTTTTGCATCTAGGCGACTTTAGTATATTTTCTGTCATTAAGCTTAGAGCCTCCGTAGCGTAGCGGTCAGCATGGTTAGCTGCCGCCCTGGAGGTCCTGGGTTCGATTCCTGGCTCTGCCACGAAATTTGAAAAGTGGTATGAGAACTGGAACGGGGTCTACTCAGCCTCGGGTGTTCCAAATGAGTAGAGGGGGTTCGATTCCCACCTCAGCCATCCTCGAAGTGGTTTTCCGTGGTTTCCCACTTCGTCTTCGGGCAAATGCCGGGATGGTACTGCCCCCGTAAAATGAATTATTTGGGATGAAAATGGGAATATTTTTTCGAAGCCCATGATAAAATTTAACCAAGCAATATTGAGGCTGGATGTTGGCAGAAACCAGTCTAGAGGCGACGTTGAGCAGGAGGGAAATTCCGTCACGTGATTGTATTGTGCAATGGAACTTTCCAGAAGCTTAGAATCAGCCTAGCAACAGCGAATAATCCCAGGAATTGTTTAAACATTGTTATAAATTATCCGATTGGATATGAGCTTACAGCCAATAAGAAGAAGTTTTAGAGAAGACGGGAGTTCCAGCAACTAAATTTTTATGGATATTTAATACATTTAAGCCCAAGAGAGTGAATTTATATAGTGGCAAAGAGAAGAATATGATAATAAAATATTGGAAATATTTTATAAGTCAACAGCAGGTCGCAATTGGAAGGAATAAGCGATTTGCTAGAGCCCGCTCGAATTTGAGAGGGAACGGAAAAAGGCGGCCAGAATCGGTGGACTTGGAGGGGAGATGCCAAGCATCGAGGCTCTTTATTATCTGAATGTTGGAGAGGTCGGACGTGTTTTACATGAAGAGAGAGGAGTTCCGAGTGTTTCACCGAGCTTTTGAAAGGTTGACTCGTGGAGATAAGGTATAGCGAGGCGAGAGTTAGTAGATTGCCGCGCCTTGAAACTAAGTGAAGTTGCGATGAACTTATATGCCGCAAATAATTCAGTCTGATCCACTTCAGAGACATTATTTCGACTACAGATTGTAGCTTATAATCGTATTTAGTATATTACGAACTTTGAGGAAATTGAGAAGATTATTTCAGAAGATATAAACGTTTTTGTGAAGCGTGAGGAAAGTGTTTGTTTCCAGCGCGATAAGACACTTTCGTTCGAGCGACCACAGCGCATGCACGAGACACAAGTGAGTAAGAGTGAGTGTTAGCATTGATTTTGTGGAACTGTATAACAACACCAGTAGGATGAAGATGTATTCTATGTTGAAGAACATTATTAAGTCTGCTAATATGAAGTTAATTATGGACTAAATTCGTATGTGTGCCAGGGATATAAGCAGATGGAAGCAATATAGTCAGCGATGGAGCTTCGTTAGAGGAGTTTGTTCATGAATGTCTACTTGATGAGCGAACATGAGACTTGATGTACAACTACATTCTAGTGCATTATTGTCAGACATGAGCTCAACATTAACACCGGCGACTACAGAAAGATGTTCATATTCCATCTACATGAATATTTGTTATGCGAGTGAGGTCCACGACTTCCTTTTCGATTGTCTTTCGAAATGGGAAACTGAACTTTTGACACTTCTCGTTGTTTTGATGAAACTGTACTATGACGGAGTAAGAAGAGACTTGAAGATTATCAAGAGGTCCGGGGTATACCCGGTCACAATGAAGATGATGATTGGAGGTCCGCAATTCGATCCCGATCGGAGCTTACTGTTTTCCAGTAGGGGATTCGTTCCTTTCCTAAGGTCACGAGTTCTTGGAGACGAGCTAGGATCCAACCCGGATCCTTGGAAGATGTAACAACTGAGTATTTTGTAATACTCAATCTTGAGCTTCTAGACTTCCAGACTAGGTAGCCGTGTTCACTAAACATGTAGTTAGAGCTTTATAGTGACATTATTGAGCAAATCCTTTATCCATATTTCGACACAATATTTATGTACTCCATGTATAGACATTTTATTCTTCGAGGTCATTTGTAGTAATCGTCTTTCGACGCTTTTAGCTTTGTTTGTTTGAAATCCAGTTTCTGAACTGAGATTTTCACTTGTTCGAGTAACAAGCATTTTTGTCATTTCCTTTAAGGAATAGTAATTTATTTTTGACGTTTATGAATTCATTTTTAATTCAGGTGATATACATTTTCGTCTATGTTACCGATTAAATTAATTTGTATTAGTTTAATTTGGGCATTTTATCCGTCGAGAAGAGGCATCAAGAGAGAAGATATTATTAGTGATATATTGCGAAATATCATGGCATCTTTTGGAAGAGAAACATTTAACGTGGAAACGATTATTATCGTTAGAACTCATACACATTCGTTCAGAATGGAGATAATACGATTATGACTAACTGTATGTTTTATTGAAGAAAGCCATGAACTTTCAGTCATTTAAAATCATTTGAGATTAGAATCTTCTTGGAAGATTGATTATCATCTGACGTTAGGGATGTTCTTGTTTGATATCGTCGTCGTGATCGATTCTTGTTGAACACACATATTTAATTTTGTGATTAAGTATTCACGAGGAGTAATATAATGTCACGTTGTAGACATAATATTCCTTCATCGGTGAAAGTTGAAACCAGAAATGTGAAGTTAAGATACAGTATTTTTATTAAATGTATTCACAACAGTTTTGATTTATCTTAGTAACGTTTTTAAAGTAATAGGAGGTCTTTCACGCTTAGTCCAAAGGTCGTTGACATGTATAGATTAATGGCTTAACAATTGACGTTATTGTTTATTAGACCAACGGTTGGTTTGACATCGCTGAGGAATTATGCCCTTTTTAAGGATGCCAGTTTGAAGGAAGTAAAGGTGATAACCCTTTAATAGTGGTTATATATGTATGTAATTCCGTGTGCAGTTGGCATACGAGGATTTTTCGAAGGTGTTTCCGCATTTTATATTACAGTCATGGCATGGGCATGACTATGTTTGGCAAGGCATAAAGGTGTGAGTTAACAGTACTCCTTATTTCATACACGGCTTTGGATAAGTGAAGACAGGAGGGTCACAATTGAAATTTAAACGGGAAATGGATATTGACATCTGTTATGTTTTACTCTTATTAATATTATTAAACCCAAGTATGTAACGACATATGTTTAACCTTGAGTGGTCGAATGTATTTGATCTATTATGACAACAGACCAGATAGGAGAGAAAGGTGGCAGTATTTCTGAAGCAGTAGAAGCTTATGAGGATCCCAGTTGATTGCATTTGACATAACTGTGAGATCGGAGCTCAGACTCATGTGTATATAGACACTACTTATTTTAAATGATAATAGCTCATGCTATTAGTGTCATTTTCAATTCGTTTATCATTAACTTTCTTTAATTGCCAATCGAGTGTATAATGTGTTAGGTATAGGGAGTTTTTTGATATTTTAGGGTAGTGGTTAGCGTATGAATGCTGATGTGATTGAATGTGGTTTGTTTCTTGTTCAGTGTGAATGAAATGAACTCCATTGGGACGTCACAATGCGAGAGTATGAAAGGAATAGTGTGTAGAAGTTTTGTTTCATTAGCGTGTAGGATGTGTGTATGATTTACGTATTTGTCTGGCGTGAATCTGTTTCATTTTAACATCGCTTGTGATGTGTATTTGTGGTCAAGGCTGGAATAGCGAGGGTTTGTTGAAACTCATTTCCATCCAAGGTCAGCGCTCGGCCACACAAATGTAAAGAGTTGTTGCGACCCAACAGGCAAGCAGCTATGAATCAGCCAGCTCTGGGAATGTAACGGAGTCTGTTATATAATCTGTCGCGTGGCGAGGGTCGCGTGCTACTAGCGCCCAGGTGTTCACTGGAGCGCGCCAAAGGAATGTAAAATACGTAGGGGTCTTTAATTGATGTGTAGCTTGTTATAATGACACAAGCCGCCCCAAAATGTGTCACAGTCTTCGTGGAACGCAGTATTGTCAGTGGCGTAAATGTGAAGAAGAAAGAAAGGGAGTGTGTTTTATTTAATGTATGAATGTTTAGATTTAATTTACACCATTGTTATTAAATTGTTTAGTTTGTTAGAAGCCGCGTCGTTTCGATTTATTTTAGATATAAGGAGATGCAACTGTGAAACCCATTATAGGTCCAGAGGCTGACCACGAGATCCCCGAGAACGAAAGGTAGGTGCTCTACTTCGAGCTAAGTGCATTATATGTAATTCACAGTTTCATCGTAATTTCCGCCACGTATATTCGTGAGGGTCTTGTTGGAGTGGATTCTTGACTAGTATTTGCGCCGGAGCTGTCAGGGTCTACAAATCCAGCGGTGCTTCGGATATCTAACAGACCGCCTCTAGAATATACGGGTACAGAACCTTCTTCAAGGCCATGGCCGCCTCCTTCCCTCTTCCTTGCCTATCCATCCTGACCATCCATTACCTTCCCTCAAGAGGCCCCTGTTCGCTTTGCAGGTGAGGCCGCCTGGGCGAGGTGCCAGTCACACCTCACCAGTTGTATCCACTCCGATTAGATGTTCCCAGCTCTAGGACACTGCCCGTAGAGGCGGTAGTGGTGAGTTCCCTCGCTGAGTCCGTGGGTTCCACCAACCTGGAGGGTAAACGACTAAGAAGAAGAAGAAGCTTAGAGCACTTTTTAAGCCTTCAATGTTCCATAGAAGTAACGATATAGTCTTCTTGCTATTAGTTTGGCGGCATGTCACTAGATCTAACATCTATTACGAATGTAGTGACTTTCTAAAGTATACAAGAAGATATTCATAGAGTAGGTTAAATATCAAAGTTGTCGTAGAAGGATCGGCAAGCCCTAGAGTCGCCCCAAGAACATCATTTTAAAGGCATAGAATTAACCATTTCAGTCATGTTGGAAAGCCATAGACTAACCATGATAACGCCAGCTCCAGATGTCCCATTCAATTTTTCTTCCAGCTTTGTAGGAGACGGTAGGCTACCCTGCTCCATTTATAACGTAAAATACCGTGCTCGTTAACCCGAAGACCAACGATCACATATGCACAAACCTCGAGAACAATTTGGGCACGAAACGCGAACCCTCAGGGCGGTAAAATAATATAACTGCTCTCGAGTTCCATGCATGAACGGGAATAAATAAAACTAGTGAACCCGTACGAGAACTCTCGCATAATGGGTTGTGGGCGCCCCATGTGTACAGACTACCCGCTCGGTTCTAGCGCTATGCGGGATGTACGCGATACAGTTCTTGTTTATTTGTTTAAAATCACTTTATAAACAAATACATATATTTCCATTAACTTTTCAAGAAATGCAAGATTTTTCCTGTACTATTGAGACGATTTGGAAGATTTTGGTACAAACCACACCTTCTAACTCCCGAGTTTTGTGAAACATAACTTACACCTTGGCGTATTATATAAGACTAGCATTACCCCTCGCGGCTTCGCCTGCGAATATTCTAGTTGTTAAGAGTACACTTAGAAAAATCTCAATCATGAATGCTATGACTGATTTATCCTTGGTATGAATAATCAGACTTTATCAATTCAGCTACTGGTGCAGTGGTTAGGGGTTTGTCATTCCTTCATAGGCATATCAGAGCGAAGTTAGTTTTCTGGGAATATCACAGACACTGTTAATTTAAGGGCCTTTAAATGTGGTTTTCGGGGACCCTTTATAGTCGGGTGAAAAAGATCTTTCGTACCACACTCACACGTGAAAATTGCGTGAAAAAATTCTAGAGTGCCCCTTGACCCCCTTAAGCGCATTATACTGTATGTATTGATGAGTTTTACAGCTTAATTTGGTTCAGTGATAACCTTATAACCGTCTGGAAACTTTCACAGTAATGTAATAATTGGAATTGCATTGCGTCTTACAGAAATACATGGACCTGTGAGATTCTGTTACCATGGTTACCGTGTTGCATTCTTTCATGATTTCATTGTAAATATACATGTTTTAAGGTATTCATTTAATTGTGAGGTATTTAAAGAGTAAGTGAGTGCGTTTCGCTTACGCATTGGGTTATGCTGAACCTGCAGGTACCCCATATGTGAAGGTTGGTCTTAATGGAACCTTATTTTCGGTACAAAACTGGAATGGGACCTTAGCAGAATAATACAGGGAGGGATAAGATAAGCACGGCAATCACAAGATTTAAAAAAACCACTCTCGCTTTTATTTTCAAAATCACTACCCTGCCTAACTTATCAGGGATACCGAAACTGAATTAAAAATTAAATTATAGGTACATCATAGGCCTCCCTGTGGAGGTCCTAATTATTATTATAATTATAATAATAATTAAATTTAATTTAATCGGTATTCTGCCCGAAGGCAGGTCCGAGCCTCCGAAGAGGCTACCCCCAGCCGGAGTTTACGTGCGGTAGGGTGGCCAGGGCCTTTCCGCTCCTCCTTATGTTGGCCAACAGCGCGCAGTGCCTAGAACCGGCACACCATCCAAGTTCCGACTACGCCCAATGTTGCTTAACTGCGGAGTTCTCATGGGATCCGGTGTTTCAACACGGCTAGGCCGTTGGCTTAATAATAATAATTATTATTATTATTATTATTTCCGTTTTAACCACCCGGGCTGCGAAAACACGACTTATATACACTTATTTAGTTGCAGCAGTTGTTAAACTAGCACAACTAGTCGAGATTTGTTTGTTGCATGTGATTTTTTGTTGCGATATTGAAAGTGGTTAATGACCTCCAAGTTTGCTTGCTTATTGCGATTATGTGACTGAACGTCAGTGCAAGCAGTGACTAGAGAAGCTGCATGGAACCGAACCACACAGCACTCAAGCAGCCAAGATTACAATCCACTTCAACCTGACCATTTAATAACAATCACATGTTTTCACGGCCCCTCGTAATAAGGTTACTCCTGCCGTCACTGAACTCCGCAGAATGTGAACGATATGAAACTTTCCGTCAGTTGTAGGAGTAAAGGACCTGTCGGACGAGAAATCGCGAAAAACAGAGTAATCTCATCAGAGTTGTCCGTAGTGCTAGCATTCTTGGCTGTAACCGTGGAGGCCCGGGTTCAATTACCGGCTCTGCCAAGAAATGTAATTCTGGTCTGCGGGCTGGAACGGGGTACACTGAACCTCGTGAGGCTAAATTGAGAAGAGGTGGGTTCGATTCCTATCTCAGCCATCCTGGAAGTGGTTTTCCACTTCTACCCCAAGCAAATGCCAGGATAGTACCTAACTTATGACCACGGTCGCTTCCTACCCAAATCCTACCTCAATTACAAATACACACACTAGTACAGACATCACAGTGACACAGGTTATCAGACAAATTCTATACACACCCAAATACACGGGGCTACATGAGAACCATGTCACAAATCAACAACAACCATCTCGGCAGAAGAACGAGCACGAGCAAGTCAAAAGATGAAGGAGAGAGAACTGCAAAAGTGATGGAAGTTGTGTATTCGCAGTCCATAGGTGGTTGAAAAAGTTTTTTTGTTTTTTGTTTTTTGCGTATGGTTTTTAGTGCCGTGAGTGTCCGAGGACATGTTCGGCTCGCCCGAGTCAGTAGCTGCGTCTAAGCGGACACCCCTACAAGTACCGTCGCGTGTGGAGTGGTGTCTGGGGAGGAAAGTGTGAATGTAAGGACTAGGATTTGGAAGGTAGCGACTGTGGCCTGTAGTTAGGGACCAACCCCGGTATTTGCCTGGAAGGAAGATGGGAAACCACAGAAAACCATCTCCAAGGTTGCCGGCGGGGGGGATTCGAACCTCCTCGCCTCCCGGATGTGAGCGACTGCATGCAGCCACGCCGTAACGACCACCGGTGAAATAATAATAATCGATGGCTTCTGCTATCTGGTGCAGATATTTTAAATGACACCCTACAGGTGATCTAATCTTCAATTCCAATGCTCCGCTTGCACAGCCACCTCACAAAGAAATCTAAATCTACTGGGAGACTTGTTACTAAGATTTTATTATTTTATACTGTAATCACCAAGTGTCATACGAGAGGTATTTTACGAGCTAACATTGTATGGATCGAATTGTCGTTATTATTTCGGTTGCGTCTCAAATCCCACGAGCTGAAAATAGTAACAAATAGTATCAAAACTCACGACTACAAACTAGTACCGGTAGCTGAATTAACATTCTAATTAGTCTCAAAACTCACGACTCCGGAGAGCACATGCCTGCGATGAGCGCAAGAAGTATGAGCTGTACTGTACGGTGACTCACACTGTCCGGCATTTCGTTTGTATTGTTTTAACAGGAATTATCAACCTACCACAGACCAAATTCTCCAAGTATAACTCAGTCATTCTGCTTGGTGACATCAAGCAGGCCTAAATAACTTCACTGGGATCGTGGAGGTCGTTATTTTGTGTTTTCAAAGAAGAACTGACTTGGCTCGTGAGTTTTGAGATTGGCCCAGGTACAGAAACCGGCTAGAACCTACTTTTACCTGTCTTTTACTTAAAATTCGTGAATTTTGAGACTCATGACTTTTAAGACCGGTGAGTTTTGAGACGACACGATTATTTCCCGCCCTTCAAATATCGGATTTTCTTGGCCGAGAACCGAACCTGCGAACTCGGCTCGGCACTCATGTTCTTCATGGCCCCTCGCAAGGCTACTCCTGCCGTCACAAAACTCCGTAGAATGTGAACGATATGAAAGTGATTTTAGAGAAACTCCCAAACACACCATCGGGATTCTAACCGCGGTTGCTGAGGTGAGATGAGCAATCATGTCACCGCAGAGCGAGAGGCGATGGAAAGGAACTAAGTGGTATAGCACCAAAACCTAGGACTAGAACCTTAAAATAGACGGCAGAATCTTATGTAAGATGGGTGACATCCATAGGTTATAAATACTCTACACTACATCCCATGTACAACAACGTAGAGCGTGGCGTGTGGCTTGAAGACAGAGGTTGGTATCAGCGGACTGATGTTTTCTCAAGAGTCAAGGGTTCGACCAGGGGCGTATAAAGTGACTGATGGCCCCGGGCTCCCTATTGTGTATTCGTCCCGTGACATTATCCTGGAAATATCAACCTCCTCTCAGAAAAAGAAAACCTCCGTGTAATTTCCTATATCTATGAGTTATCTTGTTTTTCCGATATTCAGAACTCTATTATTGTCTCCCAATGATTGTTTTATTTTACTTATTGATTTTGAACAATGTGGATTTTAGCCATTCTTATTGTACGTATGTGACCGTATATACTCACCACAAGGACAAGCCGTACTGTATTAAAATCCACAGCCTACTTCCAGTTGACCGACCAGGTCAGGGAATGGAATAAATGAAGCCCCCCCCCCCCCCCCCCCCCCCATCTAGCGGCGAGGATATGAACTGTGCCGGCTGCCGAAGCCTGTCGCACAACCCTGGGTAAATGATTAAATGAATGACAGATGAAATGAAATGATAGTGGAGAGTGTTGCTGGAATGAAATTGTGACAGGAAAAACCGGAGTACCCGGAGAAAAACCTGTCTGCCTCCGCTTTGTCCTGCACAAATCTCACATGGAGTGACCGGGATTTGAACCACGGACCCAGCGGTGATAGGCCGGCGTGCTGCCGCCTAAGCCACGGAGGCTCTCAGAACCGTACTGCGTAGGCTAAATCGAGTTTTCAAATACGGCATTGATTTAGAAACTTTCCGCCCTATAGCAACTATTTAATTTCAATTTGTCATACTATACATTTAATTAATAACTCTGGTAACTTTGGAACTTCCCTGGCAGAGAATTTAAAAGCATCATGGTTGTCATAAAATTCAGTTTTTGTTCTCTTTCGTTTTGCAGATTATTCACTAGTTGCTGTTCCAATACATAATATAGCATTGTCAGAAAAATTCAATAATATTTACAAATTACGTACAGTGAAATTGCGTTCTTTGGGCTCTCCTTCCGCCCCAGGCACCTCAGCAAGTCCGGGCCCCAGGGCTACACAGGCGCGGATTCAAGGGGAGGGGGGGGGGGGGGGGTCACGGGGTCATGACACCCCCCCCCCCCAAATGGAGACCAATTTTTTTTGCAAACTCAAAAAACGAAAACACAATTGCCTGACAAATAAAACTTAATGAATTTTTACTGAAAAACAGTCTTTTTCATTTTATTCAATACTGAAATATCTTTATTGGAATTATTGTGTTCTGTTACAACTGTACATATTACAACTTCAAACCTCTTATATAAAAACGATTATTTATACAACAAAATCAACTCGTCTATTTTGTTTAGCAAACCTTGTGATTACCGAATCGAAGTTTATAGTGATGTCACGATGAATGTGCAGCAATGCACGGATATCAATTTGGGGCTTTTTTCGCATCAAAAATTTTTGCCGACGTCCAAACTGCAAGCTTGGTTGGCAATTTAAGCTGTGACTTTCTCCCTTTGTCGGTATCAACTCGACTTACCGAAACTGTAACGTACCTTGATACTTTTCTCGAAGCTCGATGTAAAAGTCGCAAAACACGCCGTTGCAATTTGTACGTATATTTTTGTGCGCTAAACGCATCAAATTTCTATCCATGAAGCTTGCAAAAAAATTGGTCTGGTTTTGTACGTTTGGTTATTTTGTGATTGCGTTTTTAGTGATACCATTTTTCTTAACAATTTCGATTCTCTGACCGGCCCAAAGCCAAACTCTAGATCGATTCTCTGACCCACCCCAAAACCAAACTCTAGATCCGCGCCTGGGGCTACAGCTCTGTTTGTCCCACCCTCTCATCGGGCCAAGTTTCGACAATACTTCCAGGTGCTCATCCCTTGAGCGTCTTGGGCAGGAGAGGGAGTGACACTCATCCTCTCAAATTAACAATAATAATATTAACTAGCGGACCCGTGCGAGAACTCTCGCATGTGTACAAACCACCCGCCTGGCTTTACTGTTATGCGGGCTTCTATAAATATGTTTATTTGTTTAAACGCACTTTTTAAACAAATTGTGGGTTGTGCGCGCCCCATGTGTACAGACTACCCGCCCGGCTTTAGCGTATTATATATATAGCACTGCTTGAATAATACTGTTCTGCCTATCAATATATTCCTGATATTCTGGAGAACGATACACACTAGCTACTGTCCGCTTCTTTGCGCAGTGGCTAGCATTCTTGGCTGTCTCCGCGGAGGCCCGGGTTCGATTCCCGACTCTGCCAAGAACTTTAATTCTGGATGAGGACTGGAACAGGGTACACTCAGCCTCGTGTGGAAAACCTGAGAAGAGGTGTGTTTGATTCCTACCTCATCCATCCTGGAAGTGGATTTCCATGGTTTCCCACTTCTACTCTAGGCAAATGCCGGGATGGTACCTACCGCAAGTTAAAGCCACAACCGTCTTCTCACCAATCCTCACCCGAAGTACAAATACACACACTACTACAGACAACACAGTGATACAGGTTATCAGACAAATACTACACACACCCAAGTACACGGGGCTATATGACCACGATGTCGCAAAGATCCTAAATAATCAACAACAACAACACTATCTACTCTGGGACAGATCAGTGATCACAGACTTATATCAGCAAACAAGCCAGATATAAAAAAAGTGCAGAAGAGAACCCTTCTAATCGACATCGCAATCCGTAACGCGCATAATATTCAACAAACGTATGCTGAAAAGATCTGACAGATGTGGCAACAAGAATTTATTTGTTATTGTATTGCCTATCCTAATCTTTTCCACTGGGATCATACCGAAGTCACTGAGGGTCAACCTCGATAAACTGGGGCTCCACCATTATCTGCATAGCCTATCAGTATGCAGAAGGTGGTCATTATAGAGACCTGCTCCGTAGTCCGTTCCTTCCTCAACCTGCCAACATGAACTCCTCTCCATATTGCAATAATTGCCGATGAAATGGTGAATTATAAAAATCAGTGATATGGAGAACATAATAACAATAATAATACTACAGTAATAATACATTTTTGGAGTAGCTTCAACAATATCTTAGCAATAGCATTCCAAAATCGACCTTGGTAGCCTGCGAAGTCGCTTTCTAGAATGCACCCCACCAGACTTATTCCTATGAGCAATACGTTATTGTTCCATTGTGACCTCGTGTACCTGTGTATGAAATCTGTTTAATAAACTGTTTTATTGTGGCGTCCGTACTAGAGTATGTAGCCTACTTCTAATTGGGGCTGCCATAGGGAAGGAGACGGTCGTGGCCTACAGTACAGTACAGTACAGTATTTCTAGGAAGGGTGAGACAGGAATCAAACACACCTCTTCTCGTGTACGGTATCCTAACGTGGCAAAATGAACCCCTAGCTTGGCACGGTGGGTGAGTGGTTATCGTGTCGGATTAGTGAACACCCCCCCCCCCCAGCTTGCAGGTTCGCTCCTGGCCGTGGTAAGTGATTTTTGAAGGGGGGAAAATCACGACACGTATGTCATACGATGTTGGCATGTCAAAGAACCCATTTGAATTCAGTAGGCCGAGTTCATAATGGCAAAATTAATCTCGGGATTTCCCGCCAACACAAAGTTCCTAATTTCTCTACCAGAAAGCGCTATAGTGACAAGGAGCTTAGATATCTAACCTCCTTGACTTTCATAGTGATTCAAGGAACAACAAAATTTGACATGCAAGCTACCCTCTGGGTGTCAAATAACAAAGTTTGCACCCGGCACCGAGGCCATACGATATTATTATTGTTATTATTATTATTATTATCCTCAGACCTAAATTAAATTTCTTAGTAGGGCCAGAAATCAAACACAGCACGATTGGGATGCGTGCCTCTAAACCACAGTAGGTGGCGGAGGGCTCACGAGAGAGGGGAGGGGAGCTCTGGGGCTCGGTGGAGATAATTTATTTAATTCGTGTAAGTTTAATCCAGTCTGTTCTGCGAATAAAAGGAACAAACTACCCAAAATAATTAAATAATATTGACGTTGATGTTAATTCATTTCAGGGGCTAGGGACATCTTGGCCATCAGCCCCGTATAGTTGGGTGTGTGTTGAGCTTGTCTGAAAACCTGTATTTATGTAATGACTGTAGTATTGTGTTTATTTGTAATTCAGGTAAGGATTGGGAAGGAGGCGGCCATGACTTTAAGTTAGTAACCATCCCGGCATTTTCCTGGAGTAGAAGTGGGAAACCACGGAAACTATTTCCAGGATGGCTGAGGTGTGAATGGAACCCACCTCTTCTAAATTTTGCCTCACGAGGTGGAGTGAACCCCGTTCCAACCCTCAGACCATAATTACATTTCTTGGCAGAGCCAGGATTCGAACCCGCACCTCCGGGATGACAGCCAAGATATTTGCCTGAAAGGAGCGTGGAAAAACTCGAGGAAATTCCGCACTCAGAACAGCAGCACCGGGATTCGAATCTCCGATCTCCGGACTCGCTACAACTCCCCATTGCGGTCGTGGCGAGCGATTTAACGCACGGCTACACCGAGGAGGGGTTACAGGTTGCATAGCTGTTTGCCTCCCATCATGGCGGATGAGATTTACAAAATGAAGTGTTACGTCCAGTGGTTCGGATTCAACGTAAAAAGAAAGAGGTCCCGTGTCTTATGAACGTGAGATTTAAAACTTGGTTTTTGACTTCGAAAATAAACAAGCAATGATATAATCCTGTATAATGTTGTCTTGACTTCTGACAGATAATGGGGTCAATTTAGCTATATCTGTTCAGAAATACGAATAATTGACCCTACTATTCACTTTGAAAAGTCAGCAGCTCAGCCCAGGACGTGGACAGTGAAATGGAAACCCATTACGAATCAACAATACCTCATGTTATCAGCGCATGGTATTGTGGCAATTCTCAAGAACCATATCTACAATCATATTTTTGAATTATGAACTCCTTTTTTAAAATTACAGTTGTATTTCGAGTTTGTGCAAGGTTGTAAACTTCTGTGTTTATGGCGAATACAGATGTGGATCAGACTAATAATAATAATAAATTTAATATCACAAATTCATTATTATTATTCCTTCGAATTTGGCCAACTATGGACCGCATAGAACTTAAGGCTTCTTGGCCTTCCTTCTCTTTTCTTCCCAGAACCTCTTCATTCTTTCACTCCTTATCTTTCTCTCCTCCTCGGAAATGATCAGCACGGGTCTCTTTGTTATTGGTTTCTCTTCAAATGATTTTAAACTGTCTACCTTTCTTCTAGACTCACTTCTATTGTGGATCAACTCTGGAGTAATTCCAACTTCTGCTGCATCCCTCTTGACCACTTCTACCCACTTAGAGGTGGCCTTTAATCCCATGATGTATTTGAAGATCTTTTTGGTTAGTCGGTTCTCGTCCATAGAATTTCAGTCTTCTTTTCCACATTGTGTCCGTTTTTCAGAACACTTGTAGAGCTCCTCGTTTTTCCTCTTCTTCCAAGTTACATCAGCAGTCTTCTGAGGTCCCAGAATTTTCCTCAGAATCTTCCTTTCCTTTTTCTCGAGTTCTTGCAGCTCCCCTTTTTTTATTTAAAATTAGACACTCTGAAGCGTACAATCCTTCTGGTTTTATGACTGAGTTATAGCGTCGGATTTTGGCCTTGTATGATATTACCCATTTGTTATACCTGTTCTGTGTTAGCTTGTAGGCCAGGTCTAATTTTTTGGCTCTTCCCTTGTTTGCCTCTTTATCCAGTCCGTTGGGTTGGATCCATTCTCCCAGGTATTTGAATTTCTCTGTTATTTTAATTTTCCCATGCTTTATCTCCATGTACCTCTCGTGTTGGTGCCTGTACTCTATATATTCCGTCTTTTCATAAGAAACATTAAGACTCGCTTTTTCGGCGATTTCATGCAGAATCTCCATCATCTTTTGAGTGTCTTCCCGGTTTTTGGCTAAGAGGGCAAGGTCATCGGCAAAAGCTAAACACTTGATTTCTAGGTTCTGTCCTTTCCTTCCAAGGTGTACTCCGCTTATTCCTTCCACCTCCAGAGCTTCGTCCCTTGCTTTCATTATTTTTTCTAGTACGATGTTGAAGAGGAACGGGGATAATCCGCCTCCTTGCCTGACCCCTGTCTGTATTTCAAACGGATCAGAGACTTCTCCGAAGAACTTAACTTTTGAGATGGTGTCTGTCAGGGTTAGCTTTATGATTTCCCTTGTTTTCTTGTCAATTCCAAACTCCTTTTGAATGGCGAAGTTAGGGCTCTCGGCCCTGTCTTACACTTAACCACATATTGTGTACGTGGATATTTATTTAACATGTATAACCATTAAAGCATTTACAAGTAAATTATACTACATTGGAGTTTGCACAAACAAAATACAAATTTACATTAACTATTTCAATACGGAAACACAATTACACGCTCACTCACACAAATCTATCAGCAGTACTCATCAGGTGGTCGTGGCATACTGTTTCAAATGTCTTCAGTTGGGTGACATTCCTGACATTAATCATCCCCTTGTGCTCTATCTCAAGAACGAGCAGCTTTTCTATTTGGCAACATTTCACTTCAGCGTCGTATTTGCAATATTTAGGTCATATTTGACGTGATATTACATGATAAGTGCAATGTGTTTAGGTTATATGATAACCTTTGAGTGCAGTAAGAGGTTATATGATAACTTCTGAGTGCAGTAAGTGGTTATATGATAACTTCTGAGTGCAGTAAGAGATCCACCAGTTGCAAACTCGAAGATGACGTATTTCCAACCAGAGTCGAAAATATCCTGCGTCCCAATGAAATGTTGAGAGTGATCCGATAATTATTTTATTATAATAGAAATAGAGATGTTGTTGGCGGCTTCGGTGGCGTAGTTGGTAGCATGCTGAGGTCCTGTGCCCAAGATCGTGGGGTTCAAATCCGGCCGAAGTCATCGGATTTTTAAGAGCGTTAAAAATCCCTCAGTATGCCTTCTTTCGGAGGGGAAGTAAAGCCGGCGGTCCCATGTCATAGATTTATGGCATGTTAAAGAACCTTCCACTAATTACACCTGTGTGAAGCTAAATTATATATAGGTTAAACATTTGACTAACGTTCTTAGGCTCCTACGTTCGTCGTCAAGAGCCGACAGCGGTGGCATCTGGTAACTAAATTCTGAACTAGTCGGTCGTTGACGGTGGCGTTTGGTGGCAAAAGTAGGAACTACTTGGAAAAATTGAAGGTCTGCAGTCCTTACTTGAATTAAAACAGATACACACACTAATACAGTCATCACAATTAACACCGGTTATCAGACAGATTCTACACACACCCAAAGTACACGGGGCTACATGACCGCGTTGCCGCAGCCCCTAAACTTAGGAACCAACCAACCAACCAACCAACCTACCAGAGATGTTGTTGTTAGTAATTCATTTTAGGGGCTTGTGTCATTTTTATCATCATCCCCCTCTGATAACCTGTATTTATGTGATGACTGCATTAGTGTGTGTTTAAGGACAGGGACTTAAAGTAAGGTACTGTTCCGGTATTTGCCTGGAGAGTGTGGAAAAATCCGAGGAAAAACACACTCAGGATAGCAGCTGTCAGCGCTGACATTAAATGTCTGACTTGCGATCTCCAGACTTGCTGCAGCTGCCCTAGCGGCCGTGGTGCAAGATTTAGGCCGCGGGGTGAAACAGAGATGTTCAAGGTCAATCGCTTGTTTCTTTGGCAGGCTTACTTACTAATTCATTCTTTTCAGTGATGGCTTAAGTATGGCATTAGAGAAAAGAAGTATTGCCATAATTTACAAATACTCCAAGAACATTGTAATCAATTACAAGCAATGATGACTTGTAGTCAATACAATGCACAATGACAAATGAATGCATTGGCACAGTCGTGCAATATTACCATTTTATGACCCTGTAAATATTAGGAATAAAGATGAGAAATATACCGTGCTCTCGAAATAATTCTTATTGACCTTCCCATGATTGATTGGATTTCATCCTAGATATTGTTCCGATTATACCAATCGAGTCATGGGATTATAATTTCGTATGGTTGATTCCTCTAACTCGCAGACTGGGTGTTTACTGATACCCGCCTGTATATTTCCAGATTCAGCTACTAGTTTCAAATCCACAATCTATTCTGAAGCATAGAAAATTAATAGCGATTCTTAAATGTTGCTCTTCAATCGGTCAACACGTTCATATGCCCAATTAAATTGGGCTGGGAGTTAAACTTATCTACAAGGATTAATTATAGGCTTTTCGAATGAGGTTAATTGGATGCCAGGTTTCGCTCGTGAGGCAGACATTATCAGATCGCATTCACTTAAGGAGTGATAAAAAACACTTATGTACAACTTCTATAAAATTTAGTTATAATAACACTTTTATTTTACTTGTGTTCAGTACGTTACTTAATACATCGTAAATAATGCTTGTTTGAGGTGTTGTTTCTTAATCTTCGTTAATTTGCGTTACTATTGCGACAGTTGTGACATCATTGTATCTTCATTTGTTTTTTTTTTTTAGATGGGGGCATTTTATTGAGGAATGTGTGTTATTCTATTGGCCTCCTTTGATACTGGAAATCAGCCAAGACCTTCAATCTCGCAAGAGGTTCCAATTTGTTCTATGGATATTGTTCGTTCAGATATACTCGTATTGTAATAAATTGTTAGTTATCAGTAGAGCCGTTATCCGCATGTTTCTTATCCGAATCTACTGGTGTACAATAATATTTGTAATTAGATCAAGTATTAAAGCAATACATTTAAAAGCCTCCGTGGCTTAGGCGGCAGCACGCCGGCCTCTCACCGCTGGGTCCGTGGTTCAAATCCCGGTCACTCCATGTGAGACCTGTGCTGGACAAAACGGAGGCAGACAGGTTTTTCTCCGGGTACTCCGGTTTTCCCTGTCAAAATTTCATTCCAGCAACTCTCTCCACTATCATTTCATTTCATCTGTCATTCATTTAATCATTGCCTCAGAGGAGTGTGTCAGGCCTCGGCAGCCGGCACAGTTCATATCCTCGACGCTAGATGGGGGCTTCATTCATTCCATTCCTGACTCGGTCGGAGACTGGAAGCAGGCTGTGGATTTTCATTCATTAAAGCAATACATTTAGACATTTGGAGACATTTGAAGAGAAAGTTATTCCCTTAGGCTATGTGTGCCTTGTGCTTTGTTTAAAATGAATGTTATACAGTCAGAATTGGAACTGTTTTCAGTTCGGAGTGTTAAATATGCTTAATGACAAAATTTGAATGAGATTAGCGTAAATCATCTTCGTACATTTGTCACGACAAAAACATAACGGAAAACATATGATATGTCATAAACTTCCGGGTCCTAGTAATGATATTCAACAAGTTCGGATTGTATTCTAAAATCTATCCGCAAATTTACTCCAAACATTATCCGCAGCTTATCCGCTATCCGCACAGTCATGAAAACTATATCCGCAAGGTGAAAATTCTGGCGGATATCCGTGGGTTTATCCGGGAATATCCGGTTCCACGCAGGGCTTTAGTTTTCAGTCGTATATTTTGGGTCACTATGACTCACCATGTTTTATCACCATTCTTGCACATTGACAGTGATGCAATTAACACTGTGGAGCGACTTTTTGTGTTTTCTTGCTCAGTTGTGAATTAAGTAGAGACATTGCGCATAAAGAAGCAAATGCCACTCAGCGCTAAGTGTATGAGGTCGCTGTGGCTGCGGCAAGGTCACAAGGTGTACTGTGTTCGATTCCCGGCTAATGCATAATAGAGTTTGGAGTTAAGATGACACATCCGGTGGTTCGGACTTCACGTAAGAAAGATTAACGATCACATAAATTTTCACGCTTTCACTCAGTGCTATGCTATTGTTGATCGTTGGAGTAAAACGTTAGCGACTGATGACGAATAAAATAAATTTGCTCATTTGAAATATAATTACAGTAGAACTCCGACTATCCGAATCATTGTTTATCCGAATCGCTTTCAGAAAAAGAACGACGGAAACGTACTGCGATCCGCAAAATAATGATTCTGTCTACGCGCGCTATTGTCCTTCTCTCCACGAAGCTAGTGTAGGCGCAGTGCGAACATTATTGGGATGATGAGCTTTCTTTGACCGGGATGTTCAGCAAACAATTACTTTCATTTACTATTATTGTACAGCATGTGTAAGTACGTTCGCTGTAGGCTATAACATGTAAAAGTGATGCCTTTTCACTTAATTACATAATTAAAAATGTATACCGTACTGAAAATAAGCTCTTTTTTCTTTAAAACACATATGTATGCATATCTAATAAATCCGAATTTTTGATAATCCAATTGATTCGGATAATTGGAGTTCTAATAATAACCCCTAGCACTACAGCCCAAGAAGGGCATAGGCCTATCAAGCGACCGCTGCCCAGCCATTTGGCCTGCAGGTATTGGTGTGACGCGTGGTCAGCGCATCGGGTCCCCTCGGCCGTTAATCTTGGTTTTCGTGACCGGGACACTGCCTCACTGTCAGACAGCTACTCAATAGGGATGTAGCGGGAGAAAGTTCGCGCCAGATAGCGCTCGTGTAGTACTGGGTAAGCGCAAGGCGATCGTCTTATGTTTCTCCCAGTCAGCTGCGAGGAATGTATTAATTGTGACCTAGTTTTCTAAGCTAAAGTAAATTATGTCTTCACTAATTTTACTCCAAGACTATATTAATTAATTCTATAGGTATATCTCCTAATATATTATGGACGATTTTCAGCGTTTAGGCGTTAAACAGCTGCAAAATGAGCTACGGACCAGAGGCGTAAAAACTAGCGGGAGGAAGGAAGAATTAGGCCTAATACGGCGGTAATAACAAAATTCTAACACGCTTTATTATTCAAATAATGAATATGAGTCAGCATACTTTCTCCTAAAGATTACAATTACTAGAGTATTGTAGGCCTATATTGATAAATATATCTCCATAAGACTTAAATCATAAATAGAGAGTTAAATATTCACTTGCTCCCCTTGCTTATAGACTTCGATTCATGTAGTTTTTTTAGGTTGATAGCTTACACGAAACTGTCATGTTTTAAGCTAAAAATAATCAATGAAAGTTGATACCGGTATTGTATCGGTATACCTCGAAAATACATCGCAACGTTTGGTTCTTATGTAATGTTGTCAATTTCTCAATAAGAATCGTTCCCGTACCCCTGGGAAAGGACCTGGGGGTACAATTTTTTTTAAACTTGGAGAATCCTTGCTTTAGGGCCACGAACTGTTTCCATTCATCTGACTATGTCTCAAGAATGTCAGTCGCTACCACATTCTCCGTCGGGCAGATGCAAGTTGACGATTAATTCTGATTTCAAGAAACCAACCATAATACGTTTGTGACTGTTAATGTTACGACATTTATTCTTGAAGTATTTGTCCGAGTATTGATGTCTCTGAAAATGGGAGTCAGAAATGTTACATTCACTTCTTCGTGTATATTGACGATTTCTTCCAGTACCGGTACTTCAATGGAGATGATTTCTGCAGATTCCGATATTGTAGGCTTATCGTGATAATCCGACAATTTTCTTGTGTATGGCCTCTTCTCAAATAATAATTATTATTGTTGGGTTCGTGGTCCACGGAGAAAGCGATGGAACAGCGCCCGGTTTTAATCTTGCTCTCTCACCTTCAAATACAAACGCCTAAATTGAGTGGTTGTTATAGAAATGTCTAATCAGTGTATAGGTACAAAATAGGAATTAAGTTATTTCCCTTTGTAAGTCACACTTGTCCAACACAGTTTTCGTGAAGTCATCGGGTTGTAAATGATGGGAACACACTTTAATATATTCGGTCAGATTTTTCTAACCGAAATTTTTCCTTCTAATAGCATGTGACTTTTCCCCCCCTAATTTCTTGATTTTGTGGAAATTGGTGAAACGAAAACGGGCTCCCCTGATTTTTTCAAAGTGGAACACTGCAATAGCTCGGCATAGTCACGAAAATAACATTATTTACAACTTAAATTCGTATATATTAGCGGCATGAGAACACAGGACACAAATGAAGAGCGCCTTGCGCTTACCCAGTACAACAGCAGTGCGCTCTATCGGTGTTAGTTCTATACATCCCTATTGTCCTCACGAGGCTGAGTGCACCCCGTTCCAACCCTCACGTCAGTGTGAGAGGCAGGCCATGGCCGGCTCTACGGAAGGCCGCGGCGTTCGACCTTGCAACGCTGCACTTCTCTGATCTGGGATGGCCATAGCAGCCGGCCAGCTCTTGATGCGTGTGCTTCGCCACGAAAACAAATTGAAATAACGAAATAATATTTGTTCTTTTCAACATTAAATAAAAGGATTGTCAAGAGTGAGTAGGGCTTACTTGGAGTAACAAAACAAATTTGTTTCAATATTTATTTGACATTTACAAAATATACAACAGGTTGGCCTCTAACAAAGAATAGCATGTTTTCTGTGATTACTATGGCAAGTTACCGTTCATTCCCTAACTTCCTGTAATTATTTAACAAAATGTTACTCATTGTTAAGACAATACTTGTGACTATTGTCATAACATTACATCCACAGGTACAAGTTTTCTCGGCAGTTTCTGACAATTCAATATCTGATAAAATACCGAGTAGACTAAGATTTTGAATTACTTGGCGTTGATTGTTACATTTACATTTTAAAAATTGTTCCTCAAACTTATCAGAAATTAGTGCCTGCGTAATTCCAATAACATGTTTACACACTGATAAAATAAAATCTGCAGGAACTGAAAGTCCGCCCCTATTTATTTGATTGAAGTAGCTGTCATTTATCCTTTCTTTATTTCTAAGCAAAGCCAAATATTCTTCACATTTTATTCTTGAACATTGCTTGAACGATATGTAACCACAGGCATATATAAAACCCGACTCATCGAATTGTATGTTTTCAGTGTACTTGTCTTCTAAAATACTGTAAAAGGTATCGTCAACAGTAGCTGACGAAAGGCTGCTTGTTGTACTTTCTCCTGAATTTGTATCGGAAGAGGACATTATCATTTCTTTCGAAAAAAGTAACTGCTCCATACCTGGCTGAATGAAGGCCAAGTACGCTTTTCAACCTTATTTTCAATTCGGCCTCCATTACCTGAGTAACTGATATATTATAGTTGCCGCCTGTTAATTGGCGGTACTGCCCAAACCTGGATTCTAATTGGTCACTCTGAAAATTTGCCAGTTAACACATAAGAGGGGTTCACATTCTGTAGAGTATAAATAATAATCTCACGTAATTCATAGGTTGTTTCATACAAAGCGCTGTAAGTTTCATTGGTTAAACAACTCTTTTTTGAGGAATCATTTTCATCGTTCTTTTACCACGTGGACAACCATTGGAGGAATGCCTTTAGGAAAGCCAACCTTTTGTCTTCGGGATTTTTGAAAGGCATTTGAAGACTATTACGTTTAACAACATGGGTGAGAGGCCGATTAATATTAACAATGGACCACCACATTAGGATTACTCTGACAAAAAAAAGCAGTACCTTTATAACAATACTTGTTTAGGGCAGAAACTGTAGATTCGTGAAACACGTTTGTAACCAAAGAAACCATTTGGCGTTCAAGTGAATTTGGATAAACACTTTTAATTGTTAACTTTGCTGCAGACTTAATAAGTAAATCGGATTCCTTTTTGTAGATCGCTCTTATGTCACTAAATGATGCTTGAGTAACCTCTTTAAAATCAGGGTTACAGTCATCTGAATTTAAAACATTTGAAAATAAGTCTAAATCTTCCCATACAGGAATAATAAATGACTTATCATCAAAGCCACTTAAATTCAGCCAATTATTTCGTATATATTTTAATACATGGACACTGTCATATAAAACAAAGGTTTTAAGGGGGTTTCCATCAATATGGAACCAGTAATTACTATCAGATTGTTTGGTTAGTTCTTTGAACATAGCACGATTCACACCATTATTATCAGCTATGATAGACAGAATATTTAGGCCACAATCCTGTATTTGCCTGATAACACCTTTTGCAATATCAGCTAGTTGCAAACCCGTGAACTGTTTCACTGGAACTAATTTAACAACCTCTTTCAAATTTCCAAAAGCAGAACTAACGAGAAAGGCCAGAACTGTCTTAGCTAAATCGATAGATTCATTTATAGCAACACCAAATAAATGACCATTTTCTTTAAACTAAAGTTTGTTTGACATGTATTTCATCAATCTGTAAATTTACAACCCTTTCTAAATTTGATAAATCTTTCACAATTTGACTCAGAAAATTACTCTTCTCTTCATCAGCTTCCGGTGATATGGCGTAGGGAGTTGTTAATTTTTGTAAAACTCGGGGATGAGGTAGGGATAAAATATGGTTAAATCTAATTGCGTTATAACACTTTGTAGACTGCATATAAATGAGGAATGCATTTAAAGTTGTAGTGACGTTATATCTAGGTTTCTTTAAAAAAGTAAGTGTAAACTGATCTTGCAGAAACATTAACTTTTTAACAGAATCTCTGAAGTTTCGTCTCCCTGGTTTTCAAGGTCAGTTTTTAGGTTATCTATTAAACTATTAATCTGGACGACTAATGAACTTACAGAACTTCCAGGTAAGAAAAAGTCGTGGCAAAATTCTATTGCTTGGAACAACTGACTCCACTTACTTAATAATGAATTTCGAAATATTACAGAGCCAGAATGAAGAACAACAGCGTTTGGAATTACGCCTCCATTGATATGAATTTCGACCGTAAAATCATTGTTTACCCTTATACTTGACCTTATTTTAGGTATGCTTGACACATCTAATTCATACAAAATACAATAGTTTTCACTAGTACTTACAGACCAGTCTGTTTTATGCTCCACCAATTTATTTTGTATATCACAAACAAAGGACTCGAAAGTCGTAATTTTGTTGGCTTCCTCAGCAAGGGTCTTCTCACATTCCTCTGCAGACTTTTCCGTTCTTTTTCTTCTTCTCTTCTTTCTTCTGGAGATTTCCTTATCTTTGCGGAGCACTTACTCAAATACGATGGTAAGTTTGGGAATACATTTGGAACCGCACGAGGTAACAATACAGGCCTCTTCCGTGTGAATTCCTTATTATTCCCATCACCATCCTTGTATTTTTCAACATAACTTACGTCTTCAGGAAGAAAGTGTTTAATACATACGAAGGAATATTTCGTAGGTACCCAATTGGTTCGAGGAATAGCACGTTCCCATATGGCTTTCAATTGTGGATTTTTAGGAAACCCAAACACTGTCACAAATCCTTCAGTTTTTATCGATGAACGATAATTAGACTTACAATTCGGCACAACACAAGTCTTTGGCATTGTAGCTAGCCACTATACAGTAATAATCAATGGTATACTTTCATTTACATAGAGTATTTTGAAGAAAACACAAGCCTCCGTGGCTTAGGCGGCAGCACGCCGGCCTCTCACCGCTGGGTCCGTGGTTCAAATCCCGGTCACTCCATGCGAGATCTGTGCTGGACAAAACGGAGGCAGACAGGTTTTTCTCCGGGTACTCCGGGTTTCCCTGTCAACATTTCATTCCAGCAACACTCTCCACTATCATTTCATTTCATCTGTCATTCATTTAATCATTGCCCCAGAGGAGTGCGTCAGGCCTCGGCAGCCGGCACAGTTCATATCCTCGCCGCTAGATGGGGGCTTCATTCATTCCATTCCTGACCCGGTCGGAGACTGGAAGCAGGCTGTGGATTTTCATTTCATTTTGAAGAAAACACGAGCGCGTGACACGTTTTCCATGTAACTCAGTGGGCTAGACAGAGCAGACTGGCCATTCACGGCGAGGTTGCCAATTTTCGCTCGCCGCGGCCTTCCGTAGAGCCGGCCATGGGCAGGCGCGCTACCTCAACACTGCGGGGCCGGCTAATTGGACTGGATTATAAATCGTTGGTTTGAAATGCGGGCAGTACTAATAGCCCCTGCCATACATGGCGGGTGGTAAGACCTACCCCTGCACTTTGAACCAGGTATTCATGAAACCCCAATTGTGTATTCACAGATGCTACACTACCACAGCACCTCTCCTATTTGGTAACATTTCATTGGTCGGATTCCGTCTACGGAATAATAGCTTAAAGCCTTCATTTCTCATAATATACAGGGTGTAACAAAAAGGTCCGGCACAAAATGCAGGACGCATTCCTCACACGTAGACGAAGACATTTTGTTATATGAACATGGGTCCGGAAACGCTTCGTTTCCATGTTATACCACATTGTCACCAAGGCATAAATCATGAAAAACACACAAGAACAGAACATACCTGCATACCACATGCAGCTCTTTGTCACAGGAGATGTTCAATGTGCCCTCCGTGCATCGACCCACCGTCGTAGTGAATCTTGGATGCGCTGATGTATCCCTGGAGTATTGCGTATTATTTCGCAGCCTTCCACAATACGGGTACGCAGACTCTGAACATCTGGTACAGGGGTTCGATACACAAGAGCTTTCAAATGTCCCCACAAATAAAAGCCCACTGGGTTAAGGTCCGGAGAGCGTGGAGGCCAGGCAATTGGTCCACTTCTACCTATTCATCTGTCACCGAATCTGTTATTTAGAAGCCGACAGACATTAACACTAAAATGGGGTGGTGCTCCATCGTTCTGTTCTTGTGTGTTTTTCATGATTTATGCGATGGAGACAATGGGGTATAACATGGAAACGAAGCGTTTCCGGACCCATTTTCATATAACATAATTTATTCGTCTACGTGTGAGGAATGCGTCCTGCATTTTGTGCCAGACCTTTTTGTTACACCCTGTATTGTGGTCGTGAAAATCCAATTCATGGAATTTATAGGTAGCCCACAGTGCACAACAATCGCAGTATGATAGCATCATAGATGCATCATTGCCATGCCCGTAAACGTGGCTAATTGGTTGGCATGCCTGGCTTAGGTCCGAAGGCTCCCAGGTTAGATTCCCGGACGGACCGTGTGGACTTTAACTCTCCTATTCCGCTGGCTTGAGGATTGGGTATTTGTGACGTCTACAAAAAAAAAAAGGAATGAAATGTCTAAAATAAAGTAAATAGGTTCACCTCGTTGCGTAGTGGCTAGCACTGTTGGCTGTTACCGCGGAGGTCCGGCTTGGAATCCCAGCTCTGCCAAGAAATGTAATTCTGGCCTGAGGGCTGGTACGGGGCACACTCAGTCTCGTCAGGCAAAAGTATGAAGAGGCGGGCTCTAGTCCCATCTGAGTCATCCTGGAAGTGGTTTGCCGTGGTTGCTCACTTCTACTCTACGGGAATGCCGGGATGGTTCCTAAACTAGGGCCACGGCCGCCTTCTTCACAATCCTCATCTGAATTACAAATACACACACTAATACAGCTAGAAGACAGGTTATCAGACAAATCTGACCATGATGTCGCAATGCCCCTAAATGAATAAACAACAACATAAAGTAAAAGAAAAAGAAAGACGATGAAAGTAACGTAAAGGAAAAAGCCAAGTGAGAATTAAAGTGTCCCCAATAGCCCCGTGCAAAGCTGGAGATCATGGGTTCGAGTCCAACTTAGGTCAGGGATTTTACATTTTCTCTAACTTCTATCTACATGACTTGCACTACAGTATTTGTGCACTAATAGCTTAAAGCCTTCATTTCTCAATATTGCGAACGTGTAAATCCATGTTTTTGGAATCTTTATGGTGTTTAAAGCCATTTTTGAGTGTCGGTCAACACGATTGTATCCGATTGTGATGGGTTATTCCCTAATCCTGAAAAACATTACATGAGATAATAATAATAATAATAATGATAATAATAATAATAATAATAACAATAATAATAATAATAATAATAATAATAATAACAATAATAATATCGTATGACCTCGGGTGCCGGGTGCAAGCTTTGTTATTTGACACCCATAGGGCAGCTTGCATGACGAATTTAGTAGTTCCTTGGGCCTTGGAACGCTATGAAAGTCAAGGAGGTTAGATATCTAAGCTCCTTGACACTATAGCGCTTTCTAGTAAAGAATGGAGGACCTTTGTGTTGACGGAAAATCCCGAGATTAATTTTGCCATTATGAACACGGCCTACTGAATTCAAATGGGTTCTTTGACATGCCAACAACGTTTGACATGCATGTCGTGATTTTTGTCGCCTTTCAAAAATTACTTACCACGGCCAGGAGCGAACCTGCAAGCTTGGGGGTTGGTAGTCTGACACGGTAACCACTCACCCACCGTGGCATGCTATTACATGAGATTAATAAATACACTTGGATGACCAGTTTCGATCGTCAAGCGATCATCATCAGATCGTAACGAGTTGCAATATCTCAACTAATACTGTAACTAAATATGTGTACATATTGTAAATACATTCACCCATACTTTTAGACATAGATTTTATAGCCTAAGTGTAATGAATCTGATGATGATCGCTTGACGATCGAAACTGGTCATCCAAGCATTTTTTTAAACCGTCGACTTGAGCCTCTACGGCCTGCGTGTTAACAACCATTCTCCTTTCAGTGCGTCTTGTTCGTTTGCCGATTTCGACATCTTGCCAGTATCTCTTGAGTCTCTGAGTTCTTCCTACACAATAAAGCCCTGATAGCTTTTCACAATCCTTCTGAAACTATTCCTGTCTTTGATTTTATCCTACGTAATTCCCACCTATCGCAGATCTTTCTCACGCTCTTGGAACTATTTTAACTTGGAGATCTTCGGTTTAAGAAAATTCGAGGTTTTCTTTGTGAGCCGGTCATTATTCATACGGAAGATGTGCCCATAAAACAGCAATCTTCGCTTTCTAATTGTTGTTGTTATCGGTTCCATCTTGCTGTATACTTCTTTATTTGATTTCAGTCGAACCTGTCCGTCAACCCATCTGTTGCCCAAGATCTTCCTTAATAGTCTGCGTTCTCTTTTAAGTAGCTGATTGACTTCTCCTGTTCGAAGCATATTATAACTCTTCTGGTCTAACAACAGTGCAGCTTCTTATTGTAGATGTTTTAGTCAGTTGGAACACTCGCTCTAATTTCAGGACGCGGATATTGGTATTTATTAATCTCAAGCTTGCTACGGTGGGTGAGTGGATAGCGTGTCGGTCTACTAACCCCAAGATTGCAGGTTCGCTCCTGGCCGTGGTAAGTGATTTTTAAAAGGCGGCAGAAATACGATACGCATGTCATACGATGTTGGCATGTCAAGTAACCCATTTGATTTCAGTAGGCCGTGTTCATAATGGCAAAATTAATCTCGGGAGTTTCGGCCAACACAAAGTTCCTCATTTCTCCACTAGGAAGCGCTATAGTGTTCAAGGAGTTTAGATATCTAACCTTCTTGACTTTCATAGTGATTCAAGGAACAACGAAATTCGACATGCAAGCTACCCTCTGGGTGTCAAATTACAAAGCTTGCACCCGGCACCGAGGCCATACGATATTATTAATATTATTATTATCTCATGAAAATTTCTTTCAGGATTAGGGAGTAACCCTTCACAATTGGGTACAATCGTGTTCACCGACTGAAAAACATCAAACTTTGTTTCTTGGAGTCTGGCATCCAGTATTGTCAATTGTTCCTGTTTGGTTTTAGATTTCATCATCCACCCAATGATCTCACGACCTCTTGCCAAAATCCTTGCTGGGTTAGATCTGGTCAAGGCCTATCAATAACAATATCTGGACACACGCAGGACCCAAGTCACGTTACATTGTACCAGTGCGGGATCGTGATAACTAGGGCCCAGATTTTGATGACCTAAAAATGTTTAAAAAAAGACCTATGAAATAACTGCAAAAATTCCATAAAATGACGCAAAAACGTTAAAAAATTACCTAAAAACTTGAATGGAACTGACATAATTTCATCATACTACGAGTGCAAACAGACTACGTCTTTAGCGGCTTCGGTGGCGTAGTTGGTAGCATGTTGAGCTTTTATGCCCAAGGTTGCGGGTTCAAACCCGGCCAAAGCCGTCGGATTTTTAAGAGCGTTAAAAATCCCTCAGTATGACTTCCTTCGGAGGGGAAGTAAAGCCGGTGGTCCCGTGTCATAGATTTAAGGTATGTTAAAGAACCTTCCACTAATTACACCTGTGTGAAGCTAAATTGTATAGGTTAAGAATGTAAACAACGCTCTTAGGTTCCTACGTTCGTTGCCAAGAGCCGACTGCGGTGGCGTCTAGTAACTAAGTTCTGAACTAGGCCTAGTAGTCGTTGACGGTGGCGTTTGGCAGCAAAAGTAGGAACTATTTCAAAAATTCAAAGTTCCTGTCCTTACTTGAATTAAAAAACAGATACACACACTAATACAGCCACCACAATTAACACCGGTTATCAGACAGATTCTACACACACCCAAAGTACACGGGGCTACATGACCGCGTTGTAGCAGCCCCTAAACTGTGCAACCAATCAACCAAGACTACGTCATTGAACGTTGAAATGATTTTAATAGCTACCTAATATAATTTAATTATTATTTGACAAATACAAATTATTTGCACACAAATATTGCTTATTATTTCAGTCTAGTGTGTCTCGTGAAATGTGGATATTCCAAGACATAAGGTTTGAACAAAGTTGTGAAGATTCTCATGTCTTCTCACTTTCAGTTCCGTAAATATCCAGTACCATACACAAAACGTGTATCATAAACCATTAAAAATGTGAGAAAATGACTTAAAACGTATAAAATATTGTAATAAATTCCATAAAATGACATAATAATGACGCGAAAAGCGAGAAAATGACCTAAAAGCAGAACACTTAGAAATATGACGAAAAAATTACTTGATAAATATGCATTTCTGTAATGTGGGGACCATGAACAGGATTGTATACAGGGTGATTCTCTATGTAGTTTACAACTTCAATAATGTGTAATTACTTATTGGAACCACTTACAGACTTGGTTTATTTGTCATTACATAGCAAAACACTTCAAGTTTTTTTTTGACAAATCCATTACGGTTCAATGTGTGCACCATTTGTCATCCTGGACACATCCCAACGGAAGTTGATTTCCCGCCACGTATGAACCAGCATTTCCAGGGTAACAGAGGCGATGGCTGTTGTGATGCGATGTCTCCGTTCATGAAGATTTGCAGGTAGGGGAGGGATGTACATCCTATCTTTCACAAAGACCCACAGAAAGAAGTCCAGTGGTGTGTAATCTGGGGACCGTGGCGGCCAGGTAATTGTTTCTCTCGAAACAGCGCAGAAAACGTTCACTTTGGGGCTGTCACGTGGTGCCCACGTGGTGTTTCCATGCCCCAAATACGACAATTGTGTTGACTCGTCCAGAAAGGTGCAACGTTGATTCATCGCTGAAGACCACATTGTTCAAGAATGAGTCATCACTGCTGATGCGATCCATCATTTCAACACAGAATGCATGTCGGGTATGTTTATCCGCTTCACTTAGTGCTTGAACCAAGGGCAATCGGTATGCTTTCATTGCCAAATGTCGACGCAACACTCGCCAAACAGTGGTCTGAGGGATACCAGTTTCGATTTTTCCGGACTGCGAACGAACCTCTCCCTAACTGTTTCCACCACATCGCCAGTCACAGGTGCACAGCTTGGCGCCTTTGTGTGTAGCACAGAACAACCTGTTTCGGTAAATGTCTGGTGCCATTTGTACACTGTTGGTCTGCTGGGTGGGTCCTGGCCAATTTCTGTGTGAAACCTCCGCTGTACACTCGTTGCTGACTTGGTTTCTTCAAACCGGAACACGCACTTCGCTCTTTCCGCTCCAGTGAAAGACGCCATTACCAACAAGAACAAGTGAAGGTGGCGCGCGTGGCGGACAACTGTGCAACTACAAACTACGTGAGTCAAAACTTGAAGTGTTTTGCAATATAAGGGCATATAAACCAAGTCTGTAAGTTTTTCCAATAAATAATTACACATTATTGAAGTTGTAAACTACATAGAGAATCACCCTGTATAAGTTAGCAATGTCTGTGGTGAACAATTTAAAAGATGGCATGTCATCAGAATCCGGGCCCTGTTGATAACGCGTAGCTGTGCGCGTTATATCAATCACCATGATTACGACAATTGCAGAAATCTGAAGTTACAATCACGGTATTGATAGCCTAAGTGTGTTTTAGGTAGATTTCATTAGAAAGCTAACTATTGCAATGGGTACCATGTTTCGACTTCCGGAAAATTTCGACATATCTTCGCGTTTCACATCCCCCAGACCCCAAAACCACCGTCAGTTCAAAAGTTTATATATAATTTATGTATATATGTATCTATATATATATATCAGTTTCTTGTGGACACGATAACTGCCGTGATTTTGCACCAATCACTTTGAATTTTTTACATAACATGTATCCCTATAAAATCTCGGTCGAGTTCGTTAATGGGCAAATTCGGTCGAAGGGGATGAAAATGGGGGGCTTATTTCTAAAAAGTGAAATTTCGCTATAACTCTCTTAATACGTGAAATATCGAATCCATTCAAAGTTCATAATATGTGTCGGATAAGTGCCAAAAATTTATGTCAAATAATTTTTTTGATAGCACCAACCATTGACCAATGGGGTGGAAAAAAGTGGGTTTTTCGGGAAACATTAATCATATCTCTCTTAATAGGCACAATATCAAAACCGTACAAAATGGACAATATTTCTCCAATATTTACCTAAAACTTTTGTATGAAAGAATTTTCGATATGACTCACCATTACGCCACGGGGTGAGCAAAATGATTTAAATTATAAGAAAATTCCAAGTACCAAGAGTGGTTGCCATGACAACTTTACTTTTAATTGATAAGGGATGTGCCATCAGCAGTTGCTATGACAACGCCACTGCACGAGATCACATTCTGTTTTCATATGTCTGTGGGAAGCGACTTCGGTATCGGAACTGATAGCATGCTGAACTTCTATGTCCAAGGTCGCGGGTTCAAACCCGGCTGAAGTCGTCGGATTTACTAAGAGCGCCAAAAAACCCTGAGTATGCTTTCCTTCGGAGGGGAAGTTCCAACGTTCGTTGCGAGTTGATGGTTCCGGTGGTATATAGTAGCCAAGTTCACAGCTAGGTGTCGTTGATGGTAGTATTTTAAATTATGTAGCCTATTTTAGGTAGATTTCATCAGAAAGCTAACTATTGCAATGGGTGCCATGTTTCGACTTCCGGAAAATTTCGACATATCTTCGCGTTTCACATCCCCCAGACCCCAAACCACCGTCAGTTCAAAAGTTTATATATATGTGTGTGTATATATATGCATATATATCAGTTTCTTGTGGACACGATAACTGCCGTAATTTTGCACCAATCACTTTAATGTTTTACATAATATGTAACCCCTCAAAAAATCGGTCGAGTTCGTTAATGGGCAAAATCGGTTAAAGGGGGTGAAAATATGGGGGGGGGGGGGCTTTTTTTTTCGAAAAAGTGAAATGTCGCTATAACTCTATTAAAACGTGAAATATCGAATCAATTCAAAGTTCATAATATTTGTCGGATAAGTGCCAAAAAATTATGTCAAATAGGTTTTTTGATAGCACCAACCATTGACCAAAGGGGTGGAAAAAAGTGGTTTTTTTTTCGGGAAACATTAATCATATCTCTCTTAATAGGCACAATATCAAACCCGTACAAAATGGAAAATATTCCCCTAATAATTACCTAAAACTTTGTCGGAAAGAATTTTTGATCTGACCTACCATTACGTCAAGGGATGAGAAAAATGATTTCGGAATTAAAGAACATGCCAAGTGCCATCAGAGGTTACCGTGACAACGCTTCTAAATTGATGAGGGATGAGCTATCAGAGGTTGCCAAGACAACGCCATTGCACGAGATCACATTCATTTTTCCATCTGACTGTGGGAAGCGGCTAACTGGTAGCATGCTGAACTTATATGCCCAAGGTCGCTGGTTCAAAGCCGGCCAAAGTCGTCGGCTTTTCTAAGAGCGGTAAAAATCCCTCAGCATGCTTTCCTTTGGAGGAGAAGTTCCAACGTTCGCTGCAAGTTGCTGGTTGCGGTGGCATTTGTAGCCAAGTTCACAGCTAGGTGTCGTTCACGTTAGTATATGGTACAAAATTAGGAACTACTACTTAAAATTGACCGTCTGCAGACCTTACCTGAATTACAGACTAACACAGTCATCACAATTAACACCGTTTATCAGATTCTACACACCCGGGATTACATGACCACGTTGTCGCAGCCCCTAAACTGAGGAACCAACAAAAATCTCTGCGGGAGATAAAATTTTGCGAGAAGAAGTAACAGACTGTCAGATAGTTACACATCAGTTCCAAACCTTGCATAAGGACAGTGTGATCACAAGTATAAAAATGAACCCCGAATGACAAGAAGGTTACCATCCCCATAAGACAATAAAATGATAAAAATATGCATACAAAAACGAAAGAAAAGTTGATTTTTAACCTCTAATTGTAAAATACTTTCTTGCAATCAATGAGGTCTGATCCTTCTACGAAAACCTGCATGTTTTGCCTATTATAGCCAATCCCCTAGTTTGCCGGGTGAAATCTACCTCCGCCTTCCGGCGTGCCGAGAGGATTTTTTTTTTCTCTAGGTGTTTACAACACTTTCTCCAGGTCAATACCGGAATAGTAACTTATTACAAGTCCAGGGGTCCCTACCCCATCCCCGCACAGCTACACACATTACTACACGCACTACAGAAACACAGGTTATCAGACAAGTTCTACCTACACCCAAGTACACAGGGCTGTTGACCGAACATGTTTGAATCCCCTAGCATTCACTCGAACGTTGTTTTATCCTCAGTGAGAAATTAGTTTCCGAGCAAAAATACTTATCCGATTTTTATTATCATTATTATTATTATTATTATTATTATTATTATTATTATTATTATTACAGTGAAGATGATGATGAGTAATTTCATTATCATCACGTTAAATGAAATTGACTGAGACCCTTGTCGTAACAGTGGCTCCACCCTGAAGTAAGGCTGAACAGGCAGTTCCGGGGTGGCCTTAAGCCAAGTAGGCCTATAGGGTTTGTGGGTTTTTAGTAGGTAAGAATCCTGCACAGATGTAAGTCCGGAAGCTTGCAATTTGTCTTTTGAAGATTTCCCCACGGTTTCCCTCAAAAAACTTAAACTAGGAAAACAAATATTATCATATATTTCTACATACAGTAGTATAAAGCAAAGTCCCCGATTCTTGGATGTAACGGATAATATCGAGAACCACTGGATGGATGTTGATGTGTCTTTCACCATTCTGTAAAGGATTTCTCGAGGAAGTTTTCTGTAGAAAAAAAAATGACTAAAGAAAGCCGAGCAATAATGATTTCAGTAAATCGAGTCGAAGAAAAACCGCCGTCCGTGCGCCTTTTAAGCTTACGCTGGATAAACCGTTAAATATATCTACAGTACTATGAGTGTAAGAATTATTGTTCAGCATGAATAGTTCTACAAAAAAATGTCCCCAACAGCATATCTCTATCATTAATACATCGCCCACTATAGCTGCTATTACGTTTTTATTTCTTACAACAATCTCCATTGAGTGGAAATTTAAATTACTAGCTTCGGAGCGGGCCTATCACACCAGCCTCGGCCAGCATCAAACTGTCGAGTTAAGACTTCAGAGAAGAGTATATGTGTTTGAAGTTTTGCTGTTCACCTAGGCTTTTCTGAATTGCGTCTGGGACCTGCATTTAAGCTTACGCTGGGTAAACCGTTAAAGATACCGGGCGAAGCCGGGGTGGGTTGCTAGTATAATATAACGCTAAGGTGTATGTTTCACAAAACTCAAGTTCTTAAACCAGAGGGAGCTAGAAGGTGCATTTTTTACAAAAATCTTCCAAATCGTCTCAATTATTATTATTATTATTATTATTAGCCATTGGTTAATCCCATAAAGGGCAAAGGCCTCCTGCTAGCAGAGTAGCTCGGAAAAATTTCATCAGATGAGCTATGCTGATGAACATTTACCTTAATAGTAACTTAAAACTAAATGTCTTGACTATTTACACTCTTATTCATCTTCCTCACAAATGATCGTATTATGTTAAACATTTTCACTCGTGAAACTTGGATCTAGTTCATATTATCCTGAAGATTTATCTAAGCTGACGATGAGTCTAGGAATGTTTCAAACAAACTGTTTCGACGACAGTCCTCCACGAATTCCGTTGACCTGCCGCTCTCATCCACTGCTTCCCCATTGTCGACTGGAACTCGTCTGCCCATCTGGTCTTCGGACGGCCGGGGTTTCTTCTTCCATCTCTGGGCTCCCACACTGTAGTTGAGTAGGCCCACCTTGCGTGATCCATTCTCAGTACATGGCCTGCCCATGTCCATTTCAGTTTCTTGGCCCTCGTGATGACATCCTCTAGTCTTGTCCTCTTCCTGATTTCATCGTTTCTAATTCTGTTCCTTAATGTAATGTTTAGAAGTTTTCTCTCCATTTTCCTCTGGCACACTTCCAACTTCGAAGCTTGCTTCTTAGTTATTGGCCACGTTTGTGCTCCATAGAGGAGAACGGGAAGTACACACGAGTCCATCACTCGCCTTTTTGTCTCGAGGCAATGCTCTCTGCTGTTCAATATGAAGGACAGGTTCCAGAATTTTTGCCATGCTGACGATATCCGCCTGTTGATTTCCTTATCCATATTTTGCTGAAAAGATAGTGACTGGCCCAGATAGACAAAGTTTGACACATATTCTACTTCTTTTCCTTTCACCATGAGTTTCTTTGCTTCATGATTTGTCATACCTTTTGTCTTGCTGGGATTGAGGCTCAAGCCTACTTTGTTGCTCTCCTCATGTAGATCTATTAACATTTCTTCCAGGCTCGAACTCGATTTTGCAAACAGGATCACATCATCGGCGAATCGTAAGTTCGTCAGTCTATTTCCATTGATTGTGATTCCGTATTTGTGCCCCCATTTTAACTTCCGAAATATGTCCTCTAAGACGCTCGTGAACAGTTTAGGTGACAATGGATCGCCTTGTCTTACGCCTCGCTGTAGATAGAATTTATCGCCTTCTTTTTCCATTCGGACTTTTGCCCAGCTGTTTAAATACAGTTTATAAAGCACCCGCAAGTACTTCGTGGGGATCCCTTGGTTGTGTAGTGCTTTCACGACGCTTGATTAGTCCACCGAGTCGAAGGCTTTCGCATAATCTACGAATGCTATGTACAACTTCCGATTATACTCTTCGGCCTTCTCTATTATTTGCGTCATGGTTTGCAGGTGATCTGCTGTCGAGTGTCCTGCTCTGAATCCAGCTTGTTCTGTGGGTTGATTTTCATCCAGAGTTCTCGCAATTCGGCGAAGTATTATTTTTGAGAATAGCTTGTATAGATTGGACATAAGACTCACCGGTCTGTAGTTGTCTAGGCTATCTCTGTTGCCTTTCTTATGTAATAAGATGATGGTGTTCGCTGTCCACTGCTCTGGGATTTCTTCCCTGGATAAAATGTTATTAAATATTTCGGTTACTGGTGAAATAAGTTCCTCTATTCCTATTTTCAAGAGTTCGTTGTAAATACCATCATCTCCAGGGCTCTTTCCAAGTTTCAAGTCCGAGATCGCAGCTCTCACTTCGCTCGGAAGAATGGGCAACACTTCGTCTGTTTCGGCATCCGTGTGATTCAGATGACTTTCTGCAAGTTCTTGTAACTCTTTTGTTGGCATGGAATATAAGGATCTGTAGAAATCAGTTGCACATTCCACCAAATCATCTCTTTTTGTCACTTTTTCTCCTCTCTTATTTTGCATACTTGGTATCCAATTTCTCCCTTCACACAGTTCGTTTCTAGCCCTTTTCACTGATTTTGTTGAATCTATAACGTCCTCGATAAGTTTAAGCTTGTAGCGCCTCAAATCATTTCTGATTTCTCTTTTAGTTATTTTAATGAAATCTGCATATTGTATTCTCTTCAGACGGGATTCGTCCCTTGATTGCAACAGTTTCGCTCTTTCGTCCAAGAGTCTTATAGTGTTTTCACTCAGTTTACTTCTCCTCGTAGACGTTCTGTCGTGAGGAACTGATGCCGTGGCCGCTTCCTTAATTGCATTTTCCAAAGTATCATACACTTCTTGAATCCCCGTACGCTCTCGTTCCGGTCTCTCCGCGAGTCTTTTACGTAGTTCTTCTTTGTAGGATGTAACATTTAAATCACCGATTCTCTGACGCTGGGATTTGCCTTTATTCCTACTCCTTTTCTCAATGCCTACCTTCGAACGAACCATCCTGCGATCCGAGTCGAATTTCAAGCTGCTGATAACCTGTACGTCATTCACATACTCTATTTTGTCTGTGAGGATGAAGTCAACCTCGTTTTTCGTTCTTCCATCTGGGGAACGCCAAGTCCACTTTTTTCCTTGACTTTTCTTGAAGAATGAGTTTGATATCGCAAGTCTGTGACTTTGGGCAAAATGTATTAACCTCTCTCCTCTTCTGTTTCTTGTTCCTACTCCGAAAGCTCCTACTGGCTCTTCCCATTCATTCTCCTTTACTCCAATTTTGCTGTTGAAGTCTCCTATTACAAAGTTTACGTCTCCTCTATACAAGTCCAGTGCGCCCTCTAGATCCTTGTAGAATCCATCTACTTCGTCGTCTGTGGCAGCGTCCGTCGGAGCATACACCTGTATGATAGTAACGTTCCTATTCCTTACTTCTAGAGATAGTATGATGACCCTCTCAGATTTGCCCACTATTTCCTTGATGTTTGCTTTTAAACGTTTGCTTATAATGAAACCTACTCCTTTTTGCCCTTTCGTTTGTCCAATGTATGCGAATATACTTCCGACTGGGCATTGTTCTAAAGCTAGATCTAGCTCGATTGCTCTTTCTTCAGTTCTGAGGGTGCGTACATTTAGAGTTCCTATAAGCAGTTCGTGTTCCTTTGCTGGTGAGTTCCTTGCCTTGCATGTGATGTGGTCATCCGTGGTTCCCGCTTTTGAATCCAGTGGGATGCTCAAAGGGTTTCGCTCACCGTATTTTGGAAGTTTTTTGTGAGGTCATTATGGCAATATTCCCATTTCCCATTTATTTGGATCTTTTGGTAGCCAACCTTCACTGTGTTTCCCTTCTTTCTTTCCTCTTTTGCCCGTTTCCTTATTGCACTCTGAATTTCTCTTTCCTTCCTTGTCATATCATCTTCGATGAAGCAGTCCTGCTCCCCTAGTTTGTACTTGTTCCTCATTACCTAGATCTTCTCTCCAAAGCTTTTCATGGTAACCAGAACCATCTCAATAGTATAGGAAAATCTTGCATTTCTTGACAAGTCAATGGAAATATATTATTATTTTCATAATTAAATACTTCCCTTGCACACATAAATATTTGACTGTTGCCATTCAAACAAGGCCGAGGCACTACCCAACTGTACGCGCCCATTCATACCGCTTACGTGTATTTGAAGACGGTCATCAACCAAGTCCGTAATGACAATAAAATGCAGTTAAAGTAGGTACATGTACAAATGTGCATCATTGATTTCTTTGTTAGTGAATGAAGGACTATTTTCTCCGGTCAGCGTGTGGTCAAGATAGTAATTAGGTGGGCCAACTCACTAAGATAAGAAGGACGTGCCTCTCCTTTCCATATATTATTGGAAGATATCTGGTGCTGGTCACACAAAGTATTTTTATGCTAGGCACCTTAAACTTTCAGGGATTATTAATCAATGCTCTATCTACAATAATACCTGTGCATTTTTAAAATTCAAAATGATTGGATTTTATGAGATTTTTAAATATGTATCTTTTTTGATCCAAATAGTTTGAAAATAATATGCGTTAAAATCTCCTATTTCATTCATGCCAAATTCAATGAGATATAATTACACAAGGAAAGTTTCATGCATTTTGGTTCACTAGTTTCCGAGAAATGTGTACCCGAAGTCAAACAAAATGCAGTCCTGAGAAAAATGGAGTTAGTTATTGTTGTGTTAAGGGGCGGAACTACGAGGTCATCTGCCCCTTAAAATATTGAGTTAGCTGATTTGCCTTACCTCAGTGATAAATCAAGAACATTCCCGCTCTTGCAACACTCTAGCCCTCCCTATATTTCCATCATTAAATGATTAGCCCCACCTAAAGTGTATCAGCCCCAACAAACACAGGCTTAGGAATTCTAGCCCACAGGACATGATTGAATGCCTCATTGAGATTCTGCGCTTTCCCATGCAGGCATTTCTTCAGCAGGTCTGGTTGAGCTATATCTCTATAAATTGCTTTTATTACATCCATTACTAATTAGTGCATCTCTACCAACTGAAAAAAGAGATGTGTCTCGTGACCATAACTACAAGGTCATCAGCCAAACAATTTCAAAATGGCGGCCATGCGAATTGCAAGTTTTATAATACACATATAACTTATGATCCAAAGAATCAATATTCACACTCACTTAAAGCTGCAATGTTCACAGTACTTGGCATTCTGATAGTTTTATACAAAGACCATCTACTATCAACGTTATGACGAAATGGGCCTAACTATTACATGCAGCCACCATCTTGAAATTATAAAATATAAGAATAACTAAGTCTCAACACTTAAGAGCTACACTAACGAACATTAGTGACAAGGTAGGACCGTGTATGTGTCTATCATGGCCAAGGCAAACGAAAAAACTCCCCAAACATTCAATGTGATGGCTGTGCGAAACCGCTTAGAAACACAACAAACTCAATGTTATCAGTGCTACCAACATGAAGATTGCGCCTTTCTCAACAAGAGGCGAGTGCGTTCATAGTTCATAGTTTATCTGTAGGAAACATTTACATTAGCCTCTGAAAAAGTGGGCGTTTCCTCTTACAAAACATCATGTTGATTTATGAGCTATACAATGCTCATTTTTACTTTCCTTCACTTTTTTCAACAGATCTTGTTCATTATAGAGCAATCAACCCAAAACGCCAAAAATCCCATCTTCAAATTTTTTGTCAATTACCCACATCCTTCTTACCTACCGCAATCGCCGATAGCGCAGTGGTTAAGGCAAGAGACTCAAGATCGTAGGTTCGACTCTACCTCTATGTGTATTACAATTATTAGTCTATCATTGTGATCTAAGGAGTTGAATTATGAACACTTACTGAGGCATTAAGTAATACAGTTATGGCGTTTGAAATGTGGACGTATCGCAAAATATTAAGGATACCATGGACAGCTAAAATGTGGAAATACTGCGGGCGTATGAACAAGATTTCAGAAATTCTCAATATCATTGAAAGAAGAAAACTGGCGTATTTTGCTAATTTCATGTGCAACAACAATACAACCTGTTGCAATATTAATTATTCAAGGGAAGATTGTTGGCACTAGGGGTCCAGGACGTAGGGGAATATCCTGGCTAAAGAACTTAAAGCCAGTGATTTAGACTGCAGTTTCGCTGTTCGGAGAAGCTATGGACAAACATACGTTCTTGCTACTGATCGCTAATGTTCTGGGAGGAAGAGGCATTTGAAGAAAAGAAGAAGTTTATTATTATTATTATTATTATTACTATTAGTATTATTATTATTATTACTTAGATTTAAAACATGCCTTTAGTGATAGGGCTGGCTTCGTGGCGTTGGGGGTAGCGCGTTTTCCTCCCACCCGAAGACCCCTGAGTTCGATTCCCGGTTCAGGGATTTTAGAAACTGACGTGAGGGCTGGAACGGGGTTCACTCATTCCCGTGAGGACAATTGAGTGGCTGTTCTGATAGTGAGGCTGCGGCCCGGTAAGGAAAACCAAGATTAACTCCCGAGGGGCCCCGACGCGCTTACCACGCGTCATCCCGCAATCTGTAGGCCAAATGGCTGGGCAGAGGTCGCTTGGCAGGCCAAGGCCCTTCATATCCTCGGGTGCCTTGGGGTCAGTCACTCAGAGACAGGGCCGTGGAGAGCGGCGGCGGGCCCTGGGGCAGGAATCTCCCGGGCCCCCCTCTATCTATAACCAAATTCTGTAAATTTAAATTACAATCCTCGTAAATTTGCACAAACTGATTTTGCGTTTTTTTTTTTTACAAAATATTCATTATTAAATCAATTACAAGAACATAAATAAACAGCAAGCAAGCATGCTGAACAGCTATGCCCAAGATCGCGAGTTTAAACCCGGGTGAAGTCGTTGGATTTTTAAAAGCGTTAAAATCCTTCAATATGCCTTTATTCGGAGGGGAAGTAAAGCCGGCGGGCCCATGTCATAGATTTATGGTATGTAAAAGAACCTACCACTTCAATTGGGAGTGTGTAGCCAAAATGGGTAGGTTATTTGGTTAGAAACGCTCTCAAGTTCCAACGTTCACCGCTGGGTGTCAGATACAGTGACGTCTGGTAGCCAAAGTTGGAACTACTTGAAATTGAACTTGTTAGGTAGCCTACGGGTGTTCAATTAAAATGTCCTGATATGAGCCTTGGCTGCAATAATATTTCAATTATTTGTTCCAGTAAATCCAGGCTATATTTATTATCATAAGCAGAGCGTGAATTGCTATCAATATAAATAAGTTAATGCTGGTATGTTAAATTTACAACAGAGAAACTGGAGGAAATCACGCGTACCAATGAATTATTTTCAAGTAACAAAAATAAATATCAGAGTAAAGCCATCGACAACTAGGTAATAATTTTCATTAAATTCACTATGCTGTTAAGTTTTGGCGTTTGTCAGATCTAAATTCGCCCCGATGAGGTAACACTGTAAGCATGCACAGTGTTCAGATTTTAAGTTCTGCAGATCCTCTGATATCAATAATTTTAGAACTTCAGTGACACTCGTAAAAGCAATATGCTCGTTTCTCTCACACAATTTTGAAAAGAAAATGCATTCACTGGACCGTAATTTCATCGCGTTTACAGTATTCAACTTGGGGAAAAATTCACATTGGAAAAAGCTGTTGTCCATCATCAGTGATTCTAAGCTTATTTTCCATGATTCATTGTTTCAACCCTAAAGCCAAAGGCTGTAGTTGCACCATCGTACGTTCATTTCCTCCCCAATTCTATCCCAAATAAATTAAAAATATATTATTAACTTCAGATATAGATTAACGGACAGAGTTCTACACGCACAGTAAGTAGAAATGGCTGATGACCACGACGTCCTCAGACCCAAAAATGAATCAACATAAAGTTCAGCTCACTGAACGCATGTTAAAAGGGGTGGAAAGGGTATACTGTACACTGAGCAATACTACGGCCTCTGTGACATATGGCGTTATCTCTTTTCATAATGAAAACATGATTTTTACACAAAGTCAAGACTCATCTTAAAATACGTTTTACATATAGTGATTTATGTTGACATTCTTAAAATTTGCTGCCCTTGAAGAGTCACGCCCCTGGGTCTAAGCCTAAACACTGGTAAGTGTTTTGGCTGAACGGCGATCACACATCTTTGTATATTACACAAAGCAAATTATATTTTCATAATTAACCACAGGTATACTCATAGGCCTACGTAAGTCAAGTTATTATGTGCTATCAGTAGATTGCAGCTGATCAGTGATTTGCTTTCACAAAAGAAGAAAATGTGAATTTGAACTATATTTTGTAATTTGTAGTCAGTGGATTTCTCATAATTTAATATTGCTTTGCAGTAAGCAAAAATAGAGCCAGGTTCTCCTAAAAATCCCCAACCCTATCTATGACTGGTGACCATCGGGGGCGGATTTAAGCCAAGGTTATGGGGGAGTGGACACACCGGGGATCTGGGGGCATGGAATATCACCAAGCTCAGAGTGGGGTCCGGGGGTCCTCCTCCGCAAAATTTTGCAAACATTAGGTCCAACTTATTGAGTTATAGGGCATTTGCGTGATTAGTTTTGTGATATTTTGTAGTAAAAATTTGGTGACCATTGACATTTAGAGGCTATAGAAAAGACTCTCCCATAGTGAAGTAAAAGCTCTCGCACTTTCAAGAAAGACCCCACGGTTTAGCTCACCAATGACTGTGATGGGAGTCTACAGCAAGTCTGCAGATCAGACGTTCGAATCCCGGTGCTGACAGCGGCTATCCTGAGTGTTTTTTTCACACTCCCTCCAAACAAATGCCGGGATAGTACCTTCTTTCATTCCAGGGACACCTACCGCACTCTTAACCCTAATAATTACAGTAATAGTCGTGACGGCTAACGCCTTCCCAGTCGGCAACTAAGAATACGGCATGCGATTGATCATGTCACAGAGGCTATAATACACAGTGTATACCCTGCTTTTCGTCCAGCAGTGGGTGGTTTTAAGAGGGTCTAAGTTTCTACTCTCCAAGACAAATAGTTACTACAATGTTGCTATTAGGCCTACACCTCTCTTGTTATACAACAACCACTAGCCTCGCCTTCAGTCTACACAATTCACACGTTTTTTGGTTTTCGATTCTGTTCCGCTGTTTGAGAATCTTGTAATTTACTTCAGTAATATGTGAAAACTACTGCTTTACAGTCAACTTCATTCAATAACGTGGTGGCCTTCAGAAGCAAGCAGGAAAATTAACGCGTCAGCAAATACTGAATTATATCTACAGTACTAGTTGATGCAAACGATCCCCAACCGAGCGACAGTGGTTCATTACCCGCCAATGATACCAGACCTACTAGTTACCAAGTGCCCGGGTTAAATGTCGTAAACCCCTAAATGAATTGACAACTGTAACGACAAATAGGCCTATTATTAACTGTTGAGTAAGACTACGAATGACACCGCAGTCGGGAAGCCAAATCCTGCATTCTTGCTGCGGCTTCGTCAGGACCCGGAGCCATTTCTAAGTCGTAGATAAAGAGATCATCTCATTTTATGTTTAACGGTACTGAAACGTTAAAAGGTATCACAAAAAGAAGTGTTTTGCAGGTCGATGCTGCTCTTTGTAATAAACGGCGTAGAAATGTACAATAATAATAATAGCCACTGCACCAGCTCAAAACAAAATTGTATTTATATTAATATTCGACAATACTTATTCTTAATTTTCTTCTAAATTAAGCAGAGTTCAAATATTTGGTCTTGGGAAAATCTGCCCGGTTGCCTACATGCAATATATTAATTTCTCCACCGCCATGCACACCACTGACGTTACTTATTGCTGTTTTAAGGGGCGGAACAGCTACGGTAGGTCATCTGCCCTTACCACTGACGTTCCATGAGAGGAATTGGAAACAAAGTTGAGTGGTTCAATGTCCTAGCTTAATTGTCATTTTTCTCCTGGTTAATTACACACTCAGTCCAGAAAAATACTGGAATGTTACCTTAGTTTCAGTCTTTGAATACATTTCCCAACTCTAGTACCAATAGTAATGTAGGTTCTCAATAAATCTCTTAATCAGAAATGATTTGCGCATGAATCCAAGTACCTAGGATTGTTTATCGTATTGAATGAACCAGTTATAATAATTATTATACTGGGCCTAAACATACAGATTATTCAAATGTTAGCATTGTTTTCTCAATTCAGTATACGAGAAGATGAACAATTTCGCATGCATTTCTTCTATCTATGTTTGACAACAGAATCATCCCACCCTTTAGCAAGATATTTAGTCAGCAATTATATTTTTTCACATAGTGCGAAGTTAATTACTAGGGAACGATGACCTCGCTGTTCCGTCCCTTAAATCAACAATAACTATAAAATGAATTACTGTGTGGACGCTACTTTGAAATTTATTTTACTTACCTGCTTGCATGGCATACGATACGTCTAGCTAGACAATATATTCATTTCACACACTATCACCTCTAAATATCTAAGTTCGACGTTGAGCTAGCTGACCAAACACGCCAGGGCAGCCCAGGCTCTCGTGGTCTTGGCGAAATAAGTGAAGGGATGATAAAGTTATTTGAATGATTTGTGCATACAGTATTCTGAGAACAATACATTGCGAAGCCCCATCGCCTAAGTTGACCGCTTTGAGACCGCTGTTCTTCCCACAATCGCTTTGTGAAGGAAAATATTGTCCACTTGTCAGAATAAATTTTTCAATCCTTGTAACTTTGTTCACAGACTGTTCATTGCATTCACTAAATGATTGCCAGTAGAAAATTCAAGTCACATAAAGGCAATAATAAATCAATGCCCGATCGGGCCCATCCTCGTAGGACGCCGGGCCCCCCAGGGAGAATCGGGCCCCGGGGCACCAGCCCCGCCTGACCCCCCCTCTCGTCAGGCCTGCTCAGAGAGCATCGCGGAAGATTCCTCTTTTGAGTTTACTTGTTACAGTATTATTATTCTTGTCCGCGATGATCGCTGAAGTCGCAAGCGTCTATCGTTGAGCAATTGTAGGCGCCTGCTCTTAGAGCAGCCATAATCACTATCGTTGGCGTTCCTTTGTGAATTCAGCACGTGTCTATTCAAACGCTATCGTTGGCGTTCCTTTGTGGTAATAAACAGCACGTGTCTATCATTGACAACTGTCTGCTAAGAATACAAAGCTGCATTTTCCGCTGAAGAGGACGAAAAATCGGTGTAAACATCTGTCGTTATACAGTATAGTCTATACGTTACGGTAAATGTGATTAATCCGGTGACTATGCGTAATTGCCGTTTATTATATAGGCTATAATTACCACTAAATTTGATAAATATGATGAATTATTGAATATTTATCAAATTTATCAATCGTATTTCTTGAAACTTTTCAACATCTTCCCTCAAGTGATTTTTGATAAGTTGCAATTCGTTCCTTGCCTTTAAATGCATGCATACTTCTTTTCTGGAAGAATGCATTATTTGCTCGGCAGTCGGTATTCCATCTTCTTCCTCTAGCAGTAAATATGTATTAATAAGTATTATCTTCGAGAGCATCAGAAAATTGACGAAACTGCCGATCAGTTCTTATCCTACAGTTCTCTGCAGATAAACAGCTGCAATAACAACAAGAGAAGTATGCATGAAAATACATGAAGATTTCGTGCCAGCGATAATCACTGAACGACGATCAGTGGGTCATTATACTGTAGTTCAGTGATCGACGGGTCAAAAACATACCTGAGAGATTTGAGTGACCCACCGATGTTCACTGAGCGACGATCGGGGGAGATAAATTCAGTGATGGGTGGGTCGAGTAAAATACATGAGCGCTTTTTCCCACCGATGATCACTGAACGACGATCGGTGGACGAATATAGTTCAGCGATGGGCGGATGAGGTTATCCTTGAGTAAAATCTTGTAATTCTAAACCAAGAGAGCCTTTTTTTTAACGTATTCCTCATATTAATAGTAAACGGTATTCCAAATTTCACTAATATAGCTTTAATGACTTGGTTGTTACAACTAACTTAATGCCTTGTTTGCCACCTCGATAAGAAGGGATTCCCTTACGTTGCAATTTATTTTTGTCTCAAACTCTGTCAGCCTGTTCTTCACATACATAACTCCTGAAATTGACCTGGGTTTTAATATAACCATGGTTTATGGTCTCTAGATTTCTTAAAATTAGGTGTTTTTTTTAAGTGCTCACATTCTACACACAATGAAATCCAGGGTTCTACTTACTAGCATAATTAAACCAAACTACGGAGATACTGCAGCAAAGAATCGAATGTGGTCGATGTTCGTTATTATTGGTTGTATATTAAACATCCAGGGTCACATGGACTTGTTGTTCTATCTTCATAATAGTAGCCACCACCAATCTATCTGAAAAAGTACAGGTCTTATATGTTTTTCCAACAATATTTCGCACCCCCGATGCCAGACTGCCACAAGTCAAATAACATGAATTTTGATGTATGTGGTACTTATAAATGCCTATGATCAAGTCCGTGTCCTATATAACTGCCACAACTCAGATCCTATAAATAGCAATTCTACGGCACTGAATAGAAAACTGCCATAACTCAAAATTATTATTATTTTGGATTAAAACAAATAATTATAATCTTTGAAAGAACTTTCTATGTTATTGTATAAATTAGTACTAGACGATGTTAGAAGTTAGTAATACGTTACTTTCACTTTAATTATGTAAGTATTTATATTTTTCCTATTAGCTCAAAATCTTTAAACTCTTCTCCTGAAAAAGTGTCATTTTTGACTTGTGGCAGCCTTGCACCGGGGGGGGGGGGGGGTGATTTATACAAATACTAGCAACCCGCCCGGGCTTCGCCCGGGAACAGTTATGTATGCATTACGTGACAAGCGCTTTTTTTTTTTTTTTTCGATGTCAATGAACTACGACCTATATCCGTTTTACGTCTCGGCATGATGGGTTAAAATCACTGACTGGACTAATAATTATAGTATCATGGAAATGCATGTGCAACGAATTCTTGTCAGACGTAATTTAAGAATGGCGAGGTGCATGAAACACAAATCCCCCTTCCGTCCAATCCTAACTTGACTCTGTATTTTGCGGAACGAAAAGTCACAGGCAAAATGAAGAAACGCCGAGTTGCACTTCCAGGGAAACTCCAAACACAACCACTCTTCTCTGAAGTCTTAATTCAACGTACTCGGCAGTTTGCTGCTGGCTGTATCTGGGGTAATAGACTCGTCCGCTAGCTAGGATGTAAATGGGATGATAGGCTCGTCCCTAGCTAGCTCGTAAACTGACGCCTCGGTAATTGAATGGAGATTGTTGGAAGAAATGAGAAACGTAAAAGCACCTATAGTAGACGATGTATTGAAGATAGAGATATGCTCTCACGGACTTTCTTGTAGAACTTTTCATGCTGAACAATTCTTACACTCATAGTATATAGATATTTATAACGGTTTGCCCAGCGTAAACTTAAAAAGCGCACGGGCGCCAGTTTTTTTTCCGACTTTTTCACTGAAATATATACTGCTTGGCTTCCTTTGATCATAAATAAATTATCTTCTATAGGAACTTTCCTCGAGATATCATTTACAGAATGGTGAAAAACGCATCAAAATCCATCCAGTGGTTCTCGAGATTACCCGTGACATCCAAGATTCGGGGACTTTGTTTTATACTAAGTAGAGATATTTAATGAAACTGAATATAAAATTTAAGGCAGACCCAATCTTTCACATTGCTAGTACTAATATTACGTTAGTATTATTTATTCATATTGTTTTCATTATCATGGGTTAGCCCGGTTGTATTTTTAGTTACAGCTTGGTTCGGCCTTATTAAGATAAAAACCACATGTACTGAAATACTTAATACACCGCACACAAAATTCATTTCGTGCGTGTGGTCTTCGCGGGTCCCTTCATTTTATTGAATGATCTAAGTTGACATCAGAATCAACATTAAGTGTGTCTGCACGATGTTTTCACTATGAAACTTCCGATTCCTCACGACAGGGCATGTGCTTAACAGAGCAGTCTTCATAAAACGCCATAAACTTATAAGCTCAACGAACATTTTTTTCTGCTGTTTTCACAATTTTTAATGCTTTAAAAATATACTCAGATTGCTCATGATAGCTGCCATGACTTGGTTGTTACAACTAACTTAATGCCTTGTTTGCCACCTCGGCAAATGTGCACACAATAGAGAATTTTAAAGCATGAAAGAAAAAGAATCTTAACCGAAACTCTATAATGAACAAATAACTTCTGGCGCTCATTATTAAACCAGTCAGTTGAGGGGAATTGAAATGTGTTTTGGATACATATTGATGAAAGTGGTTCAACAGTACATTTTGTATGTTCTTATTAAGGACTGAGGGGAAGATGACCTCGTAGTTCCGCCCCTTAAAACCTCAATAACTAAGTAAGTAATCAAGAGCGCCCGCAGGATATTTCCAGAGGGGGGGGGGCAAGTAATATATTTCATTTCATTATCTACCTGTCACTAGGTGATGATGAGACGTACCCCCCCCCCCCCGCAATTTTCGTTTCATTTGTTACTTGCTTCTTGCTTCGTGATATTCATTATTTGGCTGCTGTGAAACCATTGGGTACGGTACATTATCTTTATAGCATGAATGGCAGGAATAGTTTCTTCTTAGTTCAGTGTTTTTGCCGATAGAAGTTCGCTTTTCTTTGCAAATCATTGTCATAAGTCAATTTCTTAAAAACGGGTAATAAGTAGTTGTATCACCATGTATCGAAAAAAATAAAGCAGTTCATTAAAAATAATGGTAATGTTAATCCAGTTCACCGATTTTCTAAAACTGGAGATATTTTCAAATACGGTAATCCCAAATTACTAAGTTAAATAAAACTGAGGAATTATCCCCACAGCTAAATCAGTTAACTATCTGTACCTTCAATTTATGAAATAAACTGGTGTGACAATGATCAATCGAAATATTCTTGGGATTCCAGGGGGGGGGGGGGGGCACTGTCCCTCCTTGACTCCCCCTGCGGGCGCCCATGTAAGTAACGACTGTAATAGTTCTGTAAGTAGGGTTTTCAGGTACAGGTACGTGATTTTAAGAGATGTTATGTTATCATTTCTGATCTATGCTGGAGGAGAACAAAAGTGTGTCCGAAGCATGTACCGGTACATTGAATTTACATAATGTTGTAATGAAAACCTCCATTAGTAACAACTAGGCAGACCAAATACCCTCCATAAGGAAGGGAACTGTCTCCTGCAGTTCAATGTTTATCAGCGGATGCAGCATCGGTCCTGACATTGGGTTTGGGATTGTAGTCACCGACTCAAGTTTCCACATCTGCTTTATCTCAACTGCCAGCATTGTGTACTTAGATATCCCATAGTAACAATTGTTCTGTGTGTTGAGACATGTGATATCTGACAATGATATCTGGCCGTTTGTTGTGATCGGCAATAGGCTATCTGTCACAACTCCCCTACCCCCAGAAGAACTTACACGTGGTATGTACGGTATTTCCAATGGAGAAGGTCAATTTCTGGTGGTGATATTGTTGGCAACCTGATCTTGTTTATCAGTGCTGGGTAGGCGTGAACAAGCTGATGTAATATGTTCGATGTTCACACTGTATTTGCCACAATGGCGACACTTCCCACTTTAAATTGCTGGACCTTTGATGATAACTTTATGGTAGTTTGAGTGACAACAACTTGATCTTGAATAGCTACAAAGAAGAGGGAAGAGGCCCGATTCATAGCCATTCGTGCGACGCTAAAATGTGAATATGAGGCTCATCCAACTTGTAAGGAAACCTTTTCCAATTCCCGATCTTGTATTTAATAGTTTCACCTCGTTTACTGTTGATTCTATGAATGACAGGCATCAGCTAAAGATGGAGTGCGATGAAAAGGGAATGTTTCTCGCCTGGTGTGGAAGAACGCGCGCACCGTTATCACCTGTTGTGTGAAGGTTCATGATGTCAACCTGCCCTCAACGTCTACCTCCTACGGTCCGAGTTAGTGTTAGGCGTTCTTTGCTGATTTCGGATGGTGCATACGATGACATGATAAAATTACCATTGTCTCTTTTTGCAGATTTTGCAGATCAGCTTGTGTCCATCTGGTGATACCAAAGAAGTATGCGAGTAAGGGCATTGCAAATGTGTTAACTGCCTTAATGAGATGTTTAGCACTCAGCTTTGAAGAAAGGACATTGGGAAGTCTTGCGATATATTTCTCAATGATGTGCTTCTTGTTATCACTATGCTGTGACTTTGGGGGAAACCAAGGTATCTATACAAGACGTCTTCCTCCAACGATGAATACCTCGCTAGTAGTGGGGTAATAGGAGTTTTACCTATGATCGCGTGTGTGCTTGAATACGTATGGCTATGTTGGAAAAAAGTTAGATGGTGGGGGACGACTAGGGTCGAGTGAGGGATCGTTTAGATGGTATTTTTCCGCTCTATTTGATGGTGAGGTTAATTCTTAAAATGGGTGAAATTTGGAAACGCAATTTGAGGTAAACGTGCGCTTTTTACATTTTGGTGATATTTAATGAGCATATAAGGCTAGAACGATGTGTTCTTTAGGAACGGGGTGACGTCCTCTTTGCTAAGAATGTGTGTTGGTATTTTTTTTGTTTTGTTTTTTGTTTTTGTTTTTTGGATTGGCACTATTTTGGAAACGGTGAATTTTGGAAAAAAGTTTGTTTGACGTTAATGAAAGGTGGGTATGCCCTCTATGTGGGCAGCAAGTTTCAAGGGTGTAGGAGGAAAAAAAATATTGCCTACTTTCTCGCGAACATTGGCGATAATTGGCGAATGGATGGTCGGATTTTAACGAATGAGGTATTGTTGGCGTTGGGATGGCATTCTCTTTGCTAAGATTGTGTGTTGGTATAAAAAAAATGAAAATTCTTGGTTTTGGATTTTTGATTATTTTGGAAACGGTGAATTTTGTGAAAAAGTTTGTTTGACGTTAATGAAAGGTGTCTATGCCCTCTAGATGAACAGCAAGTTTCAATGGTGTAGGAGGAGAAAAATGATAGTCTACTTTCTCGCGAACATTGGTGATAATTGGCGAATGGATGGTCAGATTTTAACGAATGAGATGTTGTTGGCGTTGGGGGTGACGTCCTCTTGGCTAAGAATGTGTGTTGGTATAAAAAAAACTTGATTTTGAATTTTTGATTATTTTGGAAACGGTGAAGATAAGAAAAAAAAATTGTTTGACATGAATGATTAGTATTTACCTCGTCTAACCACACCATAAATTTCAAGTTTAACCTATGTTTTTTGTTATTTTGTTATTTAGAGATATTTTGAAATCAGATTTGAAGTGACGTTGGCTTACCAAGTTATGCGCTATGAATGTTGCTAAAACATACATATATGATTTGATCATAGTAAGCCTTACAGGCATTGAAAATAGTTTGCTAACAGAAGTGAATGTGTATGTGTTTGAGGTCTCCAGCATGAGAGAACACAGCTCCTTATCGCAAAATAAGAATGTGCGTAGGTGCACATGTGTGGGAAGCCTGGCTGGCTGGCACTGCAAGTTTGTTGTTGGGGAAAAAAGATAGATAACGAGGCGAGCTATTGCTAGGTATGGTAACTGAATACTTTTGCTCAAGGTTAGCACCCACTCTGAGCTTTGTTTCAAAAATGATGATGTTGTACTTCTCATAGGGATGTAGAGTGGGAACGCTATGTACGCACACATTATGTGTGAAGCGATGCAGTCAAAAGTTCTCTCACTCACTCAGTGATTAGTTGCAAATGTGTTTGGTTACTCAGTGATAAGTAAGGCGTTTACAATTTATTAAGACATATAAACTAGTGTGACGAACTAACATGCTTCATTACTCACAATATATTTTTTCGTGCAGCTGGATGAGCAGTCAGTGCAAGAGTTTCGTTTATTAATTAATTAATTAATTAATTATCTATTTAATTAATTAAATTACTTGATAAAACAAGTAGAAGTACAAAATACAAGAACACAGTAAAGAAAAGGTATGTATGTGACTTGTTTTTATAATAATGTTATGGAATAAATTTATTCTTATTTTACGCATTATTTGGAAGATGATGATTCAATAACTTAATGCTATGAATGTTTTTTGTTGTAGATAAAACAACAACTCGAGAGAGAGTGTAAAGCAGCAGCAACTGGAACATCAGTTTGAAAAAGGTATGTACATTTTGTTTATGACTTATGCTAAAATGAATGAATGCTATTTTATTTATTGGTAATGCATGAACTTGATGGAATGTATTTATTTTTGGTTGCACAATTAAACTGTGTGAACAAACAAGCAGGATTAGCAGCTTAACCAGTAAGCTACGATCCTGATATTGAAAAGGTATGTTATAAAAAATATGTTTTGTTTGTGCAAAATCACTTTTGTATTTCCCGAGTGTGTGTGTTTTATTGTATGCGCGATCGTATGATTAGGTCTATTCCACTCTCTCTAAACTTGTTTTTATGATGTGCTATAACTGAATGAATGAATGAATGAATGAATGAATGCGCATGTTTACTTAATATATAACCATAACTAATAAAGGATTTTATTGCTCTGCTTTTCTGAAAATTGCATTACCACATTGCAACTAATTAGGCTGTCTGCTGGAGGCCCCACCCCCACCTAGTGTTGAAGACCAACAGTTGGCACATTGGTTGTTTGTGTGTGCGAGTGTGAGTGTGTGTGTCAGTGTCTTAGAAGACATGTGTATTCGCTGGTTTTGTTTTACCCTATTTATAAGGTGAGTTTACATTCCATTTATTTTACTTTTTTAATTATGTCTAAGTCCATGTATCAAGACTTAGAATGGCAACCGTTAGCCAAATGTTTTAAAAGTAGGATATGTTCAGGCCGAATTCATAATGTGAAAAACTGTCTATCCCCTAAAGAATTTGTCGAATCGTGTTTATCTATTTTTCTGAATGAAAGCCAACAAGGCTTAACAACGCATCACGCCCTAAAAATCAATTTTGAGTTACTATGCGAATTTCTTTTGATTAAAAATAATGTTGAAGAAAAACATAGGTTTAATCTTTGTACAAAAATGGAGAAAGTACTGATGGCCGATAATTTAGAAACATGGTATCAGATAAATGCTATTGATGGACTTTTTATTATTATTGATAGACTTGTCAGTAAATTTGATAAATTACAAGACGGACCCAGTGGCCTGGCTCTGAATAGCATTGAATATTTGCAAATTAATATTTGTAAATACAATCCATTGAATGCAGGAAGTAGCTATATTCCCACACCGAGCTGGATTGCAAGGAAAAGGGCAGTGATCAACATACGCAATAAAGATGATCATTGTTTTTGTGGAGTGTGGCTAGTTTTTTGCAACCCTGCCAAGACGGAAATGGTGATTTGCCAGGGAAGTACAAAGCTATGTTTATCCACTTAAAGCAAACTCTAAATCTACAGCGTGTTTCATTTCCCATGTCTGTAGATAAAATTCATTTATTTGAGAAAGACCATCCAAATTTCTCATTCATGGTATATGGCGTTGAGGGAAGCAATATTGTAGGTCCCTTGTATGCTACTAAAGAGACAAAACAATATCATATTCAATTACTATTATTGTCTCATGGGGGTAAAAGCCATTATTGCTGGGTAAAGAATTTGAGTAGATCGGTAAGCAGCCAAGCGTCCAATGCACATGGTAAGAAACACACTTGCGAGCGCTGCTTTCAGTATTTTGGAACTGATGAACTTTTGAAACGACATACGGGAGATTGTGAGGGGCAGACGGCAGTAAAGCTAGTCTTGCACGAAGGGAATGACACAGTCTTAAAATTTAAGGCCACTAATAAACAAGATATTGTGCCATTTACTGTTTATGCCGATTTCGAGGCCCTCACTGTTCCCCTTCAGGGATGTGAACCAAGCCCCCATACAAGCTCGACCTATCCAGTGCAGAAACATGAACCTTTTGCCGTCGGCTATTATGTTGTATGTCACTACGATAAATCCCAATGTGAGTATGCAAGTCACCAAGGTTCGGATTGTGCGCGGTGGTTTGTTGATCAAATGGCGGCTTTAGCGGGCAAAGTAGAAAAAAATTGGGTAACCCTGTACCAATTCAGATGAATGACATACAGCAAAAAGAATATGATCAAGCCACTATCTGCCACATATGCGAAAAGCTTATTCTTGGCGGAGAAACATAAGTAAGAGATCACTGTCATATGACAGGAAATTTTAGAGGTGCCGCTCATGGAGAATGCAATTTAAAGTATTCTACAGCTCGCTTTCTTCCTGTCTTCTTACACAATTTATCAAGCTACGTTCTGCACTTGATTGTTAAAGAATTTTCTCATATAGATAAGAGCAAATTCAACATTTTAGCTAAGAACCATGAAAGCTTCATTTCTCTTTCATGGAAAAAAAGAACAATGAGCATTCGTTTTCTCGACTCATTCAAGTTTATGTCTAGTTCGCTGGATAGCCTTGTCTTAGGCTTAAGCGAGGATGAGTTGAAACATACCCAATCCCACTTTACGGATACAAAACAATTTAAATTGTGTGTTCATAAAAGTCATTTTCCTTATGACCATGTGGCAAGTTACGAGGTGCTTAAAGAAACGACTTTGCCCCCTAGAGAGTTTTCTTCCTCAGTTAACTCAATGCAGCATCAGTGAAGAAGAGTATGCACACGCACAACATGTTTGGCGTGCTTTTGCCATAGGAAACATGGGTCAATATGCTATGCACTACTTAAAATTAGACGTGTTGTTATTGGCAGACGTGTTTGAGACGTTTCGTCAGCTATGTCATTCGATATTCGGGCTCGATCCCGTCCACTACTATACCAGTCCAGGATGTAGGATGTAGGATATGTCCTTGACGTTGACTTAGCTTATCCCCCGATCTCAGACAGCGACATCGTGATTTCCCCTATTGTATAGAGAAAATGGTGCCGCCCGAGAGTAAGGGTAATCATAAAAAATTGATGGGCATCTTGTATGACTAAAATCACTATGTATTAAACCTTGACATGCTGGTAGAATGTTTAGCCCAGGGCTTAACCCTGAAAAAATCCATAGAGGTATTTCTTTCTGTCAGAAACCGTGGTTGAAACCTTACATGGATTTAAATACTAGTCACAGACAAAGTGCCACTCAGCCATTTCAAATATTTTTTTAAGCTGATGAATAATTGTATTTATGGCAAGAGTCTTGAAAATGTGCGGCAGTATAGGGACATAAAATTGGTCAACACATGGCATGGCAGATGGGGTGGGCGAAAATAAATTGCAAAACCAAATTTTAAATCTTTGAAAGTTATTGATGATGATTTAAATACTATTGAACTTTCAAAAACTAAAGTGGTCATGAATAAACCTATCTATTTAGGCCAAGTCATTTTAGATTTTTCAAAATTGCATAATTATGTATAAATTTCATTATGGTTTTGCAATGCGGCAATTTTGTACCATTTCCTTGTTATATACAGACACGGATAGTTTTATTTACCATATCCGTGACTGCGATCCGTGTGTCGTTATGAAAGAAAACCCCAAATGGTTTGACACGACCTCCTTTTGAGAGAAGAACGTGTTCGATATCCCCCGTCTGAACAAAAAAGAAATTGGTTTAATAATAATAATAATAATAATATCGTATGGCCTCGGGTGCCTGGTGCAAGCTTTGCTATTTGACACTCAGAGGGTAGCTTGCATGTCGAATTTCGTAGTTCCTTGACTATGAAAGTCAAGGAGGTTAGATGTTAGATATCTAATCTCCTTGAACACAATAGCGCTTTCTAGTAGAGAAATGAGGAACTTTGTGATGGCGGAAACTCCCGAGATTAATTTTGCCATTATGAACTCGGCCTACTGAATTCAAATGGGTTCTTTGACATGCCAACATCGTATGACATGCGTATCGTATTTTTGCCGCCTTTCAAAAATCACTTACCACGGTCAGGGGCGAACCTGCAATCTTGGGGTTAGTAGACCGACACGCTATCCACTCACCCACCGTGGCAAGCTATTGGTTTAATGAAAGATGAGTGTTCAGACACCATGATGACTGAATTTGTTGGGCTCGCTCCGAAAATGTATAGTTTTCGAGAGATGAATGAATGTGAATCTATGCGAGCCAAAGGAATTTGTCAACACATGGTGAAAAGGCTTTGTGTGGATGATTATTTACATGGCCTTCAAACCCACACAGGCATGACGCATAGTCAATTTAGAATTATGTGTAAAAACCATAATTTATTTTTAATGAAACAACGGAAACAAACACTGGCTTTGTTGTGTGATAAAAGGCAGTGGTGTCAGGATATAATTACAAGCGTTCCCTTTGGTTACAACCAGTAATGGTTGTTGATATTGTTATTGTACAATACGGCAAGTGTTTGGTTTGGTTGCTATCAAGTGCGTGATGCCAGGTTGAGCCTCGGAATAAAAATAAATAAAACAATGTAGTGTATCATTTAATTTTTGTTTTTTAACCTGTGTGCATAGATGTATGCAAGGATGTATGAATGTATGTAAATAGATGTATATAAACTGTATGTCTTGTGCTATTTGCCTGTCAACGCTTCAAGAGAGGCATGCATCAACGTTTGCATGCCTCACTGTGCACAGGCTAGATTAAAACATGTTGGCTTCTTTTTAAATTTATTTTAGCTAGTGGTTTAATAGGTCTCACTAAATGCTGGCTTAATAAGCCGCATCTTTCAGCAAACTGTCCAACCATCCTCAGTAGACATGCAGCTTAATAGGCCTCTCGAGGTACTACCTTAATAAACCTCATGTTTGAGCAAACTGACCACCCATCCTCAGTAGACATGTAAGTTAATAGGCTTCACTAGGTATTGGCTTAATAAGCCTCATGTTTGAGCAAATTGACCACCCATCCTCAGTAGACATGAAGCTTAATAGGCCTCACTAGGTTAACAGAGCTGATGCAAACAACAACAAAATAATTTCTTGCTTTTATTGTGGACAAACACACTTTATGTCTAGTGTTATAAGTGGTGATGTATTACAAAACAACACCAGCCGAATATCTGAACAGAAATTGTTTTTAAATCTAATGCTTTAAAAAAGTCAACAGACAGATGGTTATTTATTTATTTATTTATTTATTTATTTTGTGTTTTGCTTATTTTTTATTTTATTTTTGCTATACACTTAGGGGACAGACAGTGTATAAATTAACATATTTTTTTAATATACATACTTAGTAAAATGTCTATAACTACTTTTCAGATTCAATGATGAACCATGATCAAGATTCTTTTATTGTTAGCAAACACACTACGTTTAATCAATATGCAACGATAGTAAATTATAATCCACAACGTGTAGCGTATCCTTTAGAGTATGAAAACACTAAAGTGCGCATTGATACCACTTTTTATAAGAGCATCATTAATGATGATGATGATGATGTGTTTTTTCATGATCCAAGTCATCACTATTGCAAATCCTGTATGCTAAATTTTGGTTTTCAAAATAATGTATCTACAGAAGTAATTCATAAATCATGGTATGGTTTAACGATGAAACAAGTGATTGTTAAATTAGCGGATGAGGATGATTTTCCAGTTTTTTGGTGTACGCTATGTACAAAACCCATGTTTAATGTCTATTTTCCAGTAACGTCAAATTTGTTTTGTTTTCACTTTTATAAATTCCCTGCTGAGGAACACTTCATATAGTCAACAAGCATTTCGTCAACTTAATTTTACGTTACCTATGAATCAATATTCACCACATAGAATACGGTCTATTAGAAACTAACAACAACAACAACAATATGTGATGTATATGTTGTTTGTATTTCTTTTGTTGGATTCGGCTTTTAGGAACATACTTTACTTTCAAAAAGACATTTGGCTAATTTTTTTAGTTTATAGTGTATTCATATTTATGGAAAACACATACTCCAGTTTAAATTTGTATTGTTTTTGTTTTGTTTCTTGGATATAGACATGGTTAATAAATTGCATGGTATGTTAACTTTACCTTTATAGGCATCCATTAGTATTGCACCCTTCAATAAAGCATTGTTTTCTCAAGATTTATCTACGGGGTCGTGCTCAGTCCTGACTGCATTTCACAGCAAAGTTCGCAAAAACAATATGCTCTAATGAATAGAAAGGTCCATAACAGAGGCTATACTAGAAATAAAATGAATAACAAGTAGAATAAAAGATATTTAATGACTGAAAATTATGTGCATAATAATAATAATAATAATAATAATAATAATAATAATAATAATAATAATAAAAGAAAGTCCCCCCTGACTTTTACTCCCAAGAAATAAATATATTACTGAGCGGTAAGCACTCGCTCCACACAACAAAACAATGTGAATACAGCTTCACACAAAAGGTTAATCATAACATAAAATTGAGCGGTAGGAACTCGCTCCTCACAACATATGGATGCAAGTCCATTTTTTTCTGGTCAAGAAGTTATATAATGCGTGGTGTACTGCTTCTTAACAAGAAAATGAGTACTGATGCGAGTCAGTTTACAACTGAAACAGTCATCTTGCTCACGGAGTTGCATCTTTTAAATCACACTACGGCTATGGGACCCACCCTTAATTAACACACTATAATTACTACTGACACATGCAAGATCTAATAATACAAAAACATGAAGAACCTCCATGAGATTCTAGCCGGTGCTAAAGCACACACAAGATAAAGAGCATGCTGAAAATAGGCCAAAAAGCTCGCATCACAAAAATGGGAACACAGCCTCGCACATCCTAATGCCACACGGGGTCATTGAACGCGTAAAATAAACACACAAGAAGTCAAGCAACAACAACGAAATACAAGCCTAACGGCTGAAAAAATTATATTTACATTTTTATAAAACGCCAGACAAACAGAAGCTTCGGAATATACCTTAAAACATGGACAGCACCCATTTAATCAATCAAATACTCTTTATAACCGATCAGGTTTTGTGAATTTTAAACAACGTCTTAAATTGAAATACAGGTCCCTAGCCTGTTACTAATGACAAACATTTGTTATCTGATTTGAGCGCACCCCTCCTGTATGAGTCATTGCTGCCTCGTCTCTCTCTCTCAGTCCTTGAAGCTTGGTGCTAATTATATGAGACCACACTGATCCCGTTATCCAACTGGAAACGCAGACATATCTCACTCATCCACTTGGATGGCAAGAAAACACAAATAAATACCACGAGTTCAGCCTCGCGAGGTTATGAACTGGGCCGATATGCAGCAAGCCGGAATAATCTCAATGATATATCCCCGCGAACACATCTTAAAATCACACACACCATAAAGCTTGGACTGACTCACTCATATACATACCAACTGGGTCGGCTCAAAACAGATCAACCTATTTTGCGTCCATAGACACATTAAACAAAATAAACAACAAACACTCGGGTGCAAAGTGCCATCCCGTACAGATCTGCTAGAAAAGCAACTATCGAAATAATCCTGATCCGTCATAAAATTCTGCTAACAAATAATCTTTACCTTCCAAATTCTATTTTTAATCTCAAATTAATTCAGTTCCATTTTTGTTATAAGGCATACTTCCGAATTTAAAATGCTTGACCGCGATTTACGCAAGCGAATGCGAGCAAGAGTTGCGCGTCATCCCGTATAGTTGAACCATACAAAATCACAATATTTACAAAATACAAAGCGCTCACCTTGTCCCATACTTAATGTGTCAGTAAACAAGAACTAAGAATCTACATTACCAAACAAGCAAACAAATATCTACAAAAATACGTCCCATAAAACCATAGCTGATTTAATAAATAAATAAATACATTCATTTGTACTCATTCTTATAGAACAGCGTCAGGGAAACATCCGCAGCCATCACTCCTTTAAATGCTTAGCTCGTCATCGACATCTTCTGGCAAATGTCCTGCTGGTTCCAAGGTCCGCCCTCGTTCCTAGACGTCATCTCGTGCTGAATTAAAATAATGTTTGTCAGACACACACACGATATATTTCCTATTAAATTCACCGATCAAGTACTAAATTCCTTGACAGTCTATTGGTGAATTATTTCGATGAAGTGGTCCTATCTGGTAGTACTGGGACTACAAATAAATCACTGAAGTCACACTTATAACTTGACGAAAATGTTCCATGTTCAAATACATGAAAAAATATGAAGTTGTGCCTCGTGTCCTCAGACACCTGAATAACGGCCTTACTCCCTCAAAAGCTCAAATAAAAGTCATCTCTCGAAGCTTCCTGGACCATTTATAAATGAAACTGGCTAGAGTAGGTGTGGAAGGGGGTTTATGGAAAAATATTCCATAATAAATATCAGACTAGCATGCGATCGGTATCATTGAGTTCGTAGCAATGTGGAGGTTACGATTATGCTGTAGCTAGCTCGAATCGATCGTGGAATTAATCCGTAGATAACTCCCGCGTTAATTTACCAGGGTGCGTTACCACACCGAGTTGCCGCTTAAACAGGGCGTCTTGATATTATTGGTTCAGACTCTTGTAGAACTTTGCGCGCTCTTACTTGTATTCCTGCCACATGGAGTGGTTAACATGAAGATTGACCAATTACATCGTTGCATTCAATCTTCTTCTTGGTGCCAACTCTTATAGTAACAAGCCATATTGTGCGTACCCAAGCCATCTTCGCGCTAAAAGTTGCACCTGTCCTATGTGTCATGAATTTCATGCTACTTTCTAAAATACCACAGGAGCTTAACCCATTGTGTTCTCTCTGCCATTGATTTCTCAACATTTCCCAACTCTGTCTGGCCCTCATATCTGCTGTCTGTAGAAATGTATCAAATGATGATGAATAATTTATTAGAATCCTTTATACAGCCTGTGGATAAAGGGTTCAACAATCCTCCTGCATGGAAAAAATTGTACATAGCATATAGTCGTTTTTTTTAAATACACATAACATCTGAAATCCATTTCTGCCAATCCTAGAGAAATCTCCCTCTCATATGTCTAGTCTAGCCGCCACTGTCGTTGGAGTGTCGACACGCACTCGTGTTTACTTCCTGCACATTCATTCATTCAGACATTCCAAGATCGCCTTCTTGTCTGATCGCCTAAGGCTAGTACCTCTCCTGCCCAGTATCCTTATCTCTCTCGCTCGATCGCTCGCTGTGTCATCATCGTCAAAGCTCATTAGTGTTTGACAACATCAGGCTGCCCCCAACTTCCTTGTTCAACTGACGTACTCATTGACCCCCGTATACTTGGATGTGCAAAAGTTCTTCCATATATTCAATTTGCAGCATTATTTCTGCGTTCCCAAGGTTCGCCAGTAAATTACACTTTAAATTCGCTGCGTTGTAGACAGACATTGTACCTGTACTCAATTCTTTTACTCTGTAAGCGTTGTTACCAAGATTACGCACAATACAGAAGGGTCCAATAAATTTGGAACTGAACTTGTTGAATACCTTCTTTTCTGGATCAGATGTCGCTGGTTTCCGTACTAACACAAGCTCGTTTACTAATAGTTCTCTGTGATACCTCTTATTTCTGACCCGACGTAATCTGTGATCCGCCTGGTTTCTCATATGGACTCTCGTTCTCTCAATTCTCAACTCATGACCAACCATGGGATCTTGTTGGCAATTGATGATGTTGCTCCACGATCTTACTGGATATTCGTTCATGTGCAAGACCATGGGAATCTGGCCTGTCGACTCATGTCTAGTTGTATTCATACAGGTCTCTACGTCTTTGATCCTGTCTACCCACTTGTGATGTTCATTGGGAATAAAGATTCTTAAGTATTTAGTAACGCATTTTACTGCGCGTTCGCTAGGATTAGCTTGAGGGGGGCGAACGCTACTAAACATGTGTTTTACATCCAAGTCCTCCATACCTTTCTTGAATTTGGCGCTCGTATAATAGCTTCCATGGTCCGACAATATAAACTCTGGTTTTCCAAGGATTGGAATAACTCTATTTCGAATACGACTGAGTACTTGTTTCGATGTAGTTTTCTGAATGGGGCACAACACAACAAACTTAGAAAACACATCAATACACACTAGTAAGTGACGGCAACCTCGCCTACCTTTCGGGATCGGACCGAAACAATCCAGTGCCACAAGCTCGCAGGGTTTCTGAGGTAGCAATGGTCTAGAATACTGCCTCATTAAGTAATTATTCGGCTTCGTCCTCTGACAAGGATCGCAAGTCTTTATTACGCCACAGATGGTAGTCCACATTCGCGGCCATGTAAACGTTTTTCCTATGATCACTTGTGCCTTGTCGATTCCCACATGTCCGAAACTTTCATGCATGTGCCAAGTAAGTCCTCTTTGTAATGATGCAGGTACCATGATACGTAATTTGGTGTGTTCTTCATCTATCCATTTATGCAGTAAATTGTTGAGGTAGACATATCTTCCTTCTCTGGCTTTTGCTTCTCTGTACGCTGGGGTTCCTGCTGGTAATTCCTTCTTAAAATACTGGATCATTTGGTACATCCATGGTTCTGCTTCCTGCTTTCGTTGTATCTCCCGTAATTCCACCAAGAATGCATGGTCCTTTGCTGTTAATTCAATATGCTGTACTATTGCTGTTTCTTCGGTATCAGGCTCGGGGTTCCTGCTTAATACATCCGGAATTACGTTCATTTTTCCTGGGCAGTGTTCAATTTCGATGTTAAATTGTTGTATATAGATGGACCAACGTGTCACACGCTCGCTAGCCATAGATGTCTTGAACAAGAACGTTAGTGCTTTGTGGTCTGTTCTAATAATAATGGGGTAACCATATACAATCCGTTTCCATTGTTGCAAAGCATAAAGTATTGCCAACAATTCGAGTTCCGTGACCGTATAATTGCGCCTGTGTTTACGCAATCTTCGGCTCACAAATGCTAAATAATCACGATGTTGAAGGTTAGCTGGATCTTCTTGGTATAACATCGCTCCTCTACCAACCATGGACGCATCCGCTTGGATAATAAATTTCCGTTGAAAGTCTGGGTAACCTAATTTGATACAATTTTCCAGTAATACATTAGTCTCTTGAAATGACTTCTCACACTCAGCGTTCCAAAGTTATTTGTTGTTCTTCTTCAGCATCTCCTGCATAGGTGCTACGGTTTCAGTATATCCTGGTCAGTTTTCCTTAAAGAAGCCCGTCACGCCAAGGAAAGCTCTGATATGTATCACTCTCGTTGGTGTAGGGAATTTTTTTATTGCCTCTATCTTCGCAGGGTTTGGCCTCACTCCCTCCTGGTCAATGATGTGCCCTAAGTATAAAATCTCCTTCTTGAAGAAATGGGATTTCTTCAAGTTGACTTTAAAGTTTGCAGTTCTAGGGTTGTCCAAAAGCTTATCCAAATTTTCCATATGTGTCTCGATGTTATCTGAAGCCAAGAGTATATCGTCAATATATCGTACCGTCATTTCCTTCACTTCTTCAGTGAGGTTCCGATCCAAGGCTCGAATTAATGCGCATCCAGCTGTTTTAACGCCAAAGGGCATACGGACGAAGCAATATGTCTGATTATCGAACAAGAAGCCAGTAAGAAGCTGTGACTTCTCATCCAGTTCGATATGGTGAAACGAACTTATCAGATCTACGGACGAATAGATACTCTTGTTCTTAAATCCTTTTAAGACGTCTCTGATGATTGGCGCTATGTCATACTCGGGAAAAATAAGGCGCATGTTTAGATTTCTGGCGTCTAGACAAAGTCTAATGGATCCATTGGGTTTTGTGACTGCCAAAATCGCATTTAAATAGGGAGTATGAGTCTTCTTAATCACTCCAGCTTGCAACATATCATCAATAATCCTTTTGACCTGCTCCCGATGTTTTTCTGGTATAGGGTATAATTTACTTCGAAATGGGGACCAATCCTCAACCTGCATGGAATACTGAAAATTTATTATCTTCCCTGGAACTGTGTCAAACACTGCCTTGTGTCGTCTTAAGATCTCCTCGAGTCTCTTCCTATGTTCAACCCCCTAGTTGGATGTCACTGAGCCGTTCCTGTAATAGTTCTTCAAACTGAGTATCGCTGTCGTCTCCTTCTGCTAGTAAAGCCCATATCTCCTGAGAGTCACTCTCTTCATTTAATTCCACAACAGCCACATCTACAAGGTCATCTTCCGCCTTTCGTACCTCCTCTTCTGTCTCCTCTGCTATTGCCTCCAATGCCCATGAATTCACGTCCTTCCCTGTAGTGATTTCATCCATGTGTAAGCCCACATCCTTCAGCTTATCAAACTCCTTAAAACTGACTGTATTATTGTGCAAATCTATGACTGCCTGGTAGTCACAAATGAAATTTGCACCCAGAATAATGTTAAAATTCATTTTAGCCATAATGATAAAAGTCTGTCCAAATATATGGTCTAATATATCCAATTCTAAAAATGCTTGACGTTTGCAAGTGACGGTGCGTTCGGGAATAACGCCCCTCACCTTGTGTTGCGGTACTGGAATCACAGGAATATTCTGACTCCATCCCAACTATCGAACCAAAGCCTCCGATACAAGACTAATTTGTGAACCCGTGTCAACTAAGCATCTCACGTAAATTCCACCAATCCATAGGTAGTTGTTTGATATCATCATTCCGTGGTTTTACAATCTCCTCCAGGCAATCTTCCGGCATAGCTATCCACTCTTGTATGTGTGCCACGACCCATCCTTCTTCACAATCCGACTGTTGCTCTCTCAGGGTGACTCCTTTTGCAATTATTGGGATTTTTTTACAACCCCGCGACTACCATCATCCTTCTGTCGCGTATTTCCCTGGCGTTCTTCCTGCTTCAATAAACTCTCGGCCCCCTCAATGTGAGTGTCTGGATTTGACCTCCTATTAATGGCACGTTCCCAATGTCCTTGTTCGTCCCCTCCATTCGCGTGTAATTCTTCCAGGTAACGCTGCGATTCGGCGTGCCTGTCGTTCCATTCATTCCTATAATTTTGATAGTCCTCCCTGGTTCTGGTATCTCCTTTCACGCCACTGTCGATTCTCATTATTGTTACTTTCGTACCATCTGTAGGGTCCCTCATTTCTCCTATTATTTCTCCATTGTTGGTACCCTCGCTGTTGATACCTATTGTTGTCCTGGGTCTGCCTATCATTATTATTATCATGTCGCTGGTGTGACCTATTTTCTTCGCCCTCCTGACCTCGTATTGGTGTTGTTGACACACTAGTATTTGTGGCCTGGGATCTGGTGTGTACTTGAGTGGGTTTAACCACCTCCGTTGTGTTTACAAGTTCCAGCAGTCGTCCCCCTCTCTGCTGCAAGTGAGATGTTGTCTCGTCAATCTGACGTAAGATTTGTTCGGCTCGAACCGCTGTGTCCACGTTTGCCGCCACTAACACTTGCTGAACATTGACTGGCAACTGTCGTGCAATCGTCATAACCAGATCCGATTCTTCTAAAGGATGATCCAAATCTTTAAATTTTAACAATTGCAACGAAAAGAAATCTGAATATTTCGTCTGCTGAGTTGACTGGTATTTTCTCGAATAAAGTTCCATTCTAAGGCTTTGCTGTAGAGAAGCCGACCAATACTTTCTAAGAAACGCATCCTTGAAATCATCCATCCCTCCGAAAGTATACTTGAAGCTCAAGAACCACGTAAGTACATTTCCCGAAAGAAATCGTTCCATCAGTCTTAAACGACGCGCGGGTGGTATGTTATTGTCATTAAAATAGTCCTCCATCTCCCTAAGATATGCCTTCGGTGTGACACCAGAATTTTCTGTGAATTTATTTGGTTTAAATTCATTTGATCGAATTACTTGTACGACTTGAGGGTGCTGATAGCCATGTTGAGGAGTAGAGGTTCCCCCAAAGTTGTTGTGAAATCCCTCTGTGTTAGTCGTTAATGGGCTGCCTGTCAGTCCGTGGCTACTCGCCGCGCTTATTGCCCCTGGGCTTGCTGAATCAACTTCCTTATCTTTAACGTGATCTGTCTGAAATAACGTGTTCTGTCCCAACGAACGCAATTCTGCCTTTATGATTCTGTCCGTCTGTTCCTTCATTTTACTCTTAATTTCTTCCTCAAGTGCTTTAATGCGCGTATGGTTATCACCTACGGTCTTTATGATCGTTAACCGTTCTTCTTTAGAGTCGCTGCTCATCTTACGCCAATCCTTTCTGATGCTATATTTAATCGCGCCCAGTTTTTCTTCCATCTGCTGTTTCGTATCCTCCTGATTCGATTCTATCTTCTCAAGCCTGTCTTCTAGACGTATATTATTCTCATCTATCGTACTCTTCAAATTATCCTGGTCCGATTCTAGGTTTCGCCATCGCTCTGCTGATTGTATTTCTAATTTATCCATGTCCTTTATCAGGCCCGTAATACTTTCATTTACTGCTGACAATTGTCCCTGGATAAACGTAGAATCCTCCTCCATCTTATCAAACCGATTTTCAAGACCATCCTGTACCGTCTTAACCTCACTGATATTTACCGTGCATGCTAATTCTATCTGAGCTAGTTTTGCCAGTACAGTTTCATCCAAATCATTTAATTTACGGTTGAAGATGTCCTCTAAATTTTTTCTGACCTAGCTGTTTGTCGTTATTCTTACTTATATCAAGCGCGAATTGGACCGTCTGCTGCGTAGTGTACTCTTTCATCTCTGCAGATAATGTGGCTAACTGACTCGTAATTCTACTCTCTTGCGCTTCTAATTGTTTGTTTATATTTTCATTTACTTGCGCTTGTAATGAGTTACCCTGTTCAATTAATTTAATTTCTAATGACTCACTCTGTTCAGATATCTTAGTGTCTAATTTATCACTCTGTTCAGCTAGTTGTGTTTTTATAGTGTCATTCATTCGAGTCTGGAATGACTCATTCTGTTCAGATAATTGTGTTTTAAACTCGCCTGACTATTCGTTTAGTTGTTTAGTTATAGTGTCATTCATTTGAGTCTGGAATGACTCACTCTGTTCAGATAATTGTGTTTTTATAGTGTTATTCATTTGAGTCTAGAATGACTCATTTTTTTTCCGCTAATTTAATGTCTAATTTTTCACTCTGTTCCTTTAATAGTTTCTGGGTTCGTGCCGTGGCACTTTCAATGATCGCCTGGATCTCCGCTACTGTTGCCATTATCACACACAAAAATATATATCACTGAGAAAATAGGAGGATGACATGTAAATGTCTCCACGACACACACATATATAATTCTTGACATACATTTACTTCATATGACCACTTTCAGTTCATTTAATCTTATTCCCTTTACTCCCGCAAATCAATCTGCATCACTGAATGGTTCTAATTTTACTTAATACATTTTTAACCCCGCACATATTCAGTCATAAAATTACTGTCCAGATCTGATGTTAACACAGACTAATTATCAAAGTATCAATTGTCATTTAAGGCTACCAGCCTCCTAACATATTCAGGAGTTTGACTTTCAAAACAAATCTAATTTTACATTTAATCATTGGGCGCCTGATTTCACGTACACTACTTTACTAATTACATCAATAAACAAAACGTGAATCGTATTTAACTTGCAAACTCGTGATTCTACTGTATATTCCATTTTCTTGGCGGTATTTCTCTTTGCCGTATTTACGTTAACAAAATATCACTTCCGGTGATTTCAAACAGTCCCATATATCAGTGAAATACCACATGTTTGCGACAGCTTGATCTACTAGATCTATGCTGACTATCCAATGTGTTCTAGCGGTAACTAGCAACGAACTAGCCCCAACTTGGCGCGCCTGCTTGTCTGTGATCCGCTAGAAAAGCTTAAAACAGCGAAACGACCCACGTTTGTTAAGCCATCTTGTCTATGCACCCTTCAATAAAGCATTGTTTTCTCAAGATTCATCTACGGGGTCGTGGTCAGTCCTGACTGCTTTTCACAGCAAAGTTCGCAAAAACAATATGCTCTAATGAATAGAAAGATCCATAACAGAGGCTATACTAGAAATAAAATGAATAACAAGTAGAATAAAAGATATTTAATGACTGAAAATTATGTGCATAATAATAATAATAATAATAATAATAATAATAATAATAATAATAAAAGAAAGTCCCCCCTGACTTTTACTCCCAAGAAATAAATATATTACTGAGCGGTAAGCACTCGCTCCACACAACAAAACAATGTGAATACAGCTTCACACAAAAGGTTAATCATAACATAAAATTGAGCGGTAGGAACTCGCCCCTCACAACATATGGATGCAAGTCCATTTTTTTTCTGGTCAAGAAGTTATATAATGCGTGGTGTACTGCTTCTTAATAAGAAAATGAGTACTGATGCGAGTCCGTTTACAACTGAAACAGTCATCTTGCACTTGCTACGGCTATGGGACCCATCCTTAATTAACACACTATAATTACTACTGACACATGCAAGATCTAATAATACAAAAACATGAAGAACCTCCATGAGATTCTAGCCGGTGCTAAAGCACACACAAGATAAAGAGCATGCCGAAAATAGGCCAAAAAGCTCGCATCACAAAAATGGGAACACAGCCTAGCACATCCTAATGCCACACGGGGTCATTGAACGCGTAAAATAAACACACAAGAAGTCAAGCAACAACAACGAAATACAAGCCTAACGGCTGAAAAAATTATATTTACATTTTTATAAAACGCCAGACAAACAGAAGCTTCGGAATATACCTTAAAACATGGACAGCACCCATTTAATCAATCAAATACTCTTTATAACCGATCAGGTTTTGTGAATTTTAAACAACGTCTTAAATTGAAATACAGGTCCCTAGCCTGTTACTAATGACAAACATTTGTTATCTGATTTGAGCGCACCCCTCCTGTATGAGTCATTGCTGCCTCGTCTCTCTCTCTCAGTCCTTGAAGCTTGGTGCTAATTATATGAGACCACACTGATCCCGTTATCCAACTGGAAACGCAGACATATCTCACTCATCCACTTGGATGGCAAGAAAACACAAATAAATACCACGAGTTCAGCCTCGCGAGGTTATGAACTGGGCCGATATGCAGCAAGCCGGAATAATCTCAATGATATATCCCCGCGAACACATCTTAAAATCACACACAACATAAAGCTTGGACTGACTCACTCATAAACATACCAACTGGGTCGGCTCAAAACAGATCAACCTATTTTGCGTCCATAGACACATTAAACAAAATAAACAACAAACACTCGGGTGCAAAGTGCCATCCCGTACAGATCTGCTAGAAAAGCAACTATCGAAATAATCCTGATCCGTCATAAAATTCTGCTAACAAATAATCTTTACCTTCCAAATTCTATTTTTAATCTCAAATTAATTCAGTTCAATTTTTGTTATAAGGCATACTTCCGAATTTAAAATGCTTGACCGCGATTTACGCAAGTGAATGCGAGCACGAGCTGCGCGTCACCCCGTATAGTTGAACCATACAAAATCACAATATTTACAAAATACAAAGCGCTCACCTTGTCCCATACTTAATGTGTCAGTAAACAAGAACTAAGAATCTACATTACCAAACAAGCAAACAAATATCTACAAAAATACGTCCCATAAAACCATAGCTGATTTAATAAATAAATAAATAAATAAATTCATTTGTACTCATTCTTATAGAACAGCGTCAGGGAAACATCCGCAGCCATCACTCCTTTAAAATGCTTAGCTCGTCATCGACATCTTCTGGCAAATGTCCTGCTGGTTCCAAGGTCCGCCCTCGTTCCTAGACGTCATCTCGTGCTGAATTAAAATAATGTTTGTCAGATACACACACGATATATTTCCTATTAAATTCACCGATCAAGTACTAAATTCCTTGACAGTCTATTGGTGAATTATTTCGATGAAGTGGTCCTATCTGGTAGTACTGGGACTACAAATAAATCACTGAAGTCACACTTATAACTTGACGAAAATGTTCCATGTTCAAATACATGAAAAAATATGAAGTTGTGCCTCGTGTCCTCAGACACCTGAATAACGGCCTTACTCCCTCAAAAGCTCAAATAAAAGTCATCTCTCGAAGCTTCCTGGACCATTTATAAATGAAACTGGCTAGAGTAGGTGTGGAAGGGGGTTTATGGAAAAATATTCCATAATAATTATCAGACTAGCATGCGATCGGTATCACTGAGTTCGTAGCAATGTGGAGGTTACGATTATGCTGTAGCTAGCTCGAATCGATCGTGGAATTAATCCGTAGATAACTCCCGCGTTAATTTACCAGGGTGCGTTACCACGCCGAGTTGCTGCTTAAACAGGGCGTCTTGATATTATTGGTTAGACTCTTGTAGATCTTTGCGCGCTCTTTCTTGTATTCCTGCCACATGGAGTGGTTAACATGAAGATTGACCAATTACATCGTACCATTCAATCTTCTTCTTGGCGCCAACTCTTATAGTAACAAGCCATATTGTGCGTACCCAAGCCATCTTCGCGCTAAAAGTTGCACCTGTCCTATGTATCATGAATTTCATGCTACTTCCTAAAATACCACAGGAGCTTAACCCATTGTGTTCTCTCTGCCATTGATTTCTCACCATTTCCCAACTCCGTATGGCTCTCATATCTGCTGTCAGTAGAAATGTATCAAATGATGATGAATAATTTATTAGAAACCTTTATACAGCGTGTGGATAAAGGGTTCAGAATGCAGTGCGAATTTTCACGTCGACACGGGAATCGTATACGACTGATTCAACAAGGAGATTATATACTAATACCTATTGATAACAGAGGCATACATTTAGCTCCAAACGATGTTGAAAACGATTCACACTTAATTTTCATAAAACATTTTCTATTAAATAATTTTCAAATTCATGTTTTGGCTGAAAACGATGAAAATGAATGTCAACTTTTAGAAGTAGGCTACACAGTGTGGAACAATGATTTGTTTGTTTTACATGCTTTTTACCGAAAGGTAATACAATGGTCATGCGAATATTGTTCACATGCCTACGTTTTTGTTAATCTGTCAAAGAAACTGTTGCCACAAATTATTGAACCACCCATATAACAAATAATATGAATCATGACATGTTCATAATAATAATAATAATAATTTTGCAATTTGTTATTTATCTTTTTAGAAAAAAATGTATGAAGCCCTTTGCTCAGAAGTTGAAGATCAGTTACTGATGATACAACATAAACAAGTCTTAGTTGTACCCATACAAAAAACAGGTTTAGATGATAATAAACCTTTAAACCAAAACCTTATTTTAGATTTTATAGATGTCAGAGCTCCACTATTTTTAGTAAAATATAGTGGTGATTTAACACCATTTACATATTAACCAAATTTTGAAAATAGGTTTCGACACTGGCAATGGTTAGTGTTTTGCGCCACTTCATTAGCAGAGGCGTAAGTCATTGAACCCTATCCCTATAAATACATTTTAATTGATTTGTCTAATGATGCTTTAGCACGTTATTTATGTCATTTAACAACCACTCTCTACCCTATGGTAGATATTAACTATTGTTTTTTTTTTTTTTTTTTTCAATTTAAAACAAAATTTAAAACAAAGGTTTTGGTTTTTTTTTAGCTTTAAAAATAGTTTTAAATGATAGCTTGGTTTCTTTCTTTGTTTCTTTGTTTCTTTTAGAAAAACATGTATGAATCACCATATTGCAGACAGCCTAGTTTATATTCAGCAAACACAGCTGTTGCTTCTTCCAGTGTTAAAAACCACATGTTTTGATGGACGTGGTCCGAGGCAAGAAATTCATCAAGCACTATTAATGGATGTCATACGCACCAAAACACAAATTTTTCTTATCGACTATAATTGTCATTTACAACAGTATATCTATTTACGTCATGTGAACCATGAAACACCAAAAAAAAAATGCCTGTTGATGTTGGTTCAACAGTTATCGCGTACCTGTTACAAACATTATTATATGTTTGTCAATTTATCCAATACTATCTACAACTTTAGGCATTAAACGCTCAGGCTTAAAAACAACACTCTTTAATGTTTTGACAATGTTGTTGTTGTTGGTGGTGGTGTTGTTATATAAACATGAGAGTGTTAAAAAAATAACACTCTTTTATTTCCGTATAGCCAAGCCAAGCATGGACGCCTTGAACGCCATTGGCCAAGATTGCGGCCTCGTACGCAAGAAAATGAGTGAATTGCCTACACAAACACCATTTCGCTTTCATAAAATACGAAAATTAAAAACCAAATTTGGTGAACGAGCTCTTTGCATTTGCCAAGACTTTGAGAAATATCTTCCCACACGATTTAATAACCTACCTGATAATGTCATGGAAGATATCAATTCGAGTATTCACCCTGTGTATGTAATCTACGAGGGTGAAAAAATAATCGTTGTATGATTCGTTTTGTAAAACTAGATAATGAATAATCATTTTACGCATGACATAACTTTTTTGTTGTTGTTTATTGATGTCTTACTGAAACAAAAAACTATTTTTTCAGTGCTCAACAGTTTTGACGTTTATTAATTGTTGCTGATGGTTTATAATGATGATAATAATAATAATAATAATAATAATTTTCTTAACTTTTTGTTTGTTTTTAGCCTTTAGGGCTATATTAATACAATGATGCCTATAATGACTATAGGTAAATGGTAATATTTTTATAAGTTCACTCTTTATTGAAAGATTTTTTTTTAGCCTTTAGGGCTACGTCAATACAAACATTGCCAATGATGCATGTTTTTTACTTTCTTTTTTATGTACATGTATAGTTTTAAAAAAAAGTTGATACGTCATGCGCTTAAGGATAGCTTGTTCATTTAGCACACTCGCTCATGCAATGCAAAAATAAGTAAAAACATCAACATTATTTACTAAATAAATAAATAAATAAATAATTTAGAGTTAACGTTACATTGTGTTAAATGGTCACATGGTTTTGTACAAACAAAATCATAATGACACGTTTTATTACAAAATAATAATAATAATAATAATAATAAACATTATTTTTTAAATGTCACATGGTTTTGTATAAACAAAATTATAATGACATGTTTTAGTACAAAATAATAATAATAATAATAATAATAATAATAATAATAATAATAATAATAATAATAAAACGTAGTCCTAAACTTGTTAATTATTTTATATGTACTATGACTACATTTAAAACATTTTTTTAAACTTTTATTTATTTACTAGTGCTTGCAGTGCATCAGGAGGATGTTTAATAAACAAGCGACCCTTAAGCTCATAACGTTTCAACTTATTTTTATTATTTAGTACAAACACCATTTATATTTTTTGTTTATAATTATGAAATTTGAAACTAATAGTCAATGATAATGCATTGTAATTTCTTTTTATTGTTTATAATTTTAAATTGAAACACCATTCACATTATTGGTTATAATTATTATATTGAAACTATTAGTTAATTATAATACACAGTCGTCCTTTTTTATTGATTATAATTTTAAATTCAAACACCATTTATATTATTGTTTATAATTATGATATTTGAAACTATTAGTTAATAATAATATACTGTCGTCCTTTTTTATTGTTTATAATTTTAAATTCAAACACCAATTATATTTTTGTTTATAATTATGATATTTGAAACTATTAGTCAATATTAATGCATTGTAATTTCTTTTTATTGTTTATAATTTTAAATTGAATCACCATTTATATTATTGTTCATAATTATTATATTGAAACAATTAGTTAATAATAATACACAGTCGTCCTTTTTTATTGTTTATAATTTTAAATTCAAACACCATTTATATTATTGTTTATAATTATGATATTTGAAACTATTAGTTAATAATAATATACTGTCGTCCTTTTTTATTGTTTATACTTTTTAATTGAAACACTATTTATATGATTGTTTATAATTATGATATTTGAAACTATTAGTCAATAATAATGGGGAAGAAACACAACATAGTCTCTTGTTTATTTTTTTATTTTTTTAAATCATAACAGTGATACTATACATTTATTAAATTAAATTCATGATGTTAAAGTCCATATTTAGATAAAAGTAATTTGCTTTTCATAGCACCGATCACCATAAATGCAGTCATTCGTTCCGATAGAGTGGCATCTAAACCTGTTAATCCTTGCTTGGCAATCCTTAACAAGACTTTGTCGGCAATGTGTCTTAGTGTGGGGTCACTGTTTTGATAGGCTATATCAAGATTACGACATGCATGGTCCAAAGCATTTATCCCCATATTCTCTCTCTTCAAAAGATCTTCAAGACGAGTACCAGGTCCACAAAAGCTGTAAGCAGGTAAGTGAGCTTCGAATGGTAAGGTTTTAATGATGTTATCAATAATTCCACAGCCAATTCACCTGGGACATAGAGGTTTCAATCGGTGAAAAACACTTTTTTGTTGTTCTTCTTGTTCTTGTTGTTGTTGTTGTTGTTGTTGTTGTTGTTGTTGTTGTTGTTTGTCGGTGGCTGTCGACGAGCATGGTACGTGGTTGTTTTCCGCATGACAGCCATGGAATTATGAAACAATGTCTTTACAGTGAGTTTTATGACCATGATATAATTTCATCAATTGGCATGTGGCACACTGTCGAATGGAAGGTATTTTTGCCATGGTTAATTGCTTGTGATGGGAAAAATGATTGCATGGTTGTAGTTCACTCAATACAGGGTCGGTAGTCCACTCAGTAGGCGCCTTTTCCCAAATTTCTTTCACAGCGTTGGCAGCAACATAAAAAAGAAATGTTTTAGGTAGTGCTAATAATTCATGATGTGTAAAGCTACTCAGTTTTTTCTTGCACACAAAGAACTTTCCAATAGCCTTGTCGATTGTAGTAGCGTCCATGTTTATAACGTTGATGTTATCACCTCACGTGTACAAGTCTCACTTTTATCATTTGTCGATAAACTTTCAGTTTTAATTTTATTTAACAACTCCCAACATGCGCTGGTGGTGAGCCAATGAAACAATTACCACGCATGCGCTAAGGCTTTATTCTGAATATTGTCACAAGGACAAGTGTCGTTGAGCGTTTGCAGGGATGGACAACCCAGATCTAAAAGGTCAATACATTGACAGTGCGAGGGTAAGAATGGTTGAAGCCACTGGCATTTTTCACCCCCTTTAACAAATAACACATTGGTCGAGTACAAATGGGCTTTCATGACTATGTCAATATACTTGTAAGAAATATCGCCCTTTTTCCATACTAATTGCAAATGATTTTCAAACCATTGGCTCTGCTTTTTATCTTTTTCACTAAGCAACTCAAATGCATAGGGAGGTTTAAACACCAAATGGATTGGGTTAGACATCCAAAACGTACTACAATCGATAAAAGCTACTTCCTTAAATATAAATTTGTTGTTTGCAATATTAAACCCCTGACAATCCATGATGAGTGTACGCATGACGTTTTTTTATTTATTTATTACTTGTTACCTCGTTGACGTCTAATCAACAACTAACCCATGCCATGGTTTAACATTGCAAAAGTCAAAAGGACTTCGGAGAAAAAAAGGGAACAAATAAATTGAACAAGAGCTAAATATTATTCTTTTAACAGGTTTTATTCATAACATAAAAAACATTTACAATTTTATTACAAAGTTTGTTAGTTTAATTTGGAACAGCATTCAAATGACTAGTTTGCACATACGGTCCACAGGTATCTCCTAGTTTTGCAGGGTCTGGTACAAAGACAGGGTAATTCAAACTCCATGGAATATTGCCTACATCATAGCGATTCAGGTAAGGACTGGATGGACTCCATCGCTGATGATCACTAAATGGTCGATCCCCTATTTCCCAGTTTCCAATTTCAACATTGCAAAAAATACACTTGACCACATCCCCACGATTTACAGTAAGTAATAAAATCCGCTCGCAGTTAATTCTCCATATTCCATAAAGGGGACTGTCCATGTTTCAAAAGTTTTGAGACGATTAAATTCACATTTCAAATTCCATGGTTTGTCTGTCACGTTGTTATTGTTGTTGTTGCTTATTGAGGGGCACATGATGTTTGTTGTTGTATGCGTGCACAGTGCCAGAGCGCAACAGATAGTGTGCAATGCATGCAGACGCTTATCATCAATCCTATGAATGATGATTTTTTTTTTCACCTGACTCCAGATGGCTTACATGATGGTCACATAATTGGACAAAGGATGATATTTCACTTGTCTGGCATAAATAATCGAACAGTAGGCACTGGTATGGTCTGGTACATTTTCTTGTGTTTCAAAATCTACTCTTAAATCAATGGTGGTGATTTTCATAGATTCCTCTAGATATGAACAGTCGAAAACAATCAGTGGTGCTTTTGCTTTAAACTCTTGTGGCGACAACATAGGGCAATCCTGTTTCTCATAATAAGACGATTGAAATTTAGCAAACATATCATACAGAGGGCCAAACTTATTTTTTGAAAAATTGAGTTCCAACCCCTCATAAGGAAAGCAAACATTATTTAAAAATAGTCGCATATTTCTCAAGTGAATGTGATCAAACAGGGTGATATATTTGCTTTGTTGGTATTTTCTATTGGTTTGAAAACCAGTAATAACATATAGAGGTCTCTCGGTAGAGCGAGCCGATTTGACACTCCAACTATGAGTGTCTGTGGTAGGTAGCAAGGGGTACTCATGTAGACTCCAACTTTGAAAGGCGATAGGCAAGGCTTTATCTTTTTGCACAAAATTTAACATGCTTAGCTTTTTACGATCCGATAGCGTCACATGGGGCACTTTCCATAGTAATCGAAGCAGTTGAATTTTTGAGTCTATCACTTGGTCGGAGGCTCCTTTTAGTGCATTATAATCACTGCGGTCTCTCACCGGATACAAACTTTGTATTGCGTTTAAAATTATACGCTTGTGATCTTCGGCAAAGCCAAGGAGTAATTTTAAGGGTAGGAAGCCTGTAAAAGTGCCATCGCTATGAACTAGCCAGTCATTGCTACTGTTGGGACACCATCCTGCCATAGAAACCGTTTTACTTTCCTCCTCACTATAGGAAGGATATAATTTCATAAGACTAGTCATGCCCGCATTTCGAGTCATATATATGACAATATCATTTATCACATAACGTACTTCAGAAAACTGAAAAGCCAAACCATGATTCGCCAACGCAGACGTTGTGGGTGTGCTGCCATCCGCTTTCATCAATTTACCGTCAATTTGAAGAACACTTTCATGAGGTAGAGTAAAAATATCTTGATTGTTAATGATGAATTGAATCTCATCATTGTTATTCAGTCCTGTTGCTTGAGGTTGATAGGAATGCATATCAATGCGCACGACACCATCTTCCACTTGTATGGGATTTATCACTTGCAACAGCTCCTTGTTCATGATTGGGGTGTAACGTATAACCAATGCGTTGTAAACGTTGTCGGTTTACTCGTGTCAACCGTTTCATACACGGCGGGCAACTAATTGACCTCGTAGACGTTGTTGTTGCTTTATAGATAAATGTCATAGCGTCTTTAAAACCAACTTGTAGGTCACAGGGGTGTTGGCGTCCAAAGCAATCAGTTGTTGCTTTCTAATCACTAAGCGTAAGGTAATACTATTAATATCGCTGACACACACAGGATGATATAGAACCACTGAAGGGTTTTCACGAATAATATAGCCAAAAGGGGAGGTGACAATAAAATCATACAGGGAATGGCTTTGTTCTTGATTCGTAAATACGTCTCTAATAATATTGCAAGTCATAGAAATGTGATGGTGCTCGATGAATTTCACTGGATAATCTGAATCATGGGGTTGGTGAGCTGCCAACACTCTTGGTTTAAATCCTAGTAAAGGTCCAATAGAATGAAGTCGTGTTTCAAAGTCAATGTTAAACGTAGAGAAAATACGACAGCGATGAGTAATCGTATTGGCTGTAAGTTCAAATTTGTGTGTCCCATCCGCAAATGGTTTGACACCAAATTGTTTTATCATCGATACGCTAATGGCTTCATGCACACCGTCTATGGTATAACCTCCAGGGGGTAGTCTCAACATATAATCATCATAATAAAATTTGTCATTAATATCCACTTGTATATTGTAAATTCTGTTGTAACTTTCCAAAGAAATTAATCCTAGCACATAGGATTGTTCGGGATGCAATTCAATGGGGGGAAATCCAGTGACACTTCAGGCCCGCGGCTGTGCACGGTAAAGGTCTTGGCGTTGACATTCATAATGATGAGACTACTGACTTAACGCGACCTCTTATATAACAAGTAGTTCCGTGAAGAACTATACAGCCTATTTTCATATAGCCCACTTATTGCAACTATCAACATACACAATTTCAGTTTGATTGCTGTAATAGATTCGTAGATATTGAGAACCAACTAAATAATTCAGATGGTCGCCATGTTGGATTTTATATATGTAGGTCCTAGAGTTATGTACTGTTACATGCAGATTATTGTGTACGCGTAGTATTCAAACTTCAATCGCATAATTAGGACACTAGAAGTTACAAGGAGATTTTAAAATTTCGCACAGCTGCCATCTTTAGGTTATGGAAACATTTGAAATAAATTAGATGCTAGTGGATTACCATTCGTATAAGGATTTACTGTACCAAGTTTCACTGCTCTCGGATGGTTAAATTGCGATAAACGTCCATGAGAATATTTGTAATTCGCTTCGCCGCCATGTTGGATTTGTGATCACCAGGTTATTTAAAGTCCTATAAGTGAACTTGAGTTCATAGCCCCTATGAACAATAAAAAATTCAGTTTGATTGCTACAATAGATTCGTAGATATTGAGAGCCGTCTAAATATTTCGGATGGTCGCCATGTTGGATTGTTAAATGTATAGGCCATAGAGTCATGTACCATTATAGGATAATTATTGGGTAGGTTCATTATTCAAACTTTCACTTCGATCGCATGACTACATCACAAGAAATAAAAACTTAATTTTAAAATTTGCACAGCCGCCATCTTGAGGTTATGAAAACAATTGAACTAAATTAGATACCAGTGCATTACAATGTGTATAAATATTTCCTGTACCAGATTTCAGTGCGTTTGGAGCATTAAATCGCGAGAAAGGTCTATTTCAAATTTTATAATTCGCTTGGCCGCCATGTTTGTTTTGTATATAACCGGTTTTTAAAGTCGTATAAATGGACTTCCAGTAGTGCCCTTTATCTCCGTACAAAACTTCAGGGAGATACCGCTAATAGTTTCAGAGATACAGAATGCCGGTGAAATATTTCGCACATCCGCCATCTTGTGGTTATGTAAACAAATGAACGAAGTTAAATGTCTGTGCATTACAATGTATATAAACATATAGTGTACCAAGTTTCATTGCGTTTGGTTGGATAAATCGCGAGAAACGTCTATTTAAAAGTCGCAACTTCGCTTGGCCGCCATGTTGGTTTTGTAGTTACCAGGTTTTCAAAGATCACATAAGTGAACTTATAGTAGTTCCCTTTATCACCATACATGATGTCAGGGTAATATCGGTAATCGTTTCAGAGATATTGAATGCTGGTGAAATATTTCGCACAGCCGCCATGTTGGATTGGTGAGTCGTAACAAACTTTGAAGGGCACGGTCGAGGTCGCCCGGAATAGTGCTATGAACTTACTGAGTTTCATTGAAATCGCTCCAGCCGTTTAGATTTTATTAGGGGGGGACACACACACGAATCACACACACACACACACACACACACGCACACGCACACACACACGGACAAAAGGTGATCTCATAAGCCTATTTTTTCAAAATAGAAAATAGGCTAAAAATGTAAACACACACGTCCACACTCTTGACTGTCAAAGGTTTGTTGACGATTCACATTATAGAATATCTTTACCCGGTTTCCCAAATAACGTAGCAACTCGATCGGGGGTGGTAAATTTCTATAACTATCAAAGTACCATACTGTGGAACCTTGTTTCACATAGGCTACAAAATGGGTTCCTGATCCAACATCATCATCTAAATTGATCATAGCTCGTTCTTCTTTCCACGGTGCTTTGGGTAATTCATTTCGCATAAATACACCTCGAAAATGAGAAATCTTTATTTGTTTGGCATAGCTTTCCACTTGTTCATGGGTCATAGCATGACGAGGCAGTTGCCTTAAGCGCTTATCGAAGATGGACATGTTTTTTCTTAGACGATAGGCCACACTACCTTGTTGATAAAAGAGTGGCCTTAAAGGATTGCCATTTCTTGCTCCCATAGCAATGGCTTCTACCGTTTTATTGTGTCGCTCGCTTTGTTTGAGTTGTTGCTTGCCTTGCTCTACGGCTTTTATGGTTTTCGCTACAGCACTGGCACCACCCAAAAGGGACCCCAAAGTTGCCAACCCTGCAAATAAAGCCGGCCAAAAAAACACGCTTAGCAACAGGAATGACTCGCCCACGTTTTGTCTTTCTTTCTTTTCATTTTATCGATGCATTATGGTGCGATCTCGGAGCTGTATACAATCGCACCGCTTGTAAAGCTTTTTCGATAGCCACTCTTTTTTTTTTTTTTTTTTAACACCAGGTGTGAGACAGATCGACTTGGTTTCCGATCTGGCTTTTTTCTCTTTTTGAAATTTGATTTTTCATGTTCATTGCATATCTTTTCTTCACCATGGTGCTACTTGGTGAACCTTTCACAGCAAACATTCGATAACAACTAACGTAGAGAACCTTATTTCATAGCGGCATATTCCATTTCTATATAAAGCGGAAAATCATTCACCGTTTTTCCAGCTTCCTTTTCCTCAAACGTAAGCATGAGATGAAAGGATAATTCATCTGCAACATTTACTCTTTGATTGTTGTGGACCAACAGTCTATCACCGTTTATTTGTATTTTAAATGTTTCTCATCAGGCATGGCATATTTAATATGAATCACACCATCATAATGCAATCGATAATGACTTAAACCAGAAGCAAGCATATAGGTAAGTCCATCATTCACCAGTGGTGGTAAGGAATGGTTTCTGTCATTGTTCAGTTTTTGATTTGACAGATACACTAAAAATACTGATGGGACAAATTTATAAAGCCTTTTCATTTGATAGGTCACATAACGTTTCGTGCAGACATCATTTTCGTCTCGAGGCTCTTGCACATCAATAATACGATGATGATTGGCTGAATAGTCCTCAGCGGTTAGACTCGGGGCCATGTGATAGACATTTTGCACTTTGCGATCGACATAGCTTTTTGTAGCCACCTCTAGAGACTGTTTTGACAAAGAGGCGGCCGTGGCCATAGTTACACGAGCTCACCCAAACACGTCCATGGTGATAGACGTTAACTAACCTATCCTACTCACCGCTTGCCTATATATAAACCTTATACACACATAAAAAACTCAAACGTCAACACTAAACAACCCCATGCTTTGCCCGTCTCTGATTTGGTTTCAGAGCTATCACTGTCCGTGTGCGAAACTAAACGTCATGGTACCCTATTCCCATCTACCGTTCGATGTATTATGGTAGGGCCTTCGGGTTGTGGAAAGACCAATGTTTTGCTGAACATTATTACCGCGCCTCATGGCCTACGATTTCAAAAGATTTATATTTTTGCCAAATCCTTGTATCAACCTCTGTTCGTGTATCTGGAACAAATTATGTCTTCGTTAAATTAAGAAGCCATGGGCTATTTTACATTCACGTCACCTCAAGATGTCATTCCGCATTCCATTATAATTTTTGAAGATATTGCAACTCAACGACAGGCCATTATTCAAGAGTATTTTAGTATGGGACGCCATAAACAAGTGGATTGTTTTTATCTGGCTCAGACCTATTCTAAAATTCCCAAACAGTTGATTCGTGACAATGCCAATCTCATCGTTCTCTTCCGCCAAGACTCTAGAAATCTCTATCATATTTTCAAGATCATGTGAATCCAGATATGTCCTTTACAGCTTTCACACAATTGTGCCCCGTGTTGGAACCATCATCCCCATGCCTGTTTTGGTCATAAGTAAACAGAGTGAACGATGTGAGGAACGTTATCGCTCGGGTTTTGATCATTTTATTTCTGTTTAAAAAGACCCAGGGTTTGTCTTTACCTTCACCATGGCGAACGCCATAGGGCACAAGAAATATGTTCAAATCATGCAGCGTATTATTGAGGCACGAAATACGATTCGACGTTTAAAAAACGTCAATCCTTTACCCATGATAAAACATGCTCCATCATCAGTTGATCCCATTAGGTTCAAACCAAATGCTTCTGCTGCTACTGCTGCTACCTCTCAAACCAAACCCTTAACAAGTTCAAAATTTACTCAAACACATTCCACACGACAGGTAAAATCCTCCTCCTCTTCCTCCTCCTCTAATGTTAGTGAACAAGAACATAAAGAAGAACAAGAAGAAGAAGAACAACATGAACAAAGTGAAAGTGAAAGCGAAACCGTATTTAGTCCTGAAAGAAAAAAAATCCTCACCCCTTCAACAGTTTCAAAAATCAAAACAAAAATCATCCGCCATAGCGGCAACACCGTCTTCCTCCACATCGTCTCCGTTTTCACAAGTCTTGGCAACCCCTCAAAATAAAGGTCAACTCAAAAACATTTTAATCAAACATTATGGGGCAACACTGGAACCGTATCTGACCCTTCTATTTATTGGAAAGACAGATACCACGTATGGTGTTCGCTATGAGAATGATAGTTTTAAAATTGGGGATTCATCCATTAAATTTGCTCGTACGAAAACTGTCATTAAAAAGATTAACTATAAATTAACACCAGGTCTGTTAAAGCTGTTATTTTCTCGCACCCCCTCTCTACAAGATTTTATGCCCGAGGACCATGCTAAATATAAATCCATTTTATTAGACACCAACGCACACAAAAGAAACTATAATCCTCTCAGCAGCTCAATGCCAATATATCCCAAAAATATAAAACCATCATTGCAAACATGTTTGGTAAGCAAAAACATCACTCTGCCTCTGGTGTAAGGTTTAAGAAATTAAAACCCTACATAGATATAACCTTTTGGAATAATCCCAATCAGTTAGTAGAGCGCTTATACTTGCTTTATGCATCAAAACAAGCTGGTCACACTAGACATGAGGCAGAAATCGCCCACATTGAACAACAACTCCGAGATGCTAAAATTATCTTATAAACCATCTCCCATCAAAGTAGGCATCACTCATGAATTGCATAAACTAGCCTGACGCATTTATGAACGCCGTCGTGTCATTTCCAAAGGAATCGATGAACTTTGGCAGGCAGACTTGGTTGAGATGATACCGTATTCTAACGTTAACGACGGTGTACGCTATATGTTGACCGTCATTGATGTCTATTCCAAAATGGCTTTTGTTCAACCAGTAAAAAATAAAACTGGTGTCTTAGTCACAAAGGCCTTTCAACATATTATTGAACAATCAAAACGTCAACCTCACTTGTTACAAACCGACCAGGGGAAATAATTTTTCAACAAGGATTTCTCCAGTTTTCTCAAATCTAAGGATATTCACCATTACACTACGTATAGCAAACTCAAAGCTAGCGTAGTTGAACGCTTCAATCGAACATTAAAAAGTTATATGTGGAAAGAGTTTACAATACATGGTTCCTATCGATGGATAGATTGGTTACCTCAACTTGTGTCACGATACAACAACACCATTCATTCCACCATCGGCATGAAACCTCGTCTCGTCACCAAGAACCTATCCAGACTCAATAGACTGTTTAACCCTATAAAAAGGGTTGACCCGAGGCGACATCACATTAAAATTGGAGATTTTGTTCGCATCAGTAAACATAGAAGTGTGTTTTCAAAATCGTACACTCCACAGTGGTCGACAGAAATTTTTAAAATTCGCCAAGTCAAGCTAGGTCAACCAGTGACGTATCTTTTAGAAGATCAAGACGGTCAACCCATCAAAGGACGATTCTATTATGAAGAAGTGCAAAAAACATTATATCCCAACGATTATCCCAACGAGTAATTAAAGTCAAAGGTTCAAAATATTTTGTAAAGTGGATAGGGTTTCCTTCCACGTTTAATTCATGGGTCAATAAACGTGATTTTTTGTAATAAAATCCTATTTATTTATTTATTTATTTATTTATTTATTTATTTATTTAATTAGACTAAACCCCTCCCTCCCCCCAAAACATGCAAAGGTTTTTCACCTAGAGACTTGAAATTTATGGTGCGGGTAGACGAGGTCAAACAAACTTTTTTTCTTATCTTCACCGTTTCCAAAATAATCAAAAATTCAAAATCAAGACTTTTCAAAACAAATTTTAAAAATACCAGCACACATTCTTAGCGAAGAGGACGTCACCCCCAACGCCAACAACATCTCATTCGTTAAAATCTGACCATCCATTCGCCAATTATCACCAATGTTCGCGAGAAAGTAGGCTATCATTTTTTCTCCTCCTACACCCTTAAAACTTGCTGTCCACCTAGAGGGCATAGACACCTTTCATTAACGTCAAACAAACTTTTTCACAAAATTCACCGTTTCCAAAATAATCCAAAATCCAAAACCAAGATTTTTTTTTTAAATATCAACACACATTCTTAGCAAAGAGCATGTCATCCCAACGCTAACAATACCTCATTCGTTAAAATCCGACCATCCATTCGCCAATCATCGCCAATGTTCGCGAGAAAGTAGGCTATATTTTTTCCCCTCCTACACCCTTGAAACTTGCTGCCCACCTAGAGGGCATACCCACCTTTCATTAACGTCAAACAAACTTTTTTCCAAAATTCACCGTTTCCAAAATAGTGCCAATTTAAAAAACAAACAAAAAACAAATTAAAAAATACCAACACACATTCTTAGCAAAGAGGACGTCACCCCGTTTCTAAAGAACACACCGTTCTAGCCTTACATGCTCATTAAATATCACCAAAATGTAAAAAACGCAGGTTTACCTCAAATTGGGTTTCCAAATTTCACCCATTTTAAGAAATAACCTCACCATCAAATAGAGCGGAAAAATACCATCTAAAGGACCCCTCACTCGACCCTAGTCCTCCCCCACCACCTAACTTTTTTCCAACATAGCCATACGTATTCAAGCACACACGCGATTATAGGTAGAACTCCTATTACCCCCACTACTCTCACTGTCCCTTTTCAACGCATAGGCTTATTCCCTTTGCAGAATGTGACCTTCCGATAACTGACTGAATTCTGCACATATCGAAACCACAAACTGCATACGAATTGATATTATTATTGTTGTTATAATTATTATCATTATTAATTTTATTTATCGCAAACTTGCACCCTGATGGACTTCATGGCCAAGTAATTAAATTGCAGCAAATCTCTTAGGTTTCAGCCGTGTCTGTTGTAGCACAGCGGTGTGCTACAAACATGGAACATAGTGAAAAATGCGCTACTCTGGCGGCGGTCTGGGCAGTGTGTACCAAGAGCCTGCTGATGAGCCGGACTTGATGCACCAAGGCGACATTGGCTATCCTGAGTGGAGTTTTTCCCTGGAGTTTTCCGCATTCACTCCAGGCAAATGACGGAATAATATCTTAATTCAAGTCCCGGAGCACAAGGATTCACACAAATTTCACACCCAAATACACGGGGCTATAATTATGACAACGATGTCGCAGCCCCTAAAATAAGCAACATTCCTGTCCCTACACACACTACTACAGTCATAACATGTTAGCAGACAAGTTCATCACGCAGGGTACTCATGACCAAGTTGTCCCAAGCCCCTAAAATGAGTGAATTAATAACAACCTACATCCTCGAACCCTTCCTAGTTAACTATATTGTCTTAAAATGAACATCTTAATTACTTTTCAATTCGTTTTAGGGGTTAGGGAAACTTGGTGATCAGCTCCGTGTACGTGGATGAGTATTCAATTTGTCTTGATAACCTGTGTTTCTGTAGTGACGGCAATAGTGTGCGTAATTCACATCGGTAAGGTGCTCCGGGATTTGAATTAAGGCACTATCCCAGCATTTGGCTGGAAGGAGTATTTTCTACGCACGCACGGCTATGCGGAGGGGTACGTCATAATTTTAAGCAGTGAATGAAGTTATAGTAATTGGTATTGGCTAACGCTCTATTATCAACAGTTAGTACTAATCTTTGACACGGTCACTAACTACGCTGATACCGGTGCTAATCTTCTACATAAACAACATACGCTATTCCCTAAAGAACACTGAGCCTTCTTTCTTTGAAGTTCATTTTTATCTTCTATTTTCAGCCTACCTATCACATTTTGCAAACATGATGAATAAGTAGACTTAACTTATGAGTTCACCCGAGCAAAAGTGTGTGTCTGTCTGTCCTTCTGTGTGTCCCTAGCAATTCCTAAACTGCTACAGCTATCGAAACGAAACTTGGCATGAGTGGAGATCTATACCAGGACATCTCAAGGCCACGTTTTAAAATAACTGCTGAAAAATAATAATTGAAATTTGAACTCTAATTTGGCTCAAACCCGAAGTCGTCGGAATTTTTAAGAGCGTTAAAAATCCGTCAGTATGCCTTCCATCGGAAGGGAAGTAAAGCCGGCGGTTCCATGTCATAGATTTATGGCATGATAAAGAACCTTCCACTAATTACCCCTGTGTGAAGCTAAATTATATAGGTTAAGAATGTAAACAACGCTCTTAGGTTCCAACGTCCGTTGCCAGGAGACGACTCCGGTGGCGTCTAGTAGGTAAGTTCTGTACTAGTAGTCGTTGACGGAGGCGTTTGGCGGCAAAAGTAGGAACTATTTGAAAACTTCAAAAGTCTGGAGTCCTAACTTGAATTAAAAAACAGATAACACACACTAATACAGTCATCACAATTAACACCGGTTATCAGACAGATACTACACACACCCAAAGTACACAGGGCTACATGACCGCGTTGTCGCAGCCCCTAAACTGAGGAACCAACCAACCAACTCTAATTTGGATATTTCAGAAGGTATGCATGGGATCCGTTCCAAGATTGGTACACATATTATACAACATGATACTGTATTTCAATAATTTTCTTTTCATGAGACCGTACCCGACAGTGCTACCAGCTTGATTCTACGCATTCTGATTGTTTCAATGTTAAACTGCATGTAATTACGAGTTCGATTCCCGGTCAATGCATGTGAGATTTTCGAAGTGAAATGCCATGTCCTGTGGTTCGGATCCACGTAAAAAGGAGGTCCTGTGACTCGTGATCGCAAGATTAACGGTCGCGTGAAACTACAAGCTTCCTTTCTTCCTTAACATTTCAAATTAATTTTTGAGCAACCTATAATTTCAACTCTGAGATTTGCTGATGACATCGTCATCTTGGCCGACACGCTTGAGGATTTGAATGAGTTTTTGAATGGTATGGACTCCCCCTTGAGGAAAGAATTTATGATGAAAATTAATAAATGTAAAACAAAAATATTGGAATGCAGCCGAAATAAATCAGAAACCTCTATGGACATCAAATTGGCAGGGGAAAAACTAAAAGAAGTTGGAGACTTCTGTTACTTAGGAAGCAAAATAATCAGTGATGGACGAAGCAAAGAGGATATAAAAAGTAGGTTGGCTCTAGCAAGGAAAGCATTTCTACAAAAAAAGGAATCTGTTGACATCGAATATAGATTTAAGTATTAGGAAGTCATTTTTGAAAACCTTTGTCTGGAGCGTGGCGCTATATGGAAGTGAAACTTGGACTATTGGTGCTGCAGAAAAGAGGAGACTTGAAGCGTTTGAAATGTGGTGTTACGGGAGAATGTTGAAGATCAGATTGGTAGATAGGGTTACAAACGAAGAGGTATTAAGACGAGTGGGAGAGGAGAGATGTTTTTGACGACTGCTAATGAAGAGAAGAGATAGGTTGGTAGGACACACACTAAGACACCCAGGAATAGCAAGCTTAGTTATGGAAGGAAGGGTCGAGGACAAGAACTGTAGGGGTAGATCAAGGTTAGAATATGATAAACAGATTGCCTCGGATGTAGGGTGTGGTAGCTATGTAGACATGAAACGATTAGCTCAGGACAGGGAGGCGTGGAGCGCTGCATCAAACCAGTCAAAAGACTGAAGACTCAAACAACAACAACAACAACCACAACAAAATATACGACAATGTTGCCAACATGATTCTAGACTTGTTGATAGGTTCAATGTTTAACTGTATGTAACGTCCATACTACCAATTGGACTTCAACCAAATTTTGTATGTGCATTGTGTATCTTCAGAGCTGAAATTAGGCAAATATTCAGTGTGGCCAGGGCTGCCAACTCTTGATAAATGCTCACTATAATTTTGAACCCTAGTCTCAGTATATCAGAAAGTATACAGACCAACAGTTCTAAACTTTGCACACGTTCTGGCTCGGGATGGCTCGGCTAAGCTCTGCTTGGATGGTGTAGCGCGCTACAGAGAAATGAAGCGTGCGTTGATATAATAGACGGCTTGTTTATCATTGAAATACATAAGCTCAGGACAATTACATAATAATAGAGTAACCTGCTCCGAAGAAAGCAGAGACTGCCGAAAGTCCATTTAATTCAATCAAAGTTGGAACTTCGCCAGGATTCGCCTGAAGCAAATCAAATCTGTTGTTTACTATACTGTACATCACACAAAAGCCAATGTTCAGTAGCTGCCATAAACAATAATGGAGAGAAATTTGATTTACTTTCAGAAAATATGTAGTCTACAATTTGTTATTCATTTTCTGCAGTGATATTATATAATAGTGCACAATATTTTTCATACAATATAGTTTAAGTGTTAGTTTTCAAGAAAATCTATTACATCATACGCTAAGTTCATCCGACAAAAAACTCAAGCTCCTAGACTAGAAGGAGTGAGAAGGTGCGTTTTGTGCCAAAACCTTCCAAATCGTATCAATAGTACAGAAGATATCTTGCATTTCTTGAAAAGTCAACGGAAATATATTTATTTGTTTATATAGTGTGTTTAAACAAATAAACAAGACGATAGCCCCTGGCAGAACTGTGTCGCGTCCAGCCCACATAACACTAGTGCCGGGCGGGTAGTCTATACACATGGGGCGCACACAACCCATTGAAAAGAGTATTCAAACGGAATTACCTGCAACAATGACGATTCGCACTCTGATTTCATAAATATCGACATTTTTTTAAAGAGCGTTTAAACAAATAAACATATTTATAGAACCCGCATAACAGTAAAACCGGGCGGGTGGTTGGTTAATGAACATGCGAGATTTCTCGTACAGGTCCCCTAGTATAATTTTATTAAACCTACTTATACAATTCGTCGTTGTTGATTCTTTTTGGGGTTTTACGACATCGTGATTATGCAGCCCCGTGAACTTGGACGTGTGTAGAATTTGTGTGATAACCTGTGTCACTGTGATGTCAGTATTAGTGTGTGTACAGTATTTGTAATTGAGGTAGGATTTGGGTAGGAAGAGGCCGTGGCTTTAAGTTAGGTGCCATCCCGGCATTTGCCTGGAGTAGACGTGGGAAACCACGGAAAACCACTTCCAAGATGGCTGAGGTAGAAATCGACCTGCCTCTTCTCAGTTTTTGCCTCACGAGGCTGAGTGTACCCCGTTCCAGCCCTCAGACCAGAATTAATTTTCTAGGCAGAGCCAGAAATTGAACTCGGGCCTTCGCGGTGACAGCCAAGAATGCTGCGCAACTTATAAAATTATAATAGTTGCTAAATATCTAAATTGCAGTTGAAAAAATGCAGGAAGGCAGTTTCTGGGTGAGGGAAGCACAAAGGGGATACAAAATATAACACGTAGTGTGAGCCGGCCCCTTGGTGTTCGGGTAGCTCGCCTGCCTCTTACCCGGAGACCCTGGTTTCGATTCTTGGCTCCCTCAGGGATTTTAGAAACTGACGTGAGGGCTGGAACGGGGTGCACTCAGCCTCGTGAGAACAATTGAGTAGCTGTCTGACAATGAGCGCGTCACCCCGCAATCTGTAAGTCAAATGGCTGGGTAGCAGTCGCTTGGTAGACCACCGAGAAAGAAAGGAAAGCACGTAGTTTGGAAGGTTGGGAGACACGCAGGATCACCTCGGCCCGTTATGTACATTACTTTTACTCGTAGTATCATGGTGCGGAATAGTGAACAGCTCAACCGATCAACTGTGTGTATTCTAGCGAGAATGGTCCGCTTCAGCCCTGAATATATTACCTGGTTGGCCTTCATAATATCGACTCAAGGTTAACCGACTCTTATGGCCAAGCCTTCAAGTCACATGTGCTCTGACTTGGTAATCACTTCATTTTATGAGCTCGGAACATCATGGTCATTAGCACCGTGTGGGCCGTAGACAGTGCTGCCAACTCAATGGATTACAGTCGAAATCTCGGATTTATTCCAAAATCTACAGATGTTTGCTTTCTCTATGTTTCATTGATATTAATCAAAACCTTTCCTTGACTGGCTGCGTGGCGCATCGATAACGGACTTGCCTGCTGTTCCAAAGGTTCCCTGATTGAATCCTGGCGCAGTCAGTTGGCATTTGAGGGTGCGCAAATGCGAAGGAGCCGTGTCGGTAGCTATACAGGCACGTTAAATAGCCCCTTCTGGGCAACATTCCAGCAACCTGGACCCTCTAAAAGCCGCAGTAGTCTATTTAAAAGCGACGTAAAACCAATAGCATTATTATTAAAACCTTCCTTTTATAGAAGATTTTCTGAAGATATCTATCTTATCCATCGGAAGATCTTCTCAATAACTCTACCAGTATAGGTGCAGATGCCGTTGATGATTCGTCTCTTAACCGCTACCAGCAGCAGTAACAACAAAAATGAAGATTAAGAAAATGAAATATGGATACACATTGTATTACTGTATATTGTATACAAGCCGGCATTGTCAGCGGCTATTCTGAGTTTGATTTTCTCCGGGTATTTCCACACTCCCTCCAGGCAAATGCCGGGATAGTACCTTACTTCAAGTCCCGGGACACCTACTCCATCCCTATCCCTAATACTGTACAGTTACACACACTACTACAGTCATCACATAAATACAGGTTATCAGACACGTTCAACACACACCTAACTACACGGTGCTGATGACCAAGATGTCACAAGCCCCTAAAATAAATTAACGACAACAAATCTCTTCTACATGGGTGTGAGATGACTTGAGTCCAACAATAGCCACTGCCGATGTGGATGCGGATGTAGCAACTCACAATTTAAGCACTATTTTTAGGAACTTTCATTGTGTCAGCCAAGGTTATCATGATACAACAAGCTCGAGCATTTTGGAACCTCGTGCAACCTCCATGACCCCTCAGTAAATCACCACGTGGCGCGATCGCGAATCCCACAGTGGGGTATTGATTCTACTTACTTGTGCCGGGCTCATTTATTTTATCTATCTGTCGAAGTCCCTTAGTCAAAATTTGTTCTCTTTCCATTCAGACAGTATCTGAGGCCTAGAGTCTCTTCCCCCCCCCCGCCTTCCTTAGTATTGCTTAGTTTCAACCTGATATACAAAGCTGGAGCCATTTATTTCAGTGTTAGCCTACCTTGTTGTTTGGTTGGTTGGTTCCTCAGTTTAGGAGCTGCGACAACGCAGGCACGTAGCCCCGTGTTCTTTGGGTGTGTGTAGAATCTGTCTGGTAACCGGTGTTAATTGTGATGGCTGTATTAGTGTGTGTTATCTGTAATTCAGGTAAGGACTGCAGACGATCAATATCAAGTAGTTCCTACTTTTGCTACCAAATGCTATCGTCAACGACGTCTAGCTGTGAACTTGGCTACTAGATGCTACCACAACCGGCAACTTAATAGAATGTTAATAAAATGTAACCTAGAAATTTAGCTTCACACAATTGCAGTTAGTGGAAGGTTCTTTTACATGCCATAAATCTATGACATGGGACCGCCGGCTTTACTTCCCCTCCGAAGGAAGGCATACTGAGGGATTTTTAACGCTCTTAAATAATCCGACGACTTCGGCCGGGTTTGAACCCGCGATCTTGGGCATAGAAGCTCAGCATGCTACCAACTACGCCACCGAAGTCATCAAAATGTTACCTTGTTAACAATGGATATTGTAACTTTCAGTCGGTCAACACGATCACATTCCCAATTATTGGACCCCGCGACTTAGCCGTGCTCGTTATATCGCGCACCATGCCCGCGAAGGCAGCTGCAGCAAGTCCGGAGATCGCAGTTACGAATCCCGGTGCTGACAGCGGTTTTTCTGCGGGATTTTTCCACACTCCCTCCAGGCAAATGTCAGGATAGTTCCTTACTTCAAGTCCTGTGTCACCGACCCCAGGTGCTTCGGTGGCGTAGTCGGTAGCATGCTGAACTGCTATGCCCAAGATCGCGGGTTCAAACCCGGCCGAAGTCGTCGGATTTTTTAAGAGCGTTAAAATCCCTCATTATGCCTTCCTTCGGAGAGGAAGTAAAGCCGGCGGGCCCATGCCATAGATTTATGCCATGATAAAGAACCTACTGCTACAATTGGTAGCGTGTAGCTAAATTCGTGGGTTATATTTCGTTTGAACGCTCTATCAAGTTCCAACGTTCACCACTAGGTGTCAGTGACATCCGGTAGCCAAAGTTGGAAACTACTTGAAATTGAACGGTACAAACTCCATGGGTGTCCGCATAGAAGCAGCTACAAACTCTGGCAAGCCGAACATGTCCCCGGGCACTCCCACTTCCCTGTGCCTGTTATAGCTACACACACTACTGCAGTCGTCATAGCATTACAGGTTATCAGACAAGTTCGACATACACCCAACTACACGGGAATGATGACAAAGATATCCCAAGCCCCTAACATTAATTAACAACAATAACCGATTATTTGGAAACGTGAAAGAACCGGAGAAAAAGTTCTTTGCATTGATTATAAGAAGAGGGAGAAAATACAGGATGTCATGTTTCACTCGTCAAGCGAGCATCATCAGGTCCTAAAGGCCAAATCTACAAGACAGAATAACTGTACAAAACACTACCAAACCAATGTCCATAATGCCAACCAAGAACATACGCGGCCCTCCAAGGAGCGACAAATCTTAATAAAATGTGGCTAGTAATGCTGTGTTAATGTTCTGATATTAGCTACTGTATGTTGGCTAATGAAAACGTTATCCGTATTGATTTTAAATAAATGATAGAAATGAATCTGTCTAATCAATCATCAACTTCTAAAGGCAATGCCTTGTTTTCTGTCTTCAGCATCTCGTCTCATTTCATAGTAGGAACCATGTTAGTGTGATTGTCTTGAAGGAAATATTTTCTCAGTTGTCCTTGGCCTTTCTGCCCCGTGATATTTCCTTCCAGGAGATTAGTTAGGAAAGCGTTATGTCGCAAGATGTGGCCTGTGAATTTAGCTTCTCTTTTATGGATCGTTCGTTGGTCTCAGTTCTCTCTTCCCTTGAATTTGTTGCAGGATGCTGATGTTAGTCCTCTTTTCAATCCATTTAACCCGCAACATTCTCCGCCAGACCCACATCTCAAACGCTTCAAGTCGCTTCCAATCCAGACCTCTGATCGTCCAAGATTCACATCCATACAGAAGCACACTCCATACAAAGGACATGACAAATTTTAATTGCAATAACCAAATTTGCATTAATCAAACAATTTTCTTATTATTGAACGCCTGTTTTACGAGCGCTATTCGCCTTCTAATCTCTTTACTACACCCGTTGTCTAATCAGTACAATATTAAAAATAATAAAGTTTAATACTTACCTGTAATTGTGTACATGCAATGAATCATTCTTCATCACAAAATGATTTATAACAATATATTAACAAAGGAAATGGATATCCTTACAATTTTTCTTAAAAATACTACGCCTATCAATACAAATTATGAAACGTCTATTTAATTGTTGTACATGTTTCTGTCTACGGTGAGACCATCTTCAGCAAAACTTAGATCAAGAATATATTTTAAGTATCTAAAATAGTTCTTTGGTGTGTAAGAAAATTATTGTTATAGCTATACCTTATAATTAAAATGTAATAAATAAATTGATATCCTTATTAATTTTAATTATAATCATCGTTTGTGCAAGCCTGCGAGATCGAGTTGCTGAGGTTCAGTGCTATTCAGACCGCCTTATGTTAGTTACAATCGACACTGCAACCTCTCGACTTCGTGTCTTCTCTGCATATGCACGACATTATGGCTGTCATGACCTAGAAAAGGAACAGTTTTGGCAGGAGCTACAATATCATGTTTCAGCGTGTCCTCAAGATGAGTTCCTACTTCTTTGTGGAGATCTTAATGGGCATGTTGGCCACTCCAAGGATGGTTATAGCTGCCATGGTGGTAAAGTCTACGGTATGCAAAATGATGATGGAACTCCCGGATTTTGCGGAAGCAAATGACTTGGTCATTGGTAATACCTTTTTTCAAGCGCATCAACCACCTCATCACCTACACCAGTGGTGACTATAGCAGCCAAATTGACTTCATCCTTGATCGACGCCGTAATCTCCGACTAGTAACGGATGTGAAGGTCATACCATCTGACTGTGTAGCCCTTCAACATAAGCTGCTCACAGCTAAACATCGTACAGGTGGAGAGATAAACGCCTCCGGGATGATCAAGTGGTGGAAACTTAACGACTAGGAGACCCTAGCAGACAGTATACATTTTCCTCCCATCGACCTGAATACCATTGACAACACATTCTGCAGATCTGTCGCTTCAACCGGCACAGCAACCTTGGCTACAACAAAACTATGTTCCCAACGTATTGACAAGCAAGTCCATGAAGAGGTGCATGAAAAGAAGAAGGCATATAGAAACTGGGTCTCACAAAATACTCCAGAGAACAGGGAAATATATGCGATGACCAAATGAGAGGCTAAGAAAGCTGTCGCTGTACTGATCTGTATACAGCACTGGACTCAGAGAAAGGAGCGAAAACTATCTTCCGGCGGACCAAATCTAGAACAAAATCAGCACAGGATATTGAGCACTATGTATGCATAAAAGGCAAAGATGGTCGGCGATTACAGGACAAACAGGACATCCTCAAACGCTGGCAACAACACTTTGAAGAGATTTCCAACATTGAGTTCCCACATCCTCCTATTCCAGAAGGTAATCTAACTTCAGGTCCTATCTTAAACAACACGTCAGAGGAAGTCACCAGTACCAACAAGAGTATGAAGAACCAGAAAGGGCCAGGACCGGATGACCTTGCGGCAGACTTCTGGAAGTTACAGGAATTAAAAGAACCTGCGATAAACTGGCTGACCAATTTATTCAATGCCATAGTTGACTCTGGTTCTGTTCCCAGTGATTGGACTACAAGCATCACTATGCCTATCTTTAAGGAAAAGGGTGACCCAGCGGAATGTGCAAATTACCATCCAATTCGCCTCCTGTCGCACACAATGAAGATCTTTGAGAGAATCCTTGATCGACGACTGCGTGAATTCGTCAGCATTACTAACAACCAGTGCAGCTACGTCAAGGGTGCTGGAACAACCGATGCAATCTTCGCTGCCAGAATGCTCATTGAAAAGCACCGAGAGAAACAACAGCCACTGCATATTGCCTTCCTTGATCTTGAAAAGGCTTTCGACCGTGTCCCACACCGCGTGATCAAGTATGCACTTAGTGACCATGGGGTACCTGAAATCAATTGGATCAAGATGATCTCAAACACTTCAAGTCGTGTTCGTTGCACTGTCGGCATGCTTCGCAATGAAAGTCGGTGTACACCAAGGCTCCGCACTGTTATGGACACAATCACACGGGACCTGCAAAGGCGTGTCTCTTGTACTCTGTTACATGCAGACGATGATACCACAAGAAGATAATTGCAGTGTCAAGTTGAACATTGGAATACCCGTCTCTCACAATTCGGTCTTAGTCTTAACAAAATGAAGACTGAATACCTGGAATCCATACCAAGCAACGGCTCCATCCAAGTTGATGGACATACCTTTACGAAGACCGTAAGCTTCAGGTATGTAGGATCTTTCGTGCAGACTGATGGTGGTATAGCTGATGAAGGGTGAAGAAGGATAAAAGCAGCGTGGATGAGATGGAGGGAAGTCACAGGCGTAGGCTACTCTGCGACAAAAGGATGCCACTACATCTGAAGTCCAAAATACACCGCACAGTAGTACGTCCTGTTGCTTTATACGGTGTTGAATGTCAACCGGCCGATAAAGCTACGGAGCGCCAATTATACAAGATGGAAATGCGTATGCTCCGTTGGTCCATGGGCATCACACTCTTTCATTATGTCAAAAATGACACTGTTCGCCAGCAATTGGGCATCGCACCCATCACTGAGAAGGCAAGGGAAAAGCGTCTCCAATAGTATGGTCATGTCCTGCGTGCTGCACCTGGAACAGTTGCCAAATTCACCCACTCGTTTGAAATTAATGGGCAACGTCCACTAAACTAAAGACTACAAGATGCCCAAGATCGTACAAAATGACGAGGCAAGATCGAAATAGCGGACCCTGCACCGGAATGAAAACGCTAGGAAGGAGAAGAAGAAGAAGAAGAAGAAGAAGAAGATTACGTTTTAATTATAAGGTATAGGCTAGTTATAGCAATAGTTTTCTCACATACCAAATAATAAATGATATTACAGCATCCGGTGCTTCCCGGCTCGCTGTTGTGGAATCGATAATGGCTAGTCAACTGGCCGTAACTCCATCCGTCACACGGCCCCGGCGAGGTTCTGTTCAACAGAGAAGGTCCTCAATGTAGTATTTGTAATTAGGGCTAGTATGAGGTAAGAGGCGGCCGTGGCTTCAAATCTGGCACCATCCTAGTATTTGCCTGGAGTAGAAGTGGGTAACCTCGAAAAATCACTTCTAGGATGACAAGGGTGAGCCTCATTTTTTACTCACGAGGCTGAGTGAACCCTGTTCCAGCCATCAAATCAGAATTAAATTCCTTGGCAGAGCAGGAAATCGAACTCAGATCTCTGTGGTGACAGGCAAGTATGTGGGGGGAGGAATCAAGTACCGGTACACACTGTAATACTCTGACTGTCGTGAGAGGCTACTAAAAAGAGCAGATTGTTTCACAAACAAGTACCCACATTCATTCTTAGAAAATACGCAAAATCATGAAGAAGTTTTGATGATGATTATTATTGTGATTTCGTTACGAGTATATCTGTTTACGTTTTACTTAATATATTTAGAGACTTGCGACATCATGGGCATGGGCCCCGTGCATTTGGGTGTGTGTAGAATCTGTCTGACCCCCGACTGGGTTGCGGGTTAGAATACACCCACGATATGCTCTGCCTGTCGTAGGAGGCGACTAATAGGGCCGACAAGACCGACTGACATGACTGACTTTGATTTGGAAGACCTCCTGTGGATGGGGAGGGAATAATTCATACGCGCTTTGGAGGTCCGCGCTGAGGTGGTCCGCGCGCTGTGGAGTACCGCGCTGTGGAGGTCCATGCTGAGGTGGTCTGAGGTGAGGTAGTCCGGGCTGTGGAGGTCCGCTCGCTGTGGAGTATCGCGCGCTGTGGAGGTCCGCGCTGAGGTAGTCCGAGGTGAGGTGGTCCGCGCGCTGTGGAGGGCCGCACTGAGGTGGTCCGCGCGCTGTGGAGTACCGCGCTTTGGAGGTCCGTGCTGAGGTGGTCTGAGGTGAGGTAGTCCGGGCTGTGGAGGTCCGCTGGCTGTGAAGTATCGCGCGCTGTGGAGGTCCGCGATGAGGTAGTCCGAGGTGAGGTGGTCCGAGCGCTGTGGAAGTCCGTGCTGAGTGGTCTGAGGTGAGGTAGTCCGCGCTGTGGAGGTTCGCGCGCTGTGGAGTATCGCGCGATGTGGAGGTCCGCGCTGAGGTGGTCCGAGGTGAGGTGGTCCGCGCGCTGTGGAGGTCCGTGCTGAGGTGGTCTGAGGTGAGGTAGTCCGGGCTGTGGAGGTTCGCGCGCTGTGGAGGTTCGCGCTGAGGTGGTCTGAGGTGAGGTTGTCCACGCTTAGGTGGTCCGAGGTGAGGTGGTCCACGCTGAGGTGGTCTGAGGTGAGGAGGTCCATGCTGAGGTGGTCCACGCTGAGGTGGTCCGAGGTGAGGTGGTCTGAGGTGAGGTAGTCCAAGGTGAGGTAGTCCATGCTGTGGAGGTCCACGCGCTGTTGAGTACCGCGCTGTGGAGGTCCGAGGTGAGGTGGTCCGCGCTGTGGTGGTCCACGCTGAGGTGGTCCGAGGTGAGGTGGTCCACGCTGAGGTGGTCTGAGGTGAGGTAGTCTGAGGTGTGGTTGTCCACGCTTAGGTGGTCCGAGGTGAGGTGGTCCACGCTGAGGTGGTCTGAGGTGAGGAGGTCCGTGCTGAGGTGGTCCACGCTGAGGTGGTCCGAGGTGAGGTGGTCTGCGCTGAGGTGAGGTAGTCTGAGGTGAGGTTGTCCACGCTTAGGTGGTCCGAGGTGAGGTGGTCCACGCTGAGGTGGTCTGAGGTGAGGAGGTCCGTGCGAAGGTGGTCCACGCTGAGGTGGTCCGAGGTGAGATGGTCTGAGGTGTGGTGGTCTAAGGTGAGGTAGTCCATGCTGTGGAGGTCCGAGGTGAGGTGGTCCGCGCTGTGGAGGTCCGAGGTGAGGTGGTCCGCGCTGTGGAGGTCCGAGGTGAGGTGGTCCACGCTGAGGTGGTCCGAGATGAGGTGATCCGTGCTGAGGTGGTCTGAGGTGAGGTGGTCCGTGCTGAGGTTGTCCGCGCTGAGATGTTCCGAGGTGATGTGTTCCGAGGTGAGTTGGTCCGCGGTGTGGGGGTCCGCGCTGAGGTGGTCGGCGCTGAGATGGTCCGAGGTGAGGTGGTCCGTGCTGAGGTGGTCTTTTCAAATTTAGGTGTCCATTTCTAAATTTTAAATTCAATTCCAAATTTATTATTCTTTAATCAGTGTTAAGAGGGTCAGATGACCTCGACGTTCCGCCCCTTAAAACAGCAATAACTAACTAGAATCTGTCTGATGTGGTAATAATAGCATGCCGTCATTAGTGAACAATTGTAGGAGACAAGTTCAACACCCCTCCCCCACCCGCCCCAACTACAGTACATGGAGCTGTTCCAAGCAACTAAAATAAATTAACAACAAAAACTCTAGTTCACATTATTATATTTTAAATGTGAAATTTACCTGCATATTTTAAAATACCTGGTGTGATATCATTCTTTGTCATTTGACAACCTCTGATGTGGTGTTATTGTTCATTTATTTATTCATCTATCAATATATTTATTCAACTATCTATCTATCTATCTATCTATCTATCTATCTATCTATCTATCTATCTATCTATATATATATATATATATCCCTATATTTATATATTCATTTATATATTTATTAATGTATCTTTGATCATTAGCCCTGTGTATATTATCGTGTTAGAAGCCATTTTTCAGTGTTGCCTTAGAAAACGAAATTTAATGTTTTCAGTCGGTCAACACGATTGTACCCAATTGTAATGGGGGGTTCCCTAATCCTGAAAAAATACATGAGATTAATAAACACACTTGGATGACCATTTATAAACTAGCGTAAGTCTAGCTGTGTTAGTTTAACTACCAGACTACTGCAACTAAATAAATGAAAATCCACAGCCTGCTTCCAGTCGACCGACCGGGTCAGGAATGGAATGAATGAAGCCCCCATCTAGCGACGAGGATATGAACTGTGTCGTCTGCCGAAGCCTGTCGAACTCCCCTGGGGCAATGATTAAATGAATGACAGATGAAATGAAATGAGAGTGGAGAGTGTTGCTGGAATGAAATTTTGGACAGGGAAAACCGGAGTACCCGGAGAAAACCCTGTCTGCCTCCACTTTGTCCAGCACAAATCTCTCATGGGGGTGACCGGGATTTGAACCACGGACCCAGTGGTGAGAGGCCGGCGTGCTGCCGCCTAAGCCAAGGAGGCTTTAACTAAATAAATGTATAATGTAAATACCATCACCCTAGACATACATTTAATAGCCTAACTGTAAAGGATCTGATGATGAACGTTTGACGATCGAAACTGGTCATCTAAGTGCAGTAGTGGTTTTGCAGGGGTTCTAACACTTCCTCCTCCTCACCCTCCTCACAAGATGGCGGCGACGCGATATCTCTCGAACGCATGGCTGGATTTTGACGAATGAGGTGTCATTGAACTCGGGCTGATACCCCCTTTCCATTGGACAACATATCTCCACCCCAAAATGAAACCTACCCCTACTAGGGGGTGAAATTGTAATTTTTTAAGAAAATATCGTTTTCAAGTGCAACATGTGAGAGTTTGAATGCCAATATGGAATTAAACGTTGTTCTACACAAGAGGCATGTGTACGGTGGAAAGCCAATATGAATTAGCATGCTTGTTTTTTGTTTTTACACATGCCAATTCATAGCTTTTGTAAGAGGACGGGCTTTTTAAAGATGGTGGCTGTAGTGTAGCCTAACCTAACCCATTCCACGAGGGGTGATCATAAAGTATTTCAAGCGGTGCTTGTCGATAGGCAAACCAATAATCAAAGAGGGGTATGTCAGGCCTTGAGGCGATAACCCCTTTTGATTGATCCCAGTTGACTGGTCCCTTTTGATTGATCTCTGTTGATTTGTTTCTTTGGACTGGCCCCTGTTGAATAGCTCCTTTGGACGGGTCCTTTTGAAGGGGGTCCTTTATGACGGGTCCCTGTTGACGGGTCATTGTTGACAGGTCATTGTTGACGAGTCATTGTTGACGGGCCCTTGTTGACGGGTCCTTGTTGACGAGTCCCTCTGGACGGGTCCTTGTTGACGAGTCCCTGTTGACGGGTCATTGTTGACTGATCATTGTTGACGGGTCATTGTTGAAAGGTCCTTGTGGACGAGTCCTTGTTGATGAGTCCCTTTGGACTGATCCCTTTGGACCGGTCCCTTTGGACTGGTTCCTACGGACTAGCCCATGCATTCATTTAAATTATGTCAAAGGGCCTAACTACATTTTGCGTGTAAAGCAGTGTGTTGAAGTGACGTTGTTCACTAATCCCTCACTACTATAATGTGATAACGATATGACAGGAAAGTGATGAAATACATGTGAACATACAAGGGATCTAACTTGATGGATGGATGTTTTCTAACGAGTCCTTTGTAGTTGAAAGAGAATAATACATGTTCTTAAGATGTTAAAACTGTGGAGATGGTACGTGCAGTAAGACGTCTTGTTATTTCCTGTGTCATATTACAGACATGGCAGAGAGCTCGCAGATCTCTTGCTATGACTAACGCTGCAGTAATTTGAAACCGCAAGTGTTCATGAAGACAATGGGTGATGATCATGCAAAGTTAGCAGTTATTGGATATTACACAGGTGTTCCTTCCGGTGTCATGTTGCTGACATGGCAGAGAGCGCACACTGCTGTTGCTATGACTGACGCTGCAGTAATTTGAAACCCCAGGTGTTGATCAAGACAATGGGTGATGATCATGCAAAGTCAGCAGTCATTGGATACCACACAGGTGTTCCTAGTGTACTTTGGACTCTCAGCTGTATTTGGAAAGGAATTGCAATGATCTGCAAAAAACTGCTGACACGAGCGATGAGAGTTTATATATGAGAGGTGTCATATATTTCCCTACTGTCAGTCTTTATTACTCGCTTTGAGTGAACAGTGCTCTATTACTGCTCAAGAGTTGTAAAAAAAAGCCTTTTGGTAGAAAATCATTAAATTATTTTGCAAGGTAAGTACTTATTATTAATGGATTGTAGTTTTATCGATGTTGAAGTTATTGATTGGAATGTATTTATTGATTGATTGATTGATTGATTTGTTTACAGATAATTGGGTACCTGTAGGTTACCAGATTCCTACAATCTGTTCATTCAGTGGCAGCAGTTGATAAATTATAAAAAGGTATGTGCCCCTCTAATAGCTTTTAAACAGTTAGAGTGATATTTTCCAATGTTCACCACTACATGTCAGTGAAAATGGTATATTTAGCAGTCAAAAGTTGGAACTACTTGACCATGGTGTGTAAAGCTAATTTTGTAGGTTAGATTTTGATTACCACTCTATTAAGTCTGAATGTTCATTGCTAGGTGTCAGTGACCTAGTGAATATTTAAAGACTTAACCTCAGTTCACCTAACATAACCTAACTTTACCTAACTTAACCTTGTCACGTGACATGTTTTACAAGTTTAGACTTGCTTTATGACTGACTATGACGTCACACTTAGCTCACTTAACTGGTGGCTGCTGGTTTCTATCACGTGACAGGTTCTACAAGTTTAGACTTGTAAAGACTGGCTATAACGTCACACTTAGCTCACTTAACTGGCGATCGTTGGTTTCTATCACGTGACATGTTCTACAAGTTTAGACTTGCTTTAAGACTGGCTATGACGTCACACCTAGCTCACTTAACTGGCAACTGCTGGTTTCTACCACTCTATCAAGTTCCAATGTTCACCGCTAAGTGTCAGTGACAGTGGTATATAGTAACCCTCAGTTAGAACTACATGAAGTTAGACTTGCTAGGAGTTCACAGATGATCGATTTAAATACCCTGCTATAACCATTGACTGGAATGTAATTAAACTATTTATATTGTACTTTGTTTTATCATTTATTAACATTTATGGTTTTTTCTTTTATAGGTAATTTCGAAAGTGATCATCATGTTCAAGTGTGGTGACTGTAAGAAACAGTTCTCAAGACCTGACAACCTTCAACGACACGCAAATGTTAAACATGACATTAAAATGTTTGTGTGCAGTCATTGTGCTACCACATTTAACAGATAATCTTGCACGTCATGTAAATTTAATGCATGTTAGTCAGCACCATTTTCGTGTTCAGTTTGCGAACTTGGTTTTTCTGCTGTAAAGCGATATCAATCCCACATGGTTGAAGTGCATGGTGAACAACAAGAATTAAAAACTGTAAAACCAACAACTAGCACGGAACCTTTAAACGAATGTGATGCTCAAAAGCGTAAACGTTCTCAAGATTGTGAAAATAGTTGTGCAACAAAAAGAAATAAGAATGGTGAACCTTCGATAACACAATGTGATGTATGCTATATTGATATACCTTCTTCAATCATTCATAGACATTTACGCAGTATTCGTCATAAAAATAACGCTTGCCATGAAAGAAATTCTGGAAATATTCAACATATTGGTAGTGCATTTAAAAGTCGAATTGCTAGTTATAGACTTTATAGTGAAGAAAAAACTCAAAGTATTGAATCATTTTTAAGAAATGTTCAACCTAGTGTGTTTGGCTTGGTAGGTAATGTTTTATTAGAGCATAAAACAATTAAAATGAATTTTGAACTTTTTGGACTCTATGTAAAAACTGGGAGCGAGGGGAAATTACGGATATCAAATCCTTTAATACAAAAAACATAATTGTTAGCGAATTAACTAATATTAGTGATATATATCAAAATATTTCAAGTGCTATCATTGTGAAGAGTGAAGAGTTCCAGGAAAGGGAGTCAGGCTGGGCGTTGGTTGAAGTACTTTATTTAGAAACCAACCTGAATAAATACAACCCCCTTCGAGCATCATCATACATTGATTTGCCAGGATGGATCAAACGAAAGAAAGCTGTTGTGAACGTTATGAATAGTGACCATGCATGTTTTGCGTGGGCTGTAACCTCAGCTCTCCATCCAGCAGAAAAGGCTGTGGAGAGAACGTCATCTTATCCTCACTATTCTTCAGTGTTAGATTTAAAAGAAATAGAAATTCCTATGGCGATAAAAGACATTCAACGTTTTGAAGAGCTGAACAATGTAAGTATTAATGTTTATGGAATTGAAGATAAGGATGCTCACGTAAATTTACTGTACATAACCGAAGGTGAAAATGCTCACTATTGCTGGATAAAACATTTCAGTAGACTTGTTGGCAGTCAACTATCAAAATATAAGACTAAGAAGTGGTTGTGTGATGGCTGTTTGCTATATTTCAGGAAAGAGGATCAACTAACTCAACATCAAAAATGGGGATGTAATCATGTGTGTACGGTATTACCGACTCCTAAAAATAACATTCTAAAATTTAAGGATTATGAGAAACAGCTTCGAGTACAATTTGTTATATATGCTGACTTCGAGGCTTTGCTAAAACCATTTAATACATGTTCATCGAATCCAGCCCAACATTTCACCAACACTACTCACATTCATGAACTTTTAGCTTTGCATATTATATTAAATGTAGTTATGATGACTCTTTAAATAAGCTTGAGCTCTATAGAGGACCTGATGCACCTAAAGTTTTTATGGAAAGGCTTGAAAAAGATGCCATCCGTATATCCTCTATTTTAAATACGAGCATTCCTATGGAGCCACTAACTTCATCAGAGCAAATGAATTTTGAAACTGAAACTAATTGTTTTATATGTGGTGAATGTTTATATACAGACAGGGTTCGCGATCATGACCATTTAACAGGAAAATATCCTGGTGCTGCTCACCAAGAATGTAATTTAAATTATAGAGTAAGTAAATTCATTCCGGTCATTCTACATAACGGTAGCAAATACGATAACCACTTTATCGCTAAAGAATTTGGAGCTTCAGATGTGAAAATTGATGTGATTGCAAATAATAAGGATCAATACATATCGTTCACAAAATACATCAAAACTAACAATAAAAAAACATTAAACTGCGATTTTTAGATTCATTCCGCTTTATGCCGAGTAGTCTTGATAAGCTGGCCAGTAATTTAAAATCAGATCAGTTTCATGAAATTCAACGTGTCTTTCCTAAAGAAGATGATTTTAATTTGATTCGTCAAAAGGGTATATTCCCTTATGCATATATTAACTGTGTGGAACGTCTTGAGGAGTGTTCCTTACCACCGAAAGATGCATTTTACAGTTCCTTAAACACAAGTCTTATCAGTGATCAGGAATATTTACATGCACATCGTGTATGGACACAGTTCCACATTAAAACTTTAGGAGAATTTTCAGACATATATTTGAAGACAGATGTGTTGTTATTAGCAGATGTTCTTGAAAATTTTCGGAATATTTGTATTAAAACTTATGACCTTGATCCTTGTCAGTATTTTACTGCTCCTGGGTTAAGTTACAGTTCAATGTTGAAAAAAAAAACGAAAGTAAATTTAGAATTAATGACTGATATAGACATGATCAATTTTATAAAATCATCAATTCGAGGTGGATTAAGCCAATGTAGTGGACGGTACTCTAAAGCGAATAATAAATACATGCCCAGCTACAACCCTTGTGAAGAGTCAAAGTATATTGTCTACCTCGATGCAAATAACCAATATGGTTGGGCTATGAGTCAATATCTACCACTAAAAGATTTTCGCTGGCTGACGCAACCTGAAATTGATGTCTTACATGTTGGAACTCTTAATGATAACGATGATAAAGGATATATTTTAGAGGTAAATCTCGAGTATCCTAAAGAGTTACATGATGATCATAATGATTTACCATTTTGTCCTGAGAATATGAAATCTCCATACATCACATCACGAACAAAAATGTTAATTGCTAATGTAAATGATAAATGTAAATATGTAATACATTATCAAAACTTGAAACAGTGTCTACAGCATGGATTGAAATTAACTTAAATTCATCGCGTATTACAATTTCATCAATCAGCATGGCTCAAACCATATATTGATCTTAACAATAATTTAAGAACACAGTCAACAAACGCGTTTGAAAAAGATTTTTATAAACTCATGAATAATAGTGTTTGTGGAAAGACTATGGAGAATGTTGATAAACGAGTTGATGTAAAGCTGATAATAAAGTGGGAGAATGATGGTAAAAGGTATGGTGCGAGCCACTTAATAAGCAAGCCTAACGTTCATAGCTGTTCAATTATTCATGAGGATTTAGTTGTAATACAAATGAATCGTCTTAAAGTAACTTACAACAAACCCATATATGTGGGTTACACCATTCTGGAATTGTCAAAAACACTTATGTATGAATTTCACTATGATTATGTAAAGAAAAACTATCTTGATAATGCTAAATTACTCTACACAGACAGATTCTTTTATTTATGAGTTTAAAACTGAGATTTTTATGAGGATATCAAAACTGAGCTAAATAGGTTTGATACAAGTGACTATCCCGAGGATAATATTTACCATTTACCTCTAGTAAACAAAAAGGTTCTTGGGAAATTTAAGGATGAATGCGCTGGTGTTATTATAGACACCTTTGTAGGCACAAAATCTAAATCATACAGCTATATGACAATTGATGATGTAATAGTAAAAAAATTAAAAGGGGTAAAGAAGAATGTTGTTAGTAAAGAGTTAGATATAAGTGATTATTAAAACTGTATAGTTAGTAACCCACCTGTATTATATAAGAAAATGTGTGTATTTAGAAGTAAAAATCATCAACTACATACCAATTTGCGGAACAAAGTTTCTTTAAGTAATGAAGACAACAAACGATTAATTATACCCAACACATTTGATACTCTTGCTTGGGGAAACAGTCGCATTGACGACTATTACTTTACTTAAGTCTAATGATCACTATATTGTAATATTTGTAGTGTGTTTTATATTGTAATATTTTTTGTAAAAACTGTAAGTTGAATGTATAATGTTAGGCTACTGTAGTTTAGTAAAAAAAAGATAAGTAATACATTTTAGTGTAAAATGTTTGCTTTTGTATATTACGAAAAAGATTTTTAAAATTGTACAGAATGTGTGAACTAAACAAGGGAGATGTAAAAAATGTAAAGAGGAAATTGTAAATATCCATGTGTGAAAAAGTGAAATGGCTATCACCATTTTAAAATTAAAAGACATTGTGATCTGGTAAACCTTGTTTTTATTTCACAACAATAAAAATGTACAGAATGTGTAAACTAAACAAGGAGAATGTAAAACAATGTAAAGTGGAAATTGTAAATTTTCATGTGTGAAAAAATGAAAATGAAGAAATGGCTATCACCATTTTTAAAATTAAAGACATTGTGATCTGGTAAACCTTGTTTTCATTTCACAACAAATAGGGCTTTACAAAATAGAATACAAAGAAATACCAATTCCTCAATCCTTTTCATTGTTCATGTCCACTCATCATTAACTTTCCTTTTATAGCCAACCTCTTCCCCACTGAGGCATTATAGGATGTCAAACGTTGTTTAGCTCTTTTCAACAATACTTTATCCGCCACACGTCTTAAAGCAGAATGACTATGACGACAAGAAAGGTCATGTTCTTTACATGCTTGATCCAAAGAATTAATAGATATTCACTTAGCATAGGGTCTTGCGACCATGATTTTGGTACATGTTGCCTGATTTCTTTCACGGTATTGTCTGTCACATAATAAATGAACAACTTGGAGAATACTAATAATTCTTCTTTGGGAAAACTATCTGCATATCGAGGGCAGATAACCTAGTAGTTCCACCCTGAAAACAACAACAACACTACCTCTTGCATAGTGGGTAGATTATTGACTGGGGAATAACCTAACCACCAAGGGAAGATGATTGAGAAAAGGAGGTGGGTTTCGGACTGGAGAAAAAAGGATGAAGAAATAGGAGGAGAGTCCCACAAAAGTTATAAATTTAACATTAAATACACTCAAAGGCGGTTGCCACCGCAAATCCGCTCTCAGATACCTAAAGTGGGTAAGGACCTGGTCGAAGCTAACGGGAAACGCAGCTAGGACTTGAGCCGTTTGGAAGAGAATGGCTTTAGCGTATTCCCTCTCAAGCATACATATGCCTACTATGGGGAAGGGTGATGGTCTGGCAAGACAGAGAGTAACGTAACTTATTGTATGTCTGTTCAAAGGAATTCGTTTTGAACAAGTAATTCGAAGAATGCCAATAATTTGAATTGATTTCGATATTTCCAGTTTTCGAAGTTGTAGAGTTCCTAAAAAGCGACCCAGTGCTTCCAAGAAGGATAGGAATAAACCAATTATACTTTTGGGAATAATTTCGGTAAGTGCACCAATAGTTGCATTTGGAAATGGCTAAGCTTTTACCCAACAAGGAGCCGACTAAAAGTTTAGGCCTGGAGAAACACTCAAATTTTGAAGAACCAACTATAAGAATTGGAGAGTATCTCCACAAGCAGGAAGCTGGCGTAGCGAGCTATGCTTGCCTTACTGGCCAGTTAGAATTAGCTATTAAAGCTAAGAGAGACTTTACCGAGTTGGCAACTAAGAGTTCTTGCTCAAATATAACAAGTGTTGAAAACCCTATCACAAGATTTATTTGCATTAACGAGGGCATGAACCTAGGAAGAGTCAGGGAAGACAGGATCTTGCCTAACTGTAGTATTAGAGAAATGATGAGTCAAAAAAAAAGGAACTTGAATTTATTTAACAATGAAAAAGAGACTAATAAATTTAACAAGCATATAGTTTCAATTTTTGTTAACAATTTGGGGTCGCAGACCTCCTAACATTTAAAGTTTGCTCCAGGCAATTAACAATTCTTTAGGTTTCAAACCTTTATATGTACTAAAATCTTTGTAAGATTTAAAAAAGACAAATGAAGTGATTAAAGTTAGACATTAAATCGAGTACAAGGTGTGTACTTTAAGAAATTTCCAAGTACCTATCTTAGAAAAAGTTACAACTTCGAAAATAACAAAAAAGAAAGCAGGTATAATGAAAGAGAAGTTCCTATAACTTCTTATATTTACGCTGAATTACTTTTATAATAGTTATACAAAATAGGACAGGTCACTTACTGTGAAACCTGAAGAGAAAGTCAAAAGGAGGGTTCTAGACTTCCTTTGTTTAAGTAGGAATCACGAGACAAATGGGGCAAGTTTCCCTTTCGTGAGACCACGAAATAACTCACTCATGAGTTGAAAGAATTGTATTCCCTAATTAGAAGGGAGAAACAATGTAAGTTTGAAACGTGTACTCGACACGTATTTATGCAGAAGTTAATTAATGTTACATAAGAAAAAGGGGAGGGCACTTCTATAGAGTGACACCTCGTTGAAAAAGACTTAAAGTAACAACTTTATTATTATGGTTTGTTAGTAAAAGGTTTAGGAAAGATCAATTGGGATTGCGGATAAATGTTCATGGCCTTATTTATGGTAATCGGACGATCGCGACGCGGTAGAAATGTTGAACAAGCACTAGTTTTCACTATAGTCTGTTAAAAGGATGAAAAGTTCACTGTAGTAACACAAAAGTTTATGGCAAAAAAACGTTATTGCAATTGTGGAAAAAAAAAACTGGTTGCACTAGGTAGGCGAGAGTCTATTGCTTGAGAAAGTTATAGATTGTCATTAAGTACGCCAGAGAAAATCCCAACGGAGGAAGAAAAGTTAGCTATTGAGCATTAAATAATAAGGAAGATCCTTTAGTTTGAGAAAGTATTCACACATGTGAGTGGAAAATACATGACGGCGTGACTGGTAGATTCTGGAAGGTTCCAGAGCAATTTTGACTGAAGAATAGGGCCAAAGTTATTCCAGCGGTGGAACGAGCAAAATATTTTTATAGACAGTGGGTATTCATTGGTATCCCACGTTGTGAGAAGATTTCTCATTTAATTAGCTTAAGAAAAGCTACTTTCTATTAAGGTTGGCTTAGACAGACAAAAGCCCAACATGGTAAATCCCGCGAAGGATGATTATTGCCCCAAAATATAGTAATCTCACACTGCCTATAAAATTATCCTTAAAAGCATGTAGAAATTAATACGATGAGAATGAGGTTAAAACCTGAAGTCTGAACTTATCTTTGCTGCATAGCGATGGTGAAGTTCCCTTTAAAGGTTTATATTAGAGTTCCAACATGGAGTGGAATGAAGAAAATGCCTCTTGGGTTCAGGAGGCTGGCTCTAGTTGAGCCTTGACTGAGTCGACGGTCGACGTACAAGTGAGACCCACTCAGCGAAGCGCAGAGGGACCAGGAAAGGGGAAAAGAGTGGGTATTGGAGACAAAAGGAAGACATATAAGCATCACCAACATACAAAAGTTAAATTCTCTTGAGGAAATGGTCTTCAAAGAGTTGATAGTAGGCGACGCTATCGCAGCCTGGTGGGTGAAAAAGTAGACGAAGTTCTCTTGATCACGGAGATGATAGCTGGCGATGGCGACGAGATCTGGTGGCCAGATTGATAAGGACGTCCTCTTGTGCAGGGATGAATTGAGGAACATCAGAGATTCGCTGCTAGATGACGCTAGGTGGGTCATGGAAGATATATATATCTAGAACAGACTCACAAATGACATAAGAGACATGACCACCAAAGAGAAACTAGAAGATCACTGTTGGTGTTTGATATAAAGGAAGGAATGAAGAAGAAAAGAGCATTAAAATATACTCTATCATACCGTGTATTCCAAGAATACACCATGCTGGGAAGGGTAAACACCAACAGAGAGCAGGAAAACCAATTAAACATTTAAAGGTAATGGAAAAATTAAATACAGTGGTGTTGTGATCTGACCGTTAGTGGTCAAAATTCTGGCCACCCTGACCCTCCCATCCCTTCCAGGATAACACTCGGTCACTCTACCAGAAATCCAGACCAGGGGAGGAGAAACATCCCTGACCAAGAGCAAGTCCCCCACTTTAATGTCGGGACTGGAAAGAAACCACTTCTGTCTCCGTTGCAAGGAAGTTAAATATTCCAAGTTCCACCTCTTCCAGAAAGAACTGCGAAGGGCTTCAAGTTTACGCCAAACAATAGGTAAATTAGAATCCCTGTAAGAATTGGAAAGGGGAGGAGGGGCAGAAAGAGAAGTGCCTATAAGGAAGTGACCAGGTGTGAGTGGAAGCAGGTCATCAGGGTCATTGGAAAGCGGAGTTAGAGGGCGAGAATTAACAACTCCAATCAGAACGGACAGTGAATTAAATTCTTCATAAGTCAGAATGCGATTACCTAAAACCTTTCTTAAATGATGTTTAGTGAGCTTTACGCAGGATTCCCACCTACCACCGTGATGAGGAGAGTAGGGAGGTATAAAACGCCATTTGAAACCATTTGAATAGGAAAAATTAGAGATCTGTTCCATGGCAGGAGAAGATGTGAGAGCTTTTTTCCACAAGGAAACTGCGCCTTGAAAAGTGGAAGCGTTATCAGAGAACATCTCTGAAGGAACACCACGCCTAGCAGCGAAGCGAGAGACAGCTGATAAAAAGTAAGAAGTAGAGGCATTCGTTACTAGTTCCAAATGGATTGCGCCAGTAACCATGCAAACAAAGAGAGAGACATAGAGCTTACCGAACAATTTGCGTTTAGCATCAGGGGAATTTCGTTGATATTGGAACGGACCCATATAGTCCACACCAGTTAGAGCAAATGGGCGTATAGGAGAAGAGCGAAAAGAAGGCAGATCGCTCATTAATTGAGTATTGATTTTAGGTTTCGCTTTGAAGCAAGGAATGCACTTGTGATTTACAGAGGAAACTTCGTGAATTCCATTTATAATCCAGTACTTTTCCCTTAAGAGGCAAAGCAGAGTGCGTGTACCAACATGCAGATTGCGATAATGAAAGTCACGTATAATTAAGGAAGTTACGTGATGTTTAGAAGGCAAAATAACGGGATGCTTTTTGTCTTCAGAGAGCGAAGATTGAGAGAGCCTACCACCTACCCTGAGTAACCCATTGTCATCAAGGAACGGGGCTAAAGCGCAAAGACGACTAGGTTTGGGAAGATCCCTTTTAGAAGAAAGTAAAGACAATTCAGAAGAAAAGGCTTCTTGCTGTGTCAATCGTAAAACCTTAATGGTAGCGAGATTCAATTCATGTTTGGTAAGGTGAGGTTTGGGGAGAAGAGGTTGGTCAACCACAAGATATTTCCATCTAAGAAGATAGGCGACAATTCGAATTAATTTATGAAAGGAAGAATAGCGGGAAAACAAGGGATGAGAAACGTTGAAAACAAGACAAGAAACAGTAGATAAAGATACTTTAGCGTCAGGCAAGTTGGAGTTTGTAGCTGGAGGTTTAGAAGGCCAACAAGAAGGGTCTTCGATTAACCACGAGGGCCCATGCCAGTACAACTGGGAAGCTGCCAATTGAGATGGTAAACATCCACGAGATATAATGTCGGCTGGGTTGTCAGCACTGGGCACATGCCTCCATTGACATCCCGAAGAAAGAGTTTGAATTTTGGAAACCCTGTTTGCAACAAAAGTTTGCCAGTGAGCGGGGTTCTTGGCGATCCAAGAAAGGGTGATCATGGAATCGCTCCAGAGATAGATTTGCGAGAATTCGACTTTTAATACTTCCCGTAATTTTTTAAGATGTTCTGCAGCCATGAGTGCAGCACACAATTCAAGCCTAGGCAAAGTGATAGTTTTAAGAGGAGCTACCTTCGATTTGGCACAAACAAGGTTGGAAACTGAAGATCCATTTAATGAACGGCGATAAACTAAATATGCGCAGCAACCATAAGCTTTTTCGGAACTGTCCGCGAACACATGAAGGAAAAAAGATGCATTAGAATGAGCGTTAATTAAATTCCTGGGAATTTCAATTAGGGAAAGATCCAGCAAATTGCTGCGAATTGAAAGCCATCTGTTGAGACAAAAGAAAGGGGAACAGTGTCTTCCCATTCACATTTGAGCGACCACAGCTCTTGCATGAAAAGTTTGGCTATAACAATAACTGGGGCAAGGAATTGAAGCGGATCAAAATTTTTTGCAATTTCAGAGAGAATTTGTCGTTTCGTGTTAGGGAGCTCTTCAGCGAGCGAAACTTTGTAGATGAAAGTGTCAGTGCTGGTGCACCAATGAACTCCAAGAGTTTTTATGGATTCGGAGTTTCCACAAATTTCGACAGAGGAGGGATCAACGTCTTCAATAGGAAACTGGGCGAGAAACTCAGGGGAGTTGGAATTCCACTTATGAAGTGGGAAACCTCCATTCCTTAGCAATGCCTGAAGTTCTAAGGATACGAGAGAAGCTTCCTCCAGAGTGGGGAAGGACTGCAAATAATCGTCAACATAGAATGACGTGGTTAGCGCTTCAGAAGCTTTGGAATTAAATAAATGACCATCTTGAGAGGCTAGCAAGTGTAGGGAACGGATAGCAAGGAAAGCGGAAGGTTTTAAGCCATAAGTAACCGTTTTTAAGCGAAATACCTTAATGGGCTTACTGATTTCGTCGCGCCACAAGATTCTTTGGAGATCTCGTCGTTCAGGCTGAATTAAAACTTGACGGTAGATCTGTTTTATATCAGCTATAACAGCTATGGGAAATAATCGAAAGTTTAAGAGTATAGCAGATAGATCTGACTGAATAGCAGGACCAGAGTAAAGAGTGTCGTTAAGGCTGTTGCCATTATCGTCAGGTGATGAACCATTGAAAACAACTCGGATTTTATCCTTTACAAGAGGATTTTTCCACACGGGATGATGATTTAAGAAAACCGTTTCAATTGGGGGGTGCAATTCATCATCAGATTTGTTAACAACTTACATATGATCTAAGCTTTCATACTCATCCATGAAATCGGTGTACTGCTGTTTAACGAGAGGTTCTTTCTTGAATTTGTTCTCGATAGCAAAGAGAGCTTTTCGAGCTTTGGGTTGAGAGTTGATAAGTTTAGGGGGATTATGTAATCTTGACATTTGAACAATGAACCGACCATCAGAAGAGCGAGTAGTGATGTTTAGAAAAAGTTGCTCACATAATTCATTTTCTGAAGAGGTCACGTTAGGAGGATCAACGCTTTCGAGTCTCCAAAACTGTTCCAGATCAGTATTGGCGAAATAACATTGCGATGCGGGTTGGGGAGAACAATGGGGAAGTTGGCCGGTGACGATCCATCCAAAATTAGTGTCTCTGGCGACCACGTTTGGGGATAACTTGCGAACCTGTTTACGAAGGCAATTCCAGAAAACATTGGCACTGAAGAGTATGTCAATGGGGTTTTGTATGTTAAACAAAGGATCGGCTAGCCTTAAATGCGAGGGAATGTTTAACCCTGAAATATCCACAGAGTGACTGGGAGTGTCTTCTCCAATGCTATTGAGAATTAGACAATTCAGTTTGAGAAAGTTGTTTCTGTGACAAATATCTCTTATGGTTAGCTTTGAGAATTGTAAAGCTTGCGATTTTGAGCTGTTGATGCCCGACACGTTAATAGAAGTGGGGTTTACAGGTAGGCCAAGTTTTCTAATCAAAGAATTAGACACAAAATCATGAGTTGCCGCTGAATCAAGAAGACCGCTTATACGGACCCAGTTGCCAAAGTTATCCTGAACTTCGATTTGGACAGTAGACAATAATACTTGGGCACTACGAATGGACTTGGCATTTTGAATATACGATGAAGCATTGGAATTGTTAGCATTGTCACTTTTCTGAGAAGTAGATGCTGTCGATGACCTTGCCTGATCATGACGATGTAGTAATGTGTGATGAGCTTTTTCACAATGGAAGCAAAGTCTTGTGGACTTGCAATTAGAAGCAGAATGCGTGGGCGCTAGGCAGTTGAAGCAATGTTTGTTTTGGGAAACTAATTTTCTTCTGTCGTCGACTGACAGTTCTTTAAAGGATTTGCATAGATATAATGCATGGGAATCTTTGCAAAGTATACACTTCAATGGTTCATTTAAACTCTTGCGAGGTTCGCTTTGAGTGTTTAAAACGAGAGAGCTAGCAATACGGCGTTCACTGGACCTAGTTGGGTAACCAGTGGTGTTTGGTTTAAATTTAGAGGAGCTGGACCCGGGTTTTTGGGTACTAGACGCTAAGCGTTCGCTTTTAGGTTTGATAGACATTAATTCAAATTTAGAACTCGGAGATGAGGGTTCACTTTGATTAGCTAGAGCGGTTAACAGCTGGCATCTGGCATTTATGAAAGTGACTAAATGCTCGTAAGAGTAGTCGTCTTCTCTAGAAAGTTCAATTTCCCAAGCTTTGAGGGTAGCAGCATCAACTTTAGATACCACTAAATGTATTAGGAAAGTATCCCAGTGTTCAGTGGGTTGATCTAATTGGGACAGAGCTTTGACGTGAAGTTGTGTAGTGTCAACGAGAGTACGCAAACTAGTGACGTCATTGTGCTGTGACGCAGGTAGGTTGAATAGAGCCTTCATATGGCGTTGAATACGTAACCGTAAATTTCCGTATCTTTCTTTCAATAAGTTAAAGGCAATGGGGTAATTTTCGGCACTTAGAGGAAGTGCTTCAACTAACTGCAAAGCATGACCTCGGAGGATAGATCTCAAGTAATGAAACTTGTATATGACTTGAATGTCTTCATTGTCATGAACAAGAGAGCAAAATAATTCATAGAAAGAATCCCAAGTAGATTCATCTCCAGAGAAGTGGGGTAAATCAATTTTAGGTAAAATAGGTTTGGGCTTGTGAGTACCATCGCGAAAAGAAGTTTGTGGTTCATGAAGGGAACCAAGAACAGAAGCGTCCTTTTTCTGCTCCTCTTCGAGTTGGCGTATTATTTTGAAAGCAGAACCTATGCCTTCGTAATATTGGTTTTCTACTTCGACTCGATCTTCGGTTTGATTGAGCATACAAGTTTCTATTTCAGTTTGAACGTTAGAATCATTCTCATATGAACGTTCAAAATCCCTTACACGATGTTTCAACAAGTCTAATTGAGCTTCTGAGGGATCTAGCTCTTTGATGTATTTTCTGAATCGGGTAATTTGTCCTTTATAGGATGCTCGTTTAGAAGTAAGTTTTCCATCCTTATCCTTTTCAGTAGGAGCCATGACAAGGTAAATAGATTAAAGTATAACTCACGAAACTGTGGAACCTTGGAAATGCTGTCAGGCTGGCAGCAGCAAATAAGTTGAAAGAAGGGGACACCCCAAAGGAGACAGGAGCCACCTCTTTCCACTTCACAGGCTTTGCACGATGTAGTTATAGCTGAAAGATTCGAAGCAGATATTAATAATTTGTAAGGTATTGTCAAATAACCTTTTAAAAAGAATAACAAAGGACAAATGGACCCTCCCGGGTTTCCGGGACCAAATTTTGGGTAGATTATTGACTGGGGAATAACCTAACCACCAAGAGATGATGATTGAGAAAGGGAGGTGGGTTTCGGACTGGAGAAAAAGGATGGAGAAATAGGAGGAGAGTCCCACAAAAGTTATAAATTTAACTTTAAATACACTCAAAGGCGGTTGCCACCGCAAATCCGCTCTCAGATACCTAAAGTGGGTAAGGATCTGGTCGAAGTTAACGGGAAACGCAGCTAGGACTTGGGCCGTTTGCAAGAGAATGGCTTTAGCGTATTCCCTCTCAAGCATACATATGCCTACTATTATGGGGAAGGGTGATGGTCTGGCAAGACAGAGAGTAACATAACTTATTGTATGTCTGTTCAAAGGAATTCGTTTTGAACAAGTAATTCGAAGAATGCCAATAATTTGAATTGATTTCGATATTTCCAGTTTTCGAAGTTGTAGAGTTCCTAAAAAGCGATCCAGTGCTTCCAAGAAGGATAGGAATAAACCAATTATACTTTTGGGAATAATTTCGGTAAGTGCACCAATAGTTGCATTTGGAAATGGCTAAGCTTTTACCCAGCAAGGAGCCGACTAAAAGTTTAGGCAAGGAGAAACACTTAAATTTTGAAGAACCAACCATAAGATTTGGAGAGAATCTCCACAAGCAGGAAGCTGGCGTAGCGAGCTATGCTTGCCTTACTGGCCAGTTAGAATTAGCTATTAAAGCTAAGAGAGACTTTACCGAGTTGGCAACTAAGAGTTCTTGCTCAAATATAACAAGTCGTGAAAACCCTATCACAAGATTTATTTGCATTAACGAGGGCATGAACCTAGGAAGAGTCAGGGAAGACAGGATCTTGCCTAACTGTAGTATTAGAGAAATGATGAGTCAAAAAAAGGAACTTGAATTTATTTAACAATGAAAAAGAGACTAATAAATTTAACAAGCATATAGTTTCAATTTTTGTTAACAATTTGGGGTCGCAGACCTCCTAACATTTAAAGTTTGCTCCAGGCAATTAACAATTCTTTAGGTTTCAAACCTTTATATGTACTAAAATCCTTGTAAGATTTAAAAAAGACAAATGAAGTGATTAAAGTTAAACATTAAATCGAGTACAAGGTGTGTACTTTAAGAAATTTCCAAGTACCTATCTTAGAAAAAGTTACAACTTCGAAAATAACAAAAAAAAAGAAAGCAGGTAGAATGAAAGAGAAGTTTCTATAACTTCTTATATTTACGCTGAATTACTTTTATAATAGTTATACAAAATAGGACAGGTCACTTACTGTGAAACCTGAAGAGAAAGTCAAAAGGAGGGTTCTAGACTTCCTTTGTTTAAGTAGGAATCACGAGACAAATGGGGCAAGTTTCCCTTTCGTGAGACCACGAAATAACTCACTCATGAGTTGAAAGAATTGTATTCCCTAATTAGAAGGGAGAAACAATGTAAGTTTGAAACGTGTACTCGACACGCATTTATGCAGAAGTTAATTAATGTTATATAAGAAAAAGGGGAGGGCACTTCTATAGAGTGACACCTCGTTGTAAAAGACTTAAAGTAACAACTTTATTATTATGGTTTGTTAGTAAAAGGTTTAGGAAAGATCAATTGGGATTGAGGATAAATGTTCATGGCCTTATTTATGGTAATCGGACGATCGCGACGCGGTAGAAATGTTGAACAAGCACTAGTTTTCACTATAGTCTGTTAAATGGATGAAAAGTTCACTGTAGTAACACAAAAGTTTATGGCAAAAAAAGTTATTGCAATTGTGGAAAAAAACTGGTTGCACTAGGTAGGCGAGAGTCTATTGCTTGAGAAAGTTATAGATTGTCATTAAGTACGCCAGAGAAAATCCCAACGGAGGAAGAAAAGTTAGCTATTGAGCATTAAATAATAAGGAAGATCCTTTAGTTTGAGAAAGTATTCACACATGTGAGTGGAAAATACATGACGGCGTGACTGGTAGATTCTGGAAGGTTCCAGAGCAATTTTGACTGAAGAATAGGGCCAAAGTTATTCCAGCGGTGGAACGAGCAAAATATTTTTATAGACAGTGGGTATTCATTGGTATCCCACGTTGTGAGAAGATTTCTCATTTAATTAGCTTAAGAAAAGCTACTTTCTATTAAGGTTGGCTTAGACAGACAAAAGCCCAACATGGTAAATCCCGCGAAGGATGATTATTGCCCCAAAATATAGTAATCTCACACTGCCTATAAAATTATCCTTAAAAGCATGTAGAAATTAATACGATGAGAATGAGGTTAAAACCTGAAGTCTGTACTTATCTTTGCTGCATAGCGATGGTGAAGTTCCCTTTAAAGGTTTATATTAGAGTTCCAACATGGAGTGGAATGAAGAAAATGCCTCTTGGGTTCAGGAGGCTGGCTCTAGTTGAGCCTTGACTGAGTCGACGGTCGACGTACAAGTGAGACCCACTCAGCGAAGCGCAGAGGGACCAGGAAAGGGGAAAAGAGTGGGTATTGGAGACAAAAGGAAGACATATAAGCATCACCAACATACAAAAGTTAAATTCTCTTGAGGAAATGGTCTTCAAAGAGTTGATAGTAGGCGACGCTATCGCAGCCTGGTGGGTGAAAAAGTAGACGAAGTTCTCTTGATCACGGAGATGATAGCTGGCGATGGCGACGAGATCTGGTGGCCAGATTGATAAGGACGTCCTCTTGTGCAGGGATGAATTGAGGAACATCAGAGATTCGCTGCTAGATGACGCTAGGTGGGTCATGGAAGATATATATATCTAGAACAGACTCACAAATGACATAAGAGACATTACCACCAAAGAGAAACTAGAAGATCACTGTTGGTGTTTGATAAAAAGGAAGGAATGAAGAAGAAAAGAGCATTAAAAATATACTCTATCATACCGTGTATTCCAAGAATACACCATATAGTACGTGATGTTGATGGCTCCTGAGACGTGGAAGATGGATTAAACATAACTTTTACAACAAGTTGCTCAATAAACAATGCTCAATCTTGAGTCACAGTATTTTTTTTTATAAAACGTGATAGCAAAAACTATTGATTATCATTCAGCATTAGAGTTCTATATGAAATAGATAAGAAAAGGGCCATACTATACTTTTATATAGGTAATAAACGGATCATACTATTCTCTCAACTACCCTAGTTACAACTACGTTTCAAGGTCACTCTCTTGAACATTGTCGGAGACTATCGATAAACACCTATGTTCACACGGCACACTCTTGCGGCGCGCGCGGGCATGAATAATTCAGGATGATGTTAATGGCTTATGTGGATGGCTTAGGTTGGTGGCTTATGGCGGTGTTTATGGTGGCTTTTGTTGGTGGCTTACGGTGGTGGCTTATGGTGGCTTACGGTGGTGGCTTATGGCGGCCTTTGTTGGTGGCTTATGGTGGCTTATGTTGGCGGCTTACGGTGGTGGCTTATGGCGGTGGTTTATGGTGGCTTTTGTTGGTGCCTTACAGTGGCTTATGTTGATGGCTTTTGTTGGTGGCTTGCGGTGGTGGCTTATGGTGGCTTATGTTGGTGGCTTACGGTGGTGGCTTATGGGGGACGGGTCCTTGTTGACGGGTCCCTGTGGGCGGGTCCTTTGGACTGATCCCTATGGACTAGCCCATGCATTTTATCCAAATTATGTCAAGGAGACCCGCCCACAGGGACCCGTCAACAAGGACCCGTCCCCCATAAGCCACCACCGTAAGCCACCAACAAAAGCCATCAACATAAGCCACTGTAAGCCATCAACAAAAGCCACCATAAACACCGCCATAAGCCAGCAACCTAAGCCATCCACATAAGCCATTAACATCATCCTGAATTATTCATGCCCTCGCGCGCCGCAAGAGTGTGCCGTGTGAACATAGGTGTTTATCGATAGTCTCCGACAATGTTCAAGAGACTGACCTTGAAACGTAGTTGTAACTAGGGTAGTTGAGAGTATAGTATGATCCTTTTATTACCTATATAAAAGTATAGTATGGCACTTTTCTTATCCATTTCATATAGAACTCTAATGCTGAATGATAATCAATAGTGTTTTGCTATCACGTTTTATGAGGAAAAAAAATACTGTGACTCAAGATTGAGCATTGTTTATTAAGCAACTTGTTGTAAAAGTTATGTTTAATCCATCTTCCACGTCTCAGGAGCCATCAACATCACATACTATGCAAGAGGTAGTGTTGTTGTTTTCAGGGTGGAACTACAAGGTTATCTGCCCTCGATATGCAGATAGTTTTACCAAAGAAGAATTATTAGTATTCTCCAAGTTGTTCATTTATTATGTGACAGGCAATACCGTGAAAGAAATCAGGCAACATGTACCAAAATCATGGTCGCAAGACCCTATGCTAAGTGAATATCTATTAATTCTTTGGACCAAGCATGTAAAGACCACGACCTTTCTTATCGTCATAGTCATTCTGCTGTAAGACGTGTAGCGGAAAGTATTGTTGAAAAGAGCTAAACAACGTTTGACATCCTATAATGCCTCAGTGGGGAAGAGGTTGGCTATAAAAGGAAAGTTAATGATGAGTGGACATGAACAATGAAAAGGATTGAGGAATTGGTATTTCTTTGTATTCTATTTTGTAAAGCCCTATTTGTTGTGAAATGAAAACAAGGTTTACCAGATCACAATGTCTTTTATTTTTAAAAATGGTGATAGCCGTTTCTTCATTTTCATTTTTTCACACATGAATATTTACAATTTCCACTTTACATTTTTTTACATTCTCCTTGTTTAGTTTACACATTCTGTACATTTTTGTTGTTGTGAAATAAAAACAAGGTTTACCAGATCACAATGTCTTTTAATTTTAAAATGGTGATAGCCATTTCACTTTTTCACACATGGATATTTACAATTTCCACTTTATATTTTTTACATTTCCCTTGTTTAGTTCACACATTCTGTACATTTTTAAAAATCTTTTTCGTAATATACAAAAGCAAACATTTTACACTAAAATGTATTACTTATCTTATTTTTACTAAACTACAGTAGCCTAACATTATACATTCTACTTACAGTTTTTACAAAAAATATTACAATATAAAACACACTACACATATTGCAATATAGTGATCATTAGACTTAAGTAAAGTAATAGTCGTCAATGCGACTGTTTCCCCAAGCAAGAGTATCAAATGTGTTGGGTATAATTAATCGTTTGTTGTCTTCATTACTTAAAGCAACTTTGTTCAGCAAATTGGTATGTAGTTGATGATTTTTACTTCTAAATACACACATTTTCTTATATAATACAGGTGGGTTACTAACTATACAGTTTTTATAATCACTTATATCTAACTCTTTACTAACAGCATTATTCTTTACCCCTTTTAATTTTTTTACTACTACATCATCAATTGTCATATAGCTGTATGATTAAGATTTTGTGCCTACAAAGGTGTCTATAATAACACCAGCACATTCATCCTTAAATTTCCCAAGGACCTTTTTGTTTACTAGAGGTAAATGGTAAATATTATCCTCGGGATAGTCACTTGTATCAAACCTATTTAGCTCAGTTTTGATATCCTCATAAAAATCATCAGTTTTAAACTCATAAATAAAAGAATCTGTGTCTGTGTAGAGTAATTTAGCATTATCAAGATAGTTTTTCTTTACATAATCATAGTGAAATTCATACATAAGTGTTTTTGACAATTCCAGAATGCTGTAACCCACATATATGGGTTTGTTGTAAGTTACTTTAAGACGATTCATTTGTATTACAACTAAATCCTCATGAATAATTGATCAGCTATGAAAGTTAGGCATGCTTATTAAGTTGCTCGCACCATACCTTTTACCATCATTCTCCCACGTTGTTATCAGCTTTACATCAACTCGTTTATCAACATTCTCCATAGTCTTTCCAAAAACACTATTATTCATGAGTTTATAAAAATCTTTTTCAAACGCGTTTGTTGACTGTGTTCTTAAATTATTGTTTAGATCAATATATGGTTTGAGCCATGCTGATTGATGAAATTGTAATACGCGATGAATTTTAGTTAATTTCAATCCATGCTGTAGACACTGTTTCAAGTTTTGATAATGTATTACATATTTACATTTATCATTTACATTAGCAATTAATATTTTTGTTCGTGATGTGATGTATGGAGATTTCATATTCTCAGGACAAAATGGTAAATCATTATGATCATCATGTAACTCTTTAGGATACTCGAGATTTACCTCTAAAATATATCCTTTATCATCGTTATCATTAAGAGTTTCAACATGTAAGACATCAATTTCAGGTTGCGTCAGCCAGCGAAAATCTTTTAGTGGTAGATATTGACTCATAGCCCAACCATATTGGTTATTTGCATCGAGGTAGACAATATACTTTGACTCTTCACAAGGGTTGTAGCTGGGCATGTATTTATTATTCGCTTTAGAGTACCGTCCACTACATTGGCTTAATCCACCTCGAATTGATGATTTTATAAAATTGATCATGTCTATATCAGTCATTAATTCTAAATTTACTTTCGTTTTTTTTTCAACATTGAACTGTAACTTAACCCAGGAGCAGTAAAATACTGACAAGGATCAAGGTCATAAGATTTCATACAAACATTCCGAAAATTTTCAAAAACATCTGCTAATAATACATCTGTCTTCAAATATATGTCTGAAAATTCTCCTAAAGTTTGAATGTGGAACTGTGTCCATACACGTTGTGCATGTAAATATTCCTGATCACTGATATGACTTGTGTTTAAGGAACTGTAAAATGCATCTTTCGGTGGTAAAGAACACTCCTCAAGACGTTCCACACAGTTAATATATTCATAAGGGAATATACCCTTTTGACGAATCAAATTAAAATCATCTTCTTTAGGAAAGACACGTTGAATTTCATGAAACTGTTCTGATTTTAAATTACTAGCCAGCTTATCAAGACTACTCGGCATAAAGCGGAATGAATCTAAAAATCGCAGTTTAATTTTTGTTATTGTTAGTTTTGATGTATTTTGTGAACGATATGTATTGTTCCTTATTATTTGCAATCACATCAATTTTCACATCTGAAGCTCCAAATTCTTTAACGATAAAGTGGTTATGTAGAATGACCGGAATGAATTTACTTATTCTATAATTTAAATTACATTCTTGGTGAGCAGCACCACGATATTTTCCTGTTAAATGGTCATGATCGCGAACCCTGTCTGTATATAAACATTCACCAAAATTCATTTGCTCTGATGAAGATAGTGGCTCCATTGGAATGATCGTATTTAAAATAGAGGATATACGGATGGCATCTTTTTCAAGCCTTTCCATAAAAACTTTAGGTGCATCAGGTCCTCTATAGAGCTCAAGCTTATTTAAAGAGTCATCATAACTACATTTAATATAATATGCAAAGCTAAAAGGTTCATGAATGTGAGTAGTGTTGGTGAAAGGTTGGGCTGGATTCGATGAACATGTATTAAATGGTTTTAGCAAAGCCTCGAAGTGAGCATATATAACAAATGGTACTCGAAGCTGTTTCTCATAATCCTTAAATTTTAGAATGTTATTTTTAGGAGTCGGTAATACCGTACACACATGATTACATCCCCATTTTTGATGTTGAGTTAGTTGATCCTTTTTTCTGAAATATAGCAAACAGCCATCACACAACTGCTTCTTAGTCTTATATTTTGATAGTTGGCTGCCAACAAGTCTACTGAAATGTTCTATCCAGCAATAGTGAGCATTTTCACCTTCGGTTATGTATAGTAAATTTACATGAGCATCCTTTTTTTCCTGAGTATAATATAGAGGACCTAATATTCTCTTATTTTCAATTCCATAAACATTAATACTTACATTGTTCAGCTCTTCAAAACGTTGAATGTTTTTATCGCCATAGGAAATTCTATTTCTTTTAAATCTAACACTGAAGAATAGTGAGGATAAGATGACGTTCTCTCCACAGCCTTTTCTGCTGGATGGAGAGCTGAGGTTACAGCCCACGCAAAACAAGCAAGTTCACTATTCATAACGTTCACAACAGCTTTCTTTCGTTTGATCCATCCTGGCAAATCAATGTATGATGATGCTCGAAGGGGGTTGTATTTATTCAGGTTGGTTTCTAAATAAAGTACTTCAACCAACGCCCAGCCTGACTCCCTTTCCTGGAACTCTTCACAATGATAGCACGTGAAATATTTTGATATATATCACTAATATGTAAGCCTCCGTGGCTTAGGTGGCAGCACGCCGGCCTCTCACCGCTGGGTCCGTGGTTCAAATCCCGGTCACTCCATGTGAGGTCTTTGCTGGACAAAACGGAGGCAGACAGGTTTTTCTCCGGGTACTCCGGTTTTCCCTGTCAACATTTCATTCCAGCAACACTCTCCACTATCATTTCATTTCATCTGGCATTCATTTAATCATTGCCCCAGAGGAGTGCGTCAGGCCTCGACAGCCGGCACAGTTCATATCCTCGCCGCTAGATGGGGGCTTCATTCATTCCATTCCTGACCCGGTCGGAGACTGGAAGCAGGCTGTGGATTTTTTCATCACTAATATTAGTTGATTCGCTAACAATTATGTTTTTTGTATTAAAGGATTTGATATCCGTAATGTCACCTTCGATCCCAGTTTTTACATAGAGTCCAAAATGTTCAAAATTCATTTTAATTGTTTTATGCTCTAATAAAACATTACCTACCAAGCCAAACACACCAGGTTGAACATTTCTTAAAAATGATTCAATACTTTGAGTTTTTTCTTCACTATAAAGTCTATAACTAGCAATTCGACTTTAAAATGCACTACCAATTTGTTGAATATTTCCAGAATTTCTTTCATGGCAAGCGTTATTTTTATGACGAATACTGCGTAAATGTCCATGAATGATTGAAGAAGGTATATCAATATTGCATACACCACAATGTGTTATCGAAGGTTCACCATTCTTATTTCTTTTTGTTGCACAACTATTTCCACAATCGTGAGAACGTTTACGCTTTTGAGCATCACATTCGTTTAAAGGTTCCGTGCTAGTTGTTGGTTTTACAGTTTTTAATTCTTGTTGTTCACCATGCACTTCAACCATGTGGGATTGATATCGCTTTACAGCAGAAAAACCAAGTTCGCAAACTGAACACGAAAATGGTGCTGACTAACATGCATTAAATTTACATGACGTGCAAGATTATCTGTTAAATGTGGTAGCACAATGACTGCACACAAACATTTTAATGTCATGTTTAACATTTGCGTGTCGTTGAAGGTTGTCAGGTCTTGAGAACTGTTTCTTACAGTCACCACACTTGAACATGATGATCACTTTCGAAATTACCTATAAAAGAACGAAACCATAAATGTTAATAAATGATAAAACAAAGTACAATATAAATAGTTTAATTACATTCCAGTCAATGGTTATAGCAGGGTATTTAAATCGATCATCTGTGAACTCCTAGCAAGTCTAACTTCATGTAGTTCTAACTGAGGGTTACTATATACCACTGTCACTGACACTTAGCGGTGAACATTGGAACTTGATAGAGTGGTAGAAACCAGCAGTTGCCAGTTAAGTGAGCTAGGTGTGACGTCATAGCCAGTCTTAAAGCAAGTCTAAACTTGTAGAACATGTCACGTGATAGAAACCAACGATCGCCAGTTAAGAGAGCTAAGTGTGACGTTATAGCCAGTCTTTACAAATCTAAACTTGTAGAACCTGTCACGTGATAGAAACCAGCAGCCACCAGTTAAGTGAGGTAAGTGTGACGTCATAGTCAGTCATAAAGCAAGTCTAAACTTGTAAAACATGTCACGTGACAAGGTTAAGTTAGGTAAAGTTAGGTTATGTTAGGTGAACTGAGGTTAAGTCTTTAAATATTCACTAGGTCACTGACACCTAGCAATGAACATTCAGACTTAATAGAGCGGTAATCAAAATCTAACCTACAAAATTAGCTTTACACACCATGGTCAAGTAGTTCCAACTTTTGACTGCTAAATATACCATTTTCACTGACATGTAGTGGTGAACATTGGAAAATATCACTCTAACTGTTTAAAAGTTATTAGAGGGGCACGTACCTTTTTATAATTTATCAACTGATGCCACTGAATGAACAGATTGTAGGAATCTGGTAACCTACAGGTACCCAATTATCTGTAAACAAATCAATCAATCAATCAATCAATCAATACATTTCAATCAATAACGTCAACATCAATAAGACTACAATCCATTAATAATAAGTACTTATCTTGCAAAATAATTTAATGATTTTCTACCAAAAGGCTTTTTTACAACTCTTGAGCAGTAATAGAGCACTGTTCACTCAAAGCGAGTAATAAAGACTGACAGTAGGGAAATATATGACACCTCTCTTATATAAACTCTCATCGCTCGTGTCAGCAGTTTTTTGCAGATCATTGCAATTCCTTTCCCAATACAGCTGAGAATCCAAAGTACACTAGGAACACCTGTGTGGTATCCAATGACTGCTGACTTTGCATGATCATCACCCATTGTCTTGATCAACACCTGGGGTTTCAAATTACTGCAGCGTCAGTCATAGCAACAGCAGTGTGCGCTCTCTGCCATGTCAGCAACATGACACCGGAAGGAACACCTGTGTAATATCCAATAACTGCTAACTTTGCATGATCTTCACCCATTGTCTTCATGAACACTTGCGGTTTCAAATTACTGCAGCGTTAGTCATAGCAAGAGATCTGCGAGCTCTCTGCCATGTCTGTAATATGACACAGGAAATAACAAGACGTCTTACTGCACGTACCATCTCCACAGTTTTAACATCTTAAGAACATGTATTATTCTCTTTCAACTACAAAGGACTCGTTAGAACACATCCATCCATCAAGTTAGATCCCTTGTATGTTCACATGTATTTCATCACTTTCCTTTCATATCGTTATCACATTATAGTAGTGAGGGATTAGTGAACAACGTCAGTTCAACACACTGCTTTACACGCAAAATGTAGTTAGGCCCTTTGACATAATTTAAATAAATGCATGGGCTAGTCCGTAGGAACCAGTCCAAAGGGACCGGTCCAAAGGAATCAGTCCAAAGGGACTCATCAACAAGGACTCGTCCACAAGGACCTTTCAACAATGACCCGTCAACAATGACCAGTCAACAATGACCCGTCAACAGGGACTCGTCAACAAGGACCCGTCCAGAGGGACTCGTCAACAAGGACCCGTCAACAATGACTCGTCAACAATGACCTGTCAACAATGACCCGTCAACAGGGTCCCGTCATAAAGGACCCCCTTCAAAAGGACCCGTCCAAAGGAGCTACTCAACAGGGGCCAGTCCAAAGAAACAAATCAACAGAGATCAATCAAAAGGGACCAGTCAACTGGGATCAATCAAAAGGGGTCATCGCCTCGAGGTCTGACATACCCCTCTTTGATTATTGGTTTGCCTATCGACAAGCACCGCTTGAAATACTTTATGATCACCCCTCGTGGAATGGGTTAGGTTAGGCTACACTACAGCCACCATCTTTAAAAAGCCCGTCCTCTTACAAAAGCTATGAATGGGCATGCGTAAAAACAAAAAACAAGCATGTTAATTCATATTGGCTTTCCACCGTACACATGTCTCTTGTGTTGAACAACGTTTAATTCCATATTGGCATTCAAACTCTCACATGTTGCACTTGAAAACGAGATTTTCTTAAAAAAAATACAATTCCACCCCCTAGTAGGGGTAGGTTTTATTTTGGGGTGGAGATATGTTGTCCAATGGAAAGGGGGTATCAGCCCGAGTTCAATGACACCTCATTCGTCAAAATGCAGCCTTTCGTTCGAGAGATATCGTGTCGCCGCCATCTTGTGATGAGGGTGAGGAAGAGGAGGTGCTAGAACCCCTGCAAAACCAATAATACGTGTATTTATTAATCTCATGTAGGCTATTTTTTTTCTTTTCAGGATTAGAGAAACACCCATTTCAATTGGGTACAATCGTCCTGACCGACTGAAGAACATTAAATTTCGAGCCCCGAGTTCTCATGGGGGTGTCGAATTTGTCTGTTAACATGTGTTTCTGCAGTGACTGTAGTAAAGGGTGTAGGTGTAATTATTTGGGTCTGGAATAGGGCAGGTGCCCCAGGACTTAAAATAAGATAGGCTACTCTCTCGACATTTTCCTGGAGGGAGTGTGGAAAAACCTGGAGAAAAATCACTCTCAGGATAGCCGTTGTCAGCTTTGAGATCTTAACCACCGATATCCGGACTTGCCTCAGCTCCCCGTTGCAGTCGTAGTGGGTGATTCAACGTGCGCGGCTACGCCGTGAAGTTAATACAGTGAGAGCCTTCTGTATATCACCGATGCTTTCTTGGGCCATAGAACCGCGGAGAGCGCTAGATGAGTAGCATCTACCGTTGCACAACAGCGCGTCGGGAAGCCTTCGCATGCGGTCATAGCTAGATTACATTCCCAGCTGGCAAGATACCTAAGTTCGGGGCAGATGACCTCGTAGTTCTGCCCCTTAAAACAACAATAACTAACTACCAAAGTTCAGAGAGTTAAGACTTGTGGTGAAGTACTGCAGCCTGTCTCGTAGCCTATCCCATATGATTAGTAAATACGTAAAAAAGTGTAAATGTGTTAAATTAGTTGGGCGCTCCGCTCCTGCTAGCGCCTGTGTCCTGCTCGACATGCGGCTATACTATAGTTCCCTCACTTTCCTGGTTAACGAGCGGTGACTCAAACGTAAGGCAGTAGCAAGCGCCGACAATAACCATTGTTCGCTACAGACCTATAGACAGCTTTCTCTATCATTCCACGTGGACTCCAAAGTCCCGTCCTGGCGGATAGCTCACGTGACACGCAGGTATCAGGAGTCCAGTGTTGCACATCTGCACGTAGTTCTGTCTAGTCTCGCTGCTTGCTCTCAATGGCTACGGTGGTAAGTTGACAACGCTGTGCCTCGCGCTGGGAAAGCCATGGCTCCAGGCAGCCGTGGAAAGTTCACAGATCCGCCCTGCTAGATTTCAAAGGCACGTTAACGAGGAAGGTGCAGGAACTATACATACAGTAGCCCATCCGTGACGCGGCGCATCCGTGGCTGCGTTATAGGGAGGGTCCTCACTGTATCATAAACGAATTGACTAATAGACTATTAAATTGAGTTACATAATATCAATTTGACTCCACATTATTTCTGCGTTTTAGAGTAGAATTCAAGGTTTCTTCGAACGTTTAATGTTTCCGTCATTTCGGTCGGAACGAAGTCCCCATTTTTTTGGGATGGGAGTTGATCGAGAGATGTCGACAGAGTTGAACCCAGCATAAGCATTAAGCAATTCTGGATTTAATCCTGTGGTCACCAACTCACTTCTTCCTAGTTATGAGCCCATTGAGGTGGACATATAGGCTATAGTTGCTCTTCTCATGTTGGCTGGTAATTATTATGGTTTATACCACAGAAACTAACACCAACCGGCCGCAGTGGCCGAGAGCGCTTACGCGTAGTTTCGAATCCCACCTCGGCCGTTCTGAAAATGGTTTTCCGTGGTTTCCAATTTTCAGCCCCAGGCAAATGCCGGGACGGTACCTTTCAACACGTCCACGGCTGACTTCCTCCCTCACATTTCCTTCATTAGACCCAAGTTAGCGGTCGCCTGACAAAGTGTGTGCAGCTTCAAGACACCGTCCTTGTGGCGGTAGAGGAATGATCCCTCGCAGAGTCCGTGGGTGAAGCCGATCTTGGAGAATGCGAGATTTAAAATATAAAACACTAACACGAACCCCAAACTAAAACACTAGACGCTTCAAAATGCACTGTAATTGCTTCCTAATACTCCATTGCCGAATGGCCTCCTGCGGTTTCCGATTTTCAACTCCAGGAAAATGCCGGGATGGTACCTTCGAATAGGCCACGGCCGCTTGCTTCCATCCCCTTGGCCAGTTTCATTCATCTCTCAATAACTCCTCTCATGCCGTTGGCGCAGGAGGGGGCATCTGGCCGTAAAAACACCTGACACATAGACTTTCATCGCTTGTCATCCCCGACCCCGTTGGAAACGGGAATAATAAGGGGTAGACGTACACCGTTAGCCTCCTCTGCTCTGTACGGATCTACGTTCGATTCCCTGCTCTGTCATGGCTAATTTTGTTGTTGTTTCATTTGAGGGGCTTAGACACCATGGTCATTCAGCCCCTTGTATTTGGGTGTGTGTGTGTGTGTGTGGTACATTTTGTTGTCTGATAACCTGTGTTATTGTGATGGCTGTACTCGTGTGTGTATTTGATATTCAGGTGAGGATTGGGAAGGAGCGGCCGTGGCCTTAAGTTAGAAACCATCCCGGCCTGGACTAGAAAACCACTTCCAGAATGGCTGAGGTGGGAATCAACCCACCTCATCTCAGTTTTGCCTCACGAGGCTGAGTGTAGCCCGTTCCAGACCTCAGACAAGGATTAAATGTCTTGGTAGAGTCGGAATCGAACTCGGACCTCCAGAGCGACAGCCATGAATGCTAGCCACTGCGGCACGAGGTGGTCTAATGGCCAGTGACGGATCCAGGCCTTGCGGGGCCCTGGGCGATATGATAAGGTGGGCTCACAACAATAGGAAATAAAAATATATCAAATCAAATGGAAAGTAGTTTTGTAATAATAAAATAAAGAATAGTTAGAATATTTTGAATACACTACAGTATTTTTTTAATAATATGAAAGAAACCTTGAAGTCCCCTTGAATAAGATTATGTAAACTATGAAATATTAAAATATTAGTCTACTTTGCGACTTTTTTCCGGCTGAAGTCTTCTATTATTTCTCTGAAATCTTAACTTGCTAAACGGTCAAGGGAGGTCATAGCTGCACTGAACAAAAAATTGTACATTACCGTAGTTTGAAAAGTATAATTAATTAATTAATTAATTTAATTTTAAAAAAATCCATGGCGCGGGGCCCTCCGGACCGCGGGGCACTGGGCGGTCGCCCTCCTCGCCCTCCCCTAGATCCGCCCCTGCTAATGGCTAATTTAAATACTTGTAAGAGGTTAAGAACAACATGATGTCAGTAGCTGACAAGACAAGATGTTTCCGGCTCTTCAATGCTGCCAGATGCTGGCTGGTGTGGCCTTGAATAATGCACTCCGATCCACCAGGAAATACAGGCCAGATAAGCCGTCACTTGCATGTGTTCAAGTGCGAGAATAGCATTAATGATAGCGGCATGCCAAGATATCTCGCAGGACATGAATATCTCACTACAGAGAAGCAATTGCTCAACTGATTAGAATCGAGGTTAGAGGTTACGAATTGTATCAGGGGCAGGGGTGCCACAGTATATTAATATAAATGAGTAATATAGTAGGATCTTTTCAATTGTGTCGTATGGCAATAGCAAAAGAAAAGTTTTGTATATCTATAACTTTAGATAAAGAAAAGTTTGCAAGGAAGTTTGTAGTTTTACGTAACCGTTAATCTCGCGATCAGGAGCCACGGGAAGTAACAGAACAGTGACTCCACACATTCAAGATGGCGGCTAACTATACAATATTCAGTAACTCAGGATGAAATTCCGCAATTGAGACCAAACTTGATAAGCTAGGAGTAGGACATAACAGATTTCAGTAGCGTTAGTAATGAATGTATCACACTGAATGTAGCGTGCAGCTGCCATCTTGAAATTTTAGAATATAAAAATGTCCACCCCTAAATATTTAACTAAACAAAACTTGTAGTCTATATTAGGTGAGGAAAATAGTCACACAATTCTCACTCATTCTCTCGTGCCCCACCCCAAAAGAAATGTATTTGCACATTCAAACCCTGTAAAATAAAGCATCTGACCAATTTCGATATATATATAAACGGCACAATATTCAAAATCGAGGTTTGCTACAAATTACGATTGTTTATTTATTTTTGTAATACATATTATATTTGTTGGTCTAGGTGCATATTCGAGCCATGTCAGTGTATAAACGCATGCACAGTATTAGTTTTCATTTTAAGTGTAAAATAATGAAATTAGTTCCTGGATACCTAACTGAAACGGGAATCGAACCCGCCTAATCTCAGTTTTGCGACACGAGGCTGGGTGAGCCCCGTCTCAACCCTCAGACCAGTTATGCTACTAGTTTACCCCCTCCAGTAATTCGGGATCCTGACATCTCCACAGCCTTATCGAGAAAGGTCTGAACAAACGTCTTTCTTGGTCTTCTTCGAGGTCACTTCCCAGGTATTTTACCCTCTACCACGTTCATAATCAGACTGACATGTGCTAGCCATGCATCATGCCTCTTCCTAATATGATGAAATATCTTTCTCATTTCATGAATTTTTTTTAACTCCTCAGTGTAGGTCTTTCTCTCAACTCAGATGACTTTTTTACATTTTACGCCAACACCACATCTCGAATGCATCCAACTTCTTGATGTGTTTCTAGTTCAGTCTCCGCCCAGTACAACGCCACTGACCAAACACATGACCAAGGTTGCAGGATTGAATCCTGGCACAGTCAGTTAGCATTTGAGGATGCGCAAATGCGAGGGAGCCGTGCCAGTATAATAATATTTACTGGCACGCTAAAGAACCCCTTCGGGGCAAATTTCCGGCATCCCGGCGCATATTATTTGCATTACATTGCATATTATTTTTTAAATGTTACGGCCACATACACGCATAACATATTCTGCTTACAGCTACTTTATGTGTATCGTAGCCACCCTAAATCTACCTGTTAGTTATCGGCGAAGGATGTGCTAATATTGAATTTTTGCTATAGATTGTAATATTAGTAGCCTAGGTACCGGTAATTAAGTCTTCATGGAACGTCGGTTTAGTGTAATCTACTCCACTATCAGCAATTTAAGAGGCGAGACTGTCGTCCACTTTTAGGCTACTTTCGATTTTTGCAAAAAATGAAAGTAGACTTATGAGATCTACACAGGGCCAAAAAATGTGTGTCTGTCTGTGTGTGAGTCTGTGTGTGTGTGTGTGTGAGTGTGTGTACTCTGAATGACTGTCCGCCCCCCCCCCCTATCAATTCGAACACGATGAAACCGAATTGAACAAAATTTGGTACAGAGGTAGCACTAGCAAAGGGCACTCCAGTGTCATGTTTTATATTGCCGCCATCTTGACGAAAACGTAATGGCGGCCAACCAAATGCCAAAAGCTTGAATCAAAAAAGGAAAGGAAGCTTGTAGTTTAACGTGACCGTTAATCTTGAGATCATGAGCCACGGGACCTCCTTTTTACGTGGAATCCGAACCACAGGACATGGCATTTCACTTCGAAAATCTCGCATGCATTGACCGGGAATCGAACCCGGACCGCCTTGGTGAGAGGCATACAGCTAGACCGCTGAGCCACCACGCCCCCCAAAAGCTTGAATCAAATTACGACCAACCTAATCATGTAATCACTGCCAAATTTTGCAACATTATACCTTTATGTATAAAGAATCTTTTGACCAAACTACAAGGTCATCAGCCCAATAATTTTTGGATGGCGGCCATGTAAGTGTGCAAATCGATTCTCCCTATCTTTTCAAACACGGTGAAACTGAATTGAACGAAATTTGGTGCAGAGGTAGCACTAGTAAAGGGTATCTCAGTGTCATGTTTTATATCGCCGCCATCTTGACGGAAATGGAATGGCGGACACCCAAATGTTAAAAGCTTAAATCAAATTACGACCAACCTAATTATTTGATATCTACCAAATTTTGCAACAATATACCTTTTTGTGGGAAGCATCTTTTGACTGTACTACAAGATCATCAGCCCAATAGTTTGCAGATAGCGGCCAAGTATGTGTGCAAATCGATTTCGCATATCAATTCAAACACGGTGAAACCGAATTGAATGATTTTTTTTACTGAGGTAGCACTAGGAAAGAGCACCTCATATTCATGTTTAATATCGTTGTATTTGAACAAACAACTACAACCAACATTCAATTATACTCCTTGAAAAGGACAAAGAGTTATAACAATACCCATGCATTTAGAAGGAAGTAGGCTGTATGTTCTTTACTGAACATCTTGTTCTGTCATAGTAGTAGGCCTACTGTTGTTTCTTTTGTTCGATGACGTTGAAATGACCTAGTAGTTGTCGTCACTTCTTTTATTCTATATACCCGTCAAAGTGTTTAATAAAGTGCTCGTTCCATAATAATCTAGCCTCAATCGGCAAATCAAACTATCACTTGGGGCCAGGCGCGGATCTAGAGTTTGGCTTTTGGGGGGGGGGGGGGGCTCAGAGAATCGAAATTGTTAAGAAAAATTGTATCACTAAAAACGCAATCACAAAATTACCAAATGTACAAAACCAGACCAATTTTTTTGCAAGCTACATGGATAGAAATTTGATGCGTTTAGCGCACCAAAAATATTCGTACAAATTGCAAATGCAATTTTGCGACTTTTACATCAAGTTTCGAGAAAAGTATAAAGGTATGTTACAGTTTCGGCAAGTCGAGTTGGTACCGACAAAGGGAGAAAGTCACAGCTTAAATTGCCAACCAAGCTTGCAGTTTGGACGTCGGCAAAATTTGTTGGTGCGAAAAAAGCCCCAAATTCCTATCCGTGCGTTGCTGCACATTCATCGTGACATAACTATAAACATCAATTCGGTAATCACAAGGTTAGCTATACAAAATAGACGAGTTGATTTTGTTATATAAATAATCGTTTTTATATAACAGGTATGAAGTTGTAAATATGCACACTTGTAACGGAACATAATAATTGCAATAAAGAGATTTTCAGTATTGAATATAATGAAAAAAAAAACCACTGTTTTTCAGTTAAAATTCGTTAAGTTTTATTTGTCTGGTTCTTGTGTTTACGTTTATTGAGTTTGCAAAAAAAAAATAGGTGTCCCGTTCTTTTTTGGGGGGGTGGGGCTGTCATGACCCCCGTCAACCCCCCCACCATTGAATCCGCGCCTCCTTGGGGTGCTGCGGTCGGTCCAACAAGACCGGGATAAGTAGGCCTAAGATAAAAAGACACAATAACACATGGATGCTATGGAACACTTTTGTAATATCCTGTTCCAATCAGTAAATGTGATTCCTAAAATACTTACAGTGTTATTTTATGTCTAGCTGTGCGATACACGTGACCTAATTTGTGTGCCCGGCTGGATGTAATGTGTGAATTATGTGTTATCATGCACTACTTGTCTGCTCGGATTTGTTTTTCTGAATTTCGAATAATGACGCCATTACGTTTGAAAAGGCGGCTTCGGTGATGTAGTTGGTAGCATGCTGAGTTTCTATGCCAAAGGTCACGGGTTCAAACCCGGCCGAAGTCGTCGGATTTTTTAAGAGTGTTCAAAATTCCTCAGTATGCCTTCCTTCGGAGGGGAAGTAGAGCCGGCGTGGCGGGCCCATGTCATAGATTTATGGCATGTAAAAGAACCTTCCACTAACTTCAATTATGTGAAGCAAAATTTGTAGGTTAGATTTGATTAATGCTCTTAAGTTCCAACGTTCGTCGCCAGGTACTTGTCGCGATGGCATCTAGTAGCCAAGTTCACAGCTAGGTGTCGTGGACGGTAGCATTTGGTAGCAAAAGTAGGAACTAATGTACTTGAAATTATCGTCTGCAGTCCTTACTTGAATTAAAAACAGATAACACTCACTAATACAGTCACCACAATTAACACCTGTTATCAGACAGTTTCTACACACACCCAAAGTACACGGAGCTACATTGAAACGTTTTCTACTACCCTCACTGTTGCGTGACAAATGTAATGGTTTCTACTAGCCGTGCCTTGCACTTTGAAACACAAATGTATTGTTTACACTGACTAAGATATGTTGTATTAATGGGCGCCAAGACCTCAACGCTATGTTGACATCTAAATTTATATTTAACAACACCTAGCTCTGGTAGAACACCTTCAAGAATCTTTTCACTCAGATCGTGGTATGATTTGATCATTAACCCAACCAACAATTGTATCAGGAGAAGGAATTTGGTCTATATCTAATGCTACCTAATGAAAGCAAAGATTGCATGGTTAAAAGAAATGAATTTATTATATATATAAAAAACAAGTATGGCAAAATTAATAATAATAATAATACGTTTAAATTTAAATTGGAGCGTTGCGATTTGAATATTACCGCTAGAGAATTACGTGAAAACGGAGTCGGATGAATTATTGATTTTACTCTTATTCCCAAGCTATGAAGTTACTGAAATACTGAATATGAAACAAAGAGACGAGAGATTACGTAGTTCTGAGACATTCGCGCTTACCATTGGAAATTGCCGTAGCATTTCCCTCGTACTGGATGTTGAAGAGAGCTTCCCACAGCCTTCTGGACGTCGTCATCTTCTTCGTTGGTTGAAGAGATACTTGTAGATATGTTAATTTATGGTCCGATCACATCGGAGCCAACCACACGTACAACCACAACGGTCAAGTTTTACAAAGATAATCGCCTGCCTCCACGGCGCGCAAACCATATATGCACTCGTCACCTCCCCTCTCTAGATCCGTCTTCAAGTCGCCCGCTCTCCACTGATTGGCTGAGCCACCACGCGCTACTTCCCTCCTCAGGGTCAATACACTCGGCTCGATGAAGATGTCGATTACCGGTCCAGGCCATTTCGCCTTTTCTTGAAGCAGCAACCCCGCTTGCGTCACGCTACTCGACAAGATTAAGCCTGTAGCCGAATCCCCAGTGACTCATCTCTCTCAATACCCTAACTGACAAAAATCCGAAAAAATCCGTAATCATATAATTTTCCGCGATAATGTTGTTCGTAATAATTCGCTTGATAGTGTTTTCTATAACATTGAAAACCTATCTGTATACTTTTACTGTTATAAAAATGCTCCAAAAAATACCTTAATAATAATAATAAGTTAATAATAATAATACGTTACAGGAAAACTTCTCTTGGCTGAACAATTTGCCGCGTAAATAAATATAGAATGGCTTCCTACTGACTTATGTCAGTGGCGTAAAATACCCTCGAAATACACGTTACAACATGACCACGTTGTCGCAGCCACTAAACTAGGCCTAAGGAACCAACCAACGTTTGAAAGCTATATTCGAGTTTCCTAGCTGTACCATAGACTCCAGAAATTTTACAGAAGGAGTAGAAGTTTTGTTTGTCAAACATGTTATTTGGAAGATGAATATTTTTGGCCAATTTACACTTTTGTACTCCAGACGTCGCTGCTCCGCTCCACATGGTTACAGGAGAAATTGAAAGGAGAAAGCTAACAATTCAATGAATAATGTAAAACAAAATATTAAAATGCAGCCGAAAAAAATCAGAAGTACCTGCACAAAGAACCTCTGAACTTGTCCAAACAATTATGAGCTTCATAAAGAACAGCTGATGTTCCTTGGAAGTGGCAGGAATGGACATCAAATTGGCAGGTGAAAAGCTGAAGGAAGTAGGAGACTTCTGTTACTTAGGAAGCAAAATTACCAGTGATGGACGAAGCAAAGAGGATGTAAAAAGTAGTTTGGCTCAGGCAATGAAAGCATTTTTACAAAAAAGGAATCTGTTGGCATTGAATATAGATTTAGGTATTAGGAAGTCATTTTTGAAAGCCTTTGTCAGGAGCGGGGCACTCTATGGAAGTGAAACATGGACTATTGGTGCAGCAGAAAAGAGAAGAAATGAAGCGTTTGAAATGTGGTCTTACAGGAGAATGATGAAGATCAGATGGGTGGATAGGGTTACAAACGAAGAGGTATTAAGACGAGTGGGAGAGGAGAGATGTTTCTGGCGACTGTTCATGAAGAGAAGAGATTGGTTGGTAGGACAAATACTATGACACCCAGGAATAGCAAGCTTAGTTATGGAAGGAAGGGTCGAGGACAAGAACTGTAGGGGTAGACCAAGGTTAGAATATGTTAAACAGATTGCCTCGGTTGTAGGGCGTAGTAACTATGTAGAGATGAAACGATTAGCTCAGGACAGGGAGGTATGGAGTGCTGCATCAAACCAGTCAAAAGACTGAAGACTCAAACAGCAACAACAACAACAATTAAGCAATATTTCAATGTTCATGTACGGCAGGTGCATTAAAATGTTGCAAACATGTTTTAGCAGTGCTTATTTTATGTCACATGTAATTAGGGCCTATTAGTCCATTATTATTACCTTAAGTTGCTAGACTGTCCTCCGGCCGAAGTCATCGGATTATTTAAGAGCGTTAAAAATCCCTCAGTATGCCTTCCTTCGGAGGGGAAGTAAAGACGGCGGTCCCATGTCATAGACTTATGTCATGAAGAAGAACCTTCCACTGACTACACTAGTGTGAAGCCAAAATTTGTAGGTTAGAATTGATAACGCTATATTAGTTCCAACGTTCGCCACCAGGTGCTGGCTGCGATGGCATCTAGTAGCCAAGTCCGCAGCTAGGTGTCGTGGACGGTAGCATGTGGTAGCAAAAGTAGGAAATTGATCGTCTGCAGTCATTACCTGAATCACAGATTACTACCCTACCAGGGAATTGTTACCGCTAAACGTGGAGCGGTGCTGTTGTGTATACATCAGGCCCGACGAGAGGGGGGGTCAGGCAGGGCTGGTGTCCCGGGGCCCGGCCCTCCCAGGGGGGCCCGGCATCCTAGGAGGATGGATCCGATCGGGCATTGATTTATTATTGCCTTTATGTGACTTGAATTTGCTACTGACAATCATTTAGTGAATGCAATGAACTGTCTGTGAACAATGTTACAAGGATTGAGAAACTTATTATGTCAAGTGGACAATATTTTCCTCTACAAAGCGCTTGTGGGAAGAACAACTGTCTCAAAGTGGTAAACTTAGGCGGTGGGGTTTCGCTATGTATTGTTCTCAGAATATACCTGAAGACAGAGAGAGCATTCCATTATTCTAAATTTAGCTTATTCGGCTTATGCACCAATCCTTCAAATAACTTTGCCAAGGCCACGAGAGCCTGGGATGCCCTGGTGTGTTTTGTCAGCTACCGGTAGCTCAAGAGTTTCAAGTTTGGTGCGTTACGCCGAGCTTATATTATTTAGAGATGATAGTGTCTGAAATGAATATATTGTCTAACCAGACGTATCGTATGCCATGCAGGCAGGTATGTAAAATACATTTTAAAGTAGTAATTTTACAGTAATTTACTTTATAGTTGATTTGAGGGGCAGAACAGCGAGGTTATCGTTCCCTAGTAATTCACTTTCGCACTATGTGAAAAATTATCATAGCTGGCTAAATATCTTGCAAAAGGGTGGGATGATTCTGTTGTCAAACGTAGATAGAAGAAATGCATGCCAAATTGTTCATCGTATACTGAATTGAGAAAACAATGCTAACATTTGAATAATCTGATGCTTAGGTGCAGTATAATATTATTTTAACTGGTTCATTCAATACGATCAACAATCCTAGGTACTTGCGTTCATGCGAAAATCATTTCTGATTACGGGATTTATTGAAAACCTATATTACTATTGGTACTAGAGTTGGAAATGTATCCAAAGACTGAAACTAAGGTAACATTCCAGTATTTTTCTGGACTAAGTGTTTAATTAACCAGGAGAAAAATGACAATTAAGCTAGGACGCTGAACCAGTCAACTTTGTTTTCCAATTCCTCTCATGGGACGTCAGTGGTAAGGACAGATGACCTACCGTAGCTGTTCCGTCTCATAAAACAACAATACATATCGACAGTGGTGTGCATGGCGATGAAGAAATTAATATATTGCATGTAGGCAACCGCGCAGACTTTTCTAAAACCAAATATTGAACTCTGCTTAATTTAGAAGAAAATTAAGATGAAGTATTGTCGAATATTAATATAATACAATTTTGTTTTGAGCTGGTGCAGTGACTGTTGTTATTATTGGACATTTCTACGCCGTTTATTCCAAAGAGCAGCATCGATCTGCAAAGCGCTTATTTTTCAGGACGCGATGAGATATTTTCCCTTGCGAATCAAGCCCTTTCATGATAAGCTTTAACGTCTCAGTACCGTTAAACATAACATGAGATGCTCCCTTTATGACTTGGAAATGACTCCGGGTCCTGACGAAGCCGCGGCAGGAATGTAGGATTCGGCTTACTGACTGCGGTGTCATTCGTAGTCTTACTCAACAGTTAATAATAGGCCGAGTTGTCGTTACAGTTGTAATTCATTTAGGGGCTTGCGACATTTAACCAGTGTAGACTACTTGGTAGCTAGTAGGTCTAGTACCACTGGCAGGCAATGAACCATTGGCACTAGGTTGGGAATCGATTGCATCAACTAGTACCATACTGTAGATAGCAGTGGCGGCTGGCATATATTATTTCTGGGCGTTGCACTATTTTGGCGGATGGTGTAAAAGACGACTTGAGATGCATGTGTTACACACGTCTGATTTAACAGTCGTAGCTCATTCGTTACGAATGTCGCAGTCCTCGTATTACAGGTAATAACGTTCTCCCGTTCTTTCCTTTCACTTAAACACGTATCCAGAATTTCTATTCCTGTGGGAGCTCAACACATAGACCCTACTGTGTATGACCCAGCATGCAATTACAGAATATATCAGACTACGTTTCTAAACTAAAGGTAAATCCATATTACCATCAAAATAATAGACTAAGGAACGACCGGATGCGTGGCGCAACGGTAATGTTCTCACGTGCTGTGCCCAAGGTTAGAGGATCGAATCCTGGCGCAGTCAGTTGGCATTTGAGGGTGAGCAAATGAGAGGGAGCCGTGTCAGTATATTTACTGGCATGTTAAAGATCCCCTTTGGAGCAAAATTCCGGCACTCCGGCGTCTCTAAACGCCGCAGTAGGTAAAAGGGACGTACAATCAATAGCATTATTATTATAACAAAGGAGCAAATAGATCTGTCGAGAGAATCCTTAATAATTAACAGCATTTTTTTACTAAGCCTGAGTACAAAATTACTTCAGTAAAATAATTCAAAATTAAGTATAATATCGAAATAATGATTCACTACAACGTATTTAAAATGTTAATGATTTTTTAAATGTTGGATAATACAGGTCTACCCACACATTTCCGCGCGTAAATTCAAGCTCAGGACTTATTATTATTTGTTGAGTAGTAGACTGTTAGCTCATTCACTAAAAAACCGTGGCACTAGAGCCATTAAAGCCTTGGCCTACCAAGGGACCGCTACTACCCTCATGAGACTGTCCTTGACGGAGCCGAGAATCGTGCCTGGGGCCTCCGGGCGAGAGGCAGGTACGCTACCCTTACACCCTTATCTTATTCACTGCTCATAGGTTTATCAATCAACATATCCTTTGTGATCGTATGTAAGTGTAAATCATATACAAGCTGCGGTTCAAACGTAGCTTAGTATCGGCTGCTAGTTACCCTAATTATGATATTCACTAAACTTTATAAGTACTGTAACTTATTTTGCTTCAGATTGATCAGCCTGTAAGAAAATACTAGTTCAGTAGGGGCAAATTCCATTGTTTGCAAGGTTTGGTATTATTCTCGGAACTCTTCCTCAATGCAGCCTGCATCTCATGACTAGAGCAGCCACTGATGACGCAACGGGAGGTGACGACAAATCAACTCCTCACCACACGTCAGCTAGCAGATAGCAGCTGTGTTCAAACGAGACCTGGGATATCATTCACGGACAAAAAAAATGTGTCCAGCCAGGAGTGCTGTAGAGGTGATTGCTTGTCTTCAGAATTGAACAGCTAATCCATAGTATAAACATTTCTACGCAAAAACTATAGAAGAATATACTCAGACACTATAATGCAATATGCTTGCTCTTTCTCTCTCTCTGGAGCGATTCAGACACGGGCATTCTCATTTAGACAGCAATTAATACCTGATGGCGCAAACCTGTGCGAACTCGCGGGTGAGGAGAAGGAAGGTAGTGGAGGGGGTCATTGCTGCTGTGCTCTTGGGAGGCACTGACGTCACACAATAAGCAATCAAATGAAATAAAAACATACTATGCAAATAGAATTCAAACGTGACAGTTACAGTAGGAGCCGATAGTAACATTCCCTTAGCAATGAGCGAAGTGAACGTCTCTCCCCTTTCTCCACTCTCTCCCGCTGCAGCACGTGGACTCGCCCGCATACGAAAGTATTTCCGTACGTATGTGCCATCAGGTAATAATTGCGGTATACATCCATTTCCCTGATTGGAGGTCATGGAGCTGTAAGCCTTTATCAGGACGCCGCGTCGGTAATATGAGCCGTACGGGGGCTATCGAAGAGTTCTGTGGGCTGTATAGAAAGCGAGAAAAGGCCTGAATTGGATAGAACCGGTGGACAACATTTCTTGGAAAACAAGTCTATTTTCGATTGTGAAGGCAGAAGCACAATAGCATAGAGGATCCGCTAACAGTCACAAAATAAGCAATCAAATTTTTAAAAAACGTACGGTATTATATAAATATAATTCAAAGACAATCGACAATGTTAAGAATTGGTAACAATTAGTAATGATCTCTTACATTATTTAAACAGGAAGTCCATTATCCTGTCTTTTGTTGCAGCGAACTTGTCTATTACGCGCGGATTGAAGTCCGGAATTTCCGTGATAAGGTCCTTTTCAATAAGGAGCATCGCTAATGCTGTCAATCTCTCTTGAGACATGGAGTTCCTTAGGAATGTTTTAATCCTCTTCAATGTAGAGAAACATCTTTCGGCTTCCACTGACGTCATAGGCACAGTTAGAATCAATACACTGAATGTATTTTCCAAATTATTTCGCAGAACAAAATCTAATAAACTCACAGCCCCTGACACACATCTGAATGCTTCTGCCGAGTAGATAGAAGACAGTTCATGAGAAAGTTTAATCCTGTCAAAAAAGTTATAAATCGTGCACACTGTTTTCACTGTTTCTTCTGGAAATTTTGATGCGTACTTTGGAAACATATCTGGCGCAAACAAATTTGATGCAACAAGATGTCCTGAGAAAGAGTAGAGGGCTTTGGCTTCGCACACGATCTCGTCACACACTTATTTTGCCTCCCTCTTCATTCAGTGTTGTCAGTCTTCCTCCTTTTCGCAGAAGTCGCGGTAGGTTCTGCGTTTGAATCAACATCTATTTGTTCCCGAATGAGTTTTATGTTATCTTCGAACTGAGAAATTACCCTCTGGGCAGAACAACGATCAATTTCACTTCTCTGGAGTTGACCAAATAACATTTCAACAAGTGGCATTATTTTGCTGAAAAAGGAGAGCCAAAAACTGAAAGCATGACTGATTAGAACTTTCTTATGACCAGCAGCCTGATTTATTGTGCTGGAGTTCTTGATCTCGTCACTGTCCAGAATCTCCAGAAAGCGGTATTTACACTTCTAGATAAAAAGTTCCAACGAGTTTTGTTAGCTCGAGGTAACCGTATCTTCACCACTGAATCAAGTACCGCAGTACGTTGGGGACTAACAGAAAAAATATACAAATACCCTGTAAATTTTAAAAAAGAAAATTCTCACGTTTCTATTGACAGAAGCAGCCTTACCCATTACCAGATTTACTTGGTGAGCATAACAATGCACGTATTCTGCATTTGGAAATGTGGTTTTCATTATAGCCGGTACACCTCCAGAAGAACCAGACATAACCGAACACCCATCGTAAGTCTGTGCAATTAATTTCCACGAATTTTCTGGAAAATCTAATTTATGTTTTCGCAATTCTTCAAGCAAACAAGAAGCTAATGTTTTGGCGTCATGGTGTTGAGGTGAAATAAAACCCCAAAATATTTCCACCGGCTTACCCTTCACCACATAGCGATAAACAATGGTCATTTGAAAAATGTTAGACACATCACTGGTGTCATCAGCTATTACAGCCAAGGAATTTGCATCTTTCATTTGCTTTGCAATTTCTTCGTGGCACACATCTAGCATCACTTGAAGCAGCTCATTCTGAATGGTTTTAGATGTCCCCTTAAATACCGTGGCCTTCTTTAAATGAGACTTCAAAGCAACATCTAGTTCTGCACTAAAATTAATTAATCCCCTATAAATTCATGGATTTGATGATGTTTGAGTTTCATCGTGACCTCTCAAAGCTAGCTCAAATACGCCACAAAATCTAACGCAATTTATTAGTATATTCAGGACGTACCTATTGTACTTCACTTTCTCATTTTCTGCTGCTATTTTCCTCCTGTATGCACTGTCCAGCTGCGAAGCTACATTTACCTTGCCGAAGAGCGCTAGCTTCAGCACATTTCTTAATTGAATACCAGAGGACTCGTGTTTTTAATGCTTGAAGTCAAATGATTCAAATCAGTAACTCCCGATTTCGTCCACGCTTGTTCGCCGCCAAAGAGTAAACATGGAAAACAAAACAATGCGTTACTATCTTCACACCCACACAGCCAGTCATGATTGTTATATACATCTTTCTTAAAAATTCTCCTAAACTGCCTCTTCCCTGTTTGAACATTTTGGACAATTTTCAACTCTTGCAATGGTCTACCACGTTGTTTAATTTCAAGTTTCTCTTCATCAGTGCACTGAGAAAAAGTCTTAATTTGCAAACTACTTACGGAATTCATCCTAGATTGAATACAAAACACTAATAACACAAAACACTAATTAAATTCACACGAGAACATCACATTCACCTCGGGATAAAATGGATGAAAAACGATATAAAACTTCACGAGAACAAATCAGCGTACCTTAACACACGAGGGAAATAAAGAACAGGAAGTATCTGACTCATGCGCCAATTACATTGCAAGACGGTCGTATCGGCAGTTCACGGAGCTACTCGGGTATCATTGCCCGCCCCACTCCTTTCTGGTTGCAATGAGCGGGCAACGACCAGCCGAGTTAACTGTTGGGATAGGACTTACCCGGCCTAGCATCTCTGCCATACCTTTCACTATTGAGATCTGGTCGGTGCTGGCGCGATGCAACGACCACACGTCCAGCGCTCCTACACTGTTCGCGCGCTCTGGTTAGCCTACTTTCGATTTTTGCAAAAAATGAAAGTAGACTTATGAGATCAACACAGGGCGAAAAAAGTGTGTCTGTCTGTGTGTGTGTATGTCTGTGTGTGTGTGTGTGTGTATGTGTGTGTGTGAGTCTCTCTGTGTGTGTGTGTGTGTGTCTGTGTGTGTGTGAGTGTGTGTACTCTGAATGTCTGTCCCCCCCTATCAATTCGAACACGGTGAATGCGAATTGAACAAAATTTGGTACAAAGGTAGCACTAGCAAAGGACACCTCAGTGTCATGTTTTATATCGCCGCCATCTTGACGGAAACGTAATGGCGGCCACACAAATGTTCAAAGCTTAAATCAAATTACGACTAACCTAATCATCCGATCTCTACCAAATTTTGCAACAACATACCTTTATGGGGGGAGCATCCTTTGACCAAACCAATAGGCCATCAGCGTAATAGTTTGCGGATGGCGGTCATCTTTGTGTGAAAATCGATTCCCCCTATTAATTCGAACATGGTGCAACCGAATGGAACGAAATTTGGTACAGAGGTAGTACTATCAAAAGGCACCACAGTGTCATGTTTTATATTGCCGCCATCTTGACGGAAACGTAATGGCGGCCACACAAATGTTCAAAGCTTAAATCAAATTACGATTAACCTAATCATCCGATCTCTACCAAATTTTGCAACATCATACCTTTATGGGGGGATCAACCTTTGACCAAACTAATAGGTCATCAGCGTAATAGTTTGCGGATGGCGGCCATCTTTGTGTGAAAATCGATTCCCCCTGTTAATTCGAACACGGTGCAACCGAATGGAACGAAATTTGGTACAGAGGTAGTACTAACAAAAGGCACCTCAGTGTCATGTTTTATATCGCCGCCATCTTGACGGAAACGTAATGGCGGCCACACAAATGTTCAAAGCTTAACTCAAATTACGACTAACCTAATCATCCGATCTCTACCAAATTTTGCAACAACATACATTTATAGAGGAAGCATCCTTTGCCCAAATGACTAGGTCATTAGCCTAATAGTTTGCGGATGGCGGCGATCTTTGTGTGAAAATCAATTCCCCCTATTAATTCAAACACGGTGAAACCGAATGGAACGAAATTTGGTACAGAGGTTGCACTAGCAAAGGGCATCTCAGTGTCATGTTTTATATCGCCGCCATATTGACAGAAACGTAATGGCGGCCACACAAATGTTCAAAGCTTAAGTTAAATTACGTCTAACATAACCATCCGATCTCTACCAAACTTTGCAACAATATTCCTTTATGGAGGGAGCATCCTTTGACCAATCTAACAGGTTATTAGCCTAATAGTTTGCGGATGGCGGCCATCTTTATGTCAAAATTGATTCCCCCTATTAATTCGAACACGGTGGAACCGAATGAACGAAATTTGGTACAGAGGTAGCACTAGCAAAGGGCACCTCAGTGTCATGTTTTATATCGCCACCATCTTGACTGAAACGTAATGGCGGCCACACAAATGTTCAAAGCTTAAATCAAATTACGATTAACCTAATCATCCGATCTCTAGCAAATTTAGCAACAACATACCTTTATGGAGGGAGCATCCTTTGACCAAACTAATAGGTCATCAGCCTAATATTTTTGCGGATGGCGGCCATCTTTGTGTGAAAATCGATTCCCCTTATCAATTCGAACACGATGAAACCGAATGGAACGAAATTTGGTACAGAGGTAGCACTAGCAAAGGGCTCCTCAGTGTCATGTTTTATATCACCGCTATCTTGACGGAAACGTAATCGCGGCCACCCAAATTTTAAAAGCTAAAATGTAATTACGACCAACCAAATAATCTAGTCTCTACCAAATTTTGCAACACCATATCTTTATGTGGGAAACATATTCAGACCAAACTGCAAGAACATCAGCCCAATAGTTTGCAGATGGTGGCCAAGTATGTGTGCTAATCGATTCCCCCTATCAATTCAAACACGGTGAAACCGAATTGAACGAAATTTGGTACAGAGGTAGCACTAGCAAAGGGCACCTCATATTCATGTTTAATATCCCTATAGCACGTTGTATTTCAACAAGCTACTACAACCAACATTCAATCATACTCCTTGAAAAGGACAAAGAGTTATTAACAATACCCATGCATTTAGGAGAAAGTAGGCTATATCTTCTTTACTGAACATCTTGTTTTTCAATGCAGTTCACAGGACTATGAGATTTCCTGAACTATTAAAGAACAAATCTATCAATTCCTATCCATGTAAGAGGAAAAAATATAAAATGCATAACAATTTCCCTCCCAAAATTCTATATTTTGTCTCTATGAAAAATCTGGTCGTTGTGCAACGCTGCAACCTTATTACCGGCTGCCACTGGTAGATTGCCTATAATTCACTATTTGCTGTCGCGTTAATTTTTCGGTTTGTTTCTGAAGGCCTCCGCATTATTGAATGAAGTTGACTGTAAAGCAGCAGTTTTCACAAATATTAATTAAGTAAATTATAAGATTCTCAAACAGCGAACAAAATAGAAAACCAAGAAACGTGCGAATTGTGTAGACTGAAGGGGAGGCTAGTGGTTGTTGTATAATTAGAGAGGTGTATTTGTAACATTGTTGTAACTATTTGTCTTGGAGAGTAGGAACTTAGACCCTCTTGAAACCACCCACTGCTGGACGAAAAGCAGGGTATTCACTGTGCTGTGCTAGGGCCTCTGTGACATGATCAATCGCATTCCGTATTCTTAGTTGCCAACTGGGAAAAATGGGAATGCGTTGCCCGTCGCGATTATTAGTGTATTTATTAGGATTACGAGTAGGGTACTTGAAATAAGGTACTATCCCGGCATTTGTCTGGAGGGAGGGTGAAAATCCACACTCAGGATAGCCACTGTCAGCACCGGGATTCGAATCCCTGATCTGCAGACTTGCTGTAGACCCCCATCTCGGTCATTGGTGAGCTACACCGTGGGGTCTTACTTGAAGGTGCGAGAGCTTTTACTTCAATAACGGAGTCTTTTCTATAGCCACTAAATGTCTATGGTCACCACATTTTTACTCCAAAATATCACAAAAATAATCACCCAAATGGCCTATAACTCAATAATTTGGACCTAATTTTTGCAAAATTTCCGGAGGAGGACCCCCGGACCCCACTCTGAGATTGGTGATATTCCATACCTCCAGATCCCCGGTGTGTTCACTCCCCCATAATCTTGGCTTTAATTCGCCCCCGATGGTCACCAGTCATAGATAGAATTGGGGAGTTTTAGGAGATCCCTCTAGGTTCGCTTATTGCAAAGCAATATTTAATTATAAGAAGTACACTGACAGCAAATTACAAAAAATAGTTCAAATTCACATTTTCATTTTTTGTGAAAACAATCACTGATCAGCTGCAATCTACTGATAGCACATAATAAATAACTTGACTCACGTATGAGTATACCTGTGGTTAATTATGAAAGTATATTTTGCTTGGTTTAATGTATGTGTGATCGCCGTTCAACCAAAACACTTATCAGTGTTTAGGCGTGGACCCAAGGGCAGCGAGTTTTAAGAATGTCAACATAAAAACCCTATATGTGAAACGTATTTTAAAATACGTCTTGACTTAGTGTAAAATTCATGTTTTCATTATGAAAAGAGATTACTTCATATGTCACAGAGGCACAGTGTACAGTATACCTCTTCCACCTCTTTTAACATGCAGTTCAATGAACTGAACTTCCTGTTGATTAATTTTTGGGTCTTGGGGGCCCGGGAGATTCCAGCCCCAGGGCCCGTCGCCGCTCTCCACGGCCCTGGTATACATTACTTTATCTCGCTTCGTTATGGCTGCAGCGAGCGGTTGCGGAGCAAGAGGGGGAACGTATACGATAACAACACACCGCAGAGCGCACGACCCAGCACGAATCATGCGCACAAATTACATGCGATGAGGTTTCGCTGGCAACGACTGCACGTCTATCGCAGGCGTGTGGCTGGGCGGAGCGCATTAGTTCTGATTTCCGCCAACGGTATCAATTCGCTGGTAGGGTAGTACAAACACTAATACAGCCATCACAATTAACACCAGTTATAAGACAAATTCTACACACACCCAAAGTACACGTGGCTACATTACAGCGTTGTCGCAGCCCCTAAACTAAGGAACCAACCTACCAACGTCCTCACCAACCCCAGTCCAAGTCGTTCCAGTTCTCGGTATTTATTCGTTATCGTCACCTTTCGGCCATTGCTATTTGATATTTCTGAATATAATAAAAACTTATATCCGTAACCCTCTTATACATCGGCTTGGAGCCGTAAACTGAACAATACAAGTAGTGGAGTAGTGGTGCTTCTAGGCCGCTCCAGAACCCTCCTTGCCCCACTACTAAGCCTCAGTCATGTTAAATATTTCTCGAACGCATGGTCCGATTTTGACAAATGAGGTGTCATTGGACTCCGGCTGACGTCCTCTTTCCTATGGACGACTTGTTATATTTTTGAATTTTTTTGGAAAATTTTTGTTTTCGAAAATAGGCAATAGTTTGAAAACCAAACATGATAGAACGTTGTGCCATGGCTCAAACGAATGGTCTTTATGACTTTTATTTTCTATAATGAAACTTTTTTATTTTTTATGTTTTTTGAAAACACTCGAATTTTGAAATTCCTATATTTTGGAAACTAGGAACTCTACAAAAAAGTTTGTTTGAAGTAAATGAAAGGTCCCTATGCCCTCTACCCCCAAATTAAATGTCAAGTCTCTAGAGAAAAAATTTGTGTTTTGTAAGTAGTGGGGTAACACGGGAGCTGTCCACTAACTTATTGAACCCTCCTCGTATTTGCCCCGAACCTGATATCTCGCTAACCAATCATGGGATTTGAACATACAGGGTGTCCTAGCACTCATAGTGATGCCCCCTACTTTCCTATAGGCTCTTAATTTAATTAAACGACCAAAACTAAAAGGATATGTGCTTTTAATATCTCGCGAACCAATCATGCTAGAGGTGTGTTCGACAGGTCCAAAGACTCGGGCTGACGTCCTCTTTGCTATAGACCACTCGTTATAATTTTTAATAAAATTGGAAACTCGATTTTGGGGTAAACACGTGTTTTTTGTGATTTTGCCGATATCTCACGAACCAATAACGCTAGAGGCATGTACGACGGGTCCAAGGACTTGGGGTGACGTCCTCTTTGCTATGGATCATTCGTTGTAATTTTAAAAAATTTGGGAAACGCGATTTTGGGGGTAAACATGTGTTTTTTGTGATTTTTGCCGATATGTCACGAACCAATAACGCTAGAGACATGTACGAGGTGTCCTAGGACTCGGGGTAACGCCCCCTTTCAAATGTGGTAGATATTTTTTTTCCACAAAATAATTCACAAAGGGCCTAACGCCATACATGTTGAAAAAACGTTTTATTTTTCTTTACCTGTTTATAATGTCCATGAAGCGTGGTGGTTGAGAGAGACAATACGGCTGGGTGTGTGTGTGTTTCAACTAACCTGTCGCTGACCAAGGTGGCTGTGTTCAATAGATCAATCGATATTTCGACGGGTCGGTGTATGACAGAGCGAGGGTACGTTTTTTCACACCTTTTACCTTTAACGTGTAAACGGTGATGAGAACTTGGTTCTATGTTGGTCGAAGCGAGTACAGAAAACAAACTTGCCGAGGAGCAGGAGGTGAATGTCATTTGAGCTTATTGGATGGCGTTGATCTGACTTGACAACAGGTGACGCTTGAAGGTGAAATAATCTGACCATTGTGGTGGCAGGGAAGTGCGAAATGCATGTGAACTTGTGTGAAACCACATGTAGGCTAAACCAGTGACATCCTGTCTTGCTTCGGACGTGCGCGATAACTGTTAACAAGTTACATCCTCGTACGTGACAAAATGCAAGCCCACGTGAAATTTGATCTGCCACAGGTGTTCACGTTGAACGTTATCTGTCCACGTGCATGATAACAGAATGTTTAAAGCGTGGGAATCGCTGAATCAGTAAAAAGTATGATGCAACTTGTGGGAATGATGTTACAACCAATAGATAGGCAAGAGCTGCAAACACCAGTGGTGGGAGGTGAAGGGAGGGAGAGGGGGAGGGGTAATGTATGAGAGCACACAGGTGGAAAGAGAAAGAAATATGTGGAGCTGAGGACTGTACACACAGAGCTATAGGGGGTGTACAACATGTGTGAATAAATTAAAAATTGCACAGGTTCACACAACATGTAATTTATTGATCCAAGAATTAAACGTAGAGTTAAATCCTAACCATTTGACGTAGAGTTTATTTCCTTTTTGTTTCAACACTTTTTCCACCAGATAATGCTGAGGAAATGCTGTTTTCTGAAGTTCATGGAGATAAAATCTACCTTTTATGGGTTGATGGTTGAGGTCCTGGAGTAAATAGGTGACTGGAGTGTCCAAGTTGACTCGACGAATTCGAAATAGTTCAGTCCCCCACAGTGGCGTGTAGCCCTTATTGAAGGCAGACTTAAATTTGCTCACACGAACAAAATCCCCAATTTTCAGTCGGTGACGTTTAGGATCGGCTGTTTTTATGGGGTTAAACAGTTTATCCAATCGCTGAATATTTTTGGTCACGATACGTGGCTTGGTCCCAATCGTTCTATGTTTGGTGTCATTGTAACGTAACACTAGTTCAGGTAACATGTCCAACCAGCGATAACTGCCCTGAGCGGTAAACGCTTTCCACATATGGGTTTTCAATGTTCGGTTGAACCGCTCGATCACACTGGCTTTGAGATTGCTATACGTGGTGTAATGGTGAATATCCTTAGATTTGAGAAAACTGGAGAAGTCCTTGTTGAAAAATTCTTTCCCCTGGTCAGTTTGTAGCAGCTGAGGTCGACGTTTTGAGTGTTGAATGATATGTTGGCCAGACTTGCGACGCACAGGTTCAACAAAGGCCATTTTGGAATAGACATCAATGACGGTCAACATATAGCGTACACCGTCGTTAACGCTAGCATAGTGTATCATTTCAACCAAGTCAGCCTGCCAAAGTTCATCCACACCTCGTGAAATCACCTTGAGTCGTGGATAGTGACGCCTAGCTGGGCGATGCAACTCGTGAGCAATACCCATTTTAATGGGTGAGGGCTTAAACAATAATTTTGGCATTTCGAAGTTCTTGTTCAATTTCTTGAATTTCCCAATCGTGACCGGTATGGCCAGCTTGACGTGAGGCATGCAACAACTGTAGCCGCTGGACGAGCTTATTGGGATTGTGCCAGTAGGTAACATCCACAAGGGGTTTTAATGGTTTAAATGTCACTCCCGAAGCGGACGACGAGTACTTTGACTGGTGGGAAACATTTTTGCAATGATGGTTTTATATTTTTGAGATATATTGGCATTCACTTGTTGCGTGGGATCATACTGTCTCTTATGGGCAAGGGTATCCAATAAAATGGATTTATATTTGTCAAGATCCTCTGACGTATAATCATGGGGAGAGGGGGTCCGAGAAAAGAGCAGCTTTAACAGTCCTGGCGTTAATTTATAGTTGATATTTTTAATCACAGCTTTAGTACGAGCAAATTTAATGGATGAATCGCCAATTTTAAAACTATCATCCTCATAGCGAACACCATACGTGGTATCTGTGTTTCCAATAAATAGATCGGTGAAATAGGGTTCCAATGTTGATCCATAATATTTTATTAAAATGGTTTTCAGTTGAGCTTTATGTTGAGGGGTGGCCAAGAGTTGTGAAAACGGAGACGCTCTGGAAGGGCAAGATGTTTCGACCATGGCCAAGGATTTCTTTTTTCGCAAAACCTCTGCAAGGGGTGCAGCCTTTTTTTGAGGCGTAAACACTTGTTCCTCCTCATCCTCAACTTCGCTAACACTAGTCAAATCCTCCTGTTCCTCTTCCTCTTCCTCAGGGTCCTCGTGCAGCGTCTGCGTGGCTTGTGAAACGGTGGGTAGCGTTTCAGATGGCTTGAAAGAGGGTTTCAACATGGCTTTTAGCGGAGGTGCTAAATGTTGTTGAATAAACAAAGCATGATTGGCACGTGATTGTTTCAATTGACGAAACTTTTGGCGAATAGTATTTTTTGCTCTAATAATATGCTTTTTCAATTGACTCTCTGCTAACGCCATGGTGTCTTGACAAATGACTTGCCGGGGAATGAGACAGGGCCTTAAATAGCAATAAAATGATCAAACCCTAAGCGATACCGTCCTTGGTTGAGTTCACTTTGTTTGTCAATCACTAAACAGGCATGACGTTGAGTGTTCCAGCACTTGGCACACAATTCTGTAAACATTTGAAAGGTCATATCCGGATTCACATGTTCATTATAAATGTGACGACTGGTCCTCTCGTCCTGACGAAATAAAACAATGACATTGGCATTAACACGAATCAACTGTTTGGACATTTTAGAATACGTTTGTCCAAGATAGAAGCAATCGATATGTTTGTGACGACCCATGCTGAAATAGCTTTGAATGATGCCTTGACGTTCAGTGGATACATCATCGAAAATCATGAGTGAATCAGGCTTTACCTCATCCGGTGAAATCACATTTTCTTGCATGGAAAATGTAAAATAACCCATATTCTCTTTTTGTAATCCAGACATGACTTGATCCAGAAACACGTAGAGGGGTTGGTAGAGAGATTTTGCAAGAATATATTTTGAAAACGCAGACCATTGGGCGCTGTGATGAGCGTTAGCAAAAGATTAGTCTTTCCACAACCGGAAGGCCCCACAATGATGCAGCGAATGGAAGATGGAAACAGTGAACCATGGCGTTGTTCACGTGATGTGGGACAGAGATGGGAAACCATGTCCCCCACGGGGAATGACTCTTGCTGCTTAATAATCTTCATGTCAACTAAGGCTTACACAGGCTAGCAGGCTGTCTATATACAGGACACCGAACCTTGTCATAGAAACAGTAGACTGGTACTACAGGTTGACGATGGATGTCTTTGGACGTGCGTTGATGGCCAAAGCTAGGCCTGTCCCCATACATGATCCTAAACAGGAAACAGATCCTGCTAATAAACACTATGTGGATAGGTCAGTAGTGCCACGCACAAAACAGGGAGATTATGACTTTAAGGGAAAGCGGTTAACCCATGTAAAACATCCTCAAGTGTCTACAGACGTTACTACGAAAAAGTATGTGGATAACAAAGTGTATGAGTTTTATGACAAAGTGCCCCAGCTTACGGTGAATGGGTATAGCGCTAATCACCATCGGATTATTCACGTGGAAGACCCACAAGACGAAGACGATGTTTGTACCAAGCGTTACATGACCTATGAAATGAAAAGGCTTTATAAATTTATTCCATCTGTATTTTTAGTGTATCTGACAAATGAAAAACCTGTGAATGACAGAAACCATTTACCGCTAGTCCATGATCAGCACTTGACCTATGTGCTTGCTTCGGGTTTAAGCCACTATCGATTACACTATGATGGAACCATTCACATCAAATATGCCATACCTGATGAGAACCATTTACAAATAAAGATAAATGGTCATAGGATATTGATCCATAACCATGAAATGGTCAATGCAGGTGACGAATTATCCCTTCATCTCATGTTGACATGGGATGAAAAGTAAGCGGGAAAAACCATAAACGATTTCCCACTTTATGTGGAATTGGAATATACAGCCATGAAATAACCATCAGACGTTAGTTGTGATTTAAACTTTCTTGTGAAAGGTTGTTGGTCATTATCATCATGGTGAAACAAAGGTATGCAGTGAGAAAGACTAAAAAAAGGACTTTGTCCTTGGCAAAGCCTGGGCTTACAACATTCGAGGACAAGCCCTTGCGAAAGAAAAAAAGAAAAAATAATGTATTGACCATAAGGAAAGCCCTTCGAGCAGCACAGAGACATGTTATTCCAAAACGTCGGCGACAGGTTTCAAACCAAGGGCGAGTGATTCCCGTCCCCAAACGAGCCGGATTTTTACCTGCATTATTTGCCGGTCTGGCTGCTCTAGGTTCACTTTTGGGCGGTGCCAGTGCAGTGGCGAAAACCATTAACGCCGCGCAGCAGGGCGAGCAACAACTCAAAGAAAGTCAGCGACACAATGAAACGATGGAAGCGATTGCCATGGGGGCTAGAAATGCCAATTTAAAGCCAGCCTTTTATCAACAAGGATTTGGGATTTCACCATTTCGAAATATTAAAAAAAAAAAAAAAAAAAAAAAACCTCAGCCATAGCGAGACATGCCCTGACGCATCAACAAGTGGAAAGCTATGCTAAACAACTAAAGCTTTCTCATTTTCGAGGTGTGTTTATGCGAAACCAATTACCCCCACGACCCTGGAAACAGGAATGTGCTGTTGTCAATTTGGATGATCACCGAGGACCAGGAACGCATTATGTAGCTTATGTCAAAGAGGGATCCATGGTATGGTACTTTGACAGTTTTGGGAATTTGCCCCCGCCCATGGAACTAGTGACCTATTTTGGAAACAGGATCAAGATATATTATAATGTGAAACGTGAGCAAACGTTTAACAGCCAACAGTGTGGACGTTTTGTGTTTAATTTTTTTATATAAGACGCAGCATAAGCAAAAACGCCACCAGTATGTCGGCAGAAAGTAAAACGTTTACACTGCATGGACGTGGACCTGAAGTCAGCCTAGACTTTTACCCGCCTATCGAATTGAGTGAAAAACCCTATGGTTTAGGACTTGTTTCTCTTGAAACGTACAATCGAATATACAACATACGTGAAAATGTGAACAACAAATTTTACTATGATGATTCTGTGCTCACCTTGAACTCTGGTGGATACACGATCGATGATATTTATGAACACATTTATGTGGTGTTGGTTAAAGTCATTTCTCGACGGAACGCGCAAGTTTGAACTTGTAGGAAATACCAACACTCATCGCTGCAGTATTTTCTCTACCTTCAACATTGACTTTAAAACACACCCCGATTCCATTGGCCCTTTACTAGGATTTAAACCACGTGTGTTGGAGCCCAACAAAAAACATGATTCGGACCATGAAGTGAAATTCATTGAGGACCATCATGTGTCGGTGACGTGTAATATTATTAGCCAAGTGTACACCAATCAAGAACCATCGCATTCGCTTTATGACTTTATTGTGACATCGCCTAATGGCTATATTATTCGTGAAAACCCTCCAGTGGTGCTTTTTCATTCTGTGGCTGTCGATAGTATTAGTAATATAACATTAAGACTGATCAATAGAGATCAACAACTCATTGATCTAGATTCTACCACACCAGTGACTTACAAGTTAGTGCTAAAGCCACTATGAAGTTTGTGTATAAAGCAACAACACCGTCTAGGAATGGTGTTAGTTGTTTGCCACGTGAATACACGTTAACATCTCAAGGCAAACAGATTTTACAGCATTTGGGTTACCACGTCAACCTTCATAATGAATTCTATCCTAGAGATAGCGAACCGCATCGAGGAACAACCAGGAGTGGTAAGAATTGATCTCCATTCCTATCAAGCTCAAACACCTGGACTCAATAACAATAATGAAATTCAATTTGTTATCAACAACCAAGATATTTACACCCTACCGCATGAAAGTGTCATTCAGATTGAAGGTCGGCTCACCAAAGCCGATGGCTCTACACCCACCACATCCAAGTTGGCCAACCATGGTTTGGCCTTTCTATTTTCTGAAGTGCGGTATGTCATTAACGATATCGTGGTGGATAGCACTCGAAATGTGGGCATTTCCAGTGTCATGAAACTATACCCCTCTTATAGTGAGGAAGAAGGTAAAACACTTTGCATGGCAGGTTGGTGTCCTGACTCGACCAATGATTGGATGGTACACACTGATGGGACCTTTACTGGATATTTACCTCTTACTGATTTTAGGCTTTGCCAAAGATCACCAACGCATTGTGGTCAACGCAAGGCAAGTGCTTTACCTAGTGAGAGACAGGAGTGATAATAATGCACTCAAGGGAGCCGACAATGCCCCCATCGATTCAAAAATTCAACTACAACGCTTGCTATGGAAAGTGCCCCATGTGAGCCTTGAAGATAGCAAAAAACTGGACATACTCAAAATGGTAAAGAGAGATATGCCTCTACCCATGGAATTTAGAAGCTGGGCACTCCATGAGTATCCGCTATGGCCCACCACCAACACAGACAGTTGGTCTGTAAAAACAGCTCGCTACACAGAGAGACCTCTCTACCTGATCGTGGGTTTTCAAACGAATCGCAAGTATCAACAAACCAAAGATGCCACGCAATTTGATCATCTGCAATTGAGAAATGCACGTCTTTTCCTCAACGGAGCCGTGTTTCCCTATGAAGGACTGGATTTGGATTTTTCAAAAAATAAGTTTGGCCCTCTGTACGACTTGTTTTCTAAATTTCGATGGTCGTATTATCAAAAAGAGAACGGCGCCATGCTACTACCCCAAGCGTTTAAGGCAAGAGCACCACTGATTGTCTTTGACTGTTCTTACCTGGAAGAGTCTGTCAAGCCATCCAATATCGACATTCGACTAGATTTTGAAACGCATGACAATGTACCAGCCAATACCACGGCCTACTGTTTGATTATTCATCACAAACAAGTCAACTATTATCCACTATCCAACCAAGTGACGAGTGTATAAATAACAGGTCATCCCACGTCAAGCCGCTCAGTCATGTCTTGCTTTAAAGCCTCAAGAGACGTTACATCCATGAATTTAAACTCTGAGGAACAACGTTTCAAGACTTTTGCCACATGGCCAGTGCCTTTCATAAACCCTCAAGCCTTGGCGGCCTCTGGATTCTACTATTTAAAAACAAGAGATGAAGTGACATGTGCCTTTTGTCCCATCATCATAGACCAATGGCAGGAGGGCGATGAGCCCATGCAGGAACATCAGCGCTGGTCACCCACCTGCCCCTACCTGTGTAGAATGAAAGTGGGAAATATACCCTGTCATTCAAGCTATCCCTCACTTGTGTCTCTGGGTGATGAAAAAAAAAAGTTACGATACATGTGGGCCGTATGGTATCCATGGTGCTTCGGTGAGCAGCTCACCATCAAAAACGCCTAGTTTAGAGACATTGGGACATCATCGGTGTTATGGACGTTACAAACACAAGAGACTATACTGTAGTATCAGTTGCTATCGTCCTTATCCTAAAATGAGAAAAGCCTGTAAGACGTGTTATGATAATAAAATGATGTAATTCTTAAATTCTTATTTTTTCATGTCCCCCTGTCCTACCCTAACCTTAATTTGAAACTAGCATGGCAGGTAAGTCCATGTCATGATCACACCTGATCGTCAGTCAGTCGACAGTTGAACTTGGTCCAGGCAAGCGTCAACATGTTGCGCACACTCATTGTGGATTGCCAAGGGTTTAAAATTGGTGACAACAAATTTATATTTAAACAAGTGGCCATTATCGATTGTACCACGTTTCGGATATCGCAAGCTACGCATTTATTATTTAAACCGCCCCATGCTTTTGATTTGTTGTGTGAAAAAGACTGTAAACAAACCCAGTGGATTGAAAATCATAGGCAACTAGACTGGAATCAGGGAACCATTTCCTATAAATATTTGGACGTGGTCATGAAAGCACACTTGTCCTCGGCCAATGTGGTATTTGTGAAAGGTAATGAAAAACGTCAATGGTTGCAACCATTTTTGGCGTCTTACTGTCAATGTATCGACCTCATGGAGTTGGGCTGCCCCTCCCTGCAAACGCTCATGGATACTTGTTCCTGTGGCAACATTACCCATACAGCCCTAGCCCATGTGTGGCAACTCTTTCATTGGTTAACCACCCATGCCTGTTGGGAGTTGTTGAACAAAATTATAACTCAAGATTTACCTGTGAATGACGCCAGTGAGATTTCTACAAGCGACGTGTAAACATCTACAGCACGTGATACCATGGAGAAAGGCAATGCTACGGACAAAGCCATCGGCAAGTTCTTTGCGTGCAAAAAGAAACTAGACAGTTTTACCAAAGACGAACTCTTGGCGCTGCCCAAGTCGTTCATTTATTATGTGGCCACCAACGCGGTCAAAGAAATCTGGCAACATATACCAAAATCATGGACTCAAGACCCTGTGTTGAGTGAATTGCAACCCTGTACGGATTACGATCACCATAAGCAAGTGGCCATGGCAAAAATACCGTCTATGCATCAGTGTGCGACTTGTCAGCTAGTGAAACTGTATCACGGTCATAAAAGTCCGTGTAAAGACTTTGTTGAATCATTCCACGGGTGTCATGGCGAGAAAAAGCAACAACAACAACAACAACAACAAACACAAACATCGTCCACAGAGGAGGAGGAAGACCAAACCTTTTTACCATCGATGGAAAAGGATATGCCAGACCTGTACTGGCAATGGCGTCATTGACAAAGTGATTCAATACCTACCTTTTGAAATCCATCTTCCAGGTTATCGTTTTTGCGGCCCTGGAACTCGTCTCGAAAAACGTTTACAACGTGGTGATGTACCCATTAATCTTTTGGATCAAGCATGCAAGGAACATGACCTTTCTTATCGCCATAGTCATCCTGGTTTAAGACATGTGGCAGATAAATTGTTATTAAAGAAAGCTAAACAACGTTTCACATCCATTGATGCCTCAGTGGGAGAAAGGATGGCAGCCCTGATTGCCATGAGTGCTATGAAAGGAAAGTTGATGATGCATGCACATAAACATTGAGGAGTGAGGAATTGGGATTTGTTTGTATTCTATTTTTCTTTTGTCAATTCACTATGACTATGAAATAAAAACAAAGGTTTGACAGAGCACGATGTTTTGTGTTTTTATTATTTATAAAAAACCATGATGTTGATGGCTGATTTCTCATTTTCACATTTCACACATTGCCATTTTTCTAATTTGCAATTTACAGTTATTGAAAACGTTCGTTTTGATGATATGGATTTTTCCATTTTGCTGATGACACTTTTTAAACAATGACCGTTTGAAGTTTTTGAATTTTCATATTTCACATATGGCCATTTCCAGTTTTTTTTAAATGTCCGTTTTAAGTTTTGCGTTTTTGGTGATATGGAAACATGGATTTTCCATTTTGCTGTTTTCACATTTTTCCATTTAGTGTATGTCGAAAGTTGAGATTTGACAGTGATGTTGATGCGAGTGCTTGTCCTAGATAATACTGCAATGTGCTGATGCGTGTTTGGAGAAACGTCGAGGTCTACGACTACTGCAGGTAAGACTGTTTTTACAAAAATAATTTCTATTGTCTGCCACATTTCAATGAAAAAACGAAACTATTTAAAACAAAATGAGTATATAAGTGACCATTTACCCCCTCCCCACCCACCCACCCTACCTCATCGTGTTTGCTCTGGTCAATCATACACACCAGTTTTCTCTCTCCACTCATACATTCACACCTGTCTTTGGGAACAAACACAACCACTTTATTTATTCCCAAAAGCACATTCTCGACATGCTCACTCATCCCAAAAGAACTTTTTAGTTTATCATTTACGTTACGAAAAATAATTAAATACTAGTTATTAAAGTTACTAAAAATCTTACTTATTTCATATTTACAAAAAACTCAACTTTGTACAGCGTTAAAAGAATCAAACTATTTACCAATCAAAAAATTTAAAAAATAAGATTGCATAGAACTTTTTAAAGAGCAAAAGGTCCAAGTGGATTGTCACTATTTACAAAATCTACTATTTACAATGACAGAAACCAATATTTACAAAATTCTAAATCTACAAGTTACAAAAAGCCATGTCCCATAAACGATTAAACAGTGAAATCACACCTACTCCTCGTTGCGATCATAACCCCAGGGCAGGCTAGTGAGCAGGTCATCAGCCCACACTCGCTTGTTATCCATGGAGGCGAGGGTGCGTTTTCTCTGTTCCACAAGATACAAATGATGGTTGCTGGATTGTATCCTGCACTGTGTATGAGACATAGCTTTGCCAGTGCGTAAAACCGCTAGATAGTCATCAACACGTAGCGATTTTACCACTGCCCTACCTACACCTTTTGCTCTTTTGGCTTCCTTACAGTCGAGTGTGCGATAAGCATACATTTTTGAGGCCAAACCTACGAATTCCGTCATAATGGAATCACCGCATTCATCTTTTAAAACGCCCATTTCCATCTTGTTTTTATGGGCAGCTGAAACACGTTGTCAGCGCTATAGCAAGAGGTGTCGAACCAGTCACTATGTTGCCTCATGACGTCATAGGGGATGCAGTGGCGAATGTGGTAAATGAATGAGTCCGTGTCCATATACAAAAGAGAGACGTCCTCAAAATGGCGTTTGGCAAACTCATAGTGGAATCGATACATGACCGATTTAGAAAAGTCTAAAATGACTTGACCCAAGTAAATGGGCTTATCCATGGTCACGCTGGTCTTACTCATTTCAATAGTAGCTAAATCCTCATCGATAATTTTGATCGATTTGAAATTTGGCTTGGCAATGTACCGCCGGGCACCCCACCGCCCCTCCCAGACATTCACCAATTTAATGTCACGGTATTTGCGGACATTCTCCATGGACTTGCCATAGATGCAGTTGTTCATTAATTTTAAAAAAATATTTCAAACTGCTGTGTTGCCATTTGTCGGTGCTCTGTGTTGAGTCGCATGTATGGCTCAAGCCATGCTTTTTGAGCAAAAGAAATACCCCTGTGGATTTTCTTCAACACCAAGCTTTGGGCGAGGCATTGCACCAACATTTGGATATGTAGCACATACCGATTTTTGTTGTAAAGTGTGCCCATGAGTTTTTCAATTTTCACTTTACTGTCAGGGGGAACCATTTGCTCAAGACAGAATGGGAAATCGGCATGTTCATCATACAAGGATGAGGGATATTCAATATCCACTTCTAGCACGTATCCACGGCCTGTTTCTTGGCTAGCCATGTTCACATCAAATTCTGACACTTGTTTCTCTGTCAGCCAAGCAAACTTCCCATAGGGCAAAGGCTGACTCATGGCGTAACCGTACAAATTATTCACGTCATAGTACATTAAGTACGAATCTGGTTTGTCTGGTGAATAATCAGGCATGTAGACATTGTTCGCTTCGGCATGGCGTTGGTTAAGTGACACAAAGCCGCCACGAATGCCCTTTACAAAAAATAGAACCATGTCTACGTCAGTGAGTAAATCCAAATCCACTTGAGTGTATTTCAAAGCGGCATCAAACGAGAGTCCAGGACTCGTGTAATAGTGAGCCGGGTCAAGACCGTAAATGTGTTGACACAAGTTACGGAATTTTTCAAACACATCAGTGAGCAGCAATACATCCAGTTTTAGGTAATGCAAAGCATATTCACTTAGCGTGTTCATGCCAAACACTCGCCAAACTTGACATGCATGTGCGTAGTCTTCATCGGAAACGGTACTGCGTGTTAGTTTGGAGTCAAATTTCTCTTGTGGTGGGAGTTTTCTTTGCTTTAACACGTCCCAGCTGTTGCAGAAATCATACGGGAATATACCTTTCCGAATGCACAACTGAAATTGCTCAGGATCATTAAAATGCATTCTAGTATTTTTTAATTCCTCCTCATTCAAGCCATTCACAAGTCTGTCTAGCGAGAATGCCATAAACTTAAAGGAATCCAAAAATCGAATGCTAAAGTCGCCCAACCACCATGTCAGGGCCGTAAAACGCTCATGGTTTTGGGGAATAATTGTAAACGAGCCCTTTTGACATGGCCCAATTCACGAATCAAAAACTGAATGTCATAATTCGCCAGATTGTGGAAAAAGACACCGATGAAACGAGGAGCTGGAAAGTTTAAGTTGCATTTGCTGTGCGCAGCTCCACGAAACTCCCCTGTAAAATGCGAGTGGTCTCTGACTTTTTCCTCTCTATTTAAAATAGGCTTTTCGCAAATATGGCATGTCGTGGCATGCTCATTCTGCTGCTGCTGTTCTGGAGATAGGCTCATGGGTACTGGGTGGTCCAGTAATTCCTGTACATCATGAGCCAACTTGACAAGTTCATCCAAGAACCATTAGGCACAATCTGGCCCCTCGAGGTATTTGTAAACGGATTGTGTGGGGTCATAAGCACACACCACATTAAATCCAATGGCAAAGGGTTCATGTTTTTGAATGGGTGTGGTTGAGCTGATGGTGGGATCTGGTTCACATCCCGCCATGGGTGTAGTGAGTGCTTCGAAATCTGCATATACCACATAGGGAACAGTGTCACGCTTATGAATGTCCTTAAACTTTAACACAGCATTCTCCCCTTGTGGCAATATCAATCTCACCGCTTCCTGAGAAACACAATCTACCCTATGACGTTCCAAAAGCGTAGGTGTTTTAAAATATTGCAAGCATCGATCACAAATATATTTTACACCAGCGTGCTTAGACACTTGTCTGCTTAGCAATCTACTCAAGCTTTTAATGAGGCAGTAGTGATTCACCTCTCCTACAGATAAATATAAAAGATGAATGTGGTGTCGTTTCGGTTCTTTTGTGGCATAAAGAGGACCCACAATCTCATCTCCATCAAGGCCATACACCATGAACGAAAAGTCCTGGTTGTCTTGTTCAAACCTATGGATCTCGGTTAAGTCCATAGGGAACGCCACTCGAGTTAAATTTAAAGTTTGTTTCAATTCATCAAACTTGGCCTTGTACTTTCCTGGTCTGTAACAATGCTGTTGTACTGGCTGCAAATACGCAGCCACAGACCACAGAAAGCAATCATTGTCATGGTTCTCAATATTCACCACTGCCTTTTACGAAGCTATTGCTGGCGGTGTTTTAATATAGCTAGACCCAGCATTTAACGGGTTGAAATGACAAATGTTGATTTGTAGATGGTGAATTTTGTCTAAGGCTAGACCACTCGGTCCTTGTTGCAGTTTATCAAATTTTGATATCAAGGCATTCACCACGTGGGTTTCATACCACTGTTCCAAATTATGGGCTATGAATAGCTCTTGCATTTTACTGCAAATATAAAATGTCTCTTTATGCTCCACGTCCTTCTTTTTATATATGAAATCGCACACCAGTTCTGTATTCACCTTTAAAGCCGTATGCAACCTTTGCACTGTGCGAATTTCAATTTTAAAAATTTCAAAACAAGATTCTAAAAATTCTTTGGGAATCAAACTTTTTCTAACATTGACCACACGACCAGAGCACACACGCGATTTGAAACAACTGTTTAGAGGTTCCCAAGTTAGGCTATCGGTAGCAGTAGCAAATGACATTATTTTAGAAAGAACACTCTCACCTGATTTTTCAGCTGTAGACTGCTTGACAATGGTCCCAAACACACACGTTCCTGGTTATTAACAGAGGTCAAGCGTTTTCCAACACTCTAAAAAGAAATAAAATAAACCACCATAAGTATATCCATTCCATATAGTTTATGCATTTCATAAACAAAACAAAATCAAACAGGTTATATATTTTAAAAAAATCTCACCTTCACGTGTAATGCTTTGCTATATTCCCGTCTCGTGGGCTAGTGTGGAAATAATTTCCTTTTCTAGTTGTCCGTTTTTCTCTCTTTCTTTAATATCGTTCTCACAGACACACGACAGGTAGGCTATACCGGTTATCTGCAAACAAATAAATAAATAAATAAAATCATTAATTACCTAATCAATAAATAATTGCATGTATTTACATAAAATCAATAAATATATAAATGAATAAATATATACCTACCCCACAACAAGGTTAAGTATTTTCCACCAACACCAAAACTGTTAAACAAGACCAGGAGTTTCATGCAACGCAATGTGTTCAAAGGTAGTCACCTAAGTGAGCGTGGAAATGATAACGACATATCTTTATATATGCTACGTTGCATGTATAATCTTTTTTTTTCCACGCTTTGAAGATTCTGTTATCAGGCACGTAGACAGCTAACGTTCAACGTGAACACCTGTGCCAGATCAAATTTCACGTCAACTTGCATTTTGTCACGTACGAAGCAAAACAGGATGTGACTTGTTAACAGTTATCGCGCGCGTGGACAGATAACACCCAAGCGAACACCTGTGGAAGATCAAATTTCACATGGACTTGCATTTTGTCACGTCCGAAGCAAGACAGGATGTCACTGGTTTAGCCTACATATGGTTTCACACAAGTTCACATGCATTTCGCACTTCCCTGCCACCACAATGGTCAGATTATTTCACCTTCAAGCGTCACCTGTTGTCAAGTCAGATCAACGCCATCCAATAAGCTCAAATGACATTCACCTCCTGCTCCTCGGCAAGTTTGTTTTCTGTACTCGCTTCGACCAACATAGAACCAAGTTCTCATCACCGTTTACACGTTAAAGGTAAAAAGTGTGAAAAAACGTACCCTCGCTCTGTCATACACCGACCCGTCGAAATATCGATTGATCTATTGAACACAGCCACCTTGGTCAGCGACAGGTTCGTTGAAACACACACACACCCAGCCGTATTGTCTCTCTCAACCACCACGCTTCATGGACATTATAAACAGGTAAAGAAAAATAAAACGTTTTTTCAACATGTATGGCGTTAGGCCCTTTGTGAATTATTTTGTGGGAAAAAAAATATCTACCACATTTGAAAGGGGGCGTTACCCCGAGTCCTAGGACACCTCGTACATGTCTCTAGCGTTATTGGTTCGTGACATATCGGCAAAAATCACAAAAAACACATGTTTACCCCCAAAATCGCGTTTCCCAAATTTTTTTAAAATTACAACGAGTGGTCCATAGCAAAGAGGACGTCACCCCAAGTCCTTGGACCCGTCGTACATGCCTCTAGCGTTATTGGTTCGTGAGATATCGGCAAAATCACAAAAAACACGTGTTTACCCCAAAATCGAGTTTCCAATTTTATTAAAAATTATAACGAGTGGTCTATAGCAAAGAAGACGTCAGTCCGAGTCTTTGGACCTGTCGAACACACCTCTAGCATGATTGGTTCGCGAGATATTAAAAAGCACATGACCTTTTAGTTTTGGTCGTTTAATTAAATTAAGAGCCTATAGGAAAGTAGGGGGCATCACTATGAGTGATAGTACACCCTGTATGTTCAAATCCCATGATTGGTTAGCGAGATATCAGGTTCGGGGCAAATACGAGGAGGGTTCAATAAGTTAGTGGACAGCTCCCGTGTTACCCCACTACTTACAAAACACATTTTTTTCTCTAGAGACTTGACATTTATTTTGGGGGTAGAGGGCATAGGGACCTTTCATTTACTTCAAACAAACCTTTTTGTAGAGTTCCTAGTTTCCAAAATATAGGAATTTCAAAATTCGAGTGTTTTCAAAAAACATAAAAAATAAAAAAGTTTCATTATAGAAAATAAAAGTCATAAAGACCATTCGTTTGAGCCATGGCACAACGTTCTATCATGTTTGGTTTTCAAACTATTGCCTATTTTCGAAAACAAAAATTTTCCAAAAAAATTCAAAAATATAACAAGTCGTCCATAGGAAAGAGGACGTCAGCCGGAGTCCAATGACACCTCATTTGTCAAAATCGGACCATGCGTTCGAGAAATATTTAACATGACTGAGGCTTAGTAGTGGGGCAAGGAGGGTTCTGGAGCGGCCTAGAAGCACCACTACTCCACTACTAATACACTTACCTCTTACTCATTTTGTATTCTGAGTAAAACTCATTAATTGTGTATAAAAACACGCTCTGTTCACCCTTGCAAGAAACAGTACAAACTGTCGTCACGTAGTGATCCTACTTAGTGAGATTCTTAATTTCACCGCTAGATGGAACATCAGATAGCTGGAGCTGCCATAACGCAAACGAGGTTCGTGCTCGGTGGTTAGCCCAGTAATTTTATGTTAGAGAGATGCCAAAAGTGGGAATAATCAATGTAAAGCTAATTTTTGCACAGTGGTCCTATTTGATGTACTTAACAACATATTAAAAGTCCCCAACATTCCTAGCTCTGCTTCCTTGAATTCCAGGCCCTGGAACTTCTGGAGTCCTGGAAAAGTACATGATCTCACTGGAATTGGCATTTAATGCGAACGTTTGTACCAAAATCGACCGAAGATGTCCCAAATTAAAGAAGAAGGATAGAGCTACATTTTGAAGTAGTAAATGCATATCCTATTATATCCGCCGCCGCAGGAAGCGCCAAATGGTGGGATTTTTTTAAAATAGTTCGCATTTCCATCTCTTATGTTAGTGTTATGGTGGGCGGTTTAATATGGCAGATAACACTAAAATGCGTTAAATAAACCTTTTAGGGAATACATTTTTCTTACTGCAACCCCTCCCCCACCATTAGAAGCTCGCTAGCATTTATTACACTATCACAAATATTATGATCATACTTTCTCCTGCCGTTTATTTAATTCTAAAGAGATTATTTTTATTTCATCAATTATTATGTGCGTTATTTTACACTATTTCATATATTTAAATACCGTCCAGCCTACGTTAAAACATAAAGACCAGCGTTCCTTTTTTACTTTTATGGTAATAGTCGGTTTCATGAATTGCTAATGTATTTACTTATATTTGTAGGAAAAACTACACTCGGAAGAGCTCTATTTCGAAGGATTTTAAAAGAAAAGAAACTAACTTCAACGACGAAGATAGAGGATAAGAGCCCTCGTCTTCAGGCCTCTTTGAAGCCACATCATTTTAACTGACTCTTTCTACTGTGGCGAGAAGGTTTTACTCAGAAGAGAGACTAAAAAGAAGTCAAATACCGCAAAATCATTCATGAAGTTGAAACCAAAGAGATAAAACAAAAGAAACATTGATCAAGCGATAAGGAAGTATTCTTGGGGAGAAGTAGTGAAGGCAAGAGTTGAAAGTGCAATGGACTTGGTAGCAGAGGGCAATAATACTATCACCATTGCCAGCTGTCTTTCTTTACTTTAGGTAATAATAAAAATGTATAGGCGTAGTGTAATTCTACTAGTGACTTTATAACTAAATATTATTTATTTAGAAAAAGAACTTTGAAATATTCGCGTATTATAAGACAAATTCTACACACACCCAAAGTACACGTGGCTACATGACAGCCTACTGACTGTGCTTTGCTTACCGCGTGTTAAATATTTTAGTTTAGGAAGCGACATGGAGAGCAGCCGGAGCTCAGGGAGGCCCCCGGACGCCATTGACAGACTTTGAAAATTCATTGAGGAATGCGAAGACTGTCAGTTTTCTCTGTTGTAATTCTTATGCTCCGAGCAGGGATGAATGATCAAGTCGTTTTCAATATGTATGATGTCCTTTTATTTATCAAATTAAACAGCAAGTATCATCAAAGAGGCGCCTGGCAAACAAAGAAATAATACAATAATGGTTTACACTCTCAGTTACAAACTTCTTCTATTATTATGAGCATTTTGTAAACTTAAGGTGTGCTTCTATACAACATAATAACCTCGTTCAAATACAAGTTGAAAAATACATATTACAGTAGATAAGTCGACAATATCATACCTTTTGACTCTACAGCATAACACATGTTTATGAGTTATCAAAAACTTCCATACATTCAATATAGATACAATTTTGATGGCTGATGGCTTCAGATTTCACAGACAATATCTTACACACACATTGCGCCATTAGCTGTATATCTCCTTCTGGTTTAAAACAATTGCCAACTTATAAAAGTAAAATACATTTATAATCACATTGTTGCCAACTTAGATTTACAGTAGAGGTTATAGTCAGTTGTAAACATAATTAAATTCCAACACTCCTCCTTAATTATTTTACAACGAAGCCATTCAAAGAATTTTCTATTGAGGGGTTTGGTCAGGATATCAGCAAGTTGCTTGGAGCTCTCGACATGTTTGAGAGCAACAGTTTTGCCCACGTGTTCCTGGATGAATTTGCGTGGAATCTCTATATGTTTCTTTCCTTTCGTAGTCTTCCCCTCGTGTGCATTGTGCAGCATGTGGATTGCTGACTGGTTGTCAACAAACAGCGTGACTGGTTTGTCTGACTTCAAAATTTCGAGTTCAAGTCCAATTCTCTTGATCCAGCTGATGTCATCTATCGATGAGACAACTGCTCGGTATTCTGCTTCTGCTGTTGACGTAGCAACGAGTCGCTGCTTCTGTGTGTACCAAATGATTGGTCCTCCTCTCAACAGTAGAACACCGCTTGTTGAGTGCCCTGTTACGGTGTCCCCACCGTAGTCTGAATCTGTATATGTCACAAGTTTGTCGTCTCCATTGAAGAAAGTTCCATAGTCTGGAGTTCCCTTCAAATACTGAAATACCTTCTTCACCATTTTCCAGTGGCTCTGCATGGTTTTGCCGTTGAAGCGGCTCAAGTAGTTCACTGCGTAGCAGATATCCGGTCGGGATATTGTAGCCAGGTAGAGTAGACTTCCCATTGCTTCTCGATATGGAGTTGTAGGTGGCGCTGGTCTGTCGTTGATTCGATCTTCTTCGTTTGTCACCATTCCTTTCTCCATGGGTGTTGAACTTGGGTTGCAAGTGTCGAACCGAAAACGATTGATGATCTTTCTGGTGTATCCAGGCTGGTTCACAAAAATTCCTTCATTCTCTATTCTGACTTCCATGCCTAGGTACGTGAATTGCTTCTGAACTGATCGTTGGTAAGAGATTTCAAATTCCCGATTTATGACATCCAAGACTTCAAAGATTTCTTCTTCATTATATCCAGCGATGAGCCCGTCGTCGACGAAAACAGCCATCATCAAAGTTCTCTTCTCGTTATAGTAAATGCAGGGGTCATCGTCGGTGTTTACTAGTCCAAGTTTCTCCTCAAGAAAATCTGAGATTTTCTCATTCCACTTTCTTGGTGCTTGCTTTAGTCCATATATGCTTTTCATTAGTTTGCAGACTCTGCCAGTACCATCTTCAAATCCTTCAGGTTGATAGATGTACAAGTTCTCCTCCAAGTCTCCGTGCAAGAAGGCTGTCTTCACATCAAAAGGAACAAGTTTCATCTTCTCAATAGCGGCATGACTGAGAATCAGTCTAATTGAAGCATGGTTTGCTACTGAACTAAACGTTTCTGAATAGTCAACTCCTTCTTCCTGCTCAAAGCCACGTGCTACCAGTCGTGCATTCATTCTCCCATCAGGCTTCTCTCTTAACACCCAGCGGCAGGTCAGGGGTCGAACTGCTTCTGGACATTTCACTAATTTCCAAGTTTCCATTTTCTGTAAGGATTCGAATTCTTCTGTCATGGCTTTCAGCCACTTGGCATCATTCAACGCTTTGGTAATAGAGATATCTTGGATTTCTCCTATCGTGGCTAAGTTGGCACTCTTTCCTCCCCGGAGGTAGCCCATGACGTAGTCTGATAGTTTGGCAGGTAGCTGAATATTTTGACGATTGCGTAGTCTTGGTCTTCTTGGTTGTTCATCTTCTTCTCTGGCTTCATATCTTTCTTCGTTTCTATCTTGCCTCAGGTCTATGCTGTCTTCATACTCATCTTCTTCAATCAACACGTTCTCGTTCACGGCCATTTCAACATCTGTCAGGTTTCGCTCATCTTTTTCTCCTTCATTAAACACGACGTCGTCTGAACTTACAACATCATGTTCTTCAGGCAGATATACTCTGTAGGATGGAGAGTCTATGTCGTATCCAACAAATATACCTTTCCTTGACTTCTTGTCAAGCTTGCTTCTCTTGTGGTTGGGAGTCAAAACGTAGCAGTCGCATCCGAAGGTTTTCAGTTTGTTCATGTTGACCTGCCGTCCAAACCATAGGTTGGCTGGACTCTTTCCTTTGACCGAACTTGTGCCAGTCTGGTTGATCGTGAACACAGAATAGTTCACTGCTTCTGCCCACAAATTGTCCTTCAGGTTTCGTGCATGAATTGCTGTCCTTGCTGACTCTACAATTGTTCTCATTTCACGTTCCACTCTTCCGTTCTGTTCTGGGGTGTAAGCTGTTGAAAAAGTGTGAAAGACACCTAGCTCCTCCAGCAGCTTACGTGTGTTGGCATTCTTGATCTCAGTTCCATTATCTGATCGTAGAATTTTCACTTTTCTTCCGAATTGGTTTTCCACCAGCTTCATGAAAACATGCAGTTTGGCTGCGGCTTCGTCCTTCGTCTTCAAGAAGTATACTGTTCGGAAATGTGAAAAATCATCCTTGAAAAGCAAGAAGTATTTTGCTCCTCCTAGCGATGGTGCCGCCATCTCTCCAATATCTACATGGACCAGATCCAATGGTTAGGTAGCAACCTTCTCGTTCAGTGGGTGAGATACCCGATGTTGTTTACCGTAGGTGCATCCTTCGCAGACTCTCTCGTTCCAATCATCAACGTATGAAATGCCATTCCTCTCCAAAGCATCCTTCACATACTTCAGGTTTTGGTGTGCGAGCCTCTCGTGCCAGGTTACGATCGAGGTGGCTATCATACAGGCTTCAGACTTCTCTTGGCGTAGCATCATTCTGTACAGGTTACCTTCTGTAACGGCCATGGCCACAATTTCACGATGATCAGACGTTTAAAATATTGACTTATCTTTGTTTGCAGTTTGGACATAACCTCTGTCGAGTATCTGACTGACAGATATCAAATCGTAGTTGAGCCTAGGCACGTAAAGCACGTCCTCCAGGATGACCTTGTGCCATTCTGTTCCGTTGAACGCCTCAAGTTGAACGTTACCGATACTAACGCCCTCTAGTACAGTCGCATCTCCGATGACAATAGGAGATGGAGTTTCCAACTCAATCAATTTGACGAACCAGTTCCTGTGTGATGTCATATGTTGTGTAGCTCCACAGTCCTGGTACCAATGATTTCATGTGTTACATTTCGAATTGAGACTGTTCAGCTCTGCAGTTGACAGTCCCACTGACGCTAGCGCGCGGTATGGGCGACTCGTGCTCTTCTGTTCACTCCGTTCTGACCTTTACTTTCCATTTTTGTTGTCATCCTTCTTAGTACAGTCTCTTGCGAAGTGACCTTTCTGTCCACACACATGAAGGGTAGTTTTCTTCACAAAAGGCAATATATTTGGCGCAGGGTTTGTTTCTGCAGTGTTTCTTCACATGTCCTTTCTGTCAACACTTAAAGCAGCTGACTAGCGCGCTTCCACCGTGTCTGTTGCTATTGTTGTGAGCAGACTGATTTCCAGTTTTCTTCTCCTTTGCGACGAGTGTATTGACTGCAGTTGCTTCACTTTCCTTTTTACCTTCATTGAACCGATCCTCTTCCAGCCTCAATCTTTCAATGAGTGTTTCAATAGTTTTGTCGGCTCCTGTCACATTGTCCCAGGCTGTTCTGAAATGGTGCAGCTTAGGTGGTAGCATACTCAGCATTCGTGTCATGATCCAACTGTCTTTCACCCTGTCGTCATCTGATGACAGGTCTTCGGCTATCTATTGAATCTCCAAGCAATTCTCAACAGCTGATTTTTGGCTGTCAAAAACATAACCAATAAAATTCCTTTGCAAACCCTCAACAGTAATACGGTATCAGACTTTTTACCATAAACATTTTCTAGCTTATCTAACATTTGTTTTGCAGTTTGGCATTTGACTAGCTCTTTCGCTATGGTATATTACTACTGACATTTAAACCTATAAGCGCTTGAGCTTCTACATCTTTCTTTATCCAATTACGTACAGGATCGGAGTTTGTACCTGATGGTTTGACAGTCAAACCAGTTGCAATATCAAAACATTATTTTGTTCTCATAGCTAAATTAATTTTGAAACGCCAAGAATCATAATTGACATTTCCATGCAAATCTTCTGTCAAAGTTTCTAAATGAACCTTTACTGTATCCATGACAAAATTAAGTTTCAAAAATATGACAAATTTACAAAAGTTTCCTTTGCGAAACTTTCTATTTCTATACTATCTATTTTCAAATAGTTTTATCAATTTGCTCTAACTCGTATATAGGCTACTTGACTGACATTTTGAGGTTAGATTGACTTAGCTGATGTTTCTCGAGCTGACGATGAGGTAGACGTCCTCTTCGACGGGGCTGACTTTGTATGCGATGATTGACGTGGACTTTCTCGGCTGACTGGTCTGGCCTGACGACTTCTGACTTGGACGACGACGACTGACTCGGCTGACTTTTTCTCGACGTCCAAATTGTTTCCCGTAATGCTCGGCGTGGCTGACGTATGAGCGGTATCTGGGCCGATAACCTGTTGTAATTCTTATTCTCCGATCAGGGATGAATGATCAAGTCGTTTGCATTACCGTATGTATGACGTCCTTTTATTTATCAAATTAAACAGCAAGTATCATCAAAAAGGTGCCTGGCAAACAAAGACATAATGCAATAATGGTTTACACTCTCAGTTACAAACTTCTTATATTATTATGAATATTTTGTAAACTTAAGGTGTGCTTCCATACAACATATAACCTCATTCAAATACAAGTTGAAAAATACATACCGTATTAGATAAGTCGACAATATCATACCTTTTGACTCTACAGCATAACACATGTTTATGAGTTATCAAAAACTTTCCTACATTCAATATACAGTAGATACAATTTTGATGGCTGATGGCTTCAGATTTCACAGACGATATCTTACACATACATTCCGCCATTAGCTGTACATCTCCTTCTGGTTTAAAACAATTGCCAACTTATAAAAGTAAAATATATTTTTGATCACATTGTTGCCAACTTAGATTTACAGTAAAGGTTATAGTCAGTTGTAAACATAATTCAATTTCAACATTCTCTCAATGAACTAATAGAGAAGATGAGCTCGTTTCTATCTGAAAATTCCGAAGTAGAACCCTACACCCGCAAACGATTGAAATAAATACTACTTGGAACATCTATATTTTATACCGATATCCCAGGTCCATCACACACTAGTAAATTTTACGGGTATGGCCGGTCCCATACTGTACGACAGTTGGTAGGCCTACCGCGAACGGAAAGGTTGCGTCGAAGAGGAGAGATGCGTGTTATCCAAGCGGCTCCTGACATAATTCCTTTATTAGAGTGCTGTGTTTGTTTACTAACAGTTATTCTACCACGGATGCACAAGCCATGTTGAAGGATTCAACTGTGCCCGAAACACTCGTCGAGTTCCTTCAAAAAATTATCAATCAAACCAAATCATATATGCCTATATTACTTCAGTAGTATAAATCCCTCCTGCGGCGCTCACAAGCGACCGATCGTGAAAAATGAGCATTCAAATTAAAAAGAATATACCGGTACATTACCAGTGAGGTATTGCACTCTAATTTCATGAATATCTATAATTTCTTTAAAAAATGACTTTTAAAAAACTGTACGAAGTGTGCGATTTGTATATACTGTTGCTGCAAGAAGATACGCTCCATAATTGCTGTCCACTTCACATTTTGGCTGCTGTGACGCCTGCTTCATTTCATTTTAACATTCTGAGGTCTTTCCTTTATCATTTTGCATGGAATTCAGAAACAGTAGTTGAAAGGAATGAGTAGACTACTCAAATCGTATAATTTCATAAATATCGAATAACCGGGGAGTGTTACGGCTAAGCTGTCAATCAATTGACTCAGCACACAAATGACATTAGCAGTGGCGAATTGCATTCTAATTACATAAACATCAATTGTTGTAAGAAGAGTGTGATTTTCAGAAATGTTAACTTCAAGGTCGTTAACATTTGACATCGTTCCGTATTGACGAGATTAAGTGAAAAGATATATAATTACCCTTGTACTTTAGGTCCGCCTAGTCAATACTTTTATTAAAATGTAATCATAGATCACATATATTCTAAATTACAAGGACATGTTTCGAGATCCTAACATAAAATGATCTCTTCATCAGCTTACAAGGTGACGGGCCTAACATTCATAAAATTGCTCCATTGAATGAAAACATATTAAAAAGGGGAAAGATGGCATGAAATGACAATGCAATGAATGAAGCACGAAAACATAGGGGCTTGATATAAAAAACACCATATATCAACACACTCAAAACAGAATTTAAAACATTAAAAACACTGAAAGCTATGATAACTTGTCACAGTTCATTAAAAACTATATAGATAGATAGATAGATAGCTTTATTAATTCCATTTGATCAAATATATGTATACAATACATTTTTGATATAGGACACGTCAGAATTTACATCTATAAAATAAAAGTACTAATAGGTATATACAGTAATACTAATACTATAACTATTTATAACTTATTATAATAACAGATCTTAAGGGATATAATCTTATTGGACAACTATTTACAACTTACTCTATTATCATAATATGAAAACTTAATTCTATAAATACAACAACTTACAGCTAGGTATTACAATTAAAATAGAAAAGTAAAATATAATTATAGATTTCATCGTTTCTATACACTAAAATATTCAACTACAGAGTAAAACAATGGCACTGCAGATAAGCTTTCAACATTCTATCAAAGGTTTTAATTTTTGGGGCAAGTTTTATATACTGGGGTAGTTTATTGTATAATTTAACTCCTGTGTGATAAGTTCCTTTTTGATATATGCTTGTGTGTGTGTGTGTGTTTGTGTGTGTGTGTGTGTTTGTGTGTGTGTGTGTGTGTGTGTGTGTGTGTGTGTGAAATATGAATGTTTTGATTTTGTCTTGTGTTATGCCTATGAACATCATTGTTTGTTTTAAGAAAAACGTCCTTATTAATTAAATTCTTTTTACAAAACATAATACTTTCAAAGATATATATATATATATATATATATACAGGGCAGAGGGAGAATGTTTAAATCTTTAAACAGAGGTCTACATGATTCTCTAGTGTTTACATTTGCCGTAATTCTAATCGCCCACTTTTGTATCCTAAACGTGCTTAGTACATCTGGCGACATATCCCTTAATATGACGCCATATCTTAAGTATGAATGGAAATAAGCAAAATAAGTATTTCTTAATGTGTGCATGCTAGTGCAGGTTTTCAAAATACGTAACGCAAAGCACATCGAGTTCAGTTTAGTATTCAGATATTGTATATGTTTATTCCATTTCAAGTCATGTTGTATCCATAGTCCTAAATACTTTGTTTCTGGTTTATTTTCTATTTGATGACTATTTAATGTTACATTGGGCTTCGCAGGATTCCTATTCTGTATAGTGTGGAAATTTATAAATACTATTTTTTTTAATAGTTGATTATGAGGCGATTATCTTGTGACCATTTGGTTAACTCTCCTGTAACGGAGTCAGCCGACTGCTGTATGTCCTGTTTAGTTTCACCTTCTATTACGAGTGTTGTATCGTCCGCAAACAAAATTTTCTTATGTGAATGAACGTTCTGTGTTATATCATTGATATATAGAAGGAAGAGTAGTGGGCCCAAAACCGATCCCTGGGGTACTCCAAATTTAATAATTCCTCATTGGACAATGTTTCATTAAGTAATTTGGTTCCATCATCCTTGCGTCTCAAGCTTACTATTTGTTTACGCCTTGTTAAGTAAGACTCTATCCATTTATTAGCTAAACCTCTAATGCCATATTGATTTAGTTTTGTAAGGAGGATTTTATGGTCAACAACATCAAATGCTTTCGATAAATCCAAGAATAGGCCAGTTACATGTTCCTTATTGTCAATTAATTTCAGTATACTATTAATACATTCATAAATTGCTGTCTGTGTAGATTTTTCCGTTCTGAATCCATGTTGTGAGTTTGATAATATTTTTTTTCTATAAAACTTATCAGTCTCCTATACATGATTTTTTCCACAATTTTTGCGATACCAGTTGGTAAGGTAATAGGACGATAGTTATCTAATTCATCTTTTGAACCGTTTTTGTGCACTGGAATTACATTTGATAATTTCAAAATATCTGGGTAAGTTCCTGAGAGAAGTGAACTGTTTATTAAGTGTGTAAGTGGATTTATTATATTTTCTGCACATTTCTTTAAAATTGCATCAATGCTATCAATGCCAGCACAAAATTTATTTTTAGCTCTTTTATAACTATTCTTACCTCTTCACTTGTGACATGATTTATAAATAAAGAATCACTACATATATTTATTTTATTATTAGAATTTAGTGTATTTACCTGTGATTTATTTAATAATTTTTGTGGAATTTCCAGAAAATAGTCATTGAAAGTGTTTGCTATTTCCTCTGGATTATTTATCACTTTATTATTTCTGGTCAGTGTAATGTTCCTTTGTATTTTAGCAGATTTTCCAGTTTCTTTCTTTATCACGGACCACATAGCCCTGTTTTCATTAGATGATTGGGAAATAAAATTAACATTATGCATTTTCTTTGCTAGTCTTATTATCTTATTTAATATGCTAGTGTATTTTTTGTAGTATAAATTGAATTCAGGTGTTGTGTGGTATTGTTTATATAATTTGTGAAGAAATTTCTTTCTTTGACATGAATTTACAATCCCTGTTGTTATCCAATTGTTAGTTTTGTTATTTTGAACAGTTCTTTGTCTAAAGGGGAATGCTGTTTCAAAATAGTGTTTTAGGGTACTGTTAAATGCATTAAATTTATCATTTACATTTTCTAGTTTATACATTTCTGACCATGTTTCCTCATTTAATAAGTCATTGAAATATGTAACATTTGTTTCAGTGAATGACCTGCACTTTGATTTTACTCCATTATCATTATTATTGATTGTTTCGGGTACTTCAAAACTCAGTATTTGTCCATGGTGGTCACTAAAACCCGGACAATAGACTTCTATTGAATGGTGATATTTATCTGTATTTTAAAATAATGATCAAGAGTGGTTTTACTAAATTTTGTTATCCTTGTTGGGGTATTTACTGTAGGTTTCAGTCCATAGGAAATTAGTAACTGTGTTAATAATTCACAATTTCTATCAAATTTTAAGAAATCCACATTCACATCCCCACAAATTATTATATCGAAATTTACTGTGCTCATGTTATTGAGTAACAATTCTAATTTATCTATAAATAAAGGAAACTTTCCTGACGGAGAACGGTATACGCATACAATTATTAACTTAAACTGCTGTATTTTTACGGCAGAGAATTCAAAATCCTGTTCCATAATTAGATAATCATAAGCTGTTAACTGTTCATGATCTAAATTATTTCTTAGGTAGATACAAGTACCACCATGGCTAATATTAGTTCTAGAGTATTTACTAGCTTGTATAAACCCTGGGAATTGAATTAATTCGAGTTGTTCCCCTTTCAGCCAATGTTCTGAAATACATAGTGCATTTAAATGGCATGTAAAATTCACTGTCTCTTCTTGAAGCAGTTGCTTAATGTTATGACCACCGAAAAGTTTCTTTAGTGTCCAAACTGTGGTCAATTAAAATTCTTGATGGTTATAAAATCTTGAAAATATGTGTTGTATGATATATCACAGTTCCCAAATACTTCGGCAGCCCTTATTCAGATGTATCATTTTCCAAATATAATTGGGAAAAAATGGGCCAGTATAATAAGCCAGAATCATAGATGTTGTAGTGAAAGTGATTTTCTTAAATATGCCGAATGTATGTCCTGAACGTGCCATAGAGTGGAGTGTGCGATTTACAAATACTCTTGCTGTAGGAAAATACGCGACATCATTGCTGCTCAGTTCGCATTTTGGCTGTAGGGACGCCTGTAACGTAAATAATGGTCTATAATCATTTGGTTCAAATAAAAACATAACAACCTTTCGCCTTAAGTCTCTTATTATTAACCTATTGGGGAAAATGTGTCTTATGAACATGCGAGATTTCTCACACGAGTCCGTTAGCTTTAATTTTTTTTATTGTTCCAGGATATTATATCATGCCACGTGAGATACCGTACATAAAACGAAGAGGCCATGTGGATGTCAACAAAGAAGAGCAAAAATTAAGAAAAATGAATCACTATCAATATTATGCGGATCCATGCTGCAATATGTAAAGAGACCGTATGAGGCCCAGGATTCATCCAAAGACACAGTTCCTCAGTCACTAATTGATGAGGCTAATTTGTCTGATGCTAGTATGAATTCAGCAGAGGAGGAAGTTGAAATAGAAGAAAATAAAGCAGAAGAACAAGGGAAGGAAATTGACGAATTTGTAGCAGAAGAGTGGACTGATAATGACTCTAACCATGATACTGAAAATGAAAATGAGCTTAAGGGAAAACATTGGAATATTTTAGATGATGCTTCTTATTGGAATGTACCAATTCCAGATCATTTGCGGGTTCTAATCATCAAAAGAGGAAGTGCTTCATTCCAGAACTGTGACAGAATTGTGACAAGGCAAGATCTAAAAGCAAAAGGAGATGTTCGCCAGCTATCAAAAGAGTGGTTTTACAAGGTGTTGCCAAATGGTGAGAAAGTGTTTCGAACATTGATGGTTTATTCTCTCGTCAGTGAGAAATTATATTGTTTTTGCTGCCGACTCTTTACCGTTAATGCTACAGACAGGACATCCAAATTTGTGACTGGGTTTCAGACGTGGTGGAAACTGAGCCCAAAAGTGCATAATCATGAGACATCCGAAGAGCACTTACATTGCTTTGAAAAATGGAGAACGTTGGCAGCAGGGCTTATTTAGACAGAACAAAACAATTGACGCTGAAAATATTGCTTTGATGGACCTTAGCCTCCAATAATAGAAAGCCTACTAAATCGCGGCGTTCTCTGCAACAACAGTGTCCTCCTAGCAGTGCGCGTATTGACCACTGCAGCGCTGATTCCCCACCCAACATTAGCATGTAATGGCATTGCTATCGCAAGGTAATACCAGCTTAAACTAATATATAGACTATGTTTGCAGTACATGAACATACGTTGTTGAGTAGAATGGAGTAAAATATAAGTGATGTTCATCTTTTACTAGTAGGAGTTCGTTTCGTCTTCGGATTTCCCTTATATTGCACGCACAACTAACGAAACTAATGTCTGATTTGCACAAGAGTACTGTACGGTTGCACTGAATACTTTTACTGGCGTCCAATAGACCTAGGGGTTCAGTGAAAAGGAACGACTTTAACAATTTTTCTTGATTCTCTTTTCTCATAATTTGTTCTTCTTCTCAAGAAGTAGTCACGGCGAAACTCATCTGTCATGTCATTGGTGTAGTTGGTGACAGAGGGACGCAGAAACTTCTGCAATATTAACTTGCTCAATTCCTCAGGGTGATCACTCACTCCACACTGTAGAATAGGTGTTTTAGCAACATGTGGCAACAGTAATGTGGTTAATGTTTGTGCTATTCTTGGACTGCCCAGCGTAACCGATATCATTTCGTCCATTACTTCTTCTAGTCTCATCAGCAGCGAAACAAAACCTGGCTTAGGATATCGGAGACCTCCTCTGTCTTTGAATTTTATAAGTGGCATCACTGGGGATTGACTCTGGATACTACTAATTTTATCAAGGCACTCTTGACATGATATATGGTCTTCGACAGTTCGTACCAAATACCCTCCAATATAGGCCATTGCAGCACTCGTCATAGAAACACATGGCACCCCCTTCAGCTTCATTTGCGATGCTTGCTAATTGTGTTTGAAATTTTCTTGCTAAATCTGTATTCGTTGTTGCCGATTGATCTGCATGAATCGTTGTGCTCGTGCGTCTCCCGGTTGAGTTACTTGTTACCATCCAGTCACTACAGACAGATTCAGGTGTTACATTTCCCGTGAGAGATGCACTTACGAGTCCAGTAGTCAGAATTGTATGCAGGGCCTGTGTAACACTTGCAGCGTTGGTTTGGTCGTTGCTACCTCCAAACTGTCTGATGCAACTGAACAAGCTTTCTACTTCATCAGAAGAAAACTTCCTGGTTAATAGGAAATGAAAGCCATTTTCAAGCAGGTACTTGACACAGAGTATGGCAGATTTTGTCGTCAGACAAACTGCTTCATAAGTTTCTTTACTTACGGATTCCACCGGACTTGCTGATGCTTTCTTCCAGAGTTCCAGATAGGGAATGAAGTCGTTCTCCATCCATTCGAGTCTTTCATCGTCAACTGAGAAGAAATGCATTGCGTCTTCATTCCTCGAGTGTATATGCTGCAAAGTGTTCTTAACATTGAGGTTGGTGAACCATCTGTTAACTAGCTTCAAGAACTCGATAGTGCCTTCGGCATCCTGAAATTCTTTTATTCCGAACTGAGACCCATATTGCCTCAAGAACTCAAGGGCTGAAATGACATCCGAAGAGAAAATATCGACAGCTCTGCCCACATGCATTTTCTCAAAGGTTGTCGGGTAGATATGTTTGTGTGTCAGTCTTCTAACTAGTTTCACTTTCAAATCCTTTTGCAGGTCGTACAACTTTCTGATGAACCAACCAGATATGGGTTTCCCATCCTTAACTAACTGCTTCTTCACGTCTAGCAATGCATTCCTTAAATTTTTCAATATATGACATTGGTCATAAGACAGAAATAAATTGCGTGAACTGTCCAAGGGATGTGGCACGACAGGTAGAGGTGTGCTACCCCCAGAAAGTAAGCGGAATAATTTCACATTTGTAGAATGATTATCTGCCACCACACGTACAACAATAAATGATGCCTTTTCCACTTTATCAATAACTTCAATAGTAAGTTGATTAAGTACTTCAGCTTCTAGGTCTCGAGTAAAAAAGTATCTCACGGGAATTTTAAAATGCGAAGCAAGTCCAACGAACACAAAGCACCGCAGTTTTGTTGCGATTTCTTTTTCTAGGCCTAAATCTTTTCCTGTCCACCCATTGACATAAGTCCCTGTACTTCATCAGCTGCTTTACAGTAAAGAGCGCGTGGTTGGATAGCCATCTCATCTACAATAACTGAGCCAAATGTATTTATTCCCTCAGTAAATTTTGCTTCTTCGTGGAGTCTCTTCACTATTAAACTTGACACCATTACACCAGTAGTGCTTCCAACATAACGTTTGATGGTAGATTTAGAAGGCAAGCTTAACAGTTCGCTACTTCGTATGAATCGGTAACCTGCCGGGGACTTACTGTGCCAGATAATGCAATACCTGATAGTTGAGTCACTCCATCTAGGCTTCTTCTGTAGAAATACTTTAAGCTGTTCTTGTAGAAATATTGCTTTTAAATTTCCTTCAGCACTCGAAACCTCAATTGCGTCCAAATTATAGTCAACCATATTTCTCTCTAGCCTGCTGATTCGTTGCTTGAGTTGCTCTTGGCGACCTTTAAGTGCAGATATTTTTTGTCTTGCACGCCTTAGTGACCTACACAGTGTTGTGTTCGTAGTATCCTATTCCGTGAGTTCAATTGTCTCATATTTAATTTTGTTTGTGTAGACGCATCTTTCTTGACTAAATCATTAACATTTGAGATGGCAGGTGAGGGGACACCATCCAAAGCACAAGATTCAACCGCAAAAAGGCCTGCCTTGGGGGATTTTGTACATTTTAATGATACAGTTGATTTGACAATATTTCTTCTTGGCACTGACAGTTTAAGTTTCTTACTTGGTGGGTAGTCACTGAAAACGCTGGGCACCGCATCAGGTTTCAACCGCTTTACCTTTAATTCTGGTATGTAGTCACATTCGATGAAGTGATTACTGCACACGACGGAGCGGTCATTAGGGTTCCATAACTTATCCTTGGTATCACCTACACAATAGAAACAGAAGATTATTATATTGTTTGTTGTTCTATCATTAGTGGGGCTTGGACATATTGGTCATTTAGCTCCGTGTACTTGGGTATTGTAGAATCTGTGTGATAACATGTGCAATTAAGGTGTCTGTAGTAGTGGGTGTATTTGTAATTCAGGTGATGATTGGGAAGTAGGTGGCCGCAGCCTTAAATTAGGAACAATCCGGGCATTTGTCTGGAGTAGAGGTGGGAAACCACAGAAAACCACTTCCAGGATGGATGAAATGGGAATTGAACCCACCTCATCTCGGTTTTACGTCATGAAGTTGAGTGTTCCCCGTTCCAGCCCTCAGACCTGAGTTAAATTTCTTGACAGAGCCGGGAATCCAACCCGGACCTCTGGGCCGACAGACACGACGAGGTGGTCAGGATATTATTATCATCATCATCATCATCATCATCATCATCATCATCATCATCAGAACTAGAGCAATACCGGTAATAGAAAGTAACCTAATTTTCAGTCACATGGTCAACTTATGCAACATACCTTGTCTGCTTATTGCTTTAATCCATAATTTCTTTGTCGGCTCTCGACTAGGAAATTCATGAAAACTCGTTCCAGGAACATTATTTCTAAAGCCTTGTTTACAAAACGGTACGCAACAGTATACCATCTTAATAAAGTGGCCTTATGTGAGCTGGTACAATGTGTGTAAATACGCCAAGGGAACGGATCATGTGGAGGGTATGCAGCGCCTCTAGCGGCAAACATAGCATCTGAAGGGGGACAGCCACGGCCGGGACAGCTCCCAGAGGTCATTGGGCAGGATTTTTATTATTGGAGGCTAAGGATGGACATGGAGAAGAAAAAGTGGAGAGACATCTTGCACAGGTTGCTGGATATCACATTGTTTCTCGCCAAGCAATCTGGCATCTTTCTTGAAATGGTTGAGATGCTTTCTAAATATGACCCAGTGCTAAAAGAGCACCTAATGAGATTAAAGCGAAGCACATGTAAAATCAAAGCATCAGTATCGTATCTTGCACCAAAAACTCAGAATGAGTTTATTAAATGTCCTAGCAAATCATGTGAAGGAGAAGCTTGTTATGGATATAAAATCTGCCAGGTATTTTGGGATCATGTTCGATAGCACACCCGACACATCACACACTGACCAAATATCCGAAGTTATCAGATATGTGAAAATTCACAATAGGAAAGTTGAAGTAAGAGAAGTGTTTCTGGGATTTTTCCCTTTAAAGGGGAAAAAGCTGTTGACCTCAGTTTTGATATTCTCAGAAATCTGGAAAGTGATGGACTCGACATTATGATGTGCCGCGCTCAAGGTTACGATAATGCTGCGACTATGGCTGGAATCCATGGGGGTGTACAAGCCATTTTGAAAACAAAGAACAGGAAAGCTATTTTTAATGGATGTGTGGACCATTTGTGGAGAACTGAAGGACTGATGTAGCGAGTTCTCTGTATATAATCTCCTTGTTTTCCTGTATGTAACCTCATTGTTATATAAGAGTTTTGGAGAGTAAATAATAGAAGATTGTTAGACTGACATGTTGTCTTTGAATGGTCCACGTACTTTATATATATATATAAGACGTAACGTAAGACGTAACATTTTGGTGCCGAAAACCCAACCGATTTGTTCCAGGTACGCTAAATGCCTTTGTCTGGAGCGTGGCGCTCTATGGAAGTGAAACTTGGACTATTGGTGTAGCAGAAAAGAGGAGAATTGAAGCATTTGAAATGTGGTGTTACAGGAGAATGATGAAGATCAGATGGGTAGATAGGGTTACAAACAAAGAGGTATTAAGCCGAGTGGGAGAGGAGAGATGTTTCTGGCGACTGCTAATGAAGAGACGAGATAGGTTGGTAGGACACATACTAAGACACCCAGGAATAGCAAGCTTAGTTATGGAAAGAAGGGTCGAGGACAAGAACTGTAGGGGTAGACCAAGGTTAGAATATGTTAAACAGATTGCCTCGGATGTGGGGTGTGGTAGCTATGTAGAGATGAAACGATTAGCTCAGGATAGGGAGGCATGGAGTGTTGCATCAAACCAGTCAAAAGACTGAAGACTCAAACAACAACGCTAAATGCAATTGCAATTTAACAAGGTCTTAAAACATTTCGGAAGAAAGTACGTAAGTAGTGTTTCATGACGTAATGGACAATGCCACTAGTTCACATAACCCAACGGCTTTAGGACAGTTCATGACTCACGATAAGTACTACAGTTTTTCATTCTGTGATATGACTAACTAATTCAGTAGCATCCTATAAGCGAATATACATTACCATTGATTTGTTGAGGTTATTTATTCTCCTGCATAACTAAACCCATGAACGATTGTCTCCCAAGTGATGCCATCTACAGACCATTCACGTAACTCTCTGTTAAACTTTGTATTGCAAAGACATTAATCCCGTCCCCAATAAGATAGTTCACTCATCCCTTCATAATGACCTAAAGGGAACAATTTAACGTTCTAAAAAGGAAACGCACGACTCAACGCTCCAATGTCACACGCTTTGTTAATTTTATACAACAAAATGATTGTGCAACAGATCATGATGAAATAGAACACATCCTAAAAAGACTCCAGACAATTGTAGAATCATTGCTCTCTACTGACGATCTGATACATAGCCTGGCCTGCTAGATGACACAGAATACGCCGTAGATGTCCGGTCTTGTGAAGAATACACTGACAGTGCAACACGCGCCATCCACAAAGCACAAAAATACTCGCAATGAAACGAGAAGAAACCACTATACCTACGGTCACTCTTAGTCCAAACCAACATATTCAGCCCACACGTATCCCAGACGTCAAACTACCGACAATACGTATAGAACCGTTTTCAGGAGACATAGAATCCTGGTCTCGATTCTGGGAACAATTTCAAGCATCAGTTGATAATAATACCACCATTCCAGACATTAGCAAGCACGTACTCTTACGAGGGTTTTTACAAGGGGAACCAAAGCAATTTATAGACGGCATAGCAATTACCGCAGATACGTACGCCCAGACAAAGGCATTACTTACAGAACGCTACGGTGACAAGGATAAAATAATCCAGGCCCACCTTAACTATCCGGAGAATTTACAGCCCGCCTTCTCAGAGAGCCCTGACGATTTAAACACAACGTACTTGGAGTGCCATCGAAGAGTACAAGCACTCAAGGCACTCGGGGAAGATATTAATGTATACGGACGCGTGATAGCCCCAAAAGTTCTGCGAGCATTTCCAGCAGACATATGCACACATTGGCTGATCCACGCAAATCGTAACAAAATCTCCGAAGGCAATATGATGTCTTTGATAGAATTCCTCCGTGAAGAGGTGGAAGGAGCACTTAACACTCAGAAAATCAGGGGAGATGCCAGTATCGCTATTACGCTCCATTCCACGCCAACAGCAGCTTCTTTCCAAGTTAGTACTAAGCCACGAGGGATTAATAGAGGGAATAAGACAGCGATCACGCCATTCTGTATCTTCTGTGAAAACAAAGGTCATTGGGCACAAGAGTGCACAAAAGTAGTCGCACTTCAGGCCAGGATAGAGCGGTTAAAACACTCCCAAAGAAGCTTCCTTTGCCTAAACAAAGGTCACACTATTAAGAACTGCTATAAGAAGGACAAAGTATCCTGCGCTACATGTAAGGGACAACATCACATTTCTATCTGTAAAGAAAAAGTGGGAGTAACTGTAGGGAAAATACATGTTAGTATGCCGAAGATCGACGTAGGAACACGAGGATTCACCCATCTTCAAACTGCCCGCGCTATCGTTATCGGTCCCACTGGTGAGAGTAAACTGACGCGTTGCATACTAGATGCCGGTAGCCAATCAAGCTTTGTTAGCGCAGATCTCGTGAAACAGCTTAAGCTGAAGGTTATCGGAAAAAGAGATCTAGTTGTTTCAGGATTCGAATCGCCACACTCCAGGGCCAGAACTCGTATTCTAATTCAGTTTACAATTAGTATTGGAACAATCACTGTACCAATATCAGACATAGAAAGTACCTACAAGTACTTGCCACATCCCACACCAACATACGACGTTCAATCGTTGTTGCGATTGCGAAAACTCAAGGTAGCAGATCATGCCGACGACGGACGTGATCTACCGATAGATATATTGATAGGTGGTGATCAATATTGGAAAATAGTTGAAGATGGTCCACTGATTCGACTCTCAGACACGCAGGTGCTTATCCCTTAAAAGTTGGGTTGGATACTCACAGGGAACAAATCTGGCATATCAGTCAATCATGTTTCTGTAAATCACATCCACGAATTTGAGGAATTGTCACCTTTGAACGATGAAATGCGACGATTTTGGGTCTTAGAGACGCTTGTCATTCGAGAGCATCAGCAACGAACTTTAACTGTCAAGGACATTGCAATAATGAAGGCATTTCACGACTCATTTCGAATAGAAAATATGGAAAATGGTAGAAGAGTGGTGTGTCTACCCAGAAGAGGGAGTGTTGTCATACATTCAAATCGTATCAACGCAGAAAAACGCTTCAGTTCCTTACAGAAGAAATTTGAGAGAAATCATGAATTTCGCGATATGTACCATTCCGAAATGATGAATTATATTAAGAATGGACACGTCGAAACAATACCTTTTGAGGAATCAACTAATATCGTATTTTATCTGCCTCATCACGCCATCAAGAAAGAGAGAAATGGCACAGAGAATTGGAGGATCGTCTTTGACGCAACATCCCACGAGAGAAACGCACCGTCCCTCAATGATATACTAGAAACAGGCCCTAATTTGTTACCAGAGATACTGTCCACATTGATCCGCTTCCGGACTTACCGCAAAGCCATAGTAGGAGATGGAACTCAAGCTTTCCTTCAATTATGCCTGCATACTGCAGACCGAGATTTAACAAGATTCTTCTGGTTCAATGTCGAGAAGGACGAACTTGGAAAATGGCAAGCAAGAGATGATATAGCCGTCTATAGATTCACTCGTCTACCATTCGGCCTTGCAAGCAATCCCTTTCTTCTGTCTGCAACTCTCCGTGAACTAGCAACGAGATTCGAGGATCAGTTCCCGTCAGCAGCAGCACTTATGGATCAGAGCACTTTCATGGATGACTTTGTTGCGGGAGCTGAAGATGACAACAGAGTTATCACCTTATATTACGAGGTGACAGGTCTACTACGACAGATACGGATGCCGATGGCAAAATGGGCAACACATTCTGGACCATTGGAAGGTATATGGAGAGCCGAAGGACGTGAAACGAAAAGGAAAACCGGAGTACTAGGTGTACGATGGGACACAGAATGAGATTCACTACTCTTCGACCATACAGACATCACTGACAACCTTTCGCAGGGTCCAGGAACAAAACGAAAACTATCGAAAACTACCGCAAAGTTCTACGACCCTCTTGGATTACTTTTACCGGTGTCCATAGTCGGAAAAGTTCTCTTCCAAGACACCTGGTGTAGGGGCATAGAATGGGACGAAATACTTCCACATTACATTGCATTTAGATGGCAACTGTGAATAACCAGCCTCACGGATCTGGCAATTGTTGTCATTCCAAGATGGATTGGTTTATCAAGGTCAACATCGGAGACTTCACATGTCCACGTGTCGGAGCGGGCTTACGGAGCTGCACTGTATGTTCGAACGTCTACCGACGTAAACACTTATGTACTCCTGGTCTGCACTAAAAATAGACTGTCTCCAGTCAAGAAGGTTACACTCCCACGACTAGAATTACTGGCCATCGTAGTGGGTTGCCGTCTTCTGAGGTATTTCTGCCAAGCAACAGACTTGAATGTCACCACATCTACTCTGTGGAGTGACTCCATGGTCGCTCTAGGTAGGATTAAAAGCGATGCAAACCGTTGGAAGACATTCATCTACAACCGAGTGACGCAAATTCAAGGCATCCTGAATCCAGATCAGTGCCGGTACTGCCCGAGCCAGGATAATCCAGCCGATCTCTTGACACGAGGAATATCCTCGAAATCACTACAGTCTTCCTCACTTTGGTGGCACGGGCCTGTATGGCTAGCCGATCATCCTAGCTCTTGGCCCCACAGCAGTGTGCCTTGCCTAACGCCTCACTTCCAGAAACTCGCAAGACGCATCAACAAACACTTAATGTCGTTACAACGGAACCTCTCATCATTGCTTCCAGATTCAGCAGTTATTGGAAAATACTGCACATCATGGGTTGGATTTTGCGCTTCTTGAACAACATCAGACAGTCGGAAACAAAAAATTATGGGAATCTCACTGCACGTGAATTAGAGGCTTCCCGATTGTGCTGGATACGCACAGTCCAACGTGAGTGCTTTTCCGAAGAGTACGACGCTCTGACAAAAGATAGAAACTTGTCTGGGAAGTCCAGGATTGCCCGCTACAACCCCTTCTTACAGGACGGCCTTATTCGACTTGGAGGGCGCCTACACCTTGCAGACCTGCCAATTCAGCAGAAACATCCTCTAGTACTCGATGGTGCACACCACTTCACTAAGTTGTTGATCCGCCAGACTCACATAAGGCTATACCACCTTGGAGTACAAATAGTTCTCTCTGTATTACGCGAAGAATTTTGGATCCTCAAGGCACGCCAGGCTGTCAAGAAGGTCATCCACACGTGCTTACCGTGTAAGATCGACAGAATCCAACAAGGTAACGAGATCGAAGCCCCGTTGCCTCCAGAACGTGTGCGACATACTACGCCATTTGCAGTTACTGGTGTGGATCTTGCAGGGCCACTACTCGTTAAGGTGGGGAATCTCGTACAGAAATCTTATATTATGCTTTTCACATGTGCGACTACAAGGGCCCTTCACCTTGAGCTGGCTTTAGACATGACTACGGAGACGTTTCTGATGGCTCTCAGACGATTTGCGGGACGAAGAGGACTTCCAAACACTATTGACTCAGACAACGCTAGAACGTTCCAGGCAGCACACAAAGAAATGACACAACTCAGCCAAGTACTCACTGACCCACGAACGAGCCAGCACTTCGCCCTCAACTGAGTCCAGTGGAAATTTATAGCCCCACGGGCGGCTTGGTGGGGAGGCTGGAGGGAGAGAATGGTGGGTACGACGAAAAGATGTCTAAGAAAGGTATTGGGAAAGGCTCTGATTAGTGAGGACGCACTCCGAACCCTGTTGGTGGAGGTAGAAGCCGCCATTAACTCCCGACCCATAATCCAAGATGGCTCGGAGACACTGACTCCAAGTCATTTCCTGACTGGTGCACGGCTGACTACCCTGCCCAACGTCTCCGAACCCACGACCCAAATAGACCTGAGGAAGGAGAGGAGACTTAGAGAGAAAATGCAGGAGGACTTCCTCAAGAGATGGAGGAATGAGTAACTTGTCGATCTGAGAAGCTATCACGAAGTACGCCGCCCAAATGGACAGACGAAGGAGTGCCGAGTAGGAGACATAGTACTCCTGCAGGACGACCTGCGACCTAAACATATGTGGCAGAAGGCGCGAATAACTGAAAGGCGACCAGGCAGGGACAGCAAGGTGCGAACCATCATCCTTCAGATGGCCAATGGGACCAAGATAAGTCGGCCAGTACAGCTGGTCTTCCCTCTCGAGATAGACCAGGGTGGGGAGGATGTAGAGAACTGAAGGACTGATGTAGCGAGTATCCTGCATATAATCTCTTTGTTTTCCTGTATATAACCTCCTTGTTATATAAGAGTTTTGGAGAGTAAATAATAGAAGATTGTTAGACTGACATGTTGTCTTTGAATGGTCCACGTACTACATATATATAAGACGTAACGTAAGACGTAACACCATTCGCTTAACTTGTGCGGCCAACACTCTTTTGCTGAAAATGCTTCATGCGTGACTTTTTTTAAACTCTTGAGACAATGTTTTCCTTCTTTGCTGCTTCCACTCACCGTTGGGATGTTTTAATGAACCACACTGGAGTCTCAGTAAAAAGATTATCAACAAAACGCTGGAGTTCTCATCATGCTGCAGTAAAGGCAGTGAAAGAAAAATTCGATGAATGTGTGGCGGCAATTGAAGCTCTATGTGATCCAGATGAAAATTTAGACACAAGAGGTACAGCCCGAGGTCTCTTACCTGCTGTCTGCAATTTCACGTTTCTGTGCTACCTCTTCTTTTGGTGCGATGTACTTGAAGAAGTTAATCTTACACTGCTGTACCTTCAGACTAAGGGCTTAACTCTTGACAAGGTGGTAACAAAGCTAGAGACGCTAAGACTTTTTATGTACGAGCAGCGCAATCATCTTGTGGAGCAGGCGATTGAACAGGCGCTTTTAAAATCAGACCAATATGGAATTTCAGTAGAGAGCAGACCCAGGTTCAAGAAGAGGATGACAGGTGAGATGACGAGAGATGCTGGACTAACTCTGCAAGAAGAAAACAAGAGAGCGATGCTTGAGTGTATTGATCGTTTCCATTCTGAACTCCAGATCAGATCAAGAGCCATCAAGGAAGTAGCAGCCATGTTTGAGGCTGTTCAAGCCAAGAGTTTGACATCTGCCACTGAAGAAGAGTTACTGGTGTCCATTTCTATGATGAGTTATCAGAGGAAGAGCTTTTATTAGAAATACCAAGGCTGAGAAGGCACCTGAAAGCAGCAGTGATTGATCTCGAAGAAGTCAATGATTGGTCAGTACTTGACGTTTTGAAATTCATAGCTGAATGGGACTTCTTAGAATCTCTCCCATATCTCTCAGTTATCCTACAATAATTTTTTACGGTCTGTGTGTATGTGGCTTCATGTGAGAGGAGTTTTTCAAAGCTAAAGCTTATAAAGAACTATTTGGGATCTACCATGGGACAGTCAAGGCTTTCTGATCTTGCAATATTATCAATTGAAAGTGATTTGGTGAAAGGAGTTGATTTCGATGAAGTAATTAACAAGTTTGCAGCTCTAAAGGCCAGGAAAGGAGGGTTTTGATTTAGTCGAGGTTTAATATGACATAATATTTCATGTGAAAATAACAATTAAAAAGTAACATATTTTCTATGTAGTTCTTAGTTCTTAACTTCTTACAATTTAATGTTAAAATAACAATAGAAAAGTAACATATTTTCTATGTACTTCTTAGTTCTTAACTTCTTACAATATTTTACCAACCGACCTTGAATTAATTTGTCTTCTATTGCATTTGTAAACATGGGACCTATGTTTATAAACGTAACTAAGGATTCTGTATGTTTCCGTTATTTGGCACTGGCGGCCTTGGAGGAGGTCTATGGGGTGTCGTGAGTGGGGTGACACAATGAGTTACCGCATAGGGTGACACCAACCCTAGTGACGCCACTGGGAATGTGTAATGTGTAGGTCTATCTAGAAACCGAGTGCTATGAATATCCGTTTGGGCATCGGAATGCTGGAGTGGAGTGGACTGTCCTCCTCTATGGAATGGGTTTATGCGGACTACGAGAGAGGTGCAGGAGTTGTCCCATTCATCAATCTGAGCCCCAGTAACCCAAGTGCAATTTACACGGCTGTGCTCTTTTCTGTTGATGAGTAAGCGTCTGAGACAAAAGACCTGCTGTGTGACTTTCGATCATCTTGTATTTGCAAGATTCTTCATCTTCGCCAGATGAACTAAAATCAGTTGTAGTGCGCCTCGGTGGCTTTCATTTGCTTATGTCCTTTCTAGGTTCTATTGGATACGTCATATCTGGAAGTGGCCTGGAGGAACTGTAGACATTAGTATACGCGAAAAAGTCTGTGCCACACACAGTGGCGTCACTAGGGTTGTTGTCATCCCCCATCACCGCCTCCTCATGACACCCCATAGACCTCCTCCGAGTCCGCCAGTGCCAAATAACGGAAACATACTGAATCCTTAGTAACGTTTATAAACATACTGTAGGTCCTATATTTACAAAGGCAATAGAAGAAAAAATTAATATAAGGTCGGCTGGTAAAAGATTGTAAGAAGTTAAGAACTAAGAACTACATAGAAAATATGTTACTTTTTTAATTGTTATTTTAACATTATATTTTTTGTCATATTAAATCTCGACTAAATCAAAACTTTCCTTTCCTGGCCTTTAGAGCTGCAAACTTGTTAATTACTTCATCGAAATCAACTCCTTTCGCTAAATCACTTTCAATTGATAATATTGCAAGATCAGAAAGCCTTGACTGTCCCATGTAGATCGCAAATAGTTCTTTACAATCTTTAGCTTTGAATAACTCATCTCACATGAAGCCACAGGCACACAGATCGTAAGAAATAACTGTAGGCTCACTGAGAGATATGGGAGAGATTCTAGGAAGTCCCATTCAGCTATGAATTTCAAAACGTCAAGTAGGCTACTGACCAATCTTTGACTTCTTCGAGATCAATCTCTGCTGCCTTCAGGTGTCTTCTCAGCCTTGGTATTTCTAATAAAAGCTCTTCCTCTGATAACTCATCATAGAAATGGACACCAGTAACTCTTGTCATAAAATAATTAGCAAAAAGGGTTTACTAAATACAGTTCTAAACTCCAAATTGATGGGAGAAGAAACAAACACCGACATCCATTGGTCACAACCGGAAACAGACGGTTATATTCAAAAAAGTACATTTGACTTGTACGGTATACAAAAACAAAAGAAGAACACTATGAGAAATACAAAAACAAAAGAAACACACTATGAGAATTTGTGAATGCAAACTCACACTTCCCCCCATTCACAAATTGCAAAAAAAACTTAAAACCAAAAAAAAAAAAACATAACTAGCCTTACACTAACAACAAACATTTACATATCATTCCTTGTATGGTAGCAAAGGGCAACATACAGGTCATGATCTGGGCTAAAATACAGACATGGATCACATTTGCTTTGATTTAAGCCAAGCTTGACAAGTTGTGCAGTGATACAATTGTGCCAATCTTTACCAGCTTGACATAAACCGCAAATACTCTTGTTGAGTTTTAGCACATGTTCTGGGTATTCTACACTGCGAAAAACTTCTGGTTGACTCACAAATACAGTTTCCTTAATTTTGCTATTAAGGTATGCCGATACAATGTCCAAATGACAATTATCCCATTCACGCTCTACTCCTATGGCTATAAGGGTCCTAATAGTTTTCCTTTTTACCACAGGACTGTAGGATTCAAGGAAATCTGTACCCTTTATCTGACTGAAACCTTGAGCTACTAAACGTGCTCTATACCTAAGTACTTCACCTTCTTGGTTTCGTTTAGTTTTATACACCCATTTGGTGCCTATGACAGTCTTGCCACCTGAATCTTCTGCAAGTGTCCACACATTATGTTTTTCCAAGAGGGCAATCTCTTGGTTCATTGCTTCAAACCATTTATCTTTGTCATCTCGTGAGGTGGCTTCTTGAAAAGACACCGGATCGTTATATTCTGACCTCAGCATGACAATGCGACATTTGACCTTGACTTCATTACAACACACACACTTACTGGGACGTTTTCTCTCTCTACTCGACCTGCGTAATACTGTGTGTTCAGGCTGTAATGGAGAGTCTATTACGACATCAGAATCTGACAAAGAGGCATCACTATCACTTGTTACAGAATTTTCATTTCCTGATTCGGCTACTTCGTGTTCAAACACGTCACCTCCACAATCTTTCTGCTCGACAAACACTTCTCCAACTGTTCTAGGTTCACAATCTGTCTGAGTTACAGGTTTTTCCTGGGCTTTTACAGAAAACGGAAATACATCTTCAACAAATTCTACATTCCTGGATTTAATGACACATTTCTTTTCGATGTCCCATACACGGTAGCCCCTCGAGTCATCGGGGTACCCTGTCATTGCACCAACATTTGCCCTTGGCACTAACTTTTCCAAATTACGTTTATGGATCCAAACTTTACAACCAAATGATTTTAACATAAGCAATTCCTGGTCTGACAACTGTCTACTCGTCCACAGTTCAAATGGGATGTTCTTTACAGTTGATGACACACACCTATTCTTTATATAGCAGGCTGTGCTGATGGCTTCCCCCCAGAATTGAACTGGTATGCCTGACTGAATGAGCATGCACCTACTAGTGGTGAGAAGTTGCTGGTTGAGGCGTTCAGCAACGCCATTCTGTTGGGGAGAGTAAGCCATTGTTAACCTACGAACAATACCTTCCTTTTCAAGATAGTTACAACACTCTGTACTTAAATACTCTCCACCGTTGTCTGAATGGAAAGATTTCAACTTGGTCCCTTGTGCTGTCTCCATTAGGGCCTTAACCTTGAGAAACTCATTAAATGCATCACTCTTATGCTTAAGGAACCTTACATATGAGAATCTGGTACAATCATCAGTAAATGTAATAAAATATTTGCTACCTCCAATCGATGGGTGCTCTAGCTGGCATACATCAGAGAACACAACATCTAATGGCTTCTGAGATACATGATCTCTTTCATTAAATTTAAGTCTTTTCATTTGACCTTGTTTACAAGTATCACAATCAAGATTCTTTTCTTTGGGTATAAAATCACGATCTGGAATGTTCAGAGCATGGCCAAAACGCTGATGCCATATTCCGTTAGTTACAGATTTGTTGCTCTTAGCATACACAACCTCCACCTCGTCATTACAAGCAAATTCTTTCCCTTGTTCTACCATAAAATAATCACAATTTACCTCATACATATTTCCAACGGCCTCACCCGTAAGGAATATACCCTCATGATCTGACAATACAACTTTGCTATCTTTAATGGTTACGACTGCACCTTTCCTGTCAAATTGACCTACAGATATTAAATTGTCTTGAAGACCTGGGACATACAACACTCTTTTCAGTTTCAGAAAAGGACCTCCACACTTGTCAGATAGCTTCATAAGCACACTTCCCATACCACATACACTAACTACGGATCCATCAGCTGTGTCTACACTACCAGAAACCTTTGGGGTGTAATCATACAGAATATCCTTATAAGGTGCCAGGTGCTCAGTGGCTCCTGAATCTACATACCACCTGCGTACACAATCAGATGCATCATCCTTGCTTTCAGTTGCCACATAAGCCTTTACCTTAACACTACTAGCATTAACCTGAACACATTCGTTTGCTGCCTCATCGTCCTTTACCGTGGCAATAACCTAACGATTCTTAACCTTAACATTTTCCTTGCGTCCATTACTACAATTCCGGGAAGTATGACCTATCTTGGCACAATTAAAACACAAAACTGAACCTTTCTTTCTTGCTTCATGAACTAAATCACAGAACTTCGCAATATGCCCCTGTTCTTGGCACTTGTAGCACATGAATCCACCACTACCTGTTGGCTTGTTGACACTTTTGCTGCTGTTGACGACCTCCTTGGAATTTAAGCGCATGGCTGCCACCATTGCCTTCACGCTTTCACCCTCAGATTCTTCCTTCTTCATCCTTGCATAAGTCTCCTGTTCTCGCTCCATCTTTAGTTTGTCCAACTTGTTCTTTCTCTCCTCCAACAAAAGTTTGGCTCGCACTACCTTTACACTTAAGTTTTCTTCATTGCTTTCCAAAGAACTATCAAATTTTCGTACTCCCGCTTTTCCAGTCCTCTGAGAATAAAAGCAGCTTTGGCCTTATCCGTAAATTTTATACCTACATCGTCCAACCGTGCACACCAAGTAAGCACTTTATCAACAAATGTACGCATGCTAATGTCACTAGTTTTCTTAAAAAGACACAATTCTTCTAACATCGTCACAATTTGAAGGACTCCGGTATCGCAACATGAAGTCAGAAGATTCTGCCATGCTTCCTTAGCTGTCTCCGCTTCTTTGATATCACCTAGGAAAGGGTCGGTGACCAAACCTATGAGCAAGTTTTTCGCGTCTTGATCTTTGCCCAGTTGGGCCTCGGAGTACTCTTCAACGGGTGTATCTTCTACCTCTCCTGTATCGGTCTTTCGTGGGAAACCTTGAACCGCGTCCCACAGACGCCTTGTTTGAAGCAATGCCTTTGTTCGGGTGCTCCACGCTTCCCAATTGTCGTCCTGTAACCTCACTATTGCAACTACTCGCTCGCTGCTTCCCGTAGCTGAATCCATGTTAGTATGTATACTTAAAATGAAACGTACAAATAGTCCTCACAATAGAAAATCGTCCACAAAATTCACCAAAAACTATCTTGAATGCACACTTAACTGCCGTCCACATGTGCGCTGCACATATCAACACCCTTTAACGACCGACATTTTCCCTTCACAAAGTCCACACATTAACAGCAATAAGCGTTTAACTGGGCCCATAACCTGTCATAAAATAATTAGCAAAAAGAGTTTACTAAATACAGTTCTAAACTCCAAATTGATGGGAGAAGAAACAAACACCGACATCCATTGGTCACAACCGGAAACAGACGGTTATATTCAAAAAAGTACATTTGACTTGTACGGTATACAAAAACAAAAGAAGAACACTATGAGAAATACAAAAACAAAAGAAACACACTATGAGAATTTGTGAATGCAAACTCACAACTCTTCTTCAGTGGCAGATATCAAACTCTTGGCTTGAACAGCCTCAAACATGGCTGCTACTTCCTTAATGGCTCTTGATCTGATCTGGAGTTCAGAATGGAAACGACCAATGCACTCAAGCATCGCTCTCTTGTTTTCTTCTTGCAGAGTTAGTCCAGCACCTCTCGTCTTCTCACTTGTCAATGCAATTTTTACGAACCGCCCTAATTTTGGTGTCGCCCCTTGTGATGGTGTCACCCGGTGCGGTCCGCACCCCCCTAGTGACGCCACTGGTCACACATGATGTCTGGTCATTCATATGCAAGGTCACTGAGAGCTCACTTCCTGACTCAACGTGCACTCATCACTCTTCTTTTGAACGTGTGCAGAAAAGTAGATAAGTTAATTGTAAGAGTGAATTGGAAACCGCGTTTCAGTCATTCATGGATACCACCAAAGCGATCCACATCTCTGCGAGTAGCAATACTATGAACTCTGTGGTTCTTTCTATGGAGGGACATTCCGAGGAGTATTCTTCAAAAAGTCGTACTTCTGCACTTTGGCTTCAGTACATACTGTAGGGAAGGTACGTAATTACCTATTCGTCAATATGTCTGACTATACAGGTTTGGCGATGTATTTGTGGATGACGAAGCTGATCCTGACTATTTGTAAGTACGGTAGGTAAATTACGTTTGTGCAATGTACATTAGTAATACTTTCATATAAACGCACCGACAACGTGCAATCGTAGTATATTCCCGAATCAGTACATTTATTTTTCGCGTTTTAACAGGTTATTAAGTCAAAATCCCATCATAGAATAATGGCATCACATCACGTAATAATTAGCGTTGCGCGCGGATCGATATTGAAATGTGAGCTTGCGGACCATGCAGAAACGATGCGCACGCTATCCCTAAAACGCTCGTGGTTCAGTTCCTATTGGTCATACAAAAACAATAAATACACCATTGGAAATATAAATATATTCCCTAAAAGGTTTATTCAAAGCATTTCAGTGATAATCTGCAATATTAAACAGCCCACCACAACACCAACAAACATAGAGACGGAAATGCGAACGTTTCTAAGAATTTCCGCCGTTTGGCGCTTTCGGCGGCGCCGGATATTAGAGGATATGCACTTCAAATTCTTCAGAATGTAGCTCTATGCTTCTTATTTAATTTGGGAAACCTCCGGTCGATTTTGGTACAACCGTTCGCATTAAATGCTAATTCCAGTGAGAGCATGCACTTTCCAAGGACTCCAGAAGTTCCAGGGTCTGGAATTCAAGGAAGCCAACATACGAGATTTGGGGACTTTTAATGTGTTATTTAGTACATCAAATAGAACCACTGTGCAAAATATTAGCTTTACACTAATTATTCCCACCTCAAAGGTGATGAGTCTGCATACATAACCTTTGTATGAATCATCCGAGTAACAATGATGCTACTGACTCATGGAACTGCAGTACTTTTTGTTTCCTGTTCTCTTATCGCCATCTGCGCCACCAAGGCCAGCAATTGTGCAATAAGGACAAACCATCATGTATCTACCAGCCATTTTGCCAGCCGTATTCTGCCAGCATTAATAATCGCTCGAAATAACTTAGTTCCGTGAAGAACTTAAGCCTATTTTCAAATATCCTACTTATGTTAATTGCCACTATCAACATACAAAATTTCAGTTTTGAGTGCTGTAATATATTCGTAAATATTGAGATCCGTCTAAATATTTCGGAAGGTCACCATGTTGAATTTTTATAAATGTAGATCTCGGAGTAATGTGCTATAACATCTTACATGAACATTATTGTGTAGGTGTAGTATTCAAACTTCAATCGCATGATTCGGACAAAAAATAAAAACGAGATTTTAAAATTTCGCACAGCTGCCATCTTGTGGTTATGAAAACAATTAAAATAAATTGGATGCGAGTGGATTAAAGCCATTAAGCATTTACCGTGCCAAGTTTCACTGCACTCGGATGGTTAAATCGCGAGAAACGTCCATTTAAATAATTATATTTCGCGTCGCCGGCATGTTGGATTTGTGCTCACCAGGTTATTTAAAGTCCCATTGGTAAACTTATGTTCATAGCCTCAATGAACCTAAAACATTGCAGTTTGATTGCTGTAAAATATTCATAGATATTGACAACCGTCTAAATATGTCGGATGGTCGCTATGTTAGATTGTTATACGTATGTATAGGCCATGTACCATTAAATAAAAATTGTTGCGTAGGTTCATTATTCAAACTTTCACTTCGATCGCATGATTACAACACAAGAAATAAAAACTTAATTTTAAAATTTTGTACAGCCGCCATCTTGAGGTTATATAAACAATTGAACTAAATTAGATGCCGGTGCATTACAATGTGCATAAGCATTTACTGTACCGTACCATATTTTACTGCGCTTAGATGGTTACATCGCGAGAAAAGTCTATTCAAATGTTTCAACTTCGCTTTGCCGCCATTTTCGTTTTGTACCTTACAGGGTTTTGAAAGTTACATAGATAAACTTGTAGTAGTGCCCATTATCACCGTACGAGTGATATAAGTAATAGTTTCGGAGGTATAGAATGCCGGTGAAATATTTCGCACAGCCACCACCTTGAGGTTATGTAAACAATTTAACTAAATTATATGCCAGTGCATTACAATGTGTTGCGTCGGTTCATTATTAAAACTTTCACTTCGATCGCATGATTACGACACAAGAAATAAAAACACCTTGTCGGTGTACATTTGCTGTACCAAGTTTCATTGCGTTTGGATGGTTAAAAAGTTTCAAATTTGCTTTGCCGCCATGTTGGTTTGGTAGTTAACAGGTTTTTGAAAGTTTCATAGGTGAACTTATAGTAGTGACCTTCATCACCGTACAAAATTTCAGCGTGATATCGGTAATAGTTTCGGAGATATAAAATGCCGGTAAAATATTTCGCACAGCCGCCATGTAGGATTGGTGAGACGTAATAAAATTTGAAGGGCACGGTCGGCGTCGGCCGCAATGGTGCTATGACCTTACTGTGTTTCATTGAAATCGGTCCAGCCGTTTAGAAGTTATTAGGGACACACACAGCTACAGATACATACGCACGCACACACACACACACGGACAAAAGGTGGTCTCATAAGCCTTTTTTTTTTTCATAAAAGAAAATAGGCTAATAAATGTAAAGAAAAACACATATTTAACAACGGACGAGCTAAGTATAAACTTCGGCAAAGCATGTACTGTATAGTACAGTCAGTTGTAACTCTTAAGTCGGTCAACACGAATTTGCCCAATGACAGGGTGGGGTACAATGTAGGCTATATAAAATACTAGCTTTTTTACCCGGCGTTGCCCGAGAGGTGTATTTACATGTTATAGAAAGATATATGCCAATATATTACGCAAGGTATATTCACTTTGCCCCTAAGTGAGTTTAAAACATAGTTCTCCTGGGCTCTGAAGTTAATCAAGTGCAATATTAACTCACTGTAAACCTAGGCGAAAGGTACTGTGGAGTGGAGTGTATTGTATCTGTTATGTTAAGGGTGTTGTTGGTTTGACTAACCCGCGCCTCCCACCATTTGTATTGTATCTGAGAGGGATGCCAATACAAATACTAAATCTAGGGGATGAAATTAATCTAAATTGGGGTTGTAGCCTGGCGAATTTGTAAGAGGTTGGGATTGTTTTAGGAAGAACTGCGGACACGTTTAGAGAGCAATCTACATACAGGGGAATTGGCGGGAGGAATGAATACTCACCTAGCTCACCTCTAGGCCGCACGCTGGCGGTGCAGTGCCTCCTGCATGTCAGCGTTCAATGTAGATCTTAAAACTAGGTACTAATCTAAAGGGAAGGGCTTCTTAACCTAAACGAAATAAAAAGGTAGTCAATAGACTGTTCAGAAAGGGGGTTTATTAAGAAATAGTGGCAATTGCAATAGGGGAGGATGGAAATAATAATCTAGGGGGAAAAAGGAATTATGCAGGCACGATGTCACTCACCCCACCGTTAATACCGGTCTTCCATGATGATGGTGGCGTTGGGACTCGATATGGGGCCATCCCCCCATATCGGTCCGACGTAGCACAACTCCGATAGAGTGTAGGACTGTAACTCCGTCCCAGTTCAGAAGAGTCCACGTTCCTAAGAGACCGCGGCGCGTGTTCGTACCTCTATTTATAAGTAAAAGGTGCGATGTCAGTCCAGTCAGCGGTATGTTGGGAGTGTAATGTCCTCTGTGTCCTGTCCAAGTGCTTGCTATTGGAGCTAGGTCTATGACCTACGGTCTACTCCGTAGTCGCGTTGCCATGTCGTCTTTTACGTAGTTATCTCTTATTATATTTTATGTATTTATAGGTACAGTCCTTTCCTAAAGGGCTGGGGCCAGGACAAGTCTTCTTCCTGTTTTAATAATCGTCCTCGATTATTGGACTAGACGTGGGGGCGGAAACTTTTATTTTCTTCTTTCTTCTTCTTCTTCTCCTTCTTCTTCTTTTCTTCTTCTTCTTTTTTTCTTTCTTTCGTCGATGTGAATTTGTTTTCGATTCGTCGTATCGTCCTTCGTCGCTTCTGGTCTTCTTCGTGGGTGGGGGGATGAGCGAAATTGTACCGTGCTAAGGGTTGGAAGGCGTGGCACGAGTGCTGGGGTGGTTTGTTTTACAGTCATTTCATGGCAGATAGTTCTCTGTATCTGTCTATATCCCATATTGTATGTTTTACATAATCTGTATTGCCCATTTGGCAGAGTTAAAATTTTCATAAAAGTGTTGACATTGTTTTGTTAAAATTGAAGAAAACTAATAAGTGGAATTTCAGCGGAAATATAAATTGAAATAAATGAAGCTGAAAGATATATCTATAATGCAATCGCATAGGAAATTTACATTATTAGCACCGTACTCGGACTAGTGCGTGACTTGCGTACGATGCCGTCAAGTCGAGCCCTGCCTCGAGGATGCATACATAACTGTAATTTTCCTACGACGGGAAATGATGCTGTAAGGAGCTTAAATAATGGCGATCCCTTATGAACTAGCACGCGCCCTTTGTAGCGTGTATAAAAAAGGGAAAGAAAAAATGTAGTGTATTGTACTCTAGGCCAAGTGTAGCTATGAGGGTGCGCTACTATGAATAACCTCCTTACAACGTGGGGGATGATGAAATAAAATTGTAAAAATATCCTAGAAAACGTGAAATTCCGTCAAAGTTACTTGATGAAGTGCGTAAAAAAAACATGTAGTTAGGTTATTAAGAGAAAAAATTAGCATTGAAGTATTGTTAATAAATAGCTGAAGGCTCCTGCCTAAATCGGCTGACATTCTAGTATGGTTTGTAGGTTTTGACTGCTGTTTGCTGCCATGCGTGTTGTAACTTTGGTCTTGCGTCACGTTCATCCTGGGGGCATCCTGCATGTATGTCCTACTGGGGGGTTACAGGATTGTACACCGTATAATTAGTCTGAAATCAGAAATCTCTCTTAACGTTTTGTACAGAGGGATTGGTTTACCCTGGTACCGTTATTTTTTTTTTCACTGAAGTTCGTTACGTCGTACGCGGTAATCTCGTTACTTAATGTCTGCATTATGACATATATACTAATATCCTTATAAACTAACGTGCAATATGTATCCATTGACATATTGGTTATTGTGGTCATACACTATACCCCGTCTTATATGCGTCGTTGTAAAACTGCAACATGCTTCCTTAAGCATTTAGCTGCGTATATCCTCTTATATTTCGTAGAACTTGAATCCTTTATATTTGTAAAAAACTTTCTTATATATCGACGTATATCTTTGCTATAGCTGAGAATTAATCCTTAAGTTTTACATTTACACTTTCTCAGCGTGAATTAAGCGACGTATTCGCTTCTTAATCTATAGATATGCAGACATTATGTAAGGATACTCGCACTACGTGTACACTCGATCGTTAAGTTTAAATAGAGTATTGTTAAAATGGCGACTGTTTCGTCGGGAAGTTATTGAAATTAGAAATTATTTGTTGCCTCTCCGGGCTAACTTGGAAATTCTGTGCACTGTATAGAACTTCAGGAAATATAAATTAACACGATAATACTATCTGAAAAAATATTATCTGAAAAAAATGACATTTATTATTGACATGTGAAAATTGCCTGTAAAAAATAACACTGTTAACGACATGGTATGTAAGACCCTTTTGTAAAACTTGCCACGTTATATAGGGGGGGGGGGTGATTTACTATCTAACTTAATTCTTAATGCTAAACCTAATAATACTATCTTTTCTTAGCTAACTATGCTATATACATGGGGTAAAGTGGAATAACGTGCCTGGACAGGGGTGAAAAAATCTCTTGAAGGGGGGGGGGGCGATATATATTAAAGGTATTTCTTAAATATTTAAGCTCTCTCTATATTGTATCCGCAGCCATGAAAATTTTCTAAAGTGTGCCTTCAATGAGGTGGCTACCTTGCTCCTTAATAAAATAATAGGGCTGTGTCTTCACTGAAATGCATATCTTTGCTCCGTAAGAAAAATAATGGGGCTGTAACTTCACTGAAATAGCTACTTTTGCTCTTTAATAAAGTTAATGGGGGCTGTATCTTCAATTAAATGCCTATCTTTGCTCCGTAAGAAAAATAATGGGGTTGTAACTTCACTGAAATAGCTACTTTTGCTCTTTAATAAAGTTAATGGGGGCTGTATCTTCAATTAAATGCCTATCTTTGCTCCGTAAGAAAAATAATGGGGTTGTAACTTCACTGAAATAGTTACTTTTGCTCTTTAATAAAATTAATGGGGGTTGTATCTTCAATTAAATGCCTACCTTTGCTCCGTAAGAATATAATGCGGTTGCTCTATATGGACTGACTAATATTATGCCTAAGTTGCACAGTTTTATTTCTTTTACATATCCTGTTGCCTTTTTGTCGTAGAAAATACGGATGCATGTGATTATGTATTGTAACCAAGTGGTGTCACTCTTTATACAGAAAATCAGCAAATGTGTCCAGCGGTGTAGGTTTCAGTACCTACTATGCTACAATATCATAAAACGTGTCACTATATTCTCATGTTAAACATAATACCAAAGAGATATCGTCTGTTGGTAGACTGTCCGTACTTCGATACAGGACGCATTCCATCGGACGTTAAATCCATGCTGTATTGGGTTTATTTTAATATAAATATCTCCTAACATCTTATCAGAATACTATAAAGTTATCGGCTGTTGGCAGGCTGTCCGTACTTCGATACAGAACGCATCCCAGTGGCCGTTAAGTTCATTGTGTATTAAGTTTATTTTAATATAAATATCTCCTAATATTTTATCAGAATACTATAAAGATATCGGCTGTTGGCAGGCTGTCCGTACTTCGATACAGAACGCGTCCCAGCGGCCGTTAAATTTATTATGTATTAAGTTTGAATTGACCGCCACAAGATGTATAACGTGGAGGGTTTAATTCCCTGAAAGTATTAAAACGAACGTCATCTAGGCGAAAGGGTTGGCTATGTCCTTTCAAAGTTCAGTAGCGTTCTAATATCTGGACTACTTCTTACGTGTTCAGCGGGTTGGCTAGGTCCCTGAATCTGAAATGATAGTCCTCGGTCGCCGGTTGTCATTATTATATTGACCAATATACTTGTAGCTAATTAATTCCCTCTGGGTGTGACGTTTCGACTTTTAAGCATTTGGCTTGCGTAAATTGTGGACTTTGGGGCCACGGTGTGGACACTAATCTTATTTATTAATGGCATTTGTTATCAACGTAGGTGTGTTAATATCTCCTTAATCTCCTCCATACTACCCTTATCTCAAAGCGATGTCCTCCCTGGGACCTGCTGCATGATATCAATAACGTCGTGTTCTTGAGGCTGTGCGAACTATTGTGCCAGCTCAAGATATCTATAATATATTTCTTCAACTTCACTTAATACTTCCCTTATCTCAAAGCGAGGTGCACCCATGGACCTGCTGCAAGATATCAATAACGTCGTGTTCTTGAGGCTGTGCTAACCATTGTGCCAGCTCAAGATATCTATAATATATTTCTTCAACTTCACTTAATACTTCCCTTATCTCAAAGCAATGCTCACCTTTGGACCTGCTGCAAGATATCAATATTCCTTCAACTTCACTTCAACTTCACTTAAATTACTTAATACTTATTACTAATATACTAACGATGATACTCTTGATAACAATTGTCGTACGTTGCGATGTTGCCCTGCTGTGCCCAAGTCCGTGCTTACGCATTTATGTTATACTGATATCGCCGTGCCTTTGTCGGCGTTTTTCATAAATTCCTACTGGATTGCTTTCTCACCTATGTTACTTCGTGAGGGAACGGTGTTTTCTTTGCTAACTGAATGTTCTGTTTGAAATGTACTGCTGGAAAAAGAATTCTACCTTAAGAGCAGTAGCGGCTGGTGAAGAAAAATTGTGGGTGTGCACTCTTAAAAAAAAGTCTAAATTTGATGCATGTCTAAGCATACAAAATAACTGTCTCCTCACTATGTTACTCTATTTTGTATGCTTAGATATGCATCTAGTGGCACTTGGAGTTAGTTTTTCGACACCTCGATATTTTGCTGTTCTATGTTCCCTCCTGAATGCACAATGAAGCTGTTGTCTGATTTGTTACTTTCCTAGTACTTGTAATTCCAATTCTGCATTCATGTAGGCTTTTGATTGTTCACATTTGTCGATTTTAGTTAGATTTCATTAGAAAGCTACCTATTGCAAAGGGTACCATTTCGACATCCGGAAAAAAATTGACATATCTTCGCGTTTTACTTCCCACAGATCCCAAAACCACCGTCAGTTCAAAAGTTAATATTATAATGTATATGTACAGGCCTACATAAAATATAACCATTCAAAATCTCGGTCGGGTTCGCTAACGGGCAAAATCGGACCAAGGGGTTGGAAATGGGGGAGGGGGGGGGGGGGTGAAATATTGCTATAACTTTCATAGTATTTTAAAAACTGAATCCATTCAAAGTTCGTACTATTTTTGGAATAAGGGCCAAATGCTTATCTTCGTAAGTTTGACCAAAGGGGTGGGGAAAATGGAGTTTTTAGAGAAAAGAAATCATACCTCCCTTAATAGGCACAATATCAAAACAGTTTAAAATGGCCAATACCCCTCTAAAATGTTACAACATTTTTTTGCCTGAAAGAATATTTGATATGACCCACCCTTGCACCAAGGGATGAGCAAAATGTTTCAGGTATTATAAGAAGATGCTGTATGCTAAACATGTGTAACTTTCGTAGGTATACTGTACAACAATTGGCAAATTTAGTGAATTCCAAGCATTTTTCTTTGCCCGGTGAAATCTACCTCCGCTTCCAGCGTGCAGATGGCGATTTTATTTTCTTGTGCACGTAGCACGACTTTAAGCACGGTAAGCAATACATCCAGTTGGTTAGTTCACAGCCACAAGCCCACTCATACTAACTTGCTGTAACTTCATCATGGAATAAGCGATTCCTAACCTTCGCTTTGCACAGGGATGTTTGAATTAAATTCAGGTTTGGAATAGGTCTTCCCATTTCTTATTATATGGCCACCTTTTCTTGCAGAGTAAGTAAGTTGAGACGATGTAATAGCCAGTAGCGATAATAATCCCGAATCCCACCTCGGCCGTCCTGAAAATGATTTTCGTGGTTTTTCATTTTTATCACTAGGCAAATACCGGGACGGTTCCTTTCAGGCCAACGGTCAAAATCTCTTCTTTGACCCTGAATTAGACCCATGTTTGCGGTCACATGTCACCATCCCCAGTTGCATTTGCTGAAAAAGAGTGTTTGCCTCCCAGACACCATCCTTCCGACGGTAGAGGAATGATTCTAGCTATGTCAGTGGGTGAAGCCAAGCTGGGAGGATAAGCTATCAATTACGTAATAATGCACACGCACTCAAATATTCCACACTTTAGAAACACACTTGTGACAAATACTTGCCACGTCCAAGATCAACAAGATAATAGGCTGCGTTAATCCTCCAAATTACTGGACCTTAAAAATCTGTAAATTATAAAGAAATGTAATGAAACTGAATTCACTGTTACAACTATAGACTATATAATATCATACAGTTGGCTGCATGATTGTGGTTTTTTAAATGCACATTGAAAATCAAATGGCAGTGGCGCTAGCTGCGTAAAGACACAACCTTTCAAACCACTTCAATCTGCGCATGAAACTCTACTTGGTACAAAAATTTACCAACAGATAGTGCGGTAGCTCCTACACGCTAGCGGTCATCGCTTCTTCGTCTGTCAATCAGATGCGACAGGAGCTGAAAAAAAAACGGAGCATGCGCAGTACAATTCGCCAGGCAAGGATTTGGCTCCGATTCTGTTATAGTAAACACACATCCCCGCTCCCCTCTTGCCATCCCCTCTCCTGCCGTCAAGCCTAACGCTGGCTACAATTTTGCAGGTGGCGAACGGCGATATTTGATGATACCTGAGTCAGCACACAAGCAACGTGCAGTGAGGCGCAACGAACGCGGTACATTTAAATGTAAAAAAGCGGTATTCTGGACATTTGTTAACGCTTTATACTACCATAAAATCTTATATTAATTTTTATATTCGTAAAATTCAAATGTGAACGGCAATTTTTCAAGAATGGGTGTGCACTGGCTCCAGGGCGAATACCCAGAAACCGCCACTGCTTAAGAGTGTACTTTACGCTTACATCTTTAAAATCATTAGTGCGTTTTTTCTACTATCGCACGCTTCGCATTGAAAACAAAAATAATACAGGCAAACTTATGCAAGGTCATCTGGCGTGTGAGTGCATAGTGCCAGGAATTGAACTCAAGGTGTCTGGCTTCCGCTCGAGTGCGTCTGCACGCTGAGCTAGCGAGATAGTGTCAGGCTTAATGTCCTTGCGGCGGACGGTGTGCTGAGCACGTGTTAGTCATATGGCATATTGGATTGTGTTACAATGGACAAATAAGCATTTCCTCTGTGGTCGGCTTTCAGAACAAAAGAGAAACTGTAGTACGTCTTGACTGAATGCGTGTACAAACTAATTAATGCGGCACCTTGCAGAAATGTGATTGCAAGGTCTCCTAACTCTATGTAAGCATCTAGCCAATACTACCTTCCGCTAAGTTATACTAAAATGGATTCAGAAGAAAATATTTTAGCCTACAATCATATACAATGTATAGTTGCACTGCTGTAAAAAATACAAAGTTATTTACTTATTCCATTTATCCTATGGGATATCACAATCTTATTCCTAATAGAGCTTCATTGTGGGGGGTTTAATCTGAAATAAGGAGCAATTTTCTCTGAATATAGTAGGGTAGTTATCAATACGTCTTCCTACTAGGCTTCCATTAATATTCCTAGTGACTTATTAGATAGGGGTTGTTAATATTCAAATCGCTTGGCGTAAGAGGTGTTTATCGCGAAATCTTAAAAGGGTGGGGGTGGGGGGATTATAATTATTGTGTACTAAAATTATTCTCTAGCTTAATCTACTAAAAAATTCTGTTCGGGGGGGATTTAAATTGTCTCACTCGCTTGGCTAATGTAATGAGTATAGGGGGCGTTTACATATGTATTAGTTACTGGGGCGGGTGTGGGTGGGTACCAAAAATAATATTTGACCCGTACTTCAAAAAAATTTCCTTAATTTTGGGTAAATTTTGCTTGGCTGCATAAGAGGGTTTTTAGGGACCTGTATCGTAAAAATTCGTTGTCTGAACTCCTGTAGGCGTTGTCTGACGACAACGTCACGATACCCCGGGCCTCCTCCATTTGTATTGTATCTGTTATGTTAAGGGTGTTGTTGGTTTGACTAACCCGGCGCCTCCACCAGTGTTTTAGATCCCTTATTTGGGGGCGGATCTAAAAGGGAGAGTTATTGTACTAATTTATAAAGTGGTGCCTAAAAGGGTAGCTTCCCTTGTCAGGGTAAGCTGACCAGTGTAGAGTGTTGTGGTGTGCTAGGAACTAGGGGGCGTTCCTATGAATAATGTAATAGCGCTTGGAGGGATGGGACCCACTGCAAAGGGTCGTTGTGCTGGTCGCTCAGCCCAGCTGACTGCTTGTTATGTAACTGACTCTGTTCGTATCAGCCGAGTGGCACGCGCTGCTTGCTGGCAGCCGAGCCGGCTCGAGAGACACAAAGGTACCTGAGTTAGCGCTAATGGCTTACCGTCTGTCACGTCTTTACGTGACGGGAGTAAGGAAGGGCGTTGGGATGTAAAGAGGCGTATAACAGTAATGCTAGTGTAGAGTGTGGACCAAGTGTTTTATTGGTCTGTGATTCTGATTGTGAGTCCCTTGTAGGGAATGAAATTATGTTTATAATGTGATACAAGATGTGGGTTGCAGGTTACATAAGTAGGAACTCTGAACACGATTGACTGACTCACCTCGGTTGACACCAGCGTAGCCTCGGGCCGTCTCGATGAAGCACTGACAATGGAGAGATCCTTTGACCTCATTAGGACGCCTTCTTATACCTTCTGACGTCCTGCTGTCAGCATTGTGTTGGCATGCTGCCCCAGTTAGTACTATGTCGCTGAGTGTAATGATTACGTAAGGCTTGAGCTGCTTTATGGAGTAGCAAGCTGTCCTTACAGTATTAATGGATGTTGCCCCGGCTTTCCAAGGGTTGCCATTTTAGGGGATTTAGCCAGATGTTGGGGGGATGGTCTCCAAGGGGTGCATACCCCTGGGATGCTGTACAGGAGTACAATAACGTAGTAGAGAATGCATCAATAACAAAAAGGGCTGTATATGCACATTTCTCAAGGACCTAGTCTCACAATTACAGTACTTTTCTGATAGTCTTTTTTTAATTTTTTTGTAATGGGTGTAATTTAGACGTCTTTTCCACACAGTTCTCTTTCATTTTTAAATTGTTGCATCTACCTTTTTGAAAGGAAACAATATTTAAATTATTCAATATTTGGAATATAAATTCATCATTCTGGAGTCAAATATACTTACGATTTTTAATCCCGCACAAATGGTGTGATTAATGAGAAATGGCTTATTCATGTACATAAGGCAGTGTGTAGTCTATTATAGCTGGATACGAGCTGCGTTTGTGGAGAGCGCAGCTCGCATTCAGTCGGCCGTGCATTACATATGCCAGTTGCAAGAACCGATGGTAGATGTCGCATTCAACACTACTCTTGGTCCCCCACAGGAGGTGTGTTTTCATTTCCCGAGTTGACGTGAGACAGAGTTAGGTGAGATGATTGTCTTACGTGATTTCCGGCGATAACTTTGTTCCGGACACAAACACTCCTTCGTCTGTTGTGTGTAGTCGTCATTTTGAGAGTCCCGCACCGTAGTTGTGATCGTTTAATCGTGCATCACGGTTGCGAGGGCAGCTGTAGCAAGTCCAGACATCGTAGGTTCGAACCTTTCCTGAGTGTGGTTTTTCTACACTCTGTCCAGGCAAATGCCGGGATAGTACTTGACCAATGCTAGTAACGCACATGATAGGGACTTCTTTGCCTCTGATACCTACGATGATATCCAATTAACTACGGAATCAACCGTCCGGTGCATATGCATACGTTATCTTTTGAAAAATGGGTATATAATGTTTTACTTGTGCCGGGCTTCCTTCTGTCATCTAGGGGAAGATGACCTCGTAGTTCCGCCCCTTAAAACAACAATAACTAACTAACTAACTTCTGTCATCTTTCCTGTTGACCACCCTTGGTCACCTCTCGTTCACTTACGACATTACGACACTCCCCCTCCTTCTGGGGCTTACAACTTGTGGGACGCTGGTTAGCGAACAGGGCACCCCAGCTGACTTCGCGATTGCTTCCACTTAATTGTGCCGGGGTCCTCTCTGGCATATTTACTGTCGGCCTGCCTTGGTCAACTCTTGTTCTCTTCCGACCCTGACGGTATTAGGATATCCGAGGTCTAAGGAGTCTTTCAAATTCCCGCTTTAATTGGATCTTGTTTCATCTTTCCTGATACCCTCATTCTTCGAAAGGTCAGATCTCTTTGTTTTTCTTTTCATCATATCTCCTCCCTTCTGCACGAGGTCATAAAGGAGGCAGGGTGTGTGCAGCCCCACCACTGGAGGTGCTACACCCTCAAGGGCTCACGACTGTTGAGTTTGGGAGAATACCTGAGCTGGATCTGTTTTTTCCCCCTTTTCCCAGTGATTCTGGGGCGGTCTCTCTCCTATTTCCCTTCCTATCTGCCTTTGATGGCAAACCTTACCAAATCCGTCAATTCTCATTTTTGAGGGTTGAGAGCATTTCATTTACCCGCATTTTATTTCCCTTATTCCTTCCTTTTTGACCTTTTGTTCTCCTAATCCGTAATTTGGTTGTAAGTTGTAGTTATTTTTAGTTCTAGTGATCATTTTATCATCATTCTTCATTTTCATCCCAAAGAATTAAGAGGCCTATAGCCTCCATGTTAGGCCCTTTAACATCAACTATCATCATCAAATTACAATTTCAGCAATATCTTTTTCGACAATGAAAACTGAAAGGCTGGTTTAAGTTGTATTCACAGTGGAAAGAATTTATTGTATGAAATGTTTGGATAGCATTTCTCAGAACTTTAATCCTCTCCACTCATTAACCTGACCGCAGCAGCGGTCTTCCCAGCGTCATTGCAGAGAAATTGGTATCAACGATTATGAATACTATTGCGGAAGCCGAAATATCGGTTGCTTCCAAATAACTTCTGTACTAACCACTCAGCAGGAAAGTTCATTAAGTTCTATATAAATCGAGTGAACCTAATGGAATTCTATTTTAATAAGGTGCAAAGGTATGTTTAGTTTCTGTCATTTATTATCACGCTATTGTATTTTGTGGCCGGCCACGTGGTGATGGTGTAGCGTGCCTACCTCTCACCCAGAGGCCCCGGGTTCGATTCCCGGCTCCGTCAATGATTTTAGAAACTAACGTGAGGGCTGGAACGGGGTGCACTCAGCCTCGTGAGGACAATTGAGTAGCTGTCTGACAGTGAGGCAACGCCCCAATCACGAAAACCAAGATTAACGGTCGAGGGGACCCGATGCGCTGATCACGCATCATCCCAATATCTGAAGGCTAAATGGCTGGGCAGTGGTCGCTTGGTAGCCCTAGGCCCTTCATGGGCTGTAGTGCCATGGGTTATTATTATTATATTATTTTGTGATATAATTTGCACTTTGATATTGCGGAAATTATATTTACAAATAGTGTCAAGTCTTTGTTATGCTATACTGGGTTGACAGTGCTGTGTGAGCAGTTGAGTAACTAACGGGATATCATGTAAAGTACCTCTTTTTCTATACCAGTAGTGCAGAGCGCAACTGGCATCTAGTCGGCCGTGTCTCGACTTGAGCTATGTTGCCATGGAAACGATCTGCCTTGCCATTCCTTCATGAGTATATTTTAAGAATTTATTAGCCATTGCTCGAGTGCAAAAGGGCCGAAATCAGAAGAATGAGAAAGAATATCGAAAATTCATGTAGGCAGCCGTTTCTTCGGGTTTCTAAACTATGTGGATGAAAAAATTTGGTTGAGATTGGTGGAACGGTGTAGATTTGTATACGGAACAAATATAGGCTACATACCCACATACATACATACATACATACATACATACATACATACAGACTTTCACTTTTATATACAAGAAGATGAATAATAAGTAAATAACACTCCTGAAAAAAAATACCTGTACGGTATTAGTTACTGGTATATCACTTATATTACTGTATATACATTGTACCCCACCCAGTCATTGGGCAAATTCGTGTTGAACGACTGAAGAGTTACAACTGACAGTTTGTATAGGCAACACTGAAAGAATGGCTTCAAAACTTTACAAGAAAAACTCATTATTCAGAAGACCTACTCTCCTATCAGGGACGTAAAACTCCTCGCAAACTTGGGGGGGGGGGGGGGGTCAAATTTATAAACTGCGGTTGCCTAGCGTAGCACCAAATGCCAAACTTTTTAACGCCATGTGCATCATTGCTTTTTTAACCTTGTCGGCGCAATGCAGGGCACATGCGTAGGGTGTGCTTAAAACTCGGGATTCGCGAGGGAAGGGTCATGTTATATTACCTTATTTATTTCAAAAAACCAACGGGCGCATGTTGTTTCTGGGCAGGAGTAATGATTTTGTGTATCCCAGTCTGTCCTCAGTTTTAAACCAGACTCAGAAATATAAGTTCGAAAATGCACCTTTTCGGATCGTCGTGGTAAGTGGACAAAGCTCAAAGGGCCTCAGCTCTCGGCGGCAAACGGCAGAGGGGGCAGTCTGTTCGTTCAGTAAAACAGAGATATTACGACTCTACTGTAAGGATGAAGTAAAAACTAGTTGCTTTTTAGCTACCTTTTAGTTACCTACTAATTCAAGATGCGTCTGCAAGCAAAGAAGCTCATTAAGCGTTCGAAAAAGAATGAACTGTGCTTGAAGCGGTATTATAAAAACTAAATAATAAGTAATCTATGTATAGGCTATAATACGCTAAGGTGTATGTTTCACAAAACTCAAGCTTCTAAACCAGAGGGAGTTAGAAGGTGTGGGTTGTATCAAATTCTTCCAAATCGTCTCAATATTACAGGGAAAATCTTGCATTTCTTGAAAAGTCAACGCAATTAGATTTATTTGTTTATAAAGTGATTTTAAACAAATAAACAAGACGATAGCCCCTGGCAGAACTGTTTCGTGTACAGCCCGTATAACACTAGAGCCGGGCGGGTAGTCTGTACACATGGGGCGCGTACAACCCACAATTTGTTTCATTGCGTTCAAAGAAATAAACGTATTTATACAAGCCCGCATAACAGTAAAGCCAGGCGGCTGGTTTATACACATGCAAGAGCTCTCGCACTGGTCCGCTAGTAAATAAATAATAGATATTTAAAATCAAATGAGTTGTTTCAACTAATACGGCTTCTTTTTTTCTCAGCGGTAGATCACGAAGAAACATCGCGATTTACATAATCGGTGTCACTTTTAGTAGTTTGTCGGAGATTTCCATTGTCCCCGTGGTTGGGCACGGCAATATATATCTTTATTACTCAATAGTCGGCGCTTGCTGACTGACAAGAATCCAGTTGTCTTCGTCATCGAAAGTGGAGAAATATCATGATGTTACGCAATCGCCGCTGCTCTAGGCCGTTTTACGAGAATCAAGTTGTCCTCGTGGTTGGACACTGATAACCCGATATTATCCAATCTTGGCGCCACACCGGCCGTTCAACGATTGTCTAACTGTATTAGCAGAATGGCTAAGGCAAGTTCGATATTGAGCATGGTTAAGATCCACGAGCTGTTATGGACATGTTAATTGTGTGGTCAGAACCGCTTGGAGGTAGGGTGCCATGATTCCCGCTGTCCCTATTCTATGGTTGGGAGTTCGCGGTGGATCACGAGGAGAAATGAGTATCGCAATGCTACATAGTCAATGCCGTTTTAAATTGGGTTGGTGCACTTCTCTCTCTCTCTCTCTCTCTCTCTCTCTGCGCTTTTAAGAACGCGGCCATGGGAAAATTGCTTGCCACGGTGGGTGAGTGGTTAACGTGTCGGATTACCAACCCCAAGATTGCAGGTTCGCCCCTGGCCGTGGTAAGTGATTTTTGAAAGGCGACAAAAATCACGACATGGATGTCATATGTTGTTGGCATGTTAAAGAACCCATTTGAATTCAGTAGGCCGTGTCCAATGGCAAAATTAATCTCGGGATTTTTCGCCAACACAAAGTTCCTCCATTCTCTACTAGAAAGCGCTTAGGAGCTTAGATATCTAACCTCCTTGACTTCCATAGCGTTCAAAGGAACGACGAAATTCGACATGCAAGCTACCCTCTGGGTGTCAATTAACAAAGTTTGCACCAGGCACCCGAGGCCATACGATATTATTATTATTATTATTATTACTATTATGGGAAAATTGGCGAGTAAGTTTTGGGTTGTTTCGTGAGGGGCACCCAATCACCTTTGACAGGATTCCCGCAGTCCTCGTGCTCACAAGTTAATTTTACACGACCAGCGTCGATCTCGGTCCGTTTGACGAGATTCCCGCAGGCAAGTCGTGCGGTCAGCTGGTCGTCTTGATGTACGTTCGAAGTAGATATCGAATATTACGAATTATTCTGAGAGGAATGCACGAACAATACCACAAGAGGGCACATTTCGAATCACGAATTATATAAGTTATACACGTTTTAGAGATAACCAGTTAGTTTATAATATATCCGATGGAAAGAAAGTTCGAAGGAAATGTCGCCATATAGGCCCTAACGGAATTTTGAATTAACCACAGTGGATCTCGCAATCTTAGGAAACGGAGAGATTTTTAAAATATCTGTATTTCCAGGTTATTTCGCGATTTTGTTTTCTTTTTCGAAACGGTACAATTTTAAAAGATTACGACACTAATTCGTCATTTCTGGACTGCAATTTGAGATAGTATCCAAATTTAGAGGTCGATAAGAGAAATGGGAGATTTCTTTTGAGTTTCGGAAGATTTCGCGAATAAGGGTCTCGCGAAAAGTCAGGGTCCCTAATAATACAGAAAAATAATTCACACTAAACTAAAAACTCTTCTTGATGCCGAAAATATACATTGAACCAATGTATACCACTCAAGGTATCCTCAGTACGCATTTCATTATGTCGAGCACGGGAAAATATAGCATTTTTACGCAATCAGCGGCGAATTTTCGTTACCTGCAAACATCCAGACTTAAAAATTATCCACTTTTTGTTACATCCGTTACCTGTTTGTAAAACTAGTTACTTTTTCGTTACACTGTGAATACTTTCTCGTTAGTTTACTTTTTTTAAGGGTAGGCCACTTAAAAATGTTGGCTTGCACCTTAAACTGGGGGGAGGCAATGTCATCCCTGCCCCCCCCCCCTCCGTGTTTACGCCCCTGCCTCCTATTGTCTAAAATCGCTTCCGATATCATCTTCAATAATAATAATAATAATAATAATAATAATATCTCACTATGTTGAAATACTTATGATATATGAATTTCAGCCAATGGCCAAAAGCTGAGCGTTTTTGTGTTGAAATATTAAAAGCCATGCTGGGAAACAGTGCATCAAACTTGTTCCACTTTTGATGCACTGTTACTTAATTGAATTTCTCAACTTATCATTTCATTACGGTTGGAATATCAATGTCCAAGTATTTTACACATCCTATAATTATATTTTTACTTAGAAAATATACATTATCATTTTGAACAGCGGACGGAGATAACCAACAAACAGATTCGAGCAGGTCTATGTCCTGAAGTAAACTTTCCCATGTGCAAAATTTATTGAAGTGACTGGTATCTCAGTTGTATGTGGTAGGTTGTTCAACCTTCTAATTAATACATGTGTATAAACAACATATGTTTTAGCAGGTCTATGTCCTGAAGCAAACTTTCACATGTGCAAAATTTATTGAAGTGACTGATATCTCAGGTGAATGTGGTGCAATGTTATCGTTACATTTATGGTTGGAATATCAATGTCCAAGTATTTCACACATCCTATAATTATTTATTAATTCTTTTTTGTGACCTTTCATTTTTTTAAATTAATGACTTCTTTAAGGATATCCTTTTTTAATTTGG